>CM065815.1:86352857-87645357 GCA_033398695.1 Orobanche coerulescens | reverse complement strand
AACTCGAAATTCAGAGCGTTGATTGGAACATAAGGTATTCCTTTAATGTTTCGGTCAAGCTTTGGTCGAAATCCATCCCGAATTGACTGTACCCTAGTTGCAAGATTCTCAACTTGTGCACCACCGTTATCCTGGGTCACTACATTTTCATTTATTCTGTTCGTGTTATTCATCCTCGTGTTGTCTCCTGCTCTCTCCGTGTCTTCAAAAAGATCCCTTCTTAGTTTCCTTGATGTAGCACTTGTTCTTCAGGCAAATGCTTCTACTTCTGGGATGAAGGTTTCTAAAGGCACTCGAGATGAACGGGTGTTCATGCATTCCCTGTGTAGGAGAGAAATTTTCACAATATGAGCTATGCAACAAAAATAAGAAAATGTGTAAACTAAGACTAGAAGCACTTATCATAATATCAATACTAATAAAAATAAATTAGTCCTCGGCAACGGTGCTAAAAACTTGTTCGCTCTATTTTTAACTATTCGCAAGTATACGGAGTAAATGTAGGAAGTGGCGAGCAAGGTCGTATTCCACAGAGACTAATTATTCCTATTGTATTAATTACTAGATTAAACTGATTCTAATTTTATTTAGACGATCGTTAAGTGGATAAATGGTTAACTAAATCAAATCAAAGAGAACTTTGAGAGTTTCGAAAGATAGATTCCAAGGCTAGGTTTCCGTTGATTACTAAGTTTAGTCGGGATTGATTTCAAAGAGTTCTATGTGCATTTCCAAAGTGATAATCACAACAATATCTTAAAGTCCCTCTCGAGAAGTATTAAAACATAGATTAAACAACCTATAACAACGTCTCTATCTATTATAAGTTATCTAACTCCAAATATAAATAAAGATTAAAGATCATCATAGTTTATCACTGTTTCTCAATCTCGTAATTAACTACGTCAAATACTCGAAACCTATTAATGCCCTCTTCTCTCGATTTATGAGCAATTAAGTTAAACATGGAAAAATATTGATCAAGTGTTCTAACATGAATCTGAACCAAGTATTTGAAAAGAAATCACAATAAATATATATAATCATCAATCCTTTAAAACCATAGTGAATCAACGTACTCCGATGCCCGAAATCTAACAAGTTTAGTTGGACATGGTAATAAAAGAAAGATCAACAATCATCATGTTCGTCATGTTCAAGCTAAATAAAACGAAAAAATGAGTAAAAGATAGGAAGAAGATAAAACTCGTATGATGTCTTGAATAGTCTCGAATCAAGCCTTGAAGTGTTCTTGAGGTGTTCTTCCTTGTGCTTTCTTCAAAATCTCCTCCTCTTGGTAAGTTTTTCTCTCAATCTTGCATTTTTCAACTCTCTCCAACTCCCCAAATCTGAATGTCCCCCCAAAGTCCAGTCAAGGACCCTTTTATCAAGCTAAGAACGCCATTTTTTTTGTTCAAACTGTGTTCAAAAGTCAATCAAGGTACTTTGCACCGAAAAGTGACTCGGCCGTGTCAAATGACACGGCCCGTGTCGAAGTGTTCTAGAAATGAAAATTTGTCTGGATGTGTAATCCGATCGAGTCATTGGCCGTGTCATATGACACGGCCGTGCCATTTGACACGGTCGAGTCAGTCGACACGTTCGAGTTGTTTTGACACGGCCAAGGTCGTGTTGTACTGTTCTGACTCTATTTTTTAATCTTTTTCAGCTCAATCTTTTGACTATGCATTGCTTGATATGTATCAGGGGTTGAGACTTCATTCTTGCTTAATGTCTTTAAAAAGACCTATAAAAGCAACAAAACATATCCAAGTGTGACCGAGTCCAATAAACACAATTTAAGCACAAATAACACAATACTACACATTTTAGGATCTTAAAATCCGGAAAAAACTTATAAAAACATGTGTAAAAATGAGTGTTACCACCATACAACACATTCCTCGATCAGAGAATGTCCAGGCTGACTCTTTGGCGATACTGGCATCCAGCGCAGGAGCAGAGCGCATGGAGGAAGTCAGAATTGGATATAATGCCTTGTCGGCCCTGGAGATGGCAGAAGTCCAAACAGCCGAATAGGTGGAACCCCACGGATCAATGCACCCCATAATTCAGTACCTCCAAGACGGCGTATTACCCGAAGATCAAGCCCGAGCTCAAACAATCTGAACTCAATCCGCTCGATTTACCATTCTGGAGGGCATCTTATATAAGCGAGGCTACTCGGTCCCACTACTGAAGTGCCTGTCTGAGTCTGAGTCGGACTACGCTCTCGGAGAGGTGCACGAGGGCATATAAGGCAACTACTCTGGAGGCCAAACACTCGCTTTTAAACTAATCCATCAAGGATATAACTGGCCAAGTCTTAAAAAGGTTGCCATCACACACGTTCGAAAAAGCGTCCGGTGCCCAATCTTCACCCCTCAGATCAGATCACCACCGTAAACTCTCACTTTCGTTTATTGCCCATGGCCATTTGCTAAGTGTGGGATTCACTTAATTACCCCCTGCCTAAAGGACGGGGAGGAGTGCAATATGCCATAGTCACAGTCGATTATTTCACAAAATGGGTAGAGGCTGAACCCATGGCTCGGACGACCGAACAAAAAATAGTCGATTTTATATAGAAGTCCCGCATCTGCCGATTTGGTATTCCTCAGTCCATCGTCTCAGACAATGCCAAACAATTTGATAACAAGAAATTCCGAGCATTCTGCGATGGCCTCCGCATATGGAACAACTTCTCCACGCCATACTACCCGCAATCCAATGGACAAGTCGAGGCGGTCAACAAAATTATAAAACAACACATCAAGACACGCCTTGAAGAACTTAAGGTTCGTGGCCGGAAGAACTTCTTGGAGCCTTATGGACTTACAGAACAACGCATCGGTCCGCCACAGGAGAAACACCTTTCTCCTTGGCTTCTGGCACTGATGTCGTCATCCCGGTAGAGATCGGGGCACCTACCTATCGAGTGACCTATTTCGAAGAACGAAATAACGACTTGGCCCTCCAGGTGAACCTGGACCTTATCGCAGAAAAATGGTCCCAAGCAGAAATGTGAAATGCTACTTACAAAAGAAGGTGCGAACGATACTGCAACTCGAAGGTCCGCCCAAGGAGTTTCCAGGCTGGAGACATGGTTCTAAAATGAGTATTGGGACCGGATCCCGGACCAATCATACCAAAATGGGAGGGACCATACAAGGTCAACAAAACCCTTCCTAATGGGGCCTACCGACTAGAATACCTAAGCAGCCGAAAAATTACTTATCCATGGAATGCCATGTATTTGAAAAGGTATTATCAATAAAAAATTATGTTGACTCATATGATATATAAGACCGAGCTCGCCTCGGCACTATGAATGACCGGCTCCCACGACACTAATAAGACTGAGCTCGCCTCAGCACTATGAATGACCGGCTCCCGCGGCACTAATAAGACCGAGCTCGCCTCGACACTATGAATGACCAGCTCCCCCGACACTAACAAGACCTAGCTCGCCTCGGCACTAATAAGACCGAGCTCACCTCGGTACTATGAATGACAGGATCCCCCGGCACTAATAAGACCGATCTCACCTCGGCACTAATAAGACCGAGCTCGCCTCAGCACTACTAAGAGCGGACTCGCCCCGACACAGTGACTTGAAAACTATAAAAGACGACGGCCGAACCAACCCAGCCTAAACATCCAAGAAAAGAGCGAAACAGGTATTATAAACCACAAGAAAAATCTTATTCATTCAAAAAATGGCTTACAGAAACAGTGAGAAAAAGCGAAGGGAAAACAAACACTGAGGAGGCACGCAGGTCGTACACGAAATAAACTTAAAAATAAAAAGCTAAAGCTACACGGCTCCACCACCCTGGTCGGCCACTTGAAACGACTGCCCTTTACCCTCACCAAGTATAACACCCCCCGAGCCATCCAGTAATATTATAGCGCCGTGGGCCCCGAGATAGAACCCACAAGGCTGAAGGAAATTTTCGCAAACATTTACAAACGCCCAAGAGGCTAACGACGGTATTATCTATTTAAAACATTCGAAGACTTTAAAAAAATCCGTTTATCAAAACCGTCGTGAAATCTCATTTGAAACCACAAGGCCCGAAATGCCAAAACTCAACAGTTTAAAAACATACGTTAAGCTATCGCCCACACGTAGCGACAGAATAGATTTAGAAAACGATTGCCAAAGTGACCTAAGTTACCAGATACCAAAAGGCCATTTAAAAATACTCACACAGCGGAAAAAGACAAACAATTAAAATACTCTAGCAGCGGAATACAAGAACTAATTAGGAAACTCAATACACAAATACATGTCCTAGCCAGTATCCTCCGGGAAGCTCATCTCTCAACAACCGCTACAAGCTTGATAATCCAAGAACCTAAAAAGAAATCCCACAACGGGGTCAGCCATAATATCCAACAATGATAACCATCATATCATGTCAATAATTACATACCAATGCAAATACTAAGTAAGAATACGACCAATGTGATCTTACCATCATAACTTTACCAAACTCGTAATATCAGAATAACCATTATTGCAATGCACATCTTGTGATCTCGATTAATCAATTAAATCAAATATAACGTCCATACGGTACCTCAAGCAATACCCAAGATTCTGAAAACATTATCATACTCGCAATACGGAAGTATACTAACTCTGTCCAATTCGATCTATCGGAAATAAACATCATCAAATCTCAACACGACAATCGATTGTCCATCCTAGGACAAGAATCAAGAAGGAAAATACGGAACATACCTCAAGATATGAAATGCCACGTTGAAATCACGTCAGTCTAATCCAAGATCAGATCAACACAACATACGGACATGGTCCTAACACAAGACCTACAAATGCATACTCATATGACAACGTCAATATGCTCACAACAATAACAACAATGTATACTTATGGCAAACCCATAATATACATATGCACAACAACAATACATGGCAATCCGATGATCCAGCATTCACTGCCTAGATCCCCTGATGATCCCGTCAGACCAACCCGAGGTGGAAAACCCGTCCGATGATCCAGCGCACGCTAGCATATATCCCCCGATGATCCCGTCGGACCAACACGAGGTGGACATATGACAACAGTGCACAACTGCACAAAACAACAGTACACAATACACGACAACAACAACGCACAAATGCATGACAACAACGATACACGAATGTATCACGACATGATCGACACAAATGATAAAAATGATTAGAGTACTTGCCCCGAGTCCTTCGAGAATGATCTCAATGTCTAAACCATCACGAACCATTATCCTCAATACTCGACGGTCCAAAGTATCACGGATTGCAGATAATTCATATCTTCGTCTTTAAATATATCCTCGATATACAAGTATACCAATAACAAAAGTAAATCATATACATTATGATTTAATTTCCCAAAAATCGAATACGATTTTTAATCCCAAATCTCCTGTGATTATGATTATAAACATTGCTATACGAATTATACACGAATGAAATGGAAATCATTCATTAAATCTTATAAACTGAGCAAGTAATAACTTACCTCGATACCGATACAACGATGAGGAAGCTGTTACCAAATCCATTTCCGTCATCTACAAGTTCCTCGGTCCCGACCAAAGCAATTCACGAACATCCTCGAACTCGACCGCAACACACGGTTATAATCACCGATCAATATTCTCAACCTATTAAAGTAATCGATATACAACAAGTTCGACAACAATCAACAATCGATAAAACCAATTCACAAACCCAACTGCTCAACAATATCTCGGTTAACCACAAGTCTGATCAAACCAACTTAAACGATCATGAATTCATAACCGAAATAGAATATACTACCCTGCCTATTGACTTAGCGCATATTAATTACTTAACGTAGCGTGCGCTAAGTTTCTCCCGTTAGCGTGCGCTAATCAGTAGGCTTAGCGTGCGCTAATGACATGCAGTTGCATGTATTTCGGATACCGATCAACATATGGCGATTATCAAGAACACTAAGTGATTTTGAACCATGCTCAAAGCTATCAAAACAACGAAATCCGATATCCTTTAACATACAAAAAATCATTCAACTTATAATCCAAGTCCTATATCCATATATCATCTTCCTCAATATCAACATCATGAAACATTAAGAATGTAACAACACTTCCATAATCTATCATTACAGAGATTAATCATCAACAATGACATCAACATCCGCGAAGGAGAAGAAGGATTTACCAACTTATCTCAAGAAAACGAACTACACGATTCAAATCAGACGAATCATATTAATATCATCATACTCCGGTAATCCATCTCATAATCATACTTGTCAACTTGTTTATATGATAATCATTAACTCAAGAACATCAATCTTCATTCCAAAACGAAATCCAAAGGTGAAGAGTGATTACCTTGTATAGATGAACCATGAAGGAGAACAATCAACTTCATTCCAAGAATCATCAATAACTTTAAGAACAAGACTTTAATCCATGTTTCTCAGCTTAATCTTGTTAAAGATAATCATCTCTCAGTGTTTGGAACCTCAAACTTCTCTCTAAAAACTCTCTCTCTCGAAATAAAGGAAGGAATGGCCGAATGAACATAATTCACATCTGCAATCAAATATATATAATGACTCTTATTAGCGTGCGCTACTTTTCCTTAGTAGTGTGCGCTATCGTGGTCCAGAGACAACTGTTTTGCTTCACACATCAGCTTACGTACGTAATGCCCATACAATAACATACGTAAATTACACTGTCTAGCGCACTCAATTTCTTATACCTTAGCGTGCGCTAATCGTAGTTGACTTGCTACAGTCCGCACCTACCCCCGTGTCCCCACATGCCGAAAGCACTGATGAGGATAAGATTCCTTTTTGTCCGATCTGCAATTAGCGTGCGCTAGTCCTTAGGTTTTAGCGTGCTTTAGTACTATATTACAACATCCGTTGACTCGTCGGCACATGCGCCGAAAGTGACCGGGTCCACACGTAGATTCCCTCTGAGCTGTTTTGCACTAGCGTACACTGACATATGCCCATAGCGTGCGCTATACCTGCACGATAGCGTGCGCTATACATGAATATTAGCGTGCGCTAATAAGGCTATACTTAGCCATTTTCAGCTACTCTTGTCCAATGTCTCGACATGCAGAATACGAACATAAGGCATACGGAATACATATACATCTTCCAACAATATTCTCATACGATAAGCCCGACACACAATGTCTTCCAATACAACTGTCACCCAAGTGCCGTAATAATACCAATACAGGTGTCTTAGTCCTTCATTTATTTTATCCATACTGTACAGATTCCACGCTGTACAATATAACTCGGATAAAATAATATTAAACAACAGTAGTAGAAATTTCGGATATTACATACTACACCACTTAAAATAAGTTTCGTCCTCGAAACTTGCAATCCGTCATAGAAAAACAAACAAACCATTCAACCAAAATATTTCGAAACCATTACGACAACAATCAATCATCATTATTACCGAATAACCAAAACAACATACTTACAGATGCGCAAAGTCGATGATTTCCTGAGATACTAGCAAGTGACTTCAGTGTAAAGCCTCAACATGCATACGATCACAATTCCATGAGTCTTAACAAAATATATCATCTTCGGATGAAATAATCTATCCGTGTCAAATCCTGCCTGTCTGATTACACAGTCAAGTCCCAATTTCGATAAAACGAATAATACATGATACATCTACGAAACAACTGCCAAAACAATGACACCAATCCCAAAACATCGGCACAAAACCTGAATGCTCAGATGGTCACCAGCAATGATCAACCAAAAAATTAACCGAGAATATCATCGACATGATAAACTCTAATACGACCAATCCAAAGGTCAAAATGCAATCGAGAATATCATCAACATGATAAACTCCCATATTACCAACGAACGATCAGCGATAATCGAGAATACATTCACACGGTAATTCCAACATGATCAACACAGAACCACAGAAACCGATATACGAATGAATAAAGTTCTCAAAACGACACGCCAATCACATCAATAAAGTCACATAGCACATACGCCCCGGTTTTACAAGACCCGACGTTCCAAAATCACACCCTGTACATGAATCTATAACCCGCAGCATATTTCTCTTATCCGATCAATCAACCGATCATCCCTGGATAACCAAACTACCATACTAAAGTTCGAATCACTTTTCAACGTACCATACTGATGTATTATCCAGTTCGTGGGTCACACTCATAACTTCACCATGATATGTATTATGCACTAAATGCATATGTATATCATTCACATTTTTAAAACCAGTTTGAAATCATATAGTCTTCTCACGAAGACAAATTTTTGAAAGTTCTTTCAAAAAATTCAAAACTCAAAACATAAATTTTCATAGGACCACGAAATCAATTTTCGAAAAGTTAAACCGGCTCGTTGATGTCAAGTTCTCAATGAAAATTCTTTTCCTACACACGATTAAATAAATGAAATTATGCAAATGATTGACCACATCCATACTCCTGTATACCAGTTCGGCTTGTCACCGAATCCACTGACATTCCATCAGAAAACCACCTGATAAAGTTCCACAATCTCAATGTATAGACTTCCGATAAAACTCCTTTTTCACATATGACTCGCAACTTCAACCATTAACCCATCCTGGATCACCTCAACCATGCTATGACAAAACATTGAATAATCAATAAATCAAACACAACGAAAGACTACCCGAGGAGTCTCATTTGAACAAATAAATCAAAATCCCGAAAGGTAGTAATAAAATAGATAAACGATCGGTAAAGTGTTTTACAAATCTCGAGAATTTTTAGAAAATAGAAAGGCCTTTTGAAACATTCGGGTCTCAGCCCGTAGCTCGTTGCACATTACATGAAGTTTAAAAAAAAATGGAAAACTCTTTTCGGACTCCAAGTCCTGAGTTACAAAACTATTTCAAAATCGATTAGGTCTCGGCCCAAACATCATTTTCCGTAAAACATTCGTAAAACATTCATTTTGAAAAGTATCATTTTCAAATGCTCAAAAATAGTTCATATATCTCAAAATGAACTAACATGGCTACATGTTCTCCTCAACAATCCACAGTATTTCTCCCAATGCATTGTTTCCAAAATTTAACCGACATATTGATTTCCAAAATCATAACTTCTCAAGATCATCAATCCTGTCCCAACTCTGTCACCTCATACTGTAATGCATAACATCTTTTTGAATCTCAAAGCATATCAACTTAGAATGGCAATAAATCTAAATGCAATTCAAAAATCCAAATACTTACAGATCGTGAAGTCGACGATTCCCCATGATACTGGCACATGTCTCAACTCTAGAAATTACTTGACACAGATATTTTCAAAACACACATTTTGCAAACTCAGCTCAACTCGAGAACACAACACGGCTCTATCCGAAGAAACACGTTAACACCATTTGGGAAAATTTACAACAACCTCAGTACTACACTGGTAAATCACATCACGCACAAGCCCGAGTGAACAACAAAAACTCACGGCTCTAATATCCGTCAATCGACAACTCGAATGACGCGACAAAAACACGACCCAACTTGACCAGACTGCCTAGGTTTTCTCAACCTAAGCTTCGATACCATATTCTGTAACACCCAGAGCCATCCAGGAATATTACAGCACCGTTGGCCCCGAGATGGAACCCACCAGGCTGAAGGAAATTTTTGCAAACATTTACAAACGCCCAAGAGTCTAACGACGGTATTATCTATTTAAAACATTCGAAGACTTTATAAAATCCGTTTATCAAAACCGTCGTGAAATCTTATTTGAAACCACAAGGCCCGAAACGCCAAAACTCAACAGTTTAAAAACATAAGTTAAGCTATCGCCTACACGTACCGACAGAATAGATTTAGAAAACGATTGCCAAAGTGACCTAAGTTACCAGATACCAAAAGGCCATTTAAAAATACTCACGCAGCGGAAAAAGACAAACAATTAAAATACTCTAGCAGCGGAATACAAGAACTAATCAGGAAACTCAATACACAAATACATGTCCTAGCCAGTATCCTCCGGGAAGCTCATCTCTCCACAACCACTACAAGCTTCATAATCCAAGAACCTAAAAAGAAAGCCCACGACGGGGTCAGCCATAATATCGAACAATGATAACCATCATATCACGTCAATAATTACATACCAATGCAAATACTAAGTAAGAATACGACCAATGTAATCTTACTGCCATAACTTTACCAAACTCGTAATAATTCTCATCAGAATAACCATTATTGCAATGCACATCTCATGATCTCGATTAATCAATTAAATCAAATATAACATCCATACGGTACCTCAAGCAATACCCAAGATCCTCAAAACATTATCATACTTGCAATACGGAAGTATACTAACTCTGTCTAATTCGATCTATCGGAAATAAACATCATCAAATCTCAACACGACAATCGATTGTCCATCCCAAGACAAGAATCAAGAAGGAAAATACGGAACATACCTCAAGATATGGAATGCCACGACAAAATCACGTCAGTCTAATCCAAGATCAGATCAACACAACATACGGACATGGTCCTAACACAAGACCTACAAATGCATACTCATATAACAACGTCAATATGCTCATAACAATAACAACAATGTATACTTATGGCAAACTCATAATATACAAATGCACAACAACAATACATGGCAATCCGATGATCCAGCGTTCACTGCCTAGATCCCCCGATGATCCCGTCAGACCAACCCGGGGTGGAAAACCCGTCCGATGATCCAGCGCACGCTAGCATAGATCCCCCGATGATCCCGTCGGATCAACACGAGGTGGAAATATGACAACAATGCACAACTGCACAAAAGAACAGTACACAATACACGACAACGATGGAAATATTCCCAAAACTCGAATACGATTTATAATCCCAAATCTCCTGTGATTACGATTATAAACATTGCTATACGAATTATACACGAATGAAACAGAAATCATTCATTAAATACTATAAACTGAGCAAGTAATAACTTACCTCGATACCGATACAACGACGAGGAAGCTGTTACCAAATCCATTTCCATCATCTACAAGTTCCTTGGTCCCGACCAAAGTGTAACACCCCCAAAACCGTATGGGAATATTACACGCCGTAGATCCTTTCCACAACGATCTACCTGTAACACCCCGAGATATTCGGAGTCTATTACAGCGCCATGGGCCCCTACATGGGACCCACCAGGCTACAACAATAAAACACCACTCGACTAACCATCTCGGTTAGCGAGGATACTTATTTAAATAATATGACATATAAAAATATGCCTGGAGCAACCGGCGAATTAAGCATCAACCGACAATGTAACAATTTAAAGTAATACAATACGGGGTTTAAAATGAAAAGCCTAAGTACTCGCGAGTACAATCTATAAGTTTATAACTGTGGGAACAACCATATCGAATGGACAAAAGAAGTAAGAAGACCCAAATGCACATGTCAACGACCCTGGCCAACATCCTCGTACTGTCCCGATGCTCGCTCATCCGGATAATTAATAACCTGAAATCCATAACAAGAATTTCCCCAAAACGGGTCCCCAAAGGGGTTAGCAATTACGCTAGTACAAGTAATCAAGGCAAACCAATCACTTACACATTTCATAGTACATACACCGATATCAATTTCAAAAGCCAAAACCAGACATGTCATTTCCGGAAACAAACAGTCAAACAATTTGCCTTGGGAACAGGGTAATACCATAGATCCCGCCCGAGGCCTCTAAGGACCCTCCTGAGCTGGCCATATCGTAAAACAAAACACGCACATGCATTGCCTTGGGAACAGGGTAATACCATTGATCCCGCCCGAGGCCTCTAAGGACCCTCCCGAGCTGGCTAGCTAAACAAACTCATGAATCCAGGACTCAACCCTTTGGACTCCCTCCGTGATCCCGTCGGACCATCCCGAGGTGAGAAAATCACACACAAGATACATTACCATTTCACATTAAGCATAAAGGTTTCCAAAAATACTTGCCTTGAATAATCTACGACGCAACGAACGGAAAGGATAATCACCGACGAATGCTAGGAATCAACGGAACTGAACCTAATGATTCGAAGAACATAATCACAACCAACTCTAGACGAAAACGGGAATGGAATACCCTCGAAAACCTGCCTACGATTCATGTATATTCGTACAAAAATAACAACGAGGGTGGACCACAACCAAACCCTCTCGATTCCGTAAAAACCACAAAATATACCATGAATCCGTAGGAAAGCTAATGATACTAACAATATTAATCATATTCATCATGAATCCACCAACAAAACGGAAAGAATCGGACGAAAATCCCAAAACCCCCAAATCATCCAAAAGTAGGGTTCTAAGAGCTATTACCTTTGAAGATCTAAGCACTTTGATCCGTAGAATACGCGTTAGATTGACTATCCGGGCTTCACAACCAAATGAAAATGATGAAAAATGAATACTCAAGTGATTGATGATGAAGAGTTCTCTCCTCAAGCTCTCTCTCTCTCTCGTGTAAGTGGAAGAAGAAGAAAGAAATGAGCTGATCTCGCTCAAAAAAACACAATTATAGGGTTGACTGCACTGTGTGCCGCGGCCCAGCCGAAGTGTGCCGCGGCACTGGGTCAAAAATTGCGCCCAGTGATCGGCAGACCGCTCTGTGTGCCGCAGCCCAGACGAAGTGTGCCGCGGCAATGACTCGGCATTGTGCCGCGGCCCCGTCGGCATGTGCCGCGGCACAAGGTACAGGAGGTTTGGCCGATAAGTGTAACACGAGTGTGCCACGGCCCGAACGGGTGTGCCGCGGCACTGACTCGGCAGTGTGCCGCGGCCCCGTCGGCATGTGCCGCGGCACATAGTACAGGCCGCTCGGCCAAAAACTGGAAAATGTGTGTGCTGCGGCGCACACTCCTTGTGCCGCGGCCCACACCCCCCTTGGGTCCTAAAATGAAGAAAAATGACCCGAGAAGAGAATAAAAGCAATAGGAATCGATATTTGGGAACCAATAACACGAAATGGAGGTACGGAAACCCTAAAACGGCGGTTCCACACAACAATAACGAGAATCAGATCAATAGATGACAGGAAAGATACACTGAAAGATACACGAGGGTCACTACAATCGAAAACAAATACGCCGGAAATGAAAATACAAGGGAAAGAAAAATGCGGATATTACATTCTACCCCTCTAAAAATAAGTTTCGCCCCAAAACTTAAGAGACAAACAAATCGGGGTACCTAGCATGCATGCTATCCTCAGTTTCCCAAGTTGCTTCCTCGACACCATGTCTCGACCACTGCACTTTGACCAAGGGAATGGTCTAATGCCTCAGTCGCTTCTCACGACGCTCCAAAATCTTCAAGGGACGTTCTTCAAAGGTAATATCCTCGGCAACGTCAATCTCACCATAATCGATGACGTGACTAGGATCTGAGACATATTTCCTCAGTTGGGAAACATGAAAAACGCTATGAACATGACTCAGGGCCGGGGGTAATGCCAAACGGTATGATGACCCACCAACTCGCTCAAGAATCTCGAAGGGTCTAATAAATCTCGGACTCAATTTCCCCTTCTTCCCGAAATGGAAAACTCCTCTCGTCGGCGACACCTTCAGCAAAACTGGTCTCCCACCTCGAATTCTAAAGGTCTACGACGGACATCGACATATGACTTCTGTTGACTCTGGGCAGTCAACATCCGTTCCTGAATTAATTCTATCTTCCGCCTCGTCTGAAAGACGACATCCGGCTCGGTCCCGACCAAATCGGACGCCTCATTCCAACAAATCGGTGATCGGAATCGCCGCCCATAAAGTGCCTCATACGGTGCCATCCGAATCGACGCATGCCAACTATTGTTGTACGTGAATTCGATCAATGGCAAATGCTCCTCCCAGTATCTGCTCCAATCGAGAGCGCACGCACGCAACATATCCTTGAATGTATGGATAGAGCGTTCCGACTGTCCATCCGACTGAGGATGAAAAGAGGTACTCAAACGCAAATGAATACCCAACGCCTTATGCACCGCCTGCCAGAAGTGCGATACAAAACGGCCATCACAATCCGAAACAATAGACTTCGGAGTACCGTGAAGCCTCACAATCTGCGCGATAAACACACGAGCTAACTTCTTCGGGCCCCAAGTGTCCTTGATGCCCAGAAAGTGTGCCGACTTGGTCAGTTGATTGACGATCACCCATACCATATTCATGCCCGACCTCGATCTCGGCAAACTCGTAACGAAATCCATCGATATGTCTTCCCATTTCTATTCTGGAACGGGAAGTGACTGCAATAAACCAGCCGGTCGCTGATGCTCGATTTTGACCTGCTGACAAGTCAAACACTTCGCTACAAACTGCGCGACCTCTTCCTTCATATCATTCCACTAGAAATTCCTCCTCAGGTCCTTGTACATCTTACTCGAACCAGGATGAACGGAGTAAGGTGTAGCATGGGCCTCGCGCAGAATACTCTGTCTCAACTCTAAGTCGTTCGGTACACAAAGCCGACTCTGGAATCTCAAAACACCATCCTCATGAATCACAAACCCAGGAGACTTTCCCTTAAGAACGTTCTCTCGGATTTGAGTAATCATTGGATCCTCTAACTGTTTCAGCTTAATTTCATCGATCAAAGACGATGAAACCTCTAAAGCACAAAGTTGCCCGTCAGCTCCAGGCAATAAAACCTCAACATCTAACTCGATCAAAGCCCGCCGAAGCTCAGACTGAGACGTAAGGATCTCAAGCGTTCGCAACGCAACCGGTTTCCGACTCATGGCGCCAGCCACGACGTTCGCCTTGCCCGAATGATAAAGGATTTCGAGGTCATAATCCTTAATCAGTTCTAACCACCTCCTCTGCCTCATATTCAACTCCCGCTGAGTAAATATGTATTTTAGACTTTTATGATCGGTAAAAATCCGACATGCAGAGCCGAAAAGATAGTGGCGCCAAATCTTGAGCGCGAAAATGACTGCCGCTAACTCCAAATCATGAGTAGGGTAGTTCAGCTCATACGGCCTCAACTGTATCGACGCATAGGCAATGGTCTTGCCGTGCTGCATCAATATGCACCCAAGACCTTGACCCGAAGCATCGCTATAAATGGCAAAACCCTCGTTGCCACATGGCAACGCTAAAATCGGGGCTGAAGTCAAACGCTTCTTCAGTTCCTCAAAACTCGACTGCCTTTCGTCATTCCAGATGAACTTCTCGGATTTCTGGAGCAACTGCGTAAGTGGCCGAGCCAGTTTCGAGAAACCCTCGACGAACCTACGATAGTAGCCGGCCAAACCCAAGAAACTACGGATCTCCTTCACATTCTTGGGCGGTGCCCAATCCAACACTGCCTCAATCTTCTGCGGATCCACACGAACCCCCTCGGCTGAAATCACGTGACCTAAAAACATCACTTCCTTCAGCCAGAACTCACATTTCGAGAACTTCGCATAGAGTTGCTCGGTCCTCAAAATGTCTAATACTACTCTCAAATGATGGGCATGCTCTTCCTCGCTCCTCGAATAAATAAGAATATCGTCAATGAAGACGACGACACACTTATCCAAATACTCGATAAAGACTTTGTTCCTCAATTGCATGAACACTGCCGGCGCATTAGTTAACCCGAAAAGCATAACTACAAACTCGTAATGTCCGTATCTCATCCGGAAAGCTGTTTTCGGCACATCGGACTCCCTCACCCGGAGCTGATAGTACCCCGATCTCAAATCAATTTTCGAGAATACCGCAGCTCCCTACAACTGATCGAACAAGTCATCAATTCTCGGCAAAGGATACTTGTTCTTGATGGTCAACTTGTTTAATTCGCGATAGTCGATACACAAACGCAGCGAACCATCCTTCTTTCGCACAAACAGGACCGGCGCACCCCAAGGCAAGGCGCTCAGCCGAACATACCCCGACTCAAGAAGCTCACTCAACTGCTTCTTCAACTCTGACATCTCTGAAGGTTCCATACGATACGGCGCCTTCGAAATCGGAGCCGCGCCCGGCTCTAACTCTATAGCAAACTCGACCTCACGGTCCGGTGGCAATCCCGGTAACTCGTCAGTAAATACATCAGGAAACTCACTAACGACTAGAATCGACGAAAGCTCGACTCCACCATCCTCCGCCTTGAAGGCATAGCACCAATAACCGCTACACCCCTTTCGCAGGAGTCTCATCGCCTTCAAGGCGTTAATAACGAACTTCTGGTTTCCCCTCTTTCGCCCCGCGAAAGAGTGCTCGGTACCATCCTCGTCTAACAAAGTGATGATCCTCGTGCGGTAGTTCATGATTGCGCCATGCCGCTCGATCCAATCCCCCGAGAATCAAATCCTCACCCTCGATACCCACGACAATAAGATTAGAGAGCCAAGCCCTCTCACAAATAAACACAGAACAGTCCCGGACCTCTCGATCACCGATAATTCTATCACCGCTAGGAAGTTTAACGATGAAAGGCTCGCAAGGTGACAAGCAGTCGAGACTCAAACGGCGTACACACTCTAGAGAAATGAATGAATGCGTAGCACCCGAATCAAAAAGCACGCTGACGGAATGGGAATGGATATGAACGGTACCTGTCGCCACAGTAGTTGCTGGATCATCGGCCCTCCTCATCTCATAGATACGCGGCTGGGAAGAGCTGA
Source organism: Orobanche coerulescens (assembly GCA_033398695.1). Taxonomy (NCBI): domain Eukaryota; kingdom Viridiplantae; phylum Streptophyta; class Magnoliopsida; order Lamiales; family Orobanchaceae; genus Orobanche; species Orobanche coerulescens. The sequence continues at coordinate 87,628,644 of CM065815.1, read as the reverse complement.
CACTGGAAGCTCCTCCCCTAGCGGGCTGACCCCGACCCCTACCTCGGCCGGCACTCGGTGGAGGCGGCGGAGCAAATGAGCCCTGGTTCACACTCGGCTCCATATGTGCTGGGTGAGAAGAACGGGCGCCGCGAAGCTGTCTAATCTGATCACAAAAGAGGGCCTTGTGGCCGAACTCACCACAAGTATGACAAGTGAACTTCGAACGAGGGCACTTCCGGTTCCTATGGCCCTGCACACCACAGTTAAAGCATGTGGGTTCACGAACGGAGGTTCCGGCGGCACCCCGGAAGCTCCCAGAGAAACAAGCCGAACCGCCCGTAGAAACATTTGTAGCCTGAGATTTCTGCTGGCCTCCACTCTTGGGACCAGAAAAATTTCCGACCGACTTCTGCTTCTTGCTCTCACGATCCACATCACTAGCCGTCACCGACATATCATAAGCAAGGGCCCTACTCTGATAATCCTTCAAAGTAGTGCAGACGAGTCCAGACATATAGTCCCGAATGGATAGTTTCATCCTCCTGAAAAAATAGAAAATTTTGTCGCTCTCTTCGAGAACTTGGGTCTTCACATAGCCCAACTCCTTGTTAAAATCGGCAATAGCTTGGGATACGGGAATATCCTGAGGTTGAGCATCGTAGAAGGCATGGACTCGAGCCTGCCTAACTGGCCACGGGCAATATTCAGTCTCCATCAACTCCTGGAATTCGGCCCACGAAGCAACATGATCTTTGGGCCCAACGGCCTCCCACCAATCCGTAGCGTCCCCAGTGAGAAAGTACTGGGCAATAGGGACCTTGCGGTCCTCGGGACAGTTGGTGGCGATGAAGACTTTAGATATCTCTTTGATCCACCCCTCCCAGCCGATCGGGTCCGAAGCTCCCGAAAACTGAGGAGGATGCATCTTGATGACATCCTCAAGCCAGCGATCTGCTCCGCCCCGATTAGCATGGGCCCGATCCGGGTTCTGAACCGCCTGAGCTATCGCCGCCATATGATTAACCATTTGCTGCATAACGTCCGCAATACCAAGATCGGCGCGCTCCTGAGAAGAAGCATGACTGTGACGGTGACCGGTACTGCCGGCTCCCGAAGAATGCGACGTGGCCGCCCCACCGGCTGCCCCACGTCCTCGGCCGCGTCCACGACCATGACCACGACCACGACCACGGTTTCCTCCGGCATCCATACTAGTGTTAAGGGATAACAGAAGTATATTGATGATGAGTAAGGGAGGAAAAAGCAACTACGATTCGAAAATCGGAAATACTATGCAAGAAAACAAAAGACCGAATAAGAAAACTTACGAGCACTGGAATACCCAGATGCTGGCAGCGGTGTGACAATGTGCAAAACAAAACACGACTAGACCCAATTAACCAACAAGCCTAGGTATCCATAAACCTAGGGCTCTCATACCATTTTCTGTAACATCCCGAGATATTCAGAGTCTATTACAGCGCCGTGGGCCCCTACATGGGACCCACTAGGCTATAACAAGAAAACACCACTTGACTAACCATCTCGGTTAGCGAGGATACTTATTTAAATAATATGACATATAAAGATACGCCCGGAGCAACCGGCGAATTAAGCATCAACCGACAATGTAACAATTTAAAGTAATATAATACGAGGTTTAAAATGAAAAGCCTAAGTACTCGCGAGTACAATCTATAAGTTTATAACTGTGGGAACAACCATATCGAATGGACAAAAGAAGTAAGAAGACCCAAATGCACATGTCAATGACCCTAGCCAACATCCTCGTACTGTCCCGGTGCTCGCTCATTCGGATAATCATAACCTGAAATCCATAACAAGAATTTCCCCAAAACGGGTCCCCAAAGGGGTTAGCAATTACGCTAGTACAAGTAATCAAGGAAAACCAATCGCTTACACATTTCATAGTACATGCACCGATATCAATTTCAAAAGCCAAAACCAGACATGTCATTTCCGGAAACAAACAGTCAAACAATTTGCCTTGGGAACAGCGTAATACCATAGATCCCGCCCGAGGCCTCTAAGGACCCTCCAGAGCTGGCCATATCGTAAAACAAAACACGCACATGCATCGCCTTGGGAACAGGGTAATACCATTGATCCCGCCCGAGGCCTCTAAGGACCCTCCTAAGATGGCTAGCTAAACAAACTCATGAATCCAGGACTCAACCCTTTGGACTCCCTCCGTGATCCTATCGGACCATCCCGAGGTGAGCAAATCACACACAAGATACATTACCATTTCACGTTAAGCATAAAGGTTTCCAAAAATACTTGCCTTGAATAATCGACGACGCAACGAACAGAAAGGATAATCACCGACGAACGCTAGGAATCAACGGAACCGAACCTAACGATTCGAAGAACATAATCACAACCAACTCTAGACGAAAACGGAAATGGAATACACCCGAAAACCCACCTACGATTCATGTATATTCGTACAAAAATAACAACGAGGGCGGACCAAAATCAAACCCTCTCGATTCCGTAAAAACCACAAAATATACCATGAATCCGTAGGAAAGCTAATGAAACTAACAATATTAATCGTATTCATCATGAATCCACCAACAAAACGGAAAGAATCGGACGAAAATCCCAAAACCCCCAAATCATCCAAAAGTAGGGTTCTAAGAGATATTACCTTTGAAGATCTAAGCACTTTGATCCGTAGAATACGCGTTAGATCGACTATCCGGGCTTCACAACCGAATGAAAATGATGAAAAATGAATACTCAAGTGATTGATGATGAAGAGTTCTCTCCTCAAGCTCTCTCTTTCGTGTAAGTGGAAGAAGAAGAAAGAAATGAGCTGATCTCGCTCAAAAAAACACAATTATAGGGTTGACTGCACCGTGTGCCGCGGCACAGGGCCAAAAATTGCGCCCAGTGATCGGCAGACCGCTCTGTGTGCCGCGGCCCAAACGAAGTGTGCCGCGGCAATGACTCGGTATTGTGCCGCGGCCCCATCGGCATGTGCCGCGGCACAAGGTATAGGAGGTTTGGCCGATAAGTGTAACACGAGTATGCTGCGGCCCGGACGGGTGTGCCGCGGCATTGACTCGGCAGTGTGCCGCGGCCCCGTCGGCATGTGCCGCGGCACATAGTACAGGCCGCTCGGCCAAAAACTGGAAAATATGTGTGCCGCGGCGCACACTCTTTGTGCCGCGGCCCACACCCCCCTTAGGTCCTAAAATGAAGAAAAATGACCCGGGAAGAGAATAAAAGTAATAGGAATCGATATTTGGGAACCAATAACACGAAATGGAGGTACGGAAACCCCGAAACGGCGGTTCCGCACAACAATAACGAGAATCAGATCAATTGATGACATGAAAGATACACTGAAAGATACACGAGGGTCACTACAATCGAAAACCAATACGCCGGAAATGAAAATACAAGGGAAAGAAAAATGCGGATATTACACTACCAGGCTGAACATCCATAAACAACCAAATGCTTACCCGACTAGGGTCAAACAATATAAATAATACAGACCGTTAAGGTCACTTACACATGAATACACAGACCGATGAGGTCACACAACTCCATCAACAGAACTAACTAAAACAACATTACCCACACAGGGGTCGAAACACAATACAGCGGAAGACTGAAATCAACTCTAACAATACAACCAAACTCTACCAACTCTCAACTCTTGATTAGTATCGCAGCTCGTCATCCTCTTGTGCCAATCCTGTGACTGCTCCCCTGAACTTGTATGTACCTGGACGCAAAACAGACATCCACCACTCAATTACTCGGGGGTTAGTAAAACTCGATTATTTTACTAGTGCAAGTATAATACGATACGAAATGCAATAAGTAAATAGCAACTACGAATTTAATACGGAAATAAATTATCCAAATGTTCCCGAGAAGTTTTAGAATTTCAAACTCAAGCAAGAGATATTTGAAAAGGAACACATCATCTCAGGGATTTTTAAAGCAAAAATTCTTTTGGACCTCGAGTCCCAATTTACAAAACCTTCTCGTAAACATTAGGGCCTTACCCCGATTCTCGTTTCAAAACACACTAGATAAGATATCATTATAACTCCGAGACCCATATTTAAAATGATATCCAAACAATCACTGTTATACGATCGTTGTTCGTACACATCATGTACCGAACTCCGAAGGCCTCGACGGACCTTACCCGGACCACACACACTATTCGTACACATCATGTACTGAACTCCGGAGGTCTCGACAGACCTTACCCAGACCACACACACTGTTCGTACACATCATGTACCAAACTCCGAAGGCCTCTACGGACCTTACCCGGCCACAAACATCGTTCGTACACATCATGTACCGAACTCCAGAGGCCTTGTCAGACCCTACCTGGATCACACACCTTGTTCGTACACATCATGTACCGAACTCCAGAGGTCTCGTCAGACCCTACCTGGATCACACACCTTGTTCGTACACATCATGTACCGAAGTCCAGAGGCCTCATCAGACCCTACCTGGAACACACACACACATCGACACGACACAACTCATAATCATCAAATGTCAAGCCATTCCACACTACACCGAAATGTATAATCAAGTATGTAAACCAAAACAATATAAATATCATAATCATCACAACAACTCAACGATGACTACCCACGCCCGGCACAAACTTAGATGATTTGCACATCCAACACAATTAAAAGATGTTAACCAAGTGAAGGTATTATCATTACCATCAATCGTTCATAATAATCAATTCATACGAAGCATATTCGCTAAGATAAATCAATTCATCATAACTATAACACGACGTTCCTATTCATAAGACACAAATTGTATAGTAAAATACTTGCCTTAATAACCGCTACCGAATACTCCGAAGAACACGGTTCGACTGGGAAGCTCGGACCCCGAAGGAGACAACGAACGGAAGGGTTCCGACTTGAGTTCTTCACAAGAATTTTGTCCCTAAGTCATACCAATGATAAATGAACAATCGTACGATGGGCAATAGTCACACAACGCCCAATCCCCCCTTTAAGACCTTTTGTCGGACACCTTCAAGGCGTCGACTAAGAACTCGACCAAAACAACGAATCGATACGGTCCAACCATGGAATAACAAGGGAAATGATATAATACATCTAAGTAATCATCAATCCATCACAATCCTAAGTTAAATCGGATTAAACGGATGAAAACAACCAAAATACCCAAATTCTCCAAAACAAGGTTTCTAGAAAATCTGACCTGATTCGCTCGATCAAAGGATGTTATAGGATGAACGATTGATGATATGAACTCCAAGACTTCATGGATTAATTGTACAACAACATGTCTCCATGATAAACACACCTCCAGCCGCGGAGGGTAAGAAAACGAGTGAGGAAAATGATGAAAAACTCGTCTGCAGGGCCTTAAATATGCTGTCTGCCGGCCGCCTTACGTACCTAATCGGCCATGGCTTACGGCCGTAACCGGCCATGGCCGAGTCTTCTGCCCAACACTGACGGCAGCGCTACGTACGTGACCGTACAAGGCTTACGTACGTAGCAGGCCTTACGTTCATAACTGCCGGGCCATTACGGCCGTTAGTCGGCCAGGCCTTGCCAGCCAAGACTCGGTCGATCCGACGGTCCATAAAATCCCGAAACTCAGACCTGAATATAATCCGAAGATACGGTTACGAAGTACTCGCAAAGACGAATCTAAGCACTAAGAGAACACATGATTCCGACCACCCGAGGGCTCGAAATTCGACAACGGAAGTAATTACCCCAAACTTTGGGAAATTACGAAAACGACCCAAAACGTCCGGAATACACGATACACGATCGAAATACCAAACCAAAGCTTGCAACATAAATAATAACATTAAATGAACTAACGATAAACTCGAAACAACAATTTAGGACGAGATTCGCAAGAATCGAACTCAAGTGCGGAAAAGCCACTTAAGAACGCTGAAGTCAACAAAACGACACCGAAAGGAACTCGGATGAAAAAAAGTGAAGAATTAATCATTTTCATAATGACGAAACGGTCAGAAGCGAGTCTTCGAAATGGACCCCCACCGAAAAAAGAAAATTACCAGAAATCGAAATTGCGGATATTACATACTACCCTCCTTAAAAGAAGTTTCGTCCCGAAACTTAAAACAAGTAGGGAGAAGCAATATCCCGACAGGAATACTCAACGACATACACAAGAAACGCGTAACTTTCGCCCATTGGCGAAACGTTACAAGCAACGCAAAGGAATATGCGGCGTGAAAACACGCCCCACGGCGGCCAACACAACGCCACCGACTATGATTCAAAACAATAACGAGCAATTAACGACACATCACATGCACACATTTAATCAAATAAACACACGCGACAACAAGTCGCACCCGAATAAAACGGCAATGCGATAGAAACAAATAGAGTATCACGATAGAAATCACTCTGATTCTCATCAACAAGAAAATGTCCGACGACAAAACACAAACAATTCAAGATAACGGAAAATGAGAATACCGGATCAATAAGCAGGGGTTAGGATTCAAACCACGTTCTAAAAACGAATCCGTCAATTTCAAAATACCCCGGTGTGAAAAATGTTTGAAAATCGGGCATCACATTTCAAATTGCAAAAGCCCAAGACGGACGATAAAAACTAAGAAAATCTGGATTCCCAAAGGAACGTTTATTCCTAATATCGTCTATGTCTCAAAACAAAAATTGACTTTCGGTTGGATCCCCAAAACTTAATTTTTAGCAATTGATATTTTACAAAGGGGGAGATAATATTTTCAGGGGGAGTTATTTCCTATTCATGCATAATTATATTAATCAATTGGTATCATGCATATTCAATAATTGGTATACTCTATTCTTGGATAAGCTAGAGGAATTAGTTCATCCGGTTGATGATTAAATTGCTATTGTGCGAGTGTTAGTATAATCTTATAATAAATTCATAAACTTGAATAGTTCGGTATGGATTGATTATATGTCCGAAAATTACGAACTTTATTGCGAAAAGTCCGTTATGATATGAGGATTGAAGGTCAGAAATTGCATGAAAGCTTTACCTTTCGGAAATTACAATTCTGCCCTTTCGTCTTTTAAGTACTATCATTATTTTTACTAAATTTTATAAATTTGGATAATTCGGTACGGATTGATTATAAGTCCGAAAATTACAAACCTTATTGCGAAAAGTCCATTATGATATGAGGATTTAAGGTAAGAAATTGCATAAAAGTTTTATCTTTCAGAATTTACAATTCTGCCCTTTCGTCTTTTAAGTACTATCATTATTTTTACTAAATTTTATAAATTTGGAAAATTCGGTACGGATTGATTATAAGTCAGAAAATTACGAACTTTATTGCGAAAAGTCTGTTATGATATGAGGATTGAAGGTCAGAAGTTGCATGAAAGTTTTACCTTTCAGAAATTACAGTTCTGCCCTTTCGTCTTTTAAGTACTATCATTATTTTAACTAAATTTGACGAGATCCTGTTGAGATTTTTGGGATTAAGAGCACGGTAAAACAGTTGAGTGGCTTTACTATTGAAGTGATCATTCTTCCAATCGGTTTCATTATACTCTTCAAAGCTTTTTAGAGAACCGTCGGTTTTCTTTGGAATCGTTGTACCAAGAGCGATGACTTTCCAAATCTCAATATCATGAGCTCGTATGAAGATAGACATTTTATTCTTCCAAGTCATAAAGTTTGAACCGTCTAAGAAAGGAGAGCAATTAAGAGCGTTACCTTCAACCGAAGCATGAATGCAGGCCATATCTGGATCTTTTCTCTAGCGGGGGTTAGACCGATGGAAAAGAGACCGCTCTGATACCAATTGTTGGATTGGTACCGCCACTAGAAGGCGGGGTTGAATAGTGGTAGAAAGAGTAATGAACTCTTTTCGTGCGGAAGTGATTAATCGGAGTAAACTAAGCGTGAAAAGGAAAGAACACAAGAAATTTCTCGAGTGGTTCGGCTATCAAAAATCCTACGTCCCCTACCTAGTGTATCGACTAGGAGTTTTCTTCACAACTGAATGCACTTTATTATTTAGTTCCAACTCTATTACAATAGCATTTTCCAGCTTAGTGCTTAACTTCAATTTCTAGATTTCTTGGCTCAAGACTGACCACTATATCTTGTTTATCGAGTACAAGATAACCTCTCTGAAGTACAAAGATTTTGGGAGTACACTTACTCATCTTTCAAACAAATAGCTCACAGTGACACAAGAATGTATATCGAAGATTGTTAGCACAATTCTTCTTGTATCAGTTACAATGAATATATATCTCAAGAAATATTGCGGATAAAGCTCAGTCAATAGTATGAATGCTTGTATAATTCTTTTGTAATCCTGTGTAGCTCAACACCTTGGAAAGCTTCTATTTATAGCACTTTGAAGTCATTTTCCTGTTGGAATAGGAAACACTTGTAATGTACGTCATGCATCATGTGTAGCGTACGTAAGCTTAAATAGCGTACGTAACGTAATTTTTGTAACGTATGTTATATAACTCCAGAACTGTCCAGTAGAAATTAATCCATCCTTTACGTACGTTATCATCAACACTTATGTACGTAATAGGGTCTTCAGCTAGCCGTGGGATGATATGACATGCTGGATCTCCTTCACATTCTTGGGCGGTGCCCAATCCAACACTGCCTCAATCTTCTGCGGATCCACACGAACCCCCTCGGCTGAAATCACATGACCTAAAAACATCACTTCCTTCAGCCAGAACTCACATTTCGAGAACTTCGCATAGAGTTGCTCGGTCCTCAAAATGTCTAATACTACTCGCAAATGATGGGCATGCTCTTCCTCGCTCCTCGAATAAATAAGAATATCATCAATGAAGACGACGACACACTTATCCAAATACTCGATAAAGACTTTGTTCATCAATTGCATGAACACTGCCGGCGCATTAGTTAACCCGAAAGGCATAACTACAAACTCGTAATGTCCGTATCTCATCCGGAAAGCTGTTTTCGGCACATCAGACTCCCTCACCCGGAGCTGATAGTACCCCGATCTCAAATCAATTTTCGAGAATACCGCAGCTCCCTGCAACTGATCGAACAAGTCATCAATTCTCGGCAAAGGATACTTGTTCTTGATGGTCAACTTGTTTAATTCGCGATAGTCGATACACAAACGCAGCGAACCATCCTTCTTTCGCACAAACAGGACCGGCGCGCCCCAAGGCAAGGCGCTCAGCCGAACATACCCCGACTCAAGAAGCTCACTCAACTGCTTCTTCAACTCTGACATCTCTGAAGGTGCCATACGATACGGCCTTCGAAATCGGAGCCGCGCCCGGCTCTAACTCTATAGCAAACTCGACCTCACGGTCCGGTGGCAATCCCGGTAACTCGTCAGGAAATACATCAGGAAACTCACTAACGACTGGAATCAATGAAAGCTAGACTCCACCATCCTCCGCCTTCCAGGCATAGCACCAATAACCGCTACACCCCTTTCGCAGGAGTCTCATCGCCTTCAAGGTGTTAATAACGAACTTCTGGTTTCCCCTCTTTCGCCCCGCGAAAGAGTGCTCGGTACCATCATCGGCTAACAAAGTGATGATCCTCGTGCGGTAGTTCATGATTGCGCCATGCCGCTCGATCCAATCATCCCCGAGAATCAAATCCTCACCCTCGATACCCACGACAATAAGATTAGAGAGCCAAGCCCTCTCACAAATAAACACGAAACGATCCGGACCTCTCGATCACCGACAATTCTATCACCGCTAGGAAGTTTAACGATGAAAGGCTCGCAAGGTGACAAGCAGTCGAGACTCAAACTGCGTACACACTCTAGAGAAATGAATGAATGCGTAGCACCCGAATCAAAAAGCACGCTGACAGAATGGGAATGGATATGAACGGTACCTGTCGCCACAGTAGTTGCTGGATCATCGGCCCTCCTCATCTCATAGATACGCGGATGGGCAGAGCCGACACTGGAAGCTCCTCCCCTAGCGGGCTAAGCCCGACCCCTACCTCGGCCGGCACTCGGTGGAGGCGGCGGAGCAAATGAGCCCTGGTTCACACTCGGCTCCATATGTGCTGGGTGAGAAGAATGGGCGCCGCGAAGCTGTCTGATTTGATCACAAAAGAGGGCCTTGTGGCCCAACTCACCACAAGTATGACAAGTGAACTTCGAACGAGGGCACTTCCGGTTCCTATGGCCCTGCACACCACAGTTAAATCATGTGGGTTCACGAACGGAGGTTCCGGCGGCACCCCGGAAGCTCCCAGAGAAACGAGCCGAACCGCCCGTAGAAACATTTGTAGCCTGATATTTCTGATGGCCTCCACTCTTGGGACCAGAAAAATTTCCGACCGACTTCTGCTTCTTGCTCTCACGATCCACATCACTAGCCGTCACCGACATATCATAAGCAAGGGCCCTACTCTGATAATCCTTCAAAGTAGTGCAGACGAGTCCAGACATATAGTCCCGAATGGACAGTTTCATCCTCCTGGAAAAATAGAAAATTTTGTCGCTCTCTTCGAGAACTTGGGTCTTCACATAGCCCAACTCCTTGTTAAAATCGGCAATAGCTTGGGATACGGGAATATCCCGAGGTTGAGCATCGTAGAAGGCATGGACTCGAGCCTGCCTAACTGGCCACGGGCAATATTCAGTCTCCATCAACTCCTGGAATTCGGCCCACGAAGCAACATGATCTTTGGGCCCAACGGCCTCCCACCAATCCGTAGCGTCCCTAGTGAGAAAGTACTGGGCAATAGGGACCTTGCGGTCCTCGGGACAGTTGGTGGCGATGAAGACTTTAGATATCTCTTTGATCCACCCCTCCCAGCCGATCGGGTCCGAAGCTCCCGAAAACTGAGAAGGATGCATCTTGATGACATCCTCAAGCTAGCAATCCGCTCCGCCGCGATTAGCATGTGCCCGATCCGGGTTCTGAACCACCTGAGCTATCGCCGCCATATGATTAACCATTTGCTGCATAACGGCCGCAATACCAAGATCGGTGCGCTCCTGAGAAGAAGCATGACTGTGACGGTCACCGGTACTGCCGGCTCCCGAAGAATGCGACGTGGCCGCCCCACCGGCTGCCCCACGTCCTCGGCCGCGTCCACGACCATGACCACGACCACGACCACGGTTTCCTCCAGCATTCATACTAGTGTTAAGGGATAACAGAAGTATATTGATGATGAGTAAGGGAGGAAAAAGCAACTACGATTCGATAGCGGAAATACTATGCAAGAAAACAAAAGACCGAATAAGAAAACTTACGAGCACTGGAAGTACCGAGATGCTGGCAGCGGTGTGACAATGTGCAAAACAAAACACGACTAGACCCAATTAACCAACAAGCCTAGGTATCCATAAACCTAGGGCTCTGATACCATTTTCTGTAACACCCCGAGATATTCGGAATCTATTACAGCTCCGTGGGCCCCTACATGGGACCCACTAGGCTACAACAAGAAAACACCACTCGACTAACCATCTCGGTTAGCGAGGATACTTATTTAAATAATATGACATATAAGGATACGCCCGGAGCAACCGGCGAATTAAGCATCAACCGACAATGTAACAATTTAAAGTAATACAATACGGGGTTTAAAATGAAAAGCCTAAGTACTCGCGAGTACAATCTATAAGTTTATAACTGTGGGAACAACCATATCGAATGGACAAAAGAAGTAAGAAGACCCAAATGCACATGTCAACGACCCTGGCCAACATCCTCGTACTGTCCCGGTGCTCGCTCATTCGGATAATCATAACTTGAAATCCATAACAAGAATTTCCCCAAAACGGGTCCCCAAAGGGGTTAGCAATTACGCTAGTACAAGTAATCAAGGCAAACCAATCGCTTACACATTTCATAGTACATGCACCGATATCAATTTCAAATGCCAAAACCAGACATGTCATTTCCGGAAACAAACAGTCAAACAATTTGCCTTGGGAACAGCGTAATACCATAGATCCCGCCCGAGGCCTCTAAGGACCCTCCCGAGCTGGCCATATCGTAAAACAAAACACGCACATGCATCGCCTTGGGAACAGGGTAATACCATTGATCCCGCCCGAGGCCTCTAAGGACCCTCCTGAGCTGGCTAGCTAAACAAACTCATGAATCCAGGACTCAACCCTTTGGACTCCCTCCGTGATCCTGTCGGACCATCCCGAGGTGAGCAAATCACACACAAGATACATTACCATTTCACGTTAAGCATAAAGGTTTCCAAAAATACTTGCCTTGAATAATCGACGACGCAACGAACAGAAAGGATAATCACCGCTAGGAATCAACGGAACCGAACCTAACGATTCGAAGAACATAATCACAACCAACTCTAGACGAAAACAGAAATGGAATACACCCGAAAACCCGCCTACGATTCATGTATATTCGTACAAAAATAACAACGAGGGCGGACCACAATCAAACCCTCTCGATTCCATAAAAACCCCAAAATATACGATGAATCCGTAGGAAAGCTAATGATACTAACAATATTAATCGTATTCATCATGAATCTACCAACAAAACGGAAAGAATCGGACGAAAATCCCAAAACCCCCAAATCATCCAAAAGTAGGGTTCTAAGAGATATTACCTTTGAAGATCAAAGCACTTTGATCCGTAGAATACGCGTTAGATCGACTATCCGGGCTTCACAACCGAATGAAAATGATGAAAAATGAATACTCAAGTGATTAATGATGAAAAGTTCTCTCCTCAAGCTCTCTCTCTCGTGTAAGTGGAAGAAGAAGAAAGAAATGAGCTGATCTCGGTCAAAAAAACACAATTATAGGGTTGACTGCACTGTGTGCCGCGGCACAGGGCCAAAAATTGCGCCCAGTGATCGGCAGACCGCTCTGTGTGCCGCGGCCCAGACGAAGTGTGCCGCGACAATGACTCGGTATTGTGCCGCGGCCCCGTCGGCATGTGCCGCGGCACAAGGTACAGGAGGTTTGGCCGATAAGTGTAACACGAGTGTGCTGCGGCCCGGACGGATGTGCCGCGGCACTGACTCGGCAGTGTGCCGCGGCCCCGTCGGCATGTGCCGCGGCACATAGTATAGGCCGCTCGGCCAAAAACTGGAAAATATGTGTGCCGCGGCGCACACTCCTTGTGCCGCAGCCCACACCCCCCTTAGGTCCTAAAATGAAGAAAAATGACCTGGGAAGAGAATAAAAGCAATAGGAATCGATATTTGGGAACCAATAACACGAAATGGAGGTACGGAAACCCCAAAACGGCGGTTCCGCATAACAATAACGAGAATCAGATCAATTGATGACAGGAAAGATACACTGAAAGATACACGAGGGTCACTACAATCGAAAACAAATACGCCAGAAATGAAAATACAAGGGAAAGAAAAATGCGGATATTACACTACCAGGCTGAACATCCATAAACAACCAAATGCTTACCCGACTAGGGTCAAACAATATAAATAATACACACCGTTAAGGTCACTTACACATGAATACACAGACCGATGAGGTCACACAACTCCATCAACAGAACTAACTAAAACAACATTACCCACACAGGGGTCGAAACACAATACAGCAGAAGACTGAAATCAACTCTAACAATACAACCAAACTCTACCAACTCTCAACTCTTGATTAGTATCGCAGCTCGTCATCCTCTTGTGCCAATCCTGTGACTGTTCCCTGAACCTGTATGTACCTGGACGCAAAACAGACATCCACCCCCCAATTACTCGGGGGTTAGTAAAACTCCATTATTTTACTAGTGCAAGTATAATACGATACGAAATGCAATAAGTAAATAGCAACTACGAATTTAATACGGAAATCAATTATCCAAATGTTCCCGAGAAGTTTTAGAATTTCGAACTCAAGCAAGAGATATTTGAAAAGGAACACATCATCTCGGGGATTTTTAAAGCAAAAATTCTTTTGGACCTCGAGTCCCAATTTACAAAACCTTCTCGTAAACATTAGGGCCTTACCCCGATTCTCGTTTCAAAACACACTAGATAAGATATCATTATAACTCCGATACCCATATTTAAAATGATATCCAAACAATCACTGTTATACGATCGTTGTTCGTACACATCATGTACCGAACTCCGTAGGCCTCGACGGACCTTACCCGGACCACACACACTATTCGTACACATCATGTACTGAACTCCGGAGGTCTCGACAGACCTTACCCAGATCACACACACTGTTCGTACACATCATGTACCAAACTCCGGAGGCCTCTACGGACCTTACCCGGCCACAAACATCGTTCGTACACATCATGTACCGAACTCCAGAGGCCTTGTCAGACCCTACCTGGATCACACACCTTATTCATACACATCATGTACCGAACTCCAGAGGTCTCGTCAGACCCTACCTGGATCACACACCTTGTTCGTACACATCATGTACCGAAGTCCAGAGGCCTCGTCAGACCCTACCTGGAACACACACACACATCGACACGACACAACTCATAATCATCAAATGTCAAGCCATTCCACACTACACCGAAATGTATAATCAAGTATGTAAACCAAAATAATACAAATATCATAATCATCACAACAACTCAACGATGACTACCCACGCCCGGCACAAACTTAGATGATTTGCACATCCAACACAATTCCACGATGTTAACCAAGTGAAGGTATTATCATTACCTTCAATCGTTCATAATAATCAATTCATACGAAGCATATTCGCTAAGATAAATCAATTCATCATAACCATAACACGACATCCCTATTCACAAGACACAAATTGCATAGTAAAATACTTGCCTTAATAACCGCTACCGAATACTCCGAAGAACACGGTTCGACTGGGAAGCTCGGACCCCGAAGAAGACAACGAACGGAAGGGTTCCGACTTGAGTTCCTCACAAGAATTTTATCCCTAAGTCATACCAATGATAAATGAACAATCGTACGATGGGCAATAGTCACACAACGCCCAATCCCCCCTTTAAGACCTTTTGTCGGACACCTTCAAGGCGTCGACTAAGAACTCGACCAAAACAACGAATCGATACGATCCAACCATGGAATAACAAGGGAAATGATATAATACATCTAAATAATCATCAATCCATCACAATCCTAAGTTAAATCGGATTAAACGGATGAAAACAACCAAAATACCCAAATTTACAAAACAAGGTTTCTAGAAAATCTGACCTGATTCGCTCGATCAAAGGATGTTATAGGATGAACGATTGATGATATGAACTCCAAGACTTCATGGATTAATTGTACAACAACATGTCTCCATGATAAACACACCTCCAGCCGCGGTGGGGAAGAAAACGAGTGAGGAAAATGATGAAAAACTCGTCTGCAGGGCCTTAAATAGGCTGTGTGCCGGCCGCCTTACGTACGTAATCGGCCATGGCTTACGGCCGTAACCGGCCATGGCCGAGTCTTCTGCCCAACACTGACGGCAGCGCTACGTACGTGACTGGACAAGGCTTACGTACGTAGCAGTCCTTACGGCCATAACTGCCGGGCCATTAGGGCCGTTAGTCGGCCAGGCCTTGCCAGCCAAGACTCGGTCGATCCGACAGTCCGTAAAATCCCGAAACTCAGACCTGAATATAATCCGAAGATACGGTTACGAAGTACTCGCAAAGACGAATCTAAGCACTAAGAGAACACATGATTCCGACCACCCGAGGGCTCGAAATTCCACAACGGAAGTAATTATCCCAAACTTTGGGAAATTACGAAAACGGCCCAAAACGTCCCGAATACACGATACACGATCGAAACACCAAACCAAAGCTTGCAACATAAATAATAACATTAAATGAACTAACGATAAACTCGAAACAACAATTTCGGACGAGATTCGCAAGAATCGAACTCAAGTGCGGAAAAGCCACTTAAGAACGCTGAATTCAACAAAACGACACCGAAAGGAACTCGGATGACAAAAAGTGCAGAATTAATCATTCTCATAATGACGAAACGGTCACAAGCGAGTCGTCGAAATGGACCCCCGCCGAAAAATAGAAAATTACCAGAAATCAAAATTGCGGATATTACATACTACCCTCCTTAAAAGAAGTTTCGTCCCGAAACTTAAAACAAGTAGGGAGAAGCAATATCCCGACAGGAATACTCAACGACATACACAAGAAACGTGTAACTTTCGCCCATTGGCGAAACGTTACAAGCAACGCAAAGGAATATGCGGCGTGAAAACACGCCCCACGGCGGCCAACACAACGCCACCGACTATGATTCAAAACAATAACGAGCAATTAACGACACATCACATGCACACATTTAATCAAAGAAACACACGCGACAACAAGTCGCACCCGACTAAAACGGCTATGCGATAGAAACAAATAGAGTATCACGATAGAAATCACTCTGATTCTCATCAACAAGAAAATGTCCGACGACAAAACACAAACAATTCAAGATAATGGAAAATGAGAATACCGGATCAATAAGCAGGGGTTAGGATTCAAACCACGTTATAAAAACGAATCCGTCAATTTCAAAATACCCCGGTGTGAAAAATGTTTGAAAATCGGGCATCACATTTCAAATTGCAAAAGCTCAAGACGGACGATAAAAACTAAGAAAATCTGGATTCCCAAAGGAACGTTTATTCCTAATATCGTCTATGTCTCAAAACAAAAATCGACTTTTGGTTGGATCCCCAAAAATTAATTTTTAGCAATTGATATTTTACAAAGGGGGAGATAATATTTTCAGGGGGAGTTATTTCCTATTCATGCATAATTATATTAATCAATTGGTATCATGCATATTCAATAATTAGTATCCTCTATTCTTGGATAAGCTAGAGGAATTAGTTCATCCGGTTGATGATTAAATTGCTATTGTGCGAGTGTTAGCATAATCTTATAATAAATTCATAAACTTGAATAGTTCGGTATGGATTGATTATATGTCCGAAAATTACGAACTTTATTGCGAAAAGTCCGTTATGATATGAGGATTGAAGGTCAGAAGTTGCATGAAAGCTTTACCTTTAGGAAATTACAATTCTGCCCTTTCGTCTTTTAAGTACTATAATTATTTTTACTAAATTTTATAAATTTGGATAATTCGGTACGGATTGATTATAAGTCCGAAAATTACAAACCTTATTGCGAAAAGTCCATTATGATATGAGGATTGAAGGTCAGAAATTGCATGAAAGTTTTATCTTTCGGAATTTACAATTCTGCCCTTTCGTCTTTTAAGTACTATCATTATTTTTACTAAATTTTATAAATTTGGATAATTCGGTACGGATTGATTACAAGTCATAAAATTACGAACTTTATTGCGAAAAGTCTGTTATGATATGAGGATTGAAGGTCAGAAGTTGCATGAAAGTTTTACCTTTCAGAAATTACAGTTCTGCCCTTTCGTCTTTTAAGTACTATCATTATTTTAACTAAATTTGACGAGATCCTGTTGAGATTTTTGGGATTAAGAGCACGGTAAAATAGTTGAGTGGCTTTACTATTGAAGTGATCATTCTTCCAATCGGTTTCATTATACTCTTCAAAGCTTTTTAGAGAACCGTCGGTTTTCTTTGGAATCGTTGTACCAAGAGTGATGACTTTCCAAATCTCAATATCATGAGCCCGTATGAAGATAGACATTTTATTCTTCCAAGTCATAAAGTTTGAACCGTCTAAGAAAGGAGAGCGATTAAGAGCGTTACCTTCAACCGAAGCATGAATGCAAGCCATATCTGGATATTTTCTCTAGCGGGGGTTAGACCGATGGAAAAGAGACCGCTCTGATACCAATTGTTGGATTGGTACCGCCACTAGACGGCGGGGTTGAATAGTGGTAGAAAGAGTAATTAACTCTTTTCGTGCAGAAGTGATTAATCGGAGTAAAATAAGCGTGAAAAGGAAAGAACACAAGAAATTGCTCGAGTGGTTCGGCTATCAAAAATCCTACGTCCCCTACCTAGTGTATCGACTAGGAGTTTTCTTCACAACTGAATGCACTTTATTATTTAGTTCCAACTCTATTACAATAGCATTTTCCAGCTTAGTGCTTAACTTCAATTTCTAGATTTCTTGGCTCAAGACTGACCACTATATCTTGTTTATCGAGTACAAGATAACCTCTCTGAAGTACAAAGATTTTGGGAGTACACTTACTCATCTTTCAAACAAATAGCTCACAGTGACACAAGAATGTATATCGAAGATTGTTAGCACAATTCTTCTTGTATCAGTTACAATGAATATATATCTCAAGAAATATTGCGGATAAAGCTCAGTCAATAGTATGAATGCTTGTATAATTCTTTTGTAATCCTGTGTAGCTCAACACCTTGGAAAGCTTCTATTTATAGCACTTTGAAGTCATTTTCCTGTTGGAATAGGAAACACTTGTAATGTACGTCATGCATCATGTGTAGCGTACGTAAGCTTAAATAGCGTACGTAACGTAATTTTTGTAACGTATGTTATATAACTCCAGAACTGTCCAGTAGAAATTAATCCATCCTTTACGTACGTTATCATCAACACTTATGTACGTAATAGGGTCTTCAGCTAGCCGTGGGATGATATGACATGCTGGATCTCCTTCACATTCTTGGGCGGTGCCCAATCCAACATTGCCTCAATCTTCTGCGGATCCACACGAACCCCCTCGTCTGAAATCACGTGACCTAAAAACATCACTACCTTCAGCCAGAACTCACATTTCGAGAACTTCGCATAGAGTTGCTCGGTCCTCAAAATGTCTAATACTACTCGCAAATGATGGGCATGCTCTTCCTCGCTCCTCGAATAAATAAGAATATCGTCAATGAAGACGACGACACACTTATCCAAATACTCGATAAAGACTTTGTTCATCAATTGCATGAACACTGCCGGCGCATTAGTTAACCCGAAAGGCATAACTACAAACTCGTAATGTCCGTATCTCATCCGGAAAGCTGTTTTCGGCACATCGGACTCCCTCACCCGGAGCTGATAGTACCCCGATCTCAAATCAATTTTCGAGAATACCGCAGCTCCCTGCAACTGATCGAACAAGTCATCAATTCTCGGCAAAGAATACTTGTTCTTGATGGTCAACTTGTTTAATTCGCGATAGTCGATACACAAACGCAGCGAACCATCCTTCTTTCGCACAAATAGGTCCGGCGCGCCCCAAGGCAAGGTGCTCAGCCGAACATACCCCGACTCAAGAAGCTCACTCAACTGCTTCTTCAACTCTGACATCTCTGAAGGTGCCATACGATACGGAGCCTTCGAAATCGGAGCCGCGCCCGGCTCTAACTCTATAGCAAACTCGACCTCACGGTCCGGTGGCAATCCCGGCAACTCGTCAGGAAATACATCAGGAAACTCACTAACGACTGGAATCGATGAAAGCTCGACTCCACCATCCTCCGCCTTCAAGGCATATCACCAATAACCGCTACACCCCTTTCGCAGGAGTCTCATCGCCTTCAAGGCGTTAATAACGAACTTCTGGTTTCCCCTCTTTCGCCCCGCGAAAGAGTGCTCGGTACCATCATCGGCTAACAAAGTGATGATCCTCGTGCGGTAGTTCATGATTGCGCCATGCCGCTCGATCCAATCATCCCCGAGAATCAAATCCTCACCCTCGATACCCACGACAATAAGATTAGAGAGCCAAGCCCTCTCACAAATAAACACAGAACAGTCCCGGACCTCTCGATCACCGACAATTCTATCACCGCTAGGAAGTTTAACGATGAAAGGCTCGCAAGGTGACAAGCAGTCGAGACTCAAACTGCGTACACACTCTAGAGAAATGAATGAATGCGTAGCACCCGAATCAAAAAGCACGCTGACAGAATGGGAATGGATATGAACGGTACCTGTCGGCACAGTAGTTGCTGGATCATCGGCCCTCCTCATCTCATAGATACGCGGCTGGGCAGAGCCGACACTGGAAGCTCCTCCCCTAGCGGGCTGACCCCGACCCCTACCTCGGCCGGCACTCGGTGGAGGCGGCGGAGCAAATGAGCCCTGGTTCACACTCGGCTCCATATGTGCTGGGTGAGAAGAATGGGCGCCGCGAAGCTGTCTGATTTGATCACAAAAGAGGGCCTTGTGGCCCAACTCACCACAAGTATGACAAGTGAACTTCGAACGAGGGCACTTCCAGTTCCTATGGCCCTGCACACCACAGTTAAAGCATGTGGGTTCACGAACGGAGGTTCCGGCGGCACCCCGGAAGCTCCCAGAGAAACGAGTCGAACTGCCCGTAGAAACATTTGTAGCCTGAGATTTCTGCTGGCCTCCACTCTTGGGACCAGAAAAATTTCCGACCGACTTCTGCTTCTTGCTCTCACGATCCACATCACTAGCCGTCACCGACATATCATAAGCAAGGTCCCTACTCTGATAATCCTTCAAAGTAGTGCAGACGAGTCCAGACATATAGTCCCGAATGGACAGTTTCATCCTGCTGGAAAAATAGAAAATTTTGTCGCTCTCTTCAAGAACTTGGGTCTTCACATAGCCCAACTCCTTGTTAAAATCGGCAATAGCTTGGGATACGGGAATATCCCGAGGTTGAGCATCGTAGAAGGCATCGACTCGAGCCTGCCTAACTGGCCACGGGCAATATTCAGTCTCCATCAACTCCTGGAATTCACCCCACGAAGCAACATGATCTTTGGGCCCAACGGCCTCCCACCAATCCGTAGCGTCCCCAGTGAGAAAGTACTGGGCAATAGGGACCTTGCGGTCCTCGGGACAGTTGGTGGCGATGAAGACTTTAGATATCTCTTTGATCCACCCCTCCCAGCCGATCGGGTCCGAAGCTCCCGAAAACTGAGGAGGATGCATCTTGATGACATCCTCAAGCCAGCGATCCTCTCCGCCCCAATTAGCATGGGCCCGATCCGGGTTCTGAACCACCTGAGCTATCGCCGCCATATGATTAACCATTTGCTGCATAACGGCCGCAATACCAAGATCGGCGCGCTCCTGAGAAGAAGCATGACTGTGACGGTCACCGGTACTGCCGGCTCCCGAAGAATGCGACGTGGCCGCCCCACCGGCTGCCCCACGTCCTCGGCCGCATCCACGACCATGACCACGACCACGACCACGGTTTCCTCTGGCATCCATACTAGTGTTAAGGGATAACAGAAGTATATTGATGATGAGTAAGGGAGGAAAAAGCAACTACGATTCGAAAAGCGGAAATACTATGCAAGAAAACAAAAGACCGAATAAGAAAACTTACGAGCACTGAAAGTACCGAGATGCTGGCAGCGGTGTGACAATGTGCAAAACAAAACACGACTAGACCCAATTAAACAACAAGCCTAGGTATCCATAAACCTAGGGCTCTGATACCATTTTCTGTAACACCCCGAGATATTCGGAGTCTATTACAGTGCCGTGGTCCCCTACATGGGACCCACTAGGCTACAACAAGAAAACACCACTCGACTAACCATCTCGGTTAGCGAGGATACTTATTTAAATAATATGACATATAAAGATATGCTCGGAGCAACCGGCGAATTAAGCATCAACCGACAATGTAACAATTTAAAGTAATACAATACGGGGTTTAAAATGAAAAGCCTAAGTACTCGCGAGTACAATATATAAGTTTATAACTGTGGAAACAACCATATCGAATGGACAAAAGAAGTAAGAAGACCCAAATGCACATGTCAACGACCCTGGCCAACATCCTCGTACTGTCCCGGTGCTCGCTCATTCGGATAATCATAACCTGAAATCCATAATAAGAATTTCCCCAAAACGGGTCCCCAAAGGGGTTAGCAATTACGCTAGTACAAGTAATCAAGGCAAACCAATCGCTTACACATTTCACAGTACATGCACCGATATCAATTTCAAAAGCCAAAACAAGACATGTCATTTTCGGAAACAAACAGTCAAACAATTTGCCTTGGGAACATCGTAATACCATAGATCCCGCCCGAGGCCTCTAAGGACCCTCCCGAGCTGGCCATATCGTAAAACAAAACACGCACATGCATCGCCTTGGGAACAGGGTAATACCATTGATCCCGCCCGAGGCCTCTAAGGACCCTCCTGAGCTGGCTAGCTAAACAAACTCATGAATCCAGGACTCAACCCTTTGGACTCCCTCCGTGATCCTGTCGGACCATCCCGAGGTGAGCAAATCACACACAAGATACATTACCATTTCACGTTAAGCATAAAGGTTTCCAAAAATACTTGCCTTGAATAATCGGCAGCGCGAGCGAAAGGATAATCACCGACGAACGCTAGGAATCAACGAAACCGAACCTAACGATTCGAAGAACATAATCATAACCAAATCTAGACGAAAACGGAAATGGAATACACCCGATAACCCGCCTACGATTCATGTATATTCGTACAAAAATAACAACGAGGGCGGACCACAACCAAACCCTCTCGATTCCGTAAAAACCACAAAATATACCATGAATCCGTAGGAAAGCTAATGATACTAACAATATTAATCGTATTCATCATGAATCCACCAACAAAATGGAAAGAATCGGACGAAAATCCCAAAACCCCCAAATCATCCAAAAGTAGGGTTCTAAGAGATATTACCTTTGAAGATCTAAGCACTTTGATCCGTACAATACGCGTTAGATCGACTATCCGGGCTTCACAACCGAATGAAAATGATGAAAAATGAATACTCAAGTGATTGATGATGAAGAGTTCTCTCCTCAAGCTCTCTCTCTCTCGTGTAAGTGGAAGAAGAAGAAAGAAATGAGCTGATCTCGCTCAAAAAAACACAATTATAGGGTTGACTGCACTGTGTGCCGCGGCACAGGGCAAAAAATTGCGCCCAGTGATCGGCAGACCGCTCTGTGTGCCGCGGCCCAGACGAAGTGTGCCGCGGCAATGACTCGGTATTGTGCCGCGGCCCCGTCGGCATGTGCCGCGGCACAAGGTACATGAGGTTTGGCCGATAAGTGTAACACGAGTGTGCTGCGGCCCGGACGGGTGTGCCGCGGCATTGACTCGGCAGTATGCCGCGGCCCCGTCGGCATGTGCCGCGGCACATAGTACAGGCCGCTCGGCCAAAAACTGGAAAATATGTGTGCCGCGGCACACACTCCTTGTGCCGCGGCCCACACCCCCCTTAGGTCCTAAAATGAAGAAAAATGACCCGGGAAGAGAATAAAAGCAATAGGAATCGATATTTGGGAACCAATAACACGAAATGGAGGTACGGAAACCCCGAAACGGCGGTTCCGCACAACAATAACGAGAATCAGATCAATTGATGACAGTAAAGATACACTGAAAGATACACGAGGGTCACTACAATCGAAAACAAATACGCCGGAAATGAAAATACAAGGGAAAGAAAAATGTGGATATTAAACTACCAGGCTGAACATCCATAAACAACCAAATGCTTACCCGACTAGGGTCAAACAATATAAATAATACAGACCGTTAAGGTCACTTACACATGAATACACAGACCGATGAGGTCACACAACTCCATCAACAGAACTAACTAAAACAACATTACCCACACAGGGGTCGAAACACAATACAGCGGAAGACTGAAATCAACTCTAACAATACAACCAAACTCTACCAACTCTCAACTCTTGATTAGTATCGCAGCTCGTCATCCTCTTGTGCCAATCCTGTGACTGCTCCCCTGAACCTGTATGTACCTGGACGCAAAACAGACATCCACCCCCCAATTACTCGGGGGTTAGTAAAACTCCATTATTTTACTAGTGCAAGTATAATACGATACGAAATGCAATAAGTAAATAGCAACTACGAATTTAATACCGAAATCAATTATCCAAATGTTCCCGAGAAGTTTTAGAATTTCGAACTCAAGCAAGAGATATTTGAAAAGGAACACATCTTCTCGGGGATTTTTAAAGCAAAAATTCTTTTGGACCTCGAGTCCCAATTTAAAAAACCTTCTCGTAAACATTAGGGCCTTACCCCGATTCTCGTTTCAAAACACACTAGATAAGATATCATTATAACTCCGAGACCCATATTTAAAATGATATCCAAACAATCACTGTTATACGATCGTTGTTCGTACACATCATGTACCGAACTCCGGAGGCCTCGATGGACCTTACCCGGACCACACACACTATTCGTACACATCATGTACTGAACTCCGGAGGTCTAGACAGACCTTACCCAGACCACACACACTGTTCGTACACATCATGTACCAAACTCCGGAGGCCTCTACGGACCTTACCCGGCCACAAACATCGTTCGTACACATCATGTACCGAACTCCAGAGGCCTTGTCAGACCCTACCTGGATCACACATCTTGTTCGTACACATCATGTACCGAACTCCAGAGGTCTCGTCAGACCCTACCTGGATCACACACCTTGTTCGTACACATAATGTACCGAAGTCCAGAGGCCTCGTCAGACCCTACCTGGAACACACACACACACACATCGACACGACACAACTCATAATCATCAAATGTCAAGCCATTACACACTACACTGAAATGTATAATCAAGTATGTAAACCAAAACAATATAAATATCATAATCATCACAACAACTCAACGATGACTACCCACGCCCGGCACAAACTTAGATGATTTGCACATCCAACACAATTCCACGATGTAAACCAAGTGAAGGTATTATCATTACCATCAATCGTTCATAACAATCAATTCATACGAAGCATATTCGCTAAGATAAATCAATTCATCATATCCATAACACGACGTCCCTATTCATAAGACACAAATTGTATAGTAAAATACTTGCCTTAATAACCGCTACCGAATACTCCGAAGAACACGGTTCGACAGGGAAGCTCGGACCCCGAAGAAGACAACGAACGGAAGCGTTCCGACTTGAGTTCTTCACAAGAATTTTGTCCCTAAGTCATACCAATGATAAATGAACAATCGTACGATGGGAAATAGTCACACAACAC
This sequence comes from Orobanche coerulescens, assembly GCA_033398695.1. Classification (NCBI taxonomy): domain Eukaryota; kingdom Viridiplantae; phylum Streptophyta; class Magnoliopsida; order Lamiales; family Orobanchaceae; genus Orobanche; species Orobanche coerulescens. The sequence continues at coordinate 87,603,683 of CM065815.1, read as the reverse complement.
CCAATCCCCCCCTTTAAGACCTTTTGTCGGACACCTTCAAGGCGTCGACTAAGAACTCGACCAAAACAACGAATCGATACGATCCAACCTTGGAATAACAAGAGAAATGATATAATACATCTAAATAATCATCAATCCATCACAATCCTAAGTTAAATCGGATTAAACGGATGAAAACAACCAAAATACCCAAATTCTCCAAAACAAGGTTTCTAGAAAATCTGACCTGATTCGCTCGATCAAAGGATGTTATAGGATGAACGATTGATGATATGAACTCCAAGACTTCATGGATTAATTGTACAACATCATGTCTCCATGATAAACACACCTCCAGCCGCGGAGGGGAAGAAAACGAGTGAGGAAAATGATGAAAAACTCGTCTGCAGGGCCTTAAATAGGCTGTCTGCCGGCCGCCTTACGTACGTAATCGGCCATGGCTTACGGCCGTAACAGGCCATGGCCGAGTCGTCTACCAAACACTGACGGCAGCGCTACGTACGTGACCGGACAAGGCTTACGTACGTAGCAGGCCTTACGACCATAACTGCCGGGCCATTACGGCCGTTAGTCGGCCAGGCCTTGCCAGCCAAGACTCGGTCGATCCGACAGTCCGTAAAATCCCGAAACTCAGATACGGTTACGAAGTACTCGCAAAGACGAATCTAAGCACTAAGAGAACACATGATTCCGACCACCTGAGGGCTCGAAATTCGACAACGGAAGTAATTACCCTAAACTTTGGGAAATTACGAAAACGGCCCAAAACGTCCGGAATACACGATACACGATCGAAACACCAAACCAAAGCTTGAAACATAAATAATAACATTAAATGAACTAACGATAAACTCGAAACAACAATTTCGGACGAGATTCGCAAAAATCGAACTCAAGTGCGGAAAAGCCACTTAAGAACGCTGAATTCGACAAAACGACACCGAAAGGAACTCGGATGAGAAAAAGTGGATAATTAATCATTCTCATAATGACGAAACGTTCACAAGCGAGTCGTCGAAATGGACCCCCACCGAAAAAAAGAAAATTACCAGAAATCGAAATTGCGGATATTACATACTACCCTCCTTAAAAGAAGTTTCGTCCCGAAACTTAAAACAAGTAGGGAGAAGCAATATCCCGACAGGAATACTCAACGACATACACAAGAAACGCGTAACTTTCGCCCATTGGCGAAACGTTACAAGCAACGCAAAGGAATATGCGGCGTGAAAACACGCCCCACGGCGGCCAACACAACGCCACCGACTATGATTCAAAACAATAACGAGCAATTAACGACACATCACATGCGCACATTTAATCAAATAAACACACGCGACAACAAGTCGCACCCGACTAAAATGGCTATGCGATAGAAACAAATAGAGTATCACGACAAAACACAAACAATTCAAGATAACGGAAAATGAGAATACTGGATCAATAAGCAGGGGTTAGGATTCAAACCACGTTCTAAAAACGAATCCGTCAATTTCAAAATACCCCGGTGTGAAAAATGTTTGAAAATCGGGCATCACATTTCAAATTGCAAAAGCCCAAGACGGACGATAAAAACTAAGAAAATCTGGATTCCCAAAGGAACGTTTATTCCTAATATTGTCTATGTCTCAAAACAAAAATCGACTTTCGGTTGGATCCCCAAAAATTAGTTTTTAGCAATTGATATTTTACAAAGGGGGAGAATTATTTCCTATTCATGCATAATTATATTAATCAATTGGTATCATGCATATTCAATAATTGGTATCCTCTATTCTTGGATAAGCTAGAGGAATTAGTTCATCCGGTTGATGATTAAATTGCTATTGTGCGAGTGTTAGCATAATCTTATAATAAATTCATAAACTTGAATAGTTCGGTATGGATTGATTATATGTCCGAAAATTACGAACTTTATTGCGAAAAGTCCGTTATGATATGAGGATTGAAGGTCAGAAGTTGCATGAAAGCTTTACCTTTTAGAAATTACAATTCTGCCCTTTCGTCTTTTAAGTACTATCATTATTTTTACTAAATTTTATAAATTTGGATAATTCGGTACGGATTGATTATAAGTCCGAAAATTACAAACCTTATTGAGAAAAGTCCATTATGATATGAGGATTGAAGGTCAAAAATTGCATGAAAGTTTTATCTTTCGGAATTTACAATTCTGCCCTTTTGTCTTTTAAGTACTATCAATATTTTTATTAAATTTTATAAATTTGGATAATTCGGTACGGATTGATTATAAGTCGGAAAATTACGAACTTTATTGCGAAAAGTCTGTTATGATATGAGGATTGAAGGTCAGAAGTTGCATGAAAGTTTTACCTTTCAGAAATTACAGTTATGCCCTTTCGTCTTTTAGTACTATCATTATTTTAACTAAATTTGACAAGATCCTGTTGAGATTTTTGGGATTAAGAGCACGGCAAAACAGTTGAGTGGCTTTACTATTGAAGTGATCATTCTTCCAATCGGCTTCATTATACTCTTCAAAGCTTTTTAGAGAACCGCTGGTTTTCTTTGGAATCGTTGTACCAAGAGCGATGACTTTCCAAATCTCAATATCATGAGCCCGTATGAAGATAGACATTTTATTCTTCCAAGTCATAAAGTTTGAACCGTCTAAGAAAGGAGAGCGATTAAGAGCGTTACCTTCAACCGAAGCATGAATGCAGGCCATATCTGGATCTTTTCTCTAGCGGGGGTTAGACCGATGGAAAAGAGACCGCTCTGATACCAATTGTTGGATTGGTACCGCCACTAGAAGGCGGGGTTGAATAGTGGTAGAAAGAGTAATGAACTCTTTTCGTGCGGAAGTGATTAATCGGAGTAAAATAAGCGCGAAAAGGAAAGAACACAAGAAATTGCTCGAGTGGTTCGGCTATCAAAAATCCTACGTCCCCTACCTAGTGTATCGACTAGGAGTTTTCTTCACAACTGAATGCACTTTATTATTTAGTTCCAACTCTATTACAATAGCATTTTCCAGCTTAGTGCTTAACTTCAATTTCTAGATTTCTTGGCTCAAGACTGACCACTATATCTTGTTTATCTAGTACAAGATAACCTCTCTGAAGTACAAAGATTTTGGGAGTACACTTACTCATCTTTCATACAAATAGCTCACAGTGACACAAGAATGTATATCGAAGATTGTTAGAACAATTCTTCTTGTATCAGTTACAATGAATATATATCTCAAGAAATATTGTGGATAAAGCTCAGTCAATAGTATGAATGCTTGTATAATTCTTTTGTAATCCTGTGTAGCTCAACACCTTGGAAAGCTTCTATTTATAGCACTTTGAAGTCATTTTCCTGTTGGAATAGGAAACACTTGTAATGTACGTCATGCATCATGTGTAGCGTACGTAAGCTTAAATAGCGTACGTAACGTAATTTTTGTAACGTATGTTATATAACTCCAGAACTGTCCAGTAGAAATTAATCCATCCTTTACGTACGTTATCATCAACACTTATGTACGTAATAGGGTCTTCAGCTAGCCGTGGGATGATATGACATGCTGGATGATGTCACTAAGAAAAACAACGGTTTGATCATAGATTTAAATTGAAAGCCTGCAACGTACGTTATGGACAAGGTGTATCGTACGTTATATTACATAAGACTGTTAAATTTTGTTGACTTTCTAGAATTTGACCAAAAATTTAAGTGTATTACGTATGTTATGTATAGTATATAGTGTACGTTATCTTTAACAAGTAATATTAAAATGTAAATCATGTTATGATTTAAAAGAAAACATCAATTCATGTAATATGTTCTGATTATTTTGTTTATTAAAACATCATCAAAATGTGTATAGAAAATATTGGTTTACCAATCTCCCCCTTTTTGATGATGACAAAATAATCATATGAAATCTTGTTTAGAACTTTAACATGGAGGAAATTTAGTTACTTTTTTAAAGACTCCCCGTGAGAGTAACTCCTTGAGAAAAGAAATTATACCGAGAAAATATATCCTAAACATAGTGGTACAAAACAGTTACTCAATAAAAGTTCAGAACAAGCATATTACTCCCCCTTTTTATCATTAACAAAAAAGGCCGAGTTGATAGTCTGCAAAACAATACTCAATAAAAAACGATTAGTAGAATTTCAGGGAATATGAAGTAACAGCAGAATAGTTAACTTGGAATAATCAAGAGATACCAAATCAAAAACCAAATCATCCGAAAAGAGTGATAGATGTAAAATAAGAACAAGTTTTAAAAATATGTGAAGTGTCGGTCGATATCAGAAGATAATCATCAACATGAAGATTAATACTAATCAAGGTCGGTCTCTGAAGGCCGGGGAGGAATGACTATCTAGATGTGGGTGCAGATGCTCTCCAGCATTGCTTCCGACCTCGTGACTCGACTCTTAACTTCTTGCACATCTCTTTCCAAACTCCTGAGTCGGGTTTCTAGCAATGAGGAGGAAGAAGAACCTGCCCAACTCGCTCGAGAAGGACCAACCTAAGAAACATGAATCTGTAGGTGTGATCTCTCAGCCTGAGGGCCTCTCGCAAAGATATGATCCTCAAGACGAGGTAAGGCACCACCATCCACAAGAGAATCACCGTCTCTCAAATAGGCCATATAAATCCAACCTCGATTCCTACTCTGCACATATTTCATCGAACGAATGGTTCCTTCGTGAACCATATTCCCTTTCAGAATATCTACCCCATGAAGTCCTGAAAAGTCTACTCCAGCATCCTCAAATATTCCTGTCAATATGGATCCAGACGGCATCCCGGATTTTCTTTGACGGTTTTTTCTCACATGACCTTTCTTATGAAAAATAGATCCTTTCTCGACGAACCACTTCATCACAACTCGAGCTAAGTTAACTTGATGATCGTTTAATACATGGTAGATAATTTCCATATCAATGTTAACAAGCCTTTGTTGTGCATTTTGTTTTGGTATTAATGAACGAGTAATGGCATCATATAATAAGCGAAAATTCAAGCCAAAGTCGTTGTTTTCAAATTTGTCCGGATGAACGTCGATCACAGCTTGAGTTTTCAGAAATCACGGACAACAGTCTCATAGATTATTATTAATATCCTCATCAGTAGAATCATTTTCTGACACAAAATTCCCATTACAAATAATTCCTTCGTTTTGTAATCCAAACAATTCGGCAAGTTTAACGGCATCATTTTTGCCATGAGCTCATTTCAATTATTATCTGACAAAGGAAAAGGCCCGATTGAAGGGAAAGTCACAATCCGGTGATATATCTCCAGACAACCCCATATCTAATCCCGGCTCAGACGACGACGACGACGCCCTACAGGCTGGTCTGAGAATGAGTCGATAAGAGGCTTGAGAATGAAAGTTTACCCGAATGCAAAGCCAACAGGGTCAAGGGACCTCTGACAGACATCAGTCCCCTCCCCATCAACAGGAAGCTGCAAACAACTTACAGGAGGAATTACTCCCTCCCGTACAGCAAGAAGCTTCTGAACAGGAAGCCCAACCTGTCCATCAAGAAGATGATGCCCGCGCTATCTAGCAAGAGAAACCAGTCCCTCTGCCGGAGCAGGCAGAAGCTGAGAGTCAGCAGGAGGAATGAGTCCCTCTTGTACGCATGACTACATAAAACCAACCTGAACAGGAGGAATCAGTCCCTCCTGTACCCGAAATTGAAGAAGCTGCAAAGCCTTCCGAAGCACCTGCTTCCGAAGCACCCGCCCATGCCGAGCCCGCGCAAGATGCCCTTGCATCTCCTTTCTCTGTGAGATCCAAGTTACAATTCGATGATGGATTCATGCCCGATGAAAGAAAATGTCGCCCTCGTCATAATGTGGTTATACGTTAACAGAATGAGCCTGAGAATGAGAAGATGGCGCATCCTGGCTCCCCGCGAACTGAGGCCCGAATAGATCAACTCACGCAATCGGTTGCCAAACAATCTTTATGCAGGATTCCGTCAAGGCACTGTATGATGTTGGAAATAAGGGGACTGGATGCGGGAGACTGCGATTGATGAGATGACTGGCTTGAAAAGAGAAATCACCAAAGTTGAGGAAGCATTTCGCATACTGCCTAGTGCATTATGGCAGCCACTTACTCAACTGCAACAGTGCCAGAAACAAATTCTCAAGCAAGAACAGGAGAAACTCCGCATATCCGAAGCCAAAACTGTCGCTGCCTTATAGGAGACTTGATCGAGGCTGTCAGGACATGACCAGAAAATCGTTGACATGTCTCTGATGCTCAGTTCTCTTGCTGACAAAATCTCGAGTATGGAGACCAAACAGGATAATGCAATGAAGATCCTAGAACGCATTGATGCTAAGGTCACATATCTGGATGATGCCAAAAAGGGGGGAGAAACCAGAGAGGCTGCTCGGCGATGGAGAATTGAAAGAGAAAGGGAATTCGATGTTGCATTGGAGGAAAATGTTGCTGCTGCTATAGGCCGTCTGGCCTCACCTGCACAAGCATACAGGGTACATGGCTCTCATCCGGAGTTCCATGGTCCCAGCTATCCTTGAAAGAACAATATCCAAAGACCACCCGAAATTCGTCTGCCTGCCAACCGTCAGCCTACAGCTGGTGAAGTGAAAAACTGGAGGAAGAACGAACTGATGAGGTACTTTGTCAAACTCATCAGGGAGTCCACCATGTTCAACAAGTTCAAGACTCTGGCAGAGGCTGCAGATGAATTTGGGTGGTTATTAGAAAAAGGATTGCTCCCCTTGCAAATTTCTATGAAACCAAGACACATGAAAGTAGATCAGCTCACTCATCCCGATGACTAGATACTTGCCTTCGACCAATCGGCTGAAGGAAGAGCGATATATCAAGATCGGGGCAAGGATTCCCCAGAGAACTGGTGGATAGAAACCGACAACAATCCCGACAGGAGGCCTTGGAGGCACGCTCATTACAGAAATTAGCCTGGATGCTCCTTTTATCATTGTACTTGTTCTATTTTTGCAGTGTGCACTCCCTGTATCTTTCTCTTCAAAACAGTATAATTTTACGATCCACATCAATCAACTTTTTTTCTTGAAAGATTACATCTCGTAATCTACGCTTATACTATTTCACTATTTGATTACGAATTCAATTTATTTGCTGTAAAAAAACAAATATAGAACTTGTTAAGTCTAAAGCTGTAAGAACTTGTCTGCGAACAGTTCATAGGTTAAGTTGTATTCAACCTAGATCACACTGTAAGATTGTGCCTGCGTGCCAATCATAAGTTTGAAGCTGTAATACACATCCTTGTTAGATGCTATCATTTTTATTAGAACTTGCCTGCGAGCAGTTCACATTTTTAGACTAAGTGCTGAAGACCAGATCATTCGACAGAAGACCATGAAGTCAGCCTCTCTGGATCAAGATGTTATGTTTAAGAGGTTTTGGCATTATCCAAAAGGTGGAAATTGTTGGGATAAACAATCCTGTTTTGATAATTGCCGAACATATTACAAGTTATCTCAAGAAGTCGAAAGAGTCGAAATGACACCAAGTATGGAAGCTGTCTGAACCTCCAGACAACCCCTTCCATACAGCATTGTAGATAACCTATTCTACAGAGTCTATAGCCTAGAGAAATAAAGAAGTAACATGTTGGATATAGCATACAGGCTGAAAGTGTTAGGAAAACAAATACTTATCCAACAGGACTGAATACTGTTGTGACGGGATCTACTTTATTCACAAAGGTCAAAACACCAGTTTGAAAGAAGTATTTAAATAGTGACTGGATAAAGTATTTAAATACCAACCAATAAAGAATCTTCAGACAAGGAGCAAAATCCGGATCAAGTATCCTGAAGGTCAATCAACCAATCAGAAAGGACTTTTGCTCACCAATCAGAAAGGACTTTTGCTCATTCGGAACTGTGTGTGAAGAATAAGCATTGTAGACGAAGCTTCCAGCTGTGTGTGAATAAGCAAGTCAATAACAAGGTCTAGCCAATTTGTGTCAACGGCGAACATCTTCAGCCCTTGTATCAATCTGTGTGAACGATACATTGGGAGGTTTAGTTATAGTCACATAGTTGTGTACGTAGTGATTATAATAAACGCTTTTACTCATGTGTGGAGGACCAGTAGACGTAGAGGGGTTTACCTCGAACCACTTTAAACTGTGTGTTTTTTACCTTCTACCGTTATTGTTTTCATAACTGTGATTTATACAAGTATGCACTGCAAAGCCCTGTACGCACCAAGCCAACTGGAGAAAGTCTAGTTGTTGTATTTACATCAACTCACTTAAACGAACTTCTGCTACGCACTCATATTTAAAATCCTACAGCTTGTTGTACTAACACTTTTCTAAGTTGTATCATATATACTTAGTGGCCAACATAAGTCCTCAAAAATAGGTTTAGAGAAACTAACAAATCTCTCAATCTCGAGGATATCAAAAAACTCGTCGAAATGAACTCTAATACTTTTCAAAGACTCAGAATCGAAAAAGTGGCTAGTTGTTACCTCTTCATCGATTAAAATTTCTCTAAAAATCTTTTCTGCCTGAGGATTCACGAATTGGGTCGCTTCTGCCGGATTGGAGGTAGATTCTCTCTTCTTTTCCTTCCTTGACGAGTGTTCGTCATTTTGATGGAGGATGGAGGGTCGATTTGGTGAATTTGGTGGTGGATTGATGAAAATCGCGAGATGAAATATATGAGATGAGTCGCAGGAGAGGATTTTGAGAGTTAGGGTTTATGAGGGAAAAGAGGGGCAGTCGGGTTTTAAGAAACTGGAAAAAGGATATAACATACATTATGTGAAGTTGCGTATGTTATTCAACTAGATTAACATGCATTATACGTGAGTATAACGTACGTAAAGAATGCCCCAGTAGCTTCTTCCCAAATCAATAGTAGTTTAACGTACGTAAAAGTGCAAGAATAACGGACGTTAAGTCCTTTAACGTACGTTAAGTTTGGTGATAATGGCCGTAACATCTAGTACAGTGGCTTCTGTCCAAAAAATGAATTCTATATTACGTACGTAAATGTGCTATTGTAACGTACGTAGTCAACCTTAACATACATATTCCATTGATATAGCGTACGTAATATTGTCCTGAAAATGATGACTGAAAGCAACTGATAGCGGCCGTAAATGCACTGTCTATAGCAGCCGTAATGTTGACCAAATGAATAGTACAAATCCTCTAATGATTTCTTTCTAATTTTCATCACCATTTTGATATATGTATGATGCAAATTTTTAAAGATGATCAATATGCCCCATTCCCAAACTTAGTCTAATAAAATTAAATGATTCTTCAGGTAATAGTTTTGTAAAAATATCTGCCAATTGTTCATTAGTCCCTACAAATGGGAGACGAACATTCCCATTTTGGACATGATCACGAATAAAATGGTGATGAACTTCAATTTGTTTTGTCCTACTATGCGAAATAGATTTTTGCTTAGATTTATGGCACTTGTATTATCACAAAAAATAAGAGTAATTTTAAGAGAAATGCCATAATCTTGTAATTGGTTTTTAATCCACAAAACTTGTGCGCATGCACTTCCCGCATCAACATATTCTGCTTCAGCTGTGGAAGTAGCCACACTAGTTTGTTTCTTACTCCCCCATGAAATTAAACATGAATTCATGAAATGATATGTTCCACTGGTATTTTTCCTATCAATTTTACATCCACCAAAATCAGCATCACTATATGCAAAAAGTTCGAATCAATGCTTGATAGATACCAAAGTCCCAAACCAGTAGTAACTTTTAAATACCGAAAAATGCGTTTGCAAGCAATAAAATGAGATTCCATGGGGTTAGATTGGAATCTAGCACAAAGACATGTAGCAAACATAATATCGGGTCTAGAGGCAGTTAAGTAAAGTAATGACCCGATCATACCTCGATACTATTTTTGATCAACAGATTTATCTTTCACATCCTTGTCGAGTTTAAGAGTGGAACACATAGGTGTAATGATTTCTTTGCATCATTCCATCTTAAATTTCTTTAGAAGCTCATTGACGTACTTGGTTTGATGAATGAATATTCCTTCTTCGAGTTGATTAATTTAGAGTACGAGAAATAATTTTAACCCTCCCATCATGCACATTTCGAATTCTCCTTTCATAAGATTTGAAAACTCTTGGGACACAGAATCGATAGTAGCACCAAATACTATATCGTCGACATATCTTTGACATATAAGCATATTTTTACCAAAATTCTTAATAAATAGAGTATTATCAAAGTGACCTCTAGTATACCCATTTGAAATAAGAAAAGTGCTTAAACATTTATACCATGCTCTCGGAGCTTGTTTCAATCCATAGAAAGCTTTATGGAGCTTGTAAACATGATCTGGATGATCATAATCTTCAAATCTAGGTGGTTGCTTGACACGGACCTTCTCCTGGATAACACCATTTAGAAATGCGTTTTTTATATCCATTTGATGAAGTTTGATCTTTTTCTACGAAGCAAAGGTGCATAACAGGTGAATAGCCTCAAGACGGGCAACAAGAGCGAAAGTTTCTTCATAATCCAATCCTTCCTCTTGGTTGTATCCTTGAGCGACCAATCTTGATTTATTTTTAACTGGGAGACTATTATCATATGTTTTTACTTTATGAAGCCATTTTATACCGATGGTAGTTTTGCTTTCCGGTGCCGGAACCAATTCCCATACTCTATTTCTGTCGAATTGATTGAGCTCATCTTGCATAGCGACCGCCTAATTTTGGCCATTAATGGCTTCATCAATATTCTTTGGTTCCATGAGAGAAATGAATGCAATATTATTCAAGCAATCATTCACATTTCTCTTTGTTCGCACACCTTCGTGAGTTTACCAAGAATTTGCTCCATAGGATGATCTTTTACATTAGCCCATTCTTTAGGAAGATTATATGGATTTTCCTCATGTTTTTCCGAGTTGATGTCAAGCTTCTCAAATTCCTTTGATGCTTCTGACACATCTTTTGCTGGAAATATACTTGCATCATCATCAAAACAACATTTCTCGGGGGTAAAGCTGTATCCTCGAATTTTATATGAATGGACTCTCCACCGAGCCTCATCTACAGTTAACAACACGATAAGCTTTACTATTAAGTGAATATCCAAGGAAAATACAAATATCAAATTTTGAATCAAATTTACCCAGATTATCCTTACCATTGTTGTGAATAAAAACATTACAACCAAACAGATGAAAATATGATAAATTGGGCTTTTTACCTTTGAATATTTCGTATGGAGTCATAATCTTTTTTCTCCAAAGATGAACTCTATTTATCACATAACAGGCTGTATTGACAGCTTCAGCCCAGAAATACTTTGGTAGCACGTACTCATTAAGCATTGCTTGACTCATTTCTTCTAAAGAGCGATTTTTCCTCTCGACAACTCTATTTTGTTTGGGTGTTCGAGGTGCTGAAAAATTGTGCCCAAAACCATATTTATCACACCAATCTTTAAAATCATTTGAGTCGATTTTTCCACTGTGATCGGTTCTGATGGCGATAATCGGCAAATATTTTTCCTTCTGAATAAGCTTACACCACTTAACAAATTCGTTAAAAGCATCGTTTTTATTTGCTAAAAAATTTACCCAAGTAAATCTTGAGAAATCATCAACAAGTACCATTGTATAAAGTTTACCATTCAAGCTAGCATGCCGAGATGGACCAATTAAATCCATATGAATTAATTCAAGAATACGGATAGCGAAAATTTCCATTTTTGGTTTAAATGAGCCTCTTGCATGTTTACCTTTCACACAGGCTTCACAAATGTGGTCTTTTAGGAATTTTAGTTTTGGTAGACCACGAAAATATCATATCTGGCTAATTTTGAAATAAGCGGTAAAGAGGCGTGCCCCAATTTTCGATGCCAAATAGTGGCGTTTTCATCGTATGTGAGTAAACATTTTTTTACTAAACGATGATTCATCTTAAAGATCAACAATATAAATATTACCACATCTTAGTACAATGAAAACAATTTGATCTTTTCTCATTGCAGTGCAATGGGTGATTTCAAAAATTAATTTGAGTCCAGGATCACATAATTGGGAAACACTGAGAAGATTATGACAAAGGCCATCAACAAAAAGAACATTCTCTATAGTTGGTAGAGGATTCTTACCTACTTTACGTGTGCCTTTGATTTTACCCTTTTTGTTATCACCAAAGGTGATACATCCTTGATCTTCCTTCTTGAGCTCCGTGAAAAGATACTCATTTCCACTCATGTGGTTAGAACATCCACTATCAATGTACTATTTATTTGATTGTGTTGTTGTCCTTGCTTGTACCTACAAAAATAATGTTCTTGTGTTTTATAGATATCTAAGCTAATTTGGGTTCTATTGTGTTAGATATATAAACTTTATTTGGAACTATAGTTCCTTTAGGTACCCATGTTTAACCTTGCAAGTTCGTCTCATACAAAAAGTTTCAGTATGTCCATTTTTCAAACATTTTGGACAAGACGAGATTCCCATTTTTAAATTCTTCGAGTTTGTCGAAGTTTTATCAAAGGACTTTTTTATTGAGAAAGAATTATATCCGAGTCCTTGTTTTGAAAGGGAAAAACTTTGAACATATAAGAGTTGCTCAAATTTATCATTTTCATACGAGAATTTTTGATATAAAGTTTGAGTTCGTTCTGAGTGTTGTGTAATCATCTCTCAGATTTTTCTTGATTTTTAGACGAGATGTATGATCAAGCGAAATGTCGTTATTCAAAATTTTTGAATTTTCATCTTCAAGAGAATTTATTTTCTTTCTCAAATCTTTATTTATTATATAAACTTTTTCATACTTATTTAAAGATTTGAAGGCATCAATGAGTTCTTCATGAGATAAATCACTTACCTCGCTTTCTGTGTCGCTGTCGACTGATTTGCGAGCCATTAGAGCTAGATTACTATGAACTTGTGGTTCTTCATCATTTTCGTCGTCACTCCATGTAGCAACATATACTTCTTTATTTTTTAATTTCTCATAAGGAGGTTTGGATAAGCTCATGGGAGCAGCAGCATGACAGTCTTTTGCATAATGCCCTGGGACACCACATCTTCGACAAGTATTGTCGAACTTTTTATTTTGAGGGAAGTGAGACTTTTTAAATTCATCCCTAGGTTCCCGTAACATATCTTCCCGTCGCCTCTGTAAGAGATTTTTGAATTTTTTGATGTTTTTGGCATAAAAAGCAGTTTCTTCATCATCTTCTTCGAGAGGCTCATCTTCGGGATCACTATATTCTTTAAAGACGATCGGCCTTTCTTGTTCTTTGTGCTTCAGCTTCGAGTTTCAAGATTTAATGACAATCTCATAATTGATAAGGGATCCAATAAGAGCACTGAATTTCATATTGTTAAGGTCTTTTGACTCCATAATAGCCGTTACCGTAGCATCCCATTCTCTGGGTAGTGATCTTAGGATCTTTTTAGCTTTATCACTACTTGAGATTGGTCTGCCAAACGAGACTAGCCCGTTTGTAATAGCAGAAAAGCAGTCAAGCATGGTAGTAATGCTTTATTCTTCTTTCATTGTGAATAGTTCATAATTGTAACACCCCCAATCCACTCAGGGATATTACACGCCGTAGGCCCTCTCCTCGAGGATCTACCAGGCCGATAACTAAAATCAAACATCTAAACATCGCCTTTAAGGCTAAAATGACTCAGTAGACCGACTTGGTCTTTCAATAATAACATACAACTCAATTCCAAACACATACCCACGCAGGGGTCAAAATACAATAAACTCCCGTACAACGGGGAAAAGATACCGCAGCGGAAAAGAAAATACAACTGGACCAATACGACATCAACGGAACCTCGTGTGATTAGTATCGTTCATCTTTCATCATCCTTCGTGCCGACCCTGTGCTATGCTCCAAAACCTGAATGCAAAAATAGACATCCACCCCCCGAATACTCGGGGGTTAGCAAAACTCCACTGTTTTGCTAGTGCAAGTATAAATACGAAAACAAGCCATACATATCATACTCCACAAAAACAGAATAATCGCGAATATACTTCCCGAGAAAATTTACTTGATCAAACCATTCAAAACGTGAAAGGTAGGAAATAACCCAATGTCCGTATTACAAAACATTTGATGATCTCGGGAGTTTAGAAAACATTTGGGATATAAGAATTCTGAAACCTTTCGAAAACATTTAGGGACATAGCCCAAAAGTCATTTTCCAAAATTCAACTTCCGGTAACAATACGCAGGGTCCACAACCCATTTCACAAAACACGGGGTCCGTGACCCAAATCACAATTCACATGTTCCTAAGGATTATTCGTGTCCTGTGCTAACAAGCCACGAACCTCAGATGCTCCCGAAGAACAAACCCGAGTGAATAACCCAATAGGAAAAACATATCAAATCACATGTATCCACGACACGAATATCACAACCAAACCACAACCATAAGTTATCCCGGCATCGCGCTAACAAGCCACGAACCTCGGAGTCCCCGCAATACATACCTGATGATAACCCCACAAGTTATCCCGGCATCGAGCTAGCAAGCCCCGAACCTCGGAGTCCCCGCAAGACATACCCGTATTGGATAACCCTACGGTTTCGCCCGACCCATACTAGCAAGTATGGATCCCGGAGATTCAACAATCCTACCCGGAGGCACATCACATACAACAAGCACACAACAATAGTCGATTGTCAAGACAAGCAACATTAAGCATCACAACCTCCTTTCAAAGGAGTAACGACTAACATCACATCATGTCGAATACCCACCGAACAAACATACAATTCAATACACAATCCTCGGCAAACAATTATGGTCTATTATATTCACTCAATGCGATTATAACGTCTCTCAACGTACGAAACTAACACACATATTCCGAGAACATATCCATTCACGAAGTATTCGAATTATCGTTGAAAGACAATATTTATCGAGGACATACCGATCCTTTTTAACGTTCATTAAACATTGGATTTCGCATAAAATAATTTATCAATAATTATGCCGATGAAATATGAAATGTATGGGCAAGATACTTGCCTCGATATCACGAGCAATGGAAAAATGAATGGATACGGCCGGGTAGCCCTCAAATTCCCGAACACTATCTAGAACGCGATAGCACCGAAATTACTACGGGAAAACACCACATGAATCATCAATCACCAACGGAATTCAACATCGGAATCATCGAGCACCTATAATCCTCCGTAAGGAATAATAAAACACGATTACGATGAGAATCAAGGCCAAAAACAATGGAAATCCCAACAAACTATCAAAGGGAACTCATTCGAACATTTAATCGAACATTAAATGTTCAAGACCCTTCAAGAACAAAGAAATCACCCCTCGGGTCGAACGAACCAAAGATACGAGTATCCAATCCGTAGAACAAGTTCAAAACAACGTTTATACAACAATTAATTGATTAAAAACGGATTGGAATCGAAATCAAAAAGGAAAATCCCCAAATCTACAAAAACAAGGGTTCAAGCCAAAATACCTTGATTTGGATGAATGATTCAAGAAGAGGTCGAAAATCTACAACAAGACTTGAGGTGGATGATCTATACAAGTTTGGGAGCACTCAAATCGCCCAAAAATCGCCCACAAATCGCCCTAGATGGAAGGAGGAAGAAGAGAGGAGAAAAATGAAGTTTTCTCCTCGAAAATGTTCTAAAACGCAGAAAAAGCCTGTGTGCCGCGGCACAGTAAATGTGTGCCGCGGCCCTGGGCCACGAAACACGCCCAGGAATCAGCTTAGTGCCGCGGCACAGCTGAAGTGTGCCGCGGCACACGGTACAGTCCACTCCAACACGAAAAAGGCACATCGTGTAGTTTTAGCTATTTCGATCATAACTCCCTCGTATGGACTCCGATTGACTCACCGTTTGAACCATTGGAAAGCTAACTTGATGCTCTATAATGTTGCAAAGATTCAGAATTTTTGGAGTTTCCAAGAATTAATGGTGACTTTACAAAGTCGAACTCCCACATGAAAAAGTCGATTAAGGACACGGAACTCAACAAAATGACACCGAAACGAACTCGGATGACAAAAAGTGCAGAATTAATCATTCTCGGAATGACGAAACGGTCATGATAGAGTTGTCAAAACGAACTTCCTACGAAAAAAGAAAATTACCGAAATCCGAAATTGCGGATATTACATTAATCATGAAGAAGCATATTAATTTTTGTCTCTTTAACTTGACTCGTACCTTCATGAGTGATTTCAAGCATCTTCCAAATTTCTTTGGCCATTTCGCATGACGAGATCCTGTTGAGATCTTCAGGATTAAGAGCACAGTAAAGCCGTTGAGTGACTTTACTATTGAAGTGATCATTCTTCCAATCACTTTCATAATACTCTTCAAAGGTTTTTAGAGAACCGTCGGTTTTCTTTGGAATTGTCGGACCAAAAGCGATGACTTTCCAAATCTCAATATCATGAGCCCGGATGAAGATGGACAGTTTCTTCTTCTAAGTCATAAAGTTCTAACCATCGAAGAAAGGAAAGCGATTAAGAGTGTTACCTTAAACCAAAGTATAAATGTGGGCCATATCTGGATCTTTTTTCTAGTGGGTGTTAGACCGGTGGAAAAGAGACCGTTCCGATACCAATGACGGATTGGTACCACCACTATAAGGGGGGTTGAATAGTGGTATAAAGAATAATGAACACTTTTCGTGCAGAAGCAATTAATCGGAGTAAAATAAATGCGGAAAAGAAATAACACAAGAAATTGTTCGAGAGGTTCGGCTATCAAAAAGCCTACGTCCCTACCTAGTGTATCGACTAGGAGTTTTCTTCACAACTGAATGAACTTTATAGTTTAGTGCCAACTCTATTACAATAGCATTTTCTAGCTTAGTGCTTAACTTCAATTTCTTGATTTCTTGGCTCATGACTGGCCACTATATCTTGTTTATCGAATACAAGATAAACTCTATAAATACAAAGATTTTGTGAGTACACTTAATCAGCTTTCAAACAAATAGCTCACAGTGATACAAGAATGTATATCGAAGATTTTAGCATAATTCTTCTTGTATCAGTTACAACGAATATATCTCTCAAGAAATATTGCGGATAAAGCTCAGACAATAATATGAATGCTTGTATAATTCTTATGTAATCTTGTGTAGCTCAACACCTTGGAAAGCTTCTATTTATAGCACTTTGAAGCCATTTTCCCGTTGGAATAGGAAACACTTGTAACGTACGTTATGCATCATGTGTAGCGTACGTAAGCTTAAATAGCCTACGTAATATAATCTTTGTAACATACGTTATATAACTCCAGAACTGTCCAGTAGCAATTAATCCATCCTTTACATATGTTATCATCAACACTTACGCACGTAATAGGGTCTTCAGATAGCCGTTGGATGATATGACATACTGGATGATGTCACTAAGAAAAACAATGGTTAGATCATAGATTTAGATTAAAGCCTATAACGTACGTTATGGACAAGGTGTATCGTACGTTATATTACATAAGACTGTTCAATTTTGTTGACTTTCTAGAATTTGACCAACTGTAAATTTAAGTGTATTACGTATATTATGTATAGTATATAGCTTATGTTATCTTCAACAAGTAATATTAAAATGTAAGTCATGTAATGATTTAAAAGACAACATCAATTTGTGTAATATGTTATGATTATTTTGTATACTAAAACATCATCAAAATGTGTATAAAAAATATTGGTTCAACATTGTTGAGAAGATTTCAAGTTGAGATTTATTATGTTGAACATTAAGATGAAGTTTTCTGAGATTGCAATATATATTGGAAGATGATTTTGAAATGTTCTTATAATAAATGAGTTGTCAATGTTATCACTTATGATAGAGGAATTCAGGGGGATGAATATTGATGGTTTTCATCAAGGATAGGTTCATGTCTTGTAAGGGTTGATTTTTTATTAGATAATCTTTTTCATATTAATGGTTAGAATGAAGTGATTATGTTGGTGACAAATGTTTTGAATGTAGAACTTTGGTAGGAAGAACTACTTCGTGGGAGAATGGGATTCTTAGTGGTGAATTGAACCTAGAACACGGTTTAATACGTTTTCCTTTGAAAGGATGTTTATAGAATTCGTTCATCTTGAATCATACCCTTGACATGAATCATAGAATAGCCGAACCATATATTAGAATTCATAATCAAGATTGGAGTATGGAACTTTGATGAAATGAATATCCTTGAATTCGTAGACGCCGCTAATTTATTCCCATTATGATCATTTGATTCACATGAGGTATGTTAATAGTCCGACTAAGTGTTCGTCGGATAGTCGAATCGTGAACCAGCCATACGTATGATAATTAGCTTGATCATAGTTTAGAAATGTTAGATGCTTGTGTATTAGTAATGTATATGCAAGTTGAACTCTTCGTTATTTATTTTTATATAAGGTTCGAATCTTGCAAGTGGTTGGATGAAGGGATGACTTTCGAGGGCATTGAAGTTCGTCGAAGTATTTAATTATTGTAGTCTTTATAAGGAAAGTACTTTAATTATGTTTTTCATATTAATGTTACTCATATTGTAGTGCATATGTGTCGTTGTCGTTTATCTACCTCGTGTTGGTCCGACGGGATCATCTTCAAATCTATGCTAGCGCGCGCTGGATCATTGGATGGGTTTTCCACCTCGTGTTGGTCCGACGGGATCATCTTGGAATCTATGCAGTGAACGATGGATCATCGTATTACCATGTGTATGTTGTGATTGTCATGTTGTATAATGCATCGGTAGTCTTCTCGTAGCAGAGGCTTGTTGTTATTTTTGTTATTCTTCATGAGAAGTTGAGTAATCTATTGTTGTATAAATTATCGTACTTGTACTAGTATCGTTGTATTAACTCCTTCGGGGGTGGACATGTGTTTTATGTTCTGGATCCAGGAGAGAGGGAAAACAACCACAGGAGCAGCATGACGACGAGGGTACACAATGATGTTGATGGCTCGGATAAGTTTTTTCCTTTTGTGTTCGTATTTGAATAAGTACTCACGTGCATTGCCTTCTTTATGTTTTTGTTTGGTCATGTATTAATAAATTTCTATTCGATGTTTGTCTTTTACTGTCGAAAAACCTCGTTTGTAGTAATAATTTCACTTGTAGTATTTTATAATGGTTGTTTTAAATTCTTAGCCTAGTAAATCCTTATATAAAGGATTTACGGTGATGTAATAATTCTGAATATCTCAGGGTGTTACAAAATATGGTATCGGAGCTAAGATTTATGGATATCTTGGCAGTCGGGTTAATTTAGGGTCCAGATGTGTCTTTTGGTTGACCGACCGCGAATAGCATCACTGTACCGCCTACATCTTCATGCTAGTTGTGGTTGTAAGTTCCCTAAAACTATATTATTGTCCTTTAATGTTATGCCTTTTACGATAATTAAATTTTAGAATGATATCGCTTCTTGTATATTGAGTATGTATGCTTACAATTTATTGAGTCGCGGTTGTGGACGCGGACGTGGAAATACTGAGAGGGAAGCGTCACCCTCTGTCCCTGATTCTTTGTCGAATCTGGTTGATCTCAGTTCTGGAAGAGCAAGAGGAATCTGTCAACAATAACTGAGAGCAAATTGTAGAGGCAAATGATAATCCTACTGCTCCCGACATGCTTCGTCAAGTGGTCAACCAGATGACCCGATTCGCTCAAGTAGTGGACAAAATGCAAGTGACGATAGGTTTACAACCAGGGGAGGTGCATCAAGGTGTTCCAAACCTGGGGTATCAAGGAGACAAGTGGCTTCAAGAGGTGGTGAAGATTCATCCACCAAATTTTGATGGTCTTTATGAAACACCAACATGGGTTCACTGGCTAAGAGAATTGGAGAAAGTTTTGCGGGAATAAACTGCCCGAATGACCGAAAGCCCACAATACCAATATTTTCTGATCGGAGAAGTGTCCGTGTGGTGGGAGGACATCCGACATATTGACCACGATGCCGATTAGAGAGACTTCAAGCTAATGATGTAAGCTCAGTATTGCCCTCGTCCGATCAGGGAAGCTAACGTTCGAGAATTCTTCTCTGCGCAACCTTCGGACTTACCAGTGGCTCAAGTGATTAAGAACTTTAATCAACAATTGGCTTTTGTTTGACAACTTGTCAGAACTGATGCAGATATGACGTTTCATTTTGACAAGAGGATGAAACCGGAGACAGAGCGATACATGTCGTTAAAATTTTTAGTTTGGCCAATATTGATAATATCAATTAAGAAGTTAACCAAATTAATTATTTTATTTTTTATTGGAGAATCTAAGTGGACCAATTATCGAACTTGTATTAATTGTATTTACCTAAAATTTTGAATACCACATCAATCTTATATTTGATTATGTAGATTTTATAAGTTTTAATTATTTTTGGTAATTATTTCATGTAATCAAAGTGTATTTTACCATCATATTCTAAGTAAATTAATTTAACAAATTATCGTGTTGGAAAATAAATAATATTATTTTAATTATAAGTATAATTTGGCCAATCATTAAGTTGACCAAATAAATATATTTATTAAAAATAATTTGGCTAATTTATTGATATTAATTTAATTTGTCATCAAGTATAACAATTTGAGTGAATTTGATTTTTTTTGAAGTGAGATGTAACAATGAATTATTATAACAACTTATATTTGATTATTTAAATTTTATATGTTATAATATATTTGGGTAATTAGTACATATAACTATATAGATTGGTGAGGGAAACATGTACTAGAATTATCTTTAATCGAGTGTGAGACGGGTATAGATATGTAATATCCAAATAGATTTTCGATAGCTGAACCCTAGCTGTATTATTTCGGGTATCACTATATGAGTTTGAGATGAAAACATGTAGTAAATACATCTTTAAGTCAAATTTCGAACGAGTATGGGTATATAAATTATAAACGGATTCCAGAATCCTTGCCTCATCTTCTTGGTTTTTCATTTTGTTCTGCATCGGTAAGGAACTACGAGTGGCTGAACCTAACTAATAAGTATAACTAGCGAGTTTTTGGTATTAATAAATTTGATTAAGAAATATAATTTTATTATATATAAATTTAATTTGGAAAATTATTAAGTAAACCTCAGTGGCCCAAATCTATAAGTATTTATTTTTTAACATCTAATTTATAATGCATAAATATTATTTTTATGTTTTTTATTTTTTAATAAATTCGATTCTCTTCACTTTTAAATAATATATAAAGTATCCAAAAGCAATACGGATTTGGAATACCATGTTAATTCTCTCTCCTACATGATTTTTTTATTTTTTATTCTTTTATCTAAAATCTTGAATCTATCATCAAAGTATAGCTCTATAAATTGTAAAGAGTTTTTGAAGATTTTATAATTCCAAACTTATATTAGGAATTTAATGTTGGAATATTCTATTCCATATAATTATAAAAAAGTTTTGATGATGTTTTGTCGAACAAACCAAAACAACAAAGGCAACAATGGAACGAAGTCAAAACCACAATAAATCAAGCTGGGCAAAACAATCAGATAACACACGCTATTATGAATACATAACGTGTGCTATGAGTGTACTACAACGTACGTAATGAAAAAGTCACTAGATGTCTTACCTGAAGTCACCTGATGATTTAGCGCACGCCACAGACGAAGATTAACGCACGCTATCGAACAAGCTTAACGTACGTAACAAATGTGAGCTAACGTACGTAATGGTTTGAATACAAATTCAAACAAGGAACCGTTGAAGATGATGTCATGGAGTAGGTCAACATGCAAAGGATATTTTGACTGAAGTTAACGTACGCAATCACATGAACATAACATACGTAACAAGATGAATTTAACATACGCTATGGTTGAGCTAACGTACGTAATTGAAGAGACAGAAGCTACTGAACTGATTTACATGGAGCTTAACATACGTAACCAAAAGGGATTAACGTACATAACAGGACTAACGTACGCTGTAGAGGAAGGCTAACGTACGTAATGCAGTCAGCAGAAGCTAATGGCTAGTTGAGGCTTTGGAGCATATAAATACCACTTCTGATGGTATTCAACACACAACAACTACAAGCAAATCACATATTGATCAGATATCATTGTATACATTATTGTTGTTGTATTTGTGCTAAATTGATAAGTGTTTAAGTGTTCATACACAAAAACATACAAGAGAGGAAAGATACAGATTGTAGATTGATTCGGTGTTATTAAGATCGTTGATCCGGCATTATTAGAATCATATATAAACCCAAGAGAGGTTTGTCTAGTACCAATAGAAAAGCTAAATAGATTGCTTCCTTGTCTGATAGAAAACGAAAATGGTTTATCTTGGATCGACATAAAGACAAGAGTGTAACGGTTTATATCGGATCGATAGAAGATGAGATTGTAACGGTATCCCTCGGACCGATAGAAGACGAGGCACAGAGATTGATCTTGAGCCTATAGAAAAAGATACCGAGAGAGGACGTAGGCACGTTTGGCCGAACCTCTATAAATCTTGTATCGTTTATCTTCCGCAATTCAATTATGCTTCCGAAAATGCAAAAGAGTTTGAAAACTCTACTCCGAAATATTATCTACCATTCTAAGTGGGGTGCCAATATCCCAACAATTGGTATCAGAGAGGGTTTCCATAAAGATCGGATTAACATCCGAGGAGATAAGAAGATCCAATGTCGTTTCAAATTACACCGGTCGAAGGTCTTGTCTTAAACCGACCTCCTTTTTTTGATGGATCGAACTTTATGACGTGGAAGAAGAAAATGTCTATTTTCATCCTAGCCTACGACATCGAGCTTTGGAAAGTAATATGTCTTGGTCCAAAAATTCCTACGAATTCAAATAGAACTCCCAAAAGCTTTGAAGAGTATGATGACGCGGATTGGAAAAACGACTATTATAATTGCAAAGTAACGCAATTATTATATTATGCTTTAAATCAGGAAGAACACAACCGGATATTCTCGTGCGAAAGTGCCTAAGAAAATTGGAAAATGCTTGAGGTAACGCCTGAAGGAACGAACCAAGTCAAGGAGACAAAGATAAATATGCTCCTTCACGAATACGAGCTATTTATGATGAAGAACGAAGAGTCCATAACCAACATGCTCGACCGATTTTCGCCATCACTAATGGACTGCCTTGTTTCGGAAAATCGTTGACAAGTAGTGAAAAAGTGAAGAAAATCCTACGATCACTACCTGTTGAATGGGATGGGACGATTACGGCGATTATGGAATCGAGAAATCTCAATAATTTTGATTTTAGCGCCCTCGTCAGATCGCTAATAAACTACGAGATAGTTCTTAAATCTCGAAGTGCCAAATCAAAACAAAAGGAAAGAACAATAACTTTGAATGCTAAGATGTCAAAGAAAGAAGAAATCTCGGTGGACGAAGATGATGAAGAATTGGCATATTATGCCAAAAATATAATTAAGTACCAAAACTTATTGAACCGGTAAAGAAAAGACATCAACTCGAGCGAGTCAAAGAAATTCGATAACAACTGTCGAAACTATGGTAAACCAGGTCACTTTGCTAAAAACTGCCGAGCCTCAAATCCTAAGAATGAAGTTCTCATAGCTAGATGGAGTGACGAAGAGGATAACGATGAATATACTCAAAATAATCTCGCACTCATGGCAAGGAGTTCATTTGATGAAAGCGACGTCGAAAGACAGGTTAGTACCTCGTCCCACGACGAATTATTTGAAGCATTCGAACTTTTACATACCGATTTTCAAAATGCTTTAATTGATAATAAAACCCTGAAATTGAAAAATAATTTATTGGAAGATAAAATTGTAACACCCCCAGGATATCCGAGGTATATTACAGCGCCGTGAATCCCTATATGGGACCCACCAGGCTGAACAGCATCATACACAACGACTCACAGAAACGATAAAATAACACCACGTCATAAAGACGCAAAACAGAACAATCCACCCGGTTCAACCGGTCAATATAACATCATCATCCAACACAACATAAACACAACAATACAATCTGGACGAACAAGAACTCTTAAGTACTCGAGTACAGCTATTAGCTCAAAAGCCATAAAAGATGAAAAGACAAAAAGACATTAAGACGTCTCTTATGCACAATCATCACGCATGGCCATCATCCGTGTCTTGGTCAGCGCCCGCTCGTCCCGATGAACCTGACTGAAATTCATAAAGCGAATTTCCCCAAGCGGGTCCCAGGAGGGGTTAGCAATTACGCTAGTACAAGTAACGGATGAACAACTTACATCTTACACCTATAGTAATGCATGCAATAAAGAAAACCGTTTGAAAGCACTCATTTCCGGAAATGCCAATATCAAATCACATTTGTAAAATTCACCACAATTAACCGTCGATCCACACCTCCGTGGACCCCTACCGAGACCCCGTCGGATCTAACCCGTAGTGGTTAAAAGCAAAGCTCGTCGATCCACACCTCCGTGGACCCCTACCGAGACTCCGTCGAGTCTAACCCGTAGTGAGCATACACACACATACAATTTCTCATACAAAACTACTATGCCAAGATTGTAAGTTCATAAGGATACTTGCCTCGATTAATTAGACGATGACACGAACGGAACGGAAGAGTTGAATGTAATATCCGTAATTTTCGA
This sequence comes from Orobanche coerulescens, assembly GCA_033398695.1. Taxonomy (NCBI): domain Eukaryota; kingdom Viridiplantae; phylum Streptophyta; class Magnoliopsida; order Lamiales; family Orobanchaceae; genus Orobanche; species Orobanche coerulescens. The sequence goes on along the minus strand of CM065815.1, from coordinate 87,579,025 downwards.
TTTTTGGTGAATTTCTTTTTTCGGCCGGAGTCCGTTTTGACGGCTCGCTCATGACCGTTTCGTCATTCTGAGAATGATTAATTCTGCACTTTTTGTCATCCGAGTTCGTTTCGGTGTTGTTTTGTTGAGTTCTGTGCTTTTTAGCGACTTTTCCGCACTTGAGTTCGATTCTTGCGAATCTCGTCCGAAACTGCTGTTTCGAGTTTCCCACAAGTCCGTTTAACTTTGTTAGACGTGTCGTGAACTTCGGTTTGATTATTCGTTGACGTATGGTGATTTTCGGGCATTTGGGCCATTTCCGTAATTTCCCAAAGTTTGGGGTAATTACTTTCCGTTGTCGAATTTCGAGCCTTCGGGTGGTCGGAATTGTGTGTCCTACTAGCTCTTAGATTCGTCTTTGTGAGTACTTCGTAACCGTATCTTCGGTTCGTATTCAGGTTCGGGTTTCGGTGTCGTTTTGTTGAATTCAGGATTACTAAACGACTTTTCTAAGTATGAGTTCGTCTTTGTTAGATCACCATTAATTTTTGGTAACTCCAAAAATTATAAATCTTTGCAATATTATAGAACATCGAGCTAGCTTTCCAATGGTTCAAACGGTGAGTCAATCGGAGTCCGGACGAGGGAGTTATGGTCGTTTCAGTTTTTGGCCGAGCACTCCCAGGAGCCTTTCGGCCGATAGGGGGGGCCGATAGACTCTACTGCCGGCAGTCTGTATGGGTATCGGTTGGGCCTATCGGCCGATAGGCCGGCCGATATGTAAATTTCTTCACCTTCGAACTTCGGTAGCCTTTCGGCCGATAAGGGGGTCGATAGACCCTCTGCGGCATCCGTATGGTTATCGGTTGGGACTATCGGCCGATAGGTCGGCCGATAGGTTCTGCTGTGTTACACTATAAATACGTTGTTTTGAGCGTGAAGCTCATTTCTTTCCCATTTTTCCACTGCGCCGCGAGAGAGGAGATATAGAGGGAGAGAGTTCTTCATCCGGGGGTCGATTTTCATCATTTCTTTTCGGTTGTGAGGCTTGGATAATCAATCTAACGCGTGTTCTACGGATCTTAATACTTGAATCACTCAAGGTAATATCTCTTGAAACCCTACCTTTTTGGATAATTGGGGATTTTGGGGTTTTGTCCGATTCTCTCCGTTTTGTTGATGGATTCTTGATGAATATGATTATTCTTGTTGGTATTCTTAGTTTCCCTACGGATTCATGGTATATTTCGTGATTTTTACGGAATCGAGAGGGTTTGGTTGTGGTCCGCCCTCGTTGTTATTTTTGTGCGAATATACATGAATCGTAGGCGGGTTTCCGGGTGTATTCCATTTCCATAATCGTTTAGAAGTGGTTGTGATTGTGCTATTCGAATCGTTAGGATCATTTTCGTCGGTTCCCCGCGGTCGTGCGTGATTCTTCCGTTCCGTTCATTGTCGTCTTCCTTTTCGTTAGCATCGGGCGTTCCGAAGCTTCCCGGTTGAGCCGTATCCGTTCGTGGTTCAGTGCTCATGGTATCGAGGCAAGTACCTTGCCCATACTTTTCTCGTTTTATGTATATGATGATCGGTGGTCGTCTTGATGTGTTTGTTTGGCTATTTGAAATGAAGTTTCAAAAGGATTTCGGTTTGGCCTCGTTAAAGGCTTTCTTTCAAAACGCGTGTGTTTTATGAACGGTGTTTTGAGGATAGATTATGATTTGATTATTTTGAACGTTGAAGGATTTTATGATGATACTCATATTGTTTAAGTTATGGAATCGTGTATTTCCTTGTTCAATCTTGTTATCGTAATTTTGAAGAGTTTGATAATGGTGTCGAGTTAATGGCCATCTCTAGTGAGTATTCTTAATGAACTTACATTCTTAGCATATTAGTGTTGCATGAGTAACGTGTGTGTGTGTATGCTCACTACGGGTTAGATCCGACGGGGTCTCGGTAGGGGTCCACGGAGGTGTGGATCGACGAGCTTTGCTTTTAACCACTACGGGTTAGATCCGACGGGGTCTCGGTAGGGGTCCACGGAGGTGTGGATCGACGGTTAATTGTGGTGCATTTTTGCAAATGTGTTTTGATATTGGCATTTCCGGAAATGAGTGCTTTTGAACGGTTTTCATGATTGCATGCATTGACTAAGTGTGTAAGAGGTAAGTGTTCGTTTGGCTTACTTGGCTAGGATGGCACTGGAGTATTTTGTTGTTTGTTTTAAATCCTTTATTTGTGGATTTTGATGTTGGGATACGAACCTCCTGGTCGTTCTTGTGTACTGTGAGTTGATGAGATTTGGGGCTAAAATCCCAATGGTTTTGTAAAAGTCGTTTTACGGATTTGGGGCTAAAATCCCAACGGTTGGTTAATGTCATTCTTTTCAGAAAATAAACCTTTGAGGCGGTGACCCCTTTTGTCTTTTGGTTGTCGAAAAGTAGGATTTAATAATCCTAAATTGTCTTCTATTAAAACTCTCGATGGCATTCTAAACTGTTTTATAAATTACTTCCATTGATTTATGATATTTCGTTTTTGGAAATGTTTTCTCAAACCCTTGCCTCGGGAAGTACTTTTCGTTTCGTTTGGATCTTTGAGGATCCTCGGTTATTGTTATTCGTGGAATGTGAATTGTATGGCTCGTATTTGCACTTTGTATTTGCACTAGCAAAACAGTGGAGTTTTGCTAACCCCCGAGTATTCGGGGGGTGGATGTCTGTTTTTGCATTCAGGTTTTGGAGCATAACACAGGGTCGGCACGAAGGATGATGAAAGATGATCGATACTAATCACATGAGGAACCGTACATCGCGTGTTGGTTCAGTTGTACTTTATTTTCCGCTGCTGTATTGTTCCCGTTGTACGGGTGTAGTTGTATTTTGTCCCCTGCGTGGGCATGAGTTGTATGTATTTGTGGAAAGACCAAATCGGTCTACTGAGTCATTGTAGCCTCGAAGGCATTGTCGAAGTGTTAAATGTCGTTACCAGCCTGGTAGATCCTTGAGGAAAGGTTCTACGGCGTGTAATATCCCTGAGCGGATTGGGGGTGTTACATAAATGGTATCGGAGCTTAGGTTGAGGAAACCTAGGCTGTCGGGTCAAGACGTGTTGCTTGAGTCTTGTTTCGTTGGATTTTTATCTGACTGAGTCGTGTCGCGACGCGTCGTTTGAGTTTGTTGGTCGTGATTAGTATCGTGGGGCGATCATCATCTTCGTGCGACCTGTGGAAGTAAGTCTCCCTTCTTTGTGTTGTGCCTCGTGTGACACGAGCTATTTTATGATTATTTGTTAAGTGGTGGAATCCTTATGTGAATTTTGATTTCACGATATGTATTTAGTCGACTCTCGTATTTGATTTATACGAGGAATGTCGTCGTTTGTGACGTCTTTTTATTGTTGTTTTTTTTTTTTTTTCTTTTCTCCGTTGTTGATGATTTTCGAATCGATTTGCACGTTTTACAAGTCTCTTGTGGAAGCTTTGTGCTTATACGCGTTCGGCTTGTTCACTAGCCAGTGCGGGAGGGTATTTTATCAGTGGTTTTGTTCTGAATGTGGTATTTTATCGTTTATTTCCGTTTAAGGACATATATTGTCTTGATTTTAAACGTTTTGGTGCGTGTGCTAGGAGTTGTTTTAGTAAACGTCGGTATGTGTGAGTTTTGGGCATTCTGGCCTATTGGATTTTTGAAAACCTAGAGTATCTTGGAAAAACAAATTTCGAGACATACTTTTCAAATGAGTTATTTTCTTGTGGTACATCCTAGATGCCGCAATATATTTCAAAATCTTTCTACCTCGAGGACCAAAATGTTTCGCGATATTTTCAACACTTTTATTTAGACCCGAGGGTCGAATATTCTGAAAGTTTTCACTAAGAGAAAGTGTCTTCGTTTTTATCAAATGCGAAATGGTTCTCCAATGTCTCGATAACGATGTTTCACGTTTGTACTTTTTTTGAAAGATGATACTCAAGATCAATCGGTGTTCTTCTAAATTATTTTCAAAATGAGGTTTTCGTTTTTAAAACCTATCCATTCCCATTTGAGGGCTGGGTATGTATGTGTGATGTTCGCGTTGTCCTTTTGATACTTTCTCCCGAGTATGACCGAATTGGCGGTGTGAGCGTTGAGACGCTTTCCACACATTGTTTGTGCTAGCCCCTGTGAGAGGCGGAGTGTTGGTATTGAATGTTGTCGCCTCATGGCAATTTCTGCGTTGTCGCGCATGTGCGAGCTGTTAGAGCTTGATTTGGTATGACCGTGTGCATCGGTGATGGTTCCGTTATGCGTCGATTGTTTAATGTCTTGTTACCTTGCTCCCGTTTTTGTGAATTTCGTGGACGAGGTCGGAGGTAATGCCCGTACTATTTTGACTTGTGTTTTCTCTTCCCGATCCTATCGATTCGCTCATGTTCGTTGGTACTTTATGAACTTGTTCGGTATTTGATTTCATCGTCCGAGCAGTGTGATCTTGTTGTGGGCGATCTGGTTATCGGTGTGACTTTTCGAGTTCGGTTCGATTCTTGTGAACTTTGCTCGGGAGTAACATCATTTGGTTCTACTAGTCCTTTTATTCGAAGGATCGGATTTTGAACTTGTATTTTCTACTTTGTCGACTCATGTATGTTCGTTGACATTTCGAGCTTGTCCTGCCCTTGTTTTTGTTTATCGAACGAGTGTGATATCATTTGAATAACTTATTTGTCGTTGTGACTTTTCAATCGCTATTCCCTTTCTGTGGATCTTATGGGAATGCATGTCTTGTAGTTCTCACGGATCATCACGGGAGCTATTGTTGAACTTTATTGTTCTTCGTGATTCGAACATGATTCTTCGATTTTTGTTGTCTCGATCGTTTGTTTGTTCGGTTTTTGTTCTCGTTTCGTGATTGTTGAACGTTCAGGCTCCTTCGTAATTCCCTTTAGTTCGGGAAATTAGTTTCGTTTTCAATCTTCCATCCCTTAGGCGATGGGATTCCGTGTTTGTTCAGCGGTTGACTCGCGTTTTGATTGATGTACCGTTGGGTTGATCAATCATATTGATTTTCGTTCGTTGTGTTTTGTGATTATCGGATAATTGACTTGGCTATAGTATCCGTTTGATGACGCTTGTCACTTGTCGGTTTTATTATATCCCTAACGGCGACGTTGTGTTGGTCACCGTGGAGCGTGTTTACACGACGTATATTCCTTTGCGTTGTTTGTAACATTTCGCCGTTGGGCATTAGTTACGCATTCTTGTGTATCTTGTTGAGTTTTTCCTGGCGGAATATTTCTTCCCCCTACTTGTTTTAAGTTTCGGGACGAAACTTCTTTTAAGGAGGGTAGAATGTAATATCCGCAATTTTCGATTTTTGGTGAATTTCTTTTCGGCGGAGTCCGTTTGGCGGCTCTCTCATGACCGTTTCGTCATTCGAGAATGATTAATTCGCACTTTTTGTCATCCGAGTTCGTTTAGGTGTTGTTTTTTTTAGTTAATTGCTTTTTAGCGACTTTTACCCACTTGAGTTCGATTATTGCGAATCTCGTCAAGCTAACTTTTGAGTTTCCCACAAGTCCGTTTAACTTTGTTAGACGTGTCGTGAACTTCGGTTTGATTATTCGTTGACGTATGGTGATTTTCGGGCATCTGGGCCATTTAGTAATTTCCCAAAGTTTGGGGTAATTACTTTCCGTTGTCGAATTTCGAGCCTTCGGGTGGTCGGAATTGTGTGTCCTACTAGCTCTTAGATTCGTCTTTGTGAGTACTTCGTAACCGTATCTTCGGTTCGTATTCAGGTTCGGGTTTCGGTGTCGTTTTGTTGAATTCGGATTACTAAACGACTTTTCTAAGTATGAGTTCGTCTTTGTTAGATCACCATTAATTTTTGGTAACTCCAAAATTATAAATCTTGCAATATTATAGAACATCGAGCTAGCTTTCCAATGGTTCAAGCGGTGAGTCAATCGGAGTCGGACGAGGAGTTATGGTCGTTTGATTTTGGCCGAGCACTCCCGGGAGCCTTTCGGCCGATAGGGGGGCCGATAGACTCTCTGCCGCGGCGATCTGTATGGGTATCGGTTGGGCCTATCGGCCGATAGGCCGGCCGATATGTAAATTTCTTCACCTTGAACTTCCGGTAGCCTTTCGGCCGATAAGGGGGTCGATAGACCCTCTGCCGCATCCGTATGGGTATCGGTTGGGCTATCGGCCGATAGGTCGGCCGATAGGTTCTATGTTACACTATAAATACGTTGTTTTGAGCGTGAAGCTCATTTCTTTCCCATTTTCCCTGCGCCGCGAGAGGAGATATAGAGGGAGAGAGTTCTTCATCCGGGTCGATTTTCATCATTTCTTTTCGGTTGTGAGGCTTGGATAATCAATCTAACGTGTTCTACGGATCTTAATACTTGAATCACTCAAGGTAATATCTCTTGAAACCCTACCTTTTTGGATAATTGGGGATTTTGGGGTTTTGTCCGATTCTCTCCGTTTTGTTGATGGATTCTTGATGAATATGATTATTCTTGTTGGTATTCTTAGTTTCCCTACGGATTCATGGTATATTTCGTGATTTTTACGGAATCGAGAGGGTTTGGTTGTGGTCCGCCCTCGTTGTTATTTTTGTGCGAATATACATGAATCGTAGGCGGGTTTCCGGGTGTATTCCATTTCCATAATCGTTTAGAAGTGGTTGTGATTGTGCTATTCGAATCGTTAGGATCATTTTCGTCGGTTCCCCGCGGTCGTGCGTGATTCTTCCGTTCCGTTCATTGTCGTCTTCCTTTTCGTTAGCATCGGGCGTTCCGAAGCTTCCCGGTTGAGCCGTATCCGTTCGTGGTTCAGTGCTCGTGGTATCGAGGCAAGTACCTTGCCCATACTTTTCTCGTTTTATGTATATGATGATCGGTGGTCGTCTTGATGTGTTTGTTTGGCTATTTGAAATGAAGTTTCAAAAGGATTTCGGTTTGGCCTCGTTAAAGGCTTTCTTTCAAAACGCGTGTGTTTTATGAACGGTGTTTTGAGGATAGATTATGATTTGATTATTTTGAACGTTGAAGGATTTTATGATGATACTCATATTGTTTAAGTTATGGAATCGTGTATTTCCTTGTTTAATCTTGTTATCGTAATTTTGAAGAGTTTGATAATGGTGTCGAGTTAATGGCCATCTCTAGTGAGTATTCTTAATGAACTTACATTCTTAGCATATTAGTGTTGCATGAGTAACGTGTGTGTGTGTATGCTCACTACGGGTTAGATCCGACGGGGTCTCGGTAGGGGTCCACGGAGGTGTGGATCGACGAGCTTTGCTTTTAACCACTACGGGTTAGATCCGACGGGGTCTCGGTAGGGGTCCACGGAGGTGTGGATCGACGGTTAATTGTGGTGCATTTTTGCAAATGTGTTTTGATATTGGCATTTCCGGAAATGAGTGCTTTTGAACGGTTTTCATGATTGCATGCATTGACTAAGTGTGTAAGAGGTAAGTGTTCGTTTGGCTTACTTGGCTAGGATGGCACTGGAGTATTTTGTTGTTTGTTTTAAATCCTTTATTTGTGGATTTTGATGTTGGGATACGAATCTCACAGTCGTTCTTGTGTCGTGAGTTGATGAGATTTGGGGCTAAAATCCCAATGGTTTTGTAAAAGTCGTTTTACGGATTTGGGGCTAAAATCCCAACGGTTGGTTAATGTCATTCTTTTCAGAAAATAAACCTTTGAGGCGGTGACCCCTTTTGTCTTTTGGTTGTCGAAAAGTAGGATTTAATAATCCTAAATTGTCTTCTATTAAAACTCTCGATGGCATTCTAAACTGTTTTATAAATTACTTCCATTGATTTATGATATTTCGTTTTTGGAAATGTTTTCTCAAACCCTTGCCTCGGGAAGTACTTTTCGTTTCGTTTGGATCTTTGAGGATCCTCGGTTATTGTTATTCGTGGAATGTGAATTGTATGGCTCGTATTTGCACTTTGTATTTGCACTAGCAAAACAGTGGAGTTTGCTAACCCCCGAGTATTCGGGGGGTGGATGTCTGTTTTTGCATTCAGGTTTTGGAGCATAACACAGGGTCGGCACGAAGGATGATGAAAGATGATCGATACTAATCACATGAGGAACCGTACATCGCGTGTTGGTTCAGTTGTACTTTATTTTCCGCTGCTGTATTGTTCCCGTTGTACGGGTGTAGTTGTATTTTGTCCCCTGCGTGGGCATGAGTTGTATGTATTTGTGGAAAGACCAAATCGGTCTACTGAGTCATTGTAGCCTCGAAGGCATTGTCGAGGTGTTAAATGTCGTTACCAGCCTGGTAGATCCTTGAGGAAAGGTTCTACGGCGTGTAATATCCCTGAGCGGATTGGGGGTGTTACATTGAACACGACCGCAAGGAACCGGCGGAAATGAACCTAACGATTTGAATAGCACAATCACAACCACTTATAAACGATTATGGAAATGGAATACTCCCGGAAACCCGCCTACGATTCATGTATATTCGTATACAAACAACAACGAGGGCGGACCACAACCGAACCCTCTCGATTCCGTAAAAATCACGAAATATACCATGAATCCGTAGGGAAACTAAGAATACCAACAAGAATAATCATATTCATCATGAATCCATCAACGAAACGGAAAGAATCGGACAAAACCCCAAAATCCCCAATTATCCAAAAAGGTAGGGTTTCAAGAGATATTACCTTGAGTGATTCAAGTATTAAGATCCGTAGAACACGCGTTAGATTGATTATCCGAGCCTCACAACCGAAAAGAAATGATGAAAATCGACCCCGGATGAAGAACTCTCCCCCTCTATACCTCTCTCTCGCGGCGATGGAAAAATGGGGAAGGAAATGAGCATTCACGCTCAAAACAACACATTTATAGTGTAACACAGAGAACCTATCGGCCGGCTATCGGCGATAGGCCCAACCGATACCCATACGGAATGCCGGGCGGTAGAGTCTATCGACCCCCTATCGGCCGAAAGGCTCTGGAAGTTCGAATGTGAAGAAATTTACCTATCGGCCAGCCTATCGGCCGATAGGCCCAACCGATACCCATACGGAATGCCGGCAGAGAGTCTATCGACCCCCTATCGGCCGAAAGGCTCTGGAAGTGCTCGGCCAAAATCAAACGACCATAACTCTCACGTCCGGACTCCGATTGACTCACCGTTTGAACCATTGGAAAGCTAACTCGATGTTCTATAATATTGCAAAGATTTATAATTTTTGGAGTCACCAAAAATTAATGGTGATCTAACAAAGTCGAACTCATATGAGGAAAGTTGAAACAACGAACAATAACGAGAATACAATTCAACAGTTGACAGAAGGACATCTTGAAGATACATGAGGGTCACTATGACCGAGAAATATACCAAAAATGAAAATACAAGGGAAAGAAAAATACCGGATATTACATTCTACCCCTCTAAAAATAAGTTTCGTCCCGAAACTTAAGAAACAAACAACTCCGGGTACCTAGCACGCATGCTATCCTCGGTTTCCCAAGTTGCCTCCTCGACTCCGTGTCTCAACCACTGAACTTTGACCAAAGGGATGGTCTTATGCCTCAGTCGTTTCTCACGATGCTCCAAAATCTTCAAAGGACGCTCCTCAAAAGTAATATCTTCAGCAATATCAACCTCGCCATAATCAATGACGTGACTAGGATCCGGAACATATTTCCTCAACTGGGAAACATGAAAAATGCTATGAACATGACTCAAGGCTGGAGGTAACGCCAAACGGTACGCTAATTCACCGACTCGCTCGAGAATCTCAAAGGGTCCAATAAATCTCGGGCTCAGCTTTCCTTTCTTCCCAAGCGAAAAACTCCTTCGTCGGCGACACCTTTAGCAAAACGTGGTCTCCCACCTCGAATTCCAAAGGTCGACGACGGACGTCGGCATATGACTTCTGTCGACTCTGGGCAGTCAACATCCGTTCTCGAATTAACTCTATCTTCCGCCTCGTCTCTAAAACGACATCCGGCTCGGTCCCGACTAAATCGGACGCCTCATTCCAACAAATCGGCGATCGACATCGTCGCCCATAAAGTGCCTCATACGGTGCCATCCGAATCGACGCGTGCCAACTATTGTTGTACGTGAATTCGATCAATGGCAAATGCTCCTCCCAAATCACTACTCCAATCGAGGGCACAAGCACGCAACATGTCCTCGAATGTCTGGATAGTGCGTTCCGATTATCCATCCGATCGGGATGAAAAGAGGTACTCAAACGCAACCGGGTACCTAACGCCTTATGCACCGCCCGCGAAGTGCGATAGAAAACGGCCGTCACGATCCGAAACAATAGACTTGAGTACCGTGAAGTCTCACGATCTGCGCAATAAACACACGAGCTAACTTCTCCGGCCCCAAGTGTCCTTGATGCCCGAGAAAATGTGCCGACTTGGTCGGGCGATCAACAATCACCCATACCATATTCATGCCCGACCTCGATCTCGGCAAACTCGTAACGAAATCCATCGATATATCTTCCCATTTCCATTCCGAACGAAGTGACCGCAATAACTCAGGTCGCCGATGCTCGATTTTGACACTTTGGCAAGTCAAACATCTCGCCACAAGCGTGCGACTTCCTCCTTCATATCATTCCACCGAAGTTCCTCCTCGTGTCCTTGTACATCTTACTCGTACGGGATGAACGGAATAAGGTGTAGCATGGGCCTCCGTAAAATACTCGCCTCAACTTCGAGTCGTTCGGCACAAAGCCGACTCTGGAATCTCAAAACGCCATCCTCGTGAATCACAAACCTGTGAGACTTTCCTTTAAGAACGTTCTCTCGGATTTGAGTAATCATCGGATCCTCTAATTGCTTGATTTAATTTCATCGATCAAAGGCAGCGAAATTTCTAAGGCACAAAGTTGCCCGACAGATCCAGCGGCAAAACCTCAACATCTAACCCGATCAAAGCCCGCCGAAGCTCGGGCGGCGTAAGGACCTCAAGCGTTCGCAACGCAATCGGTTTCCGACTCAAGGCGTCGGCCACGACATTCGCCTTACCGGATGATAAAGGATTTCGAGGTCATAATCCTTAATCAACTCTAACCACCTCCTCCGCCTCATATTCAACTCTCGCGAGTAAATATGTACTTGAGACTTTTATGATCGGTAAAAATCGGCATGCGAGCCGAAAAGATAGTGACGCCAAATCTTGAGTGCAAAGACAACCGCCGCTAACTCCAAATCGTGAGTAGGGTAGTTAAGCTCATACGGCCTCAAGCTGTCTCGACGCATAGGCAATGGTCTTGCCGTCTTTGCATCAATACGCACCCAAGACCACGACCAAGCATCGCTAAAAGCGGCGAAACCCTCGTTGCCACATGGCAATGCCAAAACCGGGGCTGAAGTCAAACGCTTCTTCAGCTCCTCAAAACTCGATCGCCTCTCATCGGTCCGCATTTAACTTCTCGGATTACGAGCAATCAGGTAAGTGGTCGAGCTAGTTTTGAGAAACCCTCGACGAACCTACGGTAGTAGCCACCAAACCCAAGAAACTACGGACCTCCTTCACATTTGTGGGCGATGCCCAATCCAACACCGCCTCAATTTTCTGCGGATCTACTCGAACTCCCTCATTTGAAATCACGTGGCCCAAAAACATCACTTCTTTCAGCCAGAACTCACATTTCGAGAACTTCGCATAGAGTTGCTCGGTCCTCAAAATGTCTAACACTACCCGCAAATGATGGGCATGCTCTTCCTCGTTCCTCGAATAAATAAGAATATCGTCGATGAAGACGACGACACACCTATCCAAATACTCGATAAAGACTTTGTTCATCAACTGCATGAACACCGCCGGCGCGTTAGTTAACCCGAAAGGCATAACTACAAACTCATAATGTCCGTATCTCGTCCGAAAAATTTGTTGCACGTCGGACTCCCTCACCCGGAGCCGATAGTACCCCGATCTCAAATCTATCTTCGATAATAGCGCAGCTCCTTGCATCTGGTCGAACATGTCGTCAATACTCGTCATAGGATACTTGTTCTTGATGGTCAGCTTGTTTAGTTAGCGATAGTCGATACACATACTTAGCGAACCATCCTTCTTCCGCACAAACAGACCGGTGCGCCCCAAGGCGAGGCGCTCGGTCGAACATACCCGACTCAAGAAGCTCACCCAATGCTTCTTCAACTCGGACATCTCTGAAGGTGCCATGCGATACGGCGCCTTGAAATAGGAGCCGCGCCGGCTCTAACTCTATAGCAAACTCAACCTCACGGTCCGGTGGCAATCCGGTAATTCGTCAGAAATACATCAGAAACTCATTAACGATCTGGAATCGACGAAAGCTCGACTCCACCATCCTCCGCCTTTAAGGCATAGCACCAATAACGGTACACCCCTTTCGCAGAGACTCATCGCCTTCAAGGCATTAATAACAATTTCTGGTTTCCCTCTTTCGCCCGCGAAAGAGTGCTCTGCGATCCTCGGCTAACATAGTGATGATCCTCGTGCGGTAGTTCATGATCGCACCATGCCGCTCGAGCCAATCATCACCAAGAATCAAATCCTCACCTCGATACTCACAACAATAAGATTAGAGGGCCAAGTCCTCTCACAAATAAGTACGAAGCGGTCTCGAACCTCCCGATCACCAACGATCCTATCGCCGCTAGGAAGCTTAACGATGAAGGGTTCACAAGGCGTCAAGCGGTCGAGACTCAAACGACGCACACAATCCAGAGATATGAACGAATGCGTAGCACCGGAATCGAAAAGCACACCGAGGATGAGAAAGAATATAAACGGTACTGTCGCCACGGTGAGCCTGGATCATCGGCTCTCCGCATCTCATAGACACGCGGATGGGCGGAGCCGACACCGGAAGCTCCCCCTTAGAGGGCTGACCCGACCTCTCCCGACTAGCACTCGGCGGAGGCCGAGGAGCAAACGATCCCCGATTCACACATGGTTCCCTAGGCGCTGGAATGGAAGCCCGGGCGCCAAGAATTTTCTCCCTCTCGGCCAGACGGCTTTGTGGCCCGGTGGCCACACTGATTACACGTCGACAAAGGGCTCAAACAAGTACGACCGATGTGGCCCGTACGACCACAATTGAAACACTTCACATCACGAAAAGGAGCACCGGTAGTTCCACGAGGACCCCAGTGAACAGTGGACCACCGCCGTGGGAAGTTAGCAGATTGGGATCTCTGCAGACCCCCACTCTTGTGGCCCGAAAAGTTCCCAGCGGACTTCTGCTTCTTACTCTCGCGGGCCGCCTCACTCGCCGTCACCGACATATCATAAGCAAGGGCCCTACTCTGATAATCCTTCAATGTAGTGCATACGAGCCCCGACATATAGTCCCGGATCGGCAACTTCATCCGTCTGGAGAAATGGAAAATCTTGTCACTCTCCTCGACAACTTGGGTCTTCACATAACCCAACTCTTTGTTAAAATCAGCAATGGCTTGAGCTACGGGGATATCCCGTGGTTGAGCATCATAAAAAGCATGTACCCGAGCACGTCGATGGCCACGGGCAATATTCAGTCTCCATCAACTCTTGAAACTCAGCCCACGAAGCAGCATGGTCTTTGGGCCCAACGGCCTCCCACCAGTCCGTAGCGTCCCCAGTGAGAAAATATTGAGCAATAGGGACTCTACGTTCCTCGGGACAGTTAGTGGCAACGAAGACCTTAGATATCTCCTTAATCCACCCTTCCCAGCCCATCGGGTCCGAAGCTCCCGAATCTGGAGGTTTATGCTTCTTGATGACATCTTGGAGCCAACGATCTGCTCGCCCGATTAGCGTGGGCCTCGATCCGGGTTGAACACGAGCTATCGCCGCCATTTGGTTCACCATTTGTTGCATTACGGCCGTGATACCAAGATCGGCACGCTCTCGAGAAGAAGCATGGCTATGACGGTCGCCGATCGCCGGCTCGAAGCGTGGCGTGGCCGCTCCACCTGCCCCACGTCCCGGCGCGTCCACGACCACGGCCGCGACCACGACCTCTTCCGGCATCCATACTGGAGTTAAATAAGTAGCAAAAGCCATACGAGGATCGGTACAAGAAAAGAACAATCACAAGTCGAGAATCAAGGGTACGATACAAGGAATTAATGAACAGAGGAAAGAAAACTTACGGACCGGTAGTATCTAATCATGGCCGTGACGATGATGTGCAAAACCAAACACCACAAGACCCAATAAACCAACAAGCCTAGGTATCCATAAACCTAGAGCTCCGATACCATTTTCTGTAACACCCCGGATATCCGAGGTATATTACAGCGCCGTGAATCCCTATATGGGACCCACCAGTGAAACGACATCATACACGACTCACGAAACGATAAAATAACACCACGTCATAAAGATGCAAAAGCAGAACAATCCACCCGGTTCAACCGGCCAATATAACATCATCATCCAACACAACATAAACACAACAATACAACTGACGAACAAGAACTCTTAAGTACTCGAAAGACTATTAGCTCAAAAGCCATAAAAGATGAAAAGACAAAAAGACATTAAGACGTCTCTTATGCACAATCATCACGCATGGCCATCATCCGTATCTTGGTCAGTAGCTCGTCCCGATGAACGACTGAAATTCATAAAACGAATTTCCCCAAAACGGGTCCCAGAGGGGTTAGCAATTACGCTAGTACAAGTAACCAGATGAACAACTTACATCTTACACCTATAGTAATGCATGCAATAAAGAAAACCGTTTGAAAGCACTCATTTCCGGAAATGCCAATATCAAATCACATTTGTAAAATTCACCACAATTAACCGTCGATCCACACCTCCGTGGACCCCTACCGAGACCCCGTCGGATCTAACCCGTAGTGGTTAAAAGCAAAGCTCGTCGATCCACACCTCCGTGGACCCCTACCGAGACTCCGTCGAGTCTAACCCGTAGTGAGCATACACACACATACAATTTATCATACAAAACTACTATGCCAAGATTGTAAGTTCATAAGGATACTTGCCTCGATTAATTAGACGATGACACGAACGGAACGGAAGAGTTGAACACGACCGCAAGGAACCGGCGGAAATGAACCTAACGATTTGAATAGCACAATCACAACCACTTCTAAACGATTATGGAAATGGAATACTCCCGGAAACCCGCCTACGATTCATGTATATTCGTATACAAACAACAACGAGGGCGGACCACAACCGAACCCTCTCGATTCCGTAAAAATCACGAAATATACCATGAATCCGTAGGGAAACTAAGAATACCAACAAGAATAATCATATTCATCATGAATCCATCAACGAAACGGAAAGAATCGGACAAAACCCCAAAATCCCCAATTATCCAAAAAGGTAGGGTTTCAAGAGATATTACCTTGAGTGATTCAAGTATTAAGATCCGTAGAACACGCGTTAGATTGATTATCCGAGCCTCACAACCGAAAAGAAATGATGAAAATCGACCGGATGAAGAACTCTCCCCCTCTATACCTCTCTCTCGCGACGATGGAAAAATGGGGAAGGAAATGAGTCATTCACGCTCAAAACAACACATTTATAGTGTAACACAAGAACCTATCGGCTGCCTATCGGCCGACAGCCCAACCGATACCCATACGGAATGCCGGTAGAGTCTATCGACCCCCTATCGGCCGAAAGGCTCTGGAAGTTCGAATGTGAAGAAATTTACCTATCGGCCGATAGGCCCAACCGATACCCATACGTAATGCCGGCGGAGAGTCTATCGACCCCCTATCGGCCGAAAGGCTCCCGAAGTGCTCGGCCAAAATCAAACGACCATAACTCTCTCGTCCGGACTCCGATTGACTCACCGTTTGAACCATTGGAAAGCTAACTCGATGTTCTATAATATTGCAAAGATTTATAATTTTTGGAGTCACCAAAAATTAATGGTGATCTAACAAAGTCGAACTCATATGAGGAAAGTTGAAACAACGAACAATAACGAGAATACAATTCAACAGTTGACAGGAAGGACATACTGAAAGATACATGAGGGTCACTATGACCGAGAAATATACCAAAAATGAAAATACAAGGGAAAGAAAAATACCGGATATTACAAAAATCTCCAAAATTCAAAAAGAGAAATTTATTGAAACCGATCATTCTAAATGTCTGAAAATGAAAATAAAAGTCTTTTTAAAGTACAAAACGAACTTAAGGTTTTAATGAACAAATTTTCTTGCGGAAATGACAAATTTACAGAAATGCTTTCCGTTCAAAATTTTCTTTAAACAAACAGGGGTTAGGATTCAAAACGAATAATAAAATCGAATCCTTAAATTTTAAAATACCCCGATGTGAAAAATGTTTAAAACTTGGGCATCATATTTCAATTTGCAAAAGCCCAAGACGGACGATAAAAATTAAGAAAATTTGGATTCCTACAGGAACTACTAAACCAAATATCGTCTATATTTCAAAAGAAAAACCAACTCTCGGTTGGATCCTGAAATATCAAAATTAATATATTTCTATCAATTGATATTTTGATAATATATATTTTTAACAATTGGTATTTAACTCAGGGGGAGTTACCATTATTTTTTTAAATAGGGAATTTATTTTTCAGGGGGAGTTTTACCCATAAATGTCATACTTGATCTTTTTTATATATTATTGCACTTGATTATGAGAAAAAGGGGCAGAGAGTATGAGAAAGGGAGAGAAAGTCGAGAAAAATGATGGGAAATGGAGAATACGAGTTATGCAAGAATGACGAGAAAAATATAAACAATTACAGATCAGTTGAGAAATGATAAGTAGTTGAAAAGGAGAAAAAAATGAGGAGAAGAAAACTAACGAAATGGACAAAGCTGAAAAATTTGATTCGTAAATTGTTTTAATTTTGCAGGTATAAAATCCCATTAAAAGGTTGTTGTTTTGTCATCATCAAAAAGGGGGAGATTGTTGAAATATTCTATTCTATATAATTATAAAAAGGTTTTGATGATGTGTTGTCGAACAAACCAAAACAACAAAGGCAACAACGGAACACAGTCAAAACAACAAGAAATCAAGCAAAAAATGCAAAAGAGTTTAAAAACTCTACTCCGAAATATTATCCACCATTCTAAGTGGGGTGCCAATTTCCCAAAATTTAAGTTTTATACTTTTATTAATTTACAATATGTAATATCCACAATTTCGAATTTCGGTAATTTTCTTTTTTTTTTTGGTGTATTTCTCGATCGTAGTGACCCTCGTGTACCTTTCAGTGTGTCCTTCCTGTCAATTGTTGAACTGTATTCTTGTTATTGTTGTGCGGAACCGCCGTTTCGGGGTTGCCGTGGATCCATTTCGTGTTATTGGTTCCCAAATATTGATTCATATCGTTTTATTCTCTTTCCGGATCATTTTCATCATTTTGGGACCCAAAAGGGGGTGTGGGCCGCGGCACAAGATGTGTTTGCTGCGGCACACAAATTTCTTCAGTTGTTGGTCGAGCGAACTGTACTGTGTGCCGCGGCACACCCATCTGGTGCCGTGGCACAGTGCCGAGTCAGTGCCGCGGCACACCCGTGTGACATCTGCGACCAAAACCCGATCAGATCTGCCGCAGCACACCAGTGTGCCGCGGCACCTGTCGAAACACAGGAGTAATTTTTCGCTGTGCGCCGGCACACACTTCGGGCCGCCGCGGCACCAAGCGGTCAAATGTGCAATCTCGTCCTTATTAGACGAGATCGGCCATTTCCTCCTCCATTTTCACCTGCGCGAGAGAGGGAGATCCAGGGGGGAGAGAACTTCTCAAGCATTCTTCATTCGGGGGTCGATTTTCATCATTCTCCTTCGGTTGTGAGGCCCGGATTATCAATCTAACGCGTGTTCTACGGATCTTAGTACTTGAATCTCCGAAGGTAATATCTCAAGATCCCTATTTTCGATTAATTTGGGGGTTTTGGGATTTTCTTCCGATTCGTTCCGTTTTGTTGGTGGATTCATGGTGTATACGATTAATATTGTTAGTATCTTTAGTTTCCCTACGGATTCATGGATATTTTGTGGATTTTTACGGAATCGAGAGGGTTTGGTTGTGGTCCGCCCTCGTTGTTATTTTTGGTACGAATATACATGAATCGTAGGCGGGTTTCCGGGTGTATTCCATTTCCGTAATCGTCTAGAGTTGGTTGTTATTGTGTTATTCGAATCGTTAGGTTCGGTTCCGTTGATTCCTAATGTTCGTCGGTGATTATCTTTTCCGTTCATTGTCATCTTCCTTTTCGATGACATCGGGCGTTTCGTAGCTTCCCGGTTGAGCCGTTTTCGTCGGACTACTTGCGTGCCGATTTCGAGGCAAGTACCTTGCCCATACTTTTCTTATTTTATGGATATGATGATCGGTGATCGTCTTGGTGTGTTTGTTTGGTTGTTTGAAATGAAGTTTCAAAAAAATTTCGGTTTGGCCTCGTTAAAGGCTTTCTTTCAAATGGCGTGTGTGTTTTGTGAATGGTGTGTTTTGGGGATTGATTATGATTTGGTTATTTTGAACGTTGAAGAATTTGATGATGATACTCCTATTGTTTAAAGTTATGGAATCGTGTATTCCGCATTTAATCTTGTTATGGTATTTTGAAGAGTTTGATAATGGTGTCGAGTTAGTGGCCATCTCTAGCAAGTATCCTTATGAACTTACAATCTTGACATAGTAGTATTGTATGAAAAATGGTGTGTGTGTGTGTATGCTCACTACGGGTTAGATCCGACGGGGTCTCGGTAGGGGTCCACGGAGGTGTGGATCGACGAGCTTTGCTTTTAACCACTACGGGTTAGATCCGACGGGGTCTCGGTAGGGGTCCACGGAGGTGTGGATCGACGGTTAATTGTGGTGAATTTTACAAATGTGATTTTGATATTGGCATTTCCGGAAATGAGTGCTTTTGAACGGTTTTCATTTGCATGCATTGACTAAGTGTGTAAGAGGTAAGTTGTTCGTTTGGCCTACTTGGCTAGGATGGCTCTAGAGTATTTTGTTGTTTGTGTTAAATCTTTTATTTGTGGATTTTGATGTTGGGAGACGAACCTTGTGGTCGTTCTTGTGTACTGTGAGTTAATGAGATTTGGGGCTAAAATCCCAATGGTTTTGTAAAAGTCGTTTTACGGATTTGGGGCTAAAATCCCAACGGTTTGGTAAATGTCATTTTTCGGAAAGTAAAGATTTGGGGCGGTGACCCCTTTTGTCTTGTGGATTTTGAAAAGTAGGATTTGATAATCCTAAATGGTTTTCTATTAAAACTCTCGATGGCATTCTAAACCGTCTTATAAATTATTTCCATTGATTTATGGTATTTCGATTTTTAAAGGTTTTCTCAAACCCTTGCCTCGAGAAGTACTTTTCGTTTCGTTTGGATCTTTGAGGATTCCTGGTTATTGTTATTCGTGGAATGTGAATTGTATGGCTCGTATTTGCACTTTGTATTTGCACTAGCAAAACAGTGGAGTTTGCTAACCCCGAGTATTCGGGGTGGATGTCTATTTTTGCATTCAGGTTTTGGAGCATAACACAGGGTCGGCACGAAGGATGATGAAAGATGAACGATACTAATCACACGAGGATCCGTTGATGTCGTATTGGTCTAGTTGTATTTTCTTTTCCGCTGCAGTATCTTTTCCCCGTTGTACGGGAATTTATTGTATTTTGACCCCTGCGTGGGTATATGTTGTAATTGAGTTGTATATTTTTATTGAAAGACCAAATCGGTCTACTGGGTCATTTAGCCTTGAAGGCATTGTCGAGATGTTAAATGTTGTTACCAGCCTGGTAGATCTTCGAGGAGAGGGTCTACGGCGTGTAATATCCCTGAGTGGATTGGGGGTGTTACACAATATTTATTCTTAACCTTTACTTTACGATGGTTGAGTTTTCATTGATATGGGTTAACCAATTACTATAGCAACTTATGTTTAGTTATTAAAATTGTATAAGTTTAAATATGTTTAGTAATTAGTGGATATTATGTTGAAGTCTTGATTTTTAAAGGGATAATAAAGACATTTGTTAATCGAGTTTGTGATGAATACGAGTATATAGATTTTAAACAGGTTTTGTGGTTGAACCACACTCTCATTATTTCATGTTGTACTAGACGAGTTTTAACTCGAATAAGTAGTAAAATTATCTTTAATTGAGTTTAGGACGAGTACAAGTACATAAATTCTAAATGAGTTTGAGTGGCTGAATCTTATCCTTATCATTTCTGTTTATTAGCGTGTTTCGCTGCAGTACGATTCCAAGTGACTGAACCCTAACAAAGTACTAAATTATTTTTAGTTTTTTACTTATAATTTACAATGTAAAGTGAATATCTGTCGAGTTTCGACGGGCTATACACTTGTATTTTTTTGAATTTGTACATATAAATAAATGTTTTTGTCTCTACCGCAGGTAGGGATGGCAAAAAAAAAAAACACGGGTTCGGGTACCCGCGGGTTTTTACCCGAATGTGTCCAATTCGGGTAACAAAATTCGGGTCTGGGTCCGGGTATGGGGTACCCACCCCGAACCCGACCCAAGTGTATATATATATATATAGGAGCGTGTTCTATGCAGTACCAATATTAGATGCAGTACTTTACAGTATATATATATATATATATATATATATATGTATTTCATGCATAAATTAGTACTGTAAAGTACTGTATCTAATATTGGTACTGCATAGAATGCGCCACTATATATATATATATAATATTAATACTTAATAAATTAAATATATATATGTAATTAAATTAGTAATATATTATATATAATATTAATCTAAGAAAAAAATATTAATCCGTGGATACCCGCTGGGTACCCAGAACCGAGCGGGGTGGGTCTGGGGCGGACCCGAAAACAATTTGGCGGGTCTGGGCGGGTCTGAGGCCAATTTTTAACTACGGGTCCGGGTCTGGGTAGGCAATACCCAACCCCGACCCACCCCATTGCCTAAATATGACATTTAACTTTTTCTTTGATGTTTGTAGGATGCACATCATGTAGCAAAGTGAATGGCAACAAAATATTTGTTGGAGTTCAACCCCATGTGGAACAAAAGCCAGATTTGACCAAATTCCTAGTTACCCATCGAAGTTTGATAGCCACCAATATTGAAAAAAATGGTAGCAGCAATTGTTGAAAATAGGAAAGTTTTGTTAGTTGTCCGCATGGGCAGCTCAACTGGTTCCTGGGTGGCAGATTGCTATAAGGACGCAGGTTCGAGTCCTGGCAGCTGCAGTGTGGGAGTTTTATCCCTCCATTGTGGGGGATAGCTCCTTGTGGGCACCAGGCACTGTTCCTCCCACCTAGTGGGCCGTTGAGTCACCATGATTTAATTTCTCCATCAATCTCTGTCGGGCCGGGGGGTGGAGGCCCTGGGGGCGAGGGATTTCGCCTTGTGCTACAAGGAAAGTTTTGTTAGTTTTGCACGGCTCCATCATTTTCATTCAAAATGTATGCAGAAACACGGAACTGCAGACAGCAATGCAAGAGAGAGGAAAAATAGAGGAGTTTTAAGTGAAGAAAACGTGAGAATATTTTATTATCTCCTTTAAAAAAGTGTTTTCTATTTTTCTTGTTATTTCAGGTTAAATACTTGAGATATGTATTTCGAGAGATACCCACTTGAGAGTTTGTGATACTCCTAATTATCTAGAGTGAATTGTATAAGCCTACTACTTTCATAGTGGAAGTTTTTCGAACTAACGTCCACCCGTGGGTTTTCCCAATTTGGATTTCCACATAAAATCTTGTTTCTTATTTATTATTTTATCCCATTTTTAACTCCAGCTATTGGGAAAATATTTATCTTGATTCCGCTGTGCAAGTATCATTTATTTTGACACTATTTTTCTTAAATAAGTGTATTTTTTTCCCAAAAATATTAGGATTAGCAAAGTATTTAGTTTAAATCTACTGCAATCCTAATCTTTAATTACCATTTTTATGTATGATTCTTTCATGTGGCATCATCTATATCTATATAAAGATTGAGTATCAATAATTAAATGTTGAGTCTTAATGATTAGTAAAACTATCATTTTAGTTGTGAAACTTTCACACTACCATAAAATACTCAAATGAGTCCAGATAATTAAATGTTGAGTCTTAATGATTAATGTCATTAATACATATTTACATATAAAGTCGATTGTTTTTAATGTCTTGGACTTTTAGTACCATGTTAAAAATACTTATGAACAATGCCAAGATATCAATGTCAAAATACGTTTTAAAAATGGTTAAATTCCTTTTTTGTATAAGTTGTCAAATATAATATAACCTTTAACTATTTGGGGTTAGATTGAGGTAATTAAAAGATTAGTCAAAAGTTTTAGGATCACAACTATATTGAAAAGAAAATTGTACCGCAACCTATTAGTAAACACCGATTTGGTGCGAAAACCCAATACAGTCAATTAACAAGTTATAATTAACAGTTTGAACAATCATTTTATCAATATCTTTAACCATTTACGCTAAACATCAAATTTCAAAATTTTACACATTACGTGTGCAACGCACAAGTCTAAATGACCAGTACTCAAAAAGACCTGAAATGACATCAATTTCCGATATTAACTGTGAGTAAATAAGTATGACATCTTTTATTTTGGAATAGCTCACATTTAGAATCATCTCACGAACATATCAATTTCCGAGATTAATTGTGAGTAAATAAGTATGACATCTTTTATTTTGGAATAGCTAATAGAATCACCTCCCTAAAACACAATCTTTTAGTCGTGGATCTTGGTAGCTCTCAAATGGATCAACATAGAAAAACGAAAAAAATTCTCTGCAATTGATAGTTCTGCTAATGAGGAAAGTATTCCCAACTATTGTGCCCCCCCTAGATACGTAAGCGAGTTGGAATGGACAAAAATGTCCTCAGTTCCTTGAGAAGAAGAATCCCTGTTGATAGCTATGCAAATATTATAGAGAACGCACGACGGCTCCGGAAATTCACAAAGTATCATATTTCAATTATTTCTGTGGTGTTTAATTATTTTATACGTTATAGACATAATTTGAACTAACTAGAAATAAAATAGGAGAAAAAAATATTACTGAACTTATTGATATAATTCGATAAATATTGTGTCGTGTGCTAATAGGCCATATTTGTTAACATTAGTAAAATCTGTTTCTCTAATAGATAAGATTTATGTGGGAGATAAGATTTGTATAATGTAATAGATATATATAGTAGTAGTATGTAAGGTAGTATACAGAAATCAAAGTGGAGAGAGAGAGGGAGAGAGTAAAGGAAATAGTAGTAAGGAAAGACAAGAGAAAGGCTAGGGAAAAAAACATATATCTCATTCCATTATGAATGTCTATTTATAAGCATAAGGATAATGATTACATGCTCTAAAATGGTTCCACTAAGGGACACTTAGCAATCAATATGCATGCAAATTGTCACATTATTGTTGGAGCCCAAGTACATCCTGTTGTTGTAGATGCTGTAGAAAATGACGAATGATGCAAAACCGTGGCAAGAGTTGGACTCTATCCCCGTAAGATGAAATTGCCCTGCACAGTATACACGGCTCAACAACAAACGTCCCCAAGACACAGCGGTTTTCTATGAACTCGATACCTTGTACTAGGAATTGAATTCCGGGCGAACTACTGAATACTGGGGACTTGTTGTATGAATTCTAGGCTAGTATGAGTGTGTTAATTATCTTGATTAATTCTGTGTTAATAATCATCATCTTGTAAAGGACACTGTCCGAATCATTGTGACTTCCTGGCTGGACAGACACCTTGTGGTCTGGTGGGAAGGGTTGCATTGGTTCAGGCGAACCAAACCATTATGCTGGTTCAGATTGCACAGAATGGTCCGAACCATTGCACCGGTTCGGTCATGAACCGCTGTAATACCTCCGGTATTCCATGCTTGATTACTTTGTACTGTGTGAATGTTTGGTAATGTGACGTCATTTCTATTTATGTATTCCATTGAGTGCTATATAATTGTACGATGTAAATGAAACGGGGGTGACGCGCCTTGACGTCGTGGGACGATCGTCGGTGCGAATATGACGGTGGCCAACGTCTTGTTCCCCGATAATTGTTGACGAGTGGAAGGGGTGGTCACCCCGAGATGGTTAGAATGTGGTATGAGGCTAAAGAATTTATATCTAACGCACGTTAGAGTTCTGTCTAACGCGCGCTATAACTCATGCCTAACGTACGCTATATTTCGATTGTTATGTACGTTAGGGTAGCTATATTACGTACGTAACGGGTGGGTCGGTCTCCCGACCAGAATCTTTCTTTTGACACGGACAGAGCTACTTTCGGTGGGCTAGATGACAAACGAGTCAACTATTCGTAACGTACGTTATGTCCCAAATTTAACGTACGTAACACTTGGGCACATTTCGGGCAGTGAGTTCTTTACGTACGTTGTCATTACCTTTATCGCGTCGTACTACACCTTACGTACGTAACACTCTTATCATTAACGTACGTTACCAAAACCAAGTTTTATAAAATGGTAATTCCCTTCTTCATTTGCACGACCCAACATTATAAGCTATCACCCTTGGAGAAATTCCTAGCCCTATACCCGGTTCTTAAGCCTCTTATACACTTGAATTAACATTGAGGAGGTGGATTCTTGAGCTCCGGTGAAGATTATCCAAGTCGTTCAAGTCACTTCTCGTTCTCCTCGTAGTTCTTGTGAATCCGTCAACTATCTTCATTATTCTTCTTCCAATAAGGTAATCCACCAATCCCTGGAGTTATATCTTCGATGTTTTCTTATTTATACTTATTAGATTGTGGGTATTGGGTATATTTTTGCTAAACTTCGTAGACAATCTTGTCGGATGGGATTGTAGTAACCGGAATTATCGTTTCTCATATGTTTCGTTTCATGCAAATCACATCTATCATACGAAATTTCACTTCAAATCATCGCTAGGAATGTAATATTTGACGAATCAATTGTGGGAAAATTCGTAGTAATCCGTCACCGTATGTTCCATTGTTCGTAGCCACCCTTACCTTGTGATTTTTGACACTTAGCAAACTAAGGAAAACAATTCGATAGTATAATCAATATTGGATATCAAACCACCAAAGTTATTGTGCAATAGAATCCGTCGATTGTAGTATTCGGAATATAGAATTGAATTAGAAAGCATGAGATTCGATTACGCCATAATAATTCGTTGACAACCGAAGAATGATAGGATTATCTTCTTGAGTAAATCGATATACCTAATGTTAATTATAGTATGGAACGGGATAATGGTACACAATACTTAAAAACTTAGAAACGATACTTATATCGACAATTTAAACTACACAAGGAATCCGATTAGGAAATGGAGACTAGTTTTATTCATCATAATCCGTACGAGGTGTTAATCGGATATTACGTGGCTAGGTTAAGCTCGAGCGGGCGTAGAGACTCCGTTATCACAAAGCACCTACTATCGCATCACAGGCAAGTGAAATCTTGCTCGAGAATTTTCTAATATTCATGTTATACCGTATGTGCGTATGTGCCATTCCGATAAATGCCGACGTTTGTCTTTCTCTAAAAATGTTATAAATGGGCCGATGTGTTGGGGATAAAACCTGTATGGTACCCGTGTGGAAATGTGTTAGGGGGTAAGACCCGAATTGGGCGCCTATGTTCCGGGGTATTCCCGTGTGGATACTTCCGTGACCCTTGGTTGCGACCTTGGGGCTTATGTGATAAAAGAGAGAGACAACGTCGGTTGAGTGATGAAATATTCCTTGTGATTACTAGATACTGTGATTGTAAAAATGACGTATATCGTTGTTAGTAGCTGTTATTTGGTATGCATTCTCTGACCCTGGTTACCTGGTATGATTCGTCGCACCAGGTAAAATTGTTCATCATGTGCAGGACATTCCCGAGGGGTCCGGTCAGACTTGAGCGGTGTTGGAATTATCTCTAGCCGCTGCTTAAATTGGAATAAATTGTTTTCTTTGGAAAAACTTTTGTTGTGTAATAATTGGACTTCAAATTACATTTTTCCTTAAATCTTTCGACTCACGTTATGTAAACCTTGAATTTAATGTTTATTCGCAATTTTCTTAAAATGCCTATTTTTCTAACTAGCCTTGTGGGTCCCATGTGGGATTCACGGCACTGTAATGCCTCGAGATATTTTGGGGGTGTTACAAAAAATGGTATCGGAGCAAAACTCCTGGTTTGAATAAGCTTTCTCATAATTTTTTTTCAAAGTCCAACACCCCAAGCGATCGAAACTCCTCATGGGAATGCAAGCATGTGATATGCGTGTTTCTGTTTTTGTACAACATTTAATTGTAAACCGTGCGTGGAACTGGCTTTAGATTAATACCATTAGTGATGGCACGCCGAGGAGCTAGGAGGGTGGTGAATGACGCTCAGGGTTCCGCCGCGAACCACAATGAGGACGGGAACACTGCCGAGACCCATCCTGCTGGGGGCCAGCCGCCACCAGTTAATCAAAACGATCAGGAGGTGGAACGCCAGAATAACAACCCGGGAGGCATGGACCCAGCTTTTGTTCAGGCCCTTGCCCAGGCTATCGCCATGGGAATTGCTCAGGTCAATCAGGCGGAACGGATACCGGTCATCAATGTGGAAGTAAACGCAGGAAGAGATCGATGGGTGGGAGAGATGCTGAAGGCTAGGCCTCCATTATTTGACGGGATAGGAGATAAACACGTAGACGACTAGATTTCTGAAATGGAGACTGCCTTCGAAGTAATCGGATGCCCAGAAAACAGAAAGGTGCCGCTCGGAATTAATCAACTCCGTGACACTGCTGCACGTTGATGGAGGACTTACAGGCCAGAGGACCGAGTGGTCGGGTGGACCGAATTTTCCCGACTACTACGGAGCAAGTACTGTCCCAGATCAGCCCGAACCGCTCGCGCACGAGACTTTTTCAGTGCCGGGCCTCAGAACATGCTAGTACCAGAGATCATTCGGGCCTACCGAACCGAGCTAAGTTACATCTCCTAGATGGTTCCATCAGAAGATCAACGAATATGCCATCTTGCACAGAGGTTACCGGAGGATGTACAACGCTATGCTGCCGGATTTCACTGAACGACCCTGAGAGCATACGAAGACGTAGTCACAGCATATGCCGGTACAGTTGTTAATACCGACATCGGGCATAACTCGAAGAAGCAGAAGACATCAGTTCAGCCTGGGAGCAACAACAAAATGAATTCGGGGCCCGCATCTTCTTTTAAGTCGGCGGTTTCGT
Organism: Orobanche coerulescens; assembly: GCA_033398695.1. NCBI lineage: Eukaryota > Viridiplantae > Streptophyta > Magnoliopsida > Lamiales > Orobanchaceae > Orobanche > Orobanche coerulescens. Next base: position 87,551,801 of record CM065815.1, on the reverse strand, counting down.
ACCAACAGAAGGGTGTATCTGATCGGCCTTACCGTAGGGACTGTTTCAATTGTGGCATGACCGGGCATACTAAGGATCGGTGTCAGAAGACAGCTACCAAATGTTTCACTTGCGGAAAGAGTGGACACATGTCTCGTTACTGCTGGCGGGCCAATTCCACTCAGAGCCCAGCTTCCCAACCAAGTCAACAAGGCTCTGTGCAATCCCCTAGGATGCCTGCTATTTCCAACTACCGAGCTCCATCCCACCAGAACCAACCACCACTACACGGTGCCGGACGAGGCTGTGGGCGCGGCGGAGGTACCTCGTCCTTTTCGGAGTCAGTGCCGTCTCGTGTATTTGAGCTGAGGGCTACGGATGGTCAGTTTATGCCAGCTATCTCAGGTACTCTTCTTGTTAACTCTCAGCCAGTGCATGTACTATTTGATACCGGAGCAACCCATTCGTTTATATCTGTGGAATGTGTTGAACACTTAAATCTTGTTTGTGTACCTTGTGAGCCCTTTACTGTTAAACTACCCGAGGGTAGTAGATTAAGCGGTGATCAAAAGGTTCGAGACTTTCGGATCTGCATCAACATTCATAGTTGGACCGCTAATCTTATGGTCTTTCCGCTCCAGAATGAAGATATCATATTAGGTATGGACTGGATGCCATTGCACAGAACGATCTTGGATACCTACCACTTGACTATTTCCATTTCGGCTCATGACGGTACCACACATGTCATCAGCGGACGTGAACACTTTAGTACGAAAGGGTCTCTCAGCATTATCGCATCACAAGCCTCCTGCAGCTCTCGAAGTGAGTACTATTGGTGTTATGTTTTTCGAGAGGACACTTCACAACTTACAATCACAAACATTCCGGTGGTGAATGAGTTTCCAGACGTTTTTCCTGATGAACTACCAGGGCTGCCACCACACCGAGAAGTTGACCTTTCCATTGAACTCGAGCCGGGAACGAGACCTATTTCCAAAACTCCTTACTGGATGGCACCGTCCGAGATGAAGGAATTAAAGATATAGCTCGAAGATCTGTTGGAGAAAGGGTTGATCCGCCCAAGCACCTCACCGTGGGGCGCGCCGGTACTTTTTGTTAAGAAGAAAGACAACTCTCTACGCTTGTGCATCGACTACAGGGAGCTGAATAAGGTTACTATCAAGAATCGTTATCCACTGCCAAGAATTGATGACCTCTTGGATCAGTTACAAGGGGCAGTCGTGTTTTCAAAGATCGATTTACGGTCCGGATATCACCAATTGAGGATTCAGGAGGAAGATATACCCAAGACTGCATTTTGATCGAGGTATGGGCATTACTAGTATATCGTGGTATCATTCGGGTTGACTAATGCCCCAGCCGTTTTCATGGAACTGATGAATAGAGTTTTGATTGATTTCCTCGATAAATGCGTGGTGGTTTTTATCGATGACATCCTGATATATTCTCGAAGCCGACAGGAACACGAGGAACATTTGAGGCAAGTGCTGAGCGTGTTAAGGCAACACCAACTTTATGTGAAACTGTCCAAGTGCGAATTCTGGATGCCGAAGGTAATTTTTCTCGGACATGTTGTCTCCGTAGAAGGTGTCAAGGTCGACCCACAAAAGATCGAGACAATAACGAGTTGGGAACCTCCGAAGAATGTCAAGGAGGTTAGGAGCTTCCTAGGACTGGCGGGTTACTATCGAAGATTCGTCGAGGCTTTCTCCTGTATCACCCGACCGTTAACGAACCTACTGAGAAAGAGCACCAAATTTGTATGGACTGCAGACTGCCAGAAGAGCTTCGACGAGCTCAAGAGTAGGCTAACTACTGCCCCAGTACTAGTGTTACCACAGGGTACAGAAGGATTCATTATATACACGGATGCATCCAAGCATGGACTAGGGTGTGTCTTCATGCAGAATGGCAGAGTCGTTGCGTACGCATCCCGACAACTGAAGCCGTACGAAGTAAATTACCCAACACATGACTTGGAGCTAGCCGCGGTGGTGCATGCCCTCAAGATTTGGAGGCACTATCTTTACGGAGTTACTTGCAAAGTTTTCACGGATCATAAGAGTTTGAAATATATCTTCACGCAGAGAGAATTAAACATGAGACAGAGGCGTTGGTTGGAGCTAATCAAGGACTACGATGTGGAAATCTCCTATCATCCCAGAAAAGCCAACGTGGTAGCTGATGCTCTTAGTTGGAAAACTACACAAGAGGTAATGGTATCCAGCATAACAGTTCAGCCCAAACTGCAGCAAGATATCAGGAGAAGCAACACCAAAGTATGGGTACAACGTAGGCAAGGACAATTATGCTCAATCAATATACTTTCGTCCTTAATCGATGAGATACGTCTAGCACAGATGGAAGATCCTGAATTACGTGCAATTGGTGCAATAATCGAGGAAGGAAATGTTTCCGATTATAAGATTCAGGGTGATTTGGTGAGGTTCAAGAACAGAATATGTATTCCACCGAATGACGGGCTGAAGCAAACTATACTGAAGGAGGCGCACTCTACTCCCTATTCTATTCAGCCCGGAGCAAGCAAGATGTACAAAGATTTGCGACAGAGTTTTTGGTGGAAGAATATGAAATGGGAAGTTGCTAGGTTCATCGCCCGATGTATGACGTGCCAACAAGTGAAAATTGAACACCGCAGACCAGCCGGAATTATGCAACCCCTACCCATCCCGGAGTGGAAATGGGAGAGCATATCAATGGACTTTGTCACTAAGCTACCTACGGCAGTGGGAGGAAAGGATACAATTTGGGTCATTGTTGATCGATTGACAAAATCAGCGCATTTCATTCCTATTCAAGAAACAACCGGGACAGAGCAGCTGGCCGTCATTTTCATCAGAGAGATCGTAAGGCTACATGGTGTTCCCTCATCCATCATTTCGGATAGGGACACCAGATATGTGTCTCGTTTTTGGAAAGCCGTCCATAAATCTATGGGGACCCAAATACACTTTAGCACGGCTTATCATCCTCAGACAGATGGACAGACCGAGCGTACGATTCAAACCTTGGAAGATATGTTGAGGGCATGCGTGCTCGATTGGGGAAAGGATTGGGCTAGACATTTGGGATTAGTGGAGTTCTCGTACAACAACAGCAGGCATGCAAGCATAGGCATGGCACCATTCGAGGCCCTTTATGGGCGAAGATGCAAGTCACCGTTATGCTGGGATGATGCCTCCGACACCGCGGTTACCGAGTTGGATCTTATCCAGGAGTCCATTAAGAAGAACTCTATCATTCGGAAACATATGCTAGCCGCACAGAGCCGGCAGAAATCTTATGCCGAAAACCGACAGCGACCGTTAGAATTTACGGTCGGGGATCATGTTTGGGTCAAAGTATCACCTATGCGAGGTATCCGGCGTTTTGGCCAGAAGGGCAAGTTAAGCCCGAGATTTATAGGTCCGTTTGAGATATTGGACCGGGTAGGGAAACTCGCGTATCGATTAGCTCTACCGCCGCATCTGGATGGAGTGCATAACGTTTTTCATGTCTCCCAGTTAAGGAAGTATGTCTCTGACCCGAGTCACAAGCTCAATTTCGATGAAGTGGAAATTTCCGATGACGCTACCTTTAGAGAGATACCGACCGCCATTTTGGATCGGCGTGTGAAGATATTAAGAAATAAAGCCATACCCCTCGTGAAGATTCAGTGGTCGCACCACGGCACGGAAGAAGTGACTTGGGAAACCGAGTCGAGCATAAAGGAGAGTCATCCCGAGTTATTTTCTTAAGTTTCGTGACGACACTATTTTTAAGAGGGGTGATATGTAATACCTCCGGTATTCCATGCTTGATTACTTTGTACTGTGTGAATGTTTGGTAATGTGATGTCATTTCAATTTATGTATTCTATTGAGTGCTATATAATTGTACAATGTAAATGAAACGGGGGTGACGCGCCTTGACGCCGTGGGACGATCGTCGGTGCGAATATGACGGTGGCCAACATCTTGTTCCCCGATAATTGTTGACGAGTGGAAGGGGTGGTCACCCCGAGATGGTTAGAATGTGGTATGAGGCTAAAGAATTTATATCTAACGCACGTTAGAGTTCTGTCTAATGCGCGCTATAACTCATGCCTAATGTACGCTATATTTCGATTGTTACGTACGTTAGGGTAGCTATATTACGTACGTAACGGGTGGGTCGGTCTCCCGACCAGAATCTTTCTTTTGACACGGACAGAGCTACTTTCGGCGGGCTAGAGGACAAACGAGTCAACTATTCGTAACGTACGTTATGTCCCAAATTTAACGTACGTAACACTTGGGCACATTTCGGGCAGTGAGTTCTTTACGTACGTTGTCATTACACTGTTACGTACGTAATACACCTTACGTACGTAACACTCTTATCATTAACGTGCGTTACCAAAACCAAGTTTTATAAAATGGCAATTCCCTTCTTCATTTGCACGACCCAACATTATAAGCTATCACCCTTGGAGAAATTCCTAGCCCTATACCCGGTTCTTAAGCCTCTTATACACTTGAATTAACATTGAGGAGGTGGATTCTTGAGCTCTAGTGAAAATTATCCAAGTCGTTCAAGTCACTTCTCGTTCTCCTCGTAGTTCTTATGAATCCGTCAACTATCTTCATTATTCTTCTTCCAATAAGGTAAGCCACCAATCCCTGGAGTTATATCTTCGATGTTTTCTTATTTATACTTATTAGATTGTGGGTATTAGGTAGATTTTTGCTAAACTTCATAGACAATCTTGTCGGATGGGATTGTAGTAACCGGAATTATCGTTTCTCATATGTTTCGTTTCATGCAAATCATATCTATTATACGAAATTTCACTTCAAATCATCGCTAGGAATGTAAAATTTGACGAATCAATTGTGGGAAAATTCGTAGTAATCCGTCACCGTATGTTCCATTGTTCGTAGCCACCCTTACCTTGTGATTTTTGACACTTAGCAAACTAAGGAAAACAATTCAATAGTATAATCAATATTGGATATAAAACCACCAAAGTTATTGTGCAATAGAATCCGTCGATTGTAGTATTCGGAATATAGAATTGAATTAGAAAGCATGAGATTCGATTACGCCATAATAATTTGTTGACAACCGAAGAATGATAGGATTATCTTCTTGAGTAAATCGATATACCTAATGTTAATTATAGTATGGAACGGGATAATGGTACACAATACTTAAAAACTTAGAAACGATACTTATATCGACAATTAAAACTACACTAGGAATCCGATTAGGAAATGGAGACTAGTTTTATTCATCATAATCCGTACGAGGTGTTAATCGGATATTACGTGGCTAGGTTAAGCTCGAGCGGGCGTGGAGACTCCGTTATCACAAAGCACCTACTATCGGATCACAGGCAAGTGAAATCTTGCTCGAGAATTTTCTAATATTCATGTTATACCGTATGTGCGTATGTGCCATTCTGATTAATGCCGACGTTTGTCTTTCTCTAAAAATGTTATAAATGGGCCGATGTGTTGGGGATAAAACCTGTATGGTACCCGTGTGGAAATGTGTTAGGGGGTAAGACCCGAATTGGGCGCCTATGTTCCGGGGTATTCCCGTGTGGATACTTCCGTGACCCTTGGTTGCGACCTTGGGGCTTATGTGATAAAAGAGAGAGATAACGTCGGTTGAGTGATGAAATATTCCTTATGATTACTAGATACTGTGATTGTAAAAGTGACGTCTATCGTTGTTAGTAGCTGTTATTTGGTATGCATTCTCTGACCCTGGTTACCTGGTATGATTCCTCGTACCAGGTAAAATTGTTCATCATGTGCAGGACATTCTCGAGGGGTCCGGTCAGACTTGAGCGGTGTTGGAATTATCTCTAGCCGCTGCTTAAATTGGAATAAATTGTTTTCTTTGGAAAAATTTTTGTTGTGTAATAATTGGACTTCAAATTACATTTTTCCTTAAATCTTTCGACTCACATTATGTAAACCTTGAACTTAATGTTTATTCGCGATTTTCTTAAAATGCCTATTTTTCTAACTAGCCTTGTGGGTCCCACGTGGGATTCACGGCACTATAATGCCTCGAGATATTTTGGGGGTGTTACAATAGCCGCAACACCCGCCAAATCATCTAGCTGACATGTCACTGCCACGTGTCATCCTTGTAATACCCGAGAATTTCGTTCCGGTTATTTTAGATTTTTCGGATATTTCTCGGTTGCCGAGTATCGGTATTAGTTTTCTCGATGATTGATTTTTGTGTTCTTATGGTCGCGTGTGATTATTTGTTGCATGGTGTTTCGTTTCGGATCGTTGATGTTGTCCATGAGCGTTTCGTCGTGTTCTTTCCGTGCGTTTTTGGAAATCGAGTCGTCGGGTCTTAGCGTTTGGGCACTGGCCGGACGGTTGCGGCAGGAACCGATAGGGTGGCTGGGTACTGGCTCGACAGTTGCGGCAGGAACCGACAGGTATCGGCATAGCGCACGCTACTGTCGGATAGCAGTGCGCGCTAATCGGCAGGCATAGCGCATGCTATTGATCGGCCAGCGCACGCTACCTGACTGGGCAGAGAGGTTTCTGAGGTTATGGACTCGAGGTAGATCGGCAGGTAGCGCACTCTACTGTCGGTCGTAGCGCGCGCTAATCGGCAGGTGTAGCGCATGCTGTCGCCCGACCAGCGCACGCTACCTGGAGAGAAATTTAGTCCAGAGAGTTCTGGACGGACCGGCTAGCGCACACTAGTGTCCGCGCTGTTGGTATTCGGTGCCTAAAACAAAGGCCAAACAGAAGTGGTAAAACAAAAATTAATTCGATCCGAATCCCTACGAGGATCGGTCGAGCTACGTATATACGAATATAATACGAAACACAAGAGATACGAGAAAACATACCCTTGAAGTCCATTGATTAAATGGTAACCTTCTCTTAAGCTATTCCCCAAGCTTTGCTTGATCTCTACGAATCCAATCGGCTCCAAGCCCTTGAACGATCCAACGCCTAAAGCACAGCGTCTCTACTTACCACGCGCTGGAAAAATGACCGGAATGATAACACCCGATTAACCTCTAAGGTTACGGTTAGAATCAAGTGATGAAGCCTTTATTATTACACTATAAGTGTATAATATATATCTCTTAATGTATCTTGAATTTTCTCCAAGAAAACTCAAGAACAAAAGTGAAGAAGATGATGAAGACTTCAAAAAATGATTTTCTCTCTCACTGTCACTTAACTCACGGTGGGAATCAATTGGTAGCAATTGAAGTGAGTCTTCATTATATTCTTATTCAACCCCCCAAAATATCCTACTTTAGACAATATCACCAAGGGGTGATATTTGTCCCCTTGATTGGTCACAAGTCCACCACCCTTGAAAGTATAGACTAAGACCAAGTAAGGGAGTAGGTGTTGGGGTGGCCATTTAGAATGAATCGGGTGAGTTCGATTCGTTTCGGACTCCCGTGAGTCCAAACAGATAAATTCCTATTCCGTTCCGATATATTTGTGTCGATTAATTACTCCAATCAGTTAGTCACATTAAATACACAATAACATAATTAATTTCTCCAAGAAATAATTATATTTATGAATTAAATTAATCACCCAGTAATTTATTTAATTCATTAGGCCGTAAATCAATTTATCTAATAAATCGATTTTGACATCCATTGTCCCAATTAATTAGATATCTAATATCTAATATTCATGATGAGATAATAATCTTGATTCATTCTGTCATCAATCCTATTGCGCGACTCGGTAGGTCCGTCTCAGTCAGCAATGGGAGGAACCAAAGAGTAGTAGCACCACCTAGCCAGCCTGGCGGCCTACACTGTACCCCAACTGAGAACGAATGATTGGGATCATTCAAGAACCATTCTATCGTGAATACCAGTAAACGTATAAACCCTTCTTTCAAATGTCCCGATCAAGTTATAGGGTCACGGTCAGTCAAACCCTATCTGTACTTGACGGTATGCATACATTATTGCAAATCGAGATCATCGAGCTCTCGTGTATCCAATACAACTAGCTCCAATGCTTTGGCCAAAGACTTATGATCTCATCTGCCAATAACCGCACAGGACATATAACCCGCTCACTAACGGGAGAAAGAATTCTATCTTGGTATTCAGTAGGACCTGCTACTTGCCTGTCAAGATGCACGTCGAGGTTGACCCCCGCCTTCCGGTTTACAGGGTCGAACTACTCTAATGAAAATCTTGACGTCACAAGCACATCCCTACTAAATCCTCAAGTCGAATGTTCACGAATACCTATCACAACCTTTCGATTCCGTCATTGACTGTCCCGGAGTGAAATCCATGTGACGAATCGAGGGTGAATCGGTTCGAGTATACTAATCCAATTAGCATACCTATAACGTGTGCTCCCACTAACCATTAGCGTTCGACAGGCACTCTCCATGTCAAAGAACACGTCATACAAGTCTTCACATAAACTTAACGCCCAATCAAGTTTCATCGACTTGCGAACGATTAAGTATTTGAGCTCTCAAATACACGGACTAGTTTCTATATATATATATATATATATATATATATTTACGAGTTAGAAATGCTAGTAACTTCCAGTAAATAATGAAACATCCATTGCCTTATATTAGTGATTTACATAATTACAAGTTCAATGCCCTGACTCAATCATCCTCTGAGTGGCATTCGAGGGCATACTCCCAACAATCTCCCACTTGCACTCAATGCCACACACTGCGGTATCTAATACCCATGTTCTCCAGATGACGCTCTAAGCTAATCTGAGAAAGTGGCTTGGTCAGTGTATCAGCGACGTAGTCGGCTGACTCTACTCTATGCAGCACAATGTATCTCTTTGCGAACAAATGCTCTTACGAGATGATACTCTCTCTCAATATGTTTGGTACTGTTGTGAAACCTCGGCTCCTAGGCCTGTGCTACCGCTCTGGCAGCGCAGCACAAGGTGTCACGTGAAGTTTACCCAGCAACTTATAAATTCTTCCTTTGGAGGCCTCCGAGTCCGCTTTATACTCAGCCTAACAGGTGGAATTAGCAGTCGCGCTATACTTGGCACTATGCCATGATACTGCTCCTCCACTAAGAGTAAATGTACCCAGAAGTAGACATAGAATCGTCTTTCTGTCCTTGGAAGTCCAATACAGTGAATCCCATCACATTCTTTTCTCCACCACCATATATAAGAATAAGATCTCTTAGTACTTCTAAAGTACTTGAGAACATTCTTTACGGCGGTCTAATGTTCCCGGACTAGGTTAGACCGAAACCTACTTACCACACTTCCAGCATGCGCAATGTTAGGTCTCGTACACAATAAAGCATATGTAAGGCTACCCACTACCGAATCATATGGTATATAACTCATTTACTTTCATTGTTCCTCACTATGAGGACACATCTTCAAGGTGAGTTTTATTCCATGTCGCATTGGAAGGAACCCTCTTTAAGATCTAATCTATATAGAGGGATTGGGAAAAACTTATCATTCTCTTCGATCTATCCCATTAGAGTCGAATCCCAAGAATACAGGTTTCTTCTCCCAAGTATTTCATGGAAGAATTACTCGAAAGCCAAGCTTTCACAGAACTGAGCATTCCCACATCATTTCCTATTAGTAGAATCTCATCTACATATGGTACTAAGAATGCGATCTTGCTCCCACTAACCCTCTTGTATACACAAGGTTCCTCTTCATTTTGCACGAAGTCAAACTCTTTGACTACCTCGTAAAAATGAAGGTCCCAACTACATGAAGACTGCTATAGTCTATTTCATGGAGTCTACATCCACCATTGCTAGGTCATTAGTTGCGGGTCGGTCTCTTGTTTATCACCTGGAACCTCGCGGAAACCCAGTTCCTCCAAGTGCATAAAATTATACCTCTAAGGTAAATGAGACACCCTACTAGACCTACGAGGTGGTTGTACTTGTGTTTCAGAAGATTTGGTTCCATTTTCTTGCACAGGTGTCTCCTGAGGAGTTTCATTGTATTCTTCCAAAGAAATATTTCTACGTGCTCCGCCTTCCTGAATGAATCTCTTCTTCCAAGAAGTGTGGATGCAAAGCAATAACGATATTTTGATCTTAGGGCATGTAGAATAGATAACCCATCGACTCAGATGGGAATCCAATGAAGCATCTCCTCACGGACCTCGCTTCCATTTTGTCCACCTCAGTCTTCTTGACATAGGCGGGACATCCCCAAATCCTATTGTGATTAAGACTTAGTTTCCTGACCTCCCACATCTCATGTGGAGTTTTAGGAACGGATTTGGAAGGACATTTGTTCAAGATATATCCAGCAGTCAGGATTGTATATCCCCACAGGTAAATCGGTAAGTCAGAATAGCCTAGCAAGAAAAGGACCATATCCAATAAGGTCAGGTTCCTTCTTTCTGACACACCATTTAACTGAGGAGTGCCTGGAGGTGTTTAGTTGTGATACTATTCCATGTTACTTAAGGAACTCGTCAAACTGCGTACTCATATACTCGCCACCTCAGTCTGACCGAAGTGATTTTGATATGATCTCGACTAGGGCCTTGAATTCCTGGAATTTCTCAAAGGCCTTGGATTTATGTTTCATTAAGTATACATAACCATACCTAGTATGATCATCTGTAAACGTAATGAAATATTGATATCCATCACGTGCTGCTTTCAAAGCACCACATACATCGGTATGGACTAATCCCAATTTGTCAGTGGCTCTTTCAAAAGTCCCTGTGAAGGGGGACTTAGTCATTTTGCCTTTAAGGCAAGATTCACAAGTAGGAAAGGGATCTGATCGCAATGGACCCATAAGTCCATCTTTTCCATCTTGTAAACCTTGGTATGACCAACATGACCAAGTCTAAGATGCCATTTCAAAACTTGATTGGTTTCATCCCTACCACGGTTTCTAGTCATAGTATTCACAACTACTTTGTTGCTGCGATTTAGATGATACAATCCATTTAACAATGTAGCAGTACCCACTAGTTTATTTCTGAAATAAATTTTGCAAGAACCATCACCAATGAAAAATGAAAAGCCTTTTCGGTCCATGACCGGAATGAATACAATGTTTTTGTGGCCCTTGGGCAAAACAAGTATATCTTCTAAAGTCAAAACAAAGCCAGATTCTAAACCTGAAAGAAGTGATCCTCTGTCGGTCGCCTCGACACTATGCCCACTTCCGACTGTGATCATAACTTCTCTACCTCCAAGCTTCCTACTTTGTTCCAGATCCTGATTCACAGTACAAATATGAGAACTAGCACTAGAATCCAGTATCCAGGAAGTAGAAAATACAGTAGCAGAACAATTTGTTTCCAAAACTAAAAGTTCTGTACCTGAAGCGCCATGAAGAATCGGACAGTCTCTTGCCCAGGGGCCTAGCTCACCGCACTTGAGACATGCATCCTTTTTATTCTTGTTCTTCGGAACCATTGGGGCCTTGTCCTTACCCTTCAGGTCCTCGACTTGTGGTCCCATCTGCTTCTTGGTCTTCTTCTTCTTGTTCTTGGACTTCCGAGATCTAGAAGAAATAACAAGGGCAGACTCCTTCATCCGTGGAGTCTTCATCTGAGACTGAGCGGTCACAAGTTTGTTCATTAGCCCAGCTAAGTTACATGCAATCTCATTGTAGTTGAAGTTCATAACAAACTGTGAGAAGGATTCAGGGAGAGACTGTAGGATAAGGTCGGTTTGAAGAGAAGTATCCATCTTAAAATCAAGAGCCTCCAATCTCTCGATCATGGATATCATTTTGAGGACATGGTCCCCAACCTTCTCATCTTCCTTCATCCTTGCACCGAATAGTTGCTTGGATATCTCATATCTAGCAGTTCGAATGTGCTCACCATAAAGCTCGGTTAAGTGAGATAGAATCTGCCTAGCAGAAGTCATTTTCTCATGAGCTCTCTGAAGCTCATTAGACATGGAAGCCATCATATAAGCACGGACTTTCACGTCATCCTTAACCCACTTTTCGTGGTTTTCTATCTCTTCCTGATTGGCTCTTGTCCGCATTGGAGGCGCCGGAATGTCCGTCTCCAAGACGTATCCCAGTGCCTCTATACTGAGGACAATCATCAGATTGCGGAGCCAATCCACAACGTTAGGTCCGATTAAGGTGTTCTTTTCGAGTAGAATTGCGAGTGGATTCATTGTCATATTGAGAGTTATGTCTGCATTAAGTATAACAGATTAATTAGTAACTCATTCAATTATGTCCTGAGTATAAAATTAAGGTCTTTTCTATTCTTGTTACCCAGCTCCCACTATTTTTATCGGAATAACACACTCCCATGTGAAATTCGGAAGTATCGTCACTCTACTTCATAGTGGTGATCGAGTTCTTTATAAATCTTAATAAAGGGCAACCGAACAGGTTTCTAGTCTATTAATTTTCATAAAGTGGTGTCCAACACCAACCCATCTAATGGATGATTCGATCTTCTTTTTCCCCTTGTTCACTCCCCTCAACCTATACGATTTCTATGGTTCGTGAACAAGTAAAGTTTATACCATCGACGCAAATCAGTTTCACAATTGAATCTTATCCGGCAACCTATGAGGTTTCTAGGGATAAAATTTGCTCCAAACGAAGGCATCCAATGCGCTCCCGGTAATTTATCCATCCTCCCCGAATGACTACCCCGATAACTCTGAAGCATAGCACATCCGGTTTGGGTTTCAATTTCCCGAAAGCTCGATGGAGGGAAGGAAAACTTTGAAACCTTATAAACTTAATAATTTTTCGTGGGAGAATTTTCGCGATTAACGTTACACTTTGCACATTAATCAGTTAAGCGCGTTTGTGGCATTCATACAATATGAAACAACCATTCACAACCTAGTTTCTACCAACATGTGGTTCATGGACCCTTCCTAGAAAAAAAAAACTCCGTAATATAATTACAAGTCTTCGTCTTCTCGAAATAGATCTTCCTCCGGTCTTCGTCATTACATATTACATATAAATTTTACATTGAAAATTGCATCCTAGATACAAATATTTCTAGTAAAATAAATAGGCTCAAAACGGCCTTTACAACCCAATCGAATAAAACGAACGATTCAAAACTAATTGTTGTTGCCCGAAATATTTATCCGAAGATTAAATACTGCTGGAATGGACGGACAACAAACAAGGTTGCGGGAGCACTTCCGAGAGGGTGTAAATAACACAAGATTTGCCGAGTTTGTTAGACCCGGGCTTGAATGCTCTCGCGAGATGTTATTAATACAAATATTCGTGGATACAAGTATTAATGTGAGAATCTAAGTACAATGAGTGCAAAAAGATCCTATTAATCCAGCTCTTGAGCGAAGCTTGGTGTTCTTGCTCTCGGCCGATCGTCTTCTGTGTGAGAGAGGCTGAGAGAGAAGAATGAACCGGGAGATAGCTGTTGCCAAGAGTAGGAGAAAGCTAGGTCGTGTGTAATGCTTCTGTATTGCGTGTGAAATGCGAGAATGCCAGAGAGTGCTCAAGAATTTCGGTCCCTTGGACAAGTGCAGGCAGCCCTCTATTTATAGGGGTTGAGAAGCCTTGTCTTCTGGCGGGCGATCGCCTTCCGGTCAATATAATAATGGGGCGATCGTCTGCCGGCCAATATAATAATGGGGCGATCGTCCTTAAGTCACACGGGTTGTCGACCTAAAGTCCAAGGCATTCTTGGCGGCAACACTGTGCGGTCCAATGAGGAGCCAGCACGCGTCCAGAGTCACTGTCACATGCGGTCCTACTGACACCTTTCGGCGGGCCTGTCAGCTGGTGGGAAGATGCTGACAGGCTGTGGTCAACGATCCATGATATGCGGATCTTGTCTCGGCACTGCACGTGGATTCTGTCTTGAGCTTCGGCCATTGCCGACTGGGTGACCATCGGCTTCAAGCGGCATGAGACGATCGACATTGGTCTGTCACCAAGGGTCCATCGGCGAGTCAGCAGAGGTCGGCGTCGGTCGGTCACCAGGAGTCGGTCGGCAAGTGCCGAGAGATGATAGTCTTAGATGTCGATCGCTCGGCACCGGGACTTGTCCTGGGACCTTCGGTCGGCAGTTCTGCCTTGTCTGCGGGGCTAAGACCAGGTCGCCCGATCTCAGTCGCGATTACGCCTCATTGCTCGGCAATGGCTAGGTCGCCCGATCTCTGAGGCGATCGCCGGTCGGAGAGTATAATTCTCGACACAACAATTGCCCCCCAGCTTGCTCCGATGTTGAAGACATGGGGCGAGGTGGTTCTTGCTGGCGATCGTGTAGGATGAGGACGGGCGATCCGTTGAGCTGACTTTGGATTTGGGCGATCTTGGTCGATTAGCTAGCTATCTTTCGTTCTTGTACCTGCAAAAAACAACATTGGCCGATCCCCCTCAGAAACTTGATGGTTTCGTCATTTGAGGAATCATGCACAGTCACGGAGTTCGATGGACCGACTCCATGACCGTGTCTTATGCGCGAAGACATTGAGTGTCTCGTGACTCATTTTATTGTGAGGGTCCTCTGTTAGGCTGCGCCTCACCTCGTATTTAAATGAAGGGCGTGCAGTCTTGGTCTAGAGGAGTCCTTGCGTGGGGCAGCGTCGGATGATTCAACTCCACGTCCGCGGCTTGTTAGCTCTGCTTCCACCTCGGCCCGCCATGAAGATGGCGAACCTCGACGGTGTACGTTGAGACGGGGGTAGTGACGCGTCGCATTGTCCGGGTTCACCATGTTAGATGATGTACCTTGAGGGCATGCGATCGTGTCCACTGATTAGTTTTGGAGGGCCTTTCGACTACGCCGACCTCGTATTTAAACGAAGGGAGGGCGATCTTGGCCCAAAGGGACCTTGCGTGGCCGAAGCAGCCGGTTCCATCGACTACCAGGACCATGGCTTTATGATGTGCGGTGGAGGCGATCTCGTGCCTTAGTCCATCATGTTAGATGGTGAACTGTCGATGGCGAACGAGTCCTCCGGGTTTTGGTGATGTAGCTTGATGATTGCGATTGGGCTGGAAGACTGTGATCGTCGCTCGGCTGCCGATCGCGTTATTCATAGGTTGATGCCGGCGATCGGGCGGGAGATCGTCGTTCGGGCACCGATCGCGCTGCTCAAAGGCTGAGAAGAATCCTTTGTCTGGCCAAAAAGTCTGCAGCCTTAGCTCGGAAGATCGCGTAGGTTGAGGGTTCATCCTTCGTAAGATGCCTGAACATAGGCGAAAGACCATGAAATCCTCCTAGGACCGCGTAGAGGGCGATCTCATCGCTTATGGGCTCGCCGTTGAGGATGATCTCGTCTACTCGGTCGATGTAGTCCGAGTCGGACTCTTCTTTCCCCTGCCTGATTTGCATCATGCGAAGGGGAACTTCTGGCCGGGCGACCCTAGTGGCGAAGTATGCTGTGAAGACGTTCGCCAGCTGGTTAAAGGAGCCGATGGACCGAGGCGGCAATGAGGCGTACCACCTGTAGGCGAGGTCGTCCAGCGTCATAGGGAACATTCGACACCTGGTCGCGTCTGATGCCCCACACCCGGTCATGTAGATGTTGAACTTGCTCAGGTGTGTTTCGGGGTCCGATCGCCCCTCGTACACGGGTGTTTGAGGAGGAGCGATCTTGTGCTGCACGGGGGCGAGCTCGATGTGTACCGCGAGCGGCTCGCTCGGCTCGGCGATCGTCTTCTTGGCGCCTGCCCCGGATTCCAGGAGCGCCTTCATGTCGTCGAGCTGGCGTTGCATCGCGGCCATCGCCGTGGCTCAGTCGCTTGCGGATCGGCTTTGGGAGCGGGAGCCGAGGCGATCGTGTACCGATCTCCTGACTCCGCTGCTGCCGACCTCGGCTATTTGGCGAGGGGGAGCCAGACGGCTGGGCTGCCTTCTGGGAGTCGGGTAGGCCGAGCTCCTGGTGACGGACTCAAACTCCGTCGTCTCGTGGCTGGGGCCGGACTGCCCTGGTCGCCAAGATGGGTCGTTGCCGAGGCGATCGAAAATAGAGGTGCCCCGGCTGGCGAGCGCCTCTCCTTGCGGATGAGAGCCTCCTGGCGATCGCTCTGCCAGTAACGCCTTGAACTTCCGCTTGGTCTTCCGGCGGATGGCCGATGGGGTGATAGCGGGAGGTGCGTCGAGAGCACTCCGTCGCTCCCGTAGGACGGCCATGGCCTCCTCGATCTGTTCCGCGGTTCGGAACCGATCGAACGAGAGACTTGGGCCAACCCCCAGGGGCGGGATCGAGCGTCTCGGACCGCGGCGGCTACTCTCCGCCATCGGCTGTGGCTCGGACTGAGACGGAAAGAGGCGTCTGGCGGGCTGGCCAGCGGCTTTCTTCGACGCGGAGGCGGAAGACATTTTTCTGAAAGCTTTCTCTGAAGAACAGTGAGTGTTTCTTCAGGTATATGCCCCGGAGAACAGTGAGTGATCTTCGAGACGGTAGGAATAAAAAATTGAGGGTTAGATCCCCTTCCTCTAGCGCTAATTGTTGTTGCCCGAAATATT
This sequence comes from Orobanche coerulescens, assembly GCA_033398695.1. NCBI lineage: Eukaryota > Viridiplantae > Streptophyta > Magnoliopsida > Lamiales > Orobanchaceae > Orobanche > Orobanche coerulescens. The sequence goes on along the minus strand of CM065815.1, from coordinate 87,535,349 downwards.
TATCCGAAGATTAAATACTGCTGGAATGGACGGACGACAAACAAGGTTGCGGGAGCACTTCCGAGAGGGTGTAAATAACACAAGATTTGCCGGGTTTGTTAGGCCCGGGCTTGAATACTTTCGCGAGATGTTATTAATACAAATATTCGTGGATACAAGTATTAATGTGAGAATCTAAGTACAATGAGTGCAAAAAGATCCTATTAATCGAGCTCTTGAGCGAAGCTTGGTGTTCTTGCTCTCGGTCGATCGTCTTCTGTGTGAGAGAGGCTGAGAGAGAAGAATGAACCGAGAGATAGCTGTTGCCAAGAGTAGGAGAAAGCCAGGTCGTGTGTAATGCTTCTGTATTGCGTGTGAAATGCGAGAATGCCAGAGAGTGCTCAAGAATTTCGGTCCCTTGGACAAGTGCAGGCTGCCCTCTATTTATAGGGGCTGAGGAGCCTTGTCTTCTGGCGGGCGATCGCCTTCCGGCCAATATAATAATGGGGCGATCGTCTACCGGCCAATATAATAATGGGGCAATCGTCCTTAAGTCACACGGGTTGTTGGCCTAAAGTCCAAGGCAGCTGCTGGCAGCCAGCTGTGCGGTCCAATGAGGATCCAGCACGCGTCCGGAGTCACTGTCACATGCGGTCCTACTGACACCTTTCGGCGGGCCTGTCGGCTGGTGGGAAGATGATGACAGGCTGTGGTCAACGATCCGTGATATGCGGATCTTGTCTCGGCACTACACGTGGATTCTGTCTTGAGCTTCGGCCATTGCCGAATGGGTGACCATCGTCTTCGAGCAGTATGAGACGATCGGCATTGGTCGGTCACCAAGGGTCCATCGGCGAGTCACCAGAGGTCGGAGTCGGTCGGTCACCAGGAGTCGGTCGGCAAGTGCCGAGAGATGATCGTCTTAGATGTCGATCACTCGGCACCGGGACTTGTCCTGGGACCTTCAGTCGGCAGTTCTGCCTTGTCTGCAGGGCTAAGACTAGGTTGCCCGATCTCTCGTCGGCAGTTCTGCCTCGGCTGCTCGACAATGGCTAGGTCGCCCGATCTCTGAGGCGATCGCCGGTCGGAGAGTATAATTCTCGACACAACACTAAGTCCACGAACCACATCCCCATTCAAAAGCATTCATCCAATAAATACTATATAAATGGAAAGCGTAGAGATACATTGATCCAATCAACAATATGATCCGATCCAATCGATTCACACAATCGGTAATATGATAACGTTCAAAATAATTCGGTCGACCATAAATATTCCAATTAATCAAATTTCCCTTATAAAATAAAATACCATAAATCATTTTAATCATATTAAATCCAATTTAACATGCGGGAGATTAATTTTCAAGAATACACGAAAAAAATCGAGTCGGGTGAAAATCGCTCGCTGGCCGAGTCATCGCCCGACTGCCGCCAGACATGGCCCGTGTCGCCGACACGGTCGGGTCGTGCCGAAGTGTCCTGCATACATTCTCGCAAGACACGACCGTTGCTCGACACGGCCGGGTCCCGCTCGGCAATGGGCCGGACATTATCGACACGACCAAGTCACCGGACACGGCCGAGTCCGCTTGGCCGGCCTCGCTGATCGCCGACACGACCGAGTCACCCAGGACACGGTCGAGTGACTCTCGGACAGAATGCACCTTTTGACCAAAAAGGCGTCCGACGACGATTCAGGGCTAGATTTTCGACCGGATATCCAATATCTATATTTTCCGACTATCATATCTTCAATATGAATCATATTTCCCAGAAATTTAAGATTTATATTTAGACATAAACTTACGAAAAATATAACTAGAACGAACGAAAAACATAGACCACGATTATGACTAAAATGATTCCAAATCATTCACCATCTAATTGAGCATTCCAATTGCCAATATCATATATATGATCGCAAGACCTACTCTCTGATACCACTGTTGGGATTCGGTGCCTAAAACAAAGGCCCAGCGGAAGCGGTAAAATGAAAATTAATTCGATCCGAATCCCTACGAGGATCGATCGAGCTACGTATATACGAATATAATACGAAACACAAGAGATACGAGAAAACATACCCTTGAAGTCTGTTGATTAAATGCTAACCTTCTCTTGAGCTATTCCCGAAGCTTTGCTTGATCTCTACGAATCCAATCCGCTCCAAGCCCTTGAACGATCCAACGCCGAAAGCACCGCGTATCTACTTGCCACGCGCCGGAAAAACGACCGGAATGACAACACCCGATTAACCTCTATGGTTACGGCTAGAATCAAGTGCTGAAGCCTTTTATTATTACACTATAAGTGTATAATATATATCTCTTAATGTATCTTGAATTTTCTCCAAGAAAACTCAAGAAGAAAAGTGAAGAAGATGATGAAGACTTGAAAAAATGATTTTCTCTCTCACTCTCACTTAACTCACGGTGGGAATCAATTGGTAGCAAGTGAAGTGAGTCTTCATTATATTCTTATTCAACTCTCTAAAATATCCTACTTTAGACAATATCACCAAGGGGTGATATTTGTCCCCTTGAGTGGTCACAAGTCCACCACCCTTGAAAGTATAGACTAAGACCAAGTAAGGGAGTAGGTGATGGGGTGGCCATCTACAAGGAATGGGAAGAGTTCGATTCATTTCGGACTCCCGTGAGTCCAAACAGATAAACTCCTATTCCGTTCCGATGTATTTGTGTCGATTAATTAATCCAATCAATTAATCACATTAAATACATAATAACATAATTAATTTCTCCAAGAAATAATTATATTTATGAATTAAATTAATCACCCAGTAATTTATTTAATTCATTAGGCCGTAAATCAATTTCTCTAATAAATCGATTTAGACATCCAATGACCCAATTAATTAGATATCTAATATATAATATTCATGATGAGATAATAAGCTTGATTCATTCTGTCATCAATCCTATTGCGCGACTCGGTAGGTCCATCTCAGTCAGCAATGGGAGGAACCAAAGAGTAGTAGCACCATCTAGCCAGCCTGGTGGCCTACACTGTACCCCAACTGAGAACGAATGATTGGGATCATTCAAGAACCATTCTGTCGTGAATACCAGTAAACGTATAAACCCTTCTTTCAAATGTCCCGATCAAGTTATAAGGTCACGGTTAATCAAACCCTATCTGTACTTGACGCTATGCATACATTATTGCAAATCGAGATCATCGAGCTCTCGTGTATCTAATACAACTAGCTCTAATGCTTTGGCCAAAGACTTATGATCTCATCTGCCAATAACCGCATAGGACATGTAACCCGATCACTAACGGGAGAAAGAATTCTGTCTTGGTATTCAATAGGACCTGCTACTTGCCCGTCAAGATGCACGTCGAGGTTGACCCCCACCTTCCGATTTACAGGGTCGAACTACTCTAATGAAAATCTTGACGTCACAAGCACATCCCTACTAAATCCTCAAGTCGAAGGTTCACGAATACCTATCACAACCTTTCGATTCCGTCATTGACTGTCCCGGAATGAAATCCGTATGACGAATTGAGGGTGAGTCGGTTCGAGTATACTAATCCAATTAGCATACCTATAACGTGTGCTCCCACTAACCATTAGCGTTCGACAGGCAGTTTCCATGTCAAAGAACACGTCATATAAGTCTTCACATAAACTTAACGCCCAGTCAAGTTTCATCGACTTGCGAACGATTAAGTATTTGAGCTATAAACCTTTCCAGTGCCGACCCCCTTATCCAATAAGGAGTGGAACGTTTTGCTCTCAAATATATAATACCCGTACTTTTTTTAAATCTTCTACTCTTGTGCTTTGTAATTTTTTAGTAAGCTTATATTGATCTTGGAACTCTTGTCAATTGGATTTACCCCTTTTCTTGTTCGGATCGTCGCTATTTTCGGATCCTTGATGCGATTATACTACCTTCGTGTAAAGGGTAGCGCACGCTATGCACACCTTGTAGCGCACGCTAATTTAGTGAGGGTAGCGCACGCTATCCGTTATAATTAGCGCACGCTACTAATGTATTGGAGGCAGGCAGTCCAGTAGCTACTGGACTGAAAAAGGGAATTCCTAGCGTACGCTAGGTATGGCTGGTAGCATACGCTAGATTTTAGTGGTAGCGCACGCTACGTTACTAGAGTAACGTGCGCTAAAGAGAGCAGAGCTGGGGACAATAGGTTCTGGACTGGGCACTGACTACCAGGTAGCGCACGCTATTAGAAAGAATTAGCGCACGCTATTTGAAGTCCCTAGTGCACGCTAGTAGTAGTTGTTAGCGTACGCTAACGAAGCTGGCAGAGGCTACTGGACTGCCTGGTGAGTCCGATAGCGCGCGCTATTTTTCATGACTAGCGCACGCTAGTTCTTATTTAGTATAAATAGGACACCTCCGTTCCCAAATCGTCATTTCTTCCTTCTTTCACCTCCTTGGACGATTTCGGGCGATCCGGGCGATTTGTGAGGAGTTCTTCGAGCTGAAGTTATCTAGCAACATCTTTGAGTTACTAGTTCGGATTTATCAACGTTCAATCCTCTCCACCGCTCCAAATCAAGGTAAACTTCTCATAACCCTAGATTTTCGGGATTTGGGAATTTTCCATCCTATCTATTCGATCCATCTTGTTGGTATGTTAGAGTATATCGATTACGAGTTATCTACCTTGGATACATGTTTTCCTACGGATTTATTGGTATATTTCTGGAGTTCTTGAGTATTTGGGATATTTGACTTGCGATTCACTATCTAAGATAATTATTCCCGGAATACATGTATCGGGGTAGTAAATTCGAGTGATTCCAACTTATTTTCATACCGATGGGGTTTTGATAATTGAATTACAAACTTGTCTAGGTTCGGAGTTGTCGAAACCTTCAATCTTGGTACCTTGTCGTTCGTACCCTTTTCTCTCGATTCCAGGCAAGTGATTCTTGTGAAAGTTATGTTCTTAAATGTGAAAACTAATGCATGTGATTGTGAGAGTTGCTTTCGTTCACTCCGAGAGGACCCGGCGGAGTCGAGGAGGGTTCCGCTTATGTCGGTTCCATGAACATTTGGGTTAGCCACTCCGAGATGATCCGACGGGGCCGAGGAGGGATTCGCGCATTGTCGAGTCCATGGTTAATCAAGAGATATCATATCTAAATATGTTTGGATAATTGTATTTTCCGGTAAATCATTATCATGGCTTTGGATTGGTGCATATGCTTTTATGTATAAGACTTGACATTTCACTTGTAATACTTGCCCTAACCCCTTTCGTTTGGGGAAAATTACTTTTGTGTTTTTCAGGTCCTAAGGATCCATACGAGCGAGCACCGGGACGATACGATGAGGATGGCGAGGCGTGATACTGTGGCTAGTTGTGTTCCATTTTGTTTGGTTGTTGTTCTCTTCAGTCCATTTTATCCTTGAAATAATAAATGGTACTCGAGTACTTTAGGAAAGTCCTTTTCCATTTTCGTACAACTTCTTGTATTTCTTTATGGTATTGTTTGTCCGTGGTTGAACTTCCTTGTTCGTATCGAATTTATTGATTCCCAAGTGGATTTTGTCAAATTTGGTATGTTGTGAGTAAGATATGCCTAGTGGGTCCCGGGTTGGGATTCACGGCGCTGTGATATTCTCCGAATATCTCGGGGGTGTTACAGAATTTGGTATCAGAGCTTAGGTTTATGGATACCTAGGCTGTCGGATTGCTGGGTCTAAATGTACTATTCCGAGAACACAGTATCATCGCGCTGCCGTCATCTCGTACGACCGGTACTCGTAAGTTCCCTATCTTATTTACCCTCTTTATTCACTAATTATCATTCGATTATGGGACATGAGAAGTCCATATTCTAGATGGGATTGCTTCGAGATATGCTTATCATTTTACTTCCATTTTTCTTTAGAATGTCAACTGGTAGAGGACGTAGACGTGGCCGTGGTCATGGCCGAGGGTGTGGCGCAGCCGGTGGAGCAGCCATGTCCCTCAGCTCGGTAGAAGGCTCAGCTACGCCTAGCTTGTCGGACTCTATTCAACCTAGCACCGGTAGTCATCAGGAGCCGTCAGCCAGTCTGGGAACTTCTATAGGGAGCCAACCGGATGTGGGTGTTGCCACCATACTACAGCAAGTGGCGAACCAAATGGCTCTTTTAACCCAGGCGGTACAGCTTAACCAACCACCTCCTGTTATCGACACTGGGACTGAGAAGTGGTTACAAGATGTTATTCGTATGCGCCCTCCCCAATTTATTGGTGCGAATGATACGATCGGCTGGGAAGATTGTATTAATGAGATGAATAAAGTTTTCATGGCTGTGAATTGTCCAGAGGCACGTAAGGTGCCAGTTGCCCAGTACTTTCTATCAAGGGATGCGGCTAGTTGGTGGCAAGCTGTTGCACCTCAGGATCATGTGGTTTCATGGGATGAGTTCAAGGAATTGATGGAGGCCGAGTTCTGCCCGTGGCCTATTCAGGAGGCCAGGATTCGAGCCTTTTACGAAGCTAAACCCCAGGATGTCCCTGTATCTCAGGCAATCATTGAATACAACCGTCAACTCAACCATGTGAAAAATCAAGTGAAGGAAGAGAGAGATAGAATCCGTCACTTTGACATGCGAATGAAGCCAAAAGTTCGGCACTATATGTCGGGCTTTGCTTGCACCACATTGAAGGAGTATCAAGATAGGGCATTAGCCTATGATATGTCCTTCACTACTACCGAAACGACAAGTGAGAGTAAGAAGCAGAAGACCACTGGAAAGTTTTCTAGCAGTAGAGGTGGCAACCAGCGGGGATCACAGTCGGCAAGCTATACAACCAAAGGGTCTTCCCGTGCATCGGGAGGTAAACGGAATTTCAGAGCTGGTGCTAGTGTGTCCAACCGGGTTGTGACATGTTTTAATTGTGGCCAACATGGCCATCTTAATCGTGATTTTGGTCTACCCCCATTGAAGTGTTTTAATTGCGGCCAGGAAGGCCATAGAGCCATGTACTGTACGGAAGAAGAAAATCCACTTGGAACTCAGGCATCAGCCCCTACGCCTGGAGAACCGAGTGTTAATCAGAAGTCATCTACTGGTCAGCCATCCCAGAGTTACGGTCGAGGCAGAGGCCGTGGTCGGGCCTGTTAGAGGAGCTCCTGGGCTAGTTCGGTGCAACCTCGTGTCTATGAGATGAGGAAAGCTGGAGATCCAGAGGCTACCGTGGCGACAGGTATCATTTCTCTTTTGTCTCAACCAGTTAGAGTGTTTTTTGATTCCGGTGCTTCTCATTCGTTCATCTCTTTGGATTGTGTGCGTCGATTGAATATTGAGGGCTTGTTTCCTTGTGAGTCCTTTGTGGTTAAGTTGCCCAGTGGTGATAGAATCGTGGGGGACAAGGAAGTTATAGATTGTCCGGTGTTAATCGCTGAGAGAGTGTGGTTTTCGAATTTGATAGTCGTAGACATTGTTGATGAAGATCTAATCCTCGGTGACGATTGGCTCGATAGACACGGTGCGGTAATGAATTATCACACGAAGATCATATCAATGTTAGCCAAAGATGGTACCGAACATCATTTTGCGGGGTACAAGAGGGGATGTCAGAAATTTTTGATTAGTGCCTTGAAGGTGACAAAACTTATTAGAAAGGGCTGTGTTGGGTATTGGTGTTATGCCATGAAATTCGAAGATGGGAAGGTTGAACTTCCCTCGATTCCTGTTGTAAGTGATTTTTCGGATGTTTTCCCAGACGAATTACCGGGACTACCACCAGGGCCGGAAGTTGAATTTACAATTGATATGGAGTCGGGAGCAACCCCGATTTCTAAGGCACCGTATCGTATGGCACCTTCAGAAATGCAAGAGTTGAAGAAACAACTGGGAGAATTGTTGGATAAAGGGTATATTAGACCCAGTGCCTCGCCATGGGGTGCACCGGTCTTGTTCGTAAGGAAGAAAAATGGTTCACTACGTTTGTGTATTGATTATCGGGAACTGAACAAAGTGACCATTAAGAATAAATACCCTTTGACGCATATCGATGATTTGTTTGATCAATTGCAGGGAGCCGCGGTGTTCTCGAAAATTGATTTGAGGTCCGGTTACTATCAACTTCGCATTAAGGAATCCGACGTTCCTAAGACTGCTTTCCGTACGAGGTATGGGCACTATGAGTTTGTGGTTATACCTTTTGGGCTAACCAACGCACCGGCGATATTTATGCAATTGATGAATAAAATATTTATTGAGCATCTTGATAATTGTGTAGTCGTTTTTATCGACTATATTCTGGTCTACTCTCATGATGAAGAGGAACACGCTCAGCATTTGCGATTGGTGTTGGAGATTTTGAGGACTCAGCACCTCTATGCAAAGTTTTCTAAGTGTGAATTATGGCTGAAGGAAGTCATGTTTCTCGGACATGTGATTTCAGCGGAAGGGGTTCGGGTAGATCCCCAGAAAATTGAAGCAGTGTTAGATTGGGCTCCGCCTAGGAACGTGAAGGAAGTTTGTAGCTTTTTGGGTCTGGCCGGATACTACCGGAGGTTCGTCGAGGGGTTCTCCAAACTTGCTCAACCACTTACTCAATTACTCCAGAAATCCGAAAGGTTCGAATGTAATGAAGAGAGACAACGGAGTTTCGAAGAGCTGAAAAGGCGCCTGACTACCGCGCTGGTTTTAGCCCTGCCTCAGGGAATCGGTGGGTATTCGGTTTATTGTGACGCATCAGGACAAGGACTTGGGTGCGTACTCTTACAGCATGATAAAACTATCGCCTATGCTTCACGACAACTTAAACCGTATGAGCTGAATTATCCTACCCATGATTTGGAGTTAGATGCTGTAGTGTTTGCTTTGAAAATCTGGCATCACTATTTGTACGGTTCTTCATGTCGAATTTATACCGACCACAAGAGCCTAAAGTATATTTTTAGCCAGAAAGAGCTGAATATGAGACAAGGACGTTGGTTAGAGCTGATAAAGGATTATGATCTGGAAATACTTTACCATCCAGGAAAGGCTAACGTTGTAGCTGATGCGTTGAGCCGGAAGTCGATATCTCTTTAGATGCTTGAGGTCCTTACGCCTCAAGTTAAGATCAGACGAGAGTTAATTGAGCAGGGAGTCGAAGTATGGATCCAACGGGTTCAGGGTCAAATGTGTACTCTTGAGGCTATTCCGTCCTTGATCGACGACGTTGGAGAAAAACAGGAGAATGACCCAATGCTTGTCCAACTGAAGGCGGACGTGGAAAAAGGGAAAGCCCCTGGTTTTATGATCCACGAAGATGGCATTTTAAAATTTCAAGGTAGGCTTTGTGTTCCGAATGACTCGGAGTTGAGACGGATAATACTCCGGAAAGACCATGCTACACCTTACTCGATCCATCCTGGGACGAGTAAGATGTACAAGGATCTTAAAAGGAGTTTTTGGTGGAATAATATGAAGAGAGATGTCACCGAGTTTGTGTCAAGGTGTTTGACATGTCAACAAGTCAAAATTGAGCATCAACGGCCGGCCGGGCTGTTGAAACCTCTCCCTATTCCCGAATGGAAATGGGAGGATATTACACTGGATTTCATCACCGGGATGACGAGGACTAAGACGGGGATGAATATGATTTGGGTTGTTGTTGACCGATTGACTAAGTCGGCATATTTTCTTGGCATTAAGGACACATTGGGACCGGAGCGATTGTCCCGGATTTTTATATCGGAGATCGTGAGATTACACGGTACGCCAAAGTCTATTATTTCCGATCGTGATGGTCATTTCGTGTCGCATTTTTGGAAGGCGGTCCATCAAGCCTTGGGCACCGAGTTGAGGTTGAGTACTTCTTTCCACCCACAGTCTGACGGTCAGACTGAGCGGACGATCCAGACATTGGAAGATATGCTGAGGGCGTGTGCCCTGGATTGGAGTACCGATTGGGAAATACACCTACCTTTGATCGAGTTCACTTATAATAATAGCTGGCATGCATCGATCAAGATGGCACCTTTTGAGGCATTGTATGGTAGGCGGTGTAGATCTCCACTTTGTTGGGATGAAGCTCCAGATTTAGTCGGGACGGAACCCGATATGTTGATGGAAACCAAAGAGAAGATTTCCATCATCCGAGACCGATTGTTAACCGCTCAGAGTCGACAAAAATCCTACGCTGACAATCATCGTCGGCCCTTGGACTTTGATGTGGGAGATCATGTCCTACTCAAAGTATAACCGATTAGAGGAGTCTTCAGGTTCGGGAAAAGGGGCAAACTTAGTCCGAGATATATTGGACCATTTGAGATTCTCGACAGAGTTGGGGAATTGGCCTATCGGTTGGCTTTACCTCCAGCCCTTAGCCATGTTCAGAGTGTGTTCCATGTTTCCCAACTGAGGAGGTATGTCCCTGACCCGAGTCATATCATTGATTACAGGGACATCGAGATCGCAGAGGATGTCACATTTGAAGAGAAACCAGTGAAAGTACTAGAGCATCGAGTAAAACAACTCCGGCACAAAACCATACCGTTGGTCAAAGTTCAGTGGTCACGACACGGAGTTGAGGAAGCAACGTGGGAAACCGAAGAGAGCATGCGTACTAGATACCCAGAGTTATTCATTTCTTAAGTTTCGGGACGAAACTTCATTTTAAACGGGGGGGTGGGGGGGGGGGATATAATACCAGTACTATTTGTAAATCTTCTACTCTTGTGCTTTGTAATTTTTATACTCGTGTAAGTGTTTAGTAACATTATATTGATCTTGGAACTCTTGTTAATTGGATTTACCCCTTTTCTTGTTCGGATCGTCGCTGTTTTCGGATCCTTGATGCGATTATACTACCTTCGTGTAAAGGGTAGCGCACGCTACGCACACCTTATAGCGCACGCTAATTTATTGAGGGTAGCGCACGCTATCCGTTATAATTAGCGCACGCTACTAATGTATTGGAGGCAGACAGTCCAGTAGCTACTAGTCTGAAAAAGGGAATTCCTAGCGTACGCTAGGTGTGGCTGGTAGCGTACGCTAGATTTTAGTGGTAGCGCACGCTACGTTACTAGAGTAACGTGCGCTAAAGAGAGCAGAGCTGGGGACGATAGGTTACGGGTGGGCACTGACTACCAGGTAGCGCACGCTATTAGAAAGAATTAGCGCACGCTATTTGAAGTCCCTAGCGCACGCTAGTAGCAGGTGTTAGCGTACACTAACGAAGCTGGCAGAGGCTACTGGACTGCCTGGTGAGTCCGATAGCGCGCGCTATTTTTCATGACTAGCGCATGCTAGTTCCTATTTAGTATAAATAGGACACCTCCGTTCCCAAATCGTCATTTCTTCCTTCCTTCACCTCCTTGGACGATTTCGGGCGATTCCGGGCGATTTGTGAGGAGTTCTTCGAGCTGAAGTTATCTAGCAACATCTTTGAGTTACTAGTTCGGATTTATTAACGTTCAATCCTCTCCACCGCTCCAAATCAAGGTAAACTTCTCACAACCCTAGATTTTCGGGATTTGGGAATTTTCCATCCTATCTCTTTGATCCAGCTTGTTATTATGTTAGAGTATATCGATTACGAGTTATCTACCTTGGATACATGTTTTCCTACGGATTTATTGGTATATTTCTGGGGTTCTTGAGTATTTAGGATATTTGACTTGCGATTCACTATCTAAGAGAATTATTCCCAGAACACATGTATCGGGGTAGTAAATTCGAGTGATTCCAACTTATTTTCATACCGATGGGGTTTTGATAATTGAATTACGAACTTGTCTAGGTTCGGAGTTGTCGAAACCTTCAATTTTGGTACCTTGTCGTTCGTACCCTTTTCTCTCGATTCCAGGCAAGTGATTCTTGTGAAAGTTATGTTCTTAAATGTGAAAAGTAATGCATGTGATTGTGAGAGTTGCTTTCGTTCACTCCGAGAGGACCCGACGGGGTCGAGGAGGGTTCCGCTTATGTCGGTTCCGTTAACATTTGGGTTAGCCACTTCGAGATGATCCGACGGGGTCGAGGAGGGATTCGCGCATTGTCGAGTCCACAGTTAATCAAGAGATATCATCATTTCTAAATATGTTTTGATAATTGTATTTTCCGGAAAATCATTATCATGGCTTTGGATTGGTGCATATGCTTTTATGTATAAGACTGGACATTTCACTTGTAATACTTGCCCTAACCCCTTTCATTTGGGGAAAATTACTTTTGTGTTTTTCAGGTCCTAAGGATCCATACGAGCGAGCACCGGGACGATACGATGAGGATGGCGAGGCGTGATACTATGGCTAGTTATGTTCCATTTTGTTTGGTTGTTGTTCTCTTCGGTCCATTTTATCCTTGAAATAATAAATGGTACTCGAGTACTTTAGGAAAGTCCTTTTCCATTGTCGTACAACTTCTTGTATTTCTTTATGGTATTGTTTGTCTGTGGTTGCACTTCCTGGTTCGTATCGAATTTATTGATTCCCAAGTGGATTTTGTCAAATTTGGTATGTTGTGAGTAAGATAAGCCTAGTGGGGGGGTTGGGATTCACGGCGCTGTGATATTCTCCGAATATCTCGGGGGTGTTACAAAATACACGGACTAGTTTCTATATGTATATTTACGACTTAGGAATGCCAGTAACTACCAGTAAATAATGAAACATCCATTGCCTTATATTAGTGATTTACATAATTACAAGTTCAATGCCCTCACTCAATCATCCTCTGAGTGGCATTCGAGGGCATACTCCCAACATGCGCAGCGTGTGCTATCCCGGTCGGGCAGGCAAGTTCCGGTAGGCAAGTTGGGTCAGCAGTACCAGGTCGTGCGGGCCCCGACCGAAAGTTCTAGGCCAATACTGGCCGGCTAGCGCACGCTAGGGACGCGCCAGTATAAATATGATTGAGCAGTCATATTTTCACCCGTTTTTCATTTCATTTCCTTTCTTTTCACACATGATATTTTCACTCGTTTTTCATAAATATGACTGAGCAGTCATATGACGCGCCAGTATAAATATGACTGCGCACGCTTTTCTTTTCTATAAATATGAAGAGCTCGAGGGCATGTTGTCAGGCGATGAATTCATGAAGTTATGGAGTTCATATCATTGATTAATCCTTCTATAGCATCCTTTGATCAAGCGAATCAGGTTAGATTTCCTAGAAATTCTAGTTTTGGGAAATTAGGGGTTTTGCTTGGTTTTGTTCTATTTAACCCGTAATAACTTAGATTTGTGGCGAATCGATGATTATTAGGATGTATCCTATCATTTCCCTTGTTATTCCATGGTTAGAATGTCAAGGATTCGTCGTTTTGTTGAACTCATTATTGACGCCTTGAAGGTGTCCGATTAGAGGTCGTATAAGGGGATTCTGGCGTTGCGCGATTATTATTCCTCGTACGATCATTGATTTATTGTTGATATGTCTTCGGAACGAAATCCTTTTGAAGAACACAAGCCGGAACCCTTCCATTCATTGTCTTCTTTGGGGTCCGAGTTTCCCAGTTGAACCGTGTTCTTCGGAGTGTTTGGTATCAATTATTGAGGCAAGTATTCTATTATACGATCTGTATCTTGTGGATGAGTTTATATATTGTATTTACGATGATTTGGTTTATCTTCGTGGATATGATTCGTGCGGTTTGATTATTTGAATGTTTGTTGGTATTATTGATATTGTTGCTTGTTTAACCTTGTGAAGTTGTGTTGGTCATGTTAGTTGCGTGATTCGTGTTGGGGTTGATTACTTGGGTTTGAGGTATGATGATGATTATGATTATCATGTTGGATTGACTACACATTTGGACATGTAATTTCGATGTATGATTGGATGTTCGAATGTTTGTTTTTACGTTGTGTTGTTCGTGGTGATGTGTTGCGTTGTTTGGTATGTGTTTGGGAACAGTGTGTGGTCCAGGTACGGTCCGTGGTGTAACACCCCAAACTATGCGGATATTACAGTGCCGTGGACCCCCAACTGGGACCCACCAAACGAATGAAAATTAATGAATTAAATAATATAATTGTAGTACCAAACCACATTATATCATCAATTACTCCGATGAGGAGTTTCAAGTACAACACACCCAGGAAATACAGAATACATGTATATTTTATATGAAGATAAAATATACAACACTGAATAAAATGAATATCCAAATGAAAATATGCAGCGGAAATAAAAATGAAGAAACATAAATGACTAAAAAGGACTGGGGCCCCCTACTAGTATCACTGGGACTCCTCGCCATCAACATGCTCTTCCCGTGCTTTTGCCTTGCCATGACCTAAAAAAAATATCCCCAACGGGGTCAGTTACACAGAACAACAATCCTCAAGATTTGAACAAGCATAATCATTAAATATATATGACAGGAAATCAAGCTGAAGAAGGGCATCATAGTACGCCCGTAATGGGATGTGCAAGTGCACAAGACGAGTGTCCGGACACACCCGTCCTTGTACCTAATTAGTCTCATGGAGGCAGGTTACCATGTTCACAGTCCATTGTGTCGGTGAACCCTTCATATGACTATCGTGTGCCCGACTAAAAATTCCACACATAACCACCCGACCACACAATATGAACCCAGAAGGTCACAAGAACAAAATTGACCATGATGAATATCAATGAATAACAAATCGACAAGGGTTAAGAATGGCTCACCGAGATGAAATAATAAGGAAATGAATGATAGCTAACTGAAATGATTGGAACCGTCGTTCCTCGTGAATTGAATGATTAGTTTGATAATTACAAGTCTCGACATGAATAATATATCATGAATGAAGTATGAATATGAATGAACAACATCGAAAGGAATGAATATCCTTTTAACCAAGTAAGAATTAACTTACTCAATACCGGTGATGAAATGTCCTCTCTCGAACAAACGTCCTCAGTGGAAAATACCTGTCGCTTGAACAACCTTGAATAACATAATTGCCAACAAACGCTCAATATACATATCAAGCACGATTATAACTGACTCAAAAATCGATACAACAATAATCAAACACGATCTCTTTAATGAATAACTGGGCAAGTCTCTCAGGACCACACGTATCCTTAATCTCATGGAAATGAACTGACTTAGTTAAACGGTCCACAATTACCCAAATTGTATTCATGCCACGATGACTCGTCGGCAAAAACGTGATGTAGTCCATAGAAATATCTTCCCACTTCCACTCTGTAATAGGTAGAGGTTTCAACATACCCGCCGGTCGCTGATGTTCTATCTTGACTTGCTGATAGGTCAGACATCTCAAAACAAATTCTGTGACTTCTCGCTTCATATTACTCCACCAGTAATTCTGTTTCAAGTCTTTGTACATCTTGCTAGACCCCGGGTGAATGGAATAAGGGGTAGCATGAGCTTCTCTCAAAATCGAGTTTTTCAACTCGTCATTCTCCGGTACGCATAACCGGTTCTTAAATCGCAAAAGTCCATCCTCATGGAATACAAATCCAGGGGTTTTCCCCTGAGCCACATCCTCTCGAATGTGCAACAAAAACGGGTCTGAACCCTGATTCTATCTGATCGCCTCATCAAGTGGCGATGAAATCTCTAGCATGCAAAGTTGCCCTTGCACTCGATGTAACCGGACCTCGATCTCGGGTCTTAGGAATTCTTGTTGAAGTTCCTTCTGAATAGTCCAATGAGCAAGCATTTGCTCCTGAACGGACTTACGGCTCAAGGCATCGGAGACAACGTTCGCCTTACCTGGGTGGTATTGAATCTCAATATCATAACCACCATCTCTGTCACATATTTATCTCCTTCTGAGTAAATATATATTTCAAACTCTTATGATCGGTGAAAATCTGATAAGTGACGCCATAAAGATAATAATGCCAAATCTTCAACGCGAATACCACGGCCACTAGCTCCAGGTCGTGGGTTGGATAATTGACCTCGTAAGGCCTCAGTTTCCGTGAAGCATAGGCAATCACTTTCCCATTCTGAATTAGTACACATCCGAGACCATGTCCGGACGCGTCACTATTAACCACAAATCCTTTCGTCCCTTGTGGCAAGGAAAGGACAGGTGCTGAAATTAACCGGCTCTTGAGTTCCTCAAAGCTCTGTTGACACGCATCGGACCACGTGTATTTCTTATCCTTCGGCAAAAGGTTCGTCATAGGTTGAGCGATTTTCGAAAATCCTTTTCACAAATCACCGGTAGTAGCCTGCTAATCCGAGAAAGCTTTGGATTTCCTTAACATTCTTCGGAGGTTGCCAATCTCAGATAGCCTCCGTCTTCTGAGGGTCGACACGTACCCCGTCTGATGAAATTACATGTCCGAGAAACGTCACTTCGGACATTCAGAACTCACATTTTGAAAACTTTCCATAGAGTTGCGCTCGTCTCAACACGTCGAGAACCTGATGAAGGTGAAATTCTTGCTCCTCTCGGTCATGGGAATAAACCAAAATGTCATCAATGAAGACAACCACGAACTCATCCAAATAGTTGATGAAAACTCGATTCATTAATTCCATGAATACCGCAGGTGCATTAGTTATCCCAAACGGCATTACCACAAACTCGTAATGACCATAGCGTGTTCGAAACGCCGTTCTAGCGATATCCGACTCTTGAATTTGCAACTGATGATACCCAGATCTTAAATCGATCTTGGAAAATACTGAAGCTCCCTGAAGTTGATCCAAAAGATCATCGATGCGGGGTAGGGGATATTTAATCTTGATCGTTACTCTGTTCAATTCCCGGTAATCAATGCACAAGCGAAAAGAACCGTCCTTATTCTTGACAAATAACACAGGTGCCCCCTATGGGGACGCACTCGGTCGGATATAACCTTTCTCGGACAATTCCTCCAGTTGATTCTTCAATTCCTGCATTTCCGTCAGGGCCACCGATATGGTGCCTTCGATATTGGAGATGTACCAGGCTCCAACTCAATCGTGAATTCCACATCTCTCTGTGGAGGCAAACCAGGTAACTCGTCTGGAAATACATCGGCATATTCTCTCACTACAGGAATATCTGCCAACATCACTGATGATTTCTCGGTCTTGGTCATATAGCACCAATAACCAACACACCCCTGATTGAGTAATTTCACTGCTTTCATCATATTAATGACTCTACCGGAACAGCTGGGATTACCTCCCTGAAATACACATTCGACTCTATTGTCTGAAATGATAGTGACCATACGCTTGCGGACACTAATGATGGCATCGTGACGATCCATCCAATCAATACCCAAGATGACGTCATCTCTAGGTAAGTCTACCACAATTAGGTCCGCTAACCAATCACGACCATTAAGATGAATCAGACAATTCTTAATCTCATGATCTCCAATAATTCTTCTACCATTTGGTAGACTAATGACATAATGCTTATAACTAGTACCACTATCCAGACGTAGTCTACTCAAACATGACTCGAAAATGAATGAATACGATGCACCAGTATCAAAAAGGGTACACACAGGTTAAGATAGAATTTCGAGTGTACCTGAGATCATTCGGGCCTCCGGATCGTCAGCTCTATTCATCTCATAAATTCGGGGCTTGCTAGTCCCTGCACCGGATGCTCCTGCCTGAAAGCTCTGGGTTCCTCCTTTATTTGCTCCCGTCATTTTGAACAACGCATACTGAGTGGCCTGATTCTGAACCGCTAACTATTTCGGGGCCTGAGATGTCGCCGGAGTAGGCTTGTAGTCTATTCGGCAGAAATGGGCCTTATGCCCAGCAACCCCACAGTTATTGCACGTGATAGTCTGCCTCGGGCACTTAGTGCTAAAATGACCCTGTTCTCCATAGTTGAAATAGGTGATGGACGAACTGGCTGCTCGGGACTGAGATTCCACAGGTTTAGGCGCCATAGGAGGTCTCTCAGAAAAAGAGCCTGCACGAGGCTTCTTGAAGGTTGCCTGACTGCCTTCGGACTGATTACGCTTCTTTGAATTCTTGCCAGAAGATGAAGTTTGATTCTTAGAAATTTCCTTAGCAGTAAGCTCATAAGCAAGAGCTTTCTTGATGAATTCGGCCAGAGTGGTGCAATGATGATTAAGCAATTGTAGCCGCATATGAGGTTTCAACCTCTTGCTGAAGTACTTGATCTTATGCGCCTCAGAGTGGATAATAGATGAGGCGAATGGAAAAAGTTCCTGAAATTTCTCAGCGATGGTGAGAACATCTCGGCCGCTGAGGGGTCGGGAATGAGTAATTCTGATAACTTGTCCTTTTTGAGTGGGTCCGGATAATATCTCTCCATCATGAGGGTCTTGAACTAGTCCCACGTACAAGATCCATCTGTGGGCTTCAGAGATAACCACCAAGAGTGAGCGCTCTCACCCAAATAGTAAGCCGCGACTGAAACCTTGAGCCCTTTGGGACGCTCCACCATTGTAAACAACTTCTAAAAATGTTCAAGCCAGTGAATAATATCCGTCGGCTCAGATGATCCCTCGAAAGTAGGTGGCAGATGTCGTTGATGATACTGGTCACACTCCTCCCTTGCCTCCGAGGTGGCGGCAGAAGGGCTTGTTGAGCCTGAGTGGCTGAGTTCTGCATCGTCTTCATCAGACGTGCCATCTGAGTCATTTGGGCCATCATGCCCTGCATAAAAGCGAGTGGGTCCACCCGAACACCTTCTGACTGAGATGTATCTCGGGTACGGCTTCCTGACGGTGAATGATTATTTCCAAGTGAATGAGTGGCAGCGTTGCTCCTAGTTGAATTTGACATTATTCCTCGCGTTCACACGAGTATTCATTCGAGCTCCCGGGTTTCGGCCCGCACCGCGGCCTCTTCCCCTGCGTCCTCTGCCAGCTCGATCCATACTGAAGGTAGGGAAGTCACATGATAATTATAGATCTCGCATGATTATGATTACGTTATGAAATGATAATAATGAGCATACGCGCTCTAACACAATGATTACATGAAGAATCAACTGATGTGACATGATTATCTAATGAAATTTTTGAAATGATTATCCTGAACAAGTTAACAAGATTAATGATATGATCTACAAGATCGACAACTGAGCAATGAAATGAACTGGGTGATTAATAAGTTAACATGATCGACATGATAAAAAAATGAAAATGATGATTGAGGATTGTTGACTGATGAATGATGAATGAGTGATTCTTTTTGCCAGAAATTATACCATGGCGTCAGAAATCATACCGTTTCCCTGGTCTGAGGGGCTTGGCGCTTGCACAGGTCACACGTGACACGAAAGTCCAATGATACTAGTCTGATGAACGATGATTTCAAATGAGACATCACTCGGAAGGTAGTAATCAAAACCACGCTCTGATACCAACTCTGTAACACCCCAAACTAGGTGGATATTACAGTGTCGTGGACCCCCAACTGGGACCCACCAGGCGAATGAAAATTAATGAATTAAATAATATAATTGTAGTACCGAACCACATTATATCATCAATTACTCCGATGAGGAGTTTCAAGTACAACACACCCAGGAAATACAGAATACATGTATATTTTATATGAAGATAAAATATACAACACTCAATAAAAAGAATATCCAAACGAAAATCTGCAGCGGAAATAAAAATGAAGAAACATAAATGACTGAAAAAGACTGGGGGCCCCTACTAGTATCTCTGGGACTCCTCGCTGTCAACGTGCTCTTCCCGTGCTTTTGCCTTGCCATGACCTAAAAACAATATACCCAACAGCGTCAGTTACACAGAACAACAATCGTCAAGAGTTGAACAAGCACAATCATTAAATGTATATGACATGAAATCAAGCTGAAGAGGGGCATTATAGTATGCCCGTAATGGGATGTGCAAGTGCACAAGACGAGTGTCCGGACACACCCATCCTTGTACCGAATTAGTCTCACGGAGGCACGTCACCGTGTGCACAGTCTATTATGTCGGTGAACCCTTCATATGACTATCGTGTGCCCGACTAAAAATTCCACACATAACCACCCGGCCACACAATATGAACCCAGAAGGTCACAAGAACAAAAGTGACCATTATGAATATCAATAAATAACAAATCGACAAGGGTCAAGAATGACTCACCGAGATGAAATAATAATGAAATGAATGATAGCTCAGTGAAATGATTGGAACCATCGTTCCTAGTGAATTGAATGATTAGTTTGATAATTACAAGTCTCGAAATGAATAATATATTATGAATGAATTATGAATATGAATGAACAACATCGAAAGGAATGAATATCCTTTTAACCGAGTAAGAATTAACTTACTCAATACCGGTGATGAAATGTCCTCTCTCGAACAAACGTCATAAGTGGAAAATACCGGTCACTCGAACAACCTTAAATAACATAATTGCCAACAAACGCTCAGTATACGTATCAAGCATGATTATAACCGACTCAAAAATCGGTACAACAGTAATCAAACTCATTGGGACATTCTAACGAATACGTTGCAAACATTCTTCCCTTTAGTTACAACCAACCCCAATTATATCGATACCAAACTCTAAATGAGCAACACAATCTAACAAAACACCTTCAATTATATCAATAATCCAATAGGAAACCACAACTCAAGGTTACGACAACATCAATCGGAAACCCCCAAAATAACCAAAGTCAACCACTAAGGGTTCTTGAATAAATCCCCCAATATTCATCAAATCCGACATATACAATAATAAATTTGTAGGAATACATGTATCCAAGGTAGATAATCCATATCTAACATATTCTAACATAATAGCAAGCTTACACAAAGAGATCGGAAGGAAAACACTCAAATTCTGAAATTCTAGATTCAAGAAATGATTACCTTGATTTGATGTGTTGGAGACGATTAGATGATGATTAATCCGGATTAGAAGCTTGAAGATGTTGATAGGTGGATGCAGCTCGAAGAGATCTCTCCAAATCATCCGAAATCGCCCGAAATCGCCCAAGGAAGGAGATGAGAAGTGAAAATGACGCCCAGGTGACAACTCCTATATATCGATCGACTTAGCGCACGCTAAGTACTGATATTTAGCGTGCGCTAGCAGATTAACCGGGCAGTCCAGTGAGCTCTGACTGCCTCGTTAGCGTGCGCTATGAACTTGGTAGCGTGCGCTAACGCCTTCCAGATAGCATGCATTAACCCAAAATGTTAGCGTGCGCTAACTGATGTTTGATACCCAGCAACTGGATTCCAGAACCTCCTGTACTCTGCCTTGCTCGCGATAGCATGTGCTACACCCATAACTTAGCGTGCGCTACACATACCACTAGCGCACGTTATGATCCGCTCGTAGCGTGCGCTATGAATTATTCCATTTCAGTCCAGTACCTACTGGACTGTCTGATCGAGCCTTAGCGTGCGCTACACTGATTGCTTAGTGTGCGCTATCCAAACTACTAGCGTGCGCTACTTACCATTCGTAGCGTGCGCTATTACAACTCAAATTCAGTCCATTGCCTTATGGACTGTCTACCTGAACCACATTAGCGTGCGCTATTGCTGAGAGGTAGCGTGCGCTACCCGTACTCAATTAACACGTGCTAAAGAGAGTACGTAGCGTGCGCTACTCCTCACACACAGCCCAATACATAGATGACAATGATGATATGCTCGGCCCGACTCTCCAACCAGGTTGAATGACGAATATTAACTTATACACGATACAATTTACTCTGAACGGTGGATGCAATGAATGAATGTGAATGATGAATGATTATTAATGAGTGAAAAATTACTGAGTGACAATATATTGAATGATATTGAATGAATTTACAACCGGGTATTACACGTGGGACCTCTGGAGTTCGGTACATGAGGTGTACAAACAGAGTGTGTGTTCCAGGTACGGTTCGTGGGACCTCTGGAGTTTGGTACATGAGGTGTACGAACAGTGTGTGTTCCAGGTACGGTCCGTGGGACCTCTAGAGTTCGGTACATGATGTGTAAGAACAGTGAATGTGTGGAACCGGGTACAGTTCTTCGTGACCTCCAGAGTTCGTTACTTGACGAGTACGAACAGTGAGTGTGTGGATAATATTTTGATGTTGAAATCACGGACACGTGATGATATTTCACTAATGTGTTTTGAAACAAGAAACGGACTGAGGTCTTGGTGATTTTCGAAAAAGGTTTTGTAAATTGGGACTCGAGGTCCCAAAAGAAATTGTGTTCTAAAAACTTCCGCGATGCCGAGTTTTAATTCTTAAAACTTCATAACTTGTTTTCTGATTAATAAAACCTCTTGGGAATATTTTGACAACTGATTGTGTTATCTGATTCGTGATTGCCTTCTAATTGATACATTTCATATGCTATTATACTTGCACTAGTAAAACAATAGAGTTTTACTAACGCCAATCAGGAGGTGGATGTCTGTTTTGCGTCCAGATATTTGCTGGTTCGAGGGAGCAGTCACAGGATTGGCGCAGGAAGTGACGAGCTACGATACTAATCAAGAGTTGAGAGTTTGGTCGGGTTATGTTGTGTCGACCAAGTTATGGTCAGACTTTCGCTGTTGTGTATCTTTACCCCTGCGTGGGTATTTATTGTAAAGGGTTGTATTTTTTGTCTCGTTTGCACTGGTCGTATGACCTCATTGGTCCATCTGGTTGTGTTGTGATTGAGCTTAATGGTCACAATTGTTGTAGTAATTGTCTTTGGTCGGTCAAGTTTTGGTGTTTTCCGTGTTGTTCAGCCTGGTAAGTCCTCGTAGAGAGGGTTTACGGCATGTAATATCCCATATGGTCTGGGAGTGTTACACTAGTCACTCTCCACGTCATCCGAGCCACTATCTCCGTTGTCAAAACGAAAGGCTCCTCATAGCTCCGAGGCGTTCGAGCGAAGTGCAAAGTGTGCCTACGAAGCGCCTGTTGCGACAAGTGCGATGTGCACGTGCTCGGACTCGGACTCAGACTCAGAAGGTACTTTGCACCTTCCTCGTAGGATTCGGATTTTAGCCTTAAAAATTAATTAAAGCCAACTAGGTGCACCATAATGGAGCACACTTGATTGTTCCTTTATGGTGGAAAGTCCTTTATAAATAGCTCAACTTTTCTTTGTTTTTCCAATGTGGGATGGGATTCCACACCACATTCCCAACTATTAAATGGCTTTACTTTGTGCATTAATTACTCATTCATTTCTTAATGAAATTAAACAAGTAAATACACTAAATTAATCTACACAAAATGTAGATTCCAAATATATCATTTAATGTCATTAATTACCATAATAAATTATGGTATTAATTGAGCTATTTTTCCAACACATCCATATTTAATACTATATTATAATATTCCCCCTTAGATGTACATTTCACAAAGAATATGCCTCGTTAAAACCTTATTAGGAAAAAAAACCTGTGGGAAAAAAATTCTAGTGAAGGAAAAAGAGTACAATATTCTTATGTTTATTTCTCTCCCTAATTTGAACATGTCTTCAGATCTCGGAGCCGATGCATTCTAATTTTCTTTACCAATTTTTCAAATGTCGAAGTTGGTAATGCCTTGTTAAATAAATCCGCCAAATTTTCATCTGATCGAATTTGCTGAATATCACTTTCACCATTTTTCTGAAGATCATCTGTGAAAAAGAATTTTGGTGGAATATGCTTTGTTCTAATATATCCGCCTTTCAGTTGGGCTATACAAAGCGATATTAGCTTCAAAGATTATTGTAGGAGGTCATTTCTTTTCAGATGTTAAGCCACAATTGTTGTAAATGTGGTGAGACATTGATCTTAACCAGACACATTCCCGACTAGCTTCGTGAATAGCTAGTATCTCGGCATGGTTTGAAGAAGTGGCATATATTGTCTATTTAGCAGATCTCCAGGAAATTACTGTTCCACCACAAGTAAATACATAGCCCGTCTGGGACTTGGCTTTATGCAGGTCAGAAAAATACCCAGCATCAGCATAGCCAATTAATTTATTTTAAGACTTACTCGAATAGTATAAGCCGAGATCAGTTGTACCTTGAAGGTAATGGAAAATGTGTTTAACACCATTCCAATGTCTCTTTGTAGGGGATGCACAAAATTGTGCCAGCAAATTAACTGAGAATGCTATATCAGGCCTTGTACAATTAGCAAGATACATAAGTGCTCCAATGGCACTGAGGTGTTGTACTTCTGGATCAAGTACCTCTTCATTTTCTTCTTTCGGCCTGAACGGATCTTTAAGGGGGTCTAATGATCTAACCACAATTGGGGTGCTTAGGGGATGTGCCTTGTCCATATAAAATATTTTCAGCACCTTCTAGGTGTAATTTGTTTGATGGACAAATATCCCATCTTCAAGATGTTAAATTTGTAAACCCAAGTAGTATTTTGTTTTCCCAAAATCCTTGATCTCAAATTCCCTTTTCAATTATTTAATTGCATTTTGTAACTCTTTAGGAGTTCCAATTAGATTGAGATCATCAACCTATACTGCTATAATTATAAAATCTAACCTATTTTTCCTTATAAATACACATGGGCACACTGGGTCATTGGTATAACCTTCTTTTATTAAATATTCACTAAGCCTGTTATACCATATTCTTCCTGATTGTTTAAGCCCATATAAGGATTTCTGCAATTTAATAGAATATAATTCTTTAGGTTTTGATTTAAATGCTTCAGGCATTTTAAATCCTTCAGGGATTTTCATATAAATATCAGTATCCAATGATCCATAAAGATATGCAGTAACTACATCCATAAGGCGCATTTCAAGCCTTTGGTGTACTGCCAAACAGACAAGAAACCTGAAGGTACTTCCATCCAACCTTGCCTTATATCTCACAATTTCATTTTGTTCATTTCTTTTTCTAACGAAAATCCATTTATAACCCACAGGCTTTACACCTTCTTGTGTTTGCATTATTGGCCCAAAAATATTTCGTTTTACCAATGAATCCAATTCTGATTGGATAACATCTTTCCATTTTGGCCAGTCAATTCTTCGTCGACATTCATCAACCGATTTGGGTTCCTGATCCTCATCTTGTTCCCTAATTTCAAGTGCTACGTTATATGAAATATATTATCTATATTCGTTTCATTTCTATTCCAGCATTTTCCATTAGTGACAATTTATTGAAGTTTCCATAACTTCTTCCTCTTGAGGAGATTGAATTTTGTCACTATGTTTATCTTGCTCAATTAATCCTCTTTTCTTTCGAGGATTTTTATCTTTAGAATCAGGGGGTCTACCATGCTTCAGGCGTGTGCTAGAATCATTAGCATTTGTAATTTGTCCTTCAGGGATATTTAATTTAATTGGAACATTTTCTGTCGGGATATGTGATTTAGTAACTCTTTTGGAGTCACAAAGTGCATCCGACAACTGATTTGCAATTCTTTGCAAATGAATAATTCTCTGAACTTCTAGTTCACAATCTTTTGTACGAGGATCAATAAAATCAAATGCCATTTTTCAATTAAGTTTTTTCTCGATTGATTCATATCTCCCCCTAATGTCGGAAAATTTGATTCGTCAAAATGACAATCTAAAAATATTGCAGTAAATAAATCACCTATTTTTAGTTCTAAATATTTAATTATTGAAGGTGATTCGTATCCGGCATATATTCCCAATCGTCGTTGGGGGCCCCTTTTTGTTCTTTGGGGTGGCGCAATTGGAGCATGTACCGCACACCCAAAAGTTCTCAAATGTTCACATTGGGCTCATAACCAAAAACCAATTGTAGGGTAGAATGGTGATGGTAACTTATCGACCTTATTCTTACAAGCGTTGTTGCGTGCAATATAGCATGTCCTCAAGCTGATGTTGGTAACTTTGATTTCATCATTATTGGTCTAGTAATTAATTCAATGTTTTTATGAATGACTCAGCCAGGCCATTCTGTGTATGAGTATGTGCTAAAGGATGTTCAATAGTAATTCCAATTGACATGCAATATTCATCAAATGGATGCGATGAAAACTCAGCCGCATTAACCAATGTTATTTTCTTGATTGGATTACCAGGGAATTGTGCTTGCAATTTAATTATCTATGCAAGCAATTTTGCAAATGCTTGATTGTGAGTAGATAATAAACATACATGGGATCATCTTGTTGAAGCATCAATCAATACCACAAAATAATTAAATGGTCATGGTGGATCTACAAGCCCACATATATCTCCCTGAATTCGTTCAGGAAATTTAGGGGATTCAATTCCCACTTTTGTTGCTGAGTGTTTAGTACTTAATATTTCTTGTGAACATGCAACGCATACAAATTCATTTGTATTTGGACATTTCTTTCCCTTCAGGGGATGGCCATGCGAATTTTCAATTATTCGTTTCATCATAATATATCCAGGGTGGCCAAAACGATCATGCCAATTCATAAATTTATTTGGAATTGTAAATTTCTGGTCTACTAAATTATGAGTTTCCATAGTATGTATCCTCGTATAATATAACCCATGAGGAAGAGAAGGTAATTTTTCTAACACATGTTTCATACCGAGGACTGTTTTAGTAACTAATAAATATCTATCAGTCCCTTCGGTTAAAGTCTCGATGTGATATCCATTTCGGCGGATATCTTTAAAATTTAACAAATTTCTTCGAGATTTGGGAGAGAAAAATAGATTTTTAGCAATAAGTTTAGTTCAATTATAGAGGAACACTACGACTCTTCTGGAGCCTTTTATTAAATTTGCACTTCCACTTATTGTATTAACTGATATGTCTCCCATATTCAAAGTGGAAAAATACATTTCTCTTTTCAATATTGTGTGTGTATTGGCACTGTCAATAAGACATATGTC
The DNA here is from genome assembly GCA_033398695.1 of Orobanche coerulescens. Lineage (NCBI taxonomy): Eukaryota > Viridiplantae > Streptophyta > Magnoliopsida > Lamiales > Orobanchaceae > Orobanche > Orobanche coerulescens. Next base: position 87,508,669 of record CM065815.1, on the reverse strand, counting down.
ATTATTATCAAATATGCCATTCATTTCTTATTCAGGAAGAAAATACAAAGAAAATACATGTATTAATATACTTTTTACAATAACAAAATAGTACAAAAATGATACAAAATAGTAGTAAAATACACAACTGTAAACATAATATTTGGTTAAAGTCTTCTAAGAAGTCAGTTACATCCAAGGCCGGTATATACTGCTCTGTGCCTGCCTCTTTAGCTTCTACAGGAGCTATAGATCATAAGTGGCACCTTTATTGTCAATCAAATTTGTTTCAGCTTCCTTTTCTTTTTCTTTTATAGATGCCTGATATAATTTCATCAAATGACCAGTCGTTCGACAAGTGCGGGACCAATGCCCTTCCATACCACACCGATGGCATTTGTCTCTGTCACCTTACACATTTTCATTTACTTGTTTATTCTTGTGCGGTTTAATTTTTCTTTGGCCTCAATTTTGAAATCGGCCTCATCCATGCCAATGATCTCTACCGCGACCACGTCCATGGTATACACCTCGTCCTGGGTTAAATTTTGGTAGATTGAGCCACATTTGCTTCAGGAAATGGGTTGCTACCAGTAGGACGGGATTCATAATTTTTCAACAATAATTCATTATTTAGTTCAGCCAATAATAAACATGCAATGAGGTCATAATCTTTTTTTAAATCCCCTATCTCGATACTGCCGCTGCAGGAGCAGATTCGAGGCGTAGAATGTTGTAAAAAAAATTCCAGCATATCTTCATCAGTAACTTTCTCACCGCACAATTTCAGCTGCTAGGTGATACAAAACATGGTTGAATTATATTCACTGACAGTTTTAAAATCTTGCAGCCTTAGGTTCAACCAGTCAAATCTGGCTTTAGGCAAATTGACCATCTTCAGGTGATCATATCTTTCTTTCAAAATCTCCCATAGATCTGCAGAATTCTGGAGTGTTAGATATTCAGAATTCAGGCCTGAATCAAGATGGTGGCGTAGAAAAATCATCGCCTTTGCTCTTTCAGAACTTTCCATTTATTTATCTTATATTATGGAATTTCCCAGCTTCATAGATTCCAAATGCATCTTTACATCAATTGCCCATAGCTGATAGTTTCTTCCGGAAACTTCTAATGGGGCAGTGCTTTGGAAGGTTAGCCATATTGAAATCGAAATATAATAAAACGTACATTTACTTTTGGCAAAATCCCGACTTCAACTAGTCGTGCTAATAACGTGTTAAGAAATATGGTCTATTAGCACTTAATTTTTATTTATGTGGGAGATGAGATTCTTATAATGTAATATATATATATAGTAGTAGTAGTAGTATGTCTGATAGTATATAGAAATCAAAGTGGAGAGAGAGAGAGAGAGAGAGAAAGAGAGAGAGAGAGAGAGAGAGAGAGAGAGAGAGAGAGAGAGAGAGAGAGTAAAGGAAATTAGTAGTAAGGATAAACAAGAGAAAGGCTAGGAAAAAAACAACATATATCTCATTATGTTAAAGTAATAATATCCAATGTGTGCCTAAGTCTGTTAGTTTACGGGCTTTTCTAGTTAGGGTATGGTTAGGCCCACTTGTATGTATTTCTCCCTATTTAAAGGGATGTCATCAATGGAATAATACACACTTTTGCCCTACTTTCCGTCTCAATTATTTTCCCTTCAACACGTTATCAGCACGTAGTTCCCAACTCAGCAAAGGAAAAATCCCTCCTGATTTTCTGAAAAATCCCGAAAAAAAAATGAAAAATCATTTTTTCTGCCAAAATCCTAGCCCTGCACCCGCCGCCACCGGTCACCCCCTTCAACTGACCGACGCCACTACCCCCGGAATCCTACCGGACTGCAACTCCGGTCATCCCCTAACCTCCGGTCGCCTGCCTCCCAACTGAAACATCCGGGCGCCCGCCTACCAACTGAAACATCTGGCCGCTCGCCTCCACCCGAGCCACTAGGTCGCCTCCACCCGAGCAACTAGGTCTACTCCGAAAGCAACTAGGTCGCCTCCACCCGCCCGCAACCACAGATCAATTATCTTCTTCCCGATCCGGAACTCCCGTGACCTGCCTCCCCTCGACGCTGCTCGTTTCCTACCAAAGCCGATCGACTCTGACCCGTCGCTGCAGTCAGCCCGCTCGACCCGATTGTCTAGTCTACTCGGTCCACGACCCAGACCCAGAAGGTCAGACCCGATTCAATTGTTACCTGACCCGTTTGCTGAACCCGACCCGACCAGACCCGCTCGATAGTCCCGTTTTTTTTTCAGTCCATTTTTTTGCCCCTATTCACGAAGTAAAGTACACAATACGAAACCTACTATCTGGAATGTGCAATTTTTGGGATTTTTACGTATCCTTGATTGCATATTTATACTCTGTAATTTATTTATGCTTAATTAAACTATAAGCATGATGCATTAATAATTTTAATTAGATTAAAGCGAATTGCTTAAAGCAACTTGAATTAAATTAAATTCACATGAATTAATAATGATTGCGGCATAAGACACCTCTTTGACTGCATATATACGTGTATAGATATATTTCTAGGACTATGTGACTATATCTATATTATACATATATATTTGCATGCATATGTAGATATTATATGCAATTAGGCTTCATATTAGTAGATTTTAGATGACTTATTTCTACTGCCTATATTAAATAGAACCATGATAAAGTAATATCATTGGTAATCCTCAAAAGCATCGAAAGTAATTTTGACCATATCTTGGTTCCGAAAAATAATAATGCTCCCATTATTGAAAATTTTATCATGGAAAGTACTCATGGTAAACTGTGAAAAATCATTTTCCTTTTTCTTGTATTAAGATAGCTGATCCAACTCATCCCGAATTTGATATCTTGGACTAAAAAAAGCTTGAGTACCATAGATGTGTCTCCTACGTCGAGACCACATTTGTTGCTAAGGACTATAGTGCCACAATCTTTGATACCGCAGGCGATGCACCGTCTGACAAAATCAAAGTTAGTGCATTAATGTTCCTTAGGTGACATATCGTAACCCAGCTTGAAATGGAAATATCTACAGTTGAAATCCCCAAAGAACTGTGGGATGCCCTTAAGGGCCGATTTGGGAACATATGTACTTTGCTCCCAGAACTGACCGTGCGGTGTAATGAAATCCGCTTGCTTGACTATAAACGGATCAACCATTTCAACAAAGATATGCTCTCTCTCAAGGTAATGCCTGAATTTCTGTGGAAAGGACATCACAGAAGATGACATGATCCATAAAGCTTTTTTCACCTTCCCTACTTCCGCTCTTATACTAATGAACCAGTATAGGCTGGAGTATGATAATAAAATCATCACTACCTTCAATAAGCTAATCAACCTACTGCAAGTAGCTGAGAGGCATAACGAAGTGTTAGTGAGCAGTAATGTCAGGCCCGTTGGGACAACGAAAATTCCCTAGGCTAATTATGGCAAAGTGAAGGATGGAAACTACCCCAATGAATAGGGGACTAGACAAGATAGGCTTCCTGGTCAAGGACCTGGGGGTTCTTCCAATGTAATGCGAAGACTTGGTGCTCCCGGCTCTACTATCCAAGGGAACCAAATAGCACCTACCCATCCTATCGCCTCTAAGGCTCGAGTTGGCAATGAACCGTGCTATCATTGTGGAGATGTTGCACATGGTACAAGTACTGCCATGCAAACAAGTAAGTCACATCTCACTACAAGAAATATAGAGAGTCCAAAGAAAGGAAAACTCACTATATGGAGGAATATGATCTAGACAAGTCCTTCTATGTCAATTTCATGGTCACCAATCATCGAATTGAGTCATACGAGCCACAGTCTATAGACTGAATCTTAGTATTATGTTTACTTTCTCGTTTACATTTGGTATAGTTGCCTCAAGACGACTGTGTTGGCGTTTTCTTTTCAATAATGGCGTGATGCATCGTTATTTCACGAACAAGATATTAATATTGCTTACATTGGATTATTAGCTTTATTTCGAAGTACTGAATATTGCTTGAATGCTTATGGTTCGAAATTTCTCTCTCTTCTAAGGAATGAATTGAGGAGAACTTGAATGTTCTTAGAATCAGGCTTCGATTCATCGAATAATGCCCTTTCTTGATGCCTAAACAGCAGCCTTCTAAGTTACCAATACTCTGCATGCACCTAGAGCCTGAGAACTTCGAACGTTACTTAGTTTCAATAATATACGTAGCAATGGTTTCCAGATTGAAACCCACTGTGAGCATGGAATAGTGTTTGTTTTATTAATTCTAATGAATGTGGACGTAAACGCATTTTAGAATAACTGATGAGTCGATCTAGTAGATGTACCTCACTATTATTCGGTTTTTAAAATCCTATGTTGTCACCAATAATGTACTTTGGGACATAGACTCATATAGGCTTTGGCACGATAGATTAGGTAATTCTGGTCAAAGTATAATGATCCGTATACTAAAGAACTTGTGCGACCATCATTACTTTTCGAGCAAAAATGTGGCAACAACTCAACATAAAGAACAATGTTGATGTTAATCGTATTATATCATCCAAAGAACCGGATGCATATCAAATGCCCACCACTTAGTGTTGCAAAGCCTGCTCTTTAGTCAAAGTAGGAGCGAGACCTTCCTACGCTAAAGAAACAAAAGCAAGCATTCTATTCTTACACCGAATAGAAGTAGATATTTGTGGATCCATCCGCCTAATATGCGGACCATTTATGTATTTATGGTTTTGATGGATTCTCCGACATGTTCGTCACATGTCGCTCTCCTGTCCACTCAAACTGCTGCAGAACTTCCAAAATAATTTATAAGGACCCACCTCCCTTATCACATCTAAAGGACTCGATGATGTCGGAGAGTTCACATCAAAAAGTACTTGATGTTTATTGCATGATAGAGATTAATGAATAGTATCTCGTCCCATGTGCATATGCAAATGGTCTCACATAAACCACCGTCGAAAGGATATGTATGGTGATTATGTCATTGGTTATGTGCACCAATTAGCATATATTTGCCTGGGATTATGCAATATTGCACGCAACTTTACTTAAATCGTTCATTCTTAGACCCTCTGCTAACCAATTAGTTTACGCGTACCAGTTGGTAACTGGATAGCCTGATTTTTGTATTTGGGACCCAGACGGACTTGAGTGCCAATTGCGCATATTTGGTTACACATTATATGTGCCTTCTGCGCCCCACAGCGCAGTGGTCTTTAGATACGATTAAGTATTGATGTTGGATAAGAATATCCAGACGTTTATTCGCTATTTAGAACCTTCACAGTGATCTCTTTACCGCCCGATTTGCGGATTGTCACTTAATGAGACAACCTTCCCATTGTTAGGGGGAGGAGAGAAAATGTAATTTCTCGGGGAACGACAGGAATTGTCATGGTGTCTCCCCACTTTGTCTCATTATGATCCCCGAACTTCACAATGTTACCATGAAGCATAAAGAACACTCGATTTTCAGGATGTAGCAGATTCGATGCCTGATGCATTTACTGATATCGTTCAAGTGACAAGATCTCACATTACAGCTGCAAATGTGCCTGTAAGGTTAGAAGTCCCCTGTAAGGGGCACATCACCAATGGACCGGGTGATGCAACTGCACCTGGTGGAGGTGTGGTCGAGGCTGTGGATCCCTGTGAAGGAAGGGGTGGAAGCCTCATGGTTCGACTAAATACTCACCTAAGAAAGAGGGAGAGTATGGCACAAATTCAAATGTTAACCATCAATGAACTCGTTTCATGAGATCATGCTTGATTTTATTATGTCCATGATTCATGATGAGGGGGACGCCCCGAAGATATGATTCAGAAAATCAAGAATCTCGATGAAATTATGAGGGTGTGGCCTGATCAACCACCCACTTTGATGACATGTCATGAATCATAAAGTACGATGATGTTGAACCTCGCTCAGTTGGATGAAATCAATATAGAGCTGATTGGCCTATAAGAAAAATATTCCAGGTAGAACTAGATTCTCTGACAAAGAGACAGGTATTTGGTGTAGGTAGTGTTAACCTAACCAATTGTAAAGCCTGAAGAACATAACTGAGCATTTGTCATAAAGCACAGTGAGAATAATAGAGTCATAATGTACAAGGTTCACTAAGTAATGCTTATCACAATGCCCTGGAATAGATTACGACGAAATGTACTTCCACGTATACGTATCCGCTATTTGATTAGCATAGTAATTTCCGAGGGACAGGAAATGCAGCCAATAGATGTAGTTACAATGTATCTCTATAGGGATCTAGATACAGAAATATAGATGGAAGTGCCCTATGGCATTTCATTATCCAAATCAACTGACTCTAGACCACGGAGTGCGTTTGCATTTCGATTGAAACACTCAACTTTACGGTTTTGAAGCAATCCTTAAGGATGTGGTATAACCGTCCAAGTGAATACTTGATTGGGAAGGGATATAAGAACGATGAACTATGTTCCTACGTCTTTGCAAATAAGTTCTGGATTCACGATCATCGCAATGTATGCCGATGGCATGAACATAATCGATCTTGATGAAATAAGAGAAACCACCGGATACTTGAAAATTGAGTTTGAGATGAAAGATCTTGGGAAAACTTGGTTCTGTCGAGGCATTGACATAGACATCGAGTTTGTGAAATTCATTCCACCGGTCTACCTATGTCCAGAAGATTCTCAGGCATTTTAACATGGACAAGGTAAACCCGACTAGCACCCCATGATAGGTCGAACATTTGTATGCAAATAAATGATCCATTTCGTCTAAAGGAAAGTGATGAAGAGCTTTGGGAGCTGAAATTCCCTACTTGAGTGCAATAGCGCATTATTGCACTTGACTCAATGTACATGACCTGATATCATTCCTCAGTTAATTCGCTGACTAGATTTAGTTCAGCATCGACACAACATCTGTAACACCCTGAGAATACATCTGGAAATGTTACACGCCGTAGGCCCTTCTAACAAGGATCTACAAGGCTAAACTCTACTAGACTACAAAATGATTGACCGACCAGGGTCAATCTAAATACAACGCAGACCAACAAGGTCATTAAACAATTCAGAAACGATTGAACTTTACATCTCAATGACAAAAATAACTAGAACATAGAAAAGAACGACAACTCAATTTAATAAATGAAAACTACACCCATGCAAGGGTGAATACTCGAACGACAGAGAATTACCGACCAAAATGAAACAAAAGAAAAGACTTTGACTCTGGTGTGATTAGTATCATTGTCCTCCATCTCCTTCCCAGCCAATCCTGTGACTGCTCCCGAGTTGCCAAAACCTGAGCACATAACAGGCACCCACCCCCCGAAAACTCGGGGGTTAGCAAACTGGAATTTTGCTAGTGCAAGTACATAATATACAAGATATACGAATAATAACAACACAAAACTCAACAGTCGTGAAACCTTAACACAAACGACACATTTAAATGGTTAACACAGAATAGCATCACATACACAAGGTGAAAGACAAACACATTATCATATTCTTGGAACATAACACCAATGAAGCTTTAAACGAGCCCAAGGAGTCAGAAAAATCCCTTTTTATAAAAGGAAAAGTATTTTGATAAGAAAGTTTGAAAACATTGATATTGTAACACCCCCCGAGATATTCGGAGGATATCACAGCGCCGTAAATCCCGACCTGGGATTTACTAGGCTTATCTCACTCACAACGTATTGAATTTAATAAAATCCACTTGGGAAACAATAAACTCGATACAACCAAGGAAGTTCAACCACGGACAAACAATACCATGAAGAAATACAAGAAGTTGTACGACAATGGAAAAGGACTTTCCTAAAGTACTCGAGTACCACTTATTATTACAAGGATAAAATGGACCGAAGAGAACAACGACCAAGCAAAGTAGAACACAACTAGCCACGATCACGCCGCCATCCTCATCGTATCGTCCCGGCGCTCGTAAAGTTCCTTAGGACACGAAAAACACAAAAGTAATTTTCCCCAAACGAGAGGGGTTAGGGCAAGTATTACAAGTGAAATGTTAAGTCTTATACATAAAAGCATATGCACCAATTCAAAGCCATGATAATGATTTTCCGGAAAATACAATTAACCAAACATATTTGGAAATGATGATATCTCTTGATTAACCGTGGACTCGACAATGCGCGAATCCCTCCTCGACCCCGTCGGATCATCTCGGAGTGGCTAACCCAAATGTTCATGGAACCGACATAAGCGGAACCCTCCTCGACCCCGTCGGGTCCTCTCGGAGTGAACGTAGGCAACTCTCACAATCACATGCATTACTTTTCACATTTAAGAACATAACTTTCACAAGAATCACTTGCCTGGAAACGAGAGGAGAGGGTACAAACGACAAGGTACCAAGATCGAAGGATTCAACAACTCCGAACCTAAACAAGTTCGTAATTCAATTATCAAAACCCCATCGGTATGAAAATAAGTTGGAATCACCCGAATATACTACCCCGATACATGTGTTCCGGGAATAATTCTCTTGGATAGTGAATCGCAAGTCAAATATCCCAAACACTCAAGAACTCCAGAAATACACCATTAAATCCATAGGAAAACCTGTATCCAAGGTAGATAACTCGTAATCGATATATTCTAACATCACAACAAGCTGGATCGAAGAAATCGGATGGAAAATCCCCAAATCCCGAAAATCTAGGGTTGTGAGAATTTTACCTTGATTTGGAGCGGCGGAGAGGATTAAACGTTGATAAATCCGAACTAGAAACTCAAAGATGTTGATAGATAATTGCAGCTCGAAGAACTCCCCACAAATCGCCCGGAATCGCCTAGAATCGCCCAAGGAGGTGATGGTAGGTAGAAATAACGATTTGGGAACGGAAATGTCCTATTTATACTAAATAGGAACTAGCGTGCGCTAGCCATGAAAAATAGCGCGCGCTATCGGACTCACCAGGCAATCCAGTAGCCTCTGCCAGCTCCGTTAGCGTGCGCTAACACCTGCTCATAGCGTGCGCTAGTGACTTCAATTAGCGTGCGCTAATTATTTCTAATAGCGTGCGCTACCTGGTAGTCAGTGTCCACCCGTAACCTACCGCCCCGGCTCTGCTCTCTCTAGCGACGTTACTCTAGTAACGTAGCGTGCGCTACCACCAAAATCTAGCGTACGCTACCGGTCACACCTAGCGACGCTAGAATTTTTTTTCGATCCGGTAGCTACTGGACTGTCCGCCTCCAATACATTAGTAGCGCGCGCTAATGATAATGGATAGCGTGCGCTACCCTCACTAAATTAGCGTGCGCTACCCATTACACGAAGGTAGTAGGATCGCATCAAGGATCCGAAAACAGCGATGATCCGAACAAGAAAAGGGGTAAATCCAATAGACAAGAGTTCCAAGATCCATATAAGCTTACCAAACACTTATACGAGCGTAAAAATTACAAAGTACAAGAGTAGAAGATTTACAAAAAGTACGGGTATTACATCCTCCCCCTCTAAAATGAAGTTTCGTCCCGAAACTTAAGAAATGAATAACTCGGGGTATCTAGTGCGCATGCTCTCTTCGGTTTCCCACGTCGCTTCCTCAACTCCGTGTTGTGACCACTGAACTTTAACCAACGGTATGGTTTTGTGCCGGAGTTGTTTTACTCGATGCTCTAGTACTTTCACCGGCTTCTCTTCAAATGTGACATCCTCTGCGATCTCGATGTCCCCGTAATCAATGATATGACTCGGGTCAGGGACGTATCTCCTCAGTTGGGAAACATGGAACACACTGTGAACATGGCTAAGGGCTGGAGGTAAAGCCAATCGATAGGCAGTTCCCACGCCGAGAATCTCAAAAGGTCCAATATATCTCGGACTAAGTTTGCCCCTTTTTCCGAACACGAAGACTCCTCTAGTCGGTGATACTTTGAGTAGGACATGATCACCCACATCAAATTCCAAGGGCCGACGACGACGATTGTCGGCGTAGGATTTTGTCGACTCGAGCGGTTAATGATCGGTCTCGGATGATGGAAATCTTCTCTTTAGTTTCCATCAACATATCGGGTTCCGTCCCGACTAAATCTGAAGCTTCATCCCAACAAAGTGGAGATCTACATCGCCTACCATACAATGCCTCAAAAGGTGCCATCTTGATCGATGCATGCCAGCTATTATTGTAAGTGAACTCGATCAACGGTAGGTGTATTTCCCAATCGGTACTCCAATCCAGGGCACACGCCCTCAGCATATCTTCCAATGTCTGGATCGTCCGCTCAGTCTGACCGTCAGACTGAGGGTGGAAGGAAGTACTCAACCTCAATTCGGTGCCCAAGGCTTGATGGACCGCCTTCCAAAAATGCGACACGAAACGGCCATCACGATCGGAAACAATAGACTTTGGCGTACCGTGCAATCTCACAATCTCCGATATAAAAATCCGGGACAATCGCTCCGGTCCCCACGTGTCCTTAATGCCAAGAAAATGTGCCGACTTAGTCAATCGGTCAACAACCACCCAAATCATATTCATCCCCGACTTAGTCCTCGGCATCCCGGTGATGAAATCCATGGTAATATCCTCCTATTTCCATTCGGGAATAGGGAGAGGTTTCAACAGCCCGGCCGTTGATGCTCAATTTTGACCTGTTGACATGTCAAACACCTTGACACGAACTCGGTGACATCTCTCTTCATATTATTCCACCAAAAACTCCTTTTAAGATCCTTGTACATCTTACTCGTCCCAGGATGGATCGAGTAAGGTGTAGCATGGGCTTCTCGGAGTATTCTCTGTCTCAGCTCTGAGTCATTCGGAACACAAATCCTACTTTGAAATTTCAAAATGCCATCCTCGTGGATCAAAAAGCCAGGGGCTTTCCCTTTTTCCACGTCCGCCTTCAGTTGAACAAGCATTGGGTCATTCTCCTGTTTTTCCCTGACGTCGTCAATCAAGGACGGAATAGCCTCAAGAGTACACATCTGACCCTGAATCCGTTGGATCCGTACTTCGACTCCCCGTTCAATTAACTCCGTCGATCTTAACTTGAGGCGTAAGGGCCTCAAGCATATGAAGAGATATCGACTTAGGCTCAACGCATCGGCTACAACGTTAGCCTTTCTGGATGGTAAAGGATTTCCAGATCATAATCCTTTATCGGCTCTAACCAACGTCGTTGTCTCATATTCAGCTCTTTACGGCTAAAAATATACTTTAGGCTCTTGTGGTCGGTATAAATTCGACATGAAGAACCGTACAAATAGTGACGCCAGATCTTCAAAGGCAAACACTACATGACTAATTCCAAATCATGGGTAGGATAATTCGGCTCATACGGTTTAAGTTGCCGTGAAGCATAGGCAATTGTCTTATCATGCCGCAAGAGTACACACCCAAGTCCTTGTCCCGATGCGTCACAATAAACCGAATACCCACCGACTCCCGAGGTAGGGCTAAACCGGCGCGGTAGTCGCGCCTTTTCGCCTCTTGAAACTCCGTTGTCTCTCTTCATTCCATTCGAACCTTTCGGACTTGGAGTAATTGAGTAAGTGGTCGAGCAAGTTTGGAAAACCCTCAACGAACCTCCGTAGTATCCGCACTCCAAAAAGCTACGAACCTCCTTCACGTTCTGGGTGGAGCCCAATCTAACTTGCCTCAATTTTTCGGGGATCTACCCGAACCCCTTCCGCTGAAATCACATGTCCGAGAAACATGACTTCCTTCAGCCAGAATTCACACTTAGAAAACTTTGCATAGAGGTGCTGAGTCCTCAAAACCTCCAACACCAATCGCAAATGCCGAGCGTGTTCCTCCTCATCTCGAGAGTAAACTAAAATATCATCGATAAAAACGAATACACAATTATCAAGATGCTCAATAAATATCTTATTCATCAATTGCATAAATATCGCCGGTGCGTTGGTTAACCCAAAAGGCATAACCACAAACTCATAGTGTCCATACCTCGTACGGAAAGCAGTTTTAGGAACGTCGGATTCCTTAATGCGAAGTTGATAGTAACCGGACCTCAAATCAATTTTCGAGAACACCGCGGCTCCCTGCAATTGATCAAACAAATCATCGATACGCGGCAAAGGGTATTTATTCTTAATGGTCACTTTGTTCAGTTCCCGATAATCAATACACAAACGTAGTGAACCATCTTTCTTCCTTACGAACAAGACCGGTGCACCCCATGGCGAGGCAATGGTCTAATATACCCTTTATCCAACAATTCTCCCAGTTGTTTCTTCAACTCTTGCATTTACGAAGGTGCCATACGATACGGTGCCTTAGAAATCGGGTTGCTCGACTCCAAATCAATTGTAAATTCAACTTCGTCCCGGTGGTAGTCCTTAATTCGTGCGGAAAACATCCGGAAAATCACTTACAATAGGAATCGAGGAAAGTTCAACTTTCCCATCTTCGACTTTCATGGCATAACACCAATATCCAACACAACCCTTTCTAATAAGTTTTGTCACCTTCAAGGCACTAATCAAAAATTTCTGACATCCCCTCTTGTACCCCGCAAAATGGTGTTCGGTACCGTCTTTGGCTAACATTGATATGATCTTCGTGCGATAATTCATTACCGCACCATGTCTATCGAGCCAATCGTCACCGAGGATTAGATCTTCATCAACAATGTCTACGACTATCAAATTCGAAAACCACACTCTCTCAGCGATTAACAGGACAATCTATAACTTCCTTGTCTCCCACGATCCTATCACCACCGGGCAACTTAACCACAAAGGACTCACAAGGAGACAAGCCCTCAATATAAAATCGACGATCACAATCCAAAGTGTTGAACGAATGATAAGCACCAGAATAAAAAAGCACTCTTTCTGGATGATACTAAATAGAAATGATACATGTTGCGACGGTAGGCTCGGGTTCTCCATCTTTCCTCATCTCATAGACACGAGGTTGCACCGAACCAAAGACCGGAGCTCCTCTAACAGATCGACCACGGCCTCCGCCTCGACCGTAACTCCGGGATGGTTGACCGTGGATGACTTCGATTAACACTCGGTTCTCCAGGCGTAGGGGCTATTGCACGAGTTCCAAGTGGGGTTTCTTCTTCCGTACAGTACATGGCTCTGTGGCCTTCCCGGCCGCAATTAAAACACCTCGGTGGGGGTAGACCACAATCACGATTAATGTGGCCTGCCGCCACAATTAAAACATGTCACAACCCGGTTGGACGCATTAGCACCAGCTCCGAAATTCCATTTACCTCCCGATGCAGGGAAGACCCTTTGGTTGTATAGCTTGCCGACTGCGATCCCCGCGGGTTGCCACCTCTACCGCTAGAAAACTTTCCAGTGGTCTTCTGCTTCTTACTCTCACTTGTCGTTTCGGTAGGTGTGAAGGACATATCATAGGCTAGTGCCCTATCTTGATACTCCTTCAATGTGGCGCAAGCGAAGCCCGACATATAGTGCCGAACTTTTGGCTTCATTCGCATGTCAAAGTGACGAATTCTATCCCTCTCTTCCCTCACTTGATTTTTCACATGGTTGAGTTGACGGTTGTATTCAATGATTGCACGAGATACAGGGACATCCCGGGGTTTAGCTTCATAAAGGCTCGAATCTGGCCTCCCGAACAGCCACGGCGTAACTCGGCTTCCATCAATTCCTTAAACTCATCCCATGAAACCTCACGATCCCGAGGTGCAACGGCTTGCCACCAGCTAGCCGCATCCCTTGATAGGAAGTACTGGGCAACTGGCACCTTACGTGCCTCTGGACAATTCACGGCCATGAAAACTTTATTCATCTCATTAATCCAATCTTCCCAGCCGATCGGATCATTTGCACCAATAAATTGGGGAGGGCGCATACGAATAACATCTTGTAACCACTTCTCACCAAAGGATGTGAACAGGAGGTGGTTGGTTAAGTCGCATCACCGGGTTAAAAGAGCCATTTGGTTCGCCACTTGTTGCAGTATGGTGGCAACACCCACATCCGGTTGGCTCCCTGTAGAAGTTCCCAGACTCGTTGACGGCTCCTGATGACTACCGGTGCTAGGTTGAATAGAGTCCGACAAGCTAGGCGTAGCTGAGCCTTCTACCGAGCTGAGGGACATGGCCGCTCCACCGGCTGCGCCACGCCCTCGGCCACGACCACGACCACGGCCGCGTCCACGTCCTCTACCAGTTGACATTCTAAAGAAAAAATGTAAGTAAAATCATAAGAATAGCTCAAAGCAATGACATCTAGAATATGGACTTCTCATGTCCCATAATCGAATGATAGTGAGTGAATGAAGAGGGTAAATAAGTTAGGGAACTTACGAGTACCGGATACTTGAAAATTGAGTTTGAGATGAAAGATCTTGGGAAAACTTGGTTCTGTCGAGGCATTGACATAGACATCGAGTTTGTGAAATTCATTCCACCGGTCTACCTATGTCCAGAAGATTCTCAGGCATTTTAACATGGACAAGGTAAACCCGACTAGCACCCCATGATAGGTCGAACATTTGTATGCAAAGAAATGATCCATTTCGTCTAAAGGAAAGTGATGAAGAGCTTTGGGAGCTGAAATTCCCTACTTGAGTGCAATAGCGCATTATTGCACTTGACTCAATGTACATGACCTGATATCATTCCTCAGTTAATTCGCTGACTAGATTTAGTTCAGCATCGACACAACATCTGTAACACCCTGAGAATACATCTGGAAATGTTACACGCCGTAGGCCCTTCTAACAAGGATCTACAAGGCTAAACTCTACTAGACTACAAAATGATTGACCGACCAGGGTCAATCTAAATACAACGCAGACCAACAAGGTCATTAAACAATTCAGAAACGATTGAACTTTACATCTCAATGACAAAAATAACTAGAACATAGAAAAGAACGACAACTCAATTTAATAAATGAAAACTACACCCATGCAAGGGTGAATACTCGAACGACAGAGAATTACCGACCAAAATGAAACAAAAGAAAAGACTTTGACTCTGGTGTGATTAGTATCATTGTCCTCCATCTCCTTCCCAGCCAATCCTGTGTTGCTCTCGAGTTGCCAAAACCTGAGCACATAACAGGCACCCACCCCCCGAAAACTCGGGGGTTAGCAAACTGGAATTTTGCTAGTGCAAGTACATAATATACAAGATATACGAATAATAACAACACAAAACTCAACAGTCGTGAAACCTTAACACAAACGACACATTTAAATGGTTAACACAGAATAGCATCACATACACAAGGTGAAAGACAAACACATTATCATATTCTTGGAACATAACACCAATGAAGCTTTAAACGAGCCCAAGGAGTCAGAAAAATCCCTTTTTATAAAAGGAAAAGTATTTTGATAAGAAAGTTTGAAAACATTGATATTGTAACACCCCCCGAGATATTCGGAGGATATCACAGCGCCGTAAATCCCGACCTGGGATTTACTAGGCTTATCTCACTCACAACGTATTGAATTTAATAAAATCCACTTGGGAAACAATAAACTCGATACAACCAAGGAAGTTCAACCACGGACAAACAATACCATGAAGAAATACAAGAAGTTGTACGACAATGGAAAAGGACTTTCCTAAAGTACTCGAGTACCACTTATTATTACAAGGATAAAATGGACCGAAGAGAACAACGACCAAGCAAAGTAGAACACAACTAGCCACAGTATCACGCGTCGCCATCCTCATCGTATCGTCCCGGCGCTCGCTCGTAAAGTTCCTTAGGACCTGAAAAACACAAAAGTAATTTTCCCCAAACGAGAGGGGTTAGGGCAAGTATTACAAGTGAAATGTTAAGTCTTATACATAAAAGCATATGCACCAATTCAAAGCCATGATAATGATTTTCCGGAAAATACAATTAACCAAACATATTTGGAAATGATGATATCTCTTGATTAACCGTGGACTCGACAATGCGCGAATCCCTCCTCTTCCCGTTCGGATCATCTAGTAGTGGCTAACCCAAATTTTCATGGAACCGACATAATCGGAACCCTCCTCGACCCCGTCTGGGTCCTCTCGGAGTGAACGTAGGCAACTCTCACAATCACATGCATTACTTTTCACATTTAAGAACATAACTTTCACAAGAATCACTTGCACGGAAACGAGAGGAGAGGGTACAAACGACAAGGTACCAAGATCGAAGGATTCAACAACTCCGAACCTAAACAAGTTCGTAATTCAATTATCAAAACCCCATCGGTATGAAAATAAGTTGGAATCACCCGAATATACTACCCGATACATGTGTTCCGGAATAATTCTCTTGGATAGTGAATCGCAAGTCAAATATCCCAAACACTCAAGAACTCGAGAAATACACCATTAAATCCATAGGAAAACATGTATCCAAGGTAGATAACTCGTAATCGATATATTCTAACATCACAACAAGTGGATCGAAGAAATCGGATGGAAAATCCCCAAATCCAAAATCTAGGGTTGTGAGAATTTTACCTTGATTTGGAGCGGCGGAGAGGATTAAACGTTGATAAATCCGAACTAGAAACTCAAAGATGTTGATAGATAATTGCACCAAGAACTCCCCACAAATCGCCCGGAATCGCCTAGAATCGCCCAAGGAGGTGATGGTAGGTAGAAATAACGATTTGGGAACGGAAATGTCCTATTTATACTAAATAGGAACTAGCGTGCGCTAGCCATGAAAAATAGCGCGCGCTATCGGACTCACCAGGCAATCCAGTAGCCTCTGCCAGCTCCGTTAGCGTGCGCTAACACTGCTCATAGCGTGCGCTAGTGACTTCAATTAGCGTGCGCTAATTATTTCTAATAGCGTGCGCTACCCGGTAGTCGTGTCCACCCGTAACCTATCGTCCCTACCGCTCTCTCTAGCGTACGTTACTCTAGTAACGTAGCGTGCGCTACCACCAAAATCTAGCGTACGCTACCGGTCACACCTAGCGTATGCTAGAATTCCTTTCGATCCAAAGAGCTACCGGATCGTCCCGCCTCCAATACATTAGTAGCGCGCGCTAATGATAATGGATAGCGTGCGCTACCCTCACTAAATTAGCGTGCGCTACACTGTGTGCGTAGTGTGCGCTACCCATTACACGAAGGTAGTAGGATCGCATCAAGGATCCGAAAACAGCGACGATCCGAACAAGAAAAGGGGTAAATCCAATAGACAAGAGTTCCAAGATCCATATAAGCTTACCAAACACTTATACGAGCGTAAAAATTACAAAGTACAAGAGTAGAAGATTCACAAAAAGTACGGGTATTACAGATATTGACTCGGGCCATCCTGGGGTTTTGAAAATCAAATGGAAATACTTTAGAAAATACTTCAAAAGCTCTCGGGTCCTTGACCCAACATGTGGAAAACAATTTGCAAGAAAAACCATTACGACGCTATTCGGGGTCCTCGACCCAAATGATAAAACACTATCACAAGTGAATCATTACAACATCTCACGGGGTTCTCAGCCCAATCCAGATAATATCATCACGAGATCAAATCTTAACATCTCACGGGGTCCTCGACCCAATACACAGAATCATCAACACAGTACAATCAAAGGCACAGCCTCTCATTCTGTAACACCCCCAATCCGCTCAGGGATATTACACGCCGTAGAACCTTTCCTCAAGGATCTACCAGGCTGGTAACGAC
Organism: Orobanche coerulescens; assembly: GCA_033398695.1. Taxonomy (NCBI): domain Eukaryota; kingdom Viridiplantae; phylum Streptophyta; class Magnoliopsida; order Lamiales; family Orobanchaceae; genus Orobanche; species Orobanche coerulescens. The sequence goes on along the minus strand of CM065815.1, from coordinate 87,491,054 downwards.
ATATAACAACTCAACCATGCCTTTCAGGCTAAAATGACTCAGTAGACCGATTTTGTCTTTCAACAAATACATACAACTCAAATACAACTCATGCCCACGCAGGGGACAAAATACAACCACACCCGTACAACGGGAACAATATAGCAGCGGAAAATAAAGTACAACTGAACCAACACACGATGTACGGTTCCTCATGTGATTAGTATCGATCATCTTTCATCATCCTTCGTGCCGACCCTGTGTTATGCTCCAAAACCTGAATGCAAAAACAGACATCCACCCCCCGAATACTCGGGGGTTAGCAAAACTCCACTGTTTTGCTAGTGCAAGAACAAAGTGCAAATACGAGCCATACAATTCACATTCCATGAATAACAATAACCAAGGATCCTCAAAGATCCAAATGAAACGAAAAGTACTTCCCGAGTCAAGGGTTTGAGAAAACATTTAAAAATCGGAATATCATAAATCAATGGAAGTAATTTATAAAACGGTTTAGAATGCCATTGAGAGTTTTAATAGAAAACAATTTAGGATTATCAAATCCTACTTTTAAAAATCCAAAAGACAAAAGGGGTCACCGCCCCAAAGGTTTACTTTCCGAAAAATGACATTTACCAAACCGTTGGGATTTTAGCCCCAAATCCGTAAAACGACTTTTACAAAACCATTGGGATTTTAGCCCCAAATCTCATTAACTCACAGTACACAAGAACGACCACAAGGTTCGTCTCCCAACATCAAAATCCACAAATAAAGGATTTAACACAAACAACAAAATACTCTAGAGCCATCCTAGCCAAGTAGGCCAAACGAACAACTTACCACTTACACACTACCAATGCATGCAAATGAAAACCGTTCAAAAGCACTCATTTCCGGAAATGCCAATATCAAATCACATTTGCAAAATGCACCACAATTAACCGTCGATCCACGTCTCTGTGGACCCCTACCGAGACCCCGTCGGATCTAACCCGTAGTGGTTAAAAGCAAGCTCGTCGATCCACGTCTCTGTGGACCCCTACCGAGACCCCGTCGGATCTAACCCGTAGTGAGCATACACACACACACGTTACTCATGCAATACTAATATGCTAAGAATGTAAGTTCATTAAGAATACTCACTAGAGATGGCCATTAACTCGACACCATTATCAAACTCTTCAAAACACCATAACAAGATTAAATGCGGAATACACGATTCCATAACTTTAAACAATAGGAGTATCATCATCAAATTCTTCAACGCTCAAAATAACCAAATCATAATAAATCCCCAAAACACACCATTCACAAAACACACACGCCATTTGAAAGAAAGCCTTTAACGAGGCCAAACCGAAAAACTTCATTTCAAACAACCAAACAAACACACCAAGACGATCACCGATCATCATATCCATAAAATAAGAAAAGTATGGGCAAGGTACTTGCCTCGAATAACCACAACGCGGAGAATCGGCCGAAGTAGGTTGGCACCAACCGACTACGAACTCGCCGACTCCACCGAACGACAATCCACAACAATGAACTACGAACGAAAACAATAACAACGAAAATGAATTCCAAAGTATGACCCAAAGCCGCTGAATTCAAAGAACAAATGACGAAGGTTCAAGGATTTCCCAAACGCCAAGAACACGATTCGTCCCACAAACCCGGAAACGGAATTCTAAGTTGAAATATGGATATAAAATCCATAGAATATGTTTAACAACATCATTTAACCATAATCGATCCATCGAAAACGGATGAAAAACGAGATCGGGGACAAATCCCCCAAAAAGTCAATTCGAAGGAAATCAAGAAATATACTTCGATTCGACGAAGAACAATGGATTAAATGATGTTAAACACAACAATACTACCAAGATTAATCATACCCATCATGAATTAATCAACAACACGGAACGAATCGGACGAAAATGCAAAAATCCCCAAATTCACGAAATTAGGGTTCTAAGGAAGATTACCTTGATTCGCTGGATCAAAGGATGATAACGGATGATTGATTGATGTTATGAACTCACGAACTTCATGGATTTGTTGTTAAACAACATGGCTTCATCACCCATGAATCGCCATCCGCGGACGGAGAAGGAAGGAAGTGAAAAACGAAATGAAATGTGATCGCCACCACATTTATATCGGGCCGGACTAGCGCGCTATGCCGCCGAGCTAGCGTGGCGCTATCGCCCGTGCCGCGATCCATGGCCTCACCGCCCTACCGACTCGCCAGAAGCGTGGCGCAGCCTTTCCGGCCGTGGCGTGCGCTACTGCCGGCCGTAGTGTACGCAAGGTCCGACAAGAGCGTGCGCTACTCGCCGAGCATGACCGATTCCGAACCCCTGTGACTCCATCGCCTGTGCCCGCTAGCGTGCGTTAGGCCATCCAGTAGCGTGCGCTACACTGCCGGTTAGCGCAGCCTTCCGGCCAGAAGGCGCGCTTACGCCGGTTCTCGCGCACTGTCCGGCCGGTGCCCGCAATCGTCCCGGGCTTCCGCAACCGTCCGGCCATCCCGCAACCGCTGTGGCTCGACGACCCGATTTAAAACGCACGGAACGAACACGACGAAAAGTTCGCGGACGACATCAACGACCCGAAATGAAAACATAATACCATAATTAATCATACGCGACTAAGAAACGGGTCGAGACAACAATTACAGATACGGATACCCGTAACTTTCAAGAAATTACAAAATGGCCCAAAACGCCCGGAAATCACGATACGTGATCGAATAACCAAATTAAAGTTCACAACACGTCTAACAAAGTTAAACGGACTTACGGGAAACTCGAAACAGCAGTTTCGAACGAGATTCGCAAGAATCGAACTCAAGCGCGAAAAAGTCGCTAAAAAGCACGGAACTCAACGAAACGACACCGAAACGAACTCGGATGTCAAAAAGTGTAGAATTAATCATTCTCAGAATGACGAAACGGTCATGAGCGAGTCGTCAAAACAGACTTCCGCCGAAAAAAAAGAAATTACCGGAAATCGAAATTACGGGTATTACATTCTACCCTCCTTAAAAGAAGTTTCGTCCCGAAACTTAAAACAAGTAGGGAGAAGAAATATTCCGCCAGGAAAAACTCAACGAGATACACAAGAATGCGTAACTAACGCCCCACGGCGAAATGTTACAAACAACGCAAAGGAATATACGGCGTGAAAACACGCTCCACGACGACCAACACAACGTCGCCATTAGGGATATAATAAAACCAACAAGTGACAAGCGTCATCAAATGGATAATACAATCAAGTCAATTATCCGAACAATCGCAAAACACAACGAACAAAAATCGATACGATTGACCAACCTAACGGTACATTGATCAAAACGCGAGCCAAACGCTGAACAAATACGGAATTCCACCGCCTAAGGGCTGGAAGATCGAAAACGAAACTAATTTCCCGAACTGAAGGGAATTACGAAGGAGCCTGAATGTTCTCCAATCACGGAACGAGATCAATAAAAACCGAACAATCAAACGATCGAACCACAACGATCGAGACAACAAAAATCGAAGAATCATGTTCGAATCACGAAGAACAATAAAGTTCAAACAACAACTCCCAGGATGATCTGGTGAGAACTACAAGACATGCATTCTCATAAGATCCACAGGAAAGGGAATAGAGATTGAAAAGTCACAACGACAAACGAGTTATTCCGAAATGATACCACACTCGTTCGATAAACAAAAACAAGGGGCAGGACAAGCTCAGAAATGTCAACGAACATAAATGAGTCGACAGAGTCGAAAACATAAGAGTTCCAAATCTGATCTACTTCGAATAAAAGAACTAATAGAACCAGATGATGTCCCTCCCGAGCAAGGTTCACAAGAATCGAACTAAACCCGAAAAAGTCACATCGATAACCAGATCGACCCACAACAAGATCACAGCTCGTTCGGACGATGAAACCGAAATACAGAACAAGTTCATAAAGTACCAACGAACATTAGCGAATCGATAGACTGGAGAAAGAGAAAATACAGAAGTCAAAATAGTACGGGCATTACCTCCGACCTCGTCCACGAAATTCACAAAAACGGGAGCAAGGTAACAAGACATTAAACAATTGACACATAACGGAACGATCACCGATGCACACGGTCATACCATACCAAGCTCTAACAGCTCACACATACGCGACAATGCAGAAATCGCCACGAGGCGACAACATTCAATACCAACATTTCGCCTCTCGCAGGGGGCTAGCACAACCAATGTGTGGAAAGCGACTCAACGCTCACACCGCCAATTCGATCATACTCGGGAGAAAGTATCAAAATGACAACGCGAACATCACACATACATACCCAGCCCTCAAACGGGAATGGATAGGTTTTTAAAAAAAAAATGAAAACCTCATTTTGAAAATAATTTGAAGAATACCGGTTGATCTTGAGTATCACCTTTCAAAAAGTACAAACGTGAAACATCGTTATCGAGACATTGGAGAACCATTTCGCATTTGATACAAATGAAGACACTTCCTCTTAGTGAAAACTTTCAGAATATTCGACCCTCGGGTCTAAATAAAAATGTTTCTAAAACATTGAAAATATCTCAAAGCATTTTGGTCCTCGAAGTAGAAAATTTTTGAAATATATTGTGGCACCTTGGATGTACCACAAGAAAATAACTCATTTGAAAAGTATGTCTCGAAATATATTTTCCTAAGATACTCAAGGTTTTCAAAAATCCAATAGTCCAGAATGCCCAAAACTCACACATATCGACGTTCACTAAAACAACTCCTAGTACACGCATCAAAACATTTAAAATCAAGACAATACATGTCTTTAAACGGAAATAAACGATAAAATACCACATTCAGAACAAAACCACTGACCCCATTCGAGGTCTCTAAAGACCCTCCCGCACTGGCTAGTGAACAAGTCGAACGTGTATAAGCACAAAGTTCCCACAATAGAACTTGTAAAACGTGCAAATCGATTCGAAAATCATCAACAACGGACAAAAACAACAATAAAAAGACATCACAAGCGATGACACTCCTCGTATAAATCAAATACGAGAGTCGACTAAATACATATCGTGAAATCAAGATTCACATAAGGATTCCACCACTTAACAAATAATCATAAAAATAGCTCGTGTCACACGAGGCACAACACAAAGAAGGGAGACTTACTTCCACAGGTCGCACGAAGATGATGATCGCCCCACGATACTAATCACGACCAACAAACTCAAACGACGCGTCGCGACACGACTCAGTCAGATAAAATCCGACGAAACAAGACTCAAACAACACGACTTGACCCGACAGCCTAGGTTTCCTCAACCTAAGCTCCGATATCATTTCTGTAACACCCCCAATCCGCTCAGGGATATTACACGCCGTAGAACCTTTCCTCAAGGATCTACCAGGCTGGTAACGACATATAACAACTCAACCATGCCTTTCAGGCTAAAATGACTCAGTAGACCGATTTGGTCTTTCAACAAATACATACAACTCAAATACAACTCATGCCCACGCAGGGGACAAAATACAACCACACCTGCATAACGGAACAATATAGCAAATGAAAATAAAGTACAATCGAACCAACACACGATGTACGGTTCCTCATGTGATTAGTATCGATCATCTTTCATCATCCTTCGTGCCGACTCGTGTTATGCTCCAAAACCCGAATGCAAAACAGACATCCACCCCCGAATACTGGGGTTAGTAAACTCCACTGTTTTGCTAGTGCAAGAACAAAGTGCAAATACGAGCCATACAATTCACATTCCATGAATAACAATAACCAAGGATCCTCAAAGATCCAAATGAAACGAAAAGTACTTCCCGAGGCAAGGGTTTGAGAAAACATTTAAAAATCGGAATATCATAAATCAATGGAAGTAATTTATAAAACGGTTTAGAATGCCATTGAGAGTTTTAATAGAAAACAATTTAGGATTATCAAATCCTACTTTTCAAAATCCAAAAGACAAAAGGGGTCACCGCCCCAAAGGTTTACTTTCCGAAAAATGACATTTACCAAACCGTTGGGATTTTAGCCCCAAATCCGTAAAACGACTTTTACAAAACCATTGGGATTTTAGCCCCAAATCTCATTAACTCACAGTACACAAGAACGACCACAAGGTTCGTCTCCCAACATCAAAATCCACAAATAAAGGATTTAACACAAACAACAAAATACTCTAGAGCCATCCTAGCCAAGTAGGCCAAACGAACAACTTACCTCTTACACACTTAGTCAATGCATGCAAATGAAAACCGTTCAAAAGCACTCATTTCCGTAAATGCCAATATCAAATCACATTTGCAAAATGCACCACAATTAACGGTCGATCCACGTCTCTGTGGACCCCTACCAAGACCCCGTCGGATCTAACCCGTAGTGGTTAAAAGCAAGCTCGTCGATCCACGTCTCTGTGGACCCCTACCGAGACCCCGTCGGATCTAACCCGTAGTGAGCATACACACACACACGTTACTCATGCAATACTAATATGCTAAGAATGTAAGTTCATTAAGAATACTCACTAGAGATGGCCATTAACTCGACACCATTATCAAACTCTTCAAAACACCATAACAAGATTAAATACGGAATACACGATTCCATAACTTTAAACAATAGGAGTATCATCATCAAATTCTTCAACGTTCAAAATAACCAAATCATAATCAATCCCCAAAACACACCATTCACAAAACACACACGCCATTTGAAAGAAAGCCTTTAACGAGGCCAAACCGAAATCTTTTGAAACTTCATTTCAAACAACCAAACAAACACACCAAGACGATCACCGATCATCATATCCATAAAATAAGAAAAGTATGGGCAAGGTACTTGCCTCGAATAACCACAACGCGGAGAATCGGCCGAAGTGGGTTGGCACGAACCGACTACGAACTCGCCGACTCCACCGAACGATAATCCACAACAATGAACTACGAACGAAAACAATAACAACGAAAATGAATTCCAAAGTATGACCCAAAGCCGCTGAATTCAAAGAACAAATGACGAAGGTTCAAGGATTTCCCCCAAAACGGCCAAGAACACGATTCGTCCCGTCAAAACCCGAAAACGGAATTCTAAGTTGAAATATGGATATAAAATCCATAGAATATGTTTAACAACATCATTTAACCATAATCGATCCATCGAAAACGGATGAAAAACGAGATCGGGGACAAATCCCCCAAAAAGTCAATTCGAAGGAAATCAAGAATTTTACTTCGATTCGACGAAGTACAATGGTTTTATTGATGTTTAAGAAAACAATACTACCAAGATTAATCATACCCATCATGAATTAATCAACAACACGGAACGAATCGGATTTAAAATGCAAAAATCCCCAAATTCACGAAATTAGGGTTCTAAGGAAGATTACCTTGATTCGCTGGATCAAAGGATGATAACGGACGATTGATTGATGTTATGAACTCAAGAGCTTCATGGATTTGTTGTTAAACAACATGGCTTCGTCACCCATGAATCGCCATCCGCGGACGGAGAAGGAAGGTAGTGAAAAACGAAATGAAATGTGATCGCCACCACATTTATATCGGGTCGACTAGCGCGCGCAGTCGCCGAGCTAGCGTGGCGCTATCGCCCAGCCGCGATCCATGGCCTCACCGCCCTACCGACTAGGCCAGAAGGTGGCGCAGCCTTTCCGGCCGTGGCGTGCGCTACTCCGGCCGTAGCGCACGCTGGCCCGACAAGAGCGTGCGCTACTCGCCGAGCATGACTGATTCCGTAACCCCAGGACTCCATCGCCTGTGCCCGCTAGCGGCGTTAAAGCCATCCGGTAGCGTGCGCTACACTCAAGGTTAGCGCGCGCAGCCTTTCCGGCCAGAAGCGTGCGCTTACGCCGGTTCTCGCGCACCGTCCGGCCGTGCCTGTAATCGTCCGGCCAGCCTGCAACCGTCCGGCCGCCCCGCAACCGCTGTGGCTCGACGACCCGATTTCAAAACGCACGGAACGAACACGATTTAAAAGTTCGCGGACGACATCAACGAATTCGAAATGAAAACATAATACCATAATTAATCATACGCGACCAAGAAACGGTCGAGACAACAATTACAGATACGGATACCCGTAAGTTTCAAGAAATTACAAAATGGCCCAAAACGCCCGTAAATCACGATACGTGATCGAATAACCAAACCGGTTCACAACACGCCTAACAAAGTTAAACGGACTTACGGGAAACTCGAAATGTTAGCCAACGAGATTCGCAAGAATCGAACTCAAGCGCGAAAAGTCGCTAAAAGCACTAACTCAACGAAACGACACCGAAACGAACTCGGATGTCAAAAAGTGTAGAATTAATCATTCTCAGAATGACGAAACGGTCATGAGCGAGTCGTCAAAACAGACTTCCGCCGAAAAAAAAGAAATTACCGGAAATCGAAATTACGGGTATTACACATTCGACAAATCCTGCTCAAGACCCCCGATTAATTAACCCTCGGAGATCTCGTCAAATATCCTTGGTTAATTAACCCTGATACCAACATTTAAAAAAGTTGGAACGAACTCCAGAAACACGAATCGCGGTCTACATCAAGACCAACATTTTAAAACAAGTTGCAAAGATTTAAATTACGAAAATCATTTGGTAACGGGGTCTTAGCTATCACTCAAATATCCGTTACCAATAAGCCTGCCAGGCGCCTCCCTTGCACACCTGTGTACCGGCGTTCACTCCACTATATTGGCCGCCCATTGCACATGTCACCGCGCCGGCGTTCACTCCCATAGGAGCCGCCCCTTGCTCGCGCATTAGGTAACACCGGTGTTCACCAATCACATGGAGCCGCTCATTGCAGCGTACATCAGGCCGGAGTGCACGCCTCGCCCTCATAGGTACCCGGATATGACGTCTCTCATAACAAGTATTCACATTATTACAAATACCAAACACACAGTCAACCGTTGCAACAATTATCAAATCAGTTCATCAATTTACATAATTTATTCGCCAGTACGTAACTACGCAAAATAAACAATAACTCGCAAGTTATTCATCAAGACTTAGCACATTAGGCCTTCAACACTAACAATCAATACCACATAAATATCCTTATCCCGTAACTCAACCGAAAATACAAACATGACCATATTACCTCTATAAATATTATTCGTACTTTAGTCTAAGTTGAGTACGTCGACTAATATTGGTATGAACCACCCAACATTTATCTCCATATGTATATTTATATACATATACATATATCTATACATATATCCACACATATCTATATATATAATATAAATAAAGATATTCATAACATGATTCATACACTTCAGCAACAATGATTTCACGTAATTATAATTTGTATATCAAGGTACTTGCCTTGGTAATCTCTCGCGAATACTATGGAAATACAGTTGATTGGAATAATCCGGAACTCCAAAGGAAATGACGATCGGAAAGGCTCAATCACTGGATTATCATAGGAAGTTTGTTCTTAATATCCTATCATTAAATAAACAATCAATCACACGAGGAAAAGCATAGAAAGATGGCCAAACACTAACTGTTCTCTTCGTAACGTACGTTACACACCTACGTAACGTACGTTACGTCTGCACGTTAGCGCACGTAAGCTACAAGGATTAACGCACGCTAAGCATGCATTGATGCTTCTTCTCCTGACGATCGCTTGCCTGAGGGTATAACATACGTAATGCATAGAGATTAACGTACGTTATATTCACACATATTATACTCATGTGAATCAGAATGATCCTATGGTGTTGATGTCTACGAATTCTCGGTTAATCCTCCCATCATAAGACTTACTCCAAAACTCGATTATAGATCCTTAAAGATAGTTCGGAAAATCTGAGATTGTTATCAACATTAAGTCTATGATCATTATGGAAACACCATACAATACGGTTTATTAATCTCAGAAAACTTACCTTACTTGATCATCATAACAAGAATCGAACTATAATGTTCTTAACTCGGGTAACTAAAGCATGAACATTCCAACTTCCAAAAACATGATGTTCGGATAAAAATCATCTATGGAGCTTAATAATCCCGGTGGTATGTTCATAACATCCTTAAGAACATGAATTCAAGATTGAGGTAGAATTAACATACCTTAATATGAAAGAAACGCAGAGACAAGAGGTAGCATCCAACTCCGATTGCTTGAATGTAAATCCAAGATGTTTTGTAACTTAAATGATCGAGTTTAAGTGATATAAAGGTGTTTTAGAGGGCTGGAGACTCTCTAGAAATGAAGGAAAATGAAGTACAAGTGAAAGGGATGAAGTGAAATGAAATGGGGTGTTGTCCATATATATATAATATCTTGAGCTTTACGTACGTTAGCCTTAGCCATTTATGTACGTAATCGACTTAGCGCACGCTACCATTAGATCTTAGCATACGCTATCGTTCACTGATAGCTTACTGTCTCGTTCTGTACTAGCTTACGCACGTTACACCCTATGCATTACGTACGTAAGCTACACACAGTAGCGTACGCTAGTTACAAACCTTAGCGTACGTTAACACCCGTTGACCCCAAAACTGTCCAGGTTCATCCGAGGGAATCTTTCCAAGCCCCACCACCAGCCGTCCATGTGCTATCCAGCCTGTTCAATCATTGACCTCCTTACGTACGCTACGTCAAGCTCGTAGCGTACGCTATCTCTGGCTCATAACGTATGTTACGCTTACCTGTTAGCATGCGTTACGACGTAGTTGCATGTGAAGGATTAAAAGTTGGTATTATAATGCATGAGGATGCGAATACGAAAACAATTATACTTCGATTATTGATAGCACCAATTCAGGTAATACAAGGTTCAAATACGGACGAAAATACCCAACAATTTATCCGGATATTACAACATCAATGGAATGGTATCAAGAATATCTTCTGATACTTAAAAGAAATCATTGGCTTGGGACTATTCTTTCCCTACGAGCAGGCAACGGAAGCTGCTTACGAAAAGGCAAATGCTAAAGTAAATGATGGTGTCGAAGCAACTACCACAAAGTATGTGTTGGTATGATTTGCTTATGTTTTGAAAATCGACTACGCAAACCCTTTTTTGGCTACCTCCTTCACGACATGATTATTGCTTTGCATGAATCAGTCCATGAGTGTACATGATTAAGAACTATCATTCTATACTTGTGAGGAACTAGCGGTTGGCATCACATCGATGAGCATACTTACATTTATGAACATAATGTAACTTGTAAATCCTCTTGATTGATGGAATGATCATAACGGGAAATATGTGAGATATAATGGAACATACTTACATATGTTGCACTCTTTTCCTTAGACCAAGGTTTATTTTTCCCAATGGGTTTTGTTACTTGGAATGGTTTTTAATGAGGCAATGATATATGAATGTAAACATTAGGAGGAGCTATAGAGTTTTCCAACTCTCGAGATCGATGTAAAGATCACAAAGAAATGGTGATTTATAAAGAAACTTAATTACATGTGTTGTACTCTTTTCTTTGACCAAGGTTCATTTTCTCCCATTGGGTTTTGTTACTTGGCGAAGTTTTTGTTAGGAGTATGCCCTCGAATGCCACTCAGAGGTTGTTGAGTGAGGGCATTGTACTTGTAATTATGTAAACCATTTATATAAGGCAAAGGAATGTTTCTTTATTTACTGGTAGTTACTGGCATTCCTAACTCGTAAATATACATATAGAAACTAGTCCGTATTTGAGAACAAAACGCTCCACTCCTTATTGGATAAGGGGGTCGCACTGGAAAGGTTATAGCTCAAATACTTAATCGTCGCAAAGTCGATGAAACTTGATCGGGCGTTAAGTTTATGTGAAGACTTGTATGACGTGTTCTTTGACATGGAGAGTGCCCGTCGAACACTAATGGTTAGTGGGAGCACACGTTATAGGTATGCTAATCGATTAGTGTACTCGAACCGACTCACCCTCGATTCGTCACATGGATTTCACTCCGGACGCCAATGACGGAATCGAAAGGTTGTGATAGGTATTCGTGAACCTTAGACTTGAGGATTTAGTAGGGATGTGCTTGTGACGTCAAGATTTTCATTAGAGTAGTTCGACCTCGTAAACCTAAGGCGGGGTCAACCTCGACTTGCATCTTGACGGGCAAGTAGCAGGTCCTACTGAATACCAAGATAGAATTCTTTCTCCCGTTAGTGAGCGGGTTATATGTCCTATGCGGTTATTAGCAGATGAGATCATAAGTCTTTAGCCAAAGCATTGGAGCTAGTTGTATTAGATACACGACAGCTCGATGATCTCGATTTGCATTAACGCATGCATAGCGTCAAGCATGCATAGGGTTTGACTGACCGTGACCCTATAACTTGATCGGGACATTTGAAAGAAGGGTTTATACGTATACTGGTATTCACTACAGAATGGTTCTTGAATGATCCCAATCATTCGTTCTCAGTTGGGGTACAGTGTAGGCCACCAGGCTGGCTAGGTGGTGCTACTACTCTTTGGTTCCTCCCATTGCTGACTGAGACGGACCTACCGAGTCGCAGACAGATTGACGACGGAATGAATTAAGCTAATTCTCTCATTATGAATATTAGATATTGGATATCTAATTTGGGGATATGGATGTTTAAATCGATTTATCGGATAAATTGATTTACGGCTTAATGGATTAAATATATCACTGGGTGATTAATTTAATTCATGAATATAATTATTTCTTGGAGAAATTAATTATGTTATTATGTGTTTGATATGATTAATTAAATTGGATTAATTAATTGATATAAATACATTAGAACGGAATCGGAGTTTATCTGTTTGGACTCGCTAGAGTCCGAAACGAACCGAACTTGTCCGATTTCTTCTTGATAGCCGCCCCCTTCCACCAACCTTCCCTTTGGTCTTTGGTTTCCATTTTATAATGGATGATAGTGACTTGTGGGGAAGACATCTCATGTGAGATGAGTTGTTGGTGGTTATAATGTGTATAAAGAATGAGAAGAAGACTAACTCTCATATGAATTCATTTGTGCATTTCATACGTGAGATGTAAGAGAGTTAAAAAGAGAGAGAAAAGTTCTTCTCAAAATAGTCTTCTTCTTCTTCACTTTCCTCTTGGTTTTCTTAGAGAAAATTCAAGAGTATTAATGAGAGTTGTGAGTTATACACTTAGAGTGTGATAATCTCATATTGGAAGCTTCATCACTTAGCTCTAGCCGTATCCTGAGGATAGCAAGGTGATCGCTGCCCGGTCGTTTCTCCGGCGCGTGGCAAGTAGAGACGCGGTACTTTCGGCGTTGGATCGCTCAAGAGCTTGGGGAATAGCTCAAGAGAAGGTTACCATTTAATCAACGGACTTCGAGGGTTAGTTTCTTACGACTCTTGCTTTTCGTTTATATATTCGTATATACGTAGCTCGATCGATCCTCGTAGGGATTCGGATCGAATTAATTTTCGCTTTACCGCTTCACTGGCCTTCGCTTTAGGCACCGAATCCCAACAAAGGGTATCGAGCGTAGGTCTTGCGATCGTATATACGATATTGGCATTTGGAATGCTCGATTAGATGGTGAATGATTTGGAATCATTTTAGTCATAATCGTGGTATATGTTTTTCGCTCGTAATAATTGTATTTTTCGTAAGTTTATGTCTAAATATAAATCTTAAATTTCGGGAAATATGATTTATATTGAAGATATGAAAGTCGTAAAATATTGATATTGATATCCTCGAAAATCTAGCCCCGAATCGTCGTTTGACGACTTTTCGACAAAAAGGGTATTTTGGCCGAGGATGACTCGACCGTGTCCTCGGTGACACGGCCGTGTCCGGCAAGGTGGCTGTGCCATCGCCTCGGAGACCCGACCGTGTCGAGACACGGCGTGAAACCGCCGAAGTGACTCGACCGTGTCCTGGATGACACGGCCGTGTCCTAGCCTACCAAGTCATCGCCAGCGACCCGACCGTGTCCTAGACTCGGCCGTGTCCTCGGCCGGATTCTTCCGAGCGTGACTCGCCAAGCTGCATGATCGCCGCAGAGTCCGCCGAGGGTGACTTTGGCCATGCCGTCTGCTTTCACCCCTCGATTTTTCGTGTATTCTTGAAAATTAATCTCCGCATGTTAAATTGATTTAATATGATTAAAATGATTTATGGTATTTCATTTTATAAGGGAAATTTGATTAATTGGAATATTTATGGTCGATCAATTATTTTGAACGTTATCAAATTACCGATCAGGTGAATCGATTGGATCGGTTCGTATTGTTGATCGGATCAATGTATCTCTACGCTTTCCATTTATATAGTATTTATTGATGAATGCTTTTGAATGGGGATGTGGTTCGTGGACTTAGATTTGAATCATTCGCTTTATTCGATTGGGTTGTAAAGGCCGTTTTGAGCCTATTTATTTTACTAGAAATGTTTGTATCTAGGATGCAATTTTCGATGTAAAATTTATATGTAATGACGAAGACCGGAGGAAGATCCATTTCGAGAAGACGAAGATTCAAGACGAAGACTTGTAATTAGATTACGAAGTTTTTGTTTTCTAGAACGGTCCATGAACCACATGTTGGTAGCAACTAGGTTGTGATTGGTTGTTTCATATTGTATGAATGCCACAAACGCGCTTTAAACGATTAATGTGCAAAGTGTAACGTTAATCGCGATAATTCTCCCACAACAAATAATTAAGTTTATAAGGTTTCAAGGTTTTCCTTCCTCCATCGAAGTTTTCGAAATTGAAATCCAAACCGGATGTGCTATGCTTCCGAGTTATCGGGTAGTCGTTCGGGAGGACGGATAAATTACCGGAGCGCATCGATGCCTTCGGTTGGAGCAAATTTTATCCCTAGAAACCCGATAGGTTGCCGATAAGATTCAATTGTGAAACCGATTTGCGTCGATGGTATAAACTTAACTTGTTCACGAACCATAGAAACCGTATAGGTTGAGGGGAGTGAACAAGGGGAAAAAGAAGATCGAATCATCCATTAGATGGGTTGGTGTTGGACACCACTTTATGAAAATTAATAGACTAGAAACCCGTTCTGCCCTCTATTAAGATTTATAAAGAACTCGATCACCACTATGAAGTAGAGCGACGATACTTCCTGATTTCACATGGGAGTGTGTTATTCCGATAAAAATAGTGGGAGCCGGGTAACAAGAATAGAAAGGACCTTAATTCTATACTCGATCATAATACAACAAGTCACTAATTAACTGCTATACTTAATGCACATATAACTCAATATGACAATGAATCCACTCGCAATTCTACTCGAAAAGAACACCTTAATGGGACCTAACTTTGTGGATTGGCTCCGCAATCGATGATTGTCCTCGGATAGAGGCACTGGGATACGCCTTGAGACGGACATTCCGGCGCCTCCTATGCGGACTCGAGCCAATCAGAAGAGATTGAAAACCACGAAAAGTGGGTTAAGGATGACGTGAAAGTCCGTGCTTATATGATGGCTTCCATGTCTAATGAGCTTCAGAGAGCTCATGAGAAAATGACTTCGCTAGGCGCATTCTATCTCACTTAACCGAGCTTTATGGTGAGCACAGCAGAATCGCTAGATATGAGATATCCAAGCAACTGCTCGGTGCAAGGATGAAGGAAGGTGAGAAGGTTGGGGAACACGTCCTCAAAATGATATCCATGATCGAGAGATTGGAGGCTCTTGATTTTAAAATGGATACTTCTCTCCAAACCGACCTTATCCTACGCCTCTCCCCGATTCCTTCTCACGCTTTGTTATGAACTTCAACCGCAATGAGATTGCATGTAATTTAGGCTAATGAACAAACTTGTGACCGCTCGCCTCTCAAATGAAGACTCATGGATGAAGGAGTCTCGCTTGTGATTTCTTCCGACTCCTGAGGTCTAAGAATAAGAAGAAAAAGACCAAGAAGCAGATCGACCACAAGCTAAGGACCTTAAGGGTAAGGGCAAGGCCCCAATGGTTCCAAGAACAAGAAGAAAAAGGATACTTGTCTCAAGTGCGGTGAGTCGGGCCACCGGGCTAGAGACTGTCCGATTCTTCATGGCACTTCGTGCATGTAACTTTTAGTTTTGGAAACAAATTGTTCGCCATCGTATTTTCTACTTCCCGGATACTGGATTCTCGTGCTAGTTCTCATATTTGTACCGTGAATCGGGATCTGAACAAAGTAGGAAGCTTGGAGCCGGAGAAGTTATGATCACACTGGAAGCGGGCATAGTGTCGAGGCGACCGACATAGGATCACTTCTTTTGGGTTTAGAATCCGGCTTTGTTTTGACTTTAGAAGATGTACTTGTTTTGCCCAAGGGGCACAAAACATTGTATCCATTCGGCCATGGACCGAAAAGGCTTTTCATTTTTCATTGGTGATGGTTCCCGCAAAATTTATTTTAGAAATAAACTAGTGGGTACCGCTACATTGTTGAATGGATTGTATCATCTAAATCTCAAAGAACAAAGTAGTTGTGAATACTATGACTAGAAAACGTGGTAGGGATGAAACCAATCAAGTTTTGAAATGGCATCTTAGACTTGGTCATGTTGGTCGGACCAAGGTTTACAAGATGGAAAAAGATGGACTTATGGGTCCATTGGGATCGGATCCCTTTCCTACTTGTGAATCTTGCCTTAAAGGCAAATGACTAAGTCCCCTTCACAGGACTTTTGAAAGAGCCGATAAATCGATTAATCCATACCGACGTATGTGGTGCTTTAGAAGCAAAGACGTGACGGATATCAATATTTCATTACGCTTACGATGATCATACTAGGTATGGTTATGTATACTTAATGAAACATAAATCCGAGGCCTTTGAGAAATTCCAGAATTCAAGGCCCTAGTCGAGAAACAACCGGTAATCATATCAAAGCACTTCGGTCGACCGAGGTGGCGAGTATATGAGTACGGAGTTTGACGAGTTCCTTAAGGAACATGGAATAGTTTCACAACTAACACCTCCAGTACTCCTCGCTTAAATGGTGTGTCGAAAGAAGGAACCGGACCCTGTTGAACATGGTCCGTTCCATGCCGGGCTATACCGACTTGCCGATTTACCCGTGGGGGTATGCACTCGATCGCCGCGTATATCTTGAACAGATGTCCTTCCAAATCCGTTCCTAAAACTCCACATGAGATGTGGGAAGGAAGGAAACCAAGTCTTAATCACATTAGGATTTGGGGATGTCCCGCCTATGTCAAGAAGACTAAGGTGGAAAAGTTGGAAGCTAGGTCTGCGAAGGGACGTTTCATAGGATTCCCGTCTGGGACGATGGGATATCTATTCTACATGCCCGAAGATCGAAGGATCGTTGTTGCTTTACAAGCACACTTCCTGGAAGATGAGTTCATTCAGGAAGGCGGAGCAGGTAGAAGTATTTCTTTAGAAGAATACAATGAAACTCCTCGAGAGACACTGTGCAAGAAACTGGAACCGAACTTTCAAAACACAAGTACAACCACCTCGTAGGTCTAGTAGGTGTCTCATTTACTCGAGAGGTATGGGCTTGTGCACTTGGAGGAGCTGGGTCTCCATGAGGTTCCAAGTGATAGCCAAGAGACCGACCCAACGACCTATGACCAAGCGATGGTGGATGTAGACTCCGCGAAATGGCGTGAAGCTATGGAAGCTGAGATAGACTCGATGCATGTCAATCAGGTCTGGACTCTAGTAGACCGCCCTAAGGGTATAGTGCCTATTGGGAACAAGTGGATCTACAAGAGAAAGACCGATGGTGATGGCAAGGTTGACGCCTATAAGGCCTTGCTAGTGGCAAAGGGTTATACCCAGAAGGAAGGAATCGATTACCACGATACCTTCTCGCCCGTAGCCATGATCAAGTCTATTCGCATGATGCTTGCTATAGCTGCCTACCACGATTATGAGATATGGCAAATGGACGTAAAGACGGCTTTCCTTAATGGATTCCTCGAGGAGGAAATCTATATGGAGCAGCCTAAAGGCTTTGTATCCGAAGTCGATATTCAGAAAGTGTGCAAGCTTCATTGCTCCATTTATGGATCAAGCAAGCGTCACAGAGTTGGAATCTTCGTTTTGACGAGGCGGTCAAAGAGTTTGACTTCGTGCAAAATGAAGAGGAACCTTGTGTATACAAGAAGGTTAGTGGGAGCAAGATCGCATTCTTAGTACTATATGTGGATGATATTCTACTAATAGGAAATGATGTGGGAATGCTCAGTTCTGTAAAAGCTTGGCTTTCGAGTAATTTCTCCATGAAAGACTTGGGAGAAGCAACCTATATTCTTGGTATTCGGCTCTACCGGGATAGAGCGAAGAGAACAATAGGCCTTTCCCAAGCCCTCTATATAGATAAAATCTTAAAGCGATTTAAGATGGATGATTCTAAAAGAGGGTTCCTACCGATGCAACATGGAATAAAACTCACCTTGAAGATGTGTCCTCAAAGTGAGGAACAACGAAAGGAAATGAGTAATATACCATATGCTTCGGCCGTGGGTAGCCTTATGTATGCTATGTTGTGTACAAGACCTGACATTGCGCATGCTGTAAGCGTGGTGAGTAGGTTTCGTGCAAACCTGTAGGGAACATTGATCCAGAAAGAACGTTCTCAAGTACTTGAGAAGGACTAGAGATATGGTTACGATGTATGGTGGTGGAGAATCGATGTGGTGGGATTCACCGATTCGGACTTCCAAGGACCGAAGGACGACTCGATGTCCACTGCTACATATTTACTCTTAATGGAGGAGTGATCTTGGCGTAGTGCCAAGCAAAGCGCGATCGCGATTCCACTGTCAGCCGAGTATCAAGCACCTCTGAGGCTTCCAAGGAAGGGTTCGGATTAAGAAGTTTCGGGAGAACTTCAAGTGATACCATGTGCCGAGCCGCTGTCACTGCATCGCGACAACGACGGAGCCGTAGCGCAGCCAAGGAGCCGAGGTTTCACAACAAAGACCAAACATATTGAGAGGAAGTATCATCTCGTAAGAGAATTTGTTCGCAAGGGATACATCAGGCCGCATAGAGTAGACTCGGCCGATAACGTCGCCGATCCACTGACCAAGCCACTATCTCAGACTAGCTTGGAGCGTCATCTGGAGAACATGGGTATTAGATACCATAGTGTGTGGCATTGAGTGCAAGTGGGAGATTGTTAGGAGTATGCCCTCGAATGCCACTCAGAGGTTGTTGAGTGAGGGCATTGTACTTGTAATTATGTAAACCATTTATATAAGGCAAAGGAATGTTTCTTTATTTACTGGTAGTTACTGGCATTCCTAACTCATAAATATACATATAGAAACTAGTCCGTGTATTTGAGAACAAAACGTTCCACTCCTTATTGGATAAGGGGTCGCACCGGAAAGGTTATAGCTCAAATACTTAATCGTTCGCAAGTCGATGAAACTTGATCGGGCGTTAAGTTTATGTGAAGACTTGTATGACGTGTTCTTTGACATGGAGAGTGCCATCGAACACTAATGGTTAGTGGGAGCACACGTTATAGGTATGCTAATTGGATTAGTGTACTGAACCGACTCACCCTCGATTCGTCACATGGATTTCACTCGGACGATCAATGACGGAATCGAAAGGTTGTGATAGGTATTCGTGAACCTTAGACTTGAGGATTTAGTAGGGATGTGCTTGTGACGTCAAGATTTTCATTAGAGTAGTTCGACCCTCGTAAACCTAAGGCGGGGTCAACCTCGACTTGCATCTTGACGGCAAGTAGCAGTCCTATCGAATACCAAGATAGAATTCTTTCTCCCGTTAGTGAGCGGGTTATATGTCCTATGCGGTTATTAGCGATGAGATCATAAGTCTTTGGCCAAAGCATTGGAGCTAGTTGTATTAGATACACGATACTCGATGATCTCGATTTGCATTAACGCATGCATAGCGTCAAGTACAGATAGGGTTTGATCGACCGTGACCCTATAACTTGATCGGGACATTTGAAAGAAGGGTTTATACGTATACTGGTATTCACTACAGAATGGTTCTTGAATGATCCCAATCATTCGTTCTCAGTTGGGGTACAGTGTAGGCCACCAGGCTGGCTAGGTGGTGCTACTACTCTTTGGTTCCTCCCATTGCTGACTGAGACGGACCTACCGAGTCGCGCATTAGGATTGACGACGGAATGAATTAAGCTAATTCTCTCATTATGAATATTAGATATTGGATATCTAATTTGGGACATTGGATGTTTAAATCGATTTATCGGATAAATTGATTTACGGCTTAATGGATTAAATATATCACTGGGTGATTAATTTAATTCATGAATATAATTATTTCTTGGAGAAATTAATTATGTTATTATGTGTTTGATATGATTAATTAAATTGGATTAATTAATTGATATAAATACATTAGAACGGAATCGGAGTTTATCTGTTTGGACTCTCTAGAGTCCGAAACGAACCGAACTTGTCCGATTTCTTCTTGATAGCCGCCCCCTTCCACCAACCTTCCCTTTGGTCTTTGGTTTCCATTTTATAATGGATGATAGTGACTTGTGGGGAAGACATCTCATGTGAGATGAGTTGTTGGTGGTTATAATGTGTATAAAGAATGAGAAGAAGACTAACTCTCATATGAATTCATTTGTGCATTTCATACGTGAGATGTAAGAGAGTTAAAAAGAGAGAGAAAAGTTCTTCTCAAAATAGTCTTCTTCTTCTTCACTTTCCTCTTGGTTTTCTTAGAGAAAATTCAAGAGTATTAATGAGAGTTGTGAGTTATACACTTAGAGTGTGATAATCTCATATTGGAAGCTTCATCACTTAGCTCTAGCCGTATCCTCGGAGGATAGCAAGGTGATCGTCGTTCCGGTCGTTTCTCCGGCGCGTGGCAAGTAGAGACGCGGTACTTTCGGCGTTGGATCGTTCAAGAGCTTGGGGAATAGCTCAAGAGAAGGTTACCATTTAATCAACGGACTTCGAGGGTTAGTTTCTTACGACTCTTGCTTTTCGTTTATATATTCGTATATACGTAGCTCGATCGATCCTCGTAGGGATTCGGATCGAATTAATTTTCGTTTTACCGCTTCCGCTGGGCCTTCGTTTTAGGCACCGAATCCCAACAGTTTTTAATGAGGCAACAACTACTTGATTGATGTACAAATCCGGGGGAGATGTAGACTTGAGGGGGAGTCTTACATCCACACCGTACGTTATACTCTTTTCCTTCCAAGGATCATTTTTCCCACAGGGTTTTTATCACTTGGAAAGGTTTTTAACGAGGTAACAAGATGTACGATTTTAGGGATCGATAGAATGGTCACCTTATTAGCTCTATGATCAAATGCAACAATCATATGAGAGGATAGATTCAAAGAACGAAGTCTAAACTTGATGTGTCTAGATGCTGTACTCTTTTCCCTACGATCAAGACATTTTTTCCACTGGGTTTTTGCTTGACGAGGGTTTAACGAGGCAACATGACATGCGCTTATAGACTAGGCACAAGGGGGAGTGTTAAAGTAATAATACCAAATGTGTGCCTAAGTCTGTTAGTTTACGAACTTTCCTAGTTAGGGTATGGTTAGGCCTGCTTGTATGTATTTCTCCCTATTTAAAGAGATGTCATCAATGGAATAATACACACTTTTTCCATACTTTCTGTCTCAGTTATTTTTCTTTCAACACATTCCATTTTGAATGCCTGTTTATAGGCACAAGTATAATGATTATATGGTTTAAAATCACTACTACAAATAGACCCATCCTTGATGCGCATTTAGCGTCAAGAAGAGGTCGGATGACGCGCAAATACCCGTCAAGGATGGACCAGTCATAAAGCTTCATCACTCGCATATGTGCGTCATCCCTCTATGACGCGCACTTATGACCCACATTTTATAACGCTCCTTTTTGACCTTCGTAGTGGCGCGTCATAACTTTTATGACCCACTTTTCTGACATATGTTTTTGCGTGTCATTACCTTAAAATCATTTATTTTATTTGTTCTGTTTTTTAAAACCTGATTATATACATAATTACTGACAATAAACCTGATAATTGTACAAAATTAATGCATTTCATATATATCAAAACCATGCGTTACCAATTCATTACTTAACAATTCATGTCAAAATATATACCGATAATTAGTTAAATGCAGTTACTACAATGTACGATTTCTACCTAAAAATGAAATTCGACACATAAATTGCCCATTCTTCTCGAATATCGTCGAAATCCGCACCCGTGTACTCATTGCTATCACCACCAATATAGTCAAATAAAACAACATTTTAGAAACAGTTAATTACTACTTAAACTACTTAAAACAGTTAACTACTTACATTGTCATTTTCGAGAACCCGAACTCCATGTTTAACTACTTCCTTCATAAACTTCAACGTGAAGTACCCACATTCGGTGCATCCGGGCTGATGTGGACACTACACAAGAAACACAAATTGTATATGATATGCAACTACAGTTGATTAACAAGAATGATCACAAATCGTAATATAAAACATGCAGTATAAATTCAGCAGCAATAATAAAAATCAGCACCATAAACTCAGCAACATACAACAACATACAACTAGTTGGATCTCAGTTTCAGGTGTACTAACTGAAAGTTAACAAAACTAACCAACTAAGTAACTAACTAACTAACTTAACATACAACTAACTACATACTTAACAAACATCAGCAGCACAAGATAATATTCACCAAATAACTAACCTTAGAATTAACCCAGTTAAGTTTAGTCCTCTTATTAGTTCCAGCTTCTACATCATACAATGCAATTGCCCTACAAAGAATTAACCGAGTTAAGTATTACATCATACATCATAAAGATTCTATAATTTGTATTACTTACGCATCCATTATTTGCTTGAACTGGTGATTGACGTCGCTAATCGATAGGGAATCAAGATAATAGCAGGTACTTGTCTTCATGTTAAGCACGCCTAACACCCAATGTCTTATACAAAAAACAAAAATCAAATTCTGTTAATTACTGTTAATTTTTATTAATTAATTTAAATGTTGTCGCAAATCTAGCCCGGGATTGTATGGCAATAAGACGAGGTCATTTTGCTTCCTTGTAGATAACCTTTTTGCAATAACTCAACTTGCATCCTCGATATTCTTGACCCTCGCTTTACGTTCATGATGCATGATCGCAGTCGGGGTCATGAAACAAACTCCATGATCTCTTTGTCGCCCATTCTTGATTTGCTCATACAGGTACCTGTGAACAATTAACATACAAAGTTTACATTCAATTAGTCCTGTTAACATACAAGTACCAATTTTTTATAAACTATATTTATCACTTACATGATATAAGAAGCAACGACAGCCCCGCTTAACTCATCCATTGCAAATAGACTATCAAAATCATTCCAATTTAAGTACGTGTCACTACGCCATATATGGCCTACGGCAACTCCTACAAAATGTTGCAAGAACCAAAAAAATCGTTGCTGTAGATAAGAAAATCAAAACGGCAACACTTTTTTGGTGTTGCACTTTTCACCGCTGTCGTAGGTCCCTATAGCAACACTTATGTCACCCACTGCAACACCACTCCTTTTGTTACCATAAGACTGCAAGGCATCGTTACCTATAGTCTACAGCAACATTAAACAAGTGTTGCAGCAGAGGCCAATTTTGTGTAAAAGTAGGGGGCACTACTAAATTTTTTTATTTTTTTAAATAATTTTTTTTAATAAATTGAAATTATTTTTTTAATATATTATTTTTTTACAAATAAATATTTTATTTTCCAGCCCATTCCGCACCCGCCCCGCCCGCCCAAACCCGCCCGCCACCAGTGACCCGCACATAATATGTATAAATGTGCATTTCCGCTACTCACGGGATTTGAACCTGTGACCTCAATGAGATGGAAGTGGGTATCAAACCAGTGAGCCAAAGTCATTTGTTGTTCTAATATTGATTTATATTATATAAGTGTACAATAAACCATATATATATATATATATATATATATATATATATGTATATAAATATATATATATATAAAATATATATATTATATGTATATGTTTGTTAATATTTTCAGAAATATTTTCAAAATATATTAATATTTAACAAAATATTTTAATATATAATGTAATATAATTTTTAATATTAATATATAACAAAATATATTAATATTCAATATATTCCACATTTGATATAATATAATTCATAAAATAATATGTATATATTATAATTTTTAATATATAATGTAATATAATTTTTAATATAAATATATAACAAAATATATTAATATTCAATATATTCCACATTTGATATAATATAATTCATAAAATAATATGTATGTATTATAATTTTTAATATATAATGTAATATAATTTTTAATATTAATATATAACAAAATATATTAATATTCAATATATTCCACATTTGATATAATATAATTCATAAAATAATATGTATATATTATAATTTTTAATATAAAATGTAATATAATTTTTAAAATTAATATATAACAAAATATATTAATATTCAATATATTCCACATTTGATATAATATAATTCATAAAATAATATGTATGTATTATAATTTTTAATATATAATGTAATATAATTTTTAATATTAATATATAACAAAATATATTAATATTCAATATATTCCACATTTGATATAATATAATTCATAAAATAATATGTATATATTATAATTTTTAATATAAAATGTAATATAATTTTTAATATTAATATATAACAAAATATATTAATATTCAATATATTCCACATTTGATATAATATAATTCATAAAATAATATGTATGTATTATAATTTTTAATATATAATGTAATATAATTTTTAATATTAATATATAACAAACTATATTAATATTCAATATATTCCACATTTGATATAATATAATTCATAAAATAATATGAATATATTATAATTTTTAATATATAATGTTATATAATTTTTAATATTAATATATATCAAAATATATTAATATTCAATATATTGCACATTTAATATAATCTAATTCATAAAATAATATGTATGTATTATAGTTTTTAATATATAATGTAATAAAATTTTTAATATTAATATATTTCAAAATATATTAATATTCAATATATTGCACATTTAATATAATATAATTCATAAAATAATATGTATTATTATAATTTTTAATATATAATGTAATATAATTTTTAATATTAATATATAACAAAATATATTAATATTCAATATATTCCACATTTGATATAATGTAATTCATAAAATAATATGTATGTATTATAATTTTTAATATATAATGTAATATAATTTTTAATATTAATATATAACAAAATATATTAATATTCAATATATTGCACATTTAATATAATATAATTCATAAAATAATATGTATGTATTATAATTTTTAATATATAATGTAATATAATTTTTAATATTAATATATAACAAAATATATTAATATTCAATATATTGCACATTTAATATAATATAATTCATAAAATAATATGTATGTATTATAATTTTTAATATATAATGTAATATAATTTTTAATATTAAATATAACAAAATATATTAATATTCAATATATTCCACATTTGATATAATATAATTCATAAAATAATATGTATATATTATAATTTTTAATATAAAATGTAATATAATTTTTAATATTAATATATAAAAGATTATTTAATTTTAATTTTACATAAAAAATGAATTTTTTTAAATAGTACATCTACGGCAACACTGTGTCATAAAATGTTATAGCATGTAACACTTTACTACTAAGGCAACACTTTGTAAACATATACAACAACATCAAAAAAGCAATGTTGCAGCAGGTAAAATTTTTAGAGCTACTACAACATTTTTGAGCGCAACACTAACAAAATCCGTTGCCGTAGGTCATCTATGGTGTAGTGTGTAACTGTGGTCCCCAAACAAATCGTCCTCGCATTGCACTTTTATGCAATCGACCTTTGCAACTTGTCCATCAACCATCATTGCAGTCATTTTCAATCCCATCCTTTCTTCAATTCTTTTCCTTCCTCTCTTCTGACCTCTCGTCATCATTTTTTTCAACGGATTTCCTTTCTTAGTCACTTTTGCAATGGAGGCGAGAGTTTCTGGGCTTTTTCCTTCTTCAACTGCAACTGTAAACATAACAGTTTCTGGTCACTAAAAATAACTGTAAACATAACTGTAAAAATATGATGTTTTTGGCATGGTACCTGTTTTTGACATCGTCGCTTCTTCTTCGTTGTCGGGTTCTCTTTGTTGCTTCTTCTTTTCTTTTTTCTTGTGGGTCCCACTGCCCAACTCTCTTTTTTCTTCTTCTTCTTTTCTTTCTCTTCTTCTTCTTCTTCTTCTTCTTCTTCTTCTTCTTCTTCTTTTCTTTGTTCTTCTTTTCTTTGTTCTTTTTCTTCTTTTCTTCTTTTCTCCTTGTCTTGATCAGCAGCCTTTTTCTCCTTCTTTTTGGCCACAATCTTGTTCTGCAAAAATATAAAAAACTCTTACCAAACCATTTTGTTCTAATGATTAAACTGTTTTATAAAAAAGTCTTATCAAACCAGAGCATGGAATGACTAGGTGACTCGGCTAGCTTAGTATGTACCCAATGGCATCTTTAACAGTCTCAACGAACTCCTCGGGAATTGGATTCGGTATCAAAGCTTCTACTTGAACAGATGTGTCCACCGTAACTTCAATGTTCACATCTAATATATTAACAAATAAATATTAAATAAGTAAGAATATATATAAATATTAAATAAGTAATTTAACTTTAAATACCCGAGACAGTATGACTCACTATGGTTCCTTTGGCGACTATATTTGAAGGATCGTCGACTGCAAGATAGCATGATTTATCCTACAAATGTACACAATATTATTAAAACAGACAAGAATTGCAATGAATTTATGATAACTGAAGACTTACATTTGGTTCACTTGATACATTTGGTTCTTCGTCTTCATCGCTCCACATTTGACAATTACTTGCACCCTCCGAAGCATTGGTACTTGCACATCTTCTTATTTCTAACTCATCTTCAACATCTTTTAGCCGTTTATTCATCATCTTATCATGTTGTTTCAGGTGTTGCTTGACATTCCTGGGTATTAAAAAATACTGGTGCGGTGTTATATATCGACCCATCCCACGTACACGCCCACGTTGTTCTTCAGTACCCAGGCCCTCTGTAAGCAAATCTAGTGATCATATTGGATTCTCTGAATAATCCTTGTCCTTCTTTAGCATCTCCTGAGTAAAAAAACATATAACTTAACATCTGTTGACTTTTGGTGAAAAGTCAAACTTTAATTAGCTGAACATCAAATAACTTAACATCAAAAGTCAAACTTTAACTAACACTAACTAAGCAGCTAACTGAGAAAACTAATAAACTTCTGTTGACTAACGAGACTAAGCAGCTAACTGAGAAATCTAACTAAAAGTTAACAAAACTAACTAAAACATACCAAAATAAAACTGTTAAATATGAATACTTACAATTTTATCGACAACTTTTTGGACAGCTGGGTCGAAACCTCCTTCTTTCTTTTCTCTTGCTTTTTTCCAACATTCTACCCTATCAATCTCCTCTTCCTCTATGCCGGTTTCTTCCATCTAAAAAAGTTAAAAGCAAAATTAAAAAGCATCAACATAAGCAATAAAAAAGTTAACATAAGCAATAAATTCCATACTATCTCAGAAATGAGTCCGGCATATCCCTTTCGGCTCAAACGATGGTTGTACTTATTACGTGAACGGATAGCTGAAGCCTTCTGACTTATTTCCGGTATAAGTATATACAATTAACATGTTTGTAACTGTTTTTGTGATAAATAACTGTTTTTGGAAACTTAAACAAATACCTCAAACGAAGTTTTAGTTCTTTGTGATACGAAAAGTTTCCAGTCTTTTTTTTACGGACGGATACTTTTCAGGAGGAGTATATAATTGCTTCTTGGCCTCCTTAGACTTATCATCTTTTAGTGGCTTAATGAACTTCTTATAAATATCATGTTTGAAGTTTTTCCACTTTATCCCGATTGATTGGAGAACTTGCTTCCGAATCTTTGGGTGAAGTGCAAAATGTGTCTGAAACGTAAAAAATGAATCAAAACATAGTTAGAATAAAATACTAAAACTAAAACATAGTTAGAATAAAATAATAAAATACTTACCTTAACATATTGCCAACAAGCTTCCTTTGTTTCATTATCTACGTTCAACCAAGAATCATAGGTTATGAGAACCATAGATCTTGCCACCAATCCCTCAAAAGTAGACAGTTTTCTTGCTCCCGGTCTAGTTGGCACACCTCTTTTATTATAAGTAATAACTGTTTTTTTATTCGCCTTTGCTTTTATTGTCGGGCCTCTATGCGATTTGGAATCTAATTCGGCATCCAAATTCGAACCAGGAACCACATCTTCTTCGCGGTCCGAATCAGAACTCGAGGCCATCTTTTATTACCAAAAAACAACCTGTCTAAAATAAACAAAATAAACAGTTATTTTCATACCAAAAACTTTAAATAATAAATAATGCTTGATAGACTTTAACAAATAAACAGTTACTAAAATAAACAGTTATTTCATACCAAAAACTAATGATCTAAAACGAATATGTCCTCTTCATCCGAGCGTGTACACTTAAAATCATCGCCTAGGTCTACTAAAGACAGGTTCATATCTTGTGTAACATCAAATTCAAACACATCATCAGTTTCACCATTATTATCTCCATACTTATGCATCCTATGTGGTGTGAAGCCAACAACAGACAGGTTCCTATCTTGTTGGTCCTGAACATAAAAAAATTGTCTTGCTTGACTAGGTAATATGAAGGGTTCAGACCATTGACCAAGCCTATCAAAGTTAACCACCGTGAATCCTAAATCATCTTTTTTTACTCCACGACAATCTATCCACTCACACATGAAAACAGGAACCGTAAATGTACGATAATCAATATCCCATATTTCCAGTATACGACTGAAGTAGGTAACAACGCCGTACACCAGATTGGAGTATTTTGCACTAGCAATCTTCATAGTATTTGCAACTATAGATACTCCACTACCTTGAGTGGTTTTAGATTCATCACGCTCTTTTGTATGGAATTGATACTCATTTACGGCAAACCCGGTATATTTACTAACAGCAAAATCAGGGCCTTTTGCCATCCAACGAACACTATCACTGGTATTTTCCCCGTTAGCCAAACGCTTTTTAACCTTGTTCTTAAACCAGTCAATAAACGTCCGACTATGTTGGCTCTGCAACCATGTATTATTTCGACGCGGGTTAAGATCCTTCAGTTCTAACATATGCTGCTTTATGTATGGTTCAACGTTGGTGGTGTTTCCTAATACATAAAGATGAGCTTGATCAAGTAAGTTAGAATCCACAACACAGATGGTAGCCTGCGATAAAGGTTTACCAGTGCGGTTTCTTTCATCAGCACGATCATGAGGATTGCCAATTGATTTCATGTTTTCCAAGTAATCGGAATAGAATTCTAATACTTCCTCTGCCACATAACATTCTGCCATGCAAATTTCTGTCGATAATGATTTCGTACATAACCTTTTAGTGTTTTCATGTACCTCTCAAACGGATATATCCACCTAAAGTGGACTGGGCCACATAACCTCACCTCTCTGACTAAATGCACCATCAAGTGAATCATGACATCAAAAAACTAAGGCGGAAAATACTTCTCTAGTAAACACAAAGTTACTACGATGTCACTTTGCAGCTTGCCTAGCTTACTAACATCAACTACTTTACTACACAGCTCGTTGAAGAAGTGACATAAGCTTATAATAGTCTTCCTAACTTTCACGTCTAACACCCCTTTTATTGCAAAAGGAAGAATCTGTTGCATTAGTACGTGATAGTCGTTGGACTTCAATCCATTCATCTTCGAATTATCATCGGACACGAGATTCTTGAAATTGGAGGAATACCCATCAGGCACTTTTATGTTAGACAGCGTGTCATAAAACATGTGTTTCTCCGTGCTATTTAATGTGTATATGGCAGGCGGCAGATAATGACCCTTCCCTTTTGGTTGACTTATTAACTCAGGCTTAATCCCTAACTCATCGAGATCTTGTCGTGCCTTTAAACCGTCCTTCGTCTTGCCTTGCAAATTCAGTAACGTCCCATAAACACACTCACATACATTCTTTTCTATATGCATAACATGTAATTGATGACGAACAAGCAAATGCTTCCAGTACTCTAGTTTAAAAAAGATTGATTTTTTACGCCAAACTTTCGATCTCGCATCGATAGTTTCTTTTTTCTTTTTTGGCCTTCTCTGCTGACGTGGCATTTTCTTCTTTGACTTTTTCTTCTTCAACGCCCTCCAGATAACTTTCTTCTTTGCCTTTTTCTTCTTCCCCCATTTAGTCGTAAACCCTTCCAGATAGTCGTAAACTTCTTCACCCGATCTCGGTTTTTTCATCACACCGCTCTCTTGTTCATTATTGAAATCTTTTTTTCTTTTGCGAAAAGGATGTGTATGTGGGAGGAATCTTCTATGCCCGAGGAAGCATACTTTTTTGGATTTTGGCAACCACTGTGAGTAGGTATCCTCTGAGCATACTGGACATGCGTTATAACCTTTGGTAACACACCCCGATAGGTCATCATACGCGGGAAAGTCATTTATGGTCCAAAGTAAGACTGCTTTTAGATTGAAGAACTGTTTCTTATAAGCATCATACATCTTAACGCCAGGTTCCCACAACTGTTTTAGATCTGCTATTAGTGGTGCCAAGTAGACATCAATACTGTTACCAGGTTGCCTTGGACCTGATATCAGTAGAGTCAATTGTAACACCCCGAGATATTCAGAGTATATTACAGCGCCGTGGACCCCTACATGGGACCCACCAGGCTATAAACAAGAAAACTCCACTCGACTAACCATCTCGGTTAGCGAGGACACACATTTGAATGATATGACATAAAAAGATACGCCCGGAGTAACCGGCGAAATAAGCATCAACCGACAATGTAACAATTTTAAAGTAGTACAATACAGAGTTTGAAATGAAAAGCCTATGTACTCGCGAGTACAATCTATAAATTATAATTGTGAGAACAACCAAATCGAAATGGACAAAAGAAATAAAGAGACCCAAATGCACATGTCAACGACCATGGCCAACATCCTCGTACTGTCCCGGTGCCCGCTCGTCCGGATAATCATAACCTGAAATCCATAACAAGAATTTCCCCAAAACGGGTCCCCAAAGGGGTTAGCAATTACGCTAGTACAAGTAATCAAGGCAAACCAATCGCTTACACATTTCATAGTACATGCACCAATATCAATTTCAAAAGTCAAAACCAGACATGTCTTTTCCGGAAACAAACAGTCAAATAATTTGCCTTGGGAACAGAGCAATATCATAGATCCCGCCCGAGGCCTCTAAGGACCCTCCCGAGCTGGCCACATTATTAAAACAAAACACGCACATGCATCGCCTTGGGAACAGAGTAATATCATTGATCCCGCCCGAGGCCTCTAAGGACCCTCCCGAACTGGCTAGCTATAGAAGCTCATGAATCCAGGACTCAACCCTTTGGATTCCCTCCTTGATCCCGTCGGACCAACACGAGGTGAGCAAATCACACACAAAAATACATTACCATTCCACGTTAAGCATAAAGGTTTCCAAAAATACTTGCCTTGAATAATTGATGACGCAACGAGCGGAAAGGATAATCACCGATGAACGCTATGAACCAAAGGAACCGAACCTAACGATTCGAAGAACATAATCACAACCAACTCTAGACGAATACGGAAATGGAATACACCCGAAAACCCGCCTACGATTCATGTATATTCGTATAAAAATAACAACGATGGCGGATCACAACCAAACCCTCTCGATTCCGCAAAACTATGAAAATATACCATGAATCCATAGGAAAACTAATGATATCAACAAGATGAATCATATTCATCTTGAATCCAACAACAAAACGGAACGAATCGGAAGAAGATCCCAAAACCCCCAAATTATCCAAAAGTAGGGTTCTAAGAGATTTTACCTTGATTTGACGATGAACAATGAATGATTAGAGATAGGTTGATGATATGAAGCTTGAATACACTTCTACAATGGTATTTGGGCGAAAATCGGGCGAAACCTAGATCTCCAGGTCGTTCCCGTCGCGAAGAGAAGTGAGAGAGGTGAGAAATGAGGAAAAATACGGCTGCTGTCAGTTTATATACTGGCCGGTGTTACGGCCGTAACATCCATAACATACGGCCGTAACATATGAACATTACGGCCGTAACTCACCGCTTTACGTGAATCGCTCTGTGAATGAAACTGGGCAAAATTTACGAACGACACATACGGCCGTATCAAGACACCATTACGGCCGTATCAATACTTATGGCCGTAACTCAAACATGATACGCCCGTAACTCAGGACTGGACCAGGGGGCAAGAAACGTAGCATTGTTACGGCCGTATGAAGGAAGATTACGACCGTAACTCTCGATTATTACGGCTGTAACATATAAGGCTTACGGCCGTAACATGGCCTGTGACAGCAGGCCATAGTCTGAAACACTACCGACGAGGGGATGATCGGAAATAGAACAAGAAAAATAACAACGTGTATCCACGACCAACGGATGCACTCGCCACGGATTTAAGTCAGAAATCAAAACGTTACGATGAAGCGTGATTCCGAATGCCCGGAGGTTCAGGAACAACAAAGATAACAAGAATACCCTAAACTTAAGAAAATTACGAAACGGCCCAAACGTTCAAAAACCGCGATACGACGTCGGATTAACAAACCGAAACTCCCAACACGAACAACTCAACTATACGAACTGGTGAAACCAAAGAAATTACAAAAGCGAACGAGTTCCACGAGAATCGAACGTTCATGCCATAATACATGACATAAAACAGAATAATATCAAAACATCACCAAGATCATCCAGATGGAGAAACTCTAAGAATAACATAGATTCAAAATGTCGACAAGGTTACAAGCAAACAACTAAAAAAAATAAAAATACACCAAAATGGGAATATCGGAAAAAGAAGAAAAATGCGGATATTACATTCTACCCCTCTAAAAACAAGTTTCGTCCCGAAACTTAAGAAACAAACAACTCGGGGTATCTAGCACGCATACTATCCTCGGTTTCCCAAGTTGCCTCCTCGACACCATGTCTTGACCACTGCACCTTGACCAAAGGGATGGTCTTATGCCTTAGTCGTTTCTCGCGATGCTCCAAAATCTTCAAAGGACGTTCTTCAAAAGTGACATCCTCGGCGACATCAATCTCTCCATAATCGATGACGTGACTAGGATCCGGGACATATTTCCTCAGCTGGGAAACATGAAAAACGCTATGAACATGAATCAAGGCCGGAGGTAACGCCAAACGATATGCCAACCCACCGACTCGCTCGAGAATCTCAAAGGGTCCAATAAATCTCGGACTCAACTTCCCTTTCTTCCCGAAATGAAAAACTCCTCTCGTCGGCGACACCTTCAGCAAAACGTGGTCTCC
Organism: Orobanche coerulescens; assembly: GCA_033398695.1. NCBI lineage: Eukaryota > Viridiplantae > Streptophyta > Magnoliopsida > Lamiales > Orobanchaceae > Orobanche > Orobanche coerulescens. The sequence goes on along the minus strand of CM065815.1, from coordinate 87,457,478 downwards.
CGCCTCGAATTCTAAAGGTCGACGACGGACATCGGCATATGACTTCTGTCGACTTTGGGCAGTCAACATCCGTTCCCGAATTAAGTCTATCTTCCGCCTCGTCTCTAAAACAACATCCGGCTCTGTCCCGATCAAATCGGACGCCTCATTCCCACAAATCGGTGATCGACATCGCCGCCCATAAAGTGCCTCATACGGTGCCATCCGAATCGGCGCGTGCCAACTGTTGTTGTACGTGAATTCGATTAATGGCAAATGCTCCTCCCAGTCATTACTCCAATCGAGAGCACAAGCACGCAGCATGTCCTCAAATGTCTGGATAGTGCGCTCCGACTGCCCATCTGACTGGGGGTGAAAAGAGGTGCTCAAACGCAAACGAGTACCCAACGCCTTATGCACCGCCTGCCAAAAGTGTGATACAAAACGGCCATCACGATCCGAAACAATAGACTTCGGAGTACCGTGAAGCCTCACAATCTGCGCGACAAACACACGAGCCAACTTCTCCGGGCCCCAAGTATCCTTGATGCCCAGAAAATGTGCCGACTTGGTCAGACGATCAACAATCACCCATACCATATTCATGCCCGACCTCGATCTCGGCAAACTCGAAATGAAATCCATCGATATATCTTCCCATTTCCATTCCGGAACGGGAAGTGACTGCAATAACCCAGCCGGTCGCTGATGCTCGATCTTGACCTGCTGACAAGTCAAACATCTCGCTACAAACTGTGCGACCTCCTCCTTCATATTATTCCACCAGAAATTCCTCCTTAGGTCTTTGTACATCTTACTCGAACCAGGATGAATGGAGTAAGGCGTAGCATGGGCCTCCCGCAAAATACTCTGTCTCAACTCTGTGTCGTTCGGCACACAAAGCCGACTCTGGAATCTCAAAATACCATCCTCGTGAATCACAAACCCAGGAGACTTTCCCTTAAGAACATTCTCTCGGATTTGAGTAATCATCGGATCCTCTAACTGCTTCAGCTTAATTTCATCGATCAAAGATGACGAAATCTCTAAAGCAGAAAGTTGCCCGACAGCCCCAGGCAACAAAATCTCAACATCAAACTCAATCAAAGCCCGCCGAAGCTCAGACTGAGACGTAAGGACCTCGAGCGTTCGCAACGCAACCGGTTTCCGACTCAAGGCGTCGGCCACGGCGTTCGCCTTGCCTGGATGATAAAGAATTTCGAGGTCATAATCCTTAATCAGTTCTAACCACCTCCTCTGCCTCATATTCAACTCCCGCTGAGTAAATATGTATTTCAGACTTTTATGATCGGTAAAAATCTGACATGCAGAGCCGAAAAGATAGTGACGCCAAATCTTAAGCGCAAAAACGACTGCCGCTAACTCCAAGTCATGAGTAGGGTAGTTCAGCTCGTACGGCCTCAACTGTCTCGACGCATAGGCAATGGTCCTGCCGTGCTGCATCAATACGCACCCAAGACCCTGACCCGAAGCATCACTATAAACGGCAAAACCCTCGTTGCCACATGGCAATGCCAAAATCGGGGCTGAAGTCAAACGTCTCTTCAGCTCCTCAAAACTCGACTGCCTCTCGTCATTCCAGACGAACTTCTCGGATTTCTGGAGCAACTGTGTAAGTGGTCGAGCCAGTTTCGAGAAACCCTCGACGAACCTACGGTCGTATCCATCTAAACCCAAGAAACTACGGATCTCATTCACATTCGTGGGCGGTGCCCAATCCAACACTGCCTCAATTTTCTGCGGATCCACACGAACTCCCTCGGCTGAAATCACGTGACCTAAAAACATCACTTCCTTCAGCCAGAACTCACATTTCGAGAGCTTCGCATAGAGTTGCTCGGTCCTCAAAATGTCTAACACTATCCGCAAATGATGGGCATGTTCTTCCTCGTTCCTCGAATAAATAAGAATATCGTCATTGAAAACGACGACACACTTATCCAAATACTCGATAAAGACTTTGTTCATCAACTGCATGAACACCGTCGGTGCATTAGTTAACCCAAAAGGCATAACTACAAACTCATAATGTCCGTATCTCGTCCGAAAAGATGTTTTCGGCACATCGGACTCCCTCACCCGGAGCTGATAGTACCCCGATCTCAAATCAATCTTTGAAGAATACCGCCGCTCCCTGCAACTGATCGAACAAGTCATCAATCCTCGGCAAAGGATACTTGTTCTTGATGGTCACCTTGTTCAGTTCGCGATAGTCGATACACAAACGCAGTGAACCATCCTTCTTACGCACAAACAGGACCGATGCGCCCTAAGGCGAAGCGCTCGGTCGAATATAACCTGACTCAAGAAGCTCACTCAACTGTTTCTTTAACTCGGCCATCTCTGAAGGTGCCATGCGATACGGCGCCTTCGAAATCGGAGCCGCGCCCGGCTCTAACTCTATAGCAAACTCAACCTCACGATCCGGTGGCAATCCCGATAACTCGTCAGGAAATACATCAGGAAACTCACTAACGACTGGAATCGACGAAAGCTCGACTCCACCATTCTCCGCCTTCAAGGCGTAGCACCAATAACCAGTACACCCCTTTAGCAGGAGTTTCATCGCCTTCAAGGCGTTAATAACAAACTTCTGGTTTCTCTTTCGCCCCGCGAAAGAATGTTCGGTGCCGTCCTCGGCTAGCATGGTAATGATCCTCGTGCGGTAGTTCATGATCGCACCATGACGCTCGAGCCAATCATCCCCGAGAATCAAATCCTCATCCTCAATATCAACAACAATAAGATTAGAGAGCCAAGCTCTCTCACAAATAAACACAGAACAGTGTCGGACCTCTCGATCGCCAACGATCCTATCACCGCTAGGAAGTTTAACGATGAAAGACTCGCAAGGCAACAAACAGTCGAGACTCAAACGGCGCACACACCCCAGCGATATGAACGAATGTGTAGCACCAGAATCGAAAAGCACACTGACAGGATGAGAATGGATATGAATGGTACCTGTCGCCACAGTGGCTGCGGGATCATCGGCCCTCCTCATCTCGTAGATACGCGGGCCGCGAGCCGACACCGGGAAGCTCCTCCCCTAGTGGGCTGACCTCGACCCCTACCTCGGCCGGCACTCGGTGGAGGTGGCGGGGCAAATGTGCCCTGGTTCACACTCGGCTCCATAGGTGCTGGTTGAGAAGAACGGGCGCCGCGAAGCTGTCTGATCTGTTCACAAAAGGGGGCCTTGTGGCCCAACTGTCCACAAGTATGACAAGTAAACTTCAGACGAGGACACTGCCGGTTCCTATGGCCCTGCACACCACAGTTAAAGCATGTGGGTTCACGAGCAGAGGTTCCGGTGGCACCCCGAAAGCTCCCAGAGAAACGAGCCGAACCGCCCGTAGAAATATTTGCAGACTGAGACTTCTGCTGGCCTCCACTCTTGGGTCCAGAAAAATTTCCAACCGACTTCTGCTTCTTGCTCTCACGAGCCAAATCACTAGCCGTCACCGACATATCATAAGTGAGGGCCCTACTCTGATAATCCTTCAAAGTAGTGCAGACGAGTCCAGACATATAGTCCCGAATGGACAGCTTCATCCTCCTGGAAAAATGAAAAAATTTGTCGCTCTCTTCGACAACTTGGGTCTTCACATAGCCCAATTCCTTGTTAAAATCGGCAATGGCTTGAGATACGGGGATATCCCGTGGTTGAGCATCATAGAAAGCATGCACTCGAGCCTATCTGACCGGCCACGGACAATATTCATTCTCCATCAGCTCCTGAAATTCGGCCCACGAAGCAACATGATCCTTGGGCCCCACGGCTTCCCACCAATCCATAGCGTCCCCAGTGAGAAAGTACTGGGCAATAGGGACCTTGCGGTCCTCGGGACAGTTGGTGGCAACAAAGACCTTAGATATCTCCTTGATCCACCCCTCCCAGCCGATCGGGTCTGATGCTCCCGAAAACTGAGGAGGATGCATCTTGATGACATCTTGGAGCCAACGGTCGGCCCCGCCCCGATTAGCATGGGCCTGATCGGGGTTTTGAACCACTTGAGCTATCGCCGCCATTTGGTTTACCATTTGCTGCATAACGGCCGCAATACCAAGGTCGGCGCGCTCCTGAGAAGAAGCATGACTGTGGCGGTCACCGGTACTGCCGGCTCCCGAAGAATGCGACGTGGCCGCCCCACCGGCTGCCCCACGTCCTCGGCCGCGTCCACGACCACGACCACGACAACGACCACGGTTTCCTCCGGCATCCATACTGGTGTTAAGAGATAACAGAAGTATGTTGATGATGAGTAAGGGAGGAAAAAGCAAATACGATTCGAAAAGCGGAAATACAATGCAAGAAAACAAAGGACCGAATAAGAAAACTTACGAGCACTGGAAGTGCCGAGATGCTGGCAGCGGTGTGACAATGTGCAAAACAGAACGTGACTAGACCCAAATAACCAAAAAGCCTAGGTATCCATAAACCTAGAGCGCTCTGATACCATTTTCTGTAACACCCCGAGATATTCAGAGTATACTACAGCGCCGTGGACCCCTACATGGGACCCACCAGGCTATAAACAAGAAAACTCCACTCGACTAACCATCTCGGTTAGCGAGGACACACATTTGAATGATATGACATAAAAAGATACGCCCGGAGTAACCGGCGAAATAAGCATCAACCGACAATGTAACAATTTTAAAGTAGTACAATACAGAGTTTTAAATGAAAAGCCTATGTACTTGCGAGTACAATCTATAAATTATAATTGTGAGAACAACCAAATCGAAATGGACAAAAGAAATAAAGAGACCCAAATGCACATGTCAACGACCCTGGCCAACATCCTCGTACTGTCCCGGTGCCCGCTCGTCCGGATAATCATAACCTGAAATCCATAACAAGAATTTCCCCAAAACGGGTCCCCAAAGGGGTTAGCAATTACGCTAGTACAAGTAATCAAGGCAAACCAATCGCTTACACATTTCATAGTACATGCACTAATATCAATTTCAAAAGTCAAAACCAGACATGTCTTTTCCGGAAACAAACAGTCAAACAATTTGCCTTGGGAACAGAGTAATATCATAGATCCTGCCCGAGGCCTCTAAGGACCCTCCCGAGCTGGCCACATTATAAAAACAAAACACGCACATGCATCGCCTTGGGAACAGAGTAATTTCATTGATCCCGTCCGAGGCCTCTAAGGACCCTCCCGAACTGGCTAGCTATACAAGCTCATGAATCCAGGACTCAACCCTTTGGATTCCCTCCTTGATCCCGTCGGACCAACACGAGGTGAGCAAATCACACACAAAAATACATTACCATTCCACGTTAAGCATAAAAGTTTCCAAAAATACTTGCCTTGAATAATTGATGACGCAACGAGCGGAAAGGATAATCACTGATGAACGTTATGAACAAAAGGAACCGAACCTAACGATTCGAAGAACATAATCACAACCAACTCTAGACGAATACGGAAATGGAATACACCCGAAAACCCGCCTACGATTCATGTATATTCGTATAAAAATAACAACGAGGGCGGATCACAACCAAACCCTCTCGATTCCGCAAAACTATGAAAATATACCATGAATCCGTAGGAAAACTAATGATATCAACAAGATGAATCGTATTCATCTTGAATCCAACAACAAAACGGAACGAATCGGAAGAAGATCCCAAAACCCCCAAATTATCCAAAAGTAAGGTTCTAAGAGATTTTACCTTGATTTGACGATGAACAATGAATGATTAGAGATAGGTTGATGATATGAAGCTTGAATACACTTCTACAATGGTATTTGGGCGAAAATCGGGCGAAACCTAGCTCTCCAGGTCGTTCCCGTCGCGAAGAGAAGTGAGAGAGGTGAGAAATGAGGAAAAATACGGCTGCTGTCAGTTTATATACTGGCCGGTGTTACGGCCGTAACATTCATAACATACGGCCATAACATATGAACATTACGGCCGTAACTCACCTGCCTTACGGCCGTAACTGTTCCAGGAATCAAACTGGGCAAAATTTACGAACGACACATACGGCCGTATCAAGACACCATTACGGCCGTATCAATACTTACGGCCGTAACTCAAACATGATACGCCCGTTACTCAGGACTGGACCAGGGGGCAAGAAACGTAGCATTGTTACGGCCGTATGAAGGAAGATTACGGCCGTAACTCTCGATTATTACGGCCGTAACATATACGGCTTACGGCCGTAACATGGCCTGTGACAGCAGGCCATAGTCTGAAACACTACCGACGTGGGGATGATCGGAAATAGAACAAGAAAAATAACAACGTGTATCCACGACCAACGGATGCACTCGCCATGGATTTAAGTCAGAAATCAAAACGTTACGATGAAGCGTGATTCCGAATGCCCGGAGGTTCAGGAACAACAAAGATAACAAGAATACCCTAAACGTAAGAAAATTACAAAACGGCCCAAACGTTCAAAAACCGCGATACGATGTCGGATTAACAAACCGAAACTCCCAACACGAACAACTCAACTATACGAACTCGTGAAACCAAAGAAATTACAAAAGCGAACGAGTTCCACGAGAATCGAACGTCCATGCCATAATACATGACATAAAACAGAATAATATCAAAACATCACCAAGATCATCCCAGATGGAGAAACTCCAAGAATAACATAGATTCAAAATGTCGACAAGGTTACAAGCGAACTACTAAAAAAAATAAAAATACACCAAAACGGGAATATCGGAAAAAGAAGAAAAATGCGGATATTACATCAACATCATGAACTTTCTTGACATACACAAATAAGAAGGCAGATTGTATGTTGCTAGGGTAACCGGCCAACAACTATACTTTGCACTTAATGACTTATGAGGGTTTATACCATTCGCGGACAAGATTAATTTCAGATTCCTATCTTCCTTTCCAAATTCTTTCCACTTGTCGTCAACAAGCTTCCAAGATGGGGAATCACAAGGATGTCTTAGCTTGCCATCACTGACCCGACCTTGCGCGTGCCAAGTTAGGTCATGTGCGGTTTCTGGTGACGAGAACATTCTTCTAAATCTAGGAATGGGCGGGAAATATCAAACAACTTTTCTCGGCACTGTCTTGCTATTCTCCTTCTACCGAGAAGTGCCACAAGTTGGACATTCAGAAGCATCCTTATGCTCATCCCAGAACAAGACATAATCATTCTCACAAGCATGATACTTAATGTATTATATGCTTATTCCTTTTAGCAACTTCTTGGCCTCGTATATCGACTTAGGGATTGTATTATTTGAAGGCAAAACATCATTTAGATCGCCCAATAAAGCATCAAAGCTTGTATCAGACCATCCAAATTGACCCTTCAAATGTTGGAATTTCAGCAATCCATTTAGTGCATTATACTTAGACCCTTCATACTGTAATATCCGCAATTTCGAATTTCGGTAATTTTCTTTTTTCGGCGGAAGTCCGTTTTGACGACTCGCTCATGACCTTTCGTCATTTCGAGAATGATTAATTCTGCACTTTTTGTCATCCGAGTTCGTTTCGGTGTCGTTTTGTTGAGTTCCGTGTCCTTAATCGACTTTTTCACGTGGGAGTTCGACTTTGTAAAGTCGCCATTAATTTTTGGTAACTCCAAAAATTCTAAATCTTTGCAATATTATAGAGCATCGAGTTAGCTTTCCAATGGTTCGAACGGTGAGTCAATCGGAGTCCGGAGAGAGTTATGGTCGTTTTAGCTCACCCGCTCGTTATTGGCCGATCACTGCCGGCCGAACTCGACCGTGTCGTCCGACACGGCCCGTGCCGTGCAATGCGGAAATGCGGAAGTTTCGTCTCAGGACCCGACCGTGTCGTCCGACACGGCCGTGCCGCACTCGTCTGAAATGCCGGAACCGATCGCTGACACGCCCGACCGTGTTCCAGACACGGCCGAAGTCGTGCCATTGTCGCTTGACGGGTCACTTCGGAAGGCCCCTCGCGCCGCGACCGTGTCTAGCAGGACACGGCCGAGTCCCCGGTCAGCTGCGCGCCACGACCGTGTCAGGCGGACACGGCCGAGTCTGTCAAGCCTATAAAAGGCCCCGCAGACGCTTTTTCTTGCCATTTTTCACCTTCTTCTTCTCCTCTTCCGCACTGGCGTGTTCTAAGCTTGAAGCCATGTTGTTTAACAACATATCCATGGAGTTTGGAGGTTCATAACATCGATTAATCCTTCCATAACTTGCTCCGATCGACCGAATCAAGGCAAGTTTTCCTAAAATATAGTTTTGGGGATTTTGTTCGATTTGTCCGTTTAATTCGTTTTAACTCAGAATATTGATGGATTGATGATTGTTAAGATATATTATATCTAATTCCTTGTTATTCCACGGTTGGATCGGCACGGATTTGTCGTTTTATTGAGTATTTTATCGACGCCTTGAAGGTGTTCGATAAAATGTCTTAAAGGGGTTTTTGGGCGTTCTACGATTATCCTTCCTCGTATGATCGATGATTTATTGATTATATTGTTGTTAGGGTCGAGTTTCTTGTGAAGAAACCGTGTTGAACCCTTCCGTTCGTTGTCGTCTTCCTTTTCGTTAACATCGGGCCCGAAGCTTTCCGGTTGAGCCGTATCCGTTCGTGGTTCCGTGCTCGTGGTATCGAGGCAAGTACCTTGTCCATACCATTCTTGTTTTGTGGATATGATAATTGGTGATCATCTTGGTGTGTTTGTTTATTTGTTTGAAATGAGTTTTCAAAGGATTCGGCTAGCCTCGTTAAGGCTCACTTTCAAAACGCGTGTGTTTTGTAAATTGTGTGGGTTGTAAGTGATTACATGAATCCTTTGGATATAATTGATGTTGATGTTGCGCTTGATAATGCGTGTGTACGAGTATTGCTTATTTCCGTCGCGTTATGGTTGACGTGCGTGTTGTTATTTATTCGTGTGGTCGTGGACTGACGGATGAATTATGTGAATTGGTGTATCGATTTGATAATTGTTACAACAATTGATGTGTGCTTGATGTTTGTGATAATGTGGATACTTGTTGTGAGAAACGTCGTATCCGGGAACCTCCGAGGGCGGGCGTGCACTCGGCCCGGTGTATCCGCAATGTGCGGCTCCATATGGGTGGTGAACGCCGGTGTTACCTAATGCGCGCGCAAGGGGCGGCTCTTGCGGGAGTGACGCGGTGCGGTGACATGTTCAATGAGCGGCCAACAAGATGGAAGTGAACGCAGGTACAGTGCGCAAGGAGGCGCTGGCGTGCTTATTGTTAACGGGTATTTGAGTGATAGCTAAGACCCGTTCTGCGACGATGTTCGTATCTCAAATTCTTTCAACTCACTTTTAAATGTTTGTCTTGATATAGACCGCGATTCGTGTTTTTGAAAGCTTGTTTCAACTTGTTTTTAAAGCGTTGGTATCAGGGTTAATTAACCAAGGAGGTTTGACGAAATCTCCGAGGGTTAATTAATCGGGGGTCTTGAGCAGGATATGTCGAATGAGAGATTGTACCTTTGATGGTATTGTGGTGCTATTCTGTGTTTTGGGTCGAGGACCCTGTGGAATGTTGAGATGATTGATCTCGTGTTGATATTATTTGATTTTGGGTCGAGAATCCCGTGGAAATATTTGTGAAGATTCGTTTGTGTTGATTGAGTGGCTTTCTTGCAAATTGTTTTCTATTAAAACTCTCGATGGCATCTTTAAAACTGTTTTATAAATGGTTTCCCTTTATCGGTGATCTTTCGGTTTTGAGAAATGTTTATCAAACTCATGCCTCGGGAAGTACTTTTCGTTACTTTTGTATTTTTGAGGATTCCTGGTTATTGTTATTCGTGAAATGTGATTGGTATGGCTCGTATTTGCACTTTGTTCTTGCACTAGCAAAACAGTGGAGTTTTGCTAACCCCCGAGTATTCGGGGGGTGGATGTCTGTTTTTGCATTCAGGTTTGGGAGCATAACACAGGGTCGGCACGGAGGATGATGAAAGATGAACGATACTAATCACACGAGGATCCGTATGAGGTCATTGGTATAGTTATAGTTTATTTTCCACTGTGGTATTCTTTCCCGTTGTACGGGAGTGTGTTGTAACCGACCCCTGCGTGGGCATGTAATGAGTTTGAGTTGTATGTATTTAATGAAAGACCAAATCGGTCTACTTAGTCATTTTAGCCTTAAAGGCATTGTCGAGTTATTCTATGTTGTTACCAGCCTGGTAGATCCTTGAGGAAAGGTTCTACGGCGTGTAATATCCCTGAGCGGATTGGGGGTGTTACATTTATGGTATCAGAGCTTAGGTTGTGGAAACCTAGGCTGTCGGGTCAGTGGTGTCTGTTGAGTTTTGTCTTGTCGGATTTTATCTGACTGAGTCGTGTCGCGACGCGTCGTCTGAGTTTGTTGGTCGTGATTAGTATCGTGGCCGATCATCATCTTCGTGCGACCTGTGAATGTAAGTCTCCCTTCTTTGTGTTGTGCCTCGTGTGACACGAGCTATTTTTATGATTATTTGTTAAGTGACGGAATCCTTTTATGGATTTTGATTTCGTGATATGTGGTTATTTGACTCTCATATTTCGTTCAGGAGTAGTGTTGTTGGATTATGCATGTTGAACAGTATTTCTTTTATCCGCTGTGTGAGTTCTTTTGTAATGACTTTCGGTATTTTACCGACCGAGTTTTATTTCGAAAACCGATTCCCTTAACTGAGTTTTTGGCATTATGGCCTTGACCACTTTGACGAAATTCTTATGACGGTATTTAGTATTTTGTAAATGGCTTTCGTGAGTTTTTGAAATATTACCGTCATCGGCCTTTTTGGCATTTTTGTAAATGGTTTTTAGTCTGGTGGGTTCCGGCGTGGGACCACGGCGCTATAATGTTCTGTGAAATTACTGTTAGGAGTATGCCCTCGAATGCCACTCAGAGGTTGTTGAGAGAGGGCATTGTACTTGTAATTATGTAAACCATTTATATAAGGCAAATGAATGTTTCTTTATTTACTGGTAGTTACTGGCATTCCTAACTCGTAAATAAACATATAGAAACTAGTCCGTGTATTTGAGAGCAAAACGTTCCACTCCTTATTGGATAAGGGGGTCGGCACTGGAAAGGTTATAGCTCAAATACTTAATCGTTCGCAAGTCGATGAAACTTGACAGGGCGTTAAGTTTATGTGAAGACTTGTATGACGTGTTCTTTGACATGGAGAGTGCCTGTCGAACACTAATGGTTAGTGGGAGCACACGTTATAGGTATGCTAATTGGATTAGTGTACTCGAACCGACTCACCCTCGATTCGTCACATGGATTTCACTCCGGGACACCAATGACGGAATCGAATGTTTGTGATAGGTATTCTTGATCCTTCGACTTGAGGATTTAGTAGGGATGTGCTTGTGACGTCAAGATTTTCATTAGAGTAGTTCGACCCCGTAAACCTAAGGCGGGGGTCAACCTCGACGTGCATCTTAACGGGCAAGTAGCAGTCCTATCAATACCAAGATAGAATTCTTTCTCCCGTTAGTGAGCGGGTTATATGTCCTATGCGGTTATTGGCGAGATGAGATCATAAGTCTTTGGCCAAAGCATTGGAGCTAGTTGTATTAGATACACGGCTCGATCATCTCGATTTGCATTAACGCATGCATAGCGCCAAGTACTGAGATAGGGTTTGACCGACCGTGACCCTATAACTTGATCGGGACATTTGAAAGAAGGGTTTATACGTATCTTGGTATTCACGACAGAATGGTTCTTGAATGATCCCAATCATTCGTTCTCGATTAAGTGCAGTGTAGGCCACCAGTGGCTAGGTGGTGCTACTACTCTTTGGTTCCTCCCATTGCCGATCGAGACGGACCTACCGAGTCGCGCATTAGGATTGACGACGGAATGAATTAATCTAATTCAATCATAATTAATATTAGATAATGGAAATCTAATTTGGGACATAGGATATTTAAATCTATTTATCGGATATATTGATTTACGGCTTAATGTATTAAATATATCACTGGGTTATTAATTTAATTCATGGATATAATTATTTCTTGGAGAAATTAATTATGTTATTATGTATTTGATATGATTAATTAATTGGATTAATTGATCGATATAAATACATCGGAACGGAATCAGAGTTTATCTGTTTGGACTCTCGGGAGTCCGAAACGAACCGAACTCGTCGTATTTCTTCATCATAGCCGCCCCCCTTCCCCACACCTTGACAAGACTTTGATTTTTAAATCAATTGGAATCTTGATTAGGTGTTTAATGAATAGATATTTGATATCTTTTTCAAGGTGGGGTTAAACATGAGTTGTTCTCATGTGGAAAGGAATTGAATAAGAAGAGAAGACTTGTCACTCTCTAAAATGATCAGTGTGCCAACCGTGAGATACATTGAGAGAGAGAGAAAGTGAGACTTTGAGTTCAAACACTTATCTTCATCTTCTTCTTCAACTTGTTCTTGGTGATTCTTGGAGAAAAATCAAGAAATAAATGAGAGTTGTGAGTTATACACTTAGAGTGTGATAATCTCATATTGGAAGCTTCATCACTTAGCTCTAGCCGTATCCTCGGAGGATAGCAAGGTGATCGTCGTTCCGGTCGTTTCTCCGGCGCGTGGCAAGTAGAGACGCGGTACTTTCGGCGTTGGATCGTTCAAGAGCTTGGGGAATAGCTCAAGAGAAGGTTTCCATTTAATCAACGGACTTCGAGGGTTAGTTTCTTATGACTCTTGCTTTTCGTTTATATATTCGTATATACGTAGCTCGATCGATCCTCGTAGGGATTCGGATCGAATTAATTTTCGTTTTACCGCTTCCGCTGGGCCTTCGTTTTAGGCACCGAATCCCAACAGTGGTATCGGAGCGTAGGTCTTGCGATCGTATATACGATATTGGCATTTGGAATGCTCGATTAGATGGTGAATGATTTGGAATCATTTTAGTCATAATCGTGGTATATGTTTTTCGTTCGTAATAATTGTATTTTTCGTAAGTTTATGTCTAAATATAAATCTTAAATTTCCGGGAAATATGATTTATATTGAAGATATGAAAGTCGTAAAATATTGATATTGGATATCCGTGAAAATCTAGCCCCGAATCGTCGTCGGACGACTTTTTGGACAAAAGGGTATTTTGGCGAGAATGACTCGACCGTGTCTGGGTGACACGGCCGTGTCCGGCAGATGTGGCTAGCCGCTGCACAGACCCGACCGTGTCGAGACTCGGGTGTGTCGGCGAAAGTGACTCGACCGTGTCTGGATGACACGGTCGTGTCCGATCTACCAAGTCATCGCCAGCGACCCGACCGTGTCCTAGGACTCGGCCGTGTCTGGCGGATTCTTCCGAGCGTGACTCGGCCAAGCCAGCGTGATCGCCGGTAAGCCGCCGAGGGTGACTCGGCCATCTTGGCCGTTTTCACCCCGCTCGATTTTTTCGTGTATTCTTGAAAATTAATCTCCCGCATGTTAAATTGGATTTAATATGATTAAAATGATTTTTGGTATTTCATTTTATAAGGGAAATTTGATTAATTGGAATATTTATGGTCGACCGAATTATTTTGAACGTTATCAAATTACCGATTGTGTGAATCGATTGGATCGGTTCGTATTGTTGATTGGATCAATGTATCTCTACGCTTTCCATTTATATAGTATTTATTGGATGAATGCTTTTTGAATGGGGATGTGGTTCGTGGACTTAGATTTGAATCGTTCGTTTTATTCGATTGGGTTGTAAAGGCCGTTTTGAGCCTATTTATTTTACTAGAAATGTTTGTATCTAGGATGCAATTTTCGATGTAAAATTTATATGTAATGACGAAGACCGGAGGAAGATCCATTTCGAGAAGACGAAGATTCAAGACGAAGACTTGTAATTAGATTACGAAGTTTTTGTTTTCTAGGAACGGTCCATGAACCACATGTTGGTAGCAACTAGGTTGTGAATGGTTTTTATTGTATGAATGCCTCAAACGCGCTAATATGATTAATGTGCAAAGTGTAACGTTAATCGCGAAAATTCTCCCACTATAAATAATTAAGATTATAAGGTTTCAAGGTTTTCCTTCCCTCCATCGAGTTTTCGGGAAATTGAAATCCAAACCGGATGTGCTATGCTTCCGAGTTATCGGGGTAGTCGTTCGGGGAGGATGGATAAATTACCGAGAGCGCATTGGATGCCTTCGGTTGGAGCAAATTTTATCCCTAGAAACCTGATAGGTTGCCGGATAAGATTCAATTGTGAAACTGATTTGCGTCGATGGTATAAACTTAACTTGTTCACGAACCATAGAAATCGTATAGGTTGAGGGGAGTGAACAAGGGGAAAAAGAAGATCGAATCATCCATTAGATGGGTTGGTGTTGGACACCACTTTATGAAAATTAATAGACTAGAAACCTGTTCGGTTGCCCTCTATTAAGATTTATAAAGAACTCGATCACCACTATGAAGTAGAGCGACGATACTTCCGGATATCACATGGGAGTGTGTTATTCCGATAAAAATAGTGGGAGTTGGGTAACAAGGATAGAAAAGACCTTAAATTCTATACTCAGAACATAATTGAATGAGTCACTAATTAATCTGTTATACTTAATGCAGACAAATCTCAATATGACAATGAATCCACTCGCAATTCTACTCGAAAAGAACACCTTAATGGGACCTAACTTTGTGGATTGGCTCCGCAATCTGATGATTGTCCTCAGTATAGAGGCACTGGGATACGTCTTGGAGACGGACATTCCGGCGCCTCCTATGCGGACTCGAGCCAATCAGGAAGAGATTGAAAACCACTAAAAGTGGGTTAAGGATGACGTGAAAGTCCGTGCTTATATGATGGCTTCCATGTCTAATGAGCTTCAGAGAGCTCATGAGAAAATGACTTCTGCTAGGCAGATTCTATCTCACTTAACCGAGCTTTATGGTGAGCACAGCAGAACTGCTAGATATGAGATATCCAAGCAACTGTTCGGTGCTAGGATGAAGGAAGGTGAGAAGGTTGGGGAACACGTCCTCAAAATGATATCCATGATCGAGAGATTGGAGGCTCTTGATTTTAAAATGGATGCTTCTCTCCAGCGACCTTATCCTCTGATCTCTCCCGATTCCTTCTCACAGTTTGTTATGAACTTCAACTGCAACGAAATTGCATGTAACTTAGCTGGGCTAATGAACAAACTAGTGACCGCTCAGTCTCAGATGAAGACTCCGCGGATGAAGGAGTCTGCACTTGTGATTTCTTCTGGACTTCGGAAGTCTAAGAATAAGAAGAAAAAGACCAAGAAGCAGACTGGACCACAAGCAAAGGACCTTAAGGGAAAGGGCAAGGCCCCGATAGTTCCAAAGAACAAGAAGAATAAGGATGCTTGTCTCAAGTGCGGTGGTGGGCCACCGGGCTAGAGACGTCCGATTCTTCATGGCACTTAGTCTGAGAACTTTTAGTTTTGGAAACAAATTGTTACGCTCGTATTTCCTACTTCTGGATCTTGGATTACGGTGCTAGTTCTCATATTTGTACCGTGAATCGGGATGCGGAACAAAGTAGGAAGCTTGGATCTGGAGAAGTTATGATCACGGTCGGAAGCGGGCATAGTGTCGAGGCGACCATAGGATCACTTCTTTTGGGTTTAGAATCCGGTTTTGTTTTGACTTTAGAAGATGTACTTGTTTTGCCCAAGGGGCACAAAAACATTGTATCCATTCCGGTCATGGACCGAAAAGGCTTTTCATTTTTCATTGGTGATGGTTCCTGCAAAATTTATTTTAGAAATAAACTAGTGGGTACTGCTACATTGTTGAATGGATTGTATCATCTAAAGCTCAGCAACAAAGTAGTTGTGAATACTATGACTAGAAAACGTGGTAGGGATGAGACCAACCAAGTTTTGAAATGGCATCTTAGACTTGGTCATGTTGGTCAGACCAAGGTTTACAAGATGGAAAAAGATGGACTTATGGGTCCATTGGGATCGGATCCCTTTCCTACTTGTGAATCTTGCCTTAAAGGCAAAATGACTAAGTCCCCCTTCACAGGGACTTTTGAAAGAGCCGCTAATAAACTGGGATTAATCCATACCGACGTATGTGGTGCTTTGGAAGCAGCACGTGACGGATATAAATATTTCATTACGTTTACAGATGATCATACTAGGTATGGTTATGTATACTTAATGAAACATAAATCCGAGGCCTTTGAGAAATTCCAGGAATTCAAGGCCACGGTCGAAAACAAACGGTAATCATATCAAAGCACTTGGTCGGACCGAGGTGGCGAGTATATGAGTACGGAGTTTGACGAGTTCCTTAAGGAACATGGAATAGTTTCACAACTAACACCTCCAGGTACTCCTCGGTTAAATGGTGTGTCGAAAGAAGGAACCGGACCTGTTGAACATGGTCCGTTCCATGCCGGGCTATCTTGACTTGCCGATTTACTGTGGGGGTATGCACTCGATCGCCGCGTATATCTTGAACAGATGTCCTTCCAAATCCGTTCCTAAAACTCCACATGAGATGTGGGAAGGAAGGAAACCAAGTCTTAATCACATTAGGATTTGGGGATGTCCCGCCTATGTCAAGAAGACTAAGGTGGAAAAGTTGGAAGCTAGGTCTGCGAAGGGACGTTTCATAGGATTCCCGTCTGGGATGATGGGATATCTATTCTACATGCCCGAAGATCGAAGGATCGTTGTTGCTTTACAAGCACACTTCCTGGAAGATGAGTTCATTCAGGAAGGCGGAGCAGGTAGAAGTATTTCTTTAGAAGAATACAATGAAACTCCTCGAGAGACACTGTGCAAGAAACTGGAACCGAACTTTCTGAAACACAAGTACAACCACCTCGTAGGTCTAGTAGGGTGTATCATTTACCTGAGAGGTATGGGCTTGTGCACTTGGAGGAGCTGGGTCTCCATGAGGTTCCAAGTGATAGCCAAGAGACCGACCCGACGACCTATGACCAAGCGATGGTGGATGTAGACTCCGCGAAATGGCGTGAAGCTATGGAAGCCGAGATAGACTCGATGCATGTAAATCAGTCTGGACTCTAGTAGACCGCCCCAAGGGCATAGTGCCCATTGGGAATAAGTGGATCTACAAGAGAAAGACCGATGGTGATTGCAAGGTTGACGCCTTTTAGGCCAGGATTGTTTCAAAGGGTTATACCCATAAGGAAGTGTTCGATTTGCACGTTACCTTCTCGCCCGTAGCCATTATCAAGTCTATTCGCATTATGCTTGCTATAGCTGCCTACCACGATTATGAGATATGGCAAATGGACGTAAAGACGGATTTCCTTAATGGATTCCTCGAGGAGGAAATCTATATGGAGCAGCCTAAAGGCTTTGTGTCGAAGTCGATATTCGAGAAAGTGTGCAAGCTTCACGTTCCATTTATGGATGAAGCAAGCGTCGCGTAGTTGGAACCTTCGTTTTGACGAGGCGGTCAAAGAGTTTGACTTCGTGCAAAATGAAGAGGAACCTTGTGTATACAAGAAGGTTAGTGGGAGCAAGATCGCATTCTTAGTACTATATGTAGATGACATTCTACTAATAGGAAATGATGTGGGAATGCTCGATTACGTGAAAGCTTGGCTTTGAGTAATTTCTCCATGAAAGACTTGGGAGAAGCAACCTATATTCTTGGTATTCGGCTCTCCGGGATAGAGCGAAGAGAACAATAGGCCTTTCCCAAGCCCTCTATATAGATAAGATCTTAAAGCGATTTAAGATGGATGATTCTAAAGAGGGTTCCTACCGATGCAACATGGAATAAAACTCACCTTGAAGATGTGTCCTCAAAGTGAGGAACAACGCAAGGAAATGAGTAATATACCATATGCTTGGCCGTGGGTAGCCTTATGTATGCTATGTTGTGTACAAGACACGACATCACGCATCCGTAAGCGTGGTGAGTAGGTTTCGAGCAAACCTGGTAGGGAACATTGGATGCTTTGTAAAGAACGTTCTCAAGTACTTGAGAAGAACGAGAGATATGGTTCTTATGTACGGTGGAGATTTGGATGTGGTGGGATTCATCGATTCGGACGTCCAAGGCGAAGGACGACTCGATGTCCACTTCGCTACATATTTACTCTTAATGGAGGAGCATATCTTGGCGTAGTGCCAAGCAAAGCGCGACCGATTCCACTGTCAGTGAGTATCAAGCGGCCTCGGAGGCTTCAAGGAAGGGTTCGGATTAAGAAGTTTCAGGAGAACTTCAAATGATACCATGTCCGAAATTTGCTATTATTCATCTTTGCGACAACGACGGAGCTGTAGCGCAGGCCAAGGAGCCAAGGTTTCACAATAGCACCAAACATATTGAGAGGAAGTATCATCTCGTAAGAGAATTTGTTCGCAAGGGATACATTGTACTGCACAGAGTAGACTCGGCCGACAACGTCGCCGATCCACTGACCAAGCTACTTTCTCAGACTAGCTTGGAGCGTCATCTAGAGAACATGGGTATTAGATACCATAGTGTGTGGCATTGAGTGCAAGTGGGAGATTGTTAGGAGTATGCCCTCGAATGCCACTCAGAGGTTGTTGAGAGAGGGCATTGTACTTGTAATTATGTAAACCATTTATATAAGGCAAATGAATGTTTCTTTATTTACTGGTAGTTACTGGCATTCCTAACTCGTAAATAAACATATAGAAACTAGTCCGTGTATTTGAGAGCAAAACGTTCCACTCCTTATTGGATAAGGGGGTGGCCTTTGGAAAGGTTATAGCTCAAATACTTAATCGTTCGCAAGTCGATGAAACTTGACTGGGCGTTAAGTTTATGTGAAGACTTGTATGACGTGTTCTTTGACATGGAGAGTGCCTGTCGAACACTAGTGGTTAGTGGGAGCACACGTTATAGGTATGCTAATTGGATTAGTGTACTCGAACCGACTCACCCTCGATTCGTCACATGGATTTCACTCAGGACGATCAATGACGGAATCGAAAGGTTGTGATAGGTATTCGTGAACCTTCGACTTGAGGATTTAGGAGGGAGGTGCGGGTGACGTCCGGATTTTCGTTGGAGTAGTTCGACCCTGTAAACCTAAGGCGGGGGTCAACCTCGACGTGTATCTTAACGGGCAAGTAGCAGGTCCTACTGAATACCAAGATAGAATTCTTTCTCCCGTTAGTGAGAGGGTTATATGTCCTATGCGGTTATTGGCAGATGAGATCATAAGTCTTTGGCCAAAGCATTGGAGCTAGTTGTATTAGATACACGGACTCGATGATCTCGATTTGCATTAACGCATGCATAGCGTCAAATCTGAGATAGGGTTTGGTGACCGTGACCCTATAACTTGATCGGGACATTTGAAAGAAGGGTTTATACGTATCTTGGTATTCACGCAGAATGGTTCTTGAATGATCCCAATCATTCGTTCTCGGTTAAGTGCAGTGTAGGCCACCAGTGGCTAGGTGGTGCTACTACTCTTTGGTTCCTCCCATTGCCGATCGAGACGGACCTACCGAGTCGCGCATTAGGATTGACGACGGAATGAATTAAGCTAATTCTCTCATTATGAATATTAGATATTGGATATCTAATTTGGGACATTGGATATTTAAATCGATTTATCGGATAAATTGATTTACGGCTTAATGAATTAAATATATCACTGGGTGATTAATTTAATTCATGGATATAATTATTTCTTGGAGAAATTAATTATGTTATTATGTATTTGATATGATTAATTAATTGGATTAATTGATCGATATAAATACATCGGACGGAATCGAGTTTATCTTTTTGGACTCTCTGGAGTCCGAAACGAACCGAACTCGTCGTATTTCTTCATCATAGCCGCCCCCCTTCCCCACACCTTGACAAGACTTTGATTTTTAAATCAATTGGAATCTTGATTAGGTGTTTAATGAATAGATATTTGATATCTTTTTCAAGGTGGGGTTAAACATGAGTTGTTCTCATGTGGAAAGGAATTGAATAAGAAGAGAAGACTTGTCACTCTCTAAAATGATCAGTGTGCCAACCGTGAGATACATTGACAGAGAGAGAAAGTGAGACTTTGAGTTCAAACACTTATCTTCATCTTCTTCTTCAACTTGTTCTTGGTGATTCTTGGAGAAAAATCAAGAAATAAATGAGAGTTGTGAGTTATACACTTAGAGTGTGATAATCTCATATTGGAAGTTTCATCACTTAGCTCTAGCCGTATCCTCGGAGGATAGCAAGGTGATCGTCGTTCCGGTCGTTTCTCCGGCGCGTGGCAAGTAGAGACGCGGTACTTTCGGCGTTGGATCGTTCAAGAGCTTGGGGAATAGCTCAAGAGAAGGTTTCCATTTAATCAACGGACTTCGAGGGTTAGTTTCTTATGACTCTTGCTTTTCGTTTATATATTCGTATATACGTAGCTCGATCGATCCTCGTAGGGATTCGGATCGAATTAATTTTCGTTTTACCGCTTCCGCTGGGCCTTCGTTTTAGGCACCGAATCCCAACAATTACCTGATATTTTTTGGCATTCTAGCCCATTGAATTATTTTTGAAAACCTTGAGTATCTTAGAAAATTAAAATTCGAGACGTACTTTTAAAACGAATTATTTTCTTGCGGTGTTTTCAAGGTGTTTTCTAATGCCGCAATACATTTCAAAAATTTTCCGGTTGAGGATCAAAAACATTTTTGAGATATTTTCAAATGCAGTTGCTTAGACCCAAGGGTCGAATATTTTTAAAAGTTTTTCACTACGTGAAGGTGTCCTCATTTTTGTTCAAACGCAAGATGATTTTCAAAGTCTCGAAAATGATGTTTGTTCAACTTTTGTAAAATGATACTCAAGATCAACCGGTGTTTCCAAACTGTCTTCAAAGGTGGTTTTCGTTTTTAAAACCTATCATTCTGTTTGCGGACCGGAAATGCGTGTATGGTTTTCGAACTTTCGTTACGGTGTCAACCCCGAATTGTGATTGAATTGGTGGCGTGAGCGTCGAGTCGCTCGCCACACATATGTTTTGTTGGCTCTCCGTGAGAGGTGTGAACTAGTGTTCTGTTTATCGCCTCGTGGTGATTTGCGTATTGTCGCACTAGTGTGAGTTGTTATAGCCTGGATTTTTGTGCGTTATACACATGGGTGATTGTTTCATGATGTTTGTGATTGTGTGCTGACTGTCGTTCGGGATGTTGTAATCGTCGAATGATGCCGTTGTTGTTGTGATTTTTGTATGCGTTGATATGTTATCCGAGTTGGCATCTCCGGTATGTTGTTTTGCGGTGTTTTGATCCATTGTATCGAGCATTTGTATTTTCGGTATGCCGAGCCGAGACGTTTCAACCGTAATGTGCCGGGGCATGCACGTGTATATTGTCCTTCTCGTCGGTAACACATTTCAAGTGTGGACTCGAGGGACACCGAATTCAATTTTGCGAATTGGCTACCGAGACTTTTGGAGTTCGCGCTTCAGCACAGTCATCGGAATCGGCCTTGAGAGGCCTTTGAAGGATGTTTCTGTCGGTTACTTGTTGTGTCGTCACCTTGATTTCGCTGTTGTGAGTTGCGGGGGCGACCTTCTTTTATAAGAGGTCGAATGTAGTACCCGTGTTGTTTTTAGACTCCTGCATTTTCTCTTTCTCGAGTCTATCGACTCGCTCGTGTTCATTGATACTTTCTGAACTTGTTCTGTATTTCGGTTTCGTCGTTCGAACGAGCTGTGATCTTGTTTTGAGTCAATCTGGTTATCGCTGCGAATTTTTCGAGTTCGGCTCCATTCTTGTGAACCTTGTTCGGAAGTGACATCATCTGGTTTTACTAGTTCTCTTATTCGAAGTGGATCGGATTTGGAACTTCTGTATATTCTACTTTGTTGACTCATTTATGTTCGTTGACATTTCTGAGCTTGTCCTGCCGCTTGTTTTTGTTTATCGAACGAGTGTGGCATCATTTCGGAATAACTCGTTTGTCGTTGTGACTTTTCAATTGTTATTCCCTTTCCTGTGGATCTTATGCGAGTGTGCATCTTGTTGTTTTCACCGGATCTTGTTTTGTCTCGAGTCGAGATGTGAACCTCGGAGTTGTCGGTTGAACCTTATTGTTCTTCGTGATCCGAACATGATCGTTCGATTTTTGTTGTCTCGATCGTTTGTTTGTTCGGTTTTGTTCTCGTTTCGTGATTGTTGAGCGTTCAGGCTCCTTCCTAATTCCCTTAAGTTCGGGAAATTAGTCTCGTTTCCGATCTTCCAACCCTTGGGCGGTGGAATTCCATATTTGTTCGACGTTTGACCCGCGTTTAGATTGATGGACCGTCAGGTTGGTCAATCGTATTGATTTTCGTTCGTTGTGTTTTGTGATTGTTCGGATAATCGACTTGACTATATTATCCATTTGATGACGCTTGTCATTTGTTGGTTTTATTGTATCCCTAACGGCGACATTGTGTTGGTCGTCGTGGAGCGTGTTTTCACGCCGTATGTCTCTTTGCGTTTCTTGCAGCGTTTCGCCGTTGGGCGCGAGTTTTCTATTTTTGTGTATCTCGTCGAGTTTTCCTGGCGGGTATATTGCTCCCCCCTACTTGTTTTAAGTTTCGGGACGAAACTTCTTTTAAGGAGGGTAGAATGTAATATCCGCAATTTCGAATTTCGGTAATTTTTTTTTTCGGCGGAAGTCCGTTTTGACGACTCGCTCGTGACCTTTCGTCATTTCGAGAATGTTTAATTCTGCACTTTTGTTTTCCGTGTTCGTTTCGGTGTCGTTTTGTTGAGTTCCGTGTCCTTAATCGACTTTTTCACGTGGGAGTTCGACTTTGTAAAGTCGCCATTAATTTTTGGTAACTCCAAAAATTCTAAATCTTTGCAATATTATAGAGCATCGAGTTAGCTTTCCAATGGTTCGAACGGTGAGTCAATCGGAGTCCGGACGAGAGAGTTATGGTCGTTTTAGCTCACCCGCGTTATTGGCGATCACTGGGCCGAACTCGACGTGTCGTCCGACACGGCCGTGCCGTACTCGTGCGGAAATGCCGGAAGTTTCGTCTCAGGACCCGACCGTGTCGTCCGACACGGCCCGTGCTGCGTCTGGAAATGGACCGATCGCTGACACGCCCGACCGTGTTCCAGGACACGGCCGAGTCGTGAAGCCAGTCATTGTCGGACGGGTCCCTTTCGGAAGGCCCCTCCGCGCCGCGACCGTGTCTAGCAGGACACGGTCGAGTCTGTCAAGCCTATAAAAGGCCCTGCAGACGTTTTTCTTGCCATTTTTCACCTTCTTCTTCTCCTCTTCCGCAGCTGGGCGTGTTCTAAGCTTGAAGCCATGTTGTTTAACAACATATCCATGGAGTTTGGAGGTTCATAACATCGATTAATCCTTCCATAACTTGCTCCGATCGACCGAATCAAGGCAAGTTTTCCTAAAATATAGTTTTGGGGATTTTGTTCGATTTGTCCGTTTAATTCGTTTTAACTCAGAATATTGATGGATTGATGATTGTTAAGATATATTATATCTAATTCCTTGTTATTCCACGGTTGGATCGCCACGGATTTGTCGTTTTATTGAGTATTTTATCGACGCCTTGAAGGTGTTCGATAAAATATCTTAGAGGGGTTTTTGGGCGTTCTACGATTATCCTTCCTCGTATGATCGATGATTTATTGATTATATTGTTGTTAGGGTCGAGTTTCTTGTGAAGAAACCGTGTTGAACCCTTCCGTTCGTTGTCGTCTTCCTTTCGTTAACATCGCGCCCAAGCTTTACGCTGAGCCGTATCCGTTCGTGGTTCCGTGCTCGTGGTATCGAGGCAAGTACCTTGTCCATACCATTCTTGTTTTGTGGATATGATAATTGGTGATCATCTTGGTGTGTTTGTTTATTTGTTTGAAATGAGTTTTCAAAGGATTCGGCTAGCCTCGTTAAGGCTCACTTTCAAAACGCGTGTGTTTTGTAAATTGTGTGGGTTGTAAGTGATTACATGAATCCTTTGGATATAATTGATGTTGATGTTGCGCTTGATAATGCGTGTGTACGAGTATTGCTTATTTCCGTCGCGTTATGGTTGACGTGCGTGTTGTTATTTATTCGTGTGGTCGTGGACTGACGGATGAATTATGTGAATTGGTGTATCGATTTGATAATTGTTACAACGATTGACTGTGTGCTTGATGTTTGTGATAATGTGGATACTTGTTGTGAGAAACGTCGTATCCGGGAACCTCTGAGGGCGGGGCGTGCACTCCGTCCTGGTGTATGCTGCAATGTGCGGCTCCATATGGGTGGTGAACGCCGGTGTTACCTAATGCGCGCGCAAGTGGCGGCTGTTGCGGGAGTGACGCCGGTTCGTTGACATGTTCAATGAGCGGCGAACATGTTGGTTGTGAAAGCCGGTACTCAGGTGCGCATGGGAGGCGCCTGTCAGGCTTTTTGGTTACGGGTATTTGAGTGATATCTAAGACCCTGTTATCGAACGATGTTCGTATCTCAAATTCTTTCAACTCACTTTTAAATGTTTGTCTTGATATAGACCGCGATTCGTGTTTTTGAAAGCTTGTTTCAACTTGTTTTTAAAGCGTTGGTATCAGGGTTAATTAACCAAGGAGGTTTGACGAAATCTCCGAGGGTTAATTAATCGGGGTCTTGAGCAGATATGTCGAATGAGAGATTGTACCTTTGATGGTATTGTGGTGCTATTCTCGTGTTTTGGGTCGAGGACCCGTGGAATGTTGAGATGATTGATCTCGTGTTGATATTATTTGGGTTTGGGTCGAGAACCCCGTGTGATGTTGAGATGTTTGATCTCGTGCCGATATTATTTGATTTTGGGTCGAGAATCCCGTGGAAATATTTGTGAAGATTCGTTTGTGTTGATTGAGTGGCGTTCTTGCAAATTGTTTTCTATTAAAACTCTCGATGGCATCTTTAAAACTGTTTTATAAATGGTTTCCCTTTATCGGTGATCTTTCGGTTTTGAGAAATGTTTATCAAACTCATGCCTCGGGAAGTACTTTTCGTTACATTTGGATTTTTGAGGATTCCTGGTTATTGTTATTTGTGAAATGTGATTGGTATGGCTCGTATTTGCACTTTGTTCTTGCACTAGCAAAACAGTGGAGTTTTGCTAACCCCCGAGTATTCGGGGGGTGGATGTCTGTTTTTGCATTCAGGTTTGGGAGCATAACACAGGGTCGGCACGGAGGATGATGAAAGATGAACGATACTAATCACACGAGGATCCGTATGAGGTCATTGGTATAGTTATAGTTTATTTTCCACTGTGGTATTCTTTCCCGTTGTACGGGAGTGTGTTGTAACCGACCCCTGCGTGGGCATGTAATGAGTTTGAGTTGTATGTATTTAATGAAAGACCAAATCGGTCTACTTAGTCATTTTAGCCTTAAAGGCATTGTCGAGTTATTCTATGTTGTTACCAGCCTGGTAGATCCTTGAGGAAAGGTTCTACGGCGTGTAATATCCCTGAGCGGATTGGGGGTGTTACACATACAGTGGCTTGTCGCATTCTTCGAGAAGTGACTTCAGCAAACTAGGTTCATTCTCTGCATATGTGAAGGCCTCATGTAGCATCTCCTTTGTGTAATCGAACTCGGGAGGTCTAGACTCATTAGGGCATTGAGCTTCATCCTTAGATGAATTTTCTCCGTGGAAGGACCAAACACTATAATTCTCATCGAAACCGTGTTTAAACAGGTGATAACGCACGTTGGAGATGGAAGTGTGACACAAATTGATACAATTTACACAAGGACACGGAATGGCGTCGGAATTTGGGTTATTGCATTGTGGAAACAGTAAAAAGGCATTCACACCTTCCTCGTATGCGATTGATAATCTATCGGAAAAAATCCAAGATTTATCCATTACCAAAATCCTGGTATACTACATTAAAAATCAATAAATTGATTTTATAACCTAAATAAAACTCTACAACTACATTAAAATAGAAAACATAAAACTCTCAAACAAACAAATTTGGGCATACCTTTCAAAATTAGGGCAAATTAGGGCGGGAGTGTTTTGAGAGGTTTTGATGTCGAGCGAAGGTTTTGATATGGGAAATTAGGGCGGGAGTGTTTTGAGAGTTTTGAGAGGGGTTTGATGTCGAGTGAAGGTTTGGAGAGTTTGAGAGCGGGAAAGTGTTTTGGCCAAAAAAAACGATAGATTTTGATTAAGCAGATTGTCAAAAAAAACATATGTTATGACGAAATGCCTAGGGAATCGTGCCAAAAAAAACATAGATGACCCCTATTTAGGACGAAGGAAAACGAGCGTCATCTAGCAGGCTAAATTTTAACTTATTATGACCCATATGTTATGACGCTTCTGAAAACGAGTCATCCCCAATAGAAAATTTACTCGAAATGACTCTTATTTTGTGACATTGCTCTTTGCGCGTCATCTTGTTCCGTGGGTCATAAAAAACGGGTCAAGGATAGCCTTTTTTCTAGTAGTGAATGGTGCTACATTAATAGACACTTAGCAATCACTATGCATGCAAATTGGCACATTATTATTGGAGCCCAAGTAAATCCATATTTAATGTTATATCATAACAACTGAATTTTTTTTTGATATAATTTGATAAATATTGTTTTACCGATAATAATGACTTTATATTTTCCTTAACGTGAATAAAAGTGGCTCACTTGAGAGCATAATTTGTAAAAAAAAAACATATTAAAAGATTAGAACTCTACCATGTAAATACAACCAATTTCTAACTTCATTGATATGAGCATAATTTCTGCATGCAGCCAAATTGAAAGGTAATATAATTACCAAGGTTGTAAAATCGGTATTCGGTCCTACTCGATTTAGTTTTTAAAATATAACTATTCGGATAATCAGAGAGTATTCGGAAAACTAATCGGGATGAAAGAATATTTTTAATTTCTCATATATAATAAAAAGAATAACCTAAATTTATTTGTTTAAGCATTATCAATTTAATTCAGTTTTATTTATAAATAGATAAAACCTAATGATTTAAAGTGATAATAAATAAAAATATTAAATAATTTTGAGCATATTTAAAATTATAAATTATCTCTATATTCGAGTATGTATCCAATTACATGGTTATTCAAAAAATTTAATAGGATATATCATTTTATCGTAGTTTTTTATTAATGCAAAATGATATGTAGTCATATTGATATATAACTTTACAAAACATAAATAGACATCTTAATTTGGTTGAATAAAAAAAATAAGTAATTTTTAATAAAAACAACAAAATCCGAGTACTCTCCTGATTAGTCTGAATTTGACCGATTTTGAACCGGTTTTGGCCAAAACTGGTTTCTGACCCGAGTAGCCTCAAATCGGCTCGATTGAGGACCGATTTTTGCGTACTCGCCCGACTACTCATTCGAGTTTACCGATTTTTACAACACAGATAATTACTAACATTAATAAGAAAATTAAGGTCCACATAATTTTGGCAAATTATCAATTATGGGTATGAACTTTCCCGAATTTTGCATTTATGGAAATAAACTTTTTTTTAGCATTTAGGTGTATGAACTTATTTCCGTCCAACCAAGTTAGGGTATCCATGAAAATACGTCATTTAAATCTAACGGATTTGCTGACTTGTCCGTTAAGTGACACATGTCACCTTCTGATTGATCCACGTAATACTAATAAAAATATAAAAATCCAAAAAATATAAAAAATAAAAAATCTGGAAATTTTTTTAAAAAATCCACATTTGATTTTTGTTTAAAAAATCTGGAATATTAATATTAAAAATTGGATGTTTTTATTTAAAGTAATAAAAAATAAAAAATTAAAAAATCTCGTTCTAATTTATAAACTGTTTGTTTTAAAAAAAAATGGAATATTATTTTTCTTTAATAAATAAAAGCCGATTTTTTTTTAAAACCTGATAGTTTTTTTTTCATAATTTCTTTTTTTACTTTTCATAAAAAAAACTATTTTATTTTTAAAAAATCTAAGAAACAAAATAAAGATTGATAAAAAATCCGATTTCTAAAATTTTTTGATTTCTAAATAATAATCTGATTTTGAATATTAATATTCCAGGTTTTAATAAAAAAACAAAGTTAGGATTTTTTAAAAAAATTCCAGATTTTTTATTTTTTATATTATTTAGACTTCTATATTTTTTTAATATTACGTGGACCAATCAAAAGGTGACATGTGTCACTTAATGGACAGGTCAGCAAGTCCGTTAGATTTAACTGACGGATTTTCACGGATACCCTAACTTGGTTGGACGGAAACAAACTCATACGCCTAAATGATACAAAAAAAGTTTATTACTATAAGTGCAAAATTTGGGAAAATTCATACTCCTAATTGGTAATTTTGCCCATAATTTTCCCCTAAAGTTTACCAACTTAATTTCTACTTAAATAAGTTTAGTTTTTTCTCCACGCACATACAAATACTACTTAATTACTATAAATTTGCCTTATATATTATAAAAATATTTATTGATGTTTCAGGAGAAAGTAAAAAGACTGTAAATAGAGTCAATCAATTGCATTCATAACACTGATAGAGGGGCCTTTATATAGGCATTACAATGAGAGTCCTTCCATACATAGGATTCCTAGATAATGTAAGACATCTAATAGGATCCTACTACCTCTAGAAGGATCTAGAACCTTCCATCCATGTATCTACAATCAGTATTAGGTAAGACACATCACGGGAATGATAATTCCCGGAACACTCCCCCTGTGTCGAGCACTAATACAACAATGGTGCAGAAGATGTTGCCTTCGTAAAAACTTATTCCAAGCCAAAACAAAACTCCATGTGAAAAATAAAGGCTTGATGAGGAAAAGATTGCAACGCACCAACATAACATGTCATGTATACTCCCCCTCATGTATACATAATGACTCACCCTGATAAGTACCTCAAATCATAGGAGTCACATGCCAAGTTGCCCTCACAACTATACCAAGGAAAAACCCAGTGGGAAAAATACCTCTTGGCCTAAGTTGAACAGAAGTACAACGCATCATTATATGGATGTTCTCATAAGTCGCCTCGTTAAAAACCTTACCAAGTGAAAACCCAATGGGAAAAAACAAACATTGGTCTAAGGACAAAAAGAGCACGACACATCCAAAGTGCAGAGTCGCTAAAGATTTATCAAGTTTTCTAAAGTCTTGACCTCCATGCACTAAATCAGTCATAACTTCTTTGATTCAATAGGTATCAACGAAACTGTAAGAACTTATGAAAACTAGACACTCATAGCTCTTCATTCACATACAGTACGTAACCTAGATCGACCTGAGCAGATCACAAAGCTCTATCAAAGTTGACTCAGCAAATTACCGGACATATCCTGTCCTACTTTGCAACAATAGTCATATGTCACTCAACATGATGGATGTGATCAAATGGTTGGTTTCCTTGGAAAGTAGACACAAACCTTTCCAATGGCACCAATTTCACCATTTTCCATCGAGTGAGCTGCCCTGTAGGTCATATGGGAGATAGACCAACACATTCTGGGCAGATTCGGGTATCAATTCTCAAGTGTCCTTTTTATCGAGATAGAGCGAGCTTCAAGCTTCTTGTCAATCATAGACATTGCGTGAGCGCATCCTAGGCCATCATCACAGTGGCTTTACCGGATTATTACGAATGAGTACATCGATTCAAACATGAGTACATCGAGTCAAACATGAGTACATAATACCGTACTTTTCTCTTAAGACTGCATCATCACTTAAGTGAGCCAAGTCTTATGATGACTTCGACTAATCACTGGGAATCATATAGGCATTACTTTATCGTCTCTTAGGGAAACCGTCCCTTAGATTGCCTTAAACCGATTGTTGAATACGTATTATCAAGTATCCCCAAGATCCTTTCATTCTTAACTTTGGATTTAGAGGAATCTCTTAGTCTCACAAGAGTACATCACTATAAACCCATAGTTTTACACGCAAAAGCTTCATATCTCTTCCAATACTTAGTATGCGTTCCGGACAATCACTTGTCGACGCACTCCGTGGTCAGGAGCCACTTGATTTGAGTCTGATCCACCACGAGATCCTTTCATCACTTAACTTAGTTCCCCACTAAGATAAGATTTAACTACAAGCTGCACGTCAGTTTTTGGGAAACTATCTAACTGAAAAGATAGTGGATGCTATAACATCCATTACGATAGCACGACTAAGTTTCATGTCATCGTAGTCGATTCCAGTGCGTTCATGAGAAACCTCGCGCCATGAGGTGAGTTTAACTCCTTCTCTCACTCGCTTTGACAAAGTATACAGATAGATCTTATATTTAGAGTGTCGGCACCACTTCAACAAAGGGCTATCACTTTGTTTATACTGAAATCGCATATGTTTCCATTTTAGGCCAAGGCTACAACGTTGTAGATTTTCAACGAAGTATGGTTCGATTAAACTCACATTCCACGTCCTCATGAACCGGCTTTATTCATAGAGTACTCTTTATAGATTGGCATTCATTGAGGCGTCTCCCAATGATGACTATAATCCAGAATCACATGAGACGGATGAGTTCATTTGATCAGATGATCAAGTTTCATGTACCAAGCTCGCATACATTCTTAGCGAGAGTATTTATCAAACCAAGTGGCATCCCAATACTCTATGAGATCCACAGCCTAGTAACACCATCTACCACAATTTGTGATGTTACCATATCACCATTCATAGGTGACGAACGTCCATGACCGGACACAATCCTTGCAGACATGTTTGCAGCATGTATTTAATCTCGTCACCTTAGGGAACTTGGTGAGACAAACTACGAGAATTCCAATTCGTTTTACTCGAACATGATTGTTCGCATCTCCCCTAATGACGGGAAGACTGGCTCATCAAAGTGACTTACGAGATCGTCTGCCAAGCTATATTTTAAGCGGACTATGAGTGAAAGCGTATGTCATATTAATCATTTATAACCCGTCATAATGCGTTGTGGTGATGCACTTTGGGACATGAACATGTGGACGATAAAGATTTTTAGTGTTAACGCAATCCAGTTAATAAAATGCATACTGTTACACTCGTAACTAAACATTTGAATGATGATAGGTATAGGTGAGTATGACATGTTGACCTATGCTACATAACCGTAGCTACTGGTCTTGAGAATCCAACAAAACCGCCACCATGCACCACCGGGATCGAACATAAAGAAACGATTGAACCGATGATAGGCCGTTGGTTTTATCGAACCTCTAGTGCTTTCTTGAAAATTTCACTCCCTTCACCAGCTCCAAACACCTCAAAATTTCATGAGTATGTATAAACGGGTGTTTAGGATTCCAAAACCATCAACCTTGTGGTCCGAAACTGGTCGAAATGACATCGAACTAGTTGATAGGACGGCTGGTGGTATGTGAAAACTTCATTTAACTGGTTCACCTCCTTCCAAGTCTCCAAATGGCACAAAAATTTGTGATAAGGTAGCCTTGGATGTTATGAAGTACTCGTTAAAATTTCACTTTAAGACTTGGTCTAAAAGTGGGTGAACCGACCTTTACAATGACTGGTCTGCAAGTTGGACTACCATAAACTCAGGTTTCATCAACTTATCAATCATTGTCAAAGGAACCACATAACATATAAATGTTATCACTTGAGTACGAACATTTGTGAACACCATCATAGCATCATAAGCCATCCAGGCTAATACTTATGATCATGTATGTATAAGGACTCGGTGAAAAGGGAGGACTCAGCACCATGCTTATGCGAGTCACTACATTATTCTCTCTAGCATAGGAGGGTGTCATCTCCTATTCGTGCCAAAGAATAGGCTTAAATCAATGAACATGGCGAAGAAGGATCATTGGGGGGTCTTTGGCGTCACACATGTTTATGAAAACAAGACGCGAATGACATAAATATCATCATCGGTCATGAGCCCTGCTCACGACTCCACCAACGTACTTTGGTGTCTTTGATCCAACTAGTTTCTTTGTTCAAAGAAAATGATGTCCATGACAATACCGTGGTATATGGATCATCAAACTGTCCAAACTCTGGACTATTAAAGCCTAAATATGTCAATATCCCAATACATCTTCTGGTTACAAAAACCGATGCAAGCCGGACCATATTGACTCATGAATATTTTTCCTTTTCAAATATCCAATACAAGTGATGCATAAGATTTTATTTCTCACAAATCACAATGAGATGCTATGAGTGATACACTTTGGCATATATATCATCGAGTCATAACATGGTTCAATTGTTACGGAACATATGTGACTAGAAAACGCCATTCGGCATTCAACAACTTGAGCATTATACCACTCATTGATTGTGATGACCTAGTCATCATAGTGACAATAGATTTATAAACCGAAATCCAAAAATATCGTGTTCCTTGAAAATAGCTTAATACGCACTCAATTTCGCTTGCAAAACTTTACAAACATGAGCATAGCGAACACTCTAACAACATAGAGATTTTATACCCGATACGAGCAAAATGATCTATCATATTGAGTGCATAACATGGCAAGGCTATATGCCTTATGGGCAAAATTACGACACAAGTATGGTGTAACACTACCATGCACACGCTCGACCTTTTTATAAGGGTGCATATTTTGGGCTTCCCCAAGGAAACTGTTTTTCAACATTTGAAAGATGATAGTTTAGCGTACAACGCATACCAAAAACTGCATCATCTATGGCAGATTCAGCCAAAAAGAGGTTGAAAAATATGTGTCATAAGACCACTTACAAATTTAAGATGGGAACTGTAACACCCCCAATCCGCTCAGGGATATTACACGCCGTAGACCCTTTCCTCAAGGATCTACCAGGCTGGTAACAACATAGAACAAATCAACAATGCCTTTAAGGGCAAAATGACTCAGTAGACCGATTTGGTCTTTTAATAATTACATAAAACTCAATTCCAAACACATACTCACGCAGGGGTCCAAATACAATAAACTCCCGTACAACGGGGGAAAGATACTGCAGCGGAAAAGAAAATACAACTAGACCAATAAGACATCAACAGATCCTCGTGTGATTAGTATCATTCATCTTTCATCATCATTCGTGCCGGCCCTGTGTTATGCTCCCAAACCTGAATGCAAAAACAGACATCCACCCCCCGAATACTCGGGGGTTAGCAAAACTCCACTGTTTTGCTAGTGCAAGAACAAAGTGCAAATACGAGCCATACAATTCACATTACACGAATAACAATACCCAGGAATCCTCAAAGATCCAAACGTAACAAAAAGTACTTCCCGAGGCGAGAGTTTGGTAAACATTTAGAAAACCGCAAGATCACAAATAAAAAGGGAAACAATTTATAAAACAGTTTTAAAGATGCCATCGAGAGTTTAAATAGAAAACAATTTAGGATTATCAAATCCTTCTCTTTCCAAAATCAACAGGGTTCTCGACCAGTAGGCGGAAAGCAATTTGCAAGAAAATCACCCAATCAACACAAATGAGTATTCACAAATATTTTCCACGGGGTTCTCGACCCAATCCAAATAATATCAACACGAGATCAAACATCTCAACATCACACAGGGTCATCGACCCAAAACACAAAATCTCAACACAGTATAATCAAGGACACAGCCTTCCGTCCGCCCAAAAACTGCTCAAGACCCCTGATTAATTAACCCTCGGAGATCTCGTCAAATGTCCTTGGTTAATTAACACTGATACCAACATTTTAAAACAAGTTGAAACACACTTTCAGAAAATATGAATCACGGTCTATATCGAGACCAGCATTTGAAAAGAGTTGAAAGAATTTGAAATACGATAATCGTTCGGTAATGTAATATCCGGATTTATTACAGTGTATTTCATCTGTATTCAAACCATGTATTATTCGGAATGGTGATTTTGATTATTGGAGTATGATATTTCGTGCATTAATATCATTATACATAAGTATAGAATCATGCAAAATTGATCATGCAACCTCGTGATAGCGCACGCTAAGAATGTATCTTAACGCGCGCTATCGGGCCATTATTAGCGCACGCTATGAAGATAGGAGTTGCGTGCGCTAAGAATTCAATTATTGAGCGGGACGGCTAACACATGCGCCGGTGACATGGGTCGGATAAGATTCCCATTGGCCTTGGACAAATTCTGAAGTCAACCATTATTAGCGCACGCTAAGGGATGCTTAGTAGCGTGCGCTAACTTGTCAATAATGCAGAATGTTATAAATGAGACATCAACCGTTTTGACTTTCATTTCTTTCGCCCTTTCTTCATCCTTGAGAGTTCAGAGAGCTGTAGTAATTCTCCTATACACTTAGAACACATATTGTTGGTGTTATACATTGGTTATCACTTGGGAATGTTCATGGAAGTGGAATAGCACCTTGGAGTGGCATACAACCAACCGGAGTTGGATTCTACCTTACGGTTCAGTGATTTTCATCATTTTAAGGTATGTTCAATCTATCTCCAGACTTAGAGTTGGATTCTAACGATTTGGATGATCATGTAATATCCGGGGGTAATAATTTTTTTTTCGTGTTACTGTTGAGTTGTACGTATTCATTTGGAATTGTACAAGTGTTGTTGTTTGGACCAATACAATTTATATTGTATTAAAATATTTCGGGATCGAAATATTTATTCTGGTCGTCGGTTTGGTTTCGTCGTTTGGTTGTTGCTTGGCGAGTTTGGAATTTTGCCTAAGTTTATAGCCATAGCGTCTGTGCGCATGTGGCATTACGTACGCTAATTTGTTGCGATTGCGTACGTTACGCCCTGAGGTTACGTACGTAATGCGTGGTAGGTGGTGGGAACCTTTCCTCGTGGTCAACTTTCGGGGCGAGGGTATCTTTGGGGTATCTTTTATATATATATATATATATATATAAAAGTTGTCAACTTTCATCACCCCACGTGAATTTTTCCCCTCTCCCTCATTCATGCCATGTTATATATATATATATATATATATATATATAATATCATCATTAATCATCCCTCAACATCATCATCTCTCTCGTCATCCCCTCCCTCTCTCACTATTTTTTTTTTCTTTTTCTTCTTCTTCCAGCCTGCTCGTCCCCTCCCTCATTTTTTTGCCTTCTCTCCCTCCGTTCTCTCCCTCTCGTCCTCCCTCTCTACTCTCCATCTCTCTCCGTCATTTTTTCGGCAAGGTGGAGCTTGAGGACGGGCGGCCGGTTTCTCCATTTTTTCCGGCGAGCTTGAGTTCGGCGGGCAGGCAGCTCACGACCGGAGCTCGGCGGCGGCCTGGTCGGAATTTCCGAACCGGAAGGCTGCGAAACCCGGTCGACGTGTTCCGGTATTTTTTCTTCTTTTTCCGGCGAGGCGGAGCAAGCACCAGCTTCTCCATTTTTCCGGCGACCGGAGGAAGGGCCGACGGCTCCGACGGCGACTGTAGCTCGGCGGCGGCCGATCGGAATTTCCGGGTCGGGAGGCATTATAAATCCGGTCGATATGAAGTATTCCGGCATTTTTCTTCCGGCAACCGGAGGTGGTTTTTGTCCGGAACGGAAGGCGGAACGGAGTCTTGTCATTTTTCCGGCGAAGGTTGCCCGGCCGATCGACTTTTCCGGGTAAGCCTTTGTGTTGTGTGTTATATATATATACTGTTATATATATATATATATACTGTGTGTAAGCTGTAATATGTATATATATATGTTGTGATGTGCAGATGTATTATGTATATTATATATATATGTGTAACAGATGTGTGTGTGTGTTGTGTGTTTTATGTATATATATATATATATGAGCAGTGTGTGTGTGTTGTGTGTTATGTATATTATATATATGTAATGAATGTGTGCGTGTGTGTTGTGATGTGATCAGGTGTGGCGTGAGTTGTATTATATATATATTATATATATATGTAATATATATATTATATATATATTATATATATATGTAATATATATATTATATATATACATATGTATACGGATTAATACGAGTATAGTATGTGTTCGTGTTGGAATCGGAATTATCTATTGTGTTGTTTTCGGTCGATATCGTGTTATCGAATGAATTGTATTTCATTCAAGGTTGTTCGAGTGCTTGTGATTGTCGGAGGACGCGTTGATCGATTCGTGGTAGGACGTTGATCGTGGAAGGACTTTCTCGCCTTCGGTTTGAGGCAAGTTTTATACTTGTACTGGTCAATGAGATTAATGTTATCATGTATTTGTATGAATGTGTGTATCATTTCGAGACTTGGTCTCTTTGTGATTTTGTTGATATCGGGGATTGTTTGATACGATACCCTTCGCAAATTATGCCAAATATTATTGTTGTTCGTAAATGGCGATCCAAGGCATTGCGGTACTTGTTGATAATATTGTTGTCGATAGCCGGTTCGCGGTATCGACATATCGATTGTTATTGTTGATTGATATTTCTTTGAGATATTGTTGTCGATAGCGATTCGCGGCATCGGCGTATCGATGCTATTATTTATTGATGTTCCATCAAGATATTTTTTGTAGATAAATCGTTATTGATATCAGTGTTTTTCTATTGATGTCGTTTTGGCCGATTGAAGGCATTGACGTATTCGATTATCATCTTCGTTATCGGTAACCGATTAAAGGTGCCGAGACATCCGTTGTACAATTGTTATCGGTTAACCGTTCTGAAGGTAATCGATATATTGAATTGGGATTATCAAAGATAATTCCCATCTGTTGTATAATTATTATCGATTGTCCGCTCTAACGGTAATCGATATATTGAATTGGGATTATCAAATATAATTTCCACCCGTTGTCAAAAAGATAATTCCCATCCGTTGTATAATTGTTATCGATTGGCCATTCTACGGTAATCGAAGTATTGAATTGGGATTATCAACGATAATTCCCATCCGTTGAATTATTATTGTCGTGTTGACCAATTCAAGGCAGCACACTATTATTCTTGTGAACCCGGTAATTTTGTGATCTTTGAAGGTTGAGGATTTTCCCGAACTGTTGTGTTGTGATCGTTGCTCGTGTTAATCGGTTCTTAGGGATTTTGATCCCAGGATGGTTGTTTCGAATATTGTCGGTCGTGTCGATCTTTCATTATTCGTGTCATCGTTCACTTGGTGAGTCGTATGATTTGTTTTGGATGTCTTATCCTTTGAGTTTCGTTGTCATGTTGTATCGTGACATATCCTAATCATATCTGCGTTAGATTGGTTATTGTGTAGGATTTTTAGCCGGGCACATATAGTCTTGGCGGATATTATTCGCGTTAGTGTGCACACGGGACGTAGTTTGGTGAGGCTAATTAGGTACATTGTCCTACGTATATTCTGGATTCCATATACGGGGCGGACATGTGCACGGACACATTTCCGGATCGGGCGTACTGTGATGTCCATCTTGTGAGCCATAAACTTTGATCGTCCATAGTATTGGATGAATTTGATGTTTTGTGATTGAGCGTTCATACGCTGAGGGTATGTTCGACAATCATGTTTGTTTCTTTGAGATCTGTATTGTGATGATTTACTTGAGTCATTCGGCTTCGTGCCATCGTGATATTTTTACAGCTTCGGGCTGTTCGGCTTTCAGGCCATCGTGATATTTTGGCAGCTTCGGCTGAGGACTTTCAGGCCATTGTGATGTATCGGTATTTCCATTGGAGCCTTCGGGCATTGTGATCCTTATTTATTTCAGCGTTGGATTGATTTACCTTCGGGTAATGTATTGTTGTGTTCTATATTGATGATTCGCCGTTGGGCACTTATGTTCTAACCTATTGAGCAGGTATTGATCGTATGCCGTGGGCATAATATTCCACGAATGCTCGATTCTTACTTTGGTTTGTGAGCATCTCGTACTACCATTGTTGTACTATTTATTCTGCCTTTGGATGCATATCATGTTGTGCATGTACTTGATATTCATTATCTTGGATGGTGACCCGTGGCGGAACATGTTTTCATGTTTTAGGTACTTGCGAGGAGAGAGTTGAGACACAGGGGCATGACGATGGCGACGAGGCATTCGAGCGATACTAGTCCGAGATATTTTGGTGTTCATGTTGGTCAGATAGTTGGAGTACTCCATTTTTGTTCAGTCGTTGTCGTTTTGTATTATCCGAGCAAGGCTCGTGGATGTTGTTGTATTTTTTATTTTGGCCATGTAGGCCCATTCTTGTCGTTGAAATTCCATATCGGGATAGTATGTCGGACGTCATGGTAGGGTCTGTGATTTCCTATTTCGGTCAGTTTGTTGTATTTTAGTCGTGTTCGCCTGGTGGATCACCTGAGGTGGGGTCCACGGCCTTTGTAATAACTTGATGGGATTTGGGGGTGTTACGAAGATGGTATCGAGAGAATTGGGTTGTGAGATACCACAGCTTGTGTGTTATGTGGCTCTACCAGGCGGTAGTAGCGGGCTGTCGAGTTATGACAATGCAGACGATCGGGTTTTGTGAGTCGTGGTAGTTGGACGACTGTATGAGTCATTCTTTCATCGAGTCGTCGTCAGTGAAGACTAGTATCGCAAGACCTCGAAGCTTCGTATGACCTGTGTAAGGACTCTATTCTCTTTTATGTGCATACATTCATTATGTCATTGATTAAACCTGTTTTGTTGACACTTGTATGTGGCGATCGGGTGCGATTGATTTATGATTATTTGCTTTGGAGCATGTGGGCTCTGTATCGGCTATGATTAGCGTGATCGATGTGATCGTTTATCTGTTGAGTATGTATACTCATGTTTGGCGGTGACCTAGCATTCTGGCCGTTGAGGCGTAATTGTGTTGTGGTCATAATTGAACGTTATTCTTTCAGTCTGGAAAGAGGACGTGACAGAGGGGGTAGAGGCTGCAGCGTGGGCCGACACCCGAAACCTCGTACCAATAATTTGGTGGCTGACGAATCATTTTCGGAGTTATGCTCGAGAACCCACCGATCGTGATTGTGTTTGGATCGGGTTCAAGACTCTCATGTTAGAGAGGTATTATCCGGCTCCACTTCGTGAAGCCAAGTTGTCGGAGGTTTTGAACCCCGAATCCATCGAGAACGAGGGTGTTATTGTTATTGCTGAGAAGTTTCAAGGACTTCTTCAGTTTCTTCTGGTGAGAGGACTAGGATGCCGATTCGTTCAGAGGGACATCGAGCTCCGACGTCCAAGAGGTCATTTCCTAGTCGGCTTCGTACTGGGAAAGTATTTTCTTCCCAGGCGACGAGTTCGACTGTTGTTTGTTTTAATTGTGATTCAGCGGGGCATGTTAGTACTCTATGTACGGTGCCAGTATTATTTATTTTCTGTGTCGGAGGTGGGGACACCTTCAGAATACTGCATGAGTTCTAGTGCCAGTAGGTCTCGAGAGAGCTCATGGGCCTCGAGAGATTTTGTCACCTCAGTCCGTACTTCATCCAAGGGTCATATCGGGCCGGAGCGGAGGTATGGACACCCGAGGGGAAGTAGCGAGTTCAGATTTGTGATTTCCTCGAGTCGATGAGATCGAGGAACTCGATGATCTTCAGGATGTGGATTCCGGGTACA
The DNA here is from genome assembly GCA_033398695.1 of Orobanche coerulescens. NCBI lineage: Eukaryota > Viridiplantae > Streptophyta > Magnoliopsida > Lamiales > Orobanchaceae > Orobanche > Orobanche coerulescens. The sequence continues at coordinate 87,418,033 of CM065815.1, read as the reverse complement.
TTTGAGATGTAGCCTTGATCTGTATTTTTCTTGTCTCTCGGATTGATGTTTGACTCGGTCTTTATTTTAATATTGCGGTTGTGAGCTATTTATTATTGATCTATCTTGTTATCATTGTATCTGAGAATCTTGACACTTGAGTCATTTGATGTGATTTCCTTTCCTGCTGGTCCTCTACCCGAGATATTTTTTTTTTGATGATCTGGGTAATCGTTCATTGTGATTCGAGACGTCAAGTCGTGAGGACTTGGGCGTGCGTTCGATATAGTCCCGAGGACTATGTCTGTGTTGTTATTTTTCTTTTGTGGTGCGACTTCCTGGCTGGTCTCTAGCAGGAGAGTCATGATTCGGCTAATCTCGCATTTGATTGAGTGTCTTTATCACTTGATTTTTCGCCTTGTTCGGGCAGAGGAGACGTGGGGACCCGTGGGGTCGGCCCAGTTGCTTAGGCGGAATTGCTCGTATTGAGGAGTATTCCTGGAGATGTTGTTTTCTTATCCTGATGGATAGTTCGTGCCCCGACTTGTGCACCCTGAGTTTCGAGGACGAAACTATTTTTAAGGGGAGTATGTAATATCAGGGGTAATAATTTTTTTCGTATTCTTGTTGAGTTGTACGTATTCATTTGGAATTGTCAAGTGTTGTTGTTTGGACCAATACAATTTATATTGTATTAAAATATTTCGGGATCGAAATATTTATTCTCGTCGGTTTGGTTTCGTCGTTTGGTTGTTGCTTGGCGAGTTTGGAATTTTGCCTAAGTTTATAGCCATAGCGTGGCGTCACTGTGTGGCATTACGTACGCTAATTTGTTGCGATTGCGTACGTTACGCGCGAGGTTACGTCGTGTAATGCGTGACGTGGTGGGAACCTTTCGCAAGTGACTTTCGGGCGAGGGTATCTTTGGGGTATCTTTTATATATATATATATATATAAAAGTTGTCAACTTTCATCACCCCACGTGATTTTTTCCCCTCTCCCTCATTCATGCCATGTTATATATATATATATATATATATATATATATATATATAATATCATCATTAATCATCCCTCAACATCATCATCTCTCTCGTCATCCCCTCCCTCTCTCACTATTTTTTTTTTCTTTTTCTTCTTCTTCCAGCCTGCTCGTCCCCTCCCTCATTTTTTGCCTTCTCTCCCTCCGTTCTCTCCCTCTCGTCCTCCCTCTCTACTCTCCATCTCTCTCCGTCATTTTTTCGGCAAGGTGGAGCTTGAGGACGGGCGGCCGGTTTCTCCATTTTTTCCGGCGAGCTTGAGTTCGGCGGGCAGGCAGCTCACGACCGGAGCTCGGCGGCGGCCTGGTCGGAATTTCCGAACCGGAAGGCTGCGAAACCCGGTCGACGTGTTCCGGTATTTTTTCTTCTTTTTCCGGCGAGGCGGAGCAAGCACCAGCTTCTCCATTTTTCCGGCGACCGGAGGAAGGGCCGACGGCTCCGACGGCGACTGTAGCTCGGCGGCGGCCGATCGGAATTTCCGGGTCGGGAGGCATTATAAATCCGGTCGATATGAAGTATTCCGGCATTTTTCTTCCGGCAACCGGAGGTGGTTTTTGTCCGGAACGGAAGGCGGAACGGAGTCTTGTCATTTTTCCGGCGAAGGTTGCCCGGCCGATCGACTTTTCCGGGTAAGCCTTTGTGTTGTGTGTTATATATATATACTGTTATATATATATATACACTGTGTGTAAGCTGTAATATGTATATATATATATATATATGTTGTGATGTGCAGATGTATTATGTATATTATATATATATATGTGTAACAGATGTGTGTGTGTGTTGTGTGTTTTATGTATATATATATATATATGAGCAGTGTGTGTGTGTTGTGTGTTATGTATATTATATATATGTAATGAACGTGTGCGTGTGTGTTGTGATGTGATCAGGTGTGGCGTGAGTTGTATTATATATATATTATATATATATGTAATATATATATTATATATATACATATGTATACGGATTAATACGAGTATAGTATGTGTTCGTGTTGGAATCGGAATTATCTATTGTGTTGTTTTCGGTCGATATCGTGTTATCGAATGAATTGTATTTCATTCAAGGTTGTTCGAGTGCTTGTGATTGTTGGAGGACGCGTTGATCGATTCGTGGTAGGACGTTGATCGTGGAAGGACTTTCTCGCCTTCGGTTTGAGGCAAGTTTTATACTTGTACTGGTCAATGAGATTAATGTTATCATGTATGTGTATGAATGTGTGTATCATTTCGAGACTTGGTCTCTTTGTGATTTTGTTGATATCGAGGGATTGTTTGATACGATACCCTTGGCAAATTATGCCAAATATTATTGTTGTTCGTAAATGGCGATCCAAGGCATTGCGGTACTTGTTGATAATATTGTTGTCGATAGCGGTTCGCGGTATCGACATATCGATTGTTATTGTTGATTGATATTTCTTTGAGATATTGTTGTCGATAGCGATTCGCGGCATCGGCGTATCGATTGCTATTATTTATTGATGTTCCATCAAGATATTTTTTGTGAATCGTCGTTATTGATATCGGTGTTTTTCTATTGATGTCGTTTTGGCCGATTGAAGGCATTGGCGTATTCGATTATCATCTTCGTTATCGGTAACCGATTAAAGGTGCCGAGACATCCGTTGTACAATTGTTATCGGTTAACCGCTCAAGGTAATCGATATATTGAATTGGGATTATCAAAGATAATTCCCATCATTGTATAATTATTATCGATTGTCGCTCTAACGGTAATCGATATATTGAATGGGATTATCAAATATAATTTCCACCGTTGTCAAAAAGATAATTCCCATCCGTTGTATAATTGTTATCGATTGGCCATTCTACGGTAATCGAAGTATTGAATTGGGATTATCAACGATAATTCCCATCCGTTGAATTATTATTGTCGTGTTGACCAATTCAAGGCAGCACACTATTATTCTTGTGAACCCGGTAATTTTGTGATCTTTGAAGGTTGAGGATTTTCCCGAACTGTTGTGTTGTGATCGTTGCTCGTGTTAATCGGTTCTTAGGGATTTTGATCCCAGGATGGTTGTTTCGAATATTGTCGGTCGTGTCGATCTTTCATTATTCGTGTCATCGTTCACTTGGTGAGTCGTATGATTTGTTTTGGATGTCTTATCCTTTGAGTTTCGTTGTCATGTTGTATCGTGACATATCCGGAATCATATCTGCGTTCCGATTGGTTATTGTGTAGGATTTTTAGCCAGGCACATATAGTCTTCGGCGGATATTATTCCGCGTTGGCTGTGCACACGGGCGTAGTTTCGTGAGGCTAATTAGGTACATTGTCCTACGTATATTCCGGATTCCATATACGGGGCGGACATGTGCACGGACACATTTCCGGATCGGGCGTACTGTGATGTCCATCTTGTGAGCCATAAACTTTGATCGTCCATAGTATTGGATGAATTTGATGTTTTGTGATTGAGCGTTCATACGCCTGAGGGGTATGTTCGACAATCATGTTTGTTTCTTTGAGATCTGTATTGTGATGATTCTGACTTGAGTACATTCGGCTTCGAGCCATCGTGATATTTTCTGACTTGAACATTCGGCTTTCAGGCCATCGTGATATTTTGGCAGCTTCGGCTGAGGACTTTCAGGCCATTGTGATGTATCGGTATTTCCATTGGAGCCTTCGGGCATTGTGATCCTTATTTATTTCAGCGTTGGATTGATTTACCTTCGGGTAATGTATTGTTGTGTTCTATATTGATGATTCGCCGTTGGGCACTTATGTTCTAACCTATTGAGCAGGTATTGATCGTATGCCGTGGGCATAATATTCCACGAATGCTCGATTCTTACTTTGGTTTGTGAGCATCTCGTACTACCATTGTTGTACTATTTATTCTGCCTTTGGATGCATATCATGTTGTGCATGTACTTGATATTCATTATACTGGATGGCTGACCAGTGGCGGAACATGTTTTCATGTTTTAGGTACTTGCGAGGAGAGAGTTGAGACACAGGGGCATGACGATGGCGACGAGGCATTCGAGCGATACTAGTCCGAGATATTTTGGTGTTCATGTTGGTCAGATAGTTGGAGTACTCCATTTTTGTTCAGTCGTTGTCGTTTTGTATTATCCGAGCAAGGCTCGTGGATGTTGTTGTATTTTTTATTTTGGCCATGTAGGCCCATTCTTGTCGTTGAAATTCCATATCGGGATAGTATGTCGGACGTCATGGTAGGGTCTGTGATTTCCTATTTCGGTCAGTTTGTTGTATTTTAGTCGTGTTCGCCTGGTGGATCACCTGAGGTGGGGTCCACGGCACTGTAATAACCCAATGGGATTTGGGGGTGTTACAGATCATGTTAACAAGATATGGATAATTCATAGATGAATTATCCAAGTATATCATGTTTGGAATAGTGAGATGAATAAGCCTTAAATACCTTGATTATAATCATCATGATTCGAATCTTAGTACACTGAATATGTGAAGAGAAGCTTCTATCATTGGTAAACCGAATCTAATAGATGATTTCATAGTAATCTTGGACTAGACGTTAACATCCTTATTGTTAGATAAATCTAAAGGTTTGATCATGGAAGGATTTATCTAGTATATATAGGACGTTTATCAACTTCAGTATGATAATATGGATTGATATAGAGGTGTTGATATCAACAGATAAGCTTTTCGAATTGTCGTATGAAGATTTGAAGTCGGAATGGAATATGGTTTTATATTGGTATGCATATCCTTGAATCCGAAGTTGTCTTTATTCGTAAAATCATTCATAAGGGTATGAACATGGTATTCATGGAAGTAACATGAATTATCACGAAAGATTTCATTATTTCGATCATGACAAGAACAGTTTACTGCTCAGCAGTAAACTGCCATGCAGAGATAGCGCACGCTATGCTATGCAGTTTAACGTGCGCTACCGAGCACTAGTTAGCGTGCGCTATGACACGCTTTTTGTGTAACTATCGCAAGTGCACGATATCGTATCAAGTAGTAAAGTGGACTTTTTGAGTCCGGTTTATCGATCCCACAAGGAAGTTATGTTATAATTTGAATTATACACTATTAGTCTATTTTTATAGATACTTAAGATGAGTGAAACACACAATTAAAAAGTTTGGTTTAATAATTGCAAAGAAATTGCAATAATAGTTCTAATATTATAAGGAAATAAAAAGAAAGCAATAATAATAGATTGATTATCGATAAAATGAAATAGTTGGGATTACAAACTTAGTTCGTCATTAGTTATAAAAGATGTATTGGAGATCATAAGATGAATTTACTTATTATGTTGTGTAGATTCGATTTTCCTTAAAAAGACGGTTTCTCTTTCGAACTATAAAACACCCCTTACATATTGAATCAATCCACTATATCTCTATGTTGATTGGCTTCAATACATAGCATTAGGAATTGTGAGAATAACTCAATGAATCATCTAAGGACTAGGGGTATATTTCTATCCCCTAGAACAACTTAGAGTGAAGATCATTTGATCTAATCAAACATATTTTCTTTCGAAACATATGAAGACCATAAATATCTTCATTAATTGGCCAAATAAATAAAGATTGTTAAAACAATGAAAATCACACACAATAATAAGTAATTCATAATATATCTTTATACAAACATAAATAACATGACTAATCTTGTTTATAATCCCAACTTAAGAAACTTAGCCCATAAAGGGTTTATTACACATATTACAAGCTTTGGTGGTCATGTTTAGTTGAATCAAGAGAAAGAATTGATCCTAACTCCCTTAGTAGATAAAGGAGATAGAAGCAATAAACTCTCTGAACAACATATACTATACCACACTTACAAAGATCACTCAAGAACACAAGTGTGTTCTTCACACAAAATGAAAAGTTTACAAAAAATGGAAAATTATAAGATGAATGGTGAATGATGAAGGATCTAAGGGGTCTATTTATACACCTAAAGTCATCTAATAGCTCCAAAACTACAGCATTATTACATTAGATCGGATCAATGTCAGCCATCCCCTCAATAATACACAAAAAGTATAAAAAAATTAGACAAATCATAGTAATCTGCCAAGAGTTACAGTAGTAACATTCGGGAGTTACGGCCGTAACTAGGGTGACTTCTGGCCGTAACCCCAGATGTTACGGCCGTAACGTGGCTTCGTAAATTTGCTCATTTGAAGCTTTGATAGTTACGTTTTTAGCGAATTCCCTCGGACTTTGCGTTTTTGCCCAGGATCTTCTTCGGATGATAACTTTTGATATATAACTCGATTTTGAATCGGAAAATGCCGAATTCGTCTCGGAAAGCCCTACAACATGAATATATCAAAATTCAATAAATAGAATATTTATTAAACATGTTTTTTCTTGAGTAATTCAGTTACTTAATCCGATCATCATCCGATAAAAATAAAATTATTAAAACTAATAAATTAAAAGCAAAAAACGAGTAGACTAGCTCAATTATGGGTAAATTTTATCAATAAAAACTATGGATAAGTGTACAAAACTAACACTTATCACACCCCCAAACTTGAATTCTTGCTAGTCCCGAGCAAGACTCTTTATTATTCACACTCCAAAAATAAAAATAAAAATAAAAAATAAGAAAATTAATACACACATAAATTAAAATATAAAAAGAGAAAAGGAGATCAAAATGCCATTAATAAACAACAACCAGCTTTATACAGTAGATAGAAATGAATCAAGATTCAAAATAAATCTACTAATATTTTTGAAGTTAAAACACGGTTTTTATTTTGTAATTACAAAATGTAAGGTTTTCCCCCCAAAAGGTTGATTATTTCTTTCCCACTCGTGATACACACGATTCCCTTTAATGGTTGCTCTCGATCACTTGTTTATTTTTCGACTCAATATGAAGAAGAATTTCATTGGCGTCATCAAATATTGTGATTTTTACAAAATTGAGTGTATTGAAATTCAGCTGCTAATTAATTCAAATCTGCTCATAAACTACATCCCTTTTAGTGATAGCTTTCACACCGCTATTTGCTAACGTGTAGCTCTTTTCACTAACACACTTTCTATCTCATTATTTTTCTTTCGTAAAAAGGTGATAGCTTTCACACCGTTATTTGCTAACGTGTAGCTCTTTTCACCAATTTTTCTGAGACGGCAGCTACGCACCAACAATGGTTAGTCCTTTATTTTTCGCAAAATTTAAGACTTCCAAAATTAGGCGACTCTTCTTTGCTCAACACTTCTCCTTTTCGTCATTTATTTTTTAGGTGATAGCTTTCACACCGTTATTTGCTAACGTGTAGCTCTTTTAACCAATGACTCCTATTTTATTTTTTTTAGGAATAGAATTTTTGCAGAAAATCATTTTTTAGTTAAGCATGAAAAATCAAAAACTCCACAAATTAAGTAAATTTCTGTTTTATTTTTCATCAACCAATTGATTCTTCTTTTCTCAAGGTAACGAATGACTCGATTTTATATGATAATTACAAGGCTTGGAAAGAGAGATTAAGGCTCAAAAAAAAAAATTTGGAATATACAATTTTTTTACCGGTTAAAACGATTTTAGAAGTTTGTATATAGCTAATTTATTGGTGTTATGGCCAGATCTAAAAATCTCAAAAATCAAAATACTATAAATATATATATAAATATATATATATATAAAAAAAAATTAAGGCAAGTAACCAAATCAACCAAAACACACCAAAATTATTAAACAAACCACACCAAAATTACAACACACCAAAATACTAAAACAAACCACCCCCAAACTTGAAAATAAAACTGTCCTTAGTTTAAAAATAAAATAAAAATCAATGCAGAAAAGCAGAATAATCCCTGTTAAGAAAGTTGATGTCTGAGCCTAACGCCTTTTAGAATCTGCAAGAGAATAAATATACGAGGCAGACACAAAAGAAAATAAAATATACTCGTAAGTATAACATAATTTTTTTAGATGCGCATCAAGAAAGTCCGAAGAGTCGCCTTACGCTGCCATCAAAGTTTTTATAAAAGCAAAACACGAAATAAACATTACAGTAATGAAATAAAAATACATAAATCGTGAATAGATGCGCGTCAGGAGATCAAGAAGAAACTCCTTAAGCTGCCATCATTTAGCACGATTATTACACACGACAAAAAGTAAAAATACAAGGGGTCCGACATGGGTTATCAAAGGGAGAGGAATGAATCTACTTTTCGTTTTCTCACGGTAAAATCTTCTACCTAGACAATTTGAGCTAGAGTGGATCTGGTTGAGGAACAAATTCATTGAGTTTTTCGATTAGTTCTTACGGTGTTGTTGCAACGACTATGATTCGTTTTGCGGCTCGGAAATAAAGCCCTTTTCGCAGAGTAGTCGATGAAAGACGGTAAACCATCAAAGAAACCATTGACATTAAGCACTCCTATTGGTTTTGATGAACATTTAGTTGGCTCTGGTAACCACATGAAAAAGTTCTTCAAGGGTGCCAAAACCAGGAAGGGCAATAAAGGCGCGAATTATTTATCATGTGAGTTATGCGATCTTGCATATTCACGAGATCTAAACTCATCTCCAATAGTTGACCGGTGATTTTACTTTCGGCCCGGAGGTTTTGGGATTACTCCCAACACTCTTACTCCTTCCATATAGCGACGGCTCGTCCCATTAATCCTAGACTTCCTCCTCCGTAAACTACATGAATGCATTTTTCTCCTAAGGTACGACCCAGTTGTGGGCCGCTTGAGTGAATCATGCCTCTTTTCGAGAACTAGATCCACCAAAAATGCATTGCGTAAAATTTTTGTTGAAGATGATGACTCCATTTTGAAAAGAAAAAAATTTTAGAGAGAAACAGAGAAAAGTGCAAGTTTGAGGGATGAATGAAAGAAACCAGTAGAAAGTTTATTTATAGAAGAAAAAGAAAGTAAAAATTGTTTAACAAGTTTGTGATTGCGTTTGATTGTGCTTCAACTACTCAATAGAATAATGAAAGCTTTTATCGCGTATCACAATTTTTTATTCAGAAAATCTCACCACACGACAAAAATAAAAGATACTTACGCGTATGTACAGTAGTTGTGATTGTGGCTCACATCTTCCTCTCGATTTTACGTTCGAAACGGCCTAAACGCCTTCTATGAGTCGGGAGAATCTTCCCATCCAATTTTCTTACAAATTGGCAAACAGGTCTTTTAACGTCGATTCCCAAGGCGTTGTTCATATTCGGTTTGAATTTATTCCACAAACATTGAATTCCGTAATACACAAGTCCACTAGGATGCGTGTCAAGAGAAATTTCGATATTATCTAAATTCTCCTTATTCGGACCATCATTAATGAACGAATTTTATCTTCTCTGTTTGTAGATGGAATTCCTAAAGATCGACATTTTGCATTACGGTTCCATCTAGCACATTTATAGCAAACGGCTAGAATCTTTGCTCGTCGTTTCTTGGCATATGAACTTTTCCAAGCCACAGTAAAAATCTAGTTGGCTTTTCTGTGAATTCACCTTCTATTCTTACTTTGGCTTCGATAATGAATCTTATGTCAAAAGGTATGCTTTTATTAGTAAGCAACCTCATCCTTTCAAGCCTTGTCTTGTAAAGTTTTAAAATTGCATTTTTGCTTAGAAAGGGAAATCTTTTTTCCATTTTAAACAATGTTTCATCCATGATAAAAAAAACAAAAATAAAAAGACAATGAAAATAATTAAAAAAAATAAAATATATACAAATATCAGTTGTTGTGGGAAACTGAAAAATCCAACTTTAATAGTCACGGAGTACCGTTATCCGCCACTTGACCGGACAAACACAATTTAGTACTAAGTTACTGTAATATCCGCAATTTTCGATTTTCGGTAATTTTCTTTTTTCTGTGAGAGTTCGCTTTGACAACTCTATCATGACCGTTTCGTCATTCCGAGAATGATTAATTCTGCACTTTTTGTCATCCGAGTTCGTTTCGGTGTCGTTTTGTTGAGTTCCGTGTCCTTAATCGACTTTTTCACGTGGGAGTTCGACTTTGTAAAGTCACCATTAATTCTTGGAAACTCCAAAAATTCTGAATCTTTGCAATATTATAGAGCATCAAGTTACCTTTCCAATGGTTCAAACGGTGAGTCAATCGGAGTCCAGACGAAGGAGTTATGGTCGAAATAGCCAAGACTGCACGATGTGCCTTTTTGGTGTTGAAAGGGGTTGTACCGTGTGCCGCGGCACACTCAGGCTGTGCCGCGGCACTAAGCTGATTCCTGGGCGTTTTTCGTGGCCCTGGGCCGCGGCACACTTGTCCTGTGCCGCGGCACACAGGCTTTTTCTGCGTTTTTTAGCAGATTTCCGAGGAGAAAACTTCATTTTTCTCCTCTCTTCTTCCTCCTTCCATCTAGGGCGATTTGTGGGCGATTTTTGGGCAATTTGAGTGCTCCCAAACTTGTTGAGATCATCCACCTCAAGTCTTGTTGTAGATTTTCGACCTCTACTTGAATCCTTCATCCAAATCAAGGTATTTTGGCTTGAACCCTTGTTTTTGTAGATTTGGGGATTTTCCTTTTTGATTTCGATTCCAATCCGTTTTTGATCAATTATTTGTTGTATAAACGTTGTTTTGAACTTGTTCTACGGATTGGATACTCGTATCTTTGGTTCGTTCGACCCGAGGGGTGATTTCTTTGTTCTTGAAGGGTCTTGAACATTTAATGTTCGATTAAATGTTCGAATGAGTTCCCTTTGATAGTTTATTGGGATTTCCGTTGTTTTGGCCTTGATTCTCGTCGTAACCATGTGTTATTGTTCCTTCCGGAGGTTTATAGGTGTTCGAGGATTCCGATGTTGAATCCCGTTTGGTGATTGATGATTCGTGTGGTGTTATTCTCGTAATACTCGTGGTGCTATCACGTTCTTGTTATTGTTCGGGGGTTCGGGGCTATTCGACCGCGTCCTATCCGGCGTCTTATTGCGATCGTGATTTCGAGGCAAGTACCTTGCCCATACTATTCTTGTTTTATGGATATGATAATTAGTGATCGTCTAAATGTGGTTGTTTGGTCGTTTGAATTGAACTTTCAAAAGATTCGGTTTAGCCTTGTTAAAGGCTTGCTTCCAAAACGCGTGTATTTTGTGAATGGCGTGGTTTGTGAAAAACTATGTGAATTCTATGTATATGCTTGGTGTTAATGTTGCACTTGGTATTGTGTGTGGACATATATTATTTCATTTCGGTGCGTTGTGGATTGACGTGGTGTTTTGCTAAGTGTTTGATGCCTCTGGGCGAATTGTTTGAATATCCTTGATGTGATATGTTATTTGTGTGAATGTGTGGATATGGTTGAAGGTCTACGGTGACACATGGCACGTGATCATGTGGTCAGGATGCAACAAGTGATTGATCCAACCGTGAGAGCCTGAGATAATCTACGGTGGCACATGGCATGCGATCATGTGGCCAGGATGCAACAAGCGATTGATCCAACCGTGAGATGTGTGTGATTTGTTTCGCTAGCCAGCTCGGGAGGGTCCTTCGAGGCCTCGAGTGGGATTTGTGGCTTCGTCCCGGTCCTAGGCGATGCGCGTGTGCGATTATGTTTTGTTGATTTTATGTCCGTCGAGGACACGTGATGTTGGGCTCTGGCCCTGTGAATTATTGTCGGTTTTCTATTTGTGAAAACAAAACCTTTGGGGTGTGACCCTGTTGATTTTTGGAAAGATAAGGATTTGAAAATCCTAAGTTGTTTTCTATCAAAACTCTCGATGGCATTTAAACGGTTTTATAAATTGTTTTCCCTTGATTTGTGACCTTTCGGTTTTAGAATATTTTACCAAACTCTTGCCTCGGGAAGTGCTTTTCGTTACGTTTGGATTTTTTTGAGGATTCCTGGTTATTGTTATTCGTGGAATGTGAATTGTATGGCTCGTATTTGCACTTGTACTTGCACTAGCAAAACCGTGGAGTTTTGCTAACCCCCGAGTATTCGGGGGGTGGATGTCTATTTTTGCATTCAGGTTTTGGAGCATAGCACAGGGTCGGCGCGAAGGATGATGAAAGATGAACGATACTAATCACACGAGGATCTGTTGATGTCGTATTGGTCCAGTTGTATTTTCTTTTCCGCTGCGGTATCTTTTCCCCGTTGTACGGGAGTTTATTGTATTTTGACCCCTGCGTGGGTATGTGTTTGGAATTGAGTTCTATGTTATTATTGAAAGACCAAGTCGGTCTACTGAGTCATTTTAGCCTTAAAGGCGATGTTTAGATGTTTGATTTTAGTTATCAGCCTGGTAGATCCTCGAGGAGAGGGTCTACGGCGTGTAATATCCCTGAGTGGATTGGGGGTGTTACATAAATGGTATCAGAGATTAGGTTGTGGAAACCTAGGCTGTCGAGTCAGTGGTGTCTGTTGAGTTTTTGTCTCGTCGGATTTTGTCTGACTGAGTCGTGTCGCGATGCGTCGTCTGAGTTTGTTGGTCGTGATTAGTATCGTGGGCGATCATCATCTTCGTGCGACCTGTGGATGTAAGTCTCCCTTCTTTGTGTTGTGCCTCGTGTGACACGAGCTATTTTTATGATTATTTGATTAGTGACGGAATCCTCTTATGGATTTTGATTTCTTGATATGTGGTTATTTGACTCTCATATTTCATTCATATGAGGAGTAGTGTCCTAGATTGTGTATCTTGGACTGTAATTTTTATTTTTCCGCTGCGTGAGTTCTTTCAAATGGATTTCGGCCTTTTGCCAATTGAGTTTGATTTCGAAAACCGATTCCTTTAACCGAGTTTTTGGCGTTATGGCCTTGATCATTTTGGCAAAATTCTTGTGACGGTACTTAGTATTTTGTAAATGGCTTTCGTGAGTTTTTGAAATATTACCGTCATCGGCCTTTTTGGCGTTTTTGTAAATGGTTTTTAGCCTGGTGAGTTCCGGCGCGGGACCCACGGCGCTATAATATTTTGTGTAATTACTTGAAATTTTTGGGCATTCTAGCCCATTGAATTATCTTTGAAAAAACTTGAGTATCTTAGAAAATAAATTTCGAGACGTACTTTCAAAATGAGTTATTTTCTCGTGGTACATCCAAGATGCCACAATATGTTTCAAAATTCTTCTACCGCGAGGACCCAAAATGTTTTGAGATATTTTCAATGTTTTATAAACACTTTTACTTAGACCCGAGGGTCGAATATTTCCGAAAGTTTTTCACGAAAAGAAAGTGTCCTCATTTTTATCAAATGCGAGATGGTTCTCCAAAGTCTCGATAACGATGTTTCACGTTTGTACTTTTTATTGAAAGGTGATACTCAAGATCAACCGTCATTTTTCTAAATTATTTTCAAAAGGATGTTTTCATTTTAAAAACCTATCCATTCCCGTTTGAGGGCTGGATATGTATGTATGATGTTTGCTTTGTCGTTATGATGTTACTCCCGAGTATGATCGAATTGGTGGCATGAATGTCGAGGCGTTGCCACGCATTTGTTGTACTAGCCCTCTGTGAGAGGTGTGAACTGGTGTTTACTGTTTATCACCTCGTGGTGATTTACATGTTGTCGCACGAGTGTGGGTTGTTAAAGCTTGGATTTTTGTGTGTTTATGCACATGTGTGATTGTTTCATGATGTTTGTAATTATGTGCTGGTTATCGTTCGGGCCGTTGAGGTCGCCGAACGATACCGTCATTGTTGTAGTGTTTGTGTGTGTATTACTTTACGATGGTAATCGTTATATATGATATGTGTTATGATTCCTTGTTGTGCTGAGTTGGCATCTCCGGTATGTTGTTTTGCGGTGTTATGTTACATTGTATCTAGCATTTGTATTTTCGGTATGCCGAGCCGAGGCATTTCAACCGTGATGTGCCGGGGGAATGTACGTGCAAATTGTCCTTCTCGTCAGTAACACATTTCGAGTGTGGACTCGAGGGACACCGAATTCAGTTTTGCGAATTGGCTACCGAGACTTTTGGAGTTCGCGCTTCAGCACAGGATATCGAATCGGCTTTGAGAGGCCTTTGAAGGATGTTTCATCGATTGCACTGTTGTGTCGTCTCCTTGATTTCGTTATTGTGAGTAGCGGACGACCTTCTTTTAGAAGAGGTCGAATATAATACCCGTATTATTTTGGCTTCTGCATTTTCTCTTTCTCAATTCTATAGACTAGCTCGTGTTCGTTGATACTTTACAGACTTGTTCGTATTTCGGTTTCATCGTTCGAGCAGTGTGATCTTGTTTTGGGTCGATCCGGTTATCGCTGTGACTTTTCGAGTTCGGTTTGATTCTTGTGAACCTTGTTCGAAGTAACACCCTTTGGTTCTACTAGCTCTTCTATTCGACGTGGATCGGATTTTGAATTTCTGTATTTTCGACTCCGTCGACTCGTTTATGTTCGTTGACATTTCTGAACTTTCCCTATCCCTTGCTTTTGTTGATCGAACGAGTGTGGTATTGTTTTGGAATAACTCGTTTGTCGCTGTGACTTTTCAATCGCTATTCCCTATCCTGTGGATCTTATGGGAATGCATGCCTTGTAGTTCTCACCAGATCATCCTGGGAGTTGTTGTTTGAGTTTTATTATCCTTCGTGTTTCGGACATGATTGTTCGATTTTTGTTGTCTCGATCGTTTGTTTGTTCGGTTTTTGTTCTCGTTTTGTGATTGTTGAATGTTCAGACTCCTTCGTAATTCCCTTAAGTTCGGGAAATTAGTCTCGTTTTCGATCTTTCAACCCTTGGGCGGTGGAATTCTGTATTAGTTCAGCGATTGGCTCGCATTTCGATTGATGTACCATTGGGTTGGTCAATCATACTGACTTTCGTTCTTTGTGTTTTGTGATTGTCGGATAATTGACTTGGCTATATTATCCCTTTGATGACGCTTGTCATTTGTTGGTTTTATTGTATTCCTAACGGCGACGTTGTGTTGGTCGTCGTGGAGCGTGTTTTCACGCCGTATGTCTCTTTGCGTTTCTTGCAGCGTTTCGCCGTTGGGCGCGAGTTTTCTATTTTTGTGTATCTCGTCGAGTTTTCCTGGCGGGTATATTGCTCCCCCCTACTTGTTTTAAGTTTCGGGACGAAACTTCTTTTAAGGAGGGTAGAATGTAAGATCCGCAATTTTCGATTTTCGGTAATTTTCTTTTTTCGGTGAGAGTTCGTTTTGACAACTCTATCATGACCGTTTCGTCATTCCGAGAATGATTAATTCTGCACTTTTTGTCATCCGAGTTCGTTTCGGTGTCGTTTTGTTGAGTTCCGTGTCCTTAATCGACTTTTTCACGTGGGAGTTCGACTTTGTAAAGTCACCATTAATTCTTGGAAACTCCAAAAATTCTGAATCTTTGCAATATTATAGAGAATCAAGTTACCTTTCCAATGGTTCAAACGGTGAGTCAATCGGAGTCCAAACGAAGGAGTTATGGTCGAAATAGCCAAGACTGCACGATGTGCCTTTTTGGTGTTGAAAGGGGCTGTACCGTGTGCCGCGGCACACTCAGGCTGTGCCGCAGCACTAAGCTGATTCCTGGGCGTTTTTCGTGGCCCTCGGCCGCGGCACACTTGTCCTGTGCCGCGGCACACGGGCTTTTTCTGCGTTTTTTAGCAGATTTCCGAGGAGAAAACTTCATTTTTCTCCTCTCTTCTTCCTCCTTCCATCTAGGGCGATTTGTGGGCGATTTTTGGGCAATTTGAGTGCTCCCAAACTTGTTGAGATCATCCACCTCAAGTCTTGTTGTAGATTTTCGACCTCTACTTGAATCCTTCATCCAAATCAAGGTATTTTGGCTTGAACCCTTGTTTTTGTAGATTTGGGGATTTTCCTTTTTGATTTCGACTCCAATCCGTTTTTGATCAATTATTTGTTGTATAAACGTTGTTTTGAACTTGTTCTACGGATTGGATACTCTTATCTTTGGTTCGTTCGACCCGAGGGGTGATTTCTTTGTTCTTGAAGGGTCTTGAACATTTAATGTTCGATTAAATGTTCGAATGAGTTCCCTTTGATAGTTTATTGGGATTTCCATTGTTTTGGCCTTGATTCTCGTCGTAACCATGTGTTATTGTTCCTTCCGGAGGTTTATAGGTGTTCGAGGATTCCGATGTTGAATCCCGTTTGGTGATTGATGATTCGTGTGGTGTTATTCTCGTAATACTCGTGGTGCTATCACGTTCTTGTTATTGTTCGGGGGTTCGGGGCTATTCGACCGCGTCCTATCCGGCGTCTTATTGCGATCGTGATTTCGAGGCAAGTACCTTGCCCATACTATTCTTGTTTTATGGATATGATAATTAGTGATCGTCTAAATGTGGTTGTTTGGTCGTTTGAATTGAACTTTCAAAAGATTCGGTTTAGCCTTGTTAAAGGCTTGCTTCCAAAACGCGTGTATTTTGTGAATGGCGTGGTTTGTGAAAAACTATGTGAATTCTATGTATATGCTTGGTGTTAATGTTGCACTTGGTATTGTGTGTGGACATATATTATTTCATTTCGGTGCGTTGTGGATTGACGTGGTGTTTTGCTAAGTGTTTGATGCCTCTGGGCGAATTGTTTGAATATCCTTGATGTGATATGTTATTTGTGTGAATGTGTGGATATGGTTGAAGGTCTACGGTGACACATGGCACGTGATCATGTGGTCAGGATGCAACAAGTGATTGATCCAACCGTGAGAGCCTGAGATAATCTACGGTGGCACATGGCATGCGATCATGTGGCCAGGATGCAACAAGCGATTGATCCAACCGTGAGATGTGTGTGATTTGTTTCGCTAGCTTGACTCGGGAGGGTCCTTCGAGGCCTCGAGTGGGATTTGTGGCTTCGTCCCGGTCCTAGGCGATGCGCGTGTGCGATTATGTTTTGTTGATTTTATGTCCGTCGAGGACACGTGATGTTGGGCTCTGGCCCTGTGAATTATTGTCGGTTTTCTATTTGTGAAAACAAAACCTTTGGGGTATGACCCTGTTGATTTTTGGAAAGATAAGGATTTGAAAATCCTAAGTTGTTTTCTATCAAAACTCTCGATGGCATTTAAATGGTTTTATAAATTGTTTTCCCTTGATTTGTGACCTTTCGGTTTTAGAATATTTTACCAAACTCTTGCCTCGGGAAGTGCTTTTCGTTACGTTTGGATTTTTTTTTGAGGATTCCTGGTTATTGTTATTCGTGGAATGTGAATTGTATGGCTCGTATTTGCACTTGTACTTGCACTAGCAAAACAGTGGAGTTTTGCTAACCCCCGAGTATTCGGGGGGTGGATGTCTATTTTTGCATTCAGGTTTTGGAGCATAGCCCAGGGTCGGCGCGAAGGATGATGAAAGATGAACGATACTAATCACACGAGGATCTGTTGATGTCGTATTGGTCCAGTTGTATTTTCTTTTCCGCTGCGGTATCTTTTCCCCGTTGTACGGGAGTTTATTGTATTTTGACCCCTGCGTGGGTATGTGTTTGGAATTGAGTTCTATGTTATTATTGAAAGACCAAGTCGGTCTACTGAGTCATTTTAGCCTTAAAGGCGATGTTTAGATGTTTGATTTTAGTTATCAGCCTGGTAGATCCTCGAGGAGAGCGTCTACGGCGTGTAATATCCCTGAGTGGATTGGGGGTGTTACAGTTACAACGTCGAGAAATTTGTACCTACAAAAATAGTTTATAATGTAAGATTTCAAATATAACTTATACTTCCCCGGCAACGGCGCCAAAAACTTGACACGCTTTTTGTGTAACTATCGCAAGTGCACGATATCGTATCAAGTAGTAAAGTGGACTTTTTGAGTCCGGTTTATCGATCCCACAAGGAAGTTATGTTATAATTTGAATTATACACTATTAGTCTATTTTTATAGATACTTAAGATGAGTGAAACACACAATTAAAAAGTTTGGTTTAATAATTGCAAAGAAATTGCAATAATAGTTCTAATATTATAAGGAAATAAAAAGAAAGCAATAATAATAGATTGATTATCGATAAAATGAAATAGTTGGGATTACAAACTTAGTTCGTCATTAGTTATAAAAGATGTATTGGAGATCATAAGATGAATTTACTTATTATGTTGTGTAGATTCGATTTTCCTTAAAAAGACGGTTTCTCTTTCGAACTATAAAACGCCCCTTACATATTGAATCAATCCACTATATTTCTATGTTGATTGGCTTCAATACATAGCATTAGGAATTGTGAAAATAACTCAATGAATCATCTAAGGACTAGGGGTATATTTCTATCCCCTAGAACAACTTAGAGTGAAGATCATTTGATCTAATCAAACATATTTTCTTTCGAAACATATGAAGACCATAAATATCTTCATTAATTGGCCAAATAAATAAAGATTGTTAAAACAATTAAAATCACACACAATAATAAGTAATTCATAATATATCTTTATACAAACATAAATAACATGACTAACCTTGTTTATAATCCCAACTTAAGAAACTTAGCCCATAAAGGGTTTATTACACATATTACAAGCTTTGGTGGTCATGTTTAGTTGAATCAAGAGAAAGAATTGATCCTAACTCCCTTAGTAGATAAAGGAGATAGAAGCAATAAACTCTCTGAACAACATATACTATACCACACTTACAAAGATCTCTCAAGAACACAAGTGTGTTCTTCACACAAAATGAAAAGTTTACAAAAAATGGAAAATTATAAGATGAATGGTGAATGATGAAGGATCTAAGGGGTCTATTTATACACCTAAAGTCATCTAATAGCTCCAAAACTACAGCATTATTACATTAGATCGGATCAATGCCAGCCATCCCCTCAATAATACACAAAAAGTATAAAAAATTAGACAAATCATAGTAATCTGCCAAGAGTTACGGCCGTAACATTCAGGAGTTACGGCCGTAACTAGGGTGACTTACGGCCGTAACCCCTGAATGTTACGGCCGTAACGTGGCTTCGTAAATTTGCTCATTTGAAGCTTTGATAGTTACGTTTTTAGCCCAGAATTCCTCAGACTTTGCGTTTTTGCCCCAGATCTTCTTCGGATGATAACTTTTGATATATAACTCTGATTTTGAATCCAGAAAGACTGCCGAATTCGTCTCGGAAAGCCCTACAACATGAATATATCAAAATTCAATAAATAGAATATTTATTAAACATGTTGTTTCTTTAGTAATTCAGTTACTTAATCCGATCATCATCCGATAAAAATAAAATTATTAAAACTAATAAATTAAAAGCAAAAAACGAGTAGACTAGCTCAATTATGGGTAAATTTTATCGATACAAACTATGGATAAGTGTACAAAACTGACACTTATCACGCTACGTTTGGTACGTAACGTACGCTAGACCATCAGACGAGTCAGTTGGTTGGTCAGTGTACTGACCATGCATAGTTAGCGTACGCTAGTCTTTGTTGTTTGCGTGCGCTATCGGGCAGACTTAACGCACGCTACACAGAGTACTTAGCGTGCGCTAAGCAGTTCGGACAGAATGCATTTTATGAACTTTTGGCCGTGAATCGAATTGTTAAACATTCGTACGATGTGAGATAAATCCTATATCATTTCTTTTGTTAAGGTTTGGTCTCGTTACGTGATTGATTGAGGAGGACGACTGTCGAGTGTTCATTTTCGTGGAAGTGTTGTTATTGTCTTCAAATCGAGGCAAGTACCTTAATTGTTTTATGTATTGTTGTTATACATATTGTCGTGCATGTATGTCGTTATTGTGTGTCCACCTCGTGTTGGTCCGACGAGATCATCGGGGGATCTATGCTAGCGTGCGCTGGATCATCGGACGGGTTTTTCCACCACGGGTTGGTCTGACGGGATCATTGTGGGTTCTAGGCAGTGAACGCTGGATCGATGGAATTACCATGTGTATGTATTGATATCATATTGTGATTATCAGTTGTGTATATTATGTTTGAGTTTCTCTTAGGAGAAGACTCGTTGGTACGTTGTCGTTTACGTTATTAATCTTCGTGAGATATGATTAATATGTTGTGGTACTTGTACTAGCATCGTTGTGCTAACCCCTTCGGGGGTGAACATTTTGTTTGTGTTCAGGATCCAGGAGAGCGGGGAAACAACCACTGGGCTATGTATGACGAGGGTGCAGAGTGATGTCCCGACCGGTTTATTTATCATTGTTTATTCGTTATTTCAATAAGTACTCGAGTACGAAGTCATTTGTGATGATTTGAATTTGGTGATGTATTATTGAGTTACGTTGAACAATTGTACTATTTCGTATTTGGTCGACGATGTCTTTGTAATTCCGTTATTTCCATTCGTTAGTACCTTTTTATGCTTGTTCAATTCTTCAGCCTTTATGTAAAGGATTTACGGCGCTGTAATATTCCCGAATATATTGGGGGTGTTACAGAATATGGTATCGGAGCTAAGATTATGGATATCTTGGTCGTTGGGTTAAAATAGGGGTCATTTATGTCTTTTGGGGTAACCGGCCGTGAATGACATCACTGCACTGCCTACGTCTTCATGCGAACAGTGGTTGTAAGTTCCTAAACTCTATCTCGTTCTTTGCATATTGTATCTCTTTATACTCGAATATTAGAACGATGTTGTTCCCTGTATATTGAGTATTTATGCTTACAGTATGTTGAGAGGCGGACGTGGACGTGGTCGCGGTCGTGGACGCGGACGAAGAAATGCCGAAAGGGAGGCGTCGCCTTCTAACCGAGCGATCATAGCTCGGGCGAGCCGCAACAATCTATTAATAATGAACCGAGATCCTGCTGTGCAGAGATCCTTCGTCAAGTGGTGAACCGGATGACTCGGTCGCCCGGAGTCGTGGACCGAATGCAAGTGGCGGTGGGACTACGGCGGGGAGAGACAGCAAGGGATCCCGGACATGGGAAATCGAGGTGACCGGTGGTCGCAAGAGGTGGCGAAGATGCAACCACCCAAATTCGACGGTATTTCGAGACTCCCACCGGATCATTGGTTAAAAGAGTGGAGAAAATCTTTGCCAGAATCAACTGCCCAGACGACCGGAGAGCCTCTATCGCTCAATATTTTCTGATAGGGAAGCGTCCGAATGGTGGGAAGCCATCCGGCCTGTAGACCATGATGCCGATTGGACAGAGTTTAGATTGATGATGGAAGCTCAGTATTGCCCTCGTCCTGTGAGGGAAGCCAAAGTTCGGGAGTTTTTCTCCGCTCAGCCTTCTGATGTGCCAGTATCCCAGGCGATCAAGACGTTTAACCAACAGCTGGCATTTGTTCGACATCTGGTCAGAACAGATGCAGAAATGATGATCCATTTCGATATGAGAATGAAACCAGAAGTTCAGAGGTACATGTCCGGATTCGAATGAACCACACTCCGCCAATACCAGGATAAGGCGTTGGCATATGAGATCAAGGAAGCAGCTATGGATAAATTTTCAGAATCCAAGAAGCAGAAAGTCTCTGGTACTTTTACAGAGCACAAAAACAGCGGGCCCCGTAAGGCCCCGTCATCTTTTCACTCTTTCAAGAAACCTCCGCACCCAGCTAGGAGCGGAAAGAACTTCGGAGTGACATCAACTATTACTGATGTTACCAGGAAATGCTTTAACTGCGCCTAGACGGGGCACTATCGACGGAATTGCCCCCTTCCTGCCGTGACTTGTTTTGATTGTGGACGAGAGGGACATCGGGCGGTGTTTTGTGAAGAGGCTGCAAAGTCTTTTAGAGCCCGTACACCACAGCCCGGTCCGAAGGAGGCCGGTATTCCACGAGACGCAGCAAAGTGTTCGGATGCCTCGGAATTTTGGCCGCGGCGAGGCAGAGGACAATGGGACCGAAAGGGACATCGAGTGCGGATCTGCTCCCCACGTCTGTACAAGATGAGGAGGACAGACGATCGGGATCTTCTTTGTCGCATCAGTCTTGTCCAGATCCTTTCCCAGCCAGTTAGCGTTTTATTCGATACAGGAGCTACACATTCTTTCATATCTTTGTCTTGTGTAAATTGTTTGAATATTTCCGGTTTTCATGCTTGTGAACCTTATGTTGTTGGTTTACCTAGTGGAGAGAGGATTGTCGGAAATTTAGAAACTAGAAATTTCCCTGTATCATTTGGGGGCAGAGAGTGGCTCTCAAACCTGATCGTGATAGAAATGCAAGGAGACGACCTGATACTCGGAGACGATTGGCTTAATCGATATGGAGCAATTGTGAACTACCGAAGGAGGAATATCTCGCTGATCGCTGACGATGGTTCCGAGATTCTGTTTGAGGGATGGAAACCGGGAAGCTCAGGAAAATTGATCAAGGCGATGAAAGCTGTCAAATTGTTGAAACAGTACATGCAAGATGCGGTGTTACGCAATGAAGAAAGAAGACGAAATTGCGGAACTTTCATCCATTCCTGTTGTGAACGAATTTCCAGATGTATTTCCTGACGAGTTACCTGAGCTACCTCCACGAAGGGATGTAGAATTTACTATTGAGCTGGAACCCGGAGCGACACCCATTTCTAAGGCGCCGTATCGTATGGCACCTACTGAGATGTACGAACTGAAGAAGCAGCTGGAGGAGCTACTGGACAAGGGCTATATTGACCAGCGTTTCACCACAGGGCGCCAGTTCTTTTCGTCCGAAAGAAGTATGGAACGCTCCGACTGTGTATTGACTATCGAGAGCTGAACAAGATGACGATTAAGAACAAATATCTGTTACCACGGATTGATGATTTGTTTGACCAGTTGCAAGGGGCAACAGTATTTTCAAAAATCGATCTGAGATCAGGATACCATCAGCTGAGGATTAAGGAATCTGACGTTCCGAAATCAGCGTTCAGAACTCGCTACGGGCATTATGAGTTTGTAGTGATGCCGTTTGGTCTCACTAATGCACCTGCTGTATTTATGCAATTGATGAACCGCGTGTTCATTGAATTTTTGGATAAATTTGTGGTCGTGTTTATTGATGACATTCTGGTGTATTCTAAGAGTCCGTAAGAACATGCGCATCATTTGCGGATTGTATTGGAACTTTTGAGAAATGAGCAATTGTACGCCAAACTTTCTAAGTGTGAATTCTGGCTAAAGGAAGTAATGTTCCTCGGCCATGTGGTGTCAGCTAAAGGAGTCCGAGTAGACCCTCAGAAGATCGAAGCAATATTGGATTGGAAGCCTCCAAAGAACGTGAAAGAGGTCCGAAGCTTCTTAGGACTTGCTGGATATTATCGTCGATTCGTGGAAGCGTTTTCTAAAATCTCCCGCCCACTTACTCGACTCCTGCAGAAAACTCAAAAGTTTGAGTGGAATGAATTATGTCAGATTAGCTTTGATGAATTGAAGAAGAAATTGATGACGGCACCGATTCTATCACTTCCGCAGGGAACTGAAGGATTCATAGTTTACAGTGATGCTTCGAACCAAGGACTTGGGTGCGTGTTGATGCAGAATGATAAGGTGATCGCTTATGCGTCGCGACAACTGAAACCTTATGAAGTGAATTACCCGACACATGATTTAGAGCTAGCAGCAGTGGTTTTTGCCTTGAAGATCTGGAGACACTATCTATTCGGGACTCATTGTCAGATCTTTACGGATCATAAGAGTCTCAAGTACATATTCAGTCAGAAAGAGTTGAACATGCGGCAAAGAAGATGGTTAGAACTGATTAAGGACTATGACTTGGAGATTTTATATCATCCAGGCAAAGCGAATGTAGTGGCCGATGCACTTAGCCGCAAGCTGTCTCTATTCGAGATCTTTGGAGACCGACCTCCCAACTTAGCCTTCGGCGAGAGATGATTCGTGAAGGAATTGAGGTATGGTTACAAAGAGTCCAAGGACAATCATGCGTGATGGAGATAACCTCATCTTTAACCGAAGAAATCAAATCTAGACAAGCGAGATGATCCTCGATGATTCGGTTACATGATGAAGTGATCAAAGGAAAGGCCCCGGATTCATAATTCATGACGATGGAGTTTTGAGATTTGAACCGACTCTGCGTTCCCGATGTTGATGTTAAAGCAGACGATTATGAAGGAAGCTCATAGTTCGCCCTATTCTATCCACCGGGCACCAAGAAATGTATAAGGACTTGAAAGCAGAACTTACGGTGGGGCAACATGAAGAAAGACGTAGCGGACTATGTTTGAAATGCTTGACTTGTCAACGAGTTAAGATCGAGCATCAACGGCTGTAGAATGTTGAAGCCACTCCCGATTCTGAATGGAAGTGGGAGGACATATCGATGGACTTTATCACTAATATGCCGAAAACCGGGACGGGAATGAACATGATTTGGGTGATAGTTGATCGCTTAACCAAATCGGCTCATTTTCTAGGCATTAAGGATACGTGGGGACCGAGAGAGGTTGGCACGAGTCTTTATTTCGGAGATAGTTCGATTGCATGGTACGCCGAAGACCATTGTTTCGATCGAGACGGCCGTTTTATGTCTCACTTTTGGAAAGCGATTCATAAGGCCTTGGGGACCGAATTGAACTTGATCTGACTTATCACCCGCAGTGACGGACAATCCGAGAGAACTATACAACGGTGGAAGACATGCTAAGAGCACGTGCCTTAGATTGGTTAAACGATTGGGAAGTTCATCTACCGTTGATTGAATTTACCTACAACAATAGTTGGCATGCTTCTATTAAGATGGCACCGTTTGAGGCATTATACGGAAGGAGATGCGAGATCGCCCCTATCTTTGGGACGATTCATCGGACTTGATCGGAGCAGAACGAGTTGATCGAGCGGACTCGAGAGAAGATAGCCTTAATTCGTGAAAGGCTGTTGCGCAGTCGCGAAATCCTATGCGGACGTACGTCGTCGCCCATTGGAGTTCAATACTGGGGACCATGTACTTTTGAAGGTTTCTCCTACTCGGGGAATCTTTCGTTTCGGAAGAAAAGGAAAGCTGAGTCCGAGATATATCGGACCATTTGAGATCCTAGAGAGAATTGGGGAGTTGGCATACAGATTGGCATTGCCTCCGTCATTATGCCATGTTCATAACGTGTTCCACGTATCCCAGTTACGGAGATATATACCAGATCCCAGTCATATCATTGATTTCGGCGAGATCGAAGTCGAGCAGGATGGGACGTTTGAAGAAAGACCAGTCAAGATACTCGAGAGTCGAGTTAAGCAACTGAGGAACAAGTCAATCGTTTTGGTCAAAGTTCAGTGGTCACGTCACGGAATGGAAGAAGCCACCTGGGAAACGGAAGCTGATATGAAGTCTAGATATCCCGAGTTATTTTCGTCTTGAGTTTCGGGACGAAACTCCTTTTTAGTAGGAGAGTATGTAATATCCGGATTTATTACAGTGTATTTCATCTGTATTCAAACCATGTATTATTCGGAATGGTGATTTTGATTATTGGAGTATGATATTTCGTGCATTAATATCATTATACATAAGTATAGAATCATGCAAAATTGATCATGCAACCTCGTGATAGCGCACGCTAAGAATGTATCTTAACGCGCGCTATCGGGCCATTATTAGTGCACGCTATGAAGATAGGAGTTGCGTGCGCTAAGAATTCAATTATTGAGCGGGACGGCTAACACATGCGCCAGCCGGGACATGGGTCCGGATAAGATTCCCTCTGACGCACCCGGACAAATTCTGAAGTCAACCATTATTAGCGCACGCTAAGGGATGCTTAGTAGCGTGCGCTAACTTGTCAATAATGCAGAATGTTATAAATGAGACATCAACTGTTTTGGCTTTCATTTCTTTCGCCCTTTCTTCATCCTTGAGAGTTCAGAGAGCTGTAGTAATTCTCCTATACACTTAGAACACATATTGTTGGTGTTATACATTGGTTATCACTTGGGAATGTTCATGGAAGTGGAATAGCACCTTGGAGTGGCATACAACCAACCGGAGTTGGATTCTACCTTACGGTTCAGTGATTTTCATCATTTTAAGGTATGTTCAATCTATCTCCAGACTTAGAGTTGGATTCTAACGATTTGGATGATCATGTTAACAAGATAAGAATTTTCATAGATGAATTATCCAAGTATATCATGTTTGGAATAGTGAGATGAATAAGCCTTAAATACCTTGATTATAATCATCATGATTCGAATCTTAGTACACTG
The DNA here is from genome assembly GCA_033398695.1 of Orobanche coerulescens. NCBI lineage: Eukaryota > Viridiplantae > Streptophyta > Magnoliopsida > Lamiales > Orobanchaceae > Orobanche > Orobanche coerulescens. The sequence continues at coordinate 87,391,977 of CM065815.1, read as the reverse complement.
AATATGTGAAGAGAAGCTTCTATCATTGGTAAACCGAATCTAATAGATGATTTCATAGTAATCTTGGACTAGACGTTAACATCCTTATTGTTAGATAAATCTAAAGGTTTGATCATGGAAGGATTTATCTACTATATATAGGACGTTTATCAACTTCAGTATGATAATATGGATTGATATAGAGGTGTTGATATCAACCGATAAGCTTTTCGAATTGTCGTATGAAGATTTGAAGTCGGAATGGAATATGGTTTTATATTGGTATGCATATCCTTGAATCCGAAGTTGTCTTTATTCGTAAAATCATTCATAAGGGTATGAACATGGTATTCATGGAAGTAACATGAATTATCACGAAAGATTTCATTATTTCGATCATGACAAGAACAGTTTACTGCTCAGCAGTAAACTGCCATGCAGAGATAGCGCACGCTATACTATGCAGTTTAACGTGCGCTATCGAGCACTAGTTAGCGTGCTCTACGTTTGGTACGTAACGTACGCTAGACCATCAGACGAGTCAGTTGGCTGGTTAGTGTACTGACCATGCATAGTTAGCGTACGCTAGTCTTTGTTGTTTGCGTGCGCTATCGGGCAGACTTAACGCACGCTACACAGAGTACTTAGCGTGCGCTAAGCAGTTCGGACAGAATGCATTTTATGAACTTTTGGCCGTGAATCGAATTGTTAAACATTCGTACGACGTGAGATAAATCCTATATCATTTCTTTTGTTAAGGTTTGGTCTCGTTACGTGATTGATTGAGGGGGACGACCGTCGAGTGTTCATTTTCGTGGAAGTGTTGTTATTGTCTACAAATCGAGGCAAGTACCTTAATTGTTTTATGTATTGTTGTTATACATATTGTCGTGCATGTATGTCGTTATTGTGTGTCCACCTCGTGTTGGTCCGACGGGATCATCGGAGGATCTATGCTAGCGTGCGCTGGATCATCGGACGGGTTTTTCCACCACGGGTTGGTCTGACGGGATCATCGTGGGTTCTAGGCAGTGAACGCTGGATCGATGGAATTACCATGTGTATGTATTGATATCATGTTGTGATTATCAGTTGTGTATATTATGTTTGAGTTTCTCTTAGGAGAAGACTCGTTGGTACGTTGTCGTTTACGTTATTAATCTTCGTGAGATATGATTAATATGTTGTGGTACTTGTACTAGCATCGTTGTGCTAACCCCTTCGGGGGTGAATATTTTGTTTGTGTTCAGGATCCAGGAGAGCGGGGAAACAACCACTGGAACTGTATGACGACGAGGGTGCAGAGTGATGTCCCGACCGGGTTTATTTATCTGTTGTTTATTCGTTATTTCAATAAGTACTCGAGTACGAAGTCATTTGTGATGATTTGAATTTGGTGATGTATTATTAAGTTCTGTTGAACAATTGTACTATTTCTGTATTTGGTCAGAACTGATGTACTGTAATTCCGTTATTTCCATTCGTTAGTACCTTTTTATGCTTGTTCAATTCTTCAGCCTTGTAAATCCTTATGTAAAGGATTTACGGCACTGTAATATTCCCGAATATATTGGGGGTGTTACAGGTAATTGGGTCTAGCTAAACACTCAAATATCCGTTACCAATAAGCTTGCCAGGCGCCTCCACTGAAACACCTGTGCACCGGCGTTCACTCCACATGTCAGCCACACCTTGTACGTGTCACCGCCCCGGCGTCACTCCCATAAGAGCCGCCCCTTGCACGCGCATCAAGTAAACACCGGCGTTCACCAACCATATGGAGCCGCACATTGCAGCGTACACCAGGCCGGAGATCACACGCCCCGCCCTTAGAGGCTCCCGGATATGACGTCTCTCACAACAAGTATTCACATTGTCACAAACATCAAGTACACAATCATCGTCGTAACAATTATCAAATCAATACACCAATTCACATAATTCATCCGTCAGTCCACGACCACACGAATAAATAACAACACGCACGTCAACCATAACGCAACGAAAAGAAGCAATATACGTACACACGCATTATCAAGCGCAACATCAACACCAAATATATATCCAAAGGATTCACGTAGTCACTTACAACCCACACAATTTACAAACACACGCATTTTGAAAGTGAGCCTTTAACGAGGCTAGCCGAATCTTTTGAAAACTCATTTCAAACAAATAAACAAACACATCAAGATGATCACCAATTATCATATCCACAAAACAAGAATAGTATGGACAAGGTACTTGCCTTGAACAACCACAACGCGGAGAATCGACCGAAGTAGGTTGGCACGAACCGACTACGAACCCGCCGACTCCACCGAACACCAACTCGCGATAATAAACTACGGAGGACAATAACAACAATGAAAATGAATTCCATAGCATGACTCAAAGCCGTTGAATTCAAAGAACGAACGACGAATGTTCAAGTGTTTTCCCCAAAACGGCCAGAACACGATTCGTCCCGACAAAACACAAAAACGGAATTCCAAGTTGAAATATGGATATAAAATACATAGAATATGTTTAACAACATTATTTAACCACAATCGATCCATCAAAAATGGATGGAAAAGAGATCGAGAACAAATCCCCCAAAAAGTCGATTCGAAGGAAATCAAGAAATATACTTCGATTCGACGAAGAACAATGGATTAAATGATGTTAAACACAAGAATACTACCAAGATTAATCATACCCATCATGAATTAATCAACAACACGGAACGAATCGGACAAAAATGCAAAAACCCCCAAATTCACGAAATTAGGGTTCTAAGGAAGATTACCTTGATTCGCTGGATCAAAGGATGATAACGGATGATTGATTGATGTTATGAACTCAAGAACTTCGTGGATTTGTTGTTAAACAACATGGCTTCGTCACCTCCGAAGCTCCAGCCACGGATCGAAAAGAAAGGAAATGAAAAATGAGTGAAAATGAGGCTGCTCTGCCACATTTATACTGGGCCGGACTAGCGTGCGCTAGGCTGCCGAGCTAGCGCGCGCTATCGGCCCAGGCTGCAATCCAGTGACCTCCTGGACTAGACTGCTCGGCCAGGTAGTGTGCGCAGCCTTCCGGCCGTAGCGTGCGCTACCTGCCGGACGTAGCGTACGTAGTGTCCGGCAGTAGCGTGCGCTACCTGCCGAGCCTACCCGATTCCAGAACCTCAGGACTCCACTATCCAGATCCGATAGCGTGCGTCGGCCGGATGCATAACGTGCGCTACTCCTGCCGGTTAGCGCACGCAGCCTTCCGACAGTAGCGCGCGCTACGCCGGTTCCTGCCGCGTCAGCCGGCCAGTGCCCGCAACCGTCCGGCCAGGACCTGCCACCATCCGGCCAGCTGTTCAACAGCCATGACCCGACGACTCGATTTTCGAAAACGTACGGAACGAACACGACGAAAAGTTCGCGGACAACATCAACGACCCGAAATGAAAACATAATGCAATAATTAATCATACGCGACCAAGAAATGGGTCGAGACAACAATTACAAATACGGATACCCATAACTTTGGGTAAATTACAAAATGGCCCAAAATGCCCGAAAATCACGATACCTGATCGAATAACCAAACCGAAGTTCACAACACGTATAACAAAGTTAAATGAACTTACGAGAAACTCGAAACAGCAGTCTCGATCGAGATTCGCAAGAATCGAACTCAAGTGCGGAAAAGTCGCTAAAAACACGGAACTCAACAAAACGACACCGAAACGAACTCGGATGTCAAAAAGTGTAGAATTAATTATTCTCAGAATAATGAAACGGTCATGAGAAAGTCATCAAAACGGACTTCCGCCGAAAAAAAGAAATTACAGGCAATCGAAATTACGGGTTTTACATTCTACCCTCCTTAAAAGAAGTTTCGTCCCGAAACTTAAAACAAGTAGGGAGAAGCAATATCCCCTGCCAGGAAAACTCGACGAGATACACAAAAACCGAAAACTCGCGCCCAACGGCGAAACACTGCAAGAAACGCAAAGAGACATACGGCGTGAAAATACGCTCCACGGCAACTAACACAACGCCGCCGATAGAGATATAACAAAATCAACAAGTGACAAGCGTCATCAAACAGACAATACAATCGAGTCGATTATCCGAACAATCACATAACACAACGAACGAAAATCAATATGATTGACCAACCCAACGGTTCATCAATCAAAACGCGAGCCAAACGCTGAACAATTACGGAATTCCACCACCCAAGGGTTGGAAGATCGAAACGAGACTAATTTCCCGAAGGAGTCTGAACGCTCAACAATCACGAGATGAGATCAACAAGAACCGAACAACCAAACGACCGAACCACAACGGTCGGGACAACAAAAAGCGAACAATCATGTTCGAATCACGAAGAACAATAAAATTCAAACAACAACTCCAAGGTTCACAAGAATCGAACCGAACTCAGAAAAGTCACAGCGATAACCAGATCGACCCACAACAAGATCACAGTTCGTTCGGACGATGAAACCAAAATACAGAACAAGTTCATAAAGTTTCAACGAACAAGTCAAAATAGTACGGGTATTACCTCCGACCTCGTCCACGAAATTCACAAAAACGGGAGCAAGGTAACAAGACATTAAACAACCGACACATAACGGAACCATCACCGATGCACACGGTCATACCATACCAAGCTCTAATAGATTGCACATGCGTGACAACACAGAAATCACTACGAGGCAACAATATTCAATACCAACATCCCACCTCTCACAGAGGGCTAACGCAACAAATGTGTGGAAAACGACTCAACGCTCACACCTCCAATTCAATCATACTCGGGAGCAAACATCAAAATGACAACGCGAACATCATACATACATACTCAGCCCTCAAACGGGAATGGATAAGTTTTAAAAACGACAACCTTATTTTGAAAATAATTTAGAAGAATACCAGTTGATCTTGAGTATCACCTTTCAAAAGAAAAATTACAAACGTGAAACATCATTATCGAGACTTTGGAGAACCATTTCGCATTTGATAAAAATGAGGACACTTTCTTTTAGCGAAAGACTTTCAGAAATATTCGACCCTCGGGTCTAAGTATAAGTGTTTCTAAAACATTGAAAATATCTCAAAACATTTTGGTCCTCGAGGTAGAAGAATTTGGAAACATATTGTGGCACCTTGGAAGTACCATATGAAAATGATTCATTTTAAAAGTACGTCTCGAAATTTATTTTCTATGATACTCAAGGTTTTCAAAAATAATTCAATGGGCTAGAATGCCTAAAAATGCTCATGTAAAAATATTTGTTTAAACATATTATAATATACGCATCAAATGGTACAAAGTCAAGACAATACATGTCTTTTACCGGGAAGACAAACAGTCAATTATTACAGTAAAAAAGACATAAATAATGACAACACTCCTCATACAAACGAAATAAGAGAATCACACGAACGCATCACGAAACCAAGAATCTACATGAAGGTTCCATCACTTAACACAAAATCAAACAAATAGCTCGTGTCACACGAGGCACAATACAAAGAAGGGAGACTTACATCCACAGGTCGCACGAAGATGATGATCGCCCCACGATACTAATCACGACCAACAAAACTCAGACGACGCGTCGCGACACGACTCAGTCAGATAAAATCTGACGAAACAAGACTCAAACAACACAACTTGACCCGACAGCCTAGGTTTCCACAACCTAATCTCCGATACCATTTATGTAACACCCCCAATCCGCTCAGGGATATTACACGCCGTAGACCCTTTCCTCAAGGATCTACCAGGCTGGTAACAACATAGAACAAATCAACAATGCCTTTAAGGGCAAAATGACTCAGTAGACCGATTTGGTCTTTCAATGATTACATACAACTCAATTCCAAACACATACCCACGCAGGGGTTCAAATACAATAAACTCCCGTACAACGGGGGAAAGATACTGCAGCGGAAAAGAAAATACAACTAGACCAATACGACATCAACAAATCCTCGTGTGATTAGTATCATTCATCTTTTATCATCCTTCGTGCCGGCCCTGTGTTATGCTCCCAAACCTGAATGCAAAAACAGACATCCACCCCCCGAATACTCTGGGGTCAGCAAAACTCCACTGTTTTGCTAGTGCAAGAACAAAATGCAAATAGGAGCCATACAATTCACATTACACGAATAACAATAACCAGGAATCCTCAAAGATCCAAACGTAACAAAAAGTACTTCCCGAGGCGAGAGTTTGGTAAACATTTACAAAACCGCAAGATCACAAATAAAAAGGGAAACAATTTATAAAACAGTATTAAAGATGCCATCGAGAGTTTAAATAGAAAACAATTTAGGATTATCAAATCCTTCTCTTTCCAAAATCAACAGGGTCCTCGACCAGTAGGCGAAAAGAAATTTGCAAGAAAATCACCCAATCAACACAAATGAGTCTTCACAAATATTTCCCACGGGGTTCTAGACCCAATCCAAATAATATCAACACGAGATCAAACATCTCAATATCACACGGGGTCCTCGACCCAAAACACAAAATGTCAACACAGTATAATCAAGGACACAGCCTTTCGTCCGCCCAAAAACTGCTCAAGACCCCTGATTAATTAACCCTCGGAGATCTCGTCAAATGTCCTTGGTTAATTAACCCTGATACCAACATTTTAAAACAAGTTGAAACACACTTTCAGAAAACATGAATCACGGTCTATATCGAGACTAACATTTGAAAAGAGTTGAAAGAATTTGAAATACGATAATCGTTCGGTAACGGGGTCTTAGCTAAACACTCAAATATCCGTTACCAATAAGCCTGCCAGGCACCTCCACTGAAACACCTGTGCACCGGCGTTCAGTCCACATGTCAGCCGCACCTTGTACGTGTCACCGCGCCGGCGTCACTCCCATAAGAGCCGCCCCTTGCACGTGCATCAGGTAAACACCGACGTTCACCAACCATATGGAGCCGCACATTGCAGCGTACACCAGGCCGGAGATCGCAAGCCCCGCCCTCAGAGGCTCCCGGATATGACGTCTCTCACAACAAGTATTCACATTGTCACAAACATCAAGTACACAGTCATCATCGTAACAATTATCAAATCAATACACCAATTCACATAATTCATCCGTCAGTCCACGACCACACGAATAAATAACAACACGCATGTCAACCATAACGCAACGGAAAGAAGCAATATACATACACATGCATTATCAAGTGCAACATCAACACCAAATATATATATATCCAAAGGATTCACGTAGTCACTTACAACCCACACAATTTACAAAACACACGCGTTTTGAAAGTGAGCCTTTAACGAGGCTAGCCGAATCTTTTGAAAACTCATTTCAAACAAATAAACAAACGCACCAAGATGATCACCAATTATCATATCCACAAAACAAGAATAGTATGGACAAGGTACTTGCCTTGAACAACCACAACGCGGAGAATCGACCGAAGTAGGTTGGCATGAACCGACTACGAACCCGCCGACTCCATCGAACGCCAACTCGCGATAATATACTACGGAGGACAATAACAACAATGAAAATGAATTCCATAGCATGACTCAAATCCGTTGAATTCAAAGAAAGAACGATGAATGTTCAAGTGTTTTCCCCAAAACGGCCAAGAACACGATTCGTCCCGACAAAACACGAAAATGGAATTCCAAGTTGAAATATGGATATACAATCCATAAAATATGTTTAACAACATCATTTAACCACAATCGATCCATCAAAAACGGATGGAAAACGAGATCGAGAACAAATCCCCCAAAAAGTCGATTCGAAGAAAATCAAGAAATATACTTCGATTCGACGAAGAATACTACCAATATTAATCATACCCATCATGAATTAATCAACAACACGGAACGAATCGGACAAAAATGCAAAAACCCCCAAATTCACGAAATTAGGGTTCTAAGGAAGATTACCTTGATTCGTGGCATCAAAGGATGATAACGGATGATTGATTGATGTTATGAACTCAAGAACTTCGTGGATTTGTTGTTAAACAACATGGCTTCGTCACCTCCGAAGCTCCAGCCGCGGATGGAAAAGAAAGGAAATGAAAAATGAGTGAAAATGAGGCTGCTCTGCCACATTTATACTGGGCCGGACTAGCGTGCGCTAGGCTGCCGAGCTAGCGCGCGTTATCGGCCCAGGCCGCAATCCAGTGACCTCCTGGACTAGACTGCTCGGCCAGGTAGCGTGCGCAGCCTTCCGGCCGTAGCGTGCGCTACCTGCCGGACGTAGCGTACGTAGTGTCCGGAAGTAGCGTGCGCTACCTGCCGAGCCTACCCAATTCCAGAACCTCAGGACTCCACTGTCCAGAACCGATAGCGTGCGTCGGCCGGACGCATAAAGTGGGCTACTCCTGCCGGTTAGCGCACGCAGCCTTCCGACAGTAGCACGCGCTACACCGTTTCCTGCCGCGTCAGCCCGGCGGTCTGCATAGCCGTCGGCCAGACTCCGCCGTCCGGCCGGTATTCAGCCGCCATGACCCGACAACTCGATTTCCGAAAACGTACGGAACGAACACGACGAAAAGTTTGCAGACAGCATCAACGACCGAAATGAAAACATAATGCAATAATTAACCATACGCGAACAAGAAATGGGTCGAGACAATAATTACAGATACGGATACCCATAACTTTGGGTAAATTACAAAATGGCCCAAAACGCCCGAAAATGACGATACATGATCGAATAACCAAACCGAAGTTCACAACACGTATAACAAAGTTAAACGAACTTACGGGAAACTCGAAACAGCAGTTTCGACCGAGATTCGCAAGAATCGAACTCAAGTGCGGAAAAGTCGCTAAAAAGCACGGAACTCAACAAAACGACACCGAAACGAACTCGGATGTCAAAAAATGTAGAATTAATCATTCTCAGAATAATGAAACGGTCATGAGTGAGTCATCAAAACGGACTTCCGCAAAAAAAAATTACTAGAAATCGAAATTACGGGTTTTACATGAACCAAGTTGGTTGGCACAAAAGTTAGCACAATCGCTGGAAATAAAATTCTGCGCAGATTGACTTTTGTTCAGTAAAACAGCCATAACTCTCTTGTTAGGAAGGCTATGGAAGAACGGTCAGATGTTCTGGAAACTAGACTTCCGTATCTTTCTATCCATAGGTTGTGAACCACGCGGATCGTAAAACTCAGATCACAGTGCATGTTTTAATTGACTGCTTTAGCATTTCCCATGTTTACTGAGAAAACAAGGTTGAGACCATATCCAGTGGCATAAGTGTTGATGTAAAAACAATGAAATAACAGCCATAGGTGCGTCTAAACGCAGCAGGGTGTTCGATTTCTTATCACGACTAATGATCCTTTCGGTAACTCCAACTTGGTAGACTTGCAGAGAAAGTAGGAATGTCGGTACAGCTAAGGAAGTTTAAAAACCACTAATTCCGTTTGAACTTTCAAAGCATAAACAAATACCAAGGAGGATGCGCCTAGTCATGATCAAAGTGTAGACAAAATTTACCAAAGTGCATCAAATCAACCAAGTATTTTAATTCTCAATTTGCAAGTATACGTCATAATAGCCATGTTATATGGATGCAACGCGTTGCATCAATATTAAGCATTTTGAACCATGAGACATAATGAATATACCTAAATAACTCGTCTTTACCATCCAATAAGATCGACTAAACATAGTCAAATGTATAAGGCACATGCCTTTACAAATACTTGGAAAAGTATTCGGACCTATAGTCATACGAACTAGAATCAAGGTCAACGAATTCATGTACTTAACCGCAATATGCCATTGCTTTACATGTTAAAATTTATGAGAATTACTCGTACATTCTTTCATATATCTTATTGCAAGGAGACGGTGCATGACTACACCCACATGCAATATTTTATTTTACTAGGATGAAAAATGGAGTTTTCCAAGTATGGGACTGGGTCAAGACCAACGTGGTGGTCGCTCAATTCAACGTGACAAATCCGTCACAAATCGATTTTAACCACGACATATCCGTCGCAATCGATGTTTGTCCCATTTGTGCGTCACAAGTCCGTGACTAATCATGAAAAAGTCATAACTTTACCGTTACCGACAATGTTCATTTTTTTTCAATTGTTGGTTTAAAATCGACAAAATGGCGACGTCAAATCACACCCAAAACGTGGTGTATGCAACAACCACAAATATCGACTTTCAACAATTATCCGTGACTCCCCCAGGACCATCACACAGTTTACTTCGACATACGAGAGTGATACCACTTCTCATATTCTCATCCACCGCAAAGTAGCGTAGGAGATAAAGAACCCAATTCCCCAATTCCCAAAAAAAAATCCCAAAAGAGAGAAATTGAAAAACGGGAACTTTAATAAAATCTTATGGGTACTTGGTTCCATATTTGTTTTGATCCTTGAACGGGGGCTTTTCTCCATATGAGCAACATATTTTCGTGATACTTAGTTCCATATTTACTTTGATCCTTGAACGGGATAACAAATATGGTTTTTCTCCATAGCGTGCACATCATCATGAGCAACATATTTTCCTATATGCACGTAAAACATAAACATGTAAGATTCATAAGTGTACAAATCAATGAACAAATGAATCATTAAGTAAGAAAAGATGGAGAGTTGAGAAACGCCCGGAGAGTGCTACTGGGCTCGATAATCGGCCGAAAAAGGACTCGAGCGCGGCAATGCAACAGCTCGGTATTGGATGAGGTCGGATCTCCAAATTTCCTCGTAAAAACCTGCTTCTGTTCGGCGGCCGATTCAGTAATCAATATTACCCAGAATCCGATCTCCACCGTTGAATATACAGATATTTGTGTTGGGCAGTTGTTGTCAAAATTTCACACCGATCTGACGGTTAACGAATCGGGAAACATGTTTTTAGTACGACTGTGCTGTGCAAAAAATTTACGCGCGGAAATTCTCGTCTCTCGTTTTTTTTTTCGATTTTCTGCTCCCTTTTTTTTTTCTTGTAAGAGTCCTGCTCTTACGGGCTCTTTTTTTCATCTTTTTTTTTTCTTTCGATCAAGTTTTGAATCCTTTCTTCCTCTATTTTTGATATATTTTCCAGCATAAGACTTCTTCTCTTTCGCAGTTTCAGTTTCTATTCCTTAGCCTTCGGCTCGTGTTTTCAGGGATTATAAAGGGGAAGCCTTGTAAACCCGAAATTATGGCCGCATCGGAAGGAGGAGTAATTTGTGGTGACAGCAGGTGTCAGCTGTGGCGGAGGGTTGTTCATTGCGATGAAAATACAAGTCGTTGATGTGAGATAACCCCTCTATAATGTTTGGGATCAGTTTACTAGGCGCCGATCGGAGTTGGACAGGCAGGGCGTGAATCAGCGAACAAAGCTGGTCGACTATTGCAGCTAGTATGAAGCAGATCGGAGTTGGTGGCGGGTTGTGGATCGACCGTCGTTTGGCCTTGATTTGCTGCGATGGTGGTGTGATGAAGAGGAAGGTCAGTTGTATGTGCGAATCGGGGAAGAAGGCCAGCGTGGGTCGGAGGTCCGACCTGGGGTTGGTGTCGCACGGTGTCGCAGTGGTAGGCATCCGAATTGATTCGCGATTAGGGTTTCAGCCAGTGGAGGGTTGCTGGATGCGGCGGACCCGACGCTAGGGGCTGGGCTGCATCACGGGTGGAGGTAGGGCTGATGGTTGGCGGCAGATTGTTGAAGAAGGTGACGGCTGTTCGGAATTAGGGTTTGCAGGAAAAAAAATCCGATTTTTTTTTGGAATTCTCAGATTTTTTTTCGGACGTTTTTTTTTCTTTTGCTCTATTGGTAGAGCGCGTGCTGATAACGTGTTTCAGGAGAAAGTAAAAAGACTGTAAATAGAGTCAATTAATTGCATTCATAACACTAATAGAAGGTCTTTATATAGGCATTACAATGAGAGTCCTTCCATACATAGGACTCCTAGATAAGGTAAGACATCTAATAAGATCCTACTACCTCTAGAAGGATCTAGAACCTTCCATCTATGTATCTACAATAAGTATTAGGTAAGACACATCAAGGGAATAATAATTCCCGGAACAATTGATTGATAGTAACGCTTGGGATGAGTTTTTTTTTTGTAAAATATTTCGACAGTGGCGATCCAATATACACATATGAATTTTGCAGAGTCTTCATGTGGTATGAATAACGCTCTGAAAAGTCCAAAACTCCTCCAAATCCAAAATTCTCGCAGTAATGTTCGAAAGGAAAAGTTCAGTTCCCTATATTGCTAGAACCTCCATTGCTGTTAAAAAACCTTTTAACCGGTGTTGATCCGAGAAGCGCAAATTATATACATAATATTGGGGCATATAACTATTGGAAACTGTTTCGTAGAAACTTGCCGGGAGAAACTAAATTGCAACTGGAAAACTAAAGTACAACTCGAAAATCAGAAATTACAGAAGTTGAACGAAAAGGAAATAACAGAACTCGAAAGTAAATTGAAATTACAAGAAAAAAACCCGTATAAAACTAATAGTCGAGTCGAGGAAGGCCTTTTTTCCGCAAGACGAGATACGCCCCAATAGTGCTCTTAGTTTAGGCATGTCGTCCCCAAAGATAAAACGGCTTCGTCTCAAAGGTAGTAGCACCACAAACCTACGAGCTCCGGCGAACTAGAACGAGGGCGAGGACAGAGCTTCGACTTATGAAATGTATGCAGAAAACCGTGTGTGTGTTCGTTTTTGCAAGTGTATGGAATGCAATGAGCATGCACCTATTTAGAGGCCATCTCACACCTGCAGGGGTTTAAACACAGCACTAATGGCTGTCATAATGCAGGCATTCATGCCTGCATTGAACACTAGAGTTACACAATTCAAACGCAGCCTTAACTCCTACTCATTACACCTGGGAGGTTACTGCCCATTTTTGGCTGAATTTGAACAGTCAGGATGCACCTGGACTGTATTCAGCTCCTTAACTACTTGAGGGATATACCTAGACATCCTTATGTGCACGTACGAGCCCAACAATATTGTTGAGCTAGTCTAAAAAATTCTTTAAGCAAGCCAAGGCCTAGTCCAAGACCAGGCCCAAAGAACAGTCCAAAGACTAATTGCCAATATCCAAGTCCAAGGTCAAGGCCAAGGCCAAGGCTCAAGGTCCAAGGTCCACGGCACGTGACTCGCGGCCGCGGCCGTGTCCGAGGCCGAGGAAAGGCGGGCGGGCAGCGACGGCGCACATGTGTGGGCCTTAAGCCCATACACATGTGCCATTAATTATTTCATAAATAATGGTAACTCCTTATATACTCGAATAATGATAGCTCATTATTCAATGTGGGATAGTCATCCCTCATTTATTCACAATTAAGTGACAAACTTCAATTCACTATTTCTCACTCACCGGGAATCGATTTAGAGAAAGTGAATATACCACGATCATCTACTCAGAACGTAGACCGATCCTATGAATTTTAATTTTACAAAATAAAATTAAAATCATTAACGATTCCAACAATCCCCCACTTGAGTGAAAATAGCCCAAATGCAATGTACAGACACAAGCGCATTCCTCAAGAGGCGTTAAAGTATAAGCATAGGTAATTCGTGGCTTTGAACATTCCTTAGTCAACATCATCGGGTACACAGACGGATTAGTGGTATGATGCTTTGAACTATTCCCCATGGCGTGCACCGAGACAATGGTGCTAACACTTGAACACCTCAGCCTCATGCATTCTCACGCTTTATGTTCTTTGCGGGCCTTGGACACTCCTTTGGATTCATAAGTGTATTTCATGAAGCGGCCCTCACTTATCAATTATATAAGTTATTCTTTACCGAGTATTTTGACATACTCTACCTCCTCGAGGTATTTAAGAATCATTAAAAGTCATATACTTAAACTCACATATGCAAGCTTTCAACACTCAATTGCTCTATAGGGAATAAACTTAGATGAGTGTTTTACACGAACTCTCATAGCTTAGTTTTCCCATTGATCAAGTTCTTGGGATCTCCAATCATCTTAGTTGGGTTACACTATGATAATTCTCAATTTGTGGATTTTAAATCCATTTCCTCTAGCAATCTATTCATTTGATCACGATTTAACCCTTTGGTTAGCGGGTCCGCTAGATTATCTAATGACCTCACATAGTCAATAGAGATAACTCCAATTTTGATCAAATGTCTCATCGTATTATGGCGTCGACGAATATGTCGAGACTTTCCATTATACATGTTACTTCTTGCCCTACCAATTGCAGCTTGGCTATCGCAGTGTATCATCACTGCAGGCACTGGATTTGACCAACATGGAATATCTTCTAGAAAGCTTCTGAGCGACTTGGCTTCTTCACCAGCTTTGTCTAAAGCTATGAATTCCGATTCCATGGTGGATCGGGCTATACACGTTTGTTTCACGGACTTCTGTAATACCCGCAATTTCGGACTTCGGTAATTTTCTTTTTTTTCGGCGGGGGTCCGTGTTGACGACTAGCTCATGACCGTTTCATTATTCTGAGAATAATTAATTCTGCACTTTTGGACGTCCGAGTTCGTTTTGGTGTCGTTTTGTTGAATTCCATGTTCTTAAGCGGCTTTTCCGTACTTGAGTTCGATTCGTGCGAATCTCATCCGAAACTGTTGTTTCGAGTTTCTCGTAAGTTCATTTAATGTTATTATTCATGTTGCTAGATTTGTCTTGGTGTTTCGATCATGTATCGTGTATTTCGGACGTTTTGGGCGATTTTCCTAATTTCCTAATGTTTGGGGTAATTACATTCCGTTGTCGAATTTCGAGCCTTCGGGCGGTCGGAATCATGTGTTCTCTTAGTGCTTGAATTCGTATTTGCGAGTACTTCGTAACTGTATCTTCGTTTTGTATTCAGGTTCGGGTTTCGGGGTCGTCCGGGCCGTCGGAGTCGGTCCCGGCCGAGTCATGGCCGGGCAGGTTGGGCCCAGGCCGAGTTACGGCCGTAAGGTGCCGGATACGGCCGTAAGGTGCTAGGCAGGTTCCGGACAAATGCCGGTTACGGCCGTAAGGCGTGATCGGGTACGGCCGTAAGGGCTGGCAGCATCCGGACGAAGGCCGGTTACGGCCGTAAGGCGGACTGGCTACGGCCGTACGTGGTCGACAGGATGCTGGGCAGTATATATATGATCGAGCAGACGGGTTTACACCCATTTTCTCATCCCTCTCATTTCCTTCCGCGGCTGGGGCTTAGAGTACGTGATTAGATGTTGTTTATCTATCAATCCACGAAGTTCTTGAGTTTCTAACATCAATCAATCATCCCATAACCTCCTCCGATCTACCGAATCAAGGTTATATTTTTTGATAATCTAGTTTTGGGGAAATTGGGATTTTTGTTGGATTTTGTCCGTTTGAGCTGTAATAACTTAGATTATTGATGGATTATTGATTATTTAGATGTATTATATCATTTCCCTTGTTATCCCGTGGTTGGATCGTATCGATTCATTTTTTTAGTCGAGTTCTTGATCGACGCCTTGAAGGTGTCCGGTAGAATGTCATAGAGGGGTTTTCGGACGTTCTACGATTATTCTTCCTCGTATGATCATTGATTTATTAACTATATGATGTTGGGGTCGAGTTTCTTGCGAAGAAACTGTGTTGAACCCTTCCGTTCGTTGTCGTCTTCCTTTTCGATAGCATCGGGCGTTCCGAAGCTTCCCGGTTGAGCCGCGTTCGTCGGAATACTTGCGTGCTGATTTCGAGGAAAGTATCTTGCCCATACTTTTCATGTTTCGTAGATGCAATAATTGATAATCGACTATGTATGTTTACTTGGAGTACTCATAACGAACTTTCAAGAGGATTGATACAATCCCATTAACGGTTTTCTTTTAAAACACTCTAGTACTTTGCAAATAAATGAGTTCTATGGATATGTGTATTGTGGTTGCGAATTGAAATATATTTCCTTCGTGCTACATGATTATAAAAGCCCTTTTCCCTTGTTAAGGGTTGTATGCTCGAATATGTATTCATTTTAGGAGTGCGCATATGTTGTATTGTATTGCTTGTCGACTCCCTTGTGAGGAGGTGGTACTATTTGGTGTTGTTGGAGATTATATCTCCTCGTGGTTGTGATCATTCTATATATTCACTCTGGGATGGACCGACGAGTCCTCTCAGGTTTCCGTAGCCTTTGGTGCGGTTCCACGAATATATTTCGATTAACCACTCTGGGACGGACTGACGAGTCCTCTGAGGGTTCCGTTGCCTCTGGTGCGGTTCCATGGTTCATCACGCATATAATTGAAATGTGACACACAATGAGACTTAGTACTCCGGAAATACTAGTCTTAAGTTTTATATGATTGTATATATCCACTCTGGGATGGGCCAACAGGTCCTCTGAGGGTTTCGTAGCCTCTGGTGCGATTCCGCGGATATTTTGGGTTAACCACTCTGGGACGGACCGACGGGTCCTCTAAGGGTTCCGTAGCCTCTGGTGTGGTTCCACGGTTGATCATGTATGTATTGCTGTGATGCTCTGAGATTTAGTTATTCCGGAATACTAATCTTGAATTGTACGATTACATTTATTTCACCATCGATTACATGTTACCCTCAGTTATGTACCATCGTTTGGTTTAGATTATTATACTCTTGGAATATGTTGTGTATGACTCGTATTTGCACTTTATACTTGCACTAGCAAAATAGTAGAATTTTTCTAACCCTCGAGTAATCGGGGGGTGGATGTATGTATTGCATTCAGGTATGTGCAGGTTCCTGAGGAGCATGACACGGGATCGGTATGAAGGATGATGGAAGGCAAATGATACTAATCACATGAGGGCCAGTATTGAGATTTGTTGGTTGAATTGTATTATTCTTTTCCGTTGTAGTGTTTACCACGTCGTGTGGAAGTGTCGTTGTATTTTGACCCTTGCATGGGTACGAGTCGGGATAGAGATGTATATGAAGTTTAAGTTGTATGTCATTGATGAAAGGCCAAATCGGTCTACTGAGTCGTATTTAGCCATGTTGGCACTTGTTTTGATGTTTTGTTTTGGTATCTAGCCTGATGGATTCTCACCCAGAGGGTCTGCGGCGCTATAATATTCCCGAGTGGATTGGGGGTGTTACAAAATATGGTATCGGAGCTTAGGTGTGGAAACCTAGGCTGTCGGGTCAAGTCGAGTATTGTTGAGTATCGAGGCAAGTTATTACTTGCTTAGTTTATAATATTTAATGAATGGTTTCCGTTTCATTCGTTTATAATTCGTATAGCAATGATTATAATTGTGAACACAGGAGATTTGGGATTATAAGTTGTTTTCGGATTTTGGGAATTTAAATCATAATATGTATGATTTACTTTAGTTATTGGTATACTTGGATATCGAAGATACATTGTGATAAATACGAAGATATGAATTATCTACAGTCCGTGACATTTTGGACCGTCAAGTATTGAGAATAATGGTTGGTGATGATTTAGACATCGAGATTGCTCTCGAAGGACTCGGGCCAAGTACTCTAATTATTTTTGTCATTTTGTGTCGATCATATTTTGATACATCGTGTATTATTGTTGTCATGCATTTGTATATTGTTGTTAATATGCATTTGTGCATTGTTTTTGTATGTCCACCTCGTGTTGGTCTGACGGGATCATCTTGGGTATCTATGCTATGTGCGATGGATCGCTGGATAGGTATTTCCACCATGCGTTGGTCCGACGGGATCATCATGGGTATCTATAGGTATGTGCGCTGGATCATTGGATTACCATGTGTTATTGTTGTGCATATGTATATTATGGGTTATCCACCTCGTGTTGGTCTTACATGATCATCTTGGGATCTATGCTGTATGCGCCGGATCATCGGATTTCTATAAGTATACATTGTTGTTGTTATCGTGGGCATATTGATGTCGTCATGTGAGTATGCATTTGTAGGTGTTGTGTTAGGACCATGTTCGTATGTTGTATTGGTCAGATCTCGGATTAGACTGACATGATTCATCATGGCATTGCGTATCCTAAGGTATGTTCCGTATTTCCTTTTTGGTACTTGTTTTTGATGGACAATCGATTTTCGTGCTGAGATTTGATGATGTTATCCAATGGATCAAATTGATCAGAGCTGGTATATTACCGTATTACGAGTTATGACGATGTTTTGAGAATCTTGAGTATTGCTTGAGGTACCGTATGTATATTATGTTTGAGTTTATTGGTTAATCGAGATTACGAGATTTGAAATGCGATAATGGTTATTTTGATGAGAATTATTACGAGTTTGGTAAAGTTACGGCGGTTAGATTACATTGGTCGTATTCTTAGTATTTTCATTGGTACGTAATTATTAGCGTGATGTGATTGTTATCATTGTTGGATATTATGGCTGACCCTGTCGTGGGATTTCTTTTTAGGTTCTTAGGTTATCGAGCTTGTAACGGTCGTGAAGAGATGAGCTTCCCGGAAGATACTGGCTATGGCATGTGTTTGTGAATCGAGTATTCTGATTATATGTTGTATTCCGCTGCTAGAGTATTTTTAGTTGTTTGTCCTTTCCACTGCGAACGCCCTATCGTCGGATTTTTAGGGATAGGAACCGAACTGTCTCACGACGTTCTAAACCCAACTCACGTACCACTTAAATCGGCGAACAATTCCTGAACGGAATTGTCGGGAGGTTATCGGTCAGGCTCCTCACCCGAGAAGCCTTCCCTTGCTCTTTTCCACTCTCTGGCTTTTGGTGTTTGACAACTTGAGTTAGTTTAGAAAATCGTTTTCTAAACTATTGAGTTTCGGCTGTTTGACATTGTCCTTTCAAATGAGATTTTACGACGGTTTTGATAAACGAGTTTTATGACTCTTCGAATGTTTTAAATAGATAATACCGTCGTTAGCCTCTTGGGCATTTGTAAATGTTTGCGAAAATGTCTTTTAGCCTTGTGGGTTCCGTCTCGGGGCTCACGACGCTGTAATATTCCTGGATGGCTCTGGGGATGTTACAGAATATGGTATCAGAGCTTAGGTTGAGAAAACCTAGGTAGTCGGGTTGAGTCGAGTCGTGCTTTTGTCGCGTCATTCCAGTTGTCGATTGACGAATTCTAGAGCCTTGGGTTTTGTTGTTCACTCGGGCTTGTGCATTATGTGATTTACCAGTGTAGTATTGGGGTTGTTGTAAACTTTTCCAAATGGTATTAACGTGTTTCTTCGGATAGAGATGTGCTGTGTTCTCGAGTTGAACTGAGTTTGCAAACTGTGTGTTTTGAAAATATCTATGTCGAGTATTTTCTAGAGTTGAGACATGTGCCAGTATTACGGGGAATCATCGGATTCACGATCTATAAGTATTTGGATTTTTGAATTTTATTGAGATTTATTGCCGTTCTAAGTAGATATGCTTTGAGATTCAGCAGAATATTATGCGTTACACTATGAGGTGACAGAGTTGGGACAGGATTGATAATCTTGAGAAGCTATGATTTTGGAAATCAATGTCGGTTAAACTTTGGAATGGAGTTGTGCATTTGGGAGAAAGATTGTGGATTGATGAGGAAAAGATGTAGTCATGTTAGTTCATTTTGAGATATACGAAACTGTTTTGAGCATTTGAAAATGATACTTTTCAAAATGAATGTTTTACAGATGTTTTACAGAAAACGATTTTGGGCCGAGACCCAATCGATTTTTAAATAGGTTTATAACTCAGGACTTGGGGTCCAAAAAGGTGTTTTCTACTTTATAAACTTCTTGCAATGCGGAACGGGATTGGGCTGAGACCCTAATGTTTCAAAAAGGCTTTTCAGTTTCAACAAAAAAAACTCCCGAGATTTGTAAAACACTTTACCAATCGTTTATCTATTTCATTACTATATTTCGGGGTTTTGATTTATTTGTTCAAATGAAACTTCTCGGGTAGTATTTCGTTGTGTTTGATTTGTCGATTATTCAATGTTTTGTCATAACATAGTTGAGGTGATCCAGGATGGGATAATGATCGATGTTGCGATTTATTTTTGGAAAAGGAGTTTTTATCGGAGTCTATATATTGAGATTTTGGAACTCTATCGTGTGGTTTTCCAATAGAATGTCAGTGGATTTGGTGACAAGCCGAACTGGTATACAGGAGTATGGGTATGGTCAATCATTTGCATAATTCCATTTTACTTAATAGTCTGTATTCGAAAAGGATTGTCATCGAGTACTTGACGTAAGCGAGTTGATTTAATTTTCGAAAATTGATTTCGTGGTCTTACGAAAATTTATGTTTTGTGTTTCGAAATTCTTGAAAGAACTTTCGAAAATTTGTCTTCTTGATAAGACTATATGATTTCAAACTGGTTTTGAAAATGTGACTGATATACGTACGCATTTAGTGCATAGTGAATATCATGGTGAAGTTATGAGTGTGACTCACAAATTGGATAATACATTAGTACTGTACGATGAAAGAGATCCGAACTTTAGTATGGTAGTTTGGTTATCCAGGGATGATCGGTTAATTGATCAGATAAGAGAAATATACTGTGTGTTGTAGATTCATGTACAAGATGTGATTTTGGAACGACGAGTTTTGTGAAACCAGGACATATGTGCTATGTGATTCCATTGGTATGGTAGTAGCGCGATTTTACCATAGCGGTTTTTGAATGATTCCTTTGTAAGTGTGGATTTGGGGATGTTGACCCTAGGATGGTTGTTTTGGGTAATGATTGGTCGTTCCCACTCCATGTATGTTTGGGTATGTTCGTCAGTTTATGACTGGTTGTTCATATGTTGAGGTGTATGTTCAACAGTTGGGTGTGTTTCTTTGAGATCCACTGTATGTGAATGGTATAACGTTTTGAGAATTTTATTCATCCGTATATCTGTCTCTGTGGTCCCATGTTTATCGTGTTAGAACTTACTGTGAAAGGGTATTCTCGATTACTATTGATCGTTCGTTGGTGATATTGGAATTTATCATATTGATGATATACTCGCTTGTGGTCTGACCTTGGGTTGGTCATATTGAAGTTTATCATGTTGATGATATTCTCTGTTAAGTTGTTGATTGATCATTGTTAATGATCGTTTGAGCGTTCGAATTTGTGTCGATGTTTCGGGATTTATGTCATTGTTTTGGGCAGTTGTTTCTCAAATGTATCATGTATTATTGATTGTAGCAGGATTGGGACTTGATTGTGTAATCAGGTAGACAGGATTTGACACGGATAGATCATTTCATCCAAAGATGATATATTTGATTGAGGCTCATGGAATTGTGACTGTAAGCGTATTTAGGCTTTACAGTGAAGTCACTTGCTAGTATCTCATGAGATCATCGACTTGGCGCATTTGTAAGTATACTATTTTGGTTATTCGTTAATGATGATTAATCGTTTTCGTGATGGTTTTGGAATATTTTGGTTGAACGGTTTGTTTGTTTTTCTATGACGGATTGCAAGTTTCGAGGACGAAACTTATTTTAAGTGGTGTAGTATGTAATATCCAGAATTTTTACTACTATTGTTTAATATTATTTTATCAGAGTTATGTTGTACAACGTGGAATCTGTACAGTATGGATAAAATAAATGAAGGACTAAGACATCCTTATTGGTATAATTATCGTACTTGGTCGACAATTATATTTGAGGATATAGTGTGTTGTGTATACGTATTCGGTATATTGAAACGACGAGCAAGATCACTGTAAATGGCTAAGTATAGAAGCCATAACGTACGTTAAGCATATGATCTTACGTACGTTAATTACCAAAGGTTACGTACGTTAACATTACGCCGTTACGTACGTTAAAGCACCAGGTGAGATATAGTTGGCTGATCAGAGAGGACCTTGTCAAGCGTAGCGTACGTTAAGCATAGGAGCTTACGTACGCTAAGATGATAAGTGTTACGTACGCTATGTATAACGCATTACGTACGTAACGAGAGGAATCGAACAGAGGAATCAATACCTGCTATGTGGAGCCCAGGTATCGGCTGGCATGCCAAAAGATAAGTCAACTAGGTATTATGTACACTATGTAGAGCATATTACGTACGTAATATGAGAATATACTGTAGCAAGTCAACGTACATATTACGTACGCTATGGAACAAGTGTTACGTACGTTATGCAAGATACGAAACAAGGCAGTGAGTTCTGGAATGATGTTACGTACGCTATGAAGGACCTGTAGCATACGTAAGGAGCATTACGTACGTTAATGTGTATTGGTAACGTACGTAATGAGCACTGTAGATTATAAATTAAGGCACGCTCTTTCATTTCTTCACGAGAAGAAACAATGTTTTCCTTCCCTTCTTCGTCCCTCTGAGTATGGTAGTGAAGATAAACCTCTTCTATCTTGGATATAAACTTGGAAACATGGATTTGAGGCTTGGATATGAAGATATGGTTGATGCTTGATGTGTTTGATGGTGTTGTTCATGTTCTTGAGGTATGTTGTTGAACTTTACACCTTGATTTTGGATTCTTGTTATTGATATCCGTATTTGGTTCGTATGATGATGATTATAGTGGTGTTGATACGATTCCTAATGTTATAAGAAGTGTATATTGAAGAATATAATGATACATGACTTAGATTATGAGTTGGATGATTATCTACATGTTAAAGGATATCGAATTATGTTGTTTTGATGACTATGAACATGATTTCGAATCACTTAGTGTTCTTGAGGAACTCTTGATAAATAGAACATAGCAAGACGGTCGTATGTTGAATTATCAGTATTTTTAGATATGAAGATCGAATATTCGTTAGGTCGTGTTGATTGTAGTGGTAGAATTCGTATGTTCTTGATGAAATACGAATCATGATAAACAATTTGGAATCCGGAAAGATTGTGATTGATCATCGAATATGATTTCCTTTACATTCGTATCTGTAATCCTATTGTGGTTGTGAATTCGTAATTGTTTGAGTTGGATTGTTCGGACTTGTGTCTAATCGAGATATTGTGAAATCATGTGGTTTGTTGATCGGTTATATTGATTGTTAATAACGATTATCGGATTTCGGTTCGTATTATGGATATGAGTTCGTGATGGTTTGAGTTACACTCTTTGGTTTCGTATATGATGGAGAAATTGTTGAGCCGTTGAATTTGATTGATTGGTTATATCTGGAATTGAATATTATCAAATATGGGTTAATTGATTACTTCGGTAGGTTGTGACATTGATCATTAGTTATAATCATCGACTAGAAAAGTGTGATGCGGTCGTGTTCGAGAATGTTTGTGGATTTCTTTGGTCAGGGCCGAGGAGCTTGTAGATGAAGGCAATGGGATTGGTAACAGCTTCATCATCATCGTGCCGCTATCGAGCAAGTTATTTATTGTTCAGTTTATAATATTTAATGAATGGTTTCCGTTTCATTCGTTTATAATTCATATAGCAATGATTATAATCGTGAACAAAGGAGATTTGGGATTATAAGTTGTTTTTGGATTTTGGGAATTTAAATCATAATGTATATGATTTACTTTTGTTATTGGTATACTTGGGTATCGAAGATACATTGTGATAAAGACAAAGATATGAATTATCTATAGTCCGTGATATTTTGGACCATCGAGTATTGAGAATAATGGTTGGCGATGGTTTAGACATCGAGATTGTTGTCGAATGAATCGGGGCAAGTACTCTAATCATTTTTGTCATTTGTGTCGATCATATTGTGATACATCATGTATTATTGTTGTCATGCATTTGTGTATTGTTGTTAATATGCATTTGTGCATTGTTGTCGTATGTCCACCTCGTGTTGGTCCGACGGGATCATCTTGGGTATCTATGCTGTGCACTGGATCGCTGGATAGGTATTTCCACCATGCATTGGTCCGACGGAATCATCATGGGTATCTATAGCTGTGTGCGCTGGATTGTTGGATTACCATGTGTTGTTTGTAACACCCCCAATCCGCTCAGGGATATTACACGTCGTAGAACCTTTCCTCGAGGATCTACCAGGCTGGTAACAAAATCGAACATCTCAACAATGCCTTTAAGGCTAAAATGACTCAGTAGACCGATTTGGTCTTTCAATAAATACATACAACTCAAACACATTACATGCCCACGCAGGGGTCGCAATGCAACATCTCCCGTACAATGGGGAAAAATATAGCAGCGGAAAATAAAGTACAACTGAACCAATACACAACGAACGGGTCCTCATGTGATTAGTATCGATCATCTTTCATCATCCTTCATGCCGACTTTGTGCCACGCTCCCTGAAACCTGAATGCAATATAGACATCCACCCCCCGAATACTCGGGGGTTAGCAAAACTCCACTGTTTTGCTAGTGCAAGTAAAAGTGCAAAAATACGAGCCATACAATACAAGTTCCAAGAACAATAATAATTAGGAATCCTCAAAGATTCAAATACAACGAAACAAACACTTCCCGAGGCAAGAGTTTGGGTAAAACGTTCCAAAACCAAAAGATCACAATCCAGGAGAAAACAATTTACAAAATGGTTTAATAAGCCATCGGGAGGTTTAGTAGAAAACAATTTAGGATTATCAAATCCTTCTCTTTCCAAAATCATCAGGGGTCACAGCCCAAAGGTTTTGTTTTTGCAAATAAAACCAACAACAATTCACAAGGTCAGAGCCCACATCAAGTGTCCTCAACGGACATAAAATCAACACAACATAATCACATACAGGCATCACCTAGGATCGAGACGAAGCCACAAATCCCACCCGAGGCCTCTAAGGACCCTCCCGAGCTGGCTAGCGAAACAAATCACACACAGGCATCGCTTAGGGCCGGGACGAAGCCACAAATCCCACCCGAGGCCTCTAAGGACCCTCCCGAGCTGGCTAGCGAAACAAATCACGCACAACATCTTTGGCGCTCACGGTTGGATCAATCACTTGTTGCATCCTGACCAAATGATCACATGCCATGTCTCACCGTAGTTTTTCTTAGGCTCTCACGGTTGGATCAATCGCTTGTTGCATCCTGACCACATGATCGCATGCCATGTGTCACCGTAGGCCCCGCTCACATTCACGTATTCACACATATAACACAATACAACAAAGATATCCAAACAATTCACCCAGAGGCATCAAACACATAGCAAATCATCACGTCAAACCACAACGCACCGAAATGAAGCAATATATGCACACACGCATTATCAATCGCAACATCAACACCAACCATATCCATAATATTCACATACTAGTTTATGAAACACACCAATCACAAAACACACGCGGTTTTGAAAGAGAGCCTTTAACAAGGTTAACCGAATCTTTTGAAAGTTCAATTCAAATGACCAAACAAACACATTTAGACGATCATCAATTATCATATCCACGAAAGAAGAATTGTATGGACAAGGTACTTGCCTCGAATAACCACAACGCGTAGAATCGACCGAAGTAGGTTGGCATGAACCGGCTACAAACCCGCCGACACCACCGAATGCCAACTCGCGATAATAAATTACGAAGGACAATGGCAACAATGAAAATGAATACCATAGCACGACCTAAAGCCGTTGAATTGAAGGAACAAACGACGAAAGTTCAAGGGTTTCCCACAAAACGGCCAAGAACACAAATCAATCCGACAAAGCATGAAAATGGACTTCCCAACCGAAATATGGATATTCAATCCATAGGATATGTTTAAAAACATCATTTTACAATAATCGGTTCACCAAAAACGGATGGAAAACGAAATCAAGAACAACTCCTTCTAAAAAGTCAACTCGAAGGAAATCAAGAAATATACCTTGATTCGACGAAGAACAATGGATTAAATGATGTTAAACACATGAATAATATTAAGATTAATCACACCCATCATGGATTAATCAACAATACGGAACGAATCGGACAAAAACCCGAAAACCCCAAAATTCAAGAAACTAGGGTTCTAAGAAGAGATTACCTTGACTCGCTGGATCAAAGGATGTTATGAGATGATCAATCAATGATATGAACTCAAGAACTTCATGGATTTGTTGTTCAACAACATGGCTTCACCTCCTCCGAAACCCCAGCCGCGGACAGAAAAGAAGGAAAATGAAAAACGAGTGAAAATGCGACTGCTCTGTCACATTTATACTGGGTCGGACTAGCGTGCGCTAGCCTTCCTGGACTAGCGTTAGCTATCGGCTAGCATCGGCCCAGAACCCTCGGCTGGGGCCCGTACGACCCGGCACTGCTGACTAAACCTACCGACCGAGACCTGCCCGCCCGACCCTGATAGCGTGCGCTGCGCGGACGCTAGCACGCTCTAGCCAACCTGTCCAAAACCCTCTGGACTAAACTGCTCGGCCAGGTAACGTGTGCTAGCCGGCCGACAGCGTGCGCTACACCTGTCGGTTTGTGTGCGCCGCGACCGATAGTAGCGTGCGCTACCTGCCGATCCTTCCCGAGTCCAGAACCTCAGAAACCCCTCTGCCCACATCCGATAGCGTATGCTGGCCGGTTGGCAGCGTGCGCTACACCTGTCGAGCTAGCGTGCGCAGCCTTCCGGCAGTAGCGTGCGCTACGCCCGGTTCTGCGCGCTGCCGGCGTGCCGGCCGCCGGCGATTACTGCGCGCACTTGTCCGGCCAGTGCTCAGCCGTCATGACCCGACGACTCGATTTCCGAAAATACACGGAACGAACACGACGAAACGCTCGCGGACAACATCATCGATCCGAAACGAAATACCACGCAACAATTAATCGCACGCGACCAAGAAAAAGGGTCAAGACAACAATTACGAATGCGGATACCCACAACTTTGGGTAAATTACAAAATGGCCCAAAACGCCCGAAAAATCACGATACGTGGTCGAATAACCAAACCGAAGCTCACAACACGTCTAACAAAGTTAAAAGGACTTACGGGAAACTCGAAACAGTAGTTTCGAACGAGATTCGCGAGAATCGAACTCAAGTGCGGAAAAGTCGCCAAAAAGCACGGAACTCAATAAAACGACACCGAACCGAACTCGGATGCCAAAAAGTGCAGAATTAATCTTTCTCAGAATGACGAAACGGTCACAAGAGAGTCGTCCAAATGGACTCCTGCCGAAAAAAAGAAAAATTACCGGAAATCGAAATTGCGGATATTACATACTACCCTCCTTAAAAGAAGTTTCATCCCGAAACTTAAAACAAGTAAGGAGAAGCAATATCCCGCCAGGAAAACTCAGCGAGATACACAAGAAACTCGTAACTTATGCTCAACGGCGAAACGCTACAAGCAACACAAATGAATATACGGCGTGAAAACACGCTACACGATGACCAACACAATGCCACCGGTAGAGACATAATAAAACCAACAAGTGACAAGCGTCATCAAACAGATAATACAATCAAGTCAATTATCCGAACAATCACATAACACAAAGCACCTATTACAAGGAAACACGCACAGTTGAGAAAACAGAAATAAACACGAAACGATCCACAAGGACAATCACAAACAATTCGGACTACGCCGAAATTCTCAAAAACCCTCAGCCACCGTCTCGCAATGCACGGTTCGGTGACCCATTTGGCCGCACTCGAAACAGCTAACGGTGAACGACAATTCTTCGCGGTACGAGATCAGGCAACAACAGTCAGACAACCCCGATCGAACAACAACGATCGAAAAGTAATGATCGAATGACAATGGCTGAACAATGACTCCGAAGTTCACACTTCAACTCAATACATCAAAAGAACTAGTAGAACCAAAAGATGTTACTTCCGAACAAGGTTTACAAGAATCGAACCGAACTCGAAAAAGTCACAGCGATAACCAGATCGACCCAAAACAAGATCACGGCTCGTTCGAACGATGAAACCGAAATACATAACAAGTTCAGAAAGTATCAACGAACAGGAGCGAGTCAATAGACTTGAGAAAGAGGAAATGCATAAGTCCAAAAATAATACGGGTATTACATTCGACCTCTTATAAAAGAAGGTCGCCCACGCAACTCACAATAACGGAAACAAGGCAACAACACAAAAGCAGCTGAAGGAAACATTTCCCATGGGCCTCTTAGAGCCGATCCTGATATCTGCACTAAAGTTCGTGCCCCGAAAGACTCGGAACCCAACACGCAAAACTGGATCCTGTGTCTCCCGGGTCCACACTTGAAATGCGTTACTGACGAGAAAGACAATTGTACGTCCATGCCCCCGGCACACCACGGTTGAAACACCTCGGCTCGGCATACCAAATATACAAATGCTAGATATAATGGAACGTAACATCACAAAACAACAAACCGGGAATGCCAACTTGGCATAGCATACCAACACATACTAAACCACGGCATCGTTCGACGATTACAACGGCCCGAACGATAACCATCATATAATTACTAAACATCACGAAACAACCACGTATGTACATAATTATACAAACTCAAGTCCTAACCGCTCACACGCGCGTGATAGCACGCAAATCACCATGAAATGACAACATCATACACACCTTCTCCGACCACAAGCAGGAAATGATGGGTTTTAAAAAAAACGAAAACCACCTTTTGAAAACAGTTTGGAAATACCACTTGATCTTGAGTATCACCTTTCAAAAAGTAGTGCAAACATTGTTATCGAGACATTGAAAACCATTCCGCGTTTGATAAAAAAAATGAGGACACTTTTCTTAATGAAAGATTTTCAGAAATATTAGACCCTCGGGTCTAAGCAAAGCATTTCTAAATAATTAGAAATATCTCAAAATATTTTGGTCCGTAACTGGAAAAATTTTGAAACATATGGCGGCACTCGAAGGCACCTTGAAAGTACCACGAGAAAATAATTCAGTTTAAAAGTACGTCTCGAAATTTATTTTCTAAGATACTCAAGGTTTTTGAAAATTTATTAGGCTAGAATGCCCAAAAACTCGCACGTATCAACATTCGGTTACACACATCATAATGTACGCATCAACTCGCTCAAAATCAAGACAACACCTGTCTTTTACCAGAAACAAACAGTCAAATATCCTAGTCAGAAGGACATAAATAACGACAACACTCCTCATATAAACGAAACATGAGAGTCACATAAACGCATCATGAAACCAAGAATCTGCATAATGATTCCGTCACTTAACACATAATCATACCAGTAACTCGCATCAGCCGAGGCACAAATACAAAGAAGGGAGACTTACATCCACAGGTTGCACGAAGATGATGATCGCCCAACAATACTAATCACAACCAACAAACTCAGACGATGCATCGCGACATGACTCAGTGAGAAAAAATCCGACGAGACAAACTCAACAGACACCACTAAACCCGTCAGCCTAGGTTTCCACAACCTATGCTTCGATACCATTTATGTAACACCCCCAATCCACTCAGGGATATTACACGCCGTAGAACCTTTCCTCAAGGATCTACCAGGATGGTAACAACATCGAACATCTCAACAATGCCTTTAAGGCTAAAATAACTCAGTAGACCGATTTGCTCTTTCAATAAATACATACAACTCAAACATATTACATACCCATGCAGGGGTCGAAATGCAACAACTCCCGTACAACGGGGAAAAATATTGCAGCGGAAAATAAAGTACAACTGAACCAATACACAACGAACGGGTCCTCATGTGATTAGTATGGATCATCTTTCATCATCCTTCATGCCGACCTTTTGCCACGCTCCCTGAAACTTGAATGCAATACAGACATCAACCCCCCGAATACTCGGGGGTTAGCAAAACTCCACTATTTTGCTAGTGCAAGTACAAGTGCAAAAATACGAACCATACAATACAAGTTCCAAGAATAATAATAATCAAGAATCCTCAAAGATTCAAATACAACGAAACAAACACTTCCCGAGGCAAGAGTTTTGGTAAAATGTTCCAAAACTAAATGATCACAATCCAGGAGAAAACAATTTACAAAATGGTTTAATAAGCCATCGGGAGGTTTAGTAGAAAACAATTTAGGATTATCAAATCCTTCTCTTTCCAAAATCAACAGGGGTCACAACCCCAAGGTTTTGTTTTCGCCAATAAAACCAACAACAATTCACAGGGTCAGAGCCCACATCAAGTGTCCTCAACGGACATAAAATCAACACAACATACAGGCATTGCTTAGGACCGGGACGAAGCCACAAATCCCACCCGAGGCCTCTAAGGACCCTCCCGAGCTGGCTAGCGAAACAAATCATACACAGGCATCGCCTAGGACCGGGACGAAGCCACAAATCCCACCTGAGGCCTCTAAGGACCCTCCCGAGCTGGCTAGCGAAACAAATCACGCACAACATCTTTGGCGCTCACAGTTGGATCAATCACTTGTTGCATCCTGACCACATGATCACATGTCATGTGTCACCATAGTTTTTCTTAGGCTCTCACGGTTAGATCAATCGCTTGTTGCATCTTGACCACATGATCGCATGCGTTGTGTTACCGTAGGCCCCGCCCACATTCACATATTCACACATATAACACAATACAACAAAGATATCCAAACAATTCACCCAGAGGCATCAAACACATAGCAAATCATCACGTCAAACCACAACGCACCGAAATGAAGCAATATATGCACACACACATTATCAATCGCAACATCAACACCAACCATATCCATAATATTCACATACTCGTTTACGAAACACACCAATCACAAAACACACACGGTTTTGAAAGAGAGCCTTTAACAAGGTTAACCGAATCTTTTGAAAGTTCAATTCAAACGACCAAACAAACACATTTAGACGATCATCACATATCATATCCACGAAACAAGAATTGTATGGACAAGGTACTTGCCTCGAATAACCACAACGCGTAGAATCGACCGAAGTAGGTTGGCACGAACCAACTACGAACCCGCCGACTCCACCGAACGCCAACTCGCGATAATAAACTACGAAGGACAATGACAACAGTGAAAATGAATTCCATAGCACGACCTAATGCCGTTGAATTCAAGGCACAAACGATGAAAGTTCAAGGGTTTCCCCCAAAACGGCCAAGAACACGAATCAACCAGACAAAACATGAAAATAGACTTCCCAACCGAAATATGGATATTCAATTCATAGGATATTTTTAAAAACATCATTTTACAACAATCGGTTCATCAAAAAAGGATGGAAAACGAAATCAAGAACAACTCCCCCCAAAAAGTCAACTCGAAGGAAATCAAGAAATATACCTTGATTCGACGAAGAACAATGGATTAAATGATGTTAAACACATGAATAATATTAAGATTAATCATACCCATCATGGATTAATCAACCATACGGAACGAATCGGACAAAAACCCGAAAACCCCAAAATTCAAGAAACTAGGATTCTAAGAAGAGATTACCTTGACTCGCTGGATCAAAAGATGTTATTGGATGATCAATCAATGATATGAACTCAAGAACTTCATAGATTTGTTGTTCAACAACATGGCTTCGCCTCCTCCGAAACCCCAGCCGCGGACAGAAAAGAAGGAAAATGAAAAACGAGTGAGAATGCGACTGCTCCGTCACATTTATCTTGGCCGGACTAGCGTGCGCTAGCCTTCCCGGACTAGCGTCCGCTATCGGCCAGCATCGGCCCAAAACCCTCGGCCGGGGCCCGTACGACCCGGCACTGCTGACAAAACCTGCCGACCGAGACCTGCCCGCCCGACCCCGATAGCGTGCGCTGCGCGGACGCTAGCGCGCTCTAGCCAACCTGTCCAGAACCCTCTGGACTAAACTGCTCGGCCAGGTAACGTGCGCTAGCCGGCCGACAGCGTGCGCTACACCTGCCGGTTAGCATGCGCCGCGACCGACAGTAGCGTGCGCTACATGCCGATCCTTCCCGAGTCCAGAACCTCAGAAACCCCTCTGCCCACATCCGATAGCATACGCTGGCCGGTCGGCAGCATGCACTACACTTGCCGAGCTAGCCTGCGCAGCCTTCCGGCAGTAGCGTGCGCTACGCCGGTTCCTGCAGCGCCTGCCCGGCCAGTGCCCAGCACTTCCGACAGTGCCTGCCGCACTTGTCCGGCCAGTGCTCAGCTGTCATGACCCGACGACTCGATTTCCGAAAATGCACGGAACGAACACGACGAAACGCTCGCGGACAACATCATCGATCCGAAACGAAATACCACACAACAATTAATCGCATGCGACCAAGAAAAAGGGTCAAGACAACAATTACGAATGCGGATACCCACAACTTTGGGTAAATTACAAAATGGCCCAAAATGCCCGAAAATCACAATACGTGATCGAATAACCAAACCGAAGCTCACAATACGTCTAACAAAGTTAAACAGACTTACGGGAAACTCGAAACAGTAGTTTCGAATGAAATTCGCAAGAATCGAACTCAAGTGCGGAAAAGTCGCCAAAAAGCACGGAACTCAATAAAATGACACCGAAACGAACTCGGATGCCAAAAAGTGCAGAATTAATCTTTCTCAGAATGACGAAACAGTCACAAGAGAGTCGTCCAAATGGACTCCTGCCGAAAAAAAGAAAAATTACCGGAAATCGAAATTGCGGATATTACATACTACCCTCCTTAAAAGAAGCTTCATCCCGAAACTTAAAACAAGTAGGGAGAAGCAATATCCCGACAGGAAAACTCAACGAGATACACAAGAAACACGTAACTTATGCTCAACGGCGAAACGCTACAAGCAACACAAATGAATATACGGCGTGAAACACGCTCCATGATGACCAACACAATGCCACCTGTAGAGACATAATAAAACCAACAAGTGACAAGCGTCATCAAACAGATAATACAATCAAGTCAATTATCCGAACAATCACATAACACAAAGCACCTATTACAAGGAAACACGCACAGTTGAGAAAACAGAAATAAACACGAAACGATCCACAAGGACAATCACAAACAATTCGGACTACGCCGAAATTCTCAAAAACCCTCAGCTACCGTCTCACAATGCACGGTTCGGTGACCCATCTGGCCATACTCGAAATAGCTAACGGTGAACGACAATTCTTCGCGGTACGAGATTAGGCAACAATAGTCAGACAACCACGATCCAACAATAACGATCGAAAAGTAATGATCGAATGACAACGGCTGAACAATGACTCCGAAGTTCACACTTCAACTCAAGACATCAAAATAACTAGTAGAACCAAAAGATGTTACTTCCGAACAAGGTTCACAAGAATCGAACCGAACTCAATAAAGTCACAACGATAACAAGATCGCCCCAAAACAAGATCACGGCTCGTTCGAACGAT
The DNA here is from genome assembly GCA_033398695.1 of Orobanche coerulescens. NCBI lineage: Eukaryota > Viridiplantae > Streptophyta > Magnoliopsida > Lamiales > Orobanchaceae > Orobanche > Orobanche coerulescens. The sequence continues at coordinate 87,358,795 of CM065815.1, read as the reverse complement.
GAAACCGAAATACAGAACATGTTCAGAAAGTATCAACGAACACGAGCGAGTCGATAGACTTGAGAAAGAGGAAATGCAGAAGTCCAAAAATAATACGGGTATTACATTCGACCTCTTATAAAAGAAGGTCGTCCACGCAACTCACAATAACGGAAACAAGGCAACAACATAAAAGTAGCTGACGGAAAAATTTCCCATGGGCCTCTTAGAGCCGATCCTGATATCTGCACTAAAGTTCGTGCCCCGAAGGACTCGGAACCCAACTCGCAAAACTGGATCCTGTGACTCCCGGGTCCACACTTGAAATGCGTTACTGACGATAAGGACAATTGTACGTGCATGCCCCCGGCACACCACGGTTGAAACACCTCGGCTCGGCATACCAAATATACAAATGCTAGATACAATGGAACATAACATCACAAAACAACAAACCGGGAATGCCAACTTAGCATAACATATCAACACATACTAAAATCACAACAACCACAGCATCGTTCGACGATTACAACGGCCCGAATGATAACCAGCATATAATTACTAAACATCACGAAACAACAACGTATGTACAGAATCATACAAACTCAAGTCCTAACTGCTCACACGGGCGCGATAGCACGCAAATCACCACTAAACGACAACATCATACACACCTTCTACGACCACAAGCAGGAAATGATGGGTTTTAAAAAAAAAACGAAAACCACCTTTTGAAAACAGTTTGGAAACACCAGATGATCTTGAGTATCACCTTTCAAAAAGTAGTGCAAACATTGTTATCGAGACTTTGAGAAAACCATCCTGCGTTTGATAAAAATAATGAGGACACTTTTCTTAATGAAAGATTTTCAGAAATATTAGACCCTCGGGTCTAAGCAAAGCATATCTAAATAATTGGAAATATCTCAAAATATTTTGGTCCTCAACTGGAAAATTTTTGAAACATATGGCGGCACTCGAAGGCACCTTGATAGTACCATGAGAAAATAATTGAGTTTAAAAGTACGTCTCGAAATTTATTTTCTAAGATACTCAAGGTTTTTGAAAATTTATTAGGCTAGAATGCCCAAAAACTCGCACGTATCAACATTCGGTTACACACATCATAATGTACGCATCAACTCGCTCAAAATCAAGACAACACCTGTCTTTTACCGGAAACAAATAGTCAAATATCCTAGTCAGAAGGACATAAATAACGACAACACTCATCATATAAACGAAACATGAGAGTCACATAAACGCATCACGAAACCAAGAATCTGCATAATGATTCCGTCACTTAACACATAATCATACCAGTAAATCGCATCAGACGAGGCACAAACACAAAGAAGGGAGACTTACATCCACAAGTCGCCCGAAAATGATGATCGCCCCACAATACTAATCACGACCAACAAACTCATACGACGCATCGCGACACGACTCAGTCAGACAAAATCCGATGAGACAAAACTCAACATACACCACTAAACCCGACAGCCTAGGTTTCCACAACCTAATCTCTGATACCATTTATGTAACACCCCCAATCTGCTTAGGGATATTACACGCCGTAGAACCTTTCCTCAAGGATCTACCAGACTGGTAACAACATCGAACATCTCAACAATACCTTTAAGGCTAAAATAGCTCAGTAGACCCATTTGGTCTTTCAATAAATACATACAACTCAAACACATTACATGCCCACGCAGGGGTCGAAATGCAACAACTCCAGTACAACGGGGAAAAATATTGCAGTGGAAAATAAAGTACAACTGAACCAATACACAACGAACGGGTCCTCATGTGATTAGTATCGATCATCTTTCATCATCCTTCATGCCGACCTTGTGCCACGCCCCCTGAAACCTGAATGTAATACAGACATCCACCCCCCGAATACTCGGGGGTTAGCAGGACTCCACTGTTTTGCTAGTGCAAGTACAAGTGCAAAAATACGAGCCATACAATACAAGTTCCAAGAACAATAATAATTAGGAATCCTCAAAGATTCAAATACAATGAAACAAACACTTCCCGAGGCAAGAGTTTGGGTAAAACGTTCCAAAACCAAAAGATCACAATCCAGGAGAAAACAATTTACAAAATGGTTTAATAAGCCATCGGGAGTTTTAGTAGAAAACAATTTAGGATTATCAAATCCTTTTCTTTCCAAAATCAACAGGGGTCACAGCCCGAAGGTTTTGTTTTCGCAAATAAAACCAACAACAATTCATAGGGTCAGAGTCCACATCAAGTGTCCTCAATGGGCATAAAATCAACACAACATAATCACATACAGGCATTGCCTAGGACCAGGACGGAGCCACAAATCCCACCCGAGGCCTCTAAAGACCCTCCCGAGATGGCTAGCGAAACAAATCACACACAGGCATCGCCTAGGACTGGGACGATGCCACAAATCCCACCCGAGGCCTCTAAGGACACTCCCGAACTGGCTAGCGAAACAAATCACGCACAACATCTTTGGCGCTCACGGTTGGATCAATCACTTGTTGCATCCTGACCACATGATCACATGCCATGTGTCACCGTAGTTTTTCTTAGGCTCTCACAGTTGGATCAATCGCTTGTTGCATCCTGACCACATGATCGCATGCCATGTGTCACCCCCGCCCACATTCCCGTATTCACACATATAACACAATACAACAAAGATATCCAAACAATTCACCCAGGGGCATCAAACACATAGCAAATCATCACGTCAAACCACAACGCACCGAAATGAAGCAATATATGCACACACGCATTATGAATCGCAACATCAATACCAACCATATCCATAATATTCAGATACTCATTTACGAAACACACCAATCACAAAACACACATGGTTTTGAAAGAGAGCCTTTAAAAAGGTTAACCAAATCTTTTGAAAGTTCAATTCAAACGACCAAACAAACACATTTAGACGATCATCAATTATCATATCCACGAAACAAGAATTGTATGGACAAGGTACTTGCCTCGAATAACCACAACGCGTATAATCGACCGAAGTAGGTTGGCACAAACCGACTACGAACCCGCCGACTCCACCGAATGCCAACTCGCGATAATAAAATACGAAGGACAATGACAACAATGAAAATGAATTCCATAGCACGACCTAAAGCCGTTGAATTCAAGGAACAAACGACGAAAGTTCAAGGGTTTTCCCCAAAACGGCCAAGAACACGAATCAACCCGACAAAACATGAAAATGGACTTCCCAACCGAAATATGGATATTCAATCTTTAGGATATGTTTAAAAACATCATTTTACAACAATCGGTTCATCAAAAATGGATGGAAAACGAAATGAAGAACAACTCCCCCCAAAATGTCAACTCGAAGGAAATTAAGAAATATACCTTGATTCGACGAAGAACAATGGATTAAATGATGTTAAACACATGAATAATATTAAGATTAATCATACCCATCATGAATTAATCAACAATACCGAACGAATCGGACAAAAACCCGAAAATCCCAAAATTCAAGAAACTAGGGTTCTAAGAAGAGATTACCTTGACTCGTTGGATCAAAGGATGTTATGGGATGATCAATCAATGATATAAACTCAAGAAATTCATGGATTTGTTGTTCAACAACATGGCTTCGCCTCCTTCGAAACCCCAGCTGCGGACAGAAAAGAAGGAAAATGAAAAACGAGTGAAAATGCTACTGCTCTGTCACATTTATACTGGGCCGGACTAGCGTGCGCTAGCCTACCCGGACGAGCGTCCGCTATCGGCCAGCATCGGCCCAGAACCCTCGGTCGGGGCGGTCACGACCCGCCTGGCCGACAAAACCTTCCGACCAAGACACGCTTGCCCGCCCAGGCCGATGGCGTGCGGCTGCGTGGGCCAGCGCGCTCTAGCCAACTCCGTCGTAACCCTCTGGACTAAACTGCTCGGCCAAGTAACGTGAGCTAGCCGGCCGACAACGTGCGCTACACCTGCCGGTTAGTGTGCACCGTGACCAACAGTAGCGTGCTGTCATGGGGTTATACTTGTGCCTCGCTAAGTCCTTACCGTGCGGCACTCTTAGGGTGTCTCAAGCCTAAGTAGTAAGCCTATTAAGGAACAAGACTGCTAGGAAGGAAAGTAAGGAAATGCTTGGGGGAGGTTTTTCTCTTATTGCACTGTAGCAAATCAGATTTCTCAAGAGTGAGTTACAAATGAGCCCCAAGGAGGGGTATTTATACTAATCCTCCTAGTCTAGTAAATGACCAAGAAAACATTACTATTCCAAGTATTTACAAGAATGCCATCATCTAGAATGATCTATACAATTCTAAACAATTCTAAGAAGACTCCTTGGAGTCCCCAGACCCCTCTGGAACGTCCGGACCGACCCGGCCGGAAGTGTCCCGACCTGGCCCGGCCAAGGCCCGATTCGGCCAGTAGCAACCCAACCCAATTTCTGACCTTCTGGAACCCTCTTTGACCTTCTGGAATTGATTGGTCTCCATCTTGAAGCTTCTAGGGTCTTCTTTCTGAAGAGTGGGTTCCTCGGCCTTTTAATGTCTATCTTTGTCACAAGGCTTTTCGTCTAAGCCTATTATAGGGGGTAGTCCTCTATGAGCTTAGCGCGGCCCATGTCTGTGGCGTCTGCTGCGCTTTGTCCGTCGGCTTCGGCCGGATCTTTATTCGATACTGCTTTGCCTTAAGGTGGGGCGTGACATTCTCCCCCACCAAAGTCGTGACCGTCCTCGGCACGATGCTGTCCCGATATTATTTAATCTTCTGCCGGAATTGCCATAAGTGATCCTCATGTTCCCAGCTATTTTCAGCGTCTGGGAGTCCCTTCCAATGCACAAAGTATTCGGTGTATGGGGCCACGCCCCTTCGTCGAATGTCCCGATGTGAAATGATCTCGGCTACTTCCTTGTCGAAGGAAGTAATCACGGCAGTAGGCGCTCGGTCTGACTGAGCTTGGCCCGGATCCTCCATGTCCTGATGGTAAGGCTTCAGTTGGCTAACATGAAAGACCGGGTGTATCTTTATCTTCGGCGGTAGTTCCACTCGATATGAAACTATCCCAACACACCGCTCGATCTTGTAGGGTCCCTTGTATCTCCGGATAAGTCCCTTATGCATAGCCTGAAATGCTTTAAATTGCGGCGGGAGAAGTTTCACCATAACCAAGTCCCCTTCATTGAACTCGACCGCTCGCCGTTTGAGATCGGCCCATTTCTTCATCTTCTTTGCTGCCTTATCCAAGGATGCTCGAGCCAAGTCCGATTCCTCCTGTAATGACTTAGCAAATGTATATGCTGCGGGACTCTGTCCCGTGTATTCGGTGGCAATGTTGTTCGTTGTCGCCGGTTGTCTCCCTGTAGCGAGCTCGAATGGGCTGCGTCCTGTTGATTCACTCTTCTGCAAATTGTATGAGAATTGGGCCGTGTCTAAGAGTTTGGCCCAGTCCCGTTGATTGGCACTCACATAGTGCCGCAAGTAGCACTCAAGCAGTGCGTTAACTTGTTCTGTCTGCCCGTACGTCTGTGGGTGGAAACTTGTTGAGAATGCTAAATTCGAACCCAATAGCTTGAAAAGTCCAGACCAAAACTTCCCTGTGAAACGTGGGTCTCGGTCACTCACGATTGTCCTTGGAATGCCCCAATGTTTTACCACATGCTTTAAGAACAACTTGGCCGTCTCGAGGCCGTTCGTCCACGGTCTTTGGAATAAAGGTTGCGTATTTTGAGAACCTGTCTACCACAACTATGATCGACCCGTACCCATCCGATTTAGGCAAAGCCGAAATAAAGTCCATTGAAATGCTTTCAAAAGGGTGTTCCGGTATGGGTAATGGTTGAAGTAGTCCACCAGGTTGTTGTTGCTCTACCTTGTCTTGTTGACATACAAGACATGTCCGGACGTATGCCTCGACATCCTCACGCGTCCTGGGCCAAAAGTCGGAATTGTCAATTAAAGCCATTATACGGTGCATACCTGGGTGTCCAGCCCATAGTGTATCGTGGGATTCCTTCATGATGTCCCTCCGTAAGTTCCCCCATTTGGGCACGTACAAGCGATTGCCTTTGGTAAAGAGTAGCTCGTCTCGTTCCCAGAACCGTCTTGTCTTGCCGCTCCTGGCAAGCTCCATGATGTTTCCTGCGAAAGGGTCCTGCCTCAGTCCCTCGCGTATGCGGTCCTTGATGCTTCCCTCGGCCTTGGTCAAGGATGCAAGCTCGGCCTTCCGGCTTAATGCATCGGCTACTCGGTTAAGTACTCTAGGCTTATACTCCAGGGTATAATCGAACTCAGCTAGGAATTCCTGCCATCTTGCTTGTTTTGGCGTGAGCTTCTTCTGAGTTTAAAAATAACTTGTGGCTACGTTGTCTGTCCGTACCACAAAGTTTCTCCCAAGTAAATAATGTCTCCAAGCTCTAAGGCAATGTACCACGGCGGTCATTTCCTTCTCGTGTACCAAGTACCGTCTCTCGGTATCATTCAATTTTCTGCTCTCATAGGCAACGGGATGTCCTAGCTGCATCAATACTCATCCGATGGCATAATCAGATGCATCGGTCTGAACCTTATATGCCTTGGCATGGTCTGGCAAGGCAAGTACTGGCTGCTTCGTCACTTTGCCTTTGAGTCACTCAAAGGCCTCTCGGCACTTATCCGTCCATTCCCATTTGTGGTCCTTCTTCAATAGGTCCATTAATGGTGCTTCTATCCGAGAGTATCCCTGGATGAACTTCTGGTAGTAGTTCACGAGTCCCAGAAATGATCGGAGTTGGGTTACGCTGGTCGGCGGTTCCCAATCTCGAACGGCTTTCACTTTGGCCTCATCCATCATTATGCGGCCATCTTTGATACGGTGCCCCAGAAAAGTCACTTCCTGTTGGGCGAATGAGCATTTCTCCAACTTTGCATAAAGTTCATTGTCCCGCAATGCCTGGAACACCTGTCACAAGTGTTCTACATGCTCCTCCATCGATGATGAGTAAATGACAATATCATCCAAATAAACGACAACAAACTTGTCTATGTATGGTTGAAATACCTTGTTCATCAATGTGCAAAAGGTCGCTGGGGCGTTTGTAAGTCCGAACGGCATCACAAGAAAATCAAACAAACCATACCTGGTCGCCATGGCGGTCTTGGGTTCATCTCCTTCGGCTATCCGGACCTGCCAATATCCGGATCTCAGGTCGATCTTTGAAAAGTATTTGGCACCTCCCAGTTGGTCAAACAGCTCTCCAATGATTGGAATGGGATACTTGTTGCGAACCGTCAGTTTGTTGAGTGCCCTCTAGTCCACGCACATTTGTAAGGATCCATCATGCTTCTTCTGGAACAAAATGGGGGATCCATAAGGAGATTTGGATGGTTGGATCATCTTTGAATCTAACAACTCTTTCAATTGCTTCTGCAGCTCCTTAAGTTCCGGTGGTGACATCCTATAAAGTGTCCTCGAAGGTGTCTTCTCATCAGAAATAAGTTCAATTTTGTGGTCCACATCCCGTCTGGGCGGCAACTTCTTAGGTAGTTCCGCGGGCATCACGTCCTGGAACTCCTCCAAAATGGCTTGAACTTCCTTTGATACATCATTCCATTCAATATCGTTTCCACCATTAGGAACGTAAAATGCAGCGAAGGTCTCTTCCTGCTTCCGAAGTCCCCGACTAAGTTGTATGGCTGAAAGGGTGCTTGTCCCCTTTGCTTCCCTCCTGGCCGGAATGGCCTGTGTCCTGTCGGAATCCAAAATGACCAAGGAATCTGAGAATGGAAGAATGCAAGCCCGTACCTGATCGAACCATTGTAAACCAAGAACCAAATCGTAGTCATCGATGGTCACTACAGTGAAGGTGATCATTCCCTGCCAGTCACCTATCTTTGATTTCACTCCTCGTGCTTCGCCGGTCACCGGTTTAGCATGGGTGTTCACTGTATTGATCGATCCATTTGTTGGAGTGACGGTATGTCGTAATGCTTTCGCTACGCTGTCCCGCATGAAGTTGTGCGTAGCTCCTGTATCCACTAAAGCTTTGATGTGTGTGCCTCCGATCAAGGCATCCACAAACATAGACCCTTTTCTAGGTCCCTTCGCCGGCTCCACAACGGCTTTGACAGCATTGAGCAAACTCAATGAGCCCATGTGCGCACCATCCGCAACCTCGGTCTCCGTGGTTTCTTGAATGGCTGCGACCTTCTTTCTCCGAAATGGGCAATCGTACTTCAGGTGAGAGGTACTATGACAAATGTGACAACCTCTCGGCTTATCGGTCTCGTCTACTGGTTGCTTGCCCGAGTATTTGTTTGGCCTGAATCTTAATGGGTGGTCTCCCCCACCTTTGCCTTTATCTGTGCGGAAAGTCCTCGTCTTATCGCTGGTTTTCAACTCTCTTAAACCCTCGGCCACAGCAATGGCAGTCGCCACGTCCTGAACATTGCGCCTTTCCAACTCTTGCCTTGCGAAAGGCTTGAGTCCGTCCATAAATGCAAACAGCTTGTCGGTCGCCGTCAAACTTGGTATCTCCAGTACAATTTCTTGGAACTCCTTGACATAGTATTTGATCGTACGGGTGTGGCTAAGTCTCTTTAGCCTGCCCCGAGCCTCGAACTCTACATTCTCAGGATAGAATTGCTTCTTCAATTCGGCCTTGAAGTCTTCCCAGGAAGCCATCCTGCATGCACCGCTCTCAATGTCAGCCTGCTTGGTCCGCCACCATAGTAAGGCTGTGTCGGCTAAGTACAAGGGCGCCGTCCGCAACTTGGTGTCATCATCTCGAATGTTTGAGGCACCAAAGTACTGCTCCAGGTTCCATAAGAAATTGTTAATCTCCTTGGCATTTCTCGATCCGTTGAACTTCCCAGGCCTTGGAATGTCAATTCGTGCGGGTGTCGCACCCACATGTTCTCCATTGGCAATCGCCCTCTTCACTGTTACCATCTCCGTCTTGAGAACCTCCATGCCCTCTTGCATGGCCAAGATCATGGCCCGAAAATCGGCCAACTCTTGCTTCATGTCCCCTTCACAAGCATTGATAGTAGAAAGTACCTGGTTGTTCAGCTCCTCACCAGCTCCTTCTAAGTCATCCACCCTCTTCGCAACCTCATCATAGACCTCCTCCAGTCGAGTCACTCGACTGTCCATGGCAGCAATTCGGTCGACAGACTTGTCTCTGCCCTTCTTGGTCTTCTCGGCCTGAGTGTTGGGTTGGGTGACGTCGGATGATTGTGCCATCTCACTCCTTGCACGATCAGCTAGCAATCTTCGAAACTCCGCCTTGGTTGTCTCAACCTTGGCTCTGATACCAACTGTCACGGGGTTATACTTGCGCCTCGCTAAGTCCTTACCATGCGGCACTCTTAGGTTGTCTCAAGCCTAAGTAGTAAGCCTATTAATGAACAAGACTGCTAGGAAGGAAAGTAAGGAAATGCTTGGGGAAGGTTTTTCTCTTATTGCACTGTAGCAAATCAGATTTCTCAAGAGTGAGTTACAAATGAGCCCCAAGGAGGGGTATTTATACTAATCCTCCTAGTCTAGCAAATGACCAAGAAAACATTACTATTCCAAGTATTTACAAGAATGCCATCATCTAGAATGATCTATACAATTCTAAACAATTCTAAGAATACTCCTTGGAGTCCCCAGACCCCTCTGGAACGTCCGGCCCGACCCGGCCCGAAGTGTCCCGACCCGGCCCAGCCAAGGCCCGATTCGGCCCGTAGCAACCCGACCCGATTTCTGACCTTCTGGAACCCTCTTTGACCTTCTGGAATTGATTGGTCTCCATCTTGAAGCTTCTAGGGTCTTCTTTCTGAAGAGTGGGTTCCTCGACCTTTTAATGTCTACTGCTGTCACAAGGCTTTCTCCGGCTAAGCCTATTATAGGGGGGTAGTCCTCTGTGAGCTTGGCGCGGCCCATGTACACGCGCGGTCCTGCTGCGCGCCCGTCCGCACGGCTTCGGCCGGATGCTGTTCGATACCTGCTGCCTTAAGGTGGGGCGTGACAGTGCGCTACCTGCCGATCCTTCCTGAGTCCAGAACCTCAGAAACCCCTCTGCCCACATCCGATAGCGTACACTGGCCGGTCGGCAGCGTGCGCTACACCTGCCGAGCTAGCGTGCGCATCCTTCCGGCAGTAGCATGCACTACCCCTGTTCCTGCCGCGCTTGCCCGGCCAGTGCCCAGCACTTCCGACAGTGCCTGCCGCACTTGTCCGGCCAGTGCTCAGCCGTCATGACCCGCCGACTCGATTTCCAAAAATGCACGGAACGAACACGACGAAATGCTCGCGGACAACATCATCGATCCGAAACGAAATACCACGCAACAATTAATTGCACGCGACCAAGAAAAAGGGTCAAGACAACAATTACGAATGCGGATACCCACAACTTTGGGTAAATTACAAAATGGCCCAAAACGGCCGAAAATCACGCTACGTGATCGAATAACCAAACCGAAGATCACAACACGTCTAACAAAGTTAAACGGACTTACGAGAAACTCGAAACAGCAGTTTCGAACGAGATTCACAAGAATCGAACTCAAGTGCAGAAAAGTCGCCAAAAAGCACGGAACTCAACAATACGACACCGAAACGAACTCCGATGCCAAAAAGTGCAGAATTAATCTTTCTTAGAATGATGAAACGGTCACAAGAGAGTCGTCCAAATGGACTCCTATCGAAAAAAAAGAAAAATTACCGGAAATCGAAATTGCGGATATTACATACTACCCTCCTTAAAAGAAGTTTCGTCCCGAAACTTAAAACAAGTAGGGAGAAGCAATATCCCGCTAGGAAAACTCAACGAGATACACAAGAAACGCGTAACTTATGCTCAATGACGAAACATTACAAGCAACACAAATGAATATACGGCGTGAAAACACGCTCCACGACGACCAACACAATGCCACCGGTAGAGACATAATAAAACCAACAAGTGACAAGCGTCATCAAACAGATAATACAATCAAGTCAATTATCCGAACAATCACATAACATAAAGCACCTATTACAAGGAAACACGCACAATTGAGAAAATAGAAATAAAGACGAAACGATCCACAAGGACAATCACAAACAATTCGGACTACGCCGAAATTCTCAAAAACCCTCAGCTACCGTCTCGCAATGCACGGTTCGGTGACCCATCTAGCCACACTCGAAATAGCTAATGGTGAACGACAATTCTTTGCGGTACAAGATCAAGCAACAGCAGTCAGACAACCCAGATCGAACAACAACGATTGAAAAGTAATGATCGAATGACAACGGCCGATCCTGATATCTGCACTAAAGTTCGTGCCCCGAAGGACTCGGAACCCAACTCGCAAAACTGGATCCTGTGTCACCCGGGTCCACACTTGAAATGCGTTACTGACGATAAGGACAATTGTACGTGCATGCCCCCGGCACACCATGGTTGAAACACCTCGGCTCGGCATACCAAATATACAAATGCTAGATACAATGGAACATAACATCACAAAACAACAAACCGGGAATGCCAACTTGGCATAACATATCAACACATACTAAAATCACAACAACCACGGCATCGTTCGACGATTACAACGGCCCGAACGATAACCAGCATATAATTACTAAACATCACGAAACAACCATGTATGTACAGAATCATACAAACTCAAGTCCTAACCGCTCACACGGGCGCGATAGCACACAAATCACCACGAAACGACAACATCATACACACCTTCTCCGACCACAAGCAGGAAATGATGGGTTTTAAAAAAAACGAAAACCACCTTTTGAAAATAGTTTGGAAACACCAGATGATCTTGAATATCACCTTTCAAAAAGTAGTGCAAACATTGTTATCGAGACTTTGAGAAAACCATCCTGCGTTTGATAAAAATAGTGAGGACACTTTTCTTAATGAAAGATTTTCAGAAATATTAGACCCTCGAGTCTAAGCAAAGCATTTCTAAATAATTGGAAATATCTCAAAATATTTTGGTCCTCAACTGGAAAAATTTTGAAACATATGGCGGCACTCGAAGGCACCTTGAAAGTACCACGAGAAAATAATTCAGTTTAAAAGTACGTCTCGAAATTTATTTTCTAAGATACTCAAGGTTTTTGAAAATTTATTAGGCTAGAATGCCCAAAAACTCGCACGTATCAACATTCGGTTACACACATCATAATGTACGCATCAACTCGATCAAAATCAAGACAACACCTGTATTTTACCGGAAACAAACAGTCAAATGTCCTAGTCAGAAGGACATAAATAACGACAACACTCATCATATAAACGAAACATGAGAGTCACATAAACGCATCACGAAACCAAGAATCTGCATAATGATTCCGTCACTTAACACATAATAATACCAGTAACTCGCATCAGACGAGGCACACACAAAAAGAAGGGAGACTTACATCCACAAGTCGCACGAAGATGATGATCGCCCCATAATACTAATCACGACCAACAAACTCAGACGACGCGTCGCGACACGACTCAGTCAGACAAAATCCGACGAGACAAAACTCAACAGACACCACTAAACCCGACAGCCTAGGTTTGCATTACCTAAGCTCTGATACCATTTATGTAACACCCCCAATCCGCTCAGGGATATTACACGCCGTAGAACCTTTCCTCAAGGATCTACCAGGCTGGTAACAACATCGAACATCTCAACAATGCATTTAAGGATAAAATGACTCAGTAGACCGATTTGGTCTTTCAATAAATACATACAACTCAAACACATTACATGCCCACGCAGGGGTCGAAATGCAACAACTCCCGTACAACGGGAAAAAATATTGCAGCGGAAAATAAAGTACAACTGAACCAATACACAACGAATGGGTCCTCATGTGATTAGTATCGATCATCTTTCATCATCCTTCATGCCGACCTTGTGCCACCCTCCCTAAAACCTGAATGCAATACAGACATCCACCCCCCAAATACTCGGGGGTTAGAAAAGCTCCACTGTTTTGCTAGTGCAAGTACAAGTGCAAAAATACGAGCCATACAATACAAGTTCCAAGAACAATAATAATCAAGAATCCTCAAAGATTCAAATACAATGAAACAAACACTTCCCGAGGCAAGAGTTTGGGTAAAACGTTCCAAAACCAAAAGATCACAATCCAGGAGAAAACAATTTACAAAATGGGTTAATAAGCCATCGGGAGTTTTAGTAGAAAACAATTTAGGATTTTCAAATCCTTTTCTTTCTAAAATCAACATGGGTCACAGCCCGAAAGTTTTGTTTTCGCAAATAAAACCAACAACAATTCACAGGGTCAGAGCCCACATCAAGTGTCCTCAACGGACATAAAATCAACACAACATAATCACATACAGGCATTGCCTAGGACCGGGACGGAGCCACAAATCCCACTCGAGGCCTCTAAGGACCCTCCCGAGCTGGCTAGCGAAACAAATCACACACAGGCATCGCCTAGGACTGGGACGAAGCCACAAATCCCACCTGAGGCCTCTAAGGACCCTCCCGAGCTGGCTAGCAAAACAAATCACGCACAACATCTTTGGCGCTCACGGTTGGACCAATCACTTGTTGCATCCTGACCACATGATCACATGCCATGTGTCACCGTAGTTTTTCTTAGGCTCTCACAGTTGGATCAATCGCTTGTTGCATCCTGACCACATGATCGCATGCCATGTGTCACCGTAGGCCCCGCCCACATTCAAGTATTCACACATATAGCACAATACAACAAAGATATCCAACCAATTCACCCAGAGGCATCAAACACATAGCAAGTCATCACGTCAAACCACAACGCACCGAAATGAAGCAATATATGCACACACACATTATCAATCGCAACATCAACACCAACCATATCCATAATATTCAAATACTCGTTTACGAAACACACCAATCACAAAACACACACGGTTTTGAAAGAGAGCCTTTAACAAGGTTAACCGAATCTTTTGAAAGTTCAATTCAAACGACCAAACAAACACATTTAGACGATCATCAATTATTGTAGGTCACAAGTCGTCAAGGTACAAGTCTAGGGGGGTGAATAGACTTGTAGAAACTCTTAAACTCTTTTTCACGAAGAGTGAGTTTCTTCAGCTGATAGGTAAACAAATGACTTGGAGTCGTTTGTTCTTTAATATATGCGGAAGTCAGCTGATGACGAATAGAAAGCAACTAATGAAACACTTAACAATGAATGCAGCAGTTAAAGTATGATGAAATAAAACAGTAAAGAACGCAGGCGATTATAGTGGTCTCAGAGGTGGGGTAATCCCCTACTAATCCACTTTTCTCCAAACCAGTTGGAGATGAATTCACTATAATTCTCAACCAGTGATAAATATTACAGTGATTCACACAAAACTACAATAGCTTCCAACCAGTGGAAATCCGTGCCGTTCTACCACACTTGACTGCCTTGCACCTCTTGATCCTCGATCCTCGGATGCCTTTACAGTCGATAAATTCAACCAGTGAAGTACCCCGTACTCAGAATTATAGACAAGAGTTTTTGTCCTCTCCAACTAAGAGCTTCTTTAAGTATGAACTTTTAGAACCGCTCTTTTCATGATGCTATAGATTGCTTTTTGATTGCTTGAATGCTTTGATCACTTGAAAGTATGTTCACACTGGTGATTTCGCAGATTCAAATCTTCGGATATATATAGGTCACGATCTCTGAGCTTTTTCCTTGTAGCCGTTGCAAATCCTTTGAACAAATCCGTCTGTTGGAGGGAGACTTCTTTGTTTAATCTTTCTAAACGTTGCAAGGCTGGATTCACATTATTTTATTCTATCTTCCGACCGTTGTGAAGACTCTGCATGTGATGCGCTGAATCTTTTGATTATAAAACGTTTAAAGTCTTCAAGGTGGGTCTGGATGATTTATTTATATCATATCTCTAGCGGGAATCAATCCAATTTGTCTCTTCACGTTGCATGTGACTTTCCGTAATACTTGACTTTTCAACGCATGCTGACGTGGACTTGGAGTACTTGGCTGACTTCCACTAGGCTGATGAGCAGCTAACATCTCTGCAGTCTGGACCTCTCTGCTGTTCACTGTTTGTGACTTATCTGATCAGGTGACTTCCCTGAGGTACCTTGGCTGCAGTCTGGTCAAACTTCTCTGATAAATTATGTTGACCATGACTACTCTGAATCGACTCGACTGATCCTCTCTGATGAACTTAGCTGTACTCAGTACTTAGCCGATTTTAGCCTAACTAATTTTTGGCCTACAGAAGATACTCATTTGGTTCTTCTTTACATTTTGCCAATTTTTATACTTTAACATATTTGGCCTATGGAAGATACTCATTTGGTTCTTCCTTACATTTTTGCCAAGTAATAAACATTTGATTTTATATTAATGACATCATCAAAATCTAACAAGTATTCCTAACAAATTCCCCCTATTTTGATGATGGCAAAACTTTAAATAAGTAATCAAATGATCAAGTCTGCACTTAAGTGCAAGACACAAACTGAAATCAGTCTAATATTGAGACAACTGGAAATTGTCATTCAACAGACTGTTATAAAACTTTCTGACTTGATTATGATTGAAATTTACAAGAAAGTTTTTACAGGTACAGAAATAAAATTACAAGTACAAAGAAATAAAGTCATCTGCCTCTTCCTCTGCCTCTTCGAATAGGCTGTTTGGCAGGCCTGAATGGTTTAGCTCCAATTGGTCTTATCTTGACTGGGGCAAGACCATATTTCCTTCTTACGACTAGAGCAGCAAAGTCTTGGTCTTCTTTTGAAGAGAATTTGTGCTCTTCACATAGCTTCCTTATTTCACTTTGAAGCTCTAGCTCATTAAGCTCATTGTCCAGAAGGGTCGGCGCTTCCTCTGCTCTGAATGAGGGAATCATAGGATAAGCATTTTGATCCTTAGCATGCTTCTTCAGAATAGCCCAGAGTTTTGGATGAGCTGTTTCCATGAAATTGATGAAGATCTGCTGTGGGGAGAGATTATCATCCTGGAGTATTTCCCAGATGTAGTAGTCTCTGATGAATCTCTTCTTTGCAGTTCCCCACATGGGCAGGGCTTCATATGGTATAAAATCCTCTACATACCACAGCTCCTTACCTTCCCATTCTAGAGTAGGTCCAAAACCTCCTCTAGTTCTCCTTTTCTTGCCTTCAGGCTGGTCAGCCTGTTCTGGATCTAATCCTCCCTTCCTCTTCAGGCTTGATGGTCCTTCAATTTCAAGGATATCTTGCTTCTTTTTGGTTCTTAGCTCTGTCCTTATCTCTCCTTGATTACTTCCTTCCCCCTGCATTCTCTCTTCCCCCTTTTTGCCAGCATCAACTAGGGTAGTTAATTGCTGCTCCAATTTGCTCATCCAATCAGACATGCCAAATGGCATTCTGTTGTTGGTAGGGGGAGGGGGCTGAGGAACTTCTCTCTGCAACAGAGTGTCGATCTTTGCATTGATTGATTGAAGGTCAGGAGTGACCTGAGATGCTAGCAGCTCTCCAATTGTATCTTTGACTACCTGCCTGATCAGCTCAGTCACGGCAGGTGATATCTGAACTGATGGAGAGTGCTCTCCTGAGCCTTCTGCAAAAGAACCACTGGACTGTAAGCTTCTGTCTGCAGCTGGTACTCCAGATGGGGTCTTCTCTGGGGTCCATGATCTGGAGTCCTCAACTAACTCCGCGTCTAGGCTGGTGTACCGGGCAGGTACCACAGTCCTATCTGCAGCCTCTTGTGTCTGCTCTGGCTCCGGCTCTTCTTCTTATTCTTTCTCTTCCTCTTTCTCCTGATCCTCCTCCTTCTCTTCTTCTGCCTTTTCTTCAATATTTTCCTTTTCTTCCTCATCCTTTTCTTTTTCATTTTCTTTTTCAGCTCCTTCATCTCCTCCATCATCATCATCATTATTGTTGTCATCATCCTTCTCCTCTTTTTCTCCTTCATCATCATCATCATCCTCCTTTTCTCCATCTTTTTCTTGTTCTACCTCTTGTCCTTCTTCTTCTTCTTCATCAGCCAACTCTTCTGTTTTCTCAATTTCTTCTGACTGTTTTTCAACTAGAGTGTTTTCTTCTGTTCTTCTCTCTTCCTGCTCTTCTTCTTCTTCTTCATCATCCAAATTAATAACTTCTTTATTTTCTTCTCCATCTACCTCCTCAATTCTAATTTCCTTTTCAACTTCCTCCTCCTCCTCTTCTCCAAAAGAACCATCAAAAATGCTAAGCATTATGGAATGGATGAATTGGTCCATGTTGGTTTTAAAATGAGACATGAACCAATTATCATGGAGGATCAACACTAAGTCTGATTCTTTACAAAAGTGAATCAGTACCTCCCCTGTGGCTTGGGGATATTCCCAACCACTGTTTCCAATGTAAGTTTGAAGGTTTGTAAATGTCAGAGTTTTGAAAAACTTCCACTCTTCAAAAATATTGACAAAAGAGTGTTTTAATGCTTGTGGCTTAACAAGCTGTAGTTGTTCAATTGATAGGTTGAAAGTATTGTTTTCTAGCAGGTTAAAGGTATAATTAGCTTCAGGGATAGAAATTATTAGACCTGCTTCTTCTTCCTCGGAGATGTAGGCTGGGGGGGTGAGTACAGCCACAATCCGAGTCTCGTGGGTGCACAGGCGGCTGGTCTTCCGGATGAGTTGGTGATGTGGCTGAGGGGCTGGCAAGATGTTCAGACTGCTCTTCCTCACTAAATTGCAGTTTCCTTGGCCTCTTGGGAGAGGGTTCTGGTGACGACTGCATGATAGAAGGTCCTTCGGGGGCTGGTCCCCTTCTCTTAAATCTGACTGCTATGGGAGTGTCGTCGGACTCGGTGTCTGACTCGACTGCAGTTGGTATGTCAGCTGCAGGTCGGTCCGACTCTCCTGAAGAATAATATCTCGGATATGTCCTTGTGTCCGGCAGCTCCTTCAACATCTGAGCTGCTCTCCCAGCGCCTCCCAATTTTCTCACCTTCTCGTGGTCCATATGACCAAGTCTTTTGTTGGGATGGAAGGGGTCAGTGCTTCCCTTCGCTATGCCTGTCTTTTCCAAAAACCAACTTAGCTGCGTTCCAAACGCCAGCTTTGTTTTAAATCTCTTCTCATCGTCAAGCCATTCGACTTTGTTGACCTCTCGCACGAGTTGCCTGAATATGTAATCGGCCCAGTCAATTTCTTCTTCCTGAATTAGTGCTCCCAACACCATAAATTTTGCCGACGACAGTTGGTCATAACTGCCGGCCATCCCCATGATTATTTTGTTGGTTATGTCCAACGCAAAACGATAAACTTTCTTAAGCTCATTCCTCTTGGCAGTTAGTTTCAGTTTTTCCAGGATATTCTCCACCTTAATCTTCTTCCAGATTTCGACAGAAGACTGCTTGAGAGCTTCGACGGCTATGCAGCGATGCTTCATACCGAAAACTCTGCAAATCGACTCTCGCGTTATGTCGATTTGCCGTCCGCGAACAGTGCTTCGAATTCCGTCTTGAATTAAACAAGCTTCGCGATAGAACGCGATAACATCCTCCTTGTATAGATGTTGAGGGTTTATGTCTAGGAATGGGTAGATCCCATTGAGCTTCATTGCGCGAATCAGGTCAAGCACATCGTAATCCTCCAAATTCGCTTCCAATAAGCCTTCAAAGTCGACAACCAGCGAGAAAATGATCTGGTCTTTGACCGCCTTCAGGTTTACGCCTTCAAAGTAGGTTGCCATTTCTGCAATCAAAAGATTTTAGTGTATTTCGGTGTTCCAGAAATTTTTTGCTCTGAGAAATCTAGGGTTTGAAAGCGTAAAGGGTAAAGTGAGGGGTCTTCTTTCCTTATAAAGAAGATGAAAAGACGTATGAATTATTTATTATATATTTGAAACGGTGGTACGCATTTTGATATTCTTTTGAATTTCAAATTTGAATCAGTGGCCCATTTTAAAATTTGACGGTTGATTTTGATTGGCCACTGTGGAGGTTGATTTAATAAGCGATTGACACGTGTGTTTAAAGTGCCACTTGGCTTAAAAAAATATATTTAAACGCCATTTGTTAACCAAAATTAATATAATAGTATTATAACTATGGCAGATAATAATTAAATATTCAGAGGTCAGTTTAGAAGACTTAGCTGGTCTGATTTGTTGACTGTTGACCGCTCTGCATCAGGTGAGTTGACTTCTCGCCTGGTATTCTGATCAGCTAGGTTGCTTTGTCCATCCTTCGTCTTCTTGCATGCATCAGTTAGGATCTGATTCTTCAGCTGGGTCCGTCCTTCCTCTGAAATGCTTTAGCTTGCTTCAGTACTAGATTCCCAATCTAGTAATCCAAGATCTCTGCTCAGCTCCAAAAATCTTTCTTCTGGCAAGGGTTTGGTAAAGATGTCAGCTATCTGGTAGTCTGTGTTGACTCTTTCAACTCTAACCCTTTTGTTAAGCACATGGTCTCTAATGAAATGGTGCTTAACATCAATGTGCTTCGTCCTTGAATGCAAAACCGGATTGTTGGTTATTGCAATAGCACTATTATTGTCACACCAGATTGGAACTTCGTTGGCAATGATATTATAATCCCTTAACTGTTGTCTGATCCATAGATTACGTACTGCTGTGACTACTGACTAGGTATTCTGACTCTGTAGTGGAGATAGAGTTAGAAACCTGCTTCTTGCTAAACCAGGATATCAGTCAGGTTCCTAGGAATTGACACGTTCCACTAGTGCTTTTCCTGTTGATTTTGCATCCTGCGAAATCTGCATCTGAGTATCCTGACACCTCGAAATTATCATCCTTGGGATACCATAGTCCAACATTGATTGTAGACTTAAGGTATTTTATTATCCTCTTGGCTGCATCTAGGTGTGATTGCTTCGGCTTGGACTGGAATCGTGCACAAACTCCTACGGCATAGGATATGTGCGGCTCGCTTGCGGTGAGGTGCGAAGAGATCCAATGAGTCCTCGTAGTGGGTTGAGTCCACCGATATGCTCGCCTCAAATGCGTATCCAGGTGAGTACTTGTGCTCATAGGAATTCTTGCTGGCTTGGCTGATTCCATTCCATATCTCTTGATAAGGTCTTTGGTATACTTAGCTTGGTTGATGAAAATTCCTTTTTCCATCTGCTTAACAAGTAGTCCGAGAAAGAAGTTAAGCGTTCCCATCATACTCATCTCAAATTATCCTTGCATGAGATTGGAGAATTTCTCGCATAACTCTGGATTGGTTGATCCGAATATGATGTCATCCACATATATTTGAACTATTAATATGTGGCCTTCGTGCTCCACTCTAAAAAGGGTTTTGTCCACTTTCCCTTTGAAAAAACCATTTTTCTCAAGAAACACAGATAATGTTTCATACCACGCTCTAGGTGCTTGCTTAAGTCCATAGAGAGCCTTTAACAGCTTATAGACTTTGTCTCCTTTGACAAAACCTGGAGGTTGCTCTACATAGACTTCTTCTTCTAGGATTCCATTTAGAAAAGCACTCTTTACATCCATCTGATATACTTCAAAGTCCTTGAATGCAGTATATGCGAGGAATAGTCTGATGGCCTCTAATCTTGCAACAGGTGCATAGGTTTCATCAAAATCTATTCCTTCACACTGTGCATATCCTTTTGCTACAAGTCTGGCCTTATTCCTAACAACAGCTCCGTCTTCATCACTCTTATTTTTGTACACCCATTTGGTGCCAATAACTTTCTTGTGATCAGGTCTGTCTGTTAGTTCCCAAACTTTGTTTCTTTCCATCTGCTCCAATTCCTCTTGCATGGCATTGATCCACGAATAATCTTACAAGGCTTGTTACATTGTCTTGGGTTCAATTTGTGACATAAAACATGAGAACATCGCCATTCTGTTGGTAGGGTTGATGTCTTGTCTTAACTCCATCGATCGACTTTAGATGATTTCTTGAATTGGGTGATCTTTGAGCCATTTGGGGATATCGTCCTCTTCTGGGTTTGTTCCCCCTGTTTTGCTCTGGTGGATTTCTGCATCAGCTGGGTTCTGGTCTGCAACTGGATCAGCTACCGCCTTGTCATCTGCAGGTTGGTTCTGATCTGCAGATGAGTCTTTGTCAGCTCTAATTTGGATCTTCTTGGCGAGGCTGGATCGAGATAGGTTCGGTGATCTGTGCAGTGCAGATTGGGTCTTGACAAGCTGCGGTTGGGTCATCAGTGATGCAGTAGGTGAGTCCACCATTCCAGTGTCATGTATAATGACTTCTTCAAGGGTTGCTGACTTGAGCTTGTTCTCAATTAGCTCAACTTGTTTCCTGTACTCAACGATAGATTCATCAAAAAAAACATGGGGTGTTTCCTCCACAACTAAGGTTCTTTTATTAAAAACTCTATATGCCTTGCTTCTTTGTGAATATCCCATAAAGAGACCGTCATCAGTTTTAGCATCAAAGGCATTTAGTTGTGTTTTACCGTTGTTGTGGATGAAACACTTACAACCAAAAACATGAAAGTAAGCAACAGTAGGGGTTCTATTATTCCAAACCTCATAGGGCGTTTTGCCATGTCTCCCTACTATCATACTTACATTGCAGGTGTGACAGTTGTGTTGACTTGACCCGAACCTTTTGGCAGTGCCTTCGCAATCATGGACATTCTTTGCTTCCTTGAGTTCTGTTTCTTCTTTCAAGAACACCATTACGGTGGGGCGTCCTGCCGCAGAGCTCATCTTTGGATCCCATTACGATCGTATGTCGGTTATCGCCTTGTTGAGAAACTCTCCTCCTCTATCTGATCTGATCTTGATGATGGATAGGGATTTCTCATTCTGGATCCTTCTCAGCAGCTCAGGTAGCTTGTTCAAGGTTTCACTTTTCTTATATAGGAAGATAATCCAAGTGTACCTTGAATAATCATCTACTATTACAAGTGCATGCTTTCGGCCGCTCAGAGTCCTTGGCTTGATAGGACCAAATAGATCCATATCGAGTAGATCTAAGATCCTTGTTATGAGCGTTGTGGGCTGAACTGGCTTGAATGATGTTCTAGTCTGCTTTCCTTTCTGACATGCATCACAAAGCGCTTCCTTCTTGAATGCTTCATTTGGAAGTCCTCTGACCAGCTTCTGAGAACTAATCTTGTTGATGGCTTTGAAGTTCAGGTGACATAGTCTTTTGTGCCACAGCCATCCATTCTCAGCTACTGTCTTGGATAGAAAACAGGAGTTAGGTGTTCCTGTGTACCAATCAATCATATATACATCTCTCCTTCTGAAACCTTGTAGCTTTACTTCTCCAGATAAGATGTCTATCACCATACATTTCCAGATGGTGAAGACTACTAGGTTCTTCTCGTCACAGAACTGGCTTATGCTCAGGAGGTTGTACTTGAGCCCTTTGACATAATGAACTTTGGATATCACAATATTTCCTCAGTGCAGCTCTCCAAAGCCTTTTGTTTGTCCTCTAGAGCTATCTCCAAAGGTTACATCGGGACCTCTTTCTTTGGTGTATTTGGACAGCATCTTCTTGTTCCCGGTCATATGCCTCGAGCATCCAGAATCTACAAACCATTCTTCACCTCCAAAATTTGAGCATTTGGAGATGTGGTTGTAGTCCTTCCACCTTTTCTGCAATCAGACAAGCAGAGATATAGGTACCCAAATCTATGTGGGTCCTTTGGGGTTAGCTGGTTTCCTGGAGAATTGATTTCTCCTTGGATTGTGAAAGTAGTTATTATTGTTATAACCCTCATAAGGTGTGTAAGGTCGAGGTCTGAATCTCCTGTTTGGATTGTATACCGGATATTTCTCAAAATGTTGATAGTGTGGGCCATTTCTAAATCTAGGTTGTGACCATTTATTAAATCTTTGTGGTCTCCACACTTGTTCATTTTGGTAATTAGGATAACCTTGAGGTTTCCATCTGCCCCTCCCATTATGAAATCTGTTTTTATGGAGTTGTTGGTAATAGTGGGCATGTTGTCTGGTCTGCTGCTTTTGCCTGGGCCACTGCCTAGTCGCCTGTCTAGGTGGCTGCCTTGTGTAACATTGACCGGCTAGACATGTGACTTGGCATTACTGTTTTTAAATATCGGTTTATATGTAGGCTCAACAGTCGAGACAATTGTTTCTCCCTTGATAAATTTTCTTTTAGAACTAGAGGGAGTGTGAGGATCATATCCAAGGCCTGATCTGGAATATAGTGGCCTTTTATTGGTACACAATTCTTCCAGGGTTGAAGACGCCTTCAGGGAGGTTATTTCCTGCGCCTGAGTTTTATTTACCTGTGTCAGCTTAGTAAACTCAGTTTTGGCATGAGCAAGTGCAGCTGATTTTTCTTTAAGTAAAATGGTTAGTCTATATATCTCAGCTGTATAAGCATCAGCCTGGTTTTTAAAGTCAGCTGCAGTTATCTCAACCTTATTCATATCTAGGCATAGTTTTTCGAAATCATTTTTCAGCTGCCTATTCTCATCTTGCAGCTGAGTCTGCTCTGCTGATACAGTTTGGTGTGCAGATTTGAGTGTTTCAAAGTCTTTAAATAACTGATTTACCGATTCGTGGAGATCCATATCTTGTGACATGGCTGAGCTATTATTTGAACCGATGGGTTTAGAAGTTACCTCTTCATCAGCTAGGTTTGCCATCAGGCAGTCATACTCCTCATCTTCATCAGAAAAGAATTCGCTGCTTGATTCGACATGCTCCTGGTCTTCTCCGATGAGGGCCTTTCTTCTATCTTCTTTTCTGCCCACCTCCTTCTTGGTTTCGTCCTTCTTGATCTCGGGGAGTCCATTTGGATGTGTCGGTCTTGTAACGATTGTAGCACTCTACTTTCCGACTTCCACCTTCTGGTTCCTTCTTGGATTCTCCTTATAATTTTTCTTGTATTTGGAGTAGTTCTTTCTAAAGTTGCTGAACCTTTGCATTATAAACGCCATTTCTTCCTCAAAATCTAGTGGATTTGGAGGTTTCACAACAGATAGGCTCTTGGCAGGGGACTCGGCTGCAAATGCGATTCCCTTCTCTACAGGTTCAGTTGAGGATGAACTTGGAAGCTCGAACTCATAAGCCTTCAGATCAGAGAACAGCTCTGGGATTTTTATCTTATTCAGATCCTTGGACTCTCTCATGGCCACGGCCTTCATGCTCCATTCAGGACTGAGAGATCTGAGAACCTTTAGTGCCATTTCCCTGTTGCCATAGGTTTTGCCCAGGGAGTTGATCTCATTAATAATCTCAGTGAACCTTGTGTCCACTTGATCTATGGATTCGCCGTTCTTCATTTTGAAATTGTCAAACTTTTGAATAGCGATTGACAATTTATTTTCTTTGATTAGCTCCGTTCCCTCACACATTAAAGCTAATGTGTCCCAGATTTCCTTGGCATTTTTGCAGTTCTTGATCTTGACCATGGGGGATTTGTCAAGAGTCTGATATAACACATCTCTGGCCCGGTTATCAAGATTGGCCAGTTTTCTTTCTTCGGGAGTCAGCTCCGTCCTCTTCTTAGGAATCTTATCTGGCTTCCCTGCTGCGATCTCCTCTGCTGTGTTGTCCTTCTCAAAGATGAATGGACCGTCCTCGATGATGCACCACATGTCGTCATGAATCGAAGATAAGTGCTCCTGCATCCTTATCTTCCACAGATCATACTCGTCAACTGAAAACACAGGGAGTCTAGAATGCATGTGTTCCATTATAAAATGAGAGTGAAGATATATATCTGGTTCTTGAAATAAATGAACCAACCTCTCTGATACCACTTGTAGGTCACAATTCGTCCAGGTACAAGTCTAGAGGGGGGGTGAATAGACTTGTAGAAACTCTTAAACTCTTTTTCACGAAGAGTGAGTTTCTTCAGCTGATAGGTAAACAAATGACTTGGAGTCGTTTGTTCTTTAATATATGCGGAAGTCAGCTGATGACGAATAGAAAGCAACTAATGAAACACTTAACAATGAATGCAGCAATTAAAGTATGATGCAATAAAACAGTAAAGAACGCAGGCGATTATAGTGGTCTCAGAGGTGGGGTAATCCTCTACTAATCCACTTTTCTCCAAACCAGTTGGAGATGAATTCACTATAATTCTCAACCAGTGATAAATATTATAGTGATTCGCACAAAACTACAACAACTTCCAACCAGTGGAAATTCGTGCCGTTGTACCACACTTGACTGCCTTACACCTCTTGATCCTCGATCCTCGGATGCCTTTACAGTCTCTAACTTCAACCAGTGAAGTACCCCGTACTCAGAATTATAGACAAGAGTTTTTGTCTTCTCCAACTAAGAGCTTCTTTAAGTATGAACTTTTAGAACCGCTCTTTTCACGATGCTATAGATTGATTTTTGATTGCTTGAATGCTTTGATTGCTTGAAAGTATGTTCGCACCGGTGATTGCTCAGATTCAAATCTTCGGATATATAGGTCACGATCTCTGAGCTTTTTCCTTGTAGCCGTTGCAAATATTTTGAACAAATCCGTCCGTTGGAGGGAGACTTCTTTGTTTAATCTTTCTGAACGTTGCAAGGCTGGATTCCAATTATTTTATTCTATCTTCCGACCTTGTGAAGACTCTGCATGTGATGCGCCGAATCTTTTGATTATAAAACGTTTAAAGTCTTCAAGGTGGGTCTGGATGATTTATTTAAATCATATCTCTAGCGGGAATCACTCCAATTTGTCTCTTCACGTTGCATGTGACTTTCCGTAATACTTGACTTTTCAACGCATGCTGACGTGGACTTGGAGTTCTTGGCTGACTTCGACTAGGCTGATGAGCAGCTAACATCTCTGCAGTCTGGACCTCTCTGCTGTTCACTGTTTGTGACTTATCTGATCAGGTGACTTCCCTGAGGTACCTTGGCTGCAGTCTGGTCAAACTTCTCTTATGTTGACCAGGACTACTCTGAATCGACTCGACTGATCCTCTCTGATGAACTTAGCTGTACTCAGTACTTAGCCGATTTTAGCCTAACTAATTTTTGGCCTACAGAAGATACTCATTTGGTTCTTCTTTACATTTTGCCAATTTTTATACTTAACATATTTGGCCTATGGAAGATACTCATTTGGTTCTTCCTTACATTTTTGCCAAGTAATAAACATTTGATTTTATATTAATGACATCACCAAAATCTAACAAATATTCCTAACAAATTCCCCCTATTTTGATGATGGCAAAACTTTAAATAAGTAATCAAATGATCAAGTCTGCACTTAAGTGCAAGACACAAACTGAAATCAGTCTAATATTGAGACAACTGGAAATTGTCACTCAACAGACTGTTATAAAACTTTCTGACTTGATTATGATTGAAATTTACAAGAAAGTTTTTACAGGTACAGAAATAAAATTACAAGTACAAAGAAATAAAGTCATCTGCCTCTTCCTCTGCCTCTTCGAATAGGCTGTTTGGCAGGCCTGAATGGTTTAGCTCCAATTGGTCTTATCTTGACTGGGGCAAGACCATATTCCTTCTTACGTCTAGAGAAGCAAAGTCTTGGTCTTCTTTTGAAGAGAATTTGTGCTCTTCACATAGCTTCCTTATTTCACTTTGAAGCTCTAGCTCATTAAGCTCATTGTCCAGACGGGTCGGCGCTTCCTCTGCTCTGAATGAGGGAATCATAGGATAAGGATTTTGATCCTTAGCATGCTTCTTCAGAATAGCCCAGAGTTTTGGATGAGCTGTTTCCATGAAATTGATGAATATCTGCTGTGGGGAGAGATTATCATCCTGGAGTATTTCGCAGATGTAGTAGTCTCTAATGAATCTCTTCTTTGCAGTTCCCCACATGGGCAGGGCTTCATATGGTATAAAATCCTCTACATACCACAGCTCCTTACCTTCCCATTCTAGAGTAGGTCCAAAACCTCCTCTAGTTCTCCTTTTCTTGCCTTCAGGCTGGTCAGCCTGTTCTGGATCTGATCATCCCTTCCTCTTCAGGCTTGATGGTCCTTCAATTTGAAGGATATCTTGCTTCTTTTTGGTTCTTAGCTCTGTCCTTATCTCTCCTTGACTACTTCCTTCCCCCTGCATTCTCTCTTCCCCCTTTTTGCCAGCATCAACTAGGGTAGTTAATTGATGCTCCATTCTGCTCATCCAATCAGACATGCCAAATGGCATTCTGTTGTTGGTAGGGGGAGGGGGCTGAGGAACTTCTCTCTGCAACAGAGTGTCGATCTTTGCATTGATTGATTGAAGGTCAGGAGTGACCTGAGACGCCAGACTCTCAATTGTATCTTTGACTATCTGCTGATCGGCTCGATCACGGCAGGTGATATCTCGATGGAGAGTGCTCTCCGAGCCTTACGCAAAAGAACCACTTTGGATGTAAGCTGCTGCGGTGGTACTCGGATGGGGTCTTCTCTGGGGTCCCTGATCTGGAGTCCTCAGCTAACTCCGCGTCTAGGCTGGTGTACCGGGCAGGTACCACAGTCCTATCTGTAGCCTCTTGTGTCTGCTCTGGCTCCGGCTCTTTTTCTTCTTCTTTCTCTTCCTCTTTTTCCTGATCCTCCTCCTTCTCTTCTTCTGCCTTTTCTTCAATATTTTCCTTTTCTTCCTCATCCTTTTCTTTTTCATTTTCTTTTTCAGCTCCTTCATCTCCTCCATCATCATCATCATTATTGTTGTCGTCATCCTTCTCCTCTTTTTCTCCTTCATCATCATCATCATCCTCCTTTTCTCCATCTTTTTCTTGTTCTACCTCTTCTCCTTCTTCTTCTTCTTCTTCATCAGCGAACTCTTCTGTTTTCTCAATTTCTTCTGACTGTTTCTCAACTAGAGTGTTTTCTTCTGTTCTTCTCTCTTCCTGCTCTTCTTCTTCTTCTTCATCATCCAAATTAATAACTTCTTTATTTTCTTCTCCATCTACCTCCTCAATTCTAATTTCCTTTTCAACTTCCTCCTCCTCCTCTTCTCCAAAAGAACCATCAAAAATGCTAAGCATTATGGAATGGATGAATTGGTCCATGTTGGTTTTAAAATGAGACATGAACCAATTATCCTGGAGGATCAACACTAAGTCTGATTCTTTACAAAAGTGAATCAGTGCCTCCTCTGTGGCTTGGGGATATTCCCAACCACTGTTTCCAATGTAAGTTTGAAGGTTTGTAAATGTCAGAGTTTTGAAAAACTTCCACTCTTCAAAAATATTGACAAAAGAGTGTTTTAATGCTTGTGGCTTAACAAGCTGTAGTTGTTCAATTGATAGGTTGAAAGTATTGTTTTCTAGCAGGTTAAAGGTATAATTAGCTTCAGGGATAGAAAATATTAGACCTGCTTCTTCTTCCTCGGAGATGTAGGCTGGGGGGGTGAGTACAGCCACAATCCGAGTCTCGTGGGTGCCTGGGGCAGGCTGGTCTTCCGGATGAGTTGGTGATGTGGCTGAGGGGCTGGCAAGATGTTCAGACTGCTCTTCCTCACTAAATTGCAGTTTCCTTGGCCTCTTGGGAAAGGGTTCTGGTGACGACTGCATGATAGAAGGTCCTTCGGGGGCTGGTCCCCTTCTCTTAAATCTGACTGCTATGGGAGTGTCGTTGGACTCGATGTCTGACTCGACTGCAGTTGGTATGTCGGCTGCAGGTCGGTCCGACTCTCCTGAAGAATAATATCTCGGATATGTCCTTGTGTCCGGCAGCTCCTTCAACATCTGAGCTGCTCTCCCAGCGCCTCCTAATTTTCTCACCTTCTCGTGGTCCATATGACCAAGTCTTTTGTTGGGATGGAAGGGGTTAGTGCTTCCCTTCGCCATGCCTGTCTTTTCCAAAAACCAACTTAGCTGCGTTCCAAACGCCAGCTTTGTTTTAAATCTCTTCTCATCGTCAAGCCATTCGACTTTGTTGACCTCTCGCACAAGTTGCCTGAATATGTAATCGGCCCAGTCAATTTCTTCTTCCTGAATTAGTGCTCCCAGCACCATAAATTTTGCCGACGACAGTTGGTCATAACTGCCGGCCATCCCCATGATTATTTTGTTGGTTATGTCCAACGCAAAACGATAAACTTTCTTAAGCTCATTCCTCTTGGCAGTTAGTTTCAGTTTTTCCGAGATATTCTCCACCTTAATCTTCTTCCAGATTTCGGCAGAAGACTGCTTGAGAGCTTCGACGGCTATGCAGCGATGCTTCATACCGAAAACTCTGCGAATCTACTCTCGCGTTATGTCGATTTGCCTTCCGCGAACAGTGCTTCGAATTCCGTCTTGAATTAAACAAGCTTCGCGATAGAACGCGATAACATCCTCCTTGTATAGATGTTGAGGGTTGATGTCTAGGAATGGGTAGATCCCATTGAGCTTCATTGCGCGAATCAGGTCAAGCACATCGTAATCCTCCAAATTCGCTTCCAATAAGCCTTCAAAGTCGACGACCAGCGAGAAAATGATCTGGTCTTTGACCGCCTTCAGGTTTACGCCTTCGAAGTAGGTTGCCATTTCTGCAATCAAAAGATTTTAGTGTATTCCGGTGTTCCAGAAATTTTTTGCTCTGAGAAATCTAGGGTTTGAAAGCGTAAAGGGTAAAGTGAGGGGTCTTCTTTCCTTATAAAGAACATGAAAAGACGTATGAATTATTTATTATATATTTGAAACGGTGGTACGCCTTTTGATATTCTTTAGAATTTCAAATTTGAATCAGTGGCCCATTTTAAAATTTGACGGTTGATTTTGATTGGCCACTGTGGAGGTTGATTTAATAAGCGATTGACACGTGTGTTTAAAGTGCCACTTGGCTTAAAAAAAATATAATTAAACGCCATTTGTTAACCAAAATTAATATAATAGTATTATAACTATGGCAGATAATAATTAAATATTCAGAGGTCAGTTTAGAAGACTTAGCTGGTCTGATTTGTTGACTGTTGACCGCTCTGCATCAGGTGAGTTGACTTCTCGCCTGGTATTCTGATCAGCTAGGTTGCTTTGTCCGTCCTTCGTCTTCTTGCCTGCATCAGTTAGGATCTGATTCTTGGTGGTCCGTCCTTCCTCTGAAATGCTTGACTTGCTTGATACTAGATTCCCAATCTAGTAATCCAAGATCTCTTTCGGCTCCAAAAATCTTTCTTGGCAAGGGTTTGGTAAAGATGTCGCAATCTAGTGCATGTCGACTCTTTCAACTCTAACCCTTTTGTTAAGCACATGGTCTCTAATGAAATGGTGCTTAACATCAATGTGCTTCGTCCTTGAATGCAAAACCGGATTGTTGGTTATTGCAATATCACTATTATTGTCACACCAGATTGGAACTTCGTTGGCAATGATATTATAATCCCTTAACTGTTGTCTGATCCATAGATTCTGTGCACAACAGCTACCTGCAGCTAGGTATTCTGACTCTGTAGTGGAGATAGAGTTAGAAACCTGCTTCTTGCTAAACCAGGATATCAGTCTGGTTCCTAGGAATTGACACGTTCCACTACTGCTTTTCCTGTTGATTTTGCATCCTGCGAAATCTGCATCTGAGTATCCTGACAGCTCGAAATTATCATCCTTGGGATACCATAGTCCAACATTGATTGTAGACTTAAGGTATTTTATTATCCTCTTGGCTGCATCTAGGTGTGATTGCTTCGGCTTGGACTGGAATCGTGCACAAACTCCTACGGCATAGGATATGTCTGGCCTGCTTGCAGTGAGGTACAGAAGAGATCCAATGAGTCCTCTGTAGTGGGTTGAGTCCACTGATATGCCTGCCTCGTCTGTATCCAGGTGAGTACTTGTGCTCATAGGAATTCTTGCTGGCTTGGCTGATTCCATTCCATATCTCTTGATAAGGTCTTTGGTATACTTAGCTTGGTTGATGAAAATTCCTTTTTCCATCTGCTTAACTTGTAGTCCGAGAAAGAAGTTAAGCTTTCCCATCATACTCATCTCAAATTATCCTTGCATGAGATTGGAGAATTTCTCGCATAACTCTGGATTGGTTGATCCGAATATGATGTCATCCACATATATTTGAACTATTAATATGTGGCCTTCATGCTCCACTCTAAAAAGGGTTTTGTCCACTTTCCCTTTGAAAAAACCATTTTTCTCAAGAAACACAGATAATGTTTCATACCACACTCTAGGTGCTTGCTTAAGTCCATAGAGAGCCTTTAACAGCTTATAGACTTTGTCTCCTTTGACAAAACCTGGAGGTTGCTCTACATAGACTTCTTCTTCTAGGATTCCATTTAGAAAAGCACTCTTTACATCCATCTGATATACTTCAAAGTCCTTGAATGCAGCATATGCGAGGAATAGTCTGATGGCCTCTAATCTTGCAACAGGTGCATAGGTTTCATCAAAATCTATTCCTTCACACTGTGCATATCCTTTTGCTACAAGTCTGGCCTTATTCCTAACAACAGCTCCGTCTTCATCACTCTTATTCTTGTACACCCATTTGGTGCCAATAACTTTCTTGTGATCAGGTCTGTCTGTTAGTTCCCAAACTTTGTTTCTTTCCATCTGCTCCAATTCCTCTTGCATGGCATTGATCCACGAATAATCTTCCAAGGCTTGTTCTGTTGTCTTGGGTTCAATTTGTGACATAAAACATGAGAACATCGCCATTCCTGCTGGTAGGGTTGACTGTCTTGTCTTAACTCCATCAGTCAGCTTTCCGATGATTTGCTGAATTGGGTGATCTTTGAGCCATTTGGGGATATCGTCCTCTTCTGGGTTTGTTCCCCCTGTTTGATTGCTCTGGTGGATTTCTGCATCAGCTGGGTTCTGGTCTGCAACTGGATCAGCTACCGCCTTGTCATCTGCAGGTTGGTTCTGATCTGCAGATGAGTCTTTGTCAGCTACAGCTGGATCTTCTTCAGCAGGAACTAGATCAGATAGGTTCGGTGATCCTGTCTGGTCTGCAGTTGGGTCTTCCGCAGCTGCAGTTGGGTCATCAGGCTGGTCTGCAGGTGAGTCCACCATTCCAGTGTCATGTATAATGACTTCTTCAAGGGTTGCTGACTTGAGCTTGTTCTCAATTAGCTCAACTTGTTTCCTGTACTCAACGATAAATTCATCAAAAACAACATGGGGTGTTTCCTCCACAACTAAGGTTCTTTTATTAAAAACTCTATATGCCTTGCTTTTTTGTGAATATCCCATAAAGAGACCGTCATCAGTTTTAGCATCAAAGGAATTTAGTTGTGTTTTACCGTTGTTGTGGATGAAACACTTACAACCAAAAACATGAAAGTAAGCAACAGTAGGGGTTCTATTATTCCAAACCTCATAGGGAGTTTTGCCATGTCTCCCTACTATCATACTCCTGTTTTGGGTGTGACAAGCTGTGTTGTGACTTGACCCCGAGAACCTTTTAGGCAGTGCGCTTCGCAATCATGGACCTTCCGCTTCCTTCGTGGTTCTTTCTTCTTTTAGCAACACCATTCTGCTGGGGCGTCCTGGCTGCAGAGAGCTCATGCTGGATCCCATTCTGATCGCTGTAATCAGTTATCGCCTTGTTGAGAAACTCTCCTCCTCTATCTGATCTGATCTTGATGATGGATAGGGATTTCTCATTCTGGATCCTTCTCAGCAGCTCAGGTAGCTTGGTCAAGGTTTCACTTTTCTTATATAGGAAGATAATCAAAGTGTACCTTGAATAATCATCTACTATTACAAGTGCATGCTTTCGGCCGCTCAGAGTCCTTGGCTTGATAGGACCAAATAGATCCATATGGAGTAGATCTAAGATCCTTGTTGTGAGCGTTGTGGGCTGAACTGGCTTGAACGATGTTCTGATCTGCTTTCCTTTATGACATGCATCACAAAGCGCTTCCTTCTTGAATGCTTTATTTGGAAGTCCTCTGACTAGCTTCTGAGAACTAATCTTGTTGATGGCTTTGAAGTTCAGGTGACATAGTCTTTTGTGCCACAACCATCCATTCTCACCTACTGTCTTGGATAGAAAACAGGAGTTAGGTGTTCCTGTGTACCAATCAATCATATATACATCTCTCCTTCTGAAACCTTGTAGCTTTACTTCTCCAGATAAGATGTCTATCACCATACATTTCCAGATGGTGAAGACTACTAGGTTCTTCTCGTCACAGAACTGGCTTATGCTCAGGAGGTTGTACTTGAGCCCTTTGACATAATGAACTTTGGATATCACAATATTTCCTCGATGCAGCTCTCCAAAGCCTTTTGTTTGTCCTCTAGAGCTATCTCCAAAGGTTACATCGGGACCTCTTTCTTTGGTGTATTTGGACAGCATCTTCTTGTTCCTGGTCATATGCCTCGAGCATCCAGAATCTACAAACCATTCTTCACCTCCAAAATTTGAGCATTTGGAGATGTGGTTGTAGTCCTTCCACCTTTTCTGCAATCAGACAAGCAGAGATTTAGGTACCCAAATCTGTGTGGGTCCTTTGGGGTTAGCTGGTTTCCTGGAGAATTGATTTCTCCTTGGATTGTGAAAGTAGTTATTATTGTTATAACCCTCATAAGGTGTGTAAGGTCGAGGTCTGAATCTCCTTTTTGGATTGTATACCAGATATTCCTCAAAATGTTGATAGTGTGGGCCATTTCTAAATCTAGGGTGAGACCATTTATTAAATCTTTGTGGTCTCCACACTTGTTCATTTTGGTAATTAGGATAACCTTGAGGTTTCCATCGGCCCCTCCCATTATGAAATCTGTTTTTAGGGAGTTGTTGATAATAGTGGGCATGTTGTCTGGGCTGCTGCTTTTGCCTGGGCCACTGCCTAGTCGCCTGTCTAGGTGGCTGCCTTGTGTAACCTGACTGCAGCCTAGATATGTTACTTGGCTGTTGCCTGTTTTTAAATATCGGTTTATATGTAGGCTCAACAGTCGAGACAATTGTTTCTCCCTTGATTAATTTTCTTTTAGAACTAGAGGGAGTGTGAGGATCATATCCAAGGCCTGATTTGGAATATAGTGGCCTTTTATTGGTACAAAATTCTTCCAGGGTTGAAGACGCCTCCAGGGAGGTTATTTCCTGCGCCTGAGTTTTATTTACCTGTGTCAGCTTAGTAAACTCAGTTTTGGCATGAGCAAGTGCAGCTGATTTTTCTTTAAGTAAAATGGTTAGTCTGTTTATCTCAGTTGTATTAGCATCAGCCTGGTTTTTAATGTCAGCTACAGTTATCTCAACCTTATTCAGATCTAGGCAGAGTTTTTCGAAATCATTTTTCAGCTGCCTATTCTCATATTGCAGCTAAGTCTTCTCTGCTGATACAGTTTGGTGTGCAGATTTGAGTGTTTCAAAGTCTTTAAATAACTGATTTACCGATTCGTGGAGATCCATATCTTGTGACATGGCTGAGCTATTATTTGAACCGGTGGGTTTAGAAGTTACCTCTTCATCATCTAGGTTTGCCATCAGGCAGTCATACTCCTCATCTTCATCAGAAAAGAATCCGCTGCTTGATTCGACATGCTCCTGGTCTTCTCCGATGAGGGCCTTTCTTCTATCTTCTTTTCTGCCCACCTCCTTCTTGGTTTCGTCGTTCTTGAGCTCAGGACAGTCCATTTGGATGTGTCCGGTCTTGTGACAGTTGTAGCACTCTACTTTCCAGCTTCCAGCCTTCTGGTTCCTTCTTGGATTCTCCTTATAATTTTTCTTGTATTTGGAGTAGTTCTTTCTAAAGTTGCTGAACCTTTGCATTATAAACGCCATTTCTTCCTCAAAATCTAGTGGATTTGGAGGTTTCACATCAGATAGGCTCTTGGCAGGGGACTCGGCTGCAAATGCGATTCCCTTCTCTGCAGGCTCAGTTGAGGATGAACTTGGAAGCTCGAACTCATAAGCCTTCAGATCAGAGAACATCTCTTGGATTTTTATCTTATTCAGATCCTTGGACTCTCTCATGGCCACGGCGTTCATGCTCCATTCAGGGCTGAGAGATGTGAGAACCTTTAGTGCCATTTCCCTATTGCCATAGGTTTTGCCCAGGGAGTTGATCTCATTAATAATCTCAGGGCTGAGAGATGTTCTTCATTTTGAAATTGTCAAACTTTTGAATAGCGATTGACAATTTATTTTCTTTGATTAGCTCCGTTCCCTCACACATTAAAGCTAATGTGTCCCAGATTTCCTTGGCATTTTTGCAGTTCTTGATCTTGACCATGGGGGATTTGTCAAGAGTCTGATATAACACATCTCTGGCCCGGTTATCAAGATTGGCCAGTTTTCTTTCTTCGGGAGTCAGCTCCGTCCTCTTCTTAGGAATCTTCTCTGGCTTCCTTGCTGCGATCTCCTCTGCTGTGTTGTCCTTCTCAAAGATGAATGGACCGTCCTCGATGATGCACCACATGTCGTCATGAATCGAAGATAAGTGTGCCTGCATCCTTATCTTCCACAGATCATACTCGTCAACTGAAAACACAGGGAGTCTAGAATGCATGTGTTCCATTATAAAATGAGAGTGAAGATATATATCTGGTTCTTGAAATAAATGAACCAACCTCTCTGATACCACTTGTAGGTCACAAGTCGTCCAGGTACAAGTCTAGAGGGGGGGTGAATAGACTTGTAGAAACTCTTAAACTCTTTTTCACGAAGAGTGAGTTTCTTCAGCTGATAGGTAAACAAATGACTTGGAGTCGTTTGTTCTTTAATATATGCAGAAGTCAGCTGATGATGAATAGAAAGCAACTAATGAAACACTTAACAATGAATGCAGCAGTTAAATTATTATGCAATAAAGCGATAAGAACGCAGGCGATTATAGTGGTCTCAGAGGTGGGGTAATCCTCTACTAATCCACTTTTCTCCAAACCAGTTGGAGATGAATTCACTATAATTCTCAACCAGTGATAAATATTACAGTGATTCACACAAAACTACAACAGCTTCCAACCAGTGGAAATCCGTGCCGTTGTACCACACTTGACTGCCTTGCACCTCTTGATCCTCGATCCTCGGATGCCTTTACAGTCTCTAACATCAACCAGTGAAGTACCCCGTACTCAGAATTATAGACAAGAGTTTTTGTCTTCTCCAACCAAGAGCTTCTTTAAGTATGAACTTTTAGAAACGCTCTTTTCACGATACTATAGATTGCTTTTTGATTGCTTGAATGCTTTGATCGCTTGAAAGTATGTTCGCACCAGTGATTGCTCAGATTCAAATCTTTGGATATATATAGGTCATGATCTCTGAGCTTTTTCCTTGTAGCCGTTGCAAATCTTTTGAACAAATCCGTCCGTTGGAGGGAGACTTCTTTGTTTAATCTTTCTGAACGTTGCAAGGCTGGATTCCCATTATTTTATTCTATCTTCCGACCGTTGTGAAGACTCTGCATGTGATGCACCGAATCTTTTGATTATAAAACGTTTAAAGTCTTCAAGGTGGGTCTGGATGATTTATTTAAATCATATCTCTAGCGGGAATCACTCCAATTTGTCTCTTCACGTTGCATGTGACTTTCCGTAATACTTGACTTTTCAACGCATGCTGACGTGGACTTGGAGTACTTGGCTGACTTCGACTAGGCTGATGAGCAGCTAACATCTCTGCAGTCTGGACCTCTCTGCTGTTCACTGTTTGTGACTTATCTGATCAGGTGACTTCCCTGAGGTACCTTGGCTGCAGTCTGGTCAAACTTCTCTGATAAATTATGTTGACCAGGACTACTCTGACTCGACTCGACTGATCCTCTCTGATGAACTTAGCTGTACTCAGTACTTAGCCGATTTTAGCCTAACTAATTTTTGGCCTACAGAAGATACTCATTTGGTTCTTCTTTACATTTTGCCAATTTTTATACTTAACATATTTGGCCTATGGAAGATACTCATTTGGTTCTTCCTTACATTTTTGCCAAGTAATAAACATTTGATTTTATATTAATGACATTATGAAAATCTAACAAGTATTCCTAACAATTATCATATCCACGAAACAAGAATTGTATGGACAACGTACTTGCCTCGAATAACCACAACGCGTAGAATCGATCGAAGTAGGTTGGCACGAACCGACTACGAACCCGCCGACTCCACCGAACGCCAACTCGCGAGAATAAACTACGAAGGACAATGACAACAATGAAAATGAATTCCATAGCACGAACTAAATCCGTTGAATTCAAGGAACAAACGACGAAAGTTCAAGGGTTTCCCCCAAAACGGCCAAGAACACAAATCAACCCGACAAAAGATGAAAATGGACTTCCCAACCGAAATTTAGATATTCAATCCGTATGATATGTTTAAAAACATCATTTTACAACAATCGGTTCATCAAAAATGGATGGAAAACGAAATGAAGAACAACTCCACCCAAAAAGTAAACTCAAAGGAAATCAAGAAACATACCTTGATTCGACGAAGAACAATGGATTAAATGATGTTAAACGCATGAATAGTATTAATATTAATCATACCCATCATGAATTAATCAACAATATGGAACGAATTAGACAAAAAACCCGAAAACCCCAAAATTCAAGAAACTAGGGTTCTAAGAAGAGATTACCTTGACTCGCTTGATCAAAGGTTGTTATGGGATGATCAATCAATGATATGAACTCAAGAACTTCATGGATTTGTTGTTCAACAACATGGCTTCGCCTCCTCCGAAACCCCAGCCGCGGACAGAAAAGAAGGAAAACGAAAAACGAGTGAAAATGCGACTGCTCAGTCACATTTATACTGGGCCGGACTAACGTGTGCGAGCCTTCCCGGACGAGCGTGTGCTATCGGCCAGGATCGGCCCATTACCCTCGGTCGGGGCCCGTACGACCCGGTACTGCTGACAAAACCTGCCGACGGAGACCTGCCCGCCCGACCCCGATAGCGTGCGCTGCGCGGACGCTAGCGCGCTCTAGCCAACCTGTCCAGAACCCTCTGGACTAAACTGCGCGGCCAGGTAACGGGCGCTAGCCGGCCGACAGCGTGCGCTACACCTGCCGGTTAGCGTGCGCCGCGACCGATAGTAGCGTGCGCTACCTGCCGATCCTTCTTGAGTCCAGAACCTCAGAAACCCCTCTGCCCACATCCGATAGCGTACATTGGCCGGTCGGCAGCGTGCCCTACACCTGCCGAGCTAGCGTGCGCAGCCTTCCGGCAGTAGCGTGCGCTACGCTGGTTCCTGCCGCGCCTGCCCGGCCAGTGCCCAACACTTGCCAAGCGATCTGCCGCACTTGTGCGGCGGTCTTTCGGCCGTCATGACCCGACGACTCGATTTCCAAAAATGCGCAGAACGAACACGACGAAACGCTCGCGGACAACATCATCGATCCGAAAAGAAATACCACGCAACAATTAATCGCACGCGACCAAGAGAAAGGGTCAAGACAACAATTACGAATCCGGATACCCACAACTTTGGGTAAATTATAAAATGGCCCAAAACACCCGAAAATCACGATACGTGATCGAATAACCAAACCAAAGCTCACAACACGTCTATCAAAGTTAAACGGACTTACGGGAAACTCTAAATAGCAGTTTCGAACGAGATTCACAAGAATCGAACTCAAGTGCGAAAAAGTCGCCAAAAAGCACGGAACTCAACAAAACGAGACCGAAACGAACTCGGATGCCAAAAAGTGCAGAATTAATCTTTCTCAGAATGACGAAATGGTCACAATAGAGTCGTCTAAATGGACTCCTGCCGAAAAAAAGAAAAATTACCGGAAATCGAAATTGCGGATATTACATACTACCCTCCTTAAAAGAAGTTTCGTCCCGAAACTAAAAAAAAGTAGGGAGAAGCAATATCCCGCCAGGAAAACTCAACGAGATACATAAGAAACGCGTAACTTATGCTCAACGGCGAAACGTTAAGAGCAACACAAATGAATATACGGCCTGAAAACACGCTCCACGACGACCAACACAATGCCACCGGTAGAGACATAATAAAACCAGCAAGTGACAAGCGTCATCAAACAGATAATACAATCAAGTCAATTATCCGAACAATCACATAACACAAAGCACCTATTACAAGGAAACATGCACAGTTGAGAAAACAGAAATAAACACGAAACGATCCACAAGGACAATCACAAACAATTCGGACTACGCCGAAATTCTCAAAAACCCTCAGCTACCGTCTCGCAATGCATGGTTCGGTGACCCATCTAGCCACACTCGAAATAGCTAATGGTGAACGACAATTCTTCGCAGTACGAGATCAGGCAACAACAGTCAGACAACCCCGATCGAACAACAACGATCGAAAAGTAATGATCGAATGATAACGGCCGAACAATGACTCCAAAGTTCAAACTTCAACTCAAGACATCAAAAGAACTAGTAGAACCAAAAGATGTTACTTCCGAACAAGGTTAACAAGAATCGAACCGAACTCAAAAAAGTCATAGCGATAACCAGATCGCCCCAAAACAAGATCACGGCTCGTTCGAATGATGAAACCGAAATACAGAACAAGTTCAGAAAGTATCAACGAACACGAGCGAGTCGATAGACTTGAGAAAGAGGAAATGCAGAAGTCCAAAAATAATACGGGTATTACATTCGACCTCTTATAAAAGAAGGTTGTCCACGCAACTCACAATAACGGAAACAAGGCAACAACACAAAAGCAGCTGACGGAAACATTTCCCACGGGCCTCTTAGAGATGATCCTGATATCTGCACTAAAGTTCGTGCCCGGAAAGACTCGGAACCCAACTCGCAAAACTGGATCCTGTGTCTCCCGGGTCCACACTTGAAATGCGTTGACGATAAGGACAATTGTACGTGCATGCCCCCGGCACACCACGGTTGAAACACCTCGGCTCGGCATACCAAATACACAAATGCTAGATACAATGGAACATAACATCACAAAACAACAAACCGGGAATGCCAACTTGGCATAACATATCAACACACACTAAAATCACAACAACCACGACATCGTTCGACGATTACAACGGCCCGAACGATAACCAGCATATAATTACTAAACATCACGAAACAACCACGTATGTACAGAATCATACAAACTCAAGGCCTGACCGCTCACACGGGCGTGATAGCGACCAAACCCATATCAGACAACTCAAAATCCAGACCCGATATACTCCTTCACACATGGGTCGGTTTGGCCCATGTCAAACACTCCGAATCTCAAAATAATAGAACCGCAACCCAGAATCTATGAACCTATCCCAGTCCGATTCAGTTTAGATCCTTCAATTCGAACCAGTAATCACCCTTATGTCAACCCATTCAAATCCAGAAACCTCAAAACCCAACCGAACCAGAAAACCGAACCCTAAATCCGGCGAACCCGTTGTTCTCTGCCTTTTGTCGGCCGGAGGTCGCCGTTGTTGACGCCTCCATCGCCTTCCACCTCGATCGCCGCTACTACCTGCGGTAGTCTAGAACCCAGGCCGCAAATCCTTAGAGAGAGAGGCCGATATTGATTGAGAGTTAGAGAGGGGTCGTTTTTTTTATCGGTTTCATGGAGAGTGTTCGGCCGATAAGAGAGAGATGAATTTTTCTCCTCCGCGATTCTCTTTTTTCGATCCGTAAATACAGAGGGAGAGGGTGAGGATGAGAGTGAAATGAGTCGGCCGAGATTCTAGGGCAAGGATTTTATAGCCCTAAACTTTCCCCTATTATCAAATTTTACCCCAGATTTCTGGACTTTTGTGGATTGACCCCAATCAGCTTAATTCAAATTCAATTCAGCCCCTCCTTTTAGAAACTCTTCAGATTTGATCCCAATCAGTTTTTAATATTTAAATCGGATCTCTTTTACTCAATTATAAATTCAAGTAATTTATATTAATTTATTTTGGACGCTATATTAATATTAAAAAATTAATTGATATTTTAGGAGATGAGGACTCGGAGCCTAGGATTTGAACTGCATTCGCATCTCAATTTTCAAGGATCACCATCGTATTTCAAGGTGGGGACTTTACGCTTGTTTTATTTAATGCATGATGTTACTTGTATATATGCTTGTTTCTTGCCAAATATTTATATGCTCAAAGTTTGCATATTATTTACGTTGTAGCCTCCAATGAGTAGTAGGCATAACGTGCTCAAAATTTGTATATTATTTACATTGTATCCTCCAATGAGTAGTAGGCATAATGTGCTCAAAGTTTGCATATTATTTACGTTGTAGCCTCCAATGAGTAGTAGGCAGTATGCACAAAGTTTGCATATTAATTTCCCTCGGGCAATCACCAGGTTCAGGCATGTCATATCTACTTGGAAACATGTATGTATTTAAATTTAACAAAGCGTTCCCTCCTCACTGAGCGAGTTGAAAGATCACCCCATTATTTAAACCTTTCAGGTTGAGGAGTCTGGCGTGGCGGGCAAAGGCGTGGCGTGATAATAAAATATTATCAGTTTCTTTTATTTATTTCGTTTATTTAAAGTTTTAACTTTGGCTTCAATGTCATGTTGGATATTATGGATGTTTGAAATATTGAGAATTTATTTTTATTTACTTGCGAAATGGATGACCTTATTTCAATTTCCGCTGCAATTATTCAACTAATTTATTTGGGATATTTAATCTCCCTTGAAATTATTTTAAAAAGATATTTTGAAAAGTGGTCGCTACAAAACCTTTGAGTAAATTGTTAGAAAAAGATACTGCTTTCATTTTTTCTAACGAGTGTTTGCATGCATTTAAAACTTTAAAGAAGGCACTAGTGAGTACTCCCATCTCTGTAGTACCGGATTGGTCTCAACCTTTTGAGATCATGTGCGATGCAAGTGATTTTGCGGTTGGAGTAGTGTTGGGACAACATCGTGAGAAACTCTTCGGGCTATTTACTGTGCAAGCAAGACATTAGACGGAGCCCAGCAAAACTACACAACAACATAGAAGAAATGCTTGCCGTGGTATTTACTTTTGATAAGTTCCAATCATACTTAATTGGGAGAAAGACGATAGTACATACGGACCACGCAACTATCAAGTACCTGTTCGATAAAAAAGATTCCAAACCTCGCTTGATTCGATGGATTCTTCTTCTGCAATAGTTTGACGTGGAAGTTCGAGATAGGAAGGGTTGTGAGAATGTGGTGGCTGACCACTTATATCGCCTTGAGTACAAGAAGGAGGAGGAGCCCGAAATTGAAGGAATTAAAGAAGAGTTTCCAGACGAGCGACTTTTCACAGTCGAAGCTAAATTTCCTTGGTATGCTAACATTGTTAATTTTTTGGTTGCAGGCGTACTACCTCCGGACTTGTCTCATTATCAATTGAAGAAATATCGTACGCGAGTCGTAATCCAGAATATTCATCATTTTCAGCACGGATATATATAATAGCTTGTTTCCTGGCAGGGGGGTTCTTTGGTCCAACTGTATATTATAATGAAGTGCGATAGGGGTAATCAAACCCTTTATCCAAATTTCCCCCCTTAGTTTCTTATCTACATCCTCAAAATTCTCAGCTAGTATTGCCCCGGTTGCTGGATTTGTCCCATCGAGCATGTGAGTCAGAATGTATAATTCTCGCTGGGTAATCGGTCCTGTTTCTTTTCGACCAAAAATGGTATTCGCAATCACTTAATGAAGATGTCTGAGTACTGGATTGTGAATAGATGATCCTTTGGCCGACTATGGAATATATAGCCATGCTTCGC
This sequence comes from Orobanche coerulescens, assembly GCA_033398695.1. NCBI lineage: Eukaryota > Viridiplantae > Streptophyta > Magnoliopsida > Lamiales > Orobanchaceae > Orobanche > Orobanche coerulescens. Next base: position 87,316,357 of record CM065815.1, on the reverse strand, counting down.
TTCCCGGATATTCCACCATCGCTCGCCAGTAAGTTTTGCACTCAAATTTATTTATGCGGTATTCTCCGTCGTTTCACGTACCGTAAATATTCTCCAACTCTCTTGTAGATAATCTCTCATTTTCGTTGTTCAGTCGGAACATTATTGCGGTAGGTTCACGAGTGACTGAATCTCTTCTAAATATTAAAGTGCTTAGAAACTCCATTGTGAGGCACCTACAAGTGGGCCATTGTTGCGTCATCATCCAGTCCCACATGACCCTTTCCAACAATTTCAGCACGTCATCTTTGATCCCCATTGCTATCGTGCACTCATAGTCGGACCACCGGGTGGGAAGCATTTTTTTCTGGCCCAACATTGCCCACCGAGCTTGTCGTATCTCCAGGAGCTCAATTCCGTATGTTTCTAGTGTTTCAACGGCCCCTTGGAACGGTACTCTCGCCGGTTGCTCGGGTTCAATTGTTAGTCTCCCTCGACCTCTTTGGGCATTACCTCGTCCACGTTGTCCTCTAGCCATTATTCCTGCAAGAATTTTTTTTATATCATTCGTTTTAATCATTCTATCATGGCTCAACGATTCTCAATAATATATTCTCCCCCAAACTTATAGCAAATTATATATTCACCCAAAAATTTAATTGATCGTCCAAAATACCCACCATGTAAAATTGATACACCAATCTTCTTGAAACAAATAATTCCTTATACAACATCCTTTTAGGCACAAGAATTCCCAACATGTAATTAAATTTCTAAAAAATCGAGTTTCATGAAAAATCCCAAAAAAAATTCAACAAATGAATCCTAGATTAATCAAGAAATCACAATCCAAACAATCAGAATATCCTTATAGACAAAAATTAATCATCCAAAATCGGATAACATACCTTAAATTCGGAGCAATTGATGAGATAGCCAACAAATAAAATTCTTGGTTTATTTTCCAAAACCCTCCTTATGATCACTTAGATGGTTGGATATTGATGGAATCATGTTGGGTTTTTTGTTTCTTTGCTCGATTTAGCACAATTTTCCTTTGAGAATGATGATTGGAAGAGTTTTGGGGGGTTAGGTTTTGGGAGAAAAGAAAAAAAATCGGGGAAGAAAATGAAGTGAAGGACACGGCCGAGTGTCCCTTTTATACTCCCGATTGACACGGCCCGTGTCTTACCTGTGCAGTTTTTTCGTAAAACCATCTGCCCACCTGACCTGAATGTGTCAATGACACAGGTCGTGTCGTTCTGATAGTTCGCTTTTGGTTTCCGGGGTCGTTTTTCTGCATATTGGACGCCCGGTCAGTTCCACACCAAGTAAAAAAAATAATGGCTAGAGGACAACGTGGACGAGGTAATGCCCAAAGAGGATGAGGGAGACAAATGATTGAACCCGAGCAACCGACGAGAGTACCGGTCTAAGAGGCCGTTGCAACACCATAAACATACGGAATTGAGCTCCCGGAGATACGACAAGCTCGATGGGCAATGTTGGGCTAGAAAAAAATGCTTCCCATCCGATGGCCCGACAATGAGTGCATGATAGCAATGAGGATCAAAGTTGACGTGCTGAAATTGTTGGAAAGGGTCATGTAGGACTGGATGATGATGCAACAATGGCCTACTTATAGATGTCTCACAATGGAGTTTCTGACTACTTTAACAGTTAGAAGAGATCCAGTCTCTCGTGAACCTACCGCAATAATATTCCAACTGAACAACGAAAATGAGAGATTATCTACAAGAGGGTTGGAGAATATTTACGGTACGGAAAACGATGGAGAATACCGCATAAATAAATTTGAGTGTGAAACTTACTGACGAGCGATGGTGGAATATCCGGGAAGCGAAGCACGGCCATATATGTCAAAGTCAGCCAAAGAATAATCTATCCGCAATCCAGTACTCAGATATCTTCATAAAGTGATTGTGAATACCATTTTTGGTCGAAAAGAAATAGGATCGATTACCTAGCGAGAATTATACATTCTGACACACATGCTCGATGGGACAAATCCAACAACCGGGGCAATACTAGCTGAGCATTTTGAGGATGTAGCTACGAAACCAAGAGGGGAGATTTGTACAGGGGGTTTTATTACCCCTATCGCACTTCATTATAATATAAAGTTCGACCAAAAGAACCCCCTGCCAGGAAACAAGTTGTTATCTATATCCGTGATGAAAATGATGAATATCCGGGATTATGACTCGCGAACGATATTTATTCAAAATGATAATGATCATTTCCTTCTCCCGAATACCTCTCTGACAACAATTGACAGTATTCGGGACTTGGGAAACTTACAGATGGCCACGGACGCACACAAATAAGCCCGGATCGCGGCAGTTTAGTTTCCCCAGGTTAAAGTCATCTTGCTCATAATGTTCGACCTTGGCGCACGATAGATGAAGATAGAGCCGAGAGGATAGAAGAAGAGGATAGAGCTGAGAGAATGGAAGAAGTGGAGGCATATAGAGAGAGGGCCGGATGACAATGAAGAAGAAGAAAGTTCTAGGGATCAGCCTGAGACATCCATACAAGCCGAAGCAAGACATGCCCCATCTCGTCCGACACTTAGAGAGGAGTTTGAGGCCTTTCGATAGGAGACCCGACAAAGACATGATGAGATGTTGACTCTATTAATAAAAATGCACGAATGGCATGTACAACAGGGCCACTTACCTCCACCCCATCAGTAGGACCGGTTGTAAGTATTTCTTGACCCCATGTTTTTGTTTAAAATACTATACCCCCTTCATGCGTATATTGTTTAATTATAGTTTGGGGGGAGAGATTGGGTCAAGAAATACTTATATTGATTGTTTTTTGTTTTTATTTCGATATTGCTGTGATTTTTTAAAATTTTTATTTATCTTATTTATTTTTTAGTATTGTGTAATTTGATGAAACTCGGAAGAATGAACTTTTTGTAACACCCCCAAACCGTATGGGAATATTACACGCCGTAGACCCTTTCCACAAGGATCTACCAGGCTAAACATCCATAAACAACCAAATGCTTGCCCGGCCAGGGTCAAACAATATAATAATACAGACCGTTAAGGTCACTTACACATGAATACACAGACCGATGAGGTCACACAACTCCATCAACAGAACTGGCTAAAACAACATTACCCACACAGGAGTCGAAACACAATACAGCGGAAGACTGAAATCAACTCTAAAAATACAACCAAACTCTACCAACTCTCGACTCTTGATTAGTATTGCAGCTCGTCATCCTCTTGTGCCAATCCTGTGACTGCTCCCCTAAACCTGCATGTACCTGGACGCAAAACAGACATCCACCCCCTGATTACTCGGGGGTTAGTAAAACTCCACTGTTTTACTAGTGCAAGTAAAATACGATACGAAATGCAACAAGTAAATAACAACTACGAATTTAATACGGAAATCAATTATCAAAATATTCTCGAGAAGTTTTAGAATTTCGAACTCAAGCAAGAGATATTTGAAAAGGAACACAACATCTCGGGGATTTTTAAAGCAGAAATTCTTTTAGACCTCGAGTCCCAATTTATAAAGCCCTTTCGAAAACATTAGGGTCTTAGAACGATTCTCTTTTCAAAACACAATGGATGAGATATCATTATGAGTCCGAGACCCGTATTTAAAATGTTATCCAAACAATCACTGCTATACGATCGTTGTTCGTGCACATCATGTACCGAACTCCGGAGGCCTCGACGGACCTTACCCGGACCACACACTCTATTCCTACACATCATGTACCGAACTCCGGAGGCCTCGATGGACCTTACCCGACAACATACATCGTTCGTACACATCATGTACCGAACTCCAGAGGCCTCGTCAGACCCTATCTGTTTCACAGACCTTGTTCGTACACAACATGTACCGAACTCCAGAGGTCTCGTCAGACCTTACCTGGAACACACACACCTCGACACGACACAATTCATAATCATCAAATGTCAAGCCATTGCACATTACACCGAAATGCATAATCAAGTATGTAAATCAAAACAACACAAATATCATAATCATCACAACAACTCAACAATGAACAATCACGCCTGGCACAACTTAGATGATTTGTACATCCAACACAATTCCACGATGTTAACTAGGTGATGGTATTATCGCTACCATCAATCATTCATAATAATCAATTCATACGAAACATATTCACGAAAGTAAACCAATGCATCACAACCATAACACGACGTCCCTATTCACAAGACACAATTCGTATAGTAAAATACTTGCCTCGAAACCACGACGCGGAGAATCGACCGAAGTAGGTTGGCACGAACCGACTACGAAGTCGCCGACTCCACCGAATGACAACCCGCAACAATAAACTACGAAGGACAACAATAACAACGAAAATGAATTCCAAAGTACGACCCAAAGCAGCTGAATTCAAGGAACAAACGACGAAAGTTCAAGGGTTTCCCCCAAAACGGACAAGAACACGATTCGTCCCGTCAAAACATGAAAACGGAATTCCAAAGTGAAATATGGAAATACAATCCATAGGATATGTTTAACAACATCATTTAACAACAATCGATCCATCAAAAACGTGTGGAAAATGAAATCAAGAACAAATCCCCCAAAAAGTGGATTCGAATGAAATCAAGAAATATACCTTGATTCGACGAAAAACAATGGATTAAATGATGTTAAACACATGAATAATACTAAGATTAATCATACCCATCATGGATTAATCAACAACACGGAACGAATCGGACAAAAACGCAAAAACCCCAATATTTCCCAAAATAGGGTTCTAGGAAATCTCACCTTGATTCGCTGGATCAAAGGCGGTTATGGAGGGATTAATAGATGATATGAGCTCCCAATCTTCGTGGATTAGTTACTTGACAACATGTCTCCTGGATCGCCAAGCCTCCAGCCGCGGAGAGGAAAAGATGGAAATGAAAAACGGGAGAAAATATGACTACTCTGTCATATTTATACTGGGTCGGAACTAGCGTGCGCTAGCCTCCCGGACTAGCGTGCGCTATCGGCCAGTATCGTCCCAGCACCCTCGGCCAAGGCCCGCACGACCCGGCACTACCAACCAAACCTGTCGACCGCGACCTGCCCGCCCGACCCCGATAGCGTGCGCCGCGCCTAACGCTAGCGCGCGCTAGCCGACCTGTGCAGTGACCTCTGGACTAAACAGCTCGCCCAGGTAACGTACGCTAGTCGGCCGGCAGCGTGCGCTACACATGCCGATTAGCGCGCGCCATGACCGACAGTAGCGTGCGCTACCTGCCGATCCTCCCCGAGTCCAGAACCTCAGAACCCCTCTGCCCAGACCTGATAGCGTACGCTGGGCCGGTCGACAGCGTGCGCTACACCTACTGAGCTAGCGCGTGCAGACTTCCGGCCGTAGCGTACGCTACGCCGGTTCCTGCCGTGCCTGCTCGACCAGTGCCCAGCACTTCCGACGGTGCCGCACCTGTCCGGCCAGCTGCTCAGCCGCCATGACCCGTCGACTCGATTTCCGAAAACATACGGAACGAATACGACGAAAAGCTCGCGGTCAACATCAACAACCCGAAATGAAACATAATGCAATAATTAATCATACGCGACCAAGAAAAGGTTCGAGACAATAAATACAAATACGGATACCTATAACTTTGGGTAAATTACAAAATGGCCCAAAACACCCGAAAATCACGATACATGATCGAATAACCAAACCAAAGTTCATAACACGTCTAACAAAGTTAAACGGACTTACGGGAAACTCGAAACAGTAGTTTCGAACGAGATTCGTAAGAATCGAACTCAAGTGCGGAAAAGTCGCTAGAAAGTACGGAACTCAACAAAACGACACCGAAACGAACTCGGATGTCGAAAAGTGTAGAATTAATCATTCTCAGAATGATGAAATGGTCCCAAGAGAGTTGTCAAAATGAACTCTCGCCAAAAAATAAAATTACCAGAAATCGAATTTGCGGATATTACATACTACCCTCCTTAAAAGAAGTTTCGTCCCGAAACTTAAAACAAGTATGGAGAAGCAATATCCTGCCAGGAAAACTCAACGAGATATACAAGAAATGCGTAACTTACGCCCAACGGAGAAACGTTACAAGCAACGCAAAGGAATATACGGCGTGAAAACACGCTCCGCGACGACCAACACAACGCCACCGCCTATGATTTGAAACAATAACGAGCAATTTACGTTGTAACACCCCAATTCACAAATGGGACATTACACGACGTAGAACCCTCGTGAGGTCTACCAGGCTAACACAAGACACCACAATGAAATCCCAAAAGATGCACTCGAAAAGTAAATAGGGCCCTGGCCTCGGCCGAAACATTTCAACGAAGTACATGAAACATAATGTAAATATCAATTCATTGCCCACGCAGGGGACTTAAACCAAGTTTAGAAGTAAACAGTCTAACTCCATTACTCGACAAATGCAATGACAAATCATAAAAATACAGACTCGAGCCACATCATCAAGCCATCCCATCCTTTGCGTGCATGTCCCATACCTGCTCCTCAGCTCTCCCGGTACCTGAAATGCATAAGACGCATTTCCCCCATTTAAGGGGTTAGCATTCGAATAGCTAGTGCAAGTACGCAATTACACAACATTATATACAATATACAGTTTTACACAATCATCTCAATCAGAAATCATTTGCCATAAATATTCCGGAATACTACATTGGCATTCAACTCAGTTTCGATCATCCCGATATCACAAAATCACAACTGGTATCCCCCCAGACATCCCGTCGGACACTCCGGGTGGAAGTTCAATCACACACGCACCAAAGTTCACTTCCGCGGCCGTACCCCTTAGTATCGACCCCCAGACATCCCGTCGGACACTCCGGGTGGAAGGAACACAACTCACGCACCCGAAAATCACAATTCATCATTCATTTCGAAAACCACAATATACATAACGAAATGTAATACATGTACTTGCCTTGAATAAGACGAAATGAAGGAAACGACGAAGGAATAGGTTTCGGTCCGAACAATCCTCCCAAATCCGTTCCTAACACAATAACGGTATACAACAAGTCTCAATAATGCGGAAAGGTAAGAATTCATCCTAATTTTACCCGTTGGAACAATTTGTCGTTCATACAAGGACAAAACCGAATCCAAACTATCAACGGGGGAAAAACATCGAGTTTAATCCGCAAAACCACAAGAGAAACAAGGCATAGTGATTACGCTATCGAAATCTAACAATCATAAGGGGCAAATCGGACTAGAAGGGTGAAACCTAAAACAAAACCCCAAAATCCCCAAATGTTAGGGTTCTAAGGAAATATACCTCGATTCGGATGGATGGAGGATGATTATGATGATGATAAACCTTGCTTAAAGCACAACAATCGATCTCCAAAGGAACTCTAAGGATTGCCCTGGGCAAATCGCTCCAAATCGCTCAAGGAACTCTCGTCTCGCACAAAGGGATGAGAAGGAACGAAATAACGCGACTGGGGATAAGTCAGGAATTAAAAGGCCTGACAGCGCGTTACGTACGTTAACGCGAGTTGTTAACGTACGTTATGAAGTTTACGTACGTAACCTCTCACAGGTTAACGTGCGTAACGAACAATGCATCGAATCTGCGGAAACCATAACGTACGTTACCAATGGGGTATAGCGTACGTTATGATGCCTCTATAACGTACGTAAGGGAGCATGCATAACGTACGTTATGCATGCAGCAGTTCAGCGCTGCTAAACACTTCGCTCTGCACAGTCGATACAACGACGAAACGCAACGCAAGGATAGATTCAAAAGTGTAAACACGAGGTATCCATAACAATGAAGCTGAGTTATGAAAGAAAATACACTACCAACTTCCGGGGAATTCAAAATACGACAAGGAGGATAAAAGCACCCTAAACTTCTAGGAAATTACAAAACGGCCCAAACGTCCGAAAATCACGATACAACGTCGGATTAACAATCTGAAACTCACAACATGCTCCACTCAACCATACGAACTCATGGAAATAGGTAAATGACGAAATCGAACGAGTTTAACTAGAATCGAATACACATGCGATAAAATATAACTCAAGATGAAATTACGTAAAAACATCATCGAGACTCGTCTAAACGGAGAAACTCCAAGAACAAAATAAATTCAGAATTCCAAAACAGTGTTAAGCGAGTTGTCCGAAACAAACATACACCAAAAATAGAAATTACCAAAAACAGAAAACATGGATATTACATTCTCTCCCCCTAAAAATAAGTTTCGTCCCGAAACTTACAATGCGAATAACTCGGGGTATCTCGACCTCATACTCTCTTCCGTCTCCCACGTGGCTTCCTCGGATCCATGCCTCGACCATCGCACTTTGACCAAAGGAATGAGTTGTGTCAAGATTTAACACCTTCCAACCGGCGATCGACTAGGAGGACGGGCGACCGAGTCACTGCCGAGCGACCAAGGCAAGTCTGCCGACCAGCAACCTGGCGACCGAGCCTTAACCCAGCGGACATGCTAGACTGGCCAACCGAAGGGCCCAGGACGAATCCCGGTGCCGAGCGATCGACATCAAGACGATCGCCTCTCAGTACTCGACGACCGACCCTTGGCGATCGACCGTCTCTCGGCACCTGGCGACCTACCCTTGGCGACCGACCCTTGGCGACCTCCATCCACTGGCCGATGGCGACCTCCGAAGACCATCCAGGGACGACCGCCTCATGTCGATCACCACCGATGGCCATCCAGTCGGCGAAAGCCGAGCCTCTAGACTGGCACCACGTGCAAGGGCCGAGACAAGATCCGCGAATCCCGGGCCATTGACCACAATCTGGCAGATTCCCTCCACCAGCCGACAGGCCGCCGAAAGCTTGTCAGTAGGGCCACATGTTGACTGACTCCGGACACGTGATGGCTCCTTATTGGACCGCCCAGCTGTGGCAGCCTCTTCCTTGGACTTTAGCCCGACAGCCAGCATCTTATTTGGACTTTAGCCCGACAGCCCAGGAGATCGGCACATTATTATATTGGCCGGCAGGCGGTCGGCAGATTATTTTAATGGCCGGCAGGCGATCGGCCACTACAGGACAGGACCCGGCTGCCTCTATATAAACGAAGCCCCCTGCATTTGTAAACTCTCTCTGCACTCTCTGACATTCTTGCAATACATACGCAATACAGGAGCAAACATCAAGCACTTGGCAAATCTCCAACTCTTGGCAACAGCTTTCTTTCGGTCTTACTTCTCCCGGCCCATCTCCTCGAGCAGATCACCGGCGGGGACGAAGAACACCGAGCTTCGCTCAAGAGCCGGATTAACAGAGTCTTTTTACACTCATTGTATTTAGATTTCTCTCATTAATACTTGTATCCACGAATATTTGTATTAATAACATCTCGCGAGAGCATTCAAGCCCGGGCCTAACAAACCCGGCAAATCTTGTATTATTATTCCTCTCGGAAGTGCTCCCGCAATTGTTGTTTGTTGTCCGTATTCCAGCAGTATTAATCTTCGGATAAATATTTTGGGCAACAACAATTGGCGCTAGAAGAAGGGCATCCAACCCTCGATTTTTTACACCTACCGTCCCGAAGAACACTCACTGTTCTCGGGGCAGATATTTGAAGTGACACTCACTGCACTTCAAAAGAAATCCTTCAGAAATCATGTCTTCCGCCTCCGCGTCGAAGAAAGCCGCTGATCAGCCGGCCAAACCCCCTGTTCCGTCCCAGTCCGAGCCACAGCCGATGGTGGAAGGTAGCCAACGCGGTCATAGACGCTCGATCCCGTCCCTGGACGGCGGCCCAAGCCTCTCGCTCGATCGGTTCCGAACCAAGGAACAGATCGAAGGGGCCCTGGCCGTCCTACAGGAGCGACGGAGTGCTCTCGACGCGCCTCCAGCTACCGCCCCCCCGGTCTCTCGCCGGAAGATCAAGCGGAAGCTCAAGGCACTACTGGCCGAGCAATCGCCAGGAGGCTCTCGCCCGCAACAAGAGGCGCTCGGCAATGGGCACGTCTGTCTTCGATCGCACAGGCGGCGACCCGACTGGCGGCCGGCGATCCGGCCCGGCTACGAGACGATGGAGTTGGTGTCCGTCACCGGGAGCTCGGCCTACCGGCTCCCACAAGGCGATCCGGCCGCACGGCTCCGCTCGCCAAATTCAGGAGTCGGCGGCCGGGGTCGGAGATCGGTACACGATCGCCTCGGCCCCGCTCCCGAGCCGATCCACAAGCGGCCGAGCCGCGGCGATCGCCGTGATGCAACGTCGGATCGGCGACATGAAGGCGCTCACGCAAACCGGTGCGGCGCCACCAATACGATCGCGCGCCGGCGGCCGCTCGCGATCGACATCGAGCTCGCCCGATCGGCACAAGGTCGCTCCTCCTCGGACACCGTGTACCGGGCGATCGGACCCCAAGCACACTGCACAAGTTCAACATCTACATGACCGGGTGTGGGGCATCGGACGCGACCGGTGCCGAATGTTCCCTCGACGCTAGACGACCTCGCCCACCGGTGGTACACCTCATTGCCACCTCGGTCCATATGCTCCTTTAACGGTGGCGCACGTCTTCACGGAATACTTCGCCACCGGGCCGCTCGGCGGAAGGTCCCCATCGCATGTGGCGGATCGTGCAAGGAGAACAGGAGTCCGACTCGGACTACATCGGCCGGGTTGACATGATCATCCTCAACGGCGAGCCCGTAGCGATGAGACCGCCCTCTGGCGGTCTAGGAGGTTTCGGGGCTTCTCGCCTATGTTCAGGCATCTCACGAAGACCCTACCGACGACCTACGCAGCCTTAGGGCGAGCCGCAGATTTCTGTCGAGGCAAAGGCTTCTTCTTGGCCTAGGGTAGAACGATCGGCACCCGCGCGGCGACCTTGATCTCGGCCCGATCGCTACTACCCGGCGAGCCGGAGGACTCGATCCCGCCTACTGATCCATTCTAACATGAGTGACTAGCCGCCGCCCGATCGCCAATTTTGACCTACGAATAAAGCGATCGGCCGCGGCGACGATCGCGATCTTGGCCGAGATCGCAACATCATCGCCAACCGGTGGACACGATCGCCAACTACGATCCGGCATATAACATGACCGACTAAGGCATAAGATCGCCTCCACCGCACATCATAAAGCCATGGCCTGGCGATCGATGGAACCGGCCGCCGGCCATGCAAGGTCCCTTTCGGCCGAGATCGCCCGCCCTTCGTTTAAATACGAGGCCGGCGTAGTCGGAGGGCTCTCCAACATTAATCAGTGGACTCATTCCACAACCCCGTCTCAACGTACACCGTCGAGGTCGGCCATCTCCATGGCTGGCCGAGGTGGAAGCAGAGCTAACAAGCCGCGGGCGTGGAGTTGATTCATCCGACGCTGCCCCGCGCAAGGACTCCTCTAGACCGAGACCGCACGCCTTTCGTTTAAATACAAGGCGAGGCGCAGCCTAACAGAGGACCCTCATAATAAAGTGAGCCACGAGGCACTCATTGTCTTTGTGCACCAAGACACGATCATGGGGTCGGTCCATCAATCTCCGCGACTGTGCACGATTCCTCAAACAAAGCGAAACCACCAAGTTTCCATGGGGGATCGGCCAATGTTGTTTTTTGCAGGTACGAGACCGAAAGATAGCTAAGCCAATCGACCATGATAGCCCAAGTCCGAGTCCCAAGTCAGCTCAGATCGCCCGTCCTCATCCATACACGATCACCAGCAAGAACCACCTCGCCCCATGTCTTCAACATAGGAGCAAGCTGGGGGGCAATTGTTGTGTCAAGATTTAACACCTTCCAACCGGCGATCGACTAGGAGGACGGGCGACCGAGTCACTGCCGAGCGACCAAGGCAAGTCTGCCGACTAGCAACCTGGCGACCGAGCCTTAACCCAGCGGACATGCTAGACTGGCCAACCGAAGGGCCCAGGACGAATCCCGGTGCCGAGCGATCGACATCAAGACGATCGCCTCTCAGTACTCGACGACCGACCCTTGGCGATCGACCGTCTCTCGGCACCTGGCGACCTACCCTTGGCGACCGACCCTTGGCGACCTCCATCCACTGGCCGATGGCGACCTCCGAAGACCATCCAGGGACGACCGCCTCATGTCGATCACCACCGATGGCCATCCAGTCGGCGAAAGCCGAGCCTCTAGACTGGCACCACGTGCAAGGGCCGAGACAAGATCCGCGAATCCCGGGCTAATGACCACAATCGCGAGATTCCTCCACCGGCCGACAGCCGCCGTAAGCTTGTCGGTAGGGCCACATGTTGGCCCGACTCGGACACGTGATGGCTCCTTATTGGGCCCGGCCTGTGGCGGCCTCTTCCTTGGACTTTAGCCCGGCAATGACATCTTATTTGGACTTTAGCCCGACCCAGAGATCGGCACATTATTATATTGGCGGCGGGTGTCGGCAGATTATTTTAATGGCGGCGACGTCGCCACTACAGACGAGACCATTGCCTCTATATAAACGAAGCCCCCTGCATTTGTAAACGCTCTCTGCACTCTCCGACATTCTTGCAATACATACGCAATACAGGAGCAAACATCAAGCACTTGGCAAATCTCCAACTCTTGGCAACAGCTTTCTTTCGGTCTTACTTCTCCCGGCCCATCTCCTCGAGCAGATCACCGGCGGGGACGAAGAACACCGAGCTTCGCTCAAGAGCCGGATTAACAGAGTCTTTTTACACTCATTGTATTTATATTTCTCTCATTAATACTTGTATCCACGAATATTTGTATTAATAACATCTCGCGAGAGCATTCAAGCCCGGGCCTAACAAACCCGGCAAATCTTGTATTATTATTCTTCTCTCGGAAGTGCTCCCGCAATTATTGTTTGTTGTCCGTCTTCCAGCAGTATTAATCTTCGGATAAATATTTTGGGCAACAACAGAATGGTTTTGTGCCTGAGTTGCTTCACCCGACGCTCTAAGATCTGAATCGGCCTCTCCTCGAAGGTAATGTCAGGCCCCAACTCGATCTCTCCAAAATCGATAATATGGATAGGGTCCGATACGTACTTCCTAAGCTGGGAAACATGAAATACATTATGCACGTGGCTCAGGGACGGCGGCAAGCCTAACCGATACGCAAGCTCTCCAACTCTTTCTAAAATCTCGAATGGCCCAATAAATCTCAGACTAAGTTTACCCTTCCGACCGAAATGGTAAACTCCCCGCGTCGGCGACACCTTAAGCAAGACATGATCTCCCACCTCAAACTCCAACGGCCGGCGACGCGTATCGGCGTAAGACTTCTGCCGACTCTGGGGCGTCAACAACCTATCGCGAATCAGAGCAATCTTCTCTCTCGTCTCAACTACCATATCGGGCTTGGTACCAAATAGCTCGGACGCATCATCCCAACACAACGGCGATCTACACCTCTTCCCATATAATGCCTCAAATGGTGCCATTTTAATCGAGGCGTGCCAACTATTGTTGTACGTGAACTCGATGAACGGCAAGTGCGACTCCCAATCATCCTTCCAATCTAAGGCACAGGCTCTCAACATATCCTCCAACGTCTGGATTGTCCGCTCTGACTGTCCGTCAGTCTGAGGGTGGTAGGATGTACTGAGTCTCAACTCGGTCCCTAAGGCCCTATGAACGGCCTGCCAAAAATATGATATAAACCGGCCATCACGATCCGAAACAATACTCTTAGGAGTCCCATGCAATCTCACGATCTCTGCAATAAACACTCGTGCCAGTCTCTCTGGCCCCCAAGTGTCCTTAATACCCAGGAAATGAGCTGATTTGGTCAGTCGATCGACAATAACCCAAATCATGTTCATTCCAGTCCAAGTCCTAGGCATACTGGTAATGAAATCCATAGAAATATCCTCCCATTTCCACTCCAGGATAGGAAGTGGTCGCAAAAGCCTCGCGGGCCGCTGATGCTCGATCTTAACCTGCTGACAGGTCAAACATCTCGACACAAAATCGCTAACGTCTGTCTTCAAATTACTCCACCAGTAGTTACTCCTCACATCCTTGTACATTTTACTCGTACCAGGATGTATGGAGTACGGTGTGGTATGAGCTTCACTCAAGATCTTCTGTCTCAGCTCAATAACATTCGGTACACATAGTCTGCCGTGAAATCTCAAAACTCCGTCATCCTAAACCACAAATCCAGGGGCTTTCCTCTTCCTCACATCCTCCCTCAGCTGGACCAAAAACGGATCATCATACTGTTTCGCCTTGATATCGTCAGTCAAGGACGAAGTGATCTCCAACGCACATAACTGACCCTGAACTCTCTGAACCCAAACCTCGATATTCTGACAAATAAAATCCCGCCGGATCGTACTCTGTGGCGTAAGTACCTCTAACATCTGTAACGTCACCGGCTTTCGGCTCAACGCATCAGCCACTACGTTAGCCTTACCCGGATGATAAAGTATCTCGAGGTCGTAATCTTTAATTAGCTCCAACAACCTACGCTGTCTCATATTCAACTCTTTCTGACTGAAGATATACTTCAAACTCTTGTGATCCGTAAATATCTTACACGACGACCCATAGAGATAATGCCTCCAGATCCTTAAGGCGATAATGACCGCAGCTAACTCCAAATCATGCGTGGGGTAATTCGCCTCATACGGTTTCAACTGGCGGGACACATAAGCAATAACCCTAACTCTCTGCATCAAAACGCATCCGATCCCGAGGCCCGAAGCATCACTATATACCACGAAATCTTCGTTCCCCTGAGGCAACGCTAACACGGGTACGGTAGTCAGTCGTCTCTTCAGCTCGTCAAAACTACTCTATCTGTCTGCGGTCCACTCGAACTTCTGAGTTTTGGGGAGTAACTGAGTTAGCGGTCTAGCGATCTTAGAGAATCCCTCAACGAATCTACGATAATAGCCTGCAAGTCCCAGAAAACTCCTCACTTCTTTCACGTTCTTGGGCGGTTCCCAAGCCATCACCGCCTCTATCTTCTGTGGATCTAATACTCAATAAAAACTTTGTTCATCAACTGCATGAACACTGCCGGGGCATTGGTTAGCCCGAAAGGCATAACCAAAAACTCGTAATGGCCATATCTCGTCCGAAAGGCAGCTTTTGGTATATCGGTGTCCCGAATCCTCAATTGGTAGTAGCCCGATCGCAAATCAATCTTCGAAAAGACTGTCGCCCCCTGAAGCTGATCAAACAAGTCGTCAATCCGTGGCAAAGGGTATTTATTTTTGATGGTTAACTTGTTTAATTCTCGATAGTCGATGCATAAACGAAGTGATCCATCCTTCTTCTTAACAAAAAAGTACAGGCGCGCCCCAAGGCGATGCGCTCGGTCGAATATACCCTTTATCTAACAACTCTCCCAACTGATTCTTCAATTATAACATCTCCGACGGTGACATGCGGTATGGCACTCGAGAAATAGGGGCCGCATTTGGCTCTAGATCAATAGGAAACTCCATATCTCGCTGTGGTGGTAATCCCGGTAAGTCATCCGGAAATACGTCAGGGTATTCACTAACAACTGGAATTGACGACAAATCTACTCCACCATCTTCCGCCTTCAGAGCATAACACCAGTAGCCGACACAACCCTGGTTCACAAGTTTCATCGCCTTCAAGACGCTAATCACACTCCCCGATCTACCCGGCTTACAACCGACGAGAGTATGCCTGGTGCCATCCTCGGCCACTATCGAGATGGTACGAGTCCAATAGTTTATGAGAGCACCGTGACGATCCAACCAATCGTCCCCGAGGATCAAATCCCCACCCTTAAGGTCTATGTCGATGAGATTCGAGGGCCAATCTCGGCTCCCAATCCTCACTGGGCAATCCTTAACTTCCCGATCCCCAACCATACGATCCCCGCTGGGCGTACTCACTACAAACGGCTCACACTCAAACAAGCAGTCAAAACCAATACGACTCACACAATCCGATGCAATAAAGGAATGGGTAGCACCCGAATCAAAAAGCACTGAAACTGGATGAGTAAGGATCTTAGTGGTACCTGACGCCACTGGAACGTCTGCCTCCTCTGTGCGCCTCATCTGAGACAATCGTGGGTGAACGGAACCCGAACTCGATGCTGCACGGCGATCCGGCTGACCCCGACTCCTACCACGACCCGAACTCTGCGGAACATGAGTAGCTGGAGCGTTGTGATCCTTCTGATCGGCAGTGGTAGTCGGAACTCTAGCGGCCCTGGTGGCTCTCTCACAATGATCCGCCCGATGCCCGGTCTGCCCACAAGTAAAGCAAGTAACTGGAGGAGAAGGGCAATCCTTCATCAACTGCTCATATTGGTTGCAGTTAAAACAAACCCTGCCACCGGAAGAAACGGACTGGACTGAACGATTACCCTGAGATCCCCCATCCTGATGAAACGGTATCTTCCCAGGTGTAAGGGCAGACTGTTCTCTCGAAAATCGGCCACTCTTGCCAGCTGAAAAGCTGCCAACCGTTTTCTGTTTCTTGGCCTCGGTACCCAACTCTGATTCCGGTGCGGCCATCTCGCTCGCTAGAGCGCGATCCTGATACTCCTTCAAAGTGGCACACATGAGCGGTGCCATACTCTGCCTGATATGCAGCTTCATGCGCATATTGAAGTAACAGATTTTATCATCCTCCGTCCTCACTTGATCTCTCACGAAACCCAACTGCTGATTGTAAGTAATGATGGCCTGAGAAATAGGCACATCCTGAGGTGTAGCGGTGAAGAACTCCACAATTCTGCGCTCCTTAACTGGCGGTGGACAGTATTCTGCCTCCATAGCAGCCTTGAATTCCACCCAAGTAGCTCGACGGTCTCTGGGCGCAACGGCCTCCCACCATTCCGCAGCTTCCTTGTCCAGGAGGTACTGGGCAATATGTACCCTCCTGTCTTCGGGACAAGCTACGACATCGAATGTCCTGGACAACTGAAAGAGCTAATTCTCCCAACCGAGGGAGTCAGAAGATCCAGAGAAACGAGGTGGGTGCATCTTAGTCACCGTCTGAAGCCACTTACTAGCTTCCTCCTCAGGTGTCGGGGGCGGATTCTGGCGTCCACCCTGAGCTATCTGAGTAAGTTGGGCTACTAACTGCTGAAGTACGGCAGTAGCCCCGGCATCGGCATTATTACCCGACGGCACTGAGTGAGAGGCTGAGTCCGCAGAGGACTGAGAATGTGAGCCCTCCTCATTATCAGCACCCCGACCACGGCCTCGGCCGCGTCCCCTAGCTGGTCTACCACGACCTCTCAACATACTGAAGGAAAAATGAAAAAAAAAAAAGATCAGGAAGATTCACAATTGACAAGGTTGGTATCACAATTCGCAATTCCGAACAACGCAAGAAAATGAATTACAGAAATATAAGAGTTCGAGGAGACTTACAGCCACGGGTCGCACGAAAAGACGGTAGCATGATGATATTAGGCTCAACGACTGACTCTAACGACGCAACTGACAGACCCAAAAATTTACCGACAGCCTAGGTATTCAAAACCTAAGCTATGATACCATAAATGTAACAGCCCAATTCACAAATGGGACATTACACGCCGTAGAACCCTCGTGAGGTCTACCAGGCTAACACAAGACACATAACCACAATGAAATCCCAAAAGATGCACTCGAAAAGTAAATAGGGCCGTGGCCTCAGCCAAAACATTTCAACGAAGTACATGAAACATAATGTAAATATCAATTCATTGCCCACGCAGGGGACTTAAACCAAGTTTAGACGTAAGCAGTCTAACTCCATTACTCGACAAATGCAATGACAAATCATAAAAATACAGACTCGAGCCACATCATCAAGCCAGCCCATCCTTTGCGTGCATGTCCCGTGCCTGCTCCTCAGCTCTCCCGGTACCTGAAATGCATAAGACGCATTTCCCCCATTTAAGGGGTTAGCATTCGAATAACTAGTGCAAGTACACAATTACACAACATTATATACAATATACGGTTTTACACAATCATATCAATCAGAAATCATTTGCCATAAATATTCCGGAATAGTACATTGGTATTCAACTCAGTTTCGATCATCCCGATATCACAAAATCACAACTGGTATCCCGTGGCCGTACCCCTTAGTATCGACCCCCAGACATCCCTTCGAACGCTCCGAGTGGGATACCACTTCCTCGGCCGTACCCCTTAGTATCGACCCCCAGACATCCCGTCGGACACTCCGGGTGGAAGTTCAATCACACACGCACCCAAGTTCACTTCCGCGGTCGTACCCCTTAGTATCGACCCCCAGACATCCCGTCGAACACTCCGGGTGGAAGGAACACAACTCACGCACCCGAAAATCACAATTCATCATTCATTTCGAAAATCACAACATACATAACGAAATGTAATATATGTACTTGCCTTGAATAAGACGAAACGAAGGAAACGACGAAGGAATAGGTTTCGGTCCGAACAATCCTCCCAAATCTGTTCCTAACACAATAACGGTATACAACAAGTCTCAATAATGCGGAAAGGTAAGAATTCATCCTAATTCTACCCGTTGGAACAATTTGTCGGTCATACAAGGTCAAAACCGAATCCAAACTATCAACGGGGGAAAAAATCGAGTTTAATCCGCAAAACCACAAGAGAAACAAGGGATAGTGATTACGCTATCGAAATCTAACAATCATAAGGTGCAAATCGGACTAGAAGGGTGAAACCTAAAACAAAACCCCAAAATCCCCAAATGTTAGGGTTCTAAGGAAATATACCTCGATTCGGATGGATGGAGGATGATTATGATGATGATAAACCTTGCTTAAAGCACAACAATCGATCTCCAAAGGAACTCTAAGGATTGCCCTGGGCAAATCGCTCCAAATCGCTCAAGGAACTCTCGTCTCGCACAAAGGGATGAGAAGGAACGAAATAACGCGACTGAGGATAAGTCAGGAATTAAAAGGCCTGACAGCGCGTTACGTACGTTAACGCGAGTTGTTAACGTACGTTATGAAGTTTACGTACGTAACCTCTCACAGGTTAACGTACGTAACGAATAATCTGTACTCAACTTCGGAAACCATAACATACGTTACCAATGGGGTATTGCGTACGTTATGATGCCTCTATAACGTACGTAAGGGAGCATGCATAACGTACGTTATGCATGCAGCAGTTCAGCGCTGCTAAACACTTAGCTCTGCACAGTCGATACAACGACGAAACGCAATGCAAAACAGTGGAGTTTTACTAACCCCCGAGTAATCGGGGGGTGGATGTCTGTTCTGCGTCCAGGTACATGTAGGTTCAGGGGAGCAGTCACAGGATTGGCACAAGAGGATGACGAGCTGCGATACTAATCAAGAGTCGAGAGTTGGTAGAGTTTGGTTGTATTGTTAGAGTTGATTCAGTCTTCCGCTGTATTGTGTTTCGACCCCTGTGTGGGTAATGTTGTTAGTCAGTTCTGTTGATAGAGTTGTGTGACCTCATCGGTCTGTGTGTGTATATGTGTTAGTGACCTTAACAGTCTGTATTATTATATTGTTTGACCCTGGCCGGGTACGCATTTGGTTGTTTATGGATGTTTAGCCTGGTAGATCCTTGTGGAAAAGATCTACGGCGTGTAATATTCCCATACGGTTTTGGGGGTATTACAGGGACACGATTTCTAGCTATAATATTAATTGTTATATAAATAATAATATTTCCCAAAACATCGAGAATATTGAGTCAATCATTGTGGCTCTCACCCATAATAGATCAAAGTAATAAATATTAAATATATATAATTAAATATTAATCACTAGAATTAAGAAATAATAATTGTTCGAGATGTGCGTTCTTCTTATAGTCAGTACAGAAGAATCTATCACCTCGATCCTGTTCAACGTATACCGAATACGCTAATATATGATAATGGTCAAGACCAACCAATCTCAATCATGTATTACAACCTCTCACATAACGGTCTAATGTTATATAGGTTGTGAACTAATTATTACTATATAAGGAACCGATAATGTGATCTTCTGTGTGACTCAACACACCACATTATCTACAATATAAAGTAATTTAGACAACATTTGCATAACCATAGCGTGAACAAATATGCAAAACATGTGATAAATGAATTAAATATTCGCATAGATAAAGACCGGGAAATTAGGTAATACAAGCATAAAGTATGCTTTGATGTATACAACCCTAACAATCTCCCACTTATACTCAAAGCATGCTTTTGAAGTATACTATCTAGACTATGTCTATCTGTCTCCCACTTATACTCAAAGCGATGCTGCCATACATCTCAACCCATTCCTTCCACATGCCCTTCAAATGACTTTGAGGGCAACCCTTTCGTGAAAGGATCAGCTAGGTTGTCTTCATATGCAATCTTGGAGACAATAATCTTCCTTCTCTTCACAAAATCTCGAATGATATGATATTTGCACTTGATATGTTTGCTTGCTTTGTGGGCCCGTGGTTCCTTCGAATTTGCAACAACACCGGTATTGTCACAATAAAGTGTAATACTCTTAGGCAAATTAGGAATCACACCCGAATCGTTTAGGAAGTACTTGAGCCATAACGCCTCTTTAGCTGCCTATGAGGCTGCTACATACTCAGCTTCCATGGTAGAGTCCGCTATGCATTTCTGCTTCACACTTCTCCAACTGATGGCTCCACCTCCCAAAGTGAAAACATATCCGGATCTTGTCTATTTCTCAAATGGATACCACTATGATAAATAAGGTTTCTATGTTCTCTATTAACGAGTTTAATGACTGGAGAATTAGGATGGAGGCTTATCTTGTAGCCATGTATAAGGAGAGGATATTCGTCATCCAAGAAGGTCCAATAAAGATAATGAAGGTTAATATTGCCGCGAGGGTAGAAGGACAGCCTCACGCTGAAATGCTCGAGAAGGAGCACGAGCAATGGACAACAGACGATCACAAGCGTGCGAACCTATACAATATTGCAAAGAATCCACTGTTTGTCACTCTCAACAAAGACACATCCTCAAAGGTAAAGAGCTGTAAGACAGCTAAAGAAATCTGGGAGAAACTCAAGCTGATTTGCGTGGGTACTGAGATCTCGAAAGAAAATAAAATTTCCAAACTTACTCAGCAATTTGAATCCTTTGAAATGAAAAATTCCAAAATGCTTGAGGAGCTTGACCTCAGATTCACTGGCATTGTCGGTGAACTTGAAGCATTGGGTAAAGTGTATACCCAAAAGGAGAAAAATTTAAAAATCTTTAGATCACTCCTTGCCCGATGGGATATGTGTCTTATTTCTGGAAAGTTGTGCATATGGCTATGGGCACTCAACTGCATTTCAGCACAGCATATCATCCTCAGACTGGAGGGCGGGCATAGCGTGCGATACAAACCTTGGAGGATATGTTGAGAGCATGTGTACTCGATTGGGGCAAGGACTGGGTTAAACATCTCTGTTTAGCAAAGTTTTCGTATAACAATAGTTGGCATGTAAGCATAGGCATGGCACCCTTTGAGGCCTTGTACGGTAGAAGATGCAAGTCTCCCCTATGTTCGGATGATGCTTCAGATGCCATCGCTTCCGAGTTAGATCTGATTCAGGAATCTATTAAGAAAGGATGTAAAGAGGGGGAAAACCTTTGGATTTGTACGCATAGCTTTGTAATTCAAGATGATGGAGTTTTAAGGTTTTGAGGAAGATTGTGTGTACCGTGCGATGATGAGTTAAGACAGAAGACTTTGAGAGAAGCTCATACTACACCTTATTCCATACATCCTGGTACAAGTAAAATCTACAAGGATGTAAGGAGTAACTTTTGGTTGGGCAACCTGAAGACGGATGTTAGTGAGTTTGTATCTAAGTGTTTGACCTGTCAGCAGGTTAAGATCGCGCATTAGTGACCCCCGGGGTTATTTCGAACACTTCCTATTCCAGAATGGAAGTGGGAGGAAATTTCTATAGATTTCATTGCCAGCATGCCTAAGACTAGGACCAGAATGAACATGATTTGGGTCATTGTCGATCGACTAACCAAATCTGCTCATTTTTTGGGTATTAAAAATACTTGGGGTCCAGAGAAACTAGCCCGGGTGTTCGTTGCAGAAACTGCGAGGTTGCACGGGACACCTAAGAGTATTATTTCTGATCGAGATGGTCGATTCGTATCAAATTTCTGGCAGAACCGCCCATCGATCTTTGGGGACCGAGTTGAGACTCAATACAACATAACATCCCCATACAGATGGGCAGTCAGAGTGGACGATTCAGACACTTGAGGATATGTTGAGAGTCGGTGCCCTAAACTATAAAGATGGGAGTCGCACCCTCCATTGATCGAGTTTACGTGCAACAACAGTTGGTACGCCTCGATCAATATGGCACCCTTTGAGGCTTTATCTAGAAGGGGGTGCAGATCGCCACTGTATTGGGATGATGCATCTGAAATGATTGGTGCCAAATCAGATTTATTAGTTGGGATGAGAGTAGATTGCCTTGATTCATGATACACTGTTGACTGCTCAGAGTCAACAAAAGTCTTGCGCCGACACGCGTTGCCGCTCGTTAGAGTTTGAGGTTGGGGACCATGTATTGCTGAAGGTATCACCGACTGAGAGAGTTTGCCGCTTCGGTCAGAAGGGTAAACTTAATCCGAGATACATTGGACATTTCGAGGTTTTGGAGCGATTCAGATATCTTGCATATCGTTTGGGTTTGCCGCCGTCCTTGAGTCATGTGCATAACGTATTTCATCTCCCAGCTAAGGAAGTACGTACCGGATCCTAGTCACATCATCGATTTTGGAGAGAGTGAACTGGGCCCAGACATCACATTTGAGGAGAAACCGATTCAGATTTTGGAACATCGGGGAAGCAGCTTAAGCACAAGATGATTCCTTTGGTTAAAGTGCAATAGTCGAGACATGGATCAGAGGCGGCTACAGATACCAGGACGGTGGTCATGGAAGTCGAAACCAGCTACGGAGTGTTTAACAACTCACCTGCCTAATAAAATAGCCCCTAAAATGGATGGCGCTGAAGCACGCGACCTAGACACGGTCGTTGGGAGAAAAGCCAAGCCCTGATGAGTATGAGGGTGCGGCGGTCACTATAAAACCCTTGGCGTGGGCCCCAGGGGAGTGACCGTCGGTGTGGATCTTGGTGTTAGTAGCAAATATTCAAATGAGAACTTTGAAGGCCGAAGTCCATGTGAATGGCACTTGCACATGCGTAGTCGATCCTAAGGGTCTAAGGAATCCTGACAGATAGTGCGTTCAGTGCGTGCTCCGAAAGAGAATCGGGTTAAAATTCCTTAACTGGGGTGCGGCGACTGATGGCAACATGAGGGAGTTTGAAAACATCGGCTGGGGCCTCAGGAAGAGTTATATTTTCTGTTTAACAGCCTACCCACTCTGGAAATGGCTTAGCCGGAGATAGGGTCCAGTGACTAGAAGAGCACCAGACATCGCATGGTGTTCGGTGTGCCCCCAGCAGCACCTGAAAATCCAGAGGATTATGTGCCGCCATGGTCAGTCGTACTCATAACCGCATCAGGTCTCCAAGGTGAAAAACCTCTAGTCAACAATGTAGGGAAGAGAAGTCGGCAAAATAGATCCGTAACTATGGGAAAAGGATTGGGTCTGAGGGTTGGGAACGGGGGTCCCAGTCCTGAACCCGTCGACTATTGGCGAACTTCTCGAGCTGCTCCGTGATGAGAGCGGGTCGTCATGTGTTGGCTGGGGCATGGGCTGGGAATGGCTCCTTCGAGGGCCTTCCCTGAGCGTCGAACAATCGACTCAGAATTGATACGGACAAGGGAATCTAACTATCTAATCAAAACAAAGCATTGTGATGGTCCCTGCGGATGCTAGCGTAATATTATTTATGCCCAGTAATCTGAATGCCAAAGTGAAGTGATTCAATCAAACATGGGTAAATGGAGGGAGTAACTACGACTCCCTTAGGGAAGCCAAATGCCTCGTCATTTAATTGGTGACGCACGTGAATGTATTAATGAGATTCCAACTGTCCCTCTCTACTGTCTAGTGAAATAACAACCAAGGGAACGAGCTTGGCAGAATCAGTGGGGAAAGAAGACCATATTGCTTGACTATAGTCCGAATTTCTGAAATGACTTGATAGGTGTAGGATAAGTGGGAGCCGAAAGGCGAAAATGAAATACCACTACTTTCAACGTTATTTTACTTATTATGTAAATCATAGGCGGGGCACAGCCCCTTGTTTTGGACCCAAGGCTCGCTCTGGCGGGCCAATCCATGTGGAAGACATTTTTAGGTAAGGAGTTTGGCTGGGGTGGCAATCTGTTAAATGATAACGATGTGTCCTAAGATGAGCTCAACGAGAATAGAAATCTCGTGTGGAATAGAAGGGTAAAATCTCATTTGATTTTGATTTCCAGTACGAATACGAACCATGAAAGCATGGCCTAATGATCCTTTAGACCTTCGGAATTCGAAGCTAGAGGTGTCAGAAAAGTTACCACATGGATAACTGGCTTTTGGCAGCCAAGCACTTATAGTGACATTGCTTTTTGATCCTTCAATATCGGCTCTTCCTATCATTGTGAAGCATAATTAATCAAGTGTTAGATTGTTCACCCACCAATAGGAAACGTGAGCTGGGTTTAGACCGTTGTGAGACAGGTTAGTTTTACCCTGCTGATGATCGTATCACAATAGTAATTCAACCTATTATGAGAGGAACCATTTATTCGCACAATTGGTCATCGCGCAGCTACCATCCATTGGATTTATAACTGAACGCCTCTAAGTCAGAATTCGAGCTCGAAGCGATGCATGTGCCCGCCATCCGATTATCGACTAGCAGTAAGGGCCTTCGGGATCCCAAGGGCACGTGTTGTTGGTGAAGCCACCACGGTGGAATAGCCGTGTTGGCCGCCTTGAAGTACAACTCCCATTGAGCGGTGGGTAGGATCCTTTGCAGCCGACTTAAATACGCGATGGGGTTGCTGCCATGATCCGCTGAGATTAGCTCTTTGTCACTTCGATTCGTCCCCCTTCCCACCAAGTCCCTCCACATCAACCTTAACATATATTTCATTTTAACCGAACCATCTCGGAGGTTACACATGCATGTGTCCAGTGCTCTTTATGCCCCTGTATAATTGTTAACGAGATAAGTTTTGTCGAAGTTTTTATCCAATGCTCTTTATACCCGTCCAGTACAACTGTTAATTTAAGTTTTATCAGGACATAGTCGGGAGTAAACATCACGTGGTTCGTGCGCTGGCTCTAAGTCCCAACCGTTATTATTAAGGAGTGCACAATAATGATAAAATTCGGGAAGGCATCACGAGTTAGTTTGGAGAAAATGTCTTATGGGCCGTGCGCGAGTCAGAGTCCCGATGGTTATGATCAATGGGTGCACAAGCATAATATAAGATTCGGGAAGGCATCACATCTTAGTCTAGAGAAATCATTATGTGGGCTGTGTGCCACCTCGAAGTCCCGATGGTTACTTTGAGACGGTGCACAAGTACAACATGAAATCCGGGAAGGCATTATGACTTAGTTTGGAAAAAATATTGTGTGGGTTGTGCGCCGGCTCGAAGTCCCAATGGTTATTACCGAGGAGTGTACAAGTACAATATGAAAATCGGGAAGGCATCCCGACTTAGTTGGTAAAAAATATCCCGTGGCCCATCTTGGAGTTCCAATAGTGCACAAGCACAATATGAAATTCGAGAAGGCATTACGACTTACTGGAAAAACATCACATGTGCTGGCTCGGATTCCCAATGGTTATTATCAAGGGGTTTACAAGTAAGATGAAATTCGAGATGGCATCACGACTTAGTCGGGAGAAAAAGTCCCATGGGCAGACCGTGCACTTGCTCGGAGTCCCAATGGTTATCAAAGGGTTTACAAGTAAGATGAAATTCGGGAAGACATCATGACATCACGACTTCATCGGGAGAAAAAGCCCCGTGGGCGGACCGTGCCCTTACTCGGAGTCCCAATGGTTTATTATCAAGGGGTTTACAAGCAAGATGAAATTCGAGAAGGAATCACGACTTAGTCGGGAAAAATCACCCCGTGGTCCGTGCGCCTGCTCGGGGTCCCAATAGTGCACCAACACAGCTGTTTACACATACACTACGAATACTCGGGAAAAAGCGGAATGAAAAGCCTCAAACTGACCTGTAAATCGTGATTAGTTTAACCAAATAAAAGAGAAGGATAACCATAACTTTGGCTCTCCACTCTCGCTCGTGAGCAAACAAGTATATCGTTATAGTTTGGATGTAAAGCGTGCAACATCAATTATTAAAAGATGAACCGGTTGCGAGCGTAATGTGATAAGCTGTTGATGCAAAAATAATCTTATCGACTGATGATGTCTGCTATTAGAACATCGTGTCTTAAGTCGATTCTCTACTTTCTGCCTAGAATCATAATTGCCAAATATTTCGTTCAAAATATTGTCCATTCATTTCAAAATGATCCGATAACCGGAATAATTGCAGACCGGGATGAACGTTATTTCAAATTTTCCCTTGAACTAGTGATATGATTCAACGTAATACCTATGCGTGCCAATCAATAATATCAAACCATGTACTTAAGATATACTACGAGCAAGATTTTCTCATAGTATTACTTCATAACTTTATTTTCGTTTTTTCACTAATATTTTAATACAAAAACGTAAAAAAACAATATCTCTACTATTTTTGATAATTAATTAATCAATGAATATTTATCAATTTAATTCAAATATTTTTTATATAATTTTACAGCAATTGTAAAAAAATAAAATAAAATATACATTTTAAATAATAAATACTATTATTTTATAATTTTTAACTAAATTAAAAAATAAATTACCTATATATTATTAAATAATTTTTCAGTAATTAATTATAATTTTAAAGTAAATAAATACATTTTAAAAAATAGAAACTATTATTTTGTAGTTTTACATGAAGTAAAAAATAAATTATTTATTTTATTTATTAATAAATAATATTTCAGTAATTAGTTAATATAATAAAATAGAAAAAATATATTTGAAAAATAAAAACTATTGTCATGATTTTTAATTAATTTTTTTTATTTATTTATTAATTTTATTTATATTTTCTATAATTATTTGTTATTTTTAATAAATTAAATTTACTTAATATTTATAAAATCAGAAATAACTTATTTCATAGTATAAATATATTATTGAGGAATTTTTATCAATATATTTATTAAACGATTAATTTATAATAACTAATTGTCTTCAAAAAATCGGAGTTGGTTCTCCAGACTTTGAGTATCTACTGCACTCACAAGGCATTATTTTTCTAAGCCAATTATAGGGGGATGGTGTTTGAGAGGGTGTCAGCGAGCTGGCTGCTTACTTGTGAGTAATTTCCAAGGGCCGAGTTCAGTAGTCACCCTCTCATAAAACACGAGAAAATTTTTTGGCGATGTCAAGAACAAGATTCCGGCGACTTGCTCCGGTGGGTAGTGTACGCGAATGATATTCCATAACGTGGACGTTCGATAACCTACCTGGTAGTCGGGCGATCATGGTGCACATGTTGCTTGCTTGTGGAAAACATCACAGTAGAAAATCTAGATTTTTTATTCGAGATGTTGTCCGTGAGTTGGTTGGTTCGGTCGAGAGTCACCTCCGCCGTTCGTGGGTTTTCATGGCATTGTCTCGAATAGGATTCCAGTAAGCTGCTTCGGTGGGCAGTCTTGGTGAGCGATGTACTCATACATGGGTATTCGAGAACCTATTAGGTCGTCTGGCGAGAATGGTGAGGCGGTCGTTTGTTGGGTCAAAACATCATAGTGGAGTGCCATGTTCTACGATTAGATGCATGGATAGCAAATTGCTTAGTTGGTTCAGTAAAGCAGTTCCCCATCGCCTGTGAACATTTCCTAGTAACTATTCGACCGAGATTTCAGTTAGCTGCTTCAGTGGGTAACATGAGGGAGCGACGTACCGGTAAGTGAGTGTTCGATAACCTGGGTGGTCGGGCAAGCGCGGTGAGGCAGTCATTTCTTTAGGCAGAACATTGTAGTGGAGAGCTATGTTCTTTGAGTGATGCATTGCAATGAAAGGCTCCGTCGGTTCAGTACTGCAGTCCCTTGTGCTCATGGGATTTTTTGGCAATATTGTGAACATGATTTCAGCGAGCTACTTTGGTGACGTACCGCTACATGGGCATTTGATAACCTAGTTGGTGGTCGGGCGAGCATAGTAAGGTGGTTGTTTGTTTGGGCAAGACATCGGAGTAGAGCGCTACATTCTTGAGTTGAAGCATTGCTCTTGAAATGCTCGGCCGGTTCAGTTGATCGTTCCCTTGTACCTAATATTTATAGATGTATGTTGCTATCAGACTGTTGGTGTTGCTTCAGTAAAATAAATAATCGAGTTTCTTGATGATGAGCTGGATCTGATGACATGCTATGTTGTTTGCTCCTTGTGGGTATCGGTAATGGGTATATTCGGAAAAGTCGAATGCTGGCCTTCGGTTTTTGGAAATTCATTTGAATTCGGAAACCATCTTCTTCTGATATGATCATGTGTGCTCATAGTGATTTGTTTCCTACGTGCCTATCGGGGCAATGCTTGGATGTGAGTTGTTGTTTGCTGCCATGATGCATATTTATGTTCATGGTGGCATATAGTTCCTTATGGTAGGGCATTGTGTAATACCCGTCATTCTCATAATGTAATATCCTTATTTATAATGATATTATAATGCATTTTATTTTATTTAATTTCATTTAGAGGATCATTAATATTTATTTCGACGTATCACGAGTTCTAGCCCGAGTCATTTGATGTGTAGTCGTTATTATAGTAGTGTTATTAATTATTCAAGCATAATTCTAACAATACTATTATTAATATTATGATTTTTATTATTAATACTATTTTATTAGTACTGATATTATTATTATTATCATTATCATTTTCGGATATTATTATCAACATTACCAAATTATTATTTTTACATTACTATTATTATTATTATATCATTTATATTTAATCATGTGTTATGAATTAACCAACTATGATTAAACTTAACCAATCATAATTAAGAACTCCTCTTCCCAGATCGTCCCTCACAGTTCTCACTTTATCAAACTTCTTAATACATATCCAACATATAATTCTAATCCAACAAAAACACTTACAAACCTATACATATAAATATACTCTTAATCCTATTGACTTTACAAATCATCGATCAGTACCCAGAGAAAAAAAAATACAATACAATACAGTTCCTGCAAGTTCACGCTAGGAAATTTACAACCGGAGGAGAGACGAAGACTGCAAGCCATCGATAGGGGGTTCAAACTCTGACATCTGAGTTCTGATCAGATTTTCAACCTCAACTCGTCCAAATTTAGCAGGTCATCCGAATCTCAATTGTAAGGTATTCTGCCGAATTTTCCAAAATCATATTCTCGTTTTCTTATTCCCTATTATGATGTCGATCCATTCATATCTCCTATACGTTCAAAACATTAATTGTTACGCAAATCCCTTCAACACTTGTTCGTCCAGTAATCACCAATCCAGAAAATAGGTTATATTTCAAGTGAAAACGAGATACAAACCATATTCAGAAAAACCCGAAACCAACAGAAATCACAGAACCGAAACTGAATCAAATCAGATTCGACTTACCTTCCACCCACATTTTCGATCCGACGTTGCCATCCCAAAACACCCGAATTGTATCGACACATTATCCCAATTCGGGCTAAGCCTGAATCCAGAAACTCCGACCCGAACCCACCATCCTTTTTCATCCCTTTCTTTTAAAAACCCAACGAATCCAACTAGAAAATAGAGACACAATATTGAAAACTGAATACTAAACTTGTATTTAGAAATTTCACAAAACCTCAAATTCACCCTGATTTTCAAAAACCAAACCCGACTGAAATCACAAACCGTATACACTTGCCCAAATCTAAACCTTATCCAAACTGGAAACCCGACAGCAGAACCGGAATCCTCATCTTCAATTTGTCAGAATCATCGTCGTTTCTGGCGCACATCACGATCTAATCTCCTCCGCCGAGTCGAACTGCCGCCAGGGGATCCAGGACCATAGCCCTCCCTTTCCACCACGACCATATTATGCTGGTCGAAGTCTATCGGAAGCAAATCGAGGGTCGAAGGATGATCGATTTTTGGTGTGTGTTTGTTTCTGCCATTTTATTTCTGGCCGATTTGAGAAGAAAGGAGAGAGAGAGGGTTTCTGAAGAGTGTAGAGAGAGGGGAGTTCATGGGAGAGAGTGTGAGAAATGATGGGGAGGTGTCGGCTGACCCCTGATGTATAGGGTATTTATACCCGCAAAAATTTATGTTTTATAGTTTAGTCCTCACTTCTCCCAACAATTTTCAATTTAACCCCAGACAGTTTTAATTACTTCGATTTTAATCCTAGCCCTTTTCCAATCCTTCATATTAAGCCTCCAGATTTCTCAGATCTTGCAATCTGACCCCAGTCAACTTTAAAACCCTCAATTCAGTCCTATTTTGACCAAGACATTAAAATATTGACTCTTCAGTTAATATTAATAATTAGTCCAATTTTATGCATACATTTTTAATTTCAGTCATTATATCATAATATTTTATAATTGTTAAATTATTATTATATGTAGACATTAACAAGGATTTACGGGCCTAGGACTGTGAGTCGAGCATCTGCATATTCAAGTTCAAGCAGCATCATTTTTTCAGGCGGGAATTTTCACTATCACTTTAATTGCTTTAATTGGATTGTATATGTGATATTCTATTCATGTTTAAAATTGATGAGACATATTGTAAATCAGGCTCACCTGTGTACGTGTGAGAGGCTATCTTAAGATATATGTTGTGTGGGGACACCTGCACAATCTCAATATTCACATGCGTGCTCGATTCATGCTATATGTGGTGTGTATGTATTCATGTTGAGGAAAATGTTATTGATAGAATAATCATTTAAATGCTTTCACTGAGATTGTATATTAATGTGATAAGTGTGATTTCCACGAGCTGAAGGAAGCTCACCCCCACCTTTATTAATACCGTAGGTTAAACCGAGTTGGATGGACGAAAGAGCGACCGAGAGGGCATATGAATGAAATTTTATTAAATGATGTTTTTCTTTATATCTCATGTTTTGTTTGAAATTTATTTGGGGAAACTTTTGTTCGAAATTAACAATTTATAATTTGTTCTTCCGCCGCAATTATTCTCTCTTATTTATGACGTGTTGTTGTCTTAATTAAAATGTATTTATTTTATGTCAGTGTAGCAACTCGACTTTGTAGGTGGGAATTTTAATATTCTCAAAAGAAATTATTTTGTCAAAATTTACCCCTTTTACTTATTTTCCCCTATAATTACCCCTAAAAAATTAGGGCGTTACATAGTGGTATCGGAGCGGGTTTTAACTTTCTATAGACTTGCTAAAATATAAAAGTATCATATGCTGTCAGCTTCGCCACTTCGTCACTCCGTCCAAGGTACCAAATTTCAATCATTATTAATGCATATATCATTTCATTTTATTTACATGCTTGTATATGTATATGCGAATTGTTTGAATGGCCAAACCTAGGATGATGCCACGTAAGAGGGTTCCTGCTACATTTGACTCGCGTCTTCTTGCACGCAAATATTGGTGGGACGATCCGAGTTTACCAGAAAATACACCACACTATGTCATCAACAGGGTGAGCAAGTGGTTGCAGTCTGGGAAACGAGGTTCCGTCACACAACAGCTGGAACACCTAATGGGGAAGTTACTCGAAGATTGGAGTTATTGCAGCTTCCGGCTTTGGAAGGAGTCCATAAAGAGATCACTAGAAGATATAGAGACCGCAGATGATTTCCAGTTTGTAGCTGGGCGCTTATTGGATATGTACGGTCGAGAGGCGATACCAGCTGCAAATTGGAGTTCCGACTCTACGGATGAAAAAGGTCCAGAATAGGATCCCGAAGAAGATCCTGAAAAGGATCCTGAAGAAGACCCCTGAAGAAGATCGTGAAGAAGATCCATAGGAAGCACCCAAATAAGAGCGAGAACCAGAGGAAGAGTTGGATGTGGGGCAGATGGGAGACTCGAATGATGCTGAGATGGCTGATAGTGAGTCCAGTAGGAAGGACAAGGAGATGGTCATGGAGAAGTACTACCCGAGGGTGTACAAGGATAATATATATATGGCGTTCTTAGACTTGATGCATGATAGCATAATTGTGATGGATTACGAGAGGAAATTCAACCACATGTGCCGTTTTGCACCGCATATGGTTAAGACTGATGGGATGAAGCCGCAGACGTTTCATGATGGACTTCGTGACTGGATCCATCACAATCTGCTGACCATGGGAGGATGTCCTACACCAAGGAAGAGAAAGAGATAGAGCCCAAAACCATGTCGGCATGTTGTCAGTTGCTAATATCCCTGCTATGGTGTTGTTTGATACGAGTGCATCTCATTCATTCATCTATAGGAAGCTTCGTACTATGATTGGTTGTAGAAGTAGTAAAGCCCTTAGATCTATGTTAGTTAGCATGCCTACCGGGGTAGTAGTGCGTGTAGACTCGATAACTAACAATGTGAAGATAGAGATTAACGAACATAGCTTCTTAGCCGACTTGCACATAGTTGAACTCAGTGATTTTGATGTTATTTTGGGTATGGATTGGTTGGACAAACATAGAGCTGTAGTTGAATGCTCTAAAAGGAGAGTAACCTTATGTCCGTCTATTAACGTCAAGACCATATTCAAGGGAGTAAGACACTCTAGTACCCCGAAAGTGATTTCAGCCATGAAAGCGGTGAAGATGTTGAAGAAGCGTAGTTGCCAAGGATTCCTGGTGAATGTGATGGGGTAACCAACTTCGGAGAAGACGGTAGCTAATGTACCTATCGTCAAGGAGTATCCAGATGTCTTTCCCGAAGACTTGCCAGGAGTTCCACAGAGTCGTCAAGTTTAGCTCTTGATTGATTTAGTGCCAGGAGCGGCACCAATATCGAAAGCCCCCTATAGAATGGCGCCCAAGGAATTAAAAGAGCTGAAAGTGTAACTTCAGGAACTGCTCGACTCTGGATTTATCCGGCCGAGTGTATCTCCAAGGGGTGCGCCAGGATGTGCATAGACTATCGCGAACTTAATTGACTCACGATAAAGAATAAATATCTACTTCCTAGAATAGAGGACCTGTTGGAACAATATTTTTTAAATCATTTTATACATTTTGATGATGCGTTATTAACCAAAATTTACTTAAACATATATTTCCTTCATTTAACGTACGTAAACCAAACCTTTATAACGTACGTAACATTCACAGTTTTTGTAAGATATTTTGTACAGGTAACGTACGTAACTCGTTCAATCTAACGTACGTAATGTTTGAAACATTCTGACCATTGCAAAAGTCATTAGCCGTTACAATAGGTCGTCACACTCAACGGATCTCTGACTGGAAGATACGTATGTAAGCATACCTTGCGTAACGTACGTAATGCATTTTATCAGATTTCTCTGGACCATTTTTCCCTGTTCGTTACGGCCGATATTTAAATCATATAACGTACGTAGCGATGATAACGTACGTAATTCAGAGAGCCTAATGTACGTAAGCAGTGGAACTGCTCCAACGGGAAAATCAGCTCAAGAAGGCTATAAATAGCTCACTTCAAGGATATGGAAATTACACAAGTAATCTGAGCTTACAAGCATACTCAAGCAATTCCAAGCAAATATTTCGAGAGTTATACTTATTCTATATTGTGATACGAGAAGATTTGCTCTATTATTTCTAATCTATATTTTTGTATCCAAGAGCGATATATCATGTAAAAGTCGAGTTCCTACTCGCATCTGTTTTACTGTAAAGGTTATCTTGTACCCGGAAAAACAAGAGAGTTGTAGTGAGGTTGTTCTTGAGCCCGGAAATCAAGAAATTGTATGAGTTGGCGCTAAACTAAAGAGTGAATTCTAAGGTTCTAAGAAAAGTCCTAGTCGATAAAATTAGGTAGGGGACGTTGGCTTCGTTAATAGCCGAACCTCTCGAACAAATTCTTGTGTTCTTTCTTTTCCGCATTTTACTTACTCCAATTTTCTAGCTTCCGCACAAAAAGAGTTCAAAACTCTTATCCGCACTATTCAACCCCCCTTCTAGTGGCGGTACCAATATATCAATTGGTATCGGAGCGGTCTCTTTATCACCGGATTAACACCCGCTAGAGAAAAGATCCAGAAATGGCCTTTATCTACTCCTCCGTTGAAGGCAACGCTCTCAATCGCCCTCCCTTCTTCGATGGCTCAAACTTTATGACATGGAAGAAGAAAATGTCCATCTTCATCCGAGCTCACGACATTGAAATATGGAAGGTCATTGCTCTTGGACCTACCATCCCCAAGAAACCGGATGGCTCGATCAAAAGCTTTGAAGAATATGACGATGCTGACTGGAAGAACGATCACTTCAATAGTAAAGCTACTCAATTGCTTTACTGTGCTCTCAACCCAGAGGATCACAACAGGATATCTTCTTGCGAGACGGCTAAAGAGATCTGGAAAATGCTTGAAATTACCCATGAAGGAACGAGTCAAGTGAAGGAAACAAAAATCAATATGCTTCTTCACGATTATGAACTCTTCACTATGAAAGAAGATGAAAGCATTACTACCATGCTTGACCGCTTCTCGGCTATCACAAATGGGTTAGCCTTCTTTGGGAAACCTATATCAAGCAGTGATAAGTCCAAGAAAATCCTTCGATCTCTACCAAGAGAATGGGACGCTACCGTTACGGCTATCATGGAGTCGAAAGATCTCAACACCATCGAATTCAGCGCTCTCATTGGATCTCTCATAAATTACGAGATTGTCATTAAATCTCGAAGTTCGAAACCGAAGTCCAAAGAGAGACAAAGGTCGATCGCTTTTAAAGCAAAAGAAGATAGTGATCTTGAAGATGAACCTATCGAAGAAGAGGACGGAGAAACCGCCTTTTATGCCAAAAACATAAATAAATTCAAAAATCTTCTACAAAGGCGTCGGAGGGACATCAAACAAGAACCAAGGGATGAATCCAAAAAGACTCACTTTCCACAAAACAAAAGGTTCGATAATACTTGTCGAAGTTGCGGCGTTCTAGGTGATTTTGCTAAAGATTGTCGTGCTGCTGCTCCAATGAGTTCATCTAAACCACCTCACGAAAAGTTCAAAAAGAAGGAAGTCTATGTCGCTACATGGAGCGATGATGATGAGGATGATGAACCTCAAGTTCAAACCAATCTTGCACTAATGGCCCGCGCATCCAAAGATAGCGATGAAGAAGTCGAGGTTAGTGATTCTTCTCATGAAGAACTTCTTGCTGCTTTCGAATCTTTAAACAATGAATACGAGAAAGTTTGCAAAAGTAACAAAGATTTGAAAAAGAAACTAAAATCTCTTGAAAGTGAAAATTCGAAATTATTGAAAGATAAGGATGTATCATTTGACCATACAAACTGTTTGGAAACCGAGAAAATTCTGAGAGATGATTTACAAAAAACTCAGAAAGAACTGAAACTTTACGTTAGAAAATTCTCGTGTGGTAATGACAAATTCGAGAAACTATTATTTGGTCAAAAAATTTCTCTTTCAAAACAAGGACTTGGGTATAATTCATTTCCAATGAAAAAGTCCTTAGATATTACCGCGAAAGATTCAGACACCTTAAAAACGGGAATTCCATCATGTCCAAAATGTTTAAAACCAGGACATACCGAAACATACTGTAGAAGTTGTATACGAACTATAAAGATCAAACAAATTTGGGTACCAAAAGGGACCATTGTTAAAAATCAAGTTTTTGTATCTAACTCCTCAGGACCCAAATTAGCCTGGGTACCTATAAAACGGAAGAAAATTGTTTTTGTAGGTACAAGCAAGGAAGACAACATTATCAAATAAATGGTATGTTGACAGTGGATGTTCAAATCACATGAGTGGGAATGAACATCTCTTCACGGAGCTGAAAAAGGAAGATCGTGGCTGTGTTACCTTTGGCGATAATAAAAAGGGCCAAATAAAAGGGACAGGTAAAATCGGTAAGAAATCTTTACCTACCATTGAAAATGTTCTATTTGTTGATGGTCTTTGCCATAATCTTTTGAGTGTTTCTCAACTTTGTGATACCGGTCTTAAAATAATTTTTGAACGTACGCATTGTACTGCAATGAGAAAGGACCAAATCGTTTTTATTGGTTTACGTTATGGAAATATCTACATTGTTGATCTACAAGATGAATCTTCTTTCAACGAAAAATATTTACTTTCATACAATGAAACTGCCTTTATTTGGCACCGAACATTGGGACATGCCTCTTTACCACTTCTTTGAAAATTGGCCCAAAACGATATTGTCCGTGGTCTAACAAAATTGAATTTCAGAAAATACCACATTTGTGAGGCCTGTATTAAAGGTAAACATGCAAGAGGCTTGTTTAAACCGAAAATGGAAATTTCCACTAGTCGCATTCTTAAATTAATTCATATGGATTTAATTGGTCCGTCTCGACATGCCAGTCTAACAGGTAAACTTTATACTTTAGTTCTTGTCGATGATTTTTCGAGATTTACTTGGGTAAAATTCTTAGCAAATAAAGATGATGCTTTTATCGAGTTTGTTAAGTGGTGTAAGGTTACCCAGAAGGAAAAAGAATTACCAATTATCGCCATCCGAACCGATCATGGTGGAGAATTTGATTCTAATCTCTTTGAAGATTGGTGCGATAATTATGGTATTGGACACAACGTTTCGGCACCTCGGACACCTCAACAAAATGGAGTTGTCGAGAGGAAGAATCGCTCTCTAGAAGAAATGAGCTGAACAATGCTCAATGAGTATGGTCTTCCTAAATATTTCTGGGCTGAAGCTGTTAACACCGCTTGTTATGTTATTAATCGTGTCCATCTCAGGAGAAACAAAATGATGACTCCCTATGAGATATTTAAAGGTAAAAAGCCCAATTTATCTTATTTTCATCCATTTGGTTGTAAAGTGTTTATTCATAATAATGGTATGGATAATTTGGGAAAATTTGATTCAAAATCAGATATTGGAATATTTCTTGGTTATTCTACTAACAGTAAAGCGTATTGTGTATTTAATTGTAGAAGAGGCTCGGTAGAAGAGTCTATTCATGTAAAATTCGATGATACAGTTTTACCCCCGAGAAAGGTTGTTTTTGATGATGATGCAGGTATGGTTCCAGCTAAAGAAGTATCCGAAGTATCAAAGGAGTTGGAGAATCTTGACGTAAGCTCGGACAAGCAGGAGGAAAATACTTACAACCTTCCTAAAGATTGGGCAAATGGGAAAGACCATCCGATGGAACAAATTCTTGGAAAAATCGATGAAGGTGTACGAACTAGGAGAAATATAAATGATTGTATTAACAATATTGCGTTTATTTCTCTTACAGGACCAAAGAATATCAATGAGGCCATAAATGATGAGAATTGGGCTATTGCTATGCAAGAAGAGCTAAACCAATTCGAAAGAAATAATGTTTGGGAATTAGCTCCGGCACCGGTAGACAAATCAATCATTGGTACAAAATGGGTTCATAAAATTAAAACCGATGATGATAGTCTCCCAATTAAAAATAAATCAAGGTTGGTTGCCCAAGGTTATAATCAAGAAGAAGGCTTGGATTATGAAGAAATGTTTGCTCCTGTTGCTCGTCTTGAAGCTATTCGTCTTCTCCGTGCCTTTGCCGCATACAAGAAGATCAAAATCCATCAAATGGATGTAAAAAGTGCGCTCCTAAATGGAATCATCCAGGAGGAAGTGTATGTCAAGCAACCGCCAGGTTTTGAAGATTATGATCATCCGGATCATATGTACAAGCTCCATAAAGCTCTATATGGATTAAAGCAAGCTCCGAGAGCATGGTATGATCGTTTAAGAACTTTTGTTATTTCAAATGGGTATAAAAGAGGTAATGTTGATAATACCCTATTCATTAAGATTTTAGATGATGATATGCTTATTTGTCAAATTTATGTGGACGGCATTGTTTTTGGTACAACTAACTAATCTCTGTCCCAAGAATTTTCAAATCTTATGAAGGGAGAGTTCGAAATGAGCATGATGGGAGAGTTGAAAAACTTTCTCGGACTCCAAATTAGGCAACTCAATGATGGAATATTCATTCACCAATCCAAGTACGTCAATGAGCTCCTAAAGAAATTTAAGATGGAAGATTGCAAAGAAATATCTACTCCTATGTCTTCCACTCTTAAACTCGACAAAGATGAAAAAGTTAAGTCTATTGACCAAAAATAGTATCGAGGTATGATCGGCTCTTTACTTTATTTAACTGCATCTAGACCCGATATAATGTTTGCTACTTGCTTATGTGCTCGCTTTCAAGCAAATCCTAAAGAATCACATCTCATTGCATGCAAAAGGATTTTTCGGTATTTAAATTATACTGCTGGTTTAGGTCTGTGGTATCCTTCTAGCATTGATTTTCAACTTTTTGCATATAGTGATGCCGATTTTGGTGGATGTAAAATTGATAGAAAAAGCACCACCGAAATTTGTCATTTTATGAGTTCATGTTTGATTTCATGGGGGAGTAAGAAACAGACTAGTGTCGCTACTTCCACAGCTGAAGTAGAATATGTGGCTGCGGGAAGTGCATGTGCACAAGTCATTTGGATCAAAAATCAATTACTTGATTATGGCATTGAGCTTAAAAATACTCCTATTTTTTGTGACAATACAAGTGCCATCAATTTAAGCAAAAACCCCATTTTGCATAGTAGGACAAAACATGTAGAAATTCATCACCATTTTATTCGTGACCATGTCCAAAACGGGAATGTTCGTCTCCAATTTGTTGGTACTAATGAACAATTGGCGGATATTTTTATAAAACCATTACTCGAAGAAGCTTTCAATTTTATACGCATAAATTTAGGAATGGGATATGTTGATCATTTTTAAATGTTGCATATTCATCATAGTTACATTAAATGGTCATTTAAATTGGAACATCATCGAAAGGAAAACACTGCTCATTTGGTCATGCTTACGGACATTAAGGATGGTTCATTACGTACGTAATAGGACCTTACGTACGTTACAGGCTTTCAGGTTACGTACGTAACAATATTCAGGTTTTAGTCCAGGCATTTCGGGATTTCTCGCTACGTACGTTACCAAAAAGGTATAACGTACGTAATAAGCTTTTAACCCTGATACTTAAAAACCCATCGCGTCAGATCCTTTTCATTTCACATTCAATCCCTAAAATTGGCTGCGACGACCACACTTATTACTCTCACAAATCCGACTAAACTCCAAAAATCCGTCCATATTTCCGGCCAATTCCTTCAGATGGCATCCAGAACCGGCAAGAAACAAAGAGGCGAGACCTCTCAACCATCTTCCTTGCCTTCCGGAGAACCTACTTTTCGGAACGCTCAAGCTTGCAAAATTTTCAACGAAATTCTTATTGATGAAGAGGTAACTCAAAGCCATCATTTTGATTTCGAATCCTTAAATTCTATCGGTATTGCTATCGAAGAATTTTTTGATATGCTTGGAATTAATCGGTTTATTAGTCTTGCTCGTCCGGTCTTTGTGGATTGTGTGAAAGAGTTCTATGCCAATTTCTTTGTTACTTATGATTCCGATGGATTAGCCGTAGTTAATTCGCTTGTCCGTGGTAAGCCTATCTCTTTTGATGCTGCAAAACTATCGGAACTTTTTGGTCTCCCCAATGAGGGATTTTTGTTGTAAAGGAGTGTTTGCGGCTCCTGATGAAGTTGTTGATTATTATATCTATAGTGATGAAAATCATGATGTTCATGAATCTGAAGTGCGTGATTTTTTTTCAAGTAAAGCCGTTCTTGATGTTCATTCAGGATGCTTTGAGAATAATGATTTTGGGATAAATATCCGTTTGCTTCATGATGCTATTACTTGTTGTCC
Source organism: Orobanche coerulescens (assembly GCA_033398695.1). Taxonomy (NCBI): domain Eukaryota; kingdom Viridiplantae; phylum Streptophyta; class Magnoliopsida; order Lamiales; family Orobanchaceae; genus Orobanche; species Orobanche coerulescens. The sequence goes on along the minus strand of CM065815.1, from coordinate 87,276,410 downwards.
AATGCCAAAAGTGAACGCTCAACATCGTTTGGTAAACATCGACATGGAAATCATCTATCATGTCTGGAAAGATCATCAAGTCAACTTTGCCTTTATCGTGCTTAAGTGGTTTGTGGAGAAAGGACAAATTTTCCACAAAAAGAGTTATGCCAAAGTTGATCGCCAAAGGAAATCCGGAATGCCATTTGGGTCGATCTTGATGGAAATCTTTGAGAATGCCGGAGTTGATCTAACGGGGCTTCTTGGGGTTGCTATTCCGAAGGGGAGCTTAGTCACCGAGGGGACTATTCGGACTATGAGGTATCTCCGCACGAGAAACCGATGGTGGATATACTTTGCTTACCTCAAGGATGACGATCGCCTTGTGGATGGTGGTGCTCTTCCGAGACCAGAGGAGAGGATCACGTATAGAGGGATTGATCATACTAGACCTCTCCCTTCATCTCAGCTTGGTACCTCTCACCCGCGTCAGGAAAGCTCTTCATCTCAGATGGTTGCTCGGATGGATAGACTGGAGAAAGAGATGAGTGAGATAAAAATCATGGTCAAAAGTATTTGCACTCACTTTGGGATATCGCCGACACCTCCGGATCCGGACCTTGATTAGTTGTGTTATCTTTCTTATGACGATATTTCCTTTTTGTTAAGACCAAACATTTCATTTCATTTTCATGCATGAACTACTATTTGTTTTTATTTTTCAAATGAATGTGTTGTGATTGTCTTGACTATCTTTGTTCCTATGCACTATTATTATGGTTATTCGTTGTCTTGGATTTTGTTGATTATTCTGTGTTTCGCTGTTTTTTACAGGATCGCTCGACTTTTTTTTAATGACAAAAAGGGAGAGAAAAATATGTATCGTTTTTTAAATAACCCTTGCTCGTTTTAGGGGGAGTCTTATTCAGGGGAAGAGTTTATTAAATTTTTTCCAATCTTCCAAAACTCATATTTTTTTAAAAACTCCCATACTTCAATTTTATCATCATCAAAAAGGGGGAGATTGTTGGAACAATATTTTTTAAATCATTTTATACATTTTGATGATGCGTTATTAACCAAAATTTACTTAAACATATTTTTCCTTCAGTTAACGTACGTAAACCAAACCTTTATAACGTACGTAACATTCATAGTTTTTGTCAGATATTTTGTACAGGTAACGTACGTAACTCGTTCAATGTAACGTACGTAATGTTTGAAACATTCTGACCATTGCAAAAGTCATTAGCCGTTACAACAGGTCGTCACACTCAACGGATCTCTGACTGGAAGATAACGTATGTAAGCATACCTTGCGTAACGTACGTAATGCATTTTATCAGATTTCTGTGGACCATTTTTCCCTATTCGTTACGGCCGCTACTCAAATCATATAACGTACGTAGCGATGACAACGTACGTAATTCAGAGAGCCTACCGTACGTAAGCAGTGGAACTGCTCCAACGGGAAAATCAGCTCAAGAAGGCTATAAATAGCTCACTTCAAGGATATGGAAATTACACAAGTAATCTGAGCTTACAAGCATACTCAAGTAATTCCAAGCAAAGAGTTCGAGAGTTACACTTATTCTATATTGTGATACGAGAAGATTTGCTCTATTATTTCTAATCTATATTTTTGTATCCAAGAGCGATATATCGTGTAAAAGTCGAGTTCCTACTCGCATCTGTTTTACTGTAAAGGTTATCTTGTACCCGGAGAAACAAGAGAGTTGTAGTGAGGCTGTTCTTGAGCCCGAAAATCAAGAAATTGTAAGAGTTGGCACTAAACCAAAAAGTGCATTCTAAGGTTCTAAGAAAAGTCCTAGTCGATAAAACTAGGTAGGGGATGTAGGCTTCGTTAGTAGCCGAACCTCTCGAACAAATTCTTGTGTTCTTTCTTTTCCGCATTTTACTTACTCCGATTTTCTAGCTTCCGCACAAAAAGAGTTCAAAACTCTTATCCGCACTATTCAACCCCCCTTCTAGTGGCGGTACCAATCTATCAGGACCTATTCGATCAACTTGGAGGATTAGGAGTATTCTCGAAAATAGATTTGAGATCAGGATATCACCAACTGAGGATTAAGGATGACGATATCCCGAAGACAGCATTTCAAACTCGATATGGGCACTATGAGTTTATAATGATGCCATTTGGTTTGACTAATGTGCATTTGGATAAGTTTGTCATTGTGTTCATAGATGACATACTTGTGTATTCAAAGAGCAAGGTTGATCATGAGCAGCATCTTAGAATAGTATTGGTAATACTGCGCAAGGAGAAGTTGTATGTGAAGTTCAACAAGTGTGAATTCTGGCTTAACCGAGTTGCATTTTTTAGACATGTGATCACTTATAGAGGAATTGAGGTTGACCAGGTTAAGGTAGAGGCAATCAATGATTGGAAATACCGAGTAATGCAAACGAAGTTCACAGCTTCTTGAGATTAGCCGGTTATTATTGGAGATTTATCGAGGGATTTTTGAAGATAGCTGCACCAATGACTAGATTGACAAGGAAGGGAGAAGTTTTCTTATGGAATGAGAAGTGCGAAAAGAGTTTCCAAGAACTTAAGCGAAGATTGACTGCAGCACCAATTTTGACCATTCCCGATCCAACTAGAGAATTCGTCATCTACAACGATGCATCCAAGCAAGGTTTGGGATGTGTATTGATGCAGGAGGGCAAGGTAGTTGCCTATGCTTCAAGATAATTAAAACGGCACGAGCTGAACTACCCTACTCATGATTTGGAATTACCAGCGGTAATTCATGCCTTGAAGATTTGGAGACATTACGTATATGGAGGTAAGTGTGAAATTTATACAGACCATAAAAGTCTGAAATATATTTTCACACAAAAGGAATTGAATATGAAGCAGCGCAGATGGCTAGAGTTGGTCAAAGACTACGATTGTACAATACATTACCACCCTGGTAAAGCAAACGTAGTTGCTGATGCACTGAGCCGTAAGGCGAGAGGAGACCTAGCCTGTTTGTTGACCAAAGAGGAAAGCTTGGTCAAGGAATTTGCAAGAATGAATCTTGAGATGGCTACATCATCGAAGCCAGTTGAGTCGTTATTGTCTAGTTTGGTGGTACAACCAACCTTGAGGAAGCAGATCATAGAAGGTCAAGGACAAGATGACTTTTTGGTCAAAATGAAATAAGGTACTCTTTCAGGTGATGATAAGGGATTCTGTATGTCCGATGATGGTATAATGTACTACGGAGGGAGGATTTGTGTGCCCAATATTGTCAAGCTGAGAGAAGCAATATTGAAAGAGACACATAATACTCCATATATAGCACACCCTGGAAGTACAAAGATGTACCAAGACCTTAAGGGGACATTTTGGTGGGAAGGTTTGAATAGAGTGTTAGGAGTATGCCCTCGAATGCCACTCAGAGGATGTTGAGTGAGGGCATTGTACTTGTTATTATGTAAATCATTATCAAAAGAAAATTGTTTGTTTCTTTATTTACTGGTGGTCACTGGTATTCCTGACTCGTATATATATAGAAACTAGTCCGTGTATTTAAGAGCAGAACATTCCACTCCTTATTGGATAAGGGGATCGGCACTGGAAATGTTTATGGCTCAAATACTTAATCGTTCGCAAGTCGATGAAACTTTACTGGGCGTTAAGTTTATGTGAAGACTTGTATGATGTGTTCTTTGACTTGGAGAGTGCCTGTCGAACACTAATAAATTTCATCTTACCTTATTAGATCTATATAATGAATTTAATAATATCAACTTAGTCCACTAAAAAGTTGATATTGCACTTCCTACCAAATTCCCAAATTACGAAATTAGGCTCCTTATTAAATATATTATTTCTCGTGTTTAAGATATCGAATGTCCATTAATTATTTATAAGCTACTGACAGCTTTAATTAATTAATATCTTATCCAAGAGTAGTACCACTTGTGTAACACCCCCAAATCCTATTGGGTTATCACAGTGCTGTAGACCCCACGCCAGGAGATCCACCAGGCGAACATGACTAAAATACATTAAATTAAACAACAAGGGAAAATCATAGTCCCTACCATGATATCCGACACAATATTCCGAGAAGGAATTTCAACGACAACGATGGGCCTACATGGCCAAGAGTAAAAATACAACATCCACGAGCATCTGCTCGGGTAATACAAAATGACAAAGACTGACAACTGAAGAACACTCCAACCGACTGACCAACATGAACGACTCGGACTAGTATCGCTCGAATGCCTCGTCGCCATCATCATGCCCCTATGTCTCAACTCTCTCCTCGCAAGCACCTAAAACATGAAAACATGTTCCGCCCCCACGGGGTCAGTCATCCAGATAATGAACATCAAAAACATGTATAACATGATATGCATCCAAAGGCAGAATGAAACGGTAAAATGATGATAATAATACGAGATGCTCACAAACCAAGGTAAGAACCGAGCATTCGTGAAATACTATGCCCACGGCATACTATTAATACCTGTTCGACAGGTTAGAACATAAGTGCCCAACGGCGAATCATAATCACAGAATACCACAATGAATTACACGACATGAACCAAACCAGAACAGGATTAAATATGAATCACAATGCCCGGAGGCTCCACTGAAATTAACAAGACAATCACAAGGCCTAAAAACCACTCAGCCGAAACTGTCAAATATCACAATCACATGAAGCCGAAACAGCCCGAAGCTGTTATTGATTAGGGCCGAAGCCACGGCATGAAAGCCGTATCACAATTAGGGCCGAAGCCACGGCATGAAAGCCGTATCACAATTAGGGCCGAAGCCACGGCATGAAAGCCGTATCACAATTAGGGCCGAAGCCACGGCATGAAAGCCGTATCACAATTAGGGCCGAAGCCACGGCATGAAAGCCGTATCACAATTAGGGCCGAAGCCACGGCATGAAATCCGTATCACAATTAGGGATGGTATGCTGTCTTGAGTCGTCCAGCACCATCCTCGACAGTCCCAACTCAACACCTCGATTGCCTTAGAACGGCTAACCGATGACAATGATGCAGCGGATGATTCCATGAATGCTTGAGCGCTTCGATTTCCTTATAATGGCTAATCGATATGAACGATATGATGAATGATTGAATACCTCGATTGCCTTAGAACGGTCAATCGATACAATAATATAGTGAATGATTGAACATTTCGATTTGCCTGCGAACGGCAATTCGATAACAATGATATGAAGGATGCCTCGGTACCTTTAATCGGTTACCGACGACGGAGGTGAGAAATGAATAAGCCAATGCCTTTAATCGGCGTGTACAGTTTTAATGACAATCCAAAAAGGAATAACAATAAATATTTGGCAAAATTGCGAAAGGTATCGTATCGAACGATCTCTTAATATCAATGAATTCATGAAGAGACTAAGTCTCGGAATGATACAACACATTTATACACATATATGATGACATTAATCTCATTGACTAGTACAAGTATAAAACTTGCCTCAAACCGAAGGCGAGAAGGTACTTCCACGATCAACGTCCTTAATGAAATTATCGGCCGCTCGAACAACCTTGAACAACATAAATACCAACAATTCTCTTAATACACGAATCAAGCATGATCACAACCAACTCAAAAGTCGATACAACAATACCCGAAACTCATTGGGGCATTAAAACAAACGCGTTGTAAACAATCTCCAATTGTTTACACCCAAAACTCAATTACATCCGAAACCAACTTCCAATGAATGATTCAAACCCACAAAACCCCATGAATACTATCAATAATCCAAAATGAATATCCGAAAACGTGATTATAACGACAATTAATCGAAAACCCCAATTTCAACTCGATATTCAAAGTGTTCTTGAATAATCCCTCAATAATCCAATGAATCCTTATATAAACTCATAATCATATACATGTCCCTTCATATAACATGATTATAACGTCCAAAACATCATATCTCAACATAGAATCGAAATCCAAGGTGTTGAAGAATATTACCTTTGAAGATCCAAGTACTTTAATCCGAAGAACACGCGTTAAATTGATTATCCGGGCTTCACGATCGAAAGGAGATGAAGAAAATCAAACACCCAAATGATTTGTGAAGGAAAAACCTTCCCTCAAGCTTTCTCTCTCGGTTGAAGGTGATGAAAAGGGAGAAAAATGGTGAAATCTTGAAAAAACGAATTTAAAGGAGTTGATCGTCACGACACGGCCCGTGCCGATCGGCACGGTCGTGTCGCACAGCTGGCCGATAGGGACTCGACCGTGTCCTGCTTGACACGGTCACGGCGCGGAGGGCCTTCCGATAGTGACCCGTCCGACAGCGACTCGGCATGACTCGACCGTGTCCTGCAACACGGTCGGGCGTGTCGGCAGTCGTTTCTGGCTTAACCGGAAGAGTTTGACTCGGCCATGCCAGACGACACGGTCGGGTCCGGAGGCAGACACTTCGGCATTTTCCGGACGAGTACGGCACGGGCCGTGTCGGACGACACGGCCGAGTTCGTTCGGCAGTGATCGGCCAATAACTGAAAAGTGAGCGGTTGAGCTAAAACGAGCATAACTCTCTCGTCCGGACTCCGATTGACTCACCGTTTGAACCATTGGAAAGCTAACTCGATCCTCTATAATATTGAAAAGATTTAGAATTTTTGGAGTTACCAAAAATTAATGGTGATCTAACAAAGTCGAACTCAAATGAGGAAAGTTGAAACAATGAACAATAACGATACACAACTCGAAGTTTTTCCGAACGGTGAACACGGTGAATGAACATGATTGATGAATGATTATAATCGAGTGAAAATACACTGAGTGACAATCACTGAATGAAATTACTGAATGATAATGACTGAATTACAACCGGGTATTACATACACCCCCCCTTAAAAAGGAATTTCGTCCTCGAAACTCAGGGTAAACAACTCGGGATATGAACTATCCATCAAGATCTGAAAACAATAATGCACATCTAGTCCTCGGGACCAAATCAATCGCACGCCCAAGTCCCCAAGACTTGACGCCTCGAATCTCAGTGAATGATTTCCCAAATTATCAAAAAAAATCTTGAGCACAACGCCGAAGGGGTGAACTCCCAACAGTTGACCCAAATCTCAAGATTCTCAAATATGATCATAATAAAATAGATCAAGAATAAATGATCCACAGTCACGATACATTACTACGGATTGAGTTACACAGTCATCCAAAAACAAGGTTACATCTCAAATGTAGTCAACATCGTTATCCTTCCATGTCATCGATCTCCTCTATCTCAACGATTTAAGGTATATCCGCAGATGAACTCGCCGCTAAATATGATCTCGGAAGGTCACGAGAATGAAAGTGACTAAAATGAATGATGAATGATAAATGGCTACAAATCCGACAAGGATTTGGAATGACTCACCAAGGTGAATTAATAACGTCATGAGTGATAGCTCTCTGAAGTGATTGGAACCGCCGTTCCTCGTGAATTGAATGATTAATCGATAATTATGAGTCCCAACATGATTGGTATATATGATGAATGAATTAGATGAATGAGTGAACGACAATGAAATGAATGATTGTCCTACTACCGAGCAAGAATTAACTTGTTCAAAATCGGAGATGAATGTTCTTACCTCGGGTTCTCGAAGCCTGATAGGACCCCTTGGATGAAGTACGGACTGGAGTAACAAAATCCCTCGAGGCTTGTGAGCCCTCTCGAGATCTAGCGGCACCAGAACTCCTGCAGTATTTCTGAAGGTGTCCCGGGTTCCCACACAGAAAACAAACAATAGCTGGCACCGTACACCGAGTATTAATGTGTCCTGCTGAATCACAGTTAAAGCAAACAACAGTCGAACTCGTCGTCTGAGAGGAAGAAGCCTTCTCAGCACGAAGACGACTGGAAAACGACCTCTTGGACGTCGGAGCCCGATGTCCCTCTGGACGAATCAGCATCCTAGTCCTCTCACCCGAAGGAACTGAAGGATGTTTCCGAGTAAGCTCCTTGATCAAAAGCTCTGCTCCAAGAGCCTTCCCGATGAACTCACTAAGTGAATTACAATTGTGGTTGAACAACTGCATCCTCAATCTGGATTTAGCCTCTTGCTAAAATACTTGATCTTATCCGCTTGATACGGATAGCGATGAAGCAAATCAAGTAGTCCCCAAACTTCTCAAAGAATGACAATAACACCCTCGTCCTCGACGGATTCAGGGTTCAAAACTTCTGATAACTTGGCTTCCCTAAGTGGGGCCGGATAATACCTCTCTATCATGAGAGTCTTGAATTCGCCCCAAACACAATCTCGATCGGTGGGTTTCACAGAAAGCCACCAAGAATAAGCACCCTTACTCAAGTAGTAAGCCGCTACCGCCACTTTACTCTCCTCCGGACACTGAACCATGTCGAAGAGTTTATCAAAATGCTCAAGCCAATGAACAATATCAGCTGGTTCCGACGAACCCTCAAAAGTAGGCGGCCTCTGACGAGAGATATCGCCAACAATCTGATTCACTCTCCCAGTCTGTCCATTAAACGGCTCCTGGAATTCTGTTGCGGTGGACCACGAACCATCGAGGTCTGCATGGTCTCCATCATCTGCGTCATCCGAGTCATCTGGGCCATCATGCCTGCATAAATATGAATGGGTCAACCCGAGCACCTTCCGAGTGAGATGCCTCTCGGGTACGACTCCTGACGGCGATCGATTATATCTGATGAATGAGTAGCCTCGCTATTTGATGAATTAATGATACCACTCGCATTCGCACGGGCATGCACACGAGATCCCGGGTTTCGGCCCGCACCGCGGCCTCCTCCCCGCGTCCTCGCGGCTCTATCCATACCGAAGCAGGAAAGCCACATGATGATTACAGATCTCGCATGAAGATCACATTATGATTATATTCTTGAATGATAATGATGAACATACACGCTATACAACAATGAACGCATTAATTATGCAATAAAATGATCGTCGACATGACGCCGGGATATGATATGATCGCATGAAAGATCGAGTGAGGCAACATGATTATACGATGAAATTCTGAAATAATTACCTTGGACAAGTTTGCAAGGTTGGAACTTCGATTCACAAGGTCAACAATCGAACCGTGAGGTGGACTGGATGATTAATGAATTAATGAACAATGAGATTAATCGAGTGATAATGAACTAACCGAGCGATGGGATTAACTAAGTGGTGAATGAATTGGTGAGCAATGAGATTGACCGAGTGATGAAGGAATTGGTGAGTGATGAATGAATTAATCGAGAAATGGTATTGATTGGGTGATGAATAAATTAACCGAGTGATGAATGAATTATCGAGTAATGATATTGGTGAGTGATGAACGAATTAATCGAGTGATGAGATCAAAATGATGATTGAGGATTATTAATCGATGAATGAGTTGATCCTTAATGCTTACACAAGTCATGCGTGCTCCAAAACAATTAGTCATGAATCAATCATAACACTAATATCACATATATGTTTCAACAAGCATGAAAAATTAATAACATGATGAATGTATGAACACAAAGAGAATCGAGTCCTTACACAGGTCATACGAAGCTTCGAGGTCTCGCGATACTAGTCTTCACTGACGACGACTCGATGAATGAATGACTCGTGCAGTCGCACTAATATTACGACTCACAAAACTTGACTGACTAGATTGTCATAACCTGACAATCCCACTACAACCGCGTCGGTAGGACCACATAACTCACATCTCAGGGTATCTCACAACCCCAAATCTCCGATACCATTTTCTGTAACACCCCCAAATCCTATTGGGTTATCACAGTGCCGTAGACCCCACGCCAGGAGATCCACCAGGCGAACATGACTAAAATACATTAAATTAAACAACAAGGGAAAATCATAGTCCCTACCATGATATCCGACACAATATTCCGAGAAGGAATTTCAACGACAACGATGGGCCTACATGGCCAAGAGTAAAAATACAACATCCACGAGCATCTGCTCGGGTAATACAAAATGACAAAGACTGACAACTGAAGAACACTCCAACCGACTGACCAACATGAACGACTCGGACTAGTATCGCTCGAATGCCTCGTCGCCATCATCATGCCCCTGTGTCTCAACTCTCTCCTCGCAACCACCTAAAACATGAAAACATGTTCCGCCCCCAGGGGGTCAGTCATCCAGATAATGAACATCAAATACATGTATAACATGATATGCATCCAAAGGCAGAATGAAACGGTAAAATGATGATAATAATACGAGATGCTCACAAACCAAGGTAAGAACCGAGCATTCGTGAAATACTATGCCCACGGCATACTATTAATAATTGCTCGAGGTTAGAACATAAGTGCCCAACGGCGAATCATAATCACGTAATACCACAATGAATTACACGACATGAACCAAACCGAGCGAGATTAAATATGAATCACAATGCCCTGAGGCTCCAATGATATTAACAAGACAATCACTAGGCCTAAAACCACTCAAATTAAATCACAAATATCACAATCACATGAAGCCGAAATAGCCCGAAGTCATTATTGATTAGGGCGAAGCCACGGCATGAAAGCCGTATCACAATTAGGGCCGGGCCACGGCATGAAAGCCGTATCACAATTAGGGCGAAGCCACGGCATAAAAGCCGTATCACAATTAGGGCGAAGCCACGACATGAAAGCCGTATCACAATTAGGGCGAAGCCACGCATGAAAGCCGTATCACAATTAGGGCGAAGCCACGGCATGAAATCCGTATCACAATTAGGGATGGTATCTTGTCTTGAGTCGGCCAAAGACCATCCTCGGCAGTCCCAACTAAACACCTCGATTGCCTTAGAACGGCTAACCGATGACAATGATGCAAATGGATGATTCCATGAATGCTTGAGCGCCCGATTTCCTTATAATGGCTAATCGATATGAGCGATATGATGAATGATTGAATACCTCGATTGCCTTAGAACGGTCAATCGATACAATAATATAGTGAATGATTGAACATTTCGATTTGCTGCGAACGGCAATTCGATAACAATGATATGAAGGATGCCTCGACGCTTAATCGGTTACCGACGACGGAGGTGAGAAATGAATAAGCCAATGCCTTTAATCGGCGTGTACAGTTTTAATGACAATCCAAAAAGGAATAACAATAAATATTTGGCAAAATTGCCGAAAGGTATCGTATCGAACGATCTCTTAATATCAATGAATTCATGAAGAGACTAAGTCTCGGAATGATACAACACATTTATACACATATATGATGACATTAATCTCATTGACTAGTACAAGTATAAAACTTGCCTCAAACCGAAGGCGAGAAGGTACTTCCACGATCAACGTCCTTAATGAAATTATCGGCCTCGAACAACCTTGAACAACATAAATACCAACAATTCTCTTAATACACGAATCAAGCATGATCACAACCAACTCAAAAGTCGATACAACAATACCCGAAACTCATTGGGGCATTAAAACAAACGCGTTGTAAATAATCTCCAATTGTTTACACCCAAAACTCAATTACATCCGAAACCAACTTCCAATGAATGATTCAAACCCACAAAACCCCATGAATACTATCAATAATCCAAAATGAATATCCGAAAACGTGATTATAACGACAATTAATCGAAAACCCACAATTTCAACTCGATATTCAAAGTGTTCTTGAATAATCCCTCAATAATCCAATGAATCCTTATATAAACTCATAATCATATACATGTCCCTTCATATAACATGATTATAACGTCCAAAACATCATATCTCAACATAGAATCGAAATCCAAGGTGTTGAAGAATATTACCTTTGAAGATCCAAGTACTTTAATCCGAAGAACACGCGTTAAATTGATTATCCGGGCTTCACGATCGAAAGGAGATGAAGAAAATCAAACACCCAAATGATTTGTGAAGGAAAAACCTTCCCTCAAGCTTTCTCTCTCGGTTGAAGGTGATGAAAAGGGAGAAAAATGGCTGAAATCTTGAAAAAACGAATTTAAAGGAGTTGGTGCTGCGGACACGGCCCGTGCCGATCGGCACGGTCGTGTCGCATACCGCCGACAGGACTCGACCGTGTCTGCTTACACGGTCGCGGCGCGAGGGCCTTCCGATAGTGACCCGTCGCGGCGACTCGGCATGACTCGGCCGTGTCCCGCAACACGGCCGCGTGTCGGCAGCCGCTCGCTTAACCGGAAGAGTTCGACTCGCCGCGTGCACGACACGGTCGGGTCCCGAGGCGAACACTTCCGGCATTTTCCGGACGAGTACGGCACGGGCCGTGTCGGACGACACGGCCGAGTTCGTTCGGCAGTGATCGGCCAATAACTGAAAAGTGAGCGGTTGAGCTAAAACGACCATAACTCTCTCGTCCGGACTTCGCTTGATGTTGTTTTTGTTGGGAATTAGATTTAAACATTACAATGCCTGTTCTTCATTTGAACTCATGCAGTCAAGGTGTTTGATGAAATGCATAAATGAAATTTTTTTTTAGCCAACGTTTTGAAACTATGTGCAACGAATTTGTTTATGGATTTACAGCGTACCCCAACCCTTACGTCAAGTTTAAATGTGAACGCTCAATTTTAATTTTCTTTCATGACAGTGGAAGCTCGTTCAACCCTATGTTCACGTTTTGCTTATCTTTAGTCAAGTGGTGTTGTTTTCCTTATAGCTTAAGTAATTTCCGGTGTTTATCTTTTCAGGAACTCGCCATGGCTCGAAAGAGGAAGGTTAGCACAAGGGCTAGGACACAATCGTCCCCCACAAGAGGGGAGACTTCACATAGCCGAGCCGAGTTGGAGTCGCACCAATTCTCCGACCCGGAAATTCATAAAATATTCAATGAAAAGATCCGACCTCGACTTTTGATTCTGGAGCGGGGATTCACTTCCGCCCCCCAGGACGGTGAGCTTCTAACGATGATTGACGAGATGGGGTGGGCCCGTTTCGCTGCGCCTCCCGAGCCGGATGTTATCTCGATCGTCCAGGAGTTTTATGCTAGTGCTCTGTTGAAGCATATTTGGGCAGGGCAGATGATACCGCAGTGAGATACTCGGACTTAGGTCGTCGTCCGAGGCATTACTTCGGATTTTTCAGTGGCCGCCATTTGGAGATTATTCGAGCTGCCAGTGGTGGACGATACAGCGTATACGCGAGCTATGAGTGGCCTCACGAGGGAGGCCCTGCTCGAGGCACTCACACAGCCTGGCTACGTCTGGGAGACTCGCGCCCCGGGTTCTTCGGCCTTCTACTTTAAGAGTTCGCACCTCAGTCGGCTCGGGCAAGCCTGGTTGTACTTCCTCTTCGCACGTGTTGATCCAACCTCTCAGATTCGCTCAGTTTTACTCTCTCGTGCCCGTACATTATATGTTATCACTTCCGGGGTCAGATTCAATGTGGCCCCTATTCTGGTCCGATCTATCCTTCAGTGCATTCAAGGAGGGGTCAAAAGGGGGCTAAAGCACCCATATCTTATTTGCTCTCTATGCCGCCAGTCGGGCATGACTTGGTCGGATGATGAACCGATGTTAGCACCCCAGGGTCCGATAGATCATCGCATCATTTCGCACTTTGACCAGTGGGGTGGAGCGCCGGCACATGCTCGGGGGCGAGGATTTCTTCTTGACGAGGAGTAGTCCCCCGAGCCTCTTCTTCTGACACATGGGCACGCAGAGTCCAGCCCGCCGCCCGAAAGAGAGCACTTGCAGGCGATGTTCGACGGCCTGAGAGAGGAGATGAGGAGGGAGAGAGAGATCCACCTAGATGCTCTGAGAGAGGAGATACGGACGGAGAGAGAGAGCCTCCTCGCTGCTGTCCGGGAAGAGATGAGAAACAGGCCCGCCGGGCCAACCGACGTGAGGAGAGGTGCCTGGCAGCGAGGGATGCTTACCACCAGGATTACCTTGCTGCGTGGACGAGCCATATTCTGCACCCGGACGGGCCATTCATTCCACCAGTTAGGCCATCCACACCACCCTCCTCGCCGGACGAGGCCGGCACCAGTTCCTGAGCGGACATTAGGGGAGTACTTGACCTTATCTCTTATTGCATATTACTATTTTTTTCCGTTGAGGTCAATGTACGTCCTAAGTTGGGGGGGGGGGGGTTACTTTCTGTTGCTTTTCACTTATTCGTTGACATTGGTTGTTATTTTTTTTATGGTTATTTTTGACGCTAGCCTTGCTTGTCGTGATATTATTTGCATTCGTGAATTTTTTTCGTGCTTCTTTGTGTAAAACTGATGTTACGATACTGATTTATCTTGGAAGAAACGGTTGAGTTTTAGTCGAGTTGCAATCAGAGATATCTGTTTCCGTTGAGTATGCATTTAGGTCTGATACTTTTCGTGATTGTAGAAATTTTAGCGTATAAGAAAGGAGACATACGTGTTTTCAAATCGCCGTCTATACGTTTGGTTATACTTTTCGCGTAGTTAGTCGTCCAGTAACATGAGTCGTGTTGGCACTTAATTTGAGTTTAGAGTCGGACAGTCTTTCCCAAAAAGTCGAGATATTATTTGTTCTATGATGGAAAGTCTAGTAACCGGGGGTATTCGTGTAACCCGTTGTTTACTCTTGCGTAAAATGACAACCCTGATTAGACTAGTGGTTTAGAGATATCACACGTGCCGATGATGGGGAGCCTAGTAACCGGGGGTATTCGCTTGACCCGTTGTTTACTCTCGCGTAAAACAGTGACCCTGAATCGGACATGCGAGAATAGCTATTTGAGTTTTTTATCCGTTGTGGAGGGGAACTTAGTAACTAGAAGCATCCATGTGCTCCATGAGTGTATTTTACGTCAAACGGTTCCCCAATACATGAGAATGGAAATCCACCCTAGGGTTATCCCGATGAAACATCCCGAGAGCCGGAACCTAGTGGTTAACTCGAATCATTTTTATTGATCATATATAAGGGAATACTGTCTGAGGGTTAATTTTGACGATGAAACTCTCGAAATTTTTGCCACTAGACTGTGGGACTGGGTGAATTGGCTTGTTCATTCTAACCCTTCATATTGGCGGTCGGTTAAATTCACGCTTGTTAATCTTTGAGCTTGATTTTCTTCATGAACGATTGATTAGCACTGAAAATAGTTACTTTGTGGAATCAGTGTCCTGGAGGTGACTCACTATTACAATACTTGTATTATTCTTTGAGATTTTAAGGGTAGTATTGATTAAGTTGAGCACTATGGATTTGCACGATTATTCATGATACTTTTTGTTTGAAATTAATTTTTGCTTGAGGACAAGCAGAGGCTCAAGTTTGGGGGTATTTGTTAGGCGTATTTTGATATGCTTATTTATCATTATTTTATATTCATTTGAAGTGTAAATCTGCATAAATGAGCTTTTAATGCACTATTCTTTTATGTTTTGCAGGAAATTGGAGTCCGGAAGCTCGAACGACGAAAAACGGGCGAAAACGGCAATTTTTGGCATGGGGCTGCGGCACAAGGAAAGCGAGCCGCGGCACACGCAGGTGACCAGCAAGCGCTGAACCAACTATACCGGGGGCCGTGACACGTTGATGCTGAGCCGCGGCCCAGGAAGAAAAACGCGCGCCCAGGCATAGGCGCTGAGCATGGTGAGCCACGGCCCACGGGGCGGTTTTGAGGAATTTGCCGCGTTTCTGGGCCGATTTTGAAGCCCTTTTTCGACCCAATCCCTGGACGCGATTTTGGAGGCTGATGATAGTTATAAATAGGGATTTAAGGTCTAAAAAAAGGGAAATCGATCATCATCGAGGAGAAGAAGAAGCAGAAAACACCAAAGAGCAGAGAGCTGAAGCCAGAAGAACAGAGGAATCCGAGTTCTTCGACTGCGTTTGATCTTTATGCTTTCGTTAATTATTTCTGTATATATATTCTTTAGCATGTCAAGCTAAAACCCTGTTCTAGGATTTTAATGAAACCGAAGTTTTGACGAATTTACTTTTGATTATCAATATAATTTCCTTTTCTGTTGAGTTCTCCCAATTGTTTTTAATGCTTTCAATTGTGTGGCCTATAATTGAACTGTTTTAATTACGCAACTTGAATCGGGAGAGGAGAGTTGGTGAGGACAAATTGGTGAGAACCGTTTTATCTTGTGAGATAGGAATATAGTCATAGGAACTACGTGGCTTTTCTGAAGATTTCGTGCTTTTTGCCTATTGTCGAATCAATTCACCTGGGAATAGAGTGTGTTATTCGCCTTAGAAAAATCTATTGACCTTGGGAGAGGCGGTAGAGTATTTTAGCAACCTTCACCTTCAATAAATTGGGAAATCATTAAATTCATATAATCAAGAGTAATTCAGATAAACCGAGGTGGATTCATAATCATAGATTTATTCCTTATTTGATTTTCTTTCTTCAAACAATCGTTTTTACTATTTATTCTTTAGTAATTTTCTTTAAATTATTACTTGCACCAAAAATTCGATAGTTCACATAAAATTAAAATACTCATAAATCGATAGTTAGTAAGTCAGTCCTCGTGGGAACGATATCTTTCTTACCACTTTATTACTTGTCTACGATAACGTGCACTTGCGTTCACCGAATCTCACGACAATTTGAGAGCAAAATGTTCCACTCCTTATTGGATAAGGGGGTCGTCACTGGAAAGGTTTATAGCTCAAATACTTAATCGTTCGCAAGTCGATGAAACTTGACTGGGCGTTAAGTTTATGTGAAGACTTGTATGACATGTTCTTTGACATGGAGAGTGCCTGTTGAATGCTAATAGTTAGTTGGAGCACATGTTGTAGGTATGCTAATTGGCTTAGTGTACTCGAAGTGACTCACCCTCGATTCGTCACACGGATTTCACTCCGGGACAGTCAATGATGGAATCGAAAGGTTGTGATAGGTATTCGTGAACTTCGACTCGAGGATTTAGTAGGGATGTGCTTGTGACGTAAAGATTTTCATTAGAGTTGTTCGGCCCTGTTAACCAGAAGGCGGGGGTCAACCTCGACGTGCATCTTGACGGGCAAGTATCAGGTCCTACTGAATACCAAGATAGAATTCTTTCTCCCGTTAGTGAGCGGGTTTGATGTCCTATGCGGTTATTGGCAGATGAGATCATAAGTCTTTTGGCCAAATCATTAGAGCTATTTGTATTGGATACACGAGAGCTCGATGATCTCGATTTGCATTAACGCATGCATAGCGTCAAGTAGAGATAGGGTTTGACTGACCGTGACCCTATAACTTGATCGGGACATTTGAATGAAGGGTTTATACGTGTAACACCCCAATAAGGCGGCCATTACAGTACCGTGGACCCCACGCTGGGATCCACCAGGCGATATCCAAAATACAGATTAAATACACAATACATGTGATACCGAACCACAAAACATAGTACTTACTCCGATTAGGAGTTTACAGTAATATGGCCAACGACCTTATTATACACAGGATCCAAAATATAAGTGTATTCCATATGGAGATGGAATAAACTTTAAATAACAATACATTTGTTCTTAAATTAAATAAAGCGGCGATATAACGTTACACGGTACGAACATAACCGGATAATAAAAGACTTGGGGCCCCTGAACTAGTATCCTTTGAACCCTTCGTCATCACCCTAATCTTCCCGTGCCTTGCCTTTTCCTCAACCTAAAATACAACACAAGTATTTCGCCCAACACAGGGTCACATATACATGATAAATGATTCTCAAGATATTATACAATTCACATATAAGATTTCAAGGAAAAACAAACTGCCTAACGAACATACCACTCGGGCGTATTAACGCTTAGTCACAAAACGTCGAACACATCCAAATATAAAAATGGACTGTGAACGACTAAGATAGTACGGCTCAAGAGGGACATCACAGTACGCCCGATCCGAATATGTGTCAGTGCACATGTCCACCCCGTATACGGAATCCAGGATATACATGGGACAATGTACCTAATTAGCCTCAACGAACTACGTCTCGTGTGTACAGCCCAACACGGAAAATATTCACGCATGACTATATATGTGCCCGGCTAAAAATCCTACACAATATCCAATCAGAACGTAGATATGACTCCGGATATGTCACGATGCAACATGACAACGAATTCAATAATTCACAAATCCGATTAAGGTTCGAGGACTCACCGAAATGACAATAAGGTCAACAGTATCAAGGGTGCGAAAGTGACGAACTTGGGAATACAATCCCACGATGAAAACGGGACATCATTAAGAACAACCTCAAATCACAAGTCACAAGTTTACAAGTGTTTCATTTACACGAAATGCATAATCATCATAAGAATCCACGCATCATTATAACCAATCAAGATAACTTGCCTCAATACGGAGGCGAGAATAGTCCTTCCTTGTCGAACGAATGAACAGACGACCCTCGATTCAAAATCAGTTACTCGAACAATCAACCTTTAATGAAGTATATTTTACTCAATAATACGTTCATATGATCATCTATACCAAATTTTAACGAGACAACATCCTAATTCCCATTTGAGTAGTTCAACTTTTTAAGATATTGAAGTGTTACTCCAAGAACCTTATTCATACCATTCTATTCTTACAATTGAATACAAGATGTTACCAAATATTTGCTGGATTAAGAATTAATCCATAATTTGTTAAACAATAATCTTGTACCATTTAAACTTATTAAGAACATCTTAATTTATTACAAGTAAAAATTTGCATTACACACAATCACTTATGTTGAGTTAACTAGTTATAAATCCATATCATGATCATGAAAACTATCTCAAGTTAACACCATCCTAATAACCTTCTAACTAACCTGGAGATTCAAATATCATTCCTCTGAATTCACCTAGCTTAGGTTCAAGAAGGTCATTTCATTCTTCTAATGATTAACAAGGGTTTCTTAAAACATTTTATGGTAATTATTTCAACAATTTATTTTCAGTGTAAGGAAACAAGGACTATTATTATTCCAATGGTGTTATTAGTCCAGCAAGAAGATTGTGGTTTAACTAAACATGATCATCACCATTTAAAACACCAAGAACACATCATTACAAATCCCCTAATCATCATATTCATCATTAAGTTTGTTGAAAGCTTAACTACAAACATGTTTAGCTTGATTAATTCATCACTGGGTGGAGTATACTTAATCACTATCATTACAATTATGAGATTACAGGGTTAAATCGTATAACATACCTTTAGAAATGAATAACAATACACTAAAACCACAAGAACACAATCTAAGCTTCAAGAATGACTCCAACTTCCAATCAACAAGCTCCAAAATCAAAATGTAAAGCTCAAACACAAGTTGGAAGAAGGTAAATTTGATCTAGGGATGAAGGGGAATGATTATATGGGTGAAAAATCGGAGTTTGGATGTGCAAAATGAAAGACACAAGTTGTCTTTTTATAACAGCACAGTTCGTTACGTACGTTATCACAAGAGGATAACGTACGTTAACAACTTTACGTACGCTACACAAAAAGTATTACGTATGTAAGCTAAGTCTAGAGACTACTGGACTGAAATACGAACATCATTACGTACGTTACCGCTTGAAGCATTACGTACGTAATGTAGGTCAACTAGGTTGCCTCCAAAGATCAGATATTCGAATCCCGTCCGACCCCACACGCCGAAAGTTGAGATCCGATATGATTACACTGGTTACGTACGTAACAGGTACCTCTTTACGTACGTTAAGGCCTCAAAATAGCGTACGCTATGCTAAAGGAGTAGCGTACGTTAGGCTCGGGTTTAATAGCTCAAAAATGTACTTATCTAAACAACGTTGAGAATTTAAAACATAATGCGAGTGGTAGTTATTATTAAGTCTATTTATGATATATTCCAACATCAAAACATTACAAAAATGCAACAAGACTACAACAGTATTGAATTATCCAAATAATACAACAGTAAGCAAGAATTTCCGTCGGATATTACATACTCCCCCCTTAAAAAGGGGTTTCGTCCTCGAAACTAAGGGGTAAACAATTCGGGATACCACTCTTGAATGCTGCTCTCCGTCTCCCACGTGGCCTCCTCGACCCCGTGTCGTGACCACTGAACCTTCAGTAGGGGAATCATCTTGTTCCGCAATTGTTTGATCCTCCTCTAAAGTATCTGTATGGGGCGCTCCTCATACGAATGATCCTCCGCTAAATTGATCTCATCGAATTGAAGTACATGACTCAGATCAGCAACATATTTCCTTAACTGGGAGACATGGAATACGTTATGAATCCGGCTCAGGGCTGGTGGTAAAGCCAGGCGATAGGCTAAATCGCCTACTTGTTCCAAAACCTCAAACGACCCGATATACTTCGGACTCAGCTTGCCTCTCTTCCCAAAATGAAAAACTCCTCGAGTAGGGGCCACCTTCACTAGTACATGGTCGCCGACCTCGAACTCAAGCGGTCGGCGGTGGTTGTCTGCGTAAGACTTCTGTCGGCTTTGAGCCGTCAACAAACGACTCCTAATCAGAGTGATCTTCTCACTGGCTGCTAACAACATATCGGGTTCCGTACCCAAGGTTTCAGATGGATCGTCCCAACATACAGGGGATCTACAACGATGGCCATACAACGCTTCACAAGGTGCCATCTGAATCGAAGTGTGCCAGCTATTATTATAAGTGAATTCCACCAAAGGTAGTTGGGCCTCCCAATCATCCTTCCAATCGAGAACGCACGCCCTCAGCATATCCTCTAAAGTTTGGATAGTCCTCTCAGTCTGACCATCCGTCTGCGGGTGAAATGCTGTGCTGAAGTTCAATTGCGTACCCATCGCACGATGAACTGCTTTACAAAAATGTGACATGAATCGCCCGTCACGATCTGATACAATATTCTTAAGGGTACCATGTAACCTTACAATCTCTTTGATAAATAGTTGGGCCAATCTCTCGGGTCCCCAAGTGTCTTTAATCTCCAGAAAGTGGGCTGATTTGGTCAGACGATCCACAATAACCCAAATCGTTTTCATCCCTCGACGACTCGTCGGCAAGCTGGTGATAAAATCCATCGATATGTCCTCCCATTTCCACTTGGGGATCGGAAGCGGTTTCAGCATTCCTGCGGGTCACTGGTGCTCAATCTTAACTTGTTGACAGGTTAGACACCTCGAAACGAACTCCGCAACTTCACGTTTCATACTTCCCCACCAATAATATTGTTTCAAATCCTTATACATTTTGCTAGACCCCGGGTGGATAGAGTACGGGGTAGCATGAGCTTCTCTCATGATAGAATTCCTTAATTTGTCGTATGCGGGTACACAAACTCGCTTCCTGAAGCGTATCAATCCATCCTCATGGATCACAAAGCCAGGGGCTTTCCCTTAAGTTACTTCATTCCGAACTCAAGATAAGAATGGGTCCGTAACTTGCTTCGATCTAATTATATCCTCAAGGGACGATGAAATCTCAAGTGTACAGAGTTGTCCTTGAATACGCTGTAACCAGACTTCACTTTCCGGCCTCACCAATTCTAACTGCAATTCCCTCTGAGTTGTTAGGCGGGCAAGCATCTGTTCCTGTACTGTTTTACGACTCAAAGCATCGGCAACTACATTTGCTTTGCCCGGATGATAAAGGATCTCGATATCATAATCTTTGATGAGTTATAGCCACCTTCTCTGCCTCATGTTTAACTCCTTCTGAGTAAAAATGTACTTTAGGCTCTTGTGATCAGTAAAAATCTGACAGGTAACTCCATACAGATAATGACGCCAGATTTTTAAAGCAAACACCACGGCTGCGAGTTCTAAATCATGGGTGGGGTAGTTGACCTCGTAAGGTCATAGCTGTCTCGATGCATAGGAGATCACCTTCCCGTACTGCATTAGTACACTCACAAGGCCCTGTTTAGATGCGTCACTATACACTACAAACCCTTCCGTTCCTTTCGGTAAGACTAAAATAGGTGCCGAAATCAACCGACTCTTAAGTTTATCAAAACTCCGCTGACATGCCTCTGACCATAAATACTTCTTATCCTTCCTCAGCAAATTAGTCATTGTTGGGCAATTTTGGAAAAACCTTCCACGAACCATCGGTAATAACCTGCTAGCCCCAAGAAACTGCGTACTTCCTTAACGTTCTTTGGTGGTAGCCAGTCTCGGATAGCTTCTGTCTTATGTAGGTCTACTCGCACCCCATCAGCAGATATCACATGTTCGAGAAAGATAACTTCACTCATCCAGAACTCACATTTAGAAAATTTTCCATAAACTGCTCCCGTCTTAACGCCTCAAGAACTAGATGGAGATGACGCTCGTGCTCTTCATGGTCATGAGAGTAGATCAGAATGTCGTCAATAAAAACGACTACAAAGCGAATCAGATAATTAATAAAGACTCGATTCATCAGTTCCATGAATACTGCCGGTGTATTCGTCAGTCCAAAAGACATCACTACGAACTCATAATGCCCATAGCGAGTACGAAAAGCGGTCTTCGAAATATTAGACTCACGAATCCTCAGTTGATGGTAATCAGACCTCAAGTCGATCTTAGAAAACACAGCAGCCCCTTGAAGCTGATCCAATAAATCATCAATACGTGGTAATGGATATTTGTTCTTAATGGTTACCCTGTTCAGCTCACGATAATCAATACACAGACGTAGGGATCCGTCCTTCTTCCGTACAAATAGTGCTGGTGCTCCCCAAGGGGACGCACTAGGTCTAATATAGCCCTTCTCGGTCAAATCCTCAAGTTAGCTCTTCAGCTCCTACATCTCAGTCGGAGCCATACGATACGGTGCTTTTAAAAGCGGGGACGTACCAGGCTCTAACTCAATATTGAACTCTACATCACGATGTGGAGGTAAGCCTGGAAACTCATCTGGGAATACGTCTGGGTAGTCTCGGACTACCGAAATATCGATCATTTCAACTGGTCGATCCTTGTCTTAATCATGTAACACCAATAGCCAATACACCCCTGATTAAGCAGTTTCACTATTTTCATAGCGCTGATGACTCTCCCGGAATGGCTGGGATTGTCACCGTGGAAGGTACACTCAACACCATCGTCAGATGTGATGGTCACTGTTCGCTTGCGGACACTAATTATGGCATCATGACGGTCCATCTAATCGATACCCAAGATCACATCATCTTTAGGTAAATCGACCACAATTAAATTCGACAACCACTCACGGTCGTTCATACGAATCTAGCAGTCCTGAACTTCACGATTCCCAACAATTCTTCTACCATCGGGTAGACCAATTATATAAGGTTCACAATTGATAACATGATCTAATTGCAAACGATTCAAACAAGAAGCAGATAAAAAGGAGTGTGAAACACCGGTATCAAAAAGAACACAGACAGGCTGAGATTGGATCTCGAGAGTACCTGCAATCATGCTGGCTTCGGGTTCTTTAGCCTTCTTCATCTCATAGACTCTGGGTTTTGCAGCCTCGGCACTAGAGGTACCAGCTTGATTTCCACGCCCCATCCCTTTGTTTGCCCCGGTAGTCTGATAAGAAGCGGACGGAGGTACACAATCCTAAACTGAAGACTGTACTGGAGAATGAGGTGCTGCAGGAGTACGTCCTGGTCCACTCCTGCAATAACGAGCACGATGTCCATTCTTCCCACAAGTATGGCATGACACGGCTGGCCTTGGGCATTTCGAATTGATGTGCCCCTGGTCTCCATAGTTATAGCACACAACAGATAGGCTGACCGCTCGAGGTTGCGATCCGGTCGACTTCGACGCTGTGGGTTGCCGTTCAGAAGGATTTGGCACTGGTTGGGGTCTCTTGAATGTTCCCCGGTTGCTGTCTGTCTGGTTCTGGTTCCTGCATTTCTTGTTGCTAGACTGCGGTTGCTTCTTGGAAATTTCTTTCACGGTCAATTCATACTCCAGAGCTTTCTCAATGAACTCCGGTAGGGTCACACAATGATGGTTCAACAGCTGCATTCTCATTCGGGGTTTAAGCCTTTTGAGAAAGTATTTGATCTTATCAGCCTCCGTTTGGACAATCGTCGCGGCAAAAGGAAGAAGTGCCTGGAATTTCTCGGGGATAGATAGTACGTCATCATCTTCGGACGGGTCCGAATTCAGCAATTCTGATAGTTTGGCCTTGCAGAGAGGACCCGGATAGTAACGGTCTAGCATGAGATTTTTAAATTCTTCCCAAGTACATACGCCATCAGCTGGCCTCACCGAAAGCCACCAAGTGTGGGCGCCCTTGCCCAGGTAGTAAGCTGCTATGGAGACGCGATTCTCTGCTGGACAGTCTACCATATCGAACAATTTCTCGAAGTGTCCGATGCAATGCAAAATATCAGCCGGCTCAGAGGAACCTTCAAAAATCGGGGGTCACTGGCGAGGGATGTCGCTGATGATCCGACTCACCGGTCAGCCATGTACAGGAGGTGGCCCCTGATGCTGGTCGGTAGCAGCTCTCTGCATAGTTTCCATTAACTGACCCATTTGGGTCATCTGAGCCATCATGCCCTACATCACAGTGTAAGGATCGACACGAGCATCCTCGCGTCCAGTGTGGTGTGATTGGTCCCTAAAAGGCGAATCACTGCCTGCGGAACTATGCTCTGCATTCGCACGCCAGTTGGCTCGTGGTATCGGGATTCGGCCCCTTCCGCGGCCTCGTCCCCCTCTGCCACGGCCTCTCAAATTTCTTTCCATACTGAAAGAATCAATTCATAAAGATAACCATAAGTACAGTTCATGATACCAATCAGAATTCATGCTAAGTTAATGGCAGTAAGAAATTACATATTCAAGAAAACAGTTCGTAATGAGTTATCGTCACTACGAGGGTCACACAGAATATCATATCGACGTTTGAGTCGAACAATTTCAATCATATAATCAATCCAGAATTTTATTCGTATCATCAATCAGATAATTCCTGCCACAAACCCTTAAAATGCCACGATCAACAAAGAGATCCATTCAGATAACAATATCATGTCAGTAATTTAATCATGGTTCATAAGGTACGTACCGCATTTGGCTCGTAGGATCAGGCGCTCGCAAGGGTCACACGTGACACGAAGGTCTCTTGATACTAGTTCAATACACAAAGACTTAAAAGAAAAAAAATGACAGCGCTCTCCGATACCATCTTCTGTAACACCCCAATAAGGCGGCCATTACAGTGCCGTGGACCCCACGCTGGGATCCACCAGGCGATATCCAAAATACAGATTAAATACACAATACATGTGATACCAAACCACAAAACATAGTACTTACTCCGATTAGGAGTTTACAGTAATATGGCCAACGGCCTTATTATACACAGGATCCAAAATATAAGTGTATTCCATATGGAGATGGAATAAACTTTAAATAACAATACATTTGTTCTTAAATTAAATAAAGCGGAGATATAACGTTACACGGTACGAACATGACCGGATAATAAAAGACTTGGGCCCTCCGAACTAGTATCCTTCGAACCCTTCGTCATCACCCTGATCTTCCCGTGCCTTGCCTTTTCCTCGACCTAAAATACAACACAAGTATTTCGCCCAACACAGGGTCAGATATACATGATAAATGATTCTCAAGATATTATACAATTCACATATAAGATTTCAAGGAAAAACAACCCGCCTAACGAACATACCCCTGGGGCGTATGAACGCTTAGTCACAAAATGTCGAACACATCCAAATATAAAAATGGACTGTGAACGACTAAGATAGTACGGCTCAAGAGGGACATCACAGTACGCCCGATCCGAATATGTGTCCGTGCGCATGTCCACTCCGTATATGGAATCCAGGATATACGTGGGACAATGTACCTAATTAGCCTCAACGAACTACGTCTCATGTGCACAACCCAACACATAAAATATTCATGCATGACTATATATGTGCCCGGCTAAAAATCCTACATAATATCCAATCGGAACGTAGATATGACTCCAGATATGTCACGATGCAACATGACAACGAATTCAATAATTCACAAATCCGATTAAGGATCGAGGACTCACCGAAATGACAATAAGGTCAACAATATCAAGGGTGCGAAAGTGACGAACTTGGGAATACAATCCCACGATGAAAACGGGACATCATGAAGAACAACCTCAAATCACAAGTCACAAGTTTATAAGTGTTTCATTTACACGAAATGCATAATCATCATAAGAATCCACGCATCATTATAACCAAGCAAGATAACTTGCCTCAATACGGAGGCGAGAATAGTCCTTCCTTGTCGAACGAACGAACGAACGACCCTCGATTCAAACTCGGTTACTCAAACAATCAACCTTGAATGAAGTATATTTTACTCAATAATACTTTCATATGATCATCTATACCAAATTTTAACGAGACAACATCCTAATTCCCATTTGAGTAATTCAACTTTTTAAGATATTGAAGTGTTACTCCAAGAACCTTATTCATACCATTCTATTCTTACAATTGATTACAAGATGTTACCAAATGTTTGCTAGATTAAGAATTAATCTATAATGTGTTAAACAATAATCTTGTACCATTTAAACTTATTAAGAACATCTCAATTGATTACAAGTAAAAATCTGCATTACACACAATGACTTACATTGAGTTAACTAGTTATAAATCCATATCATGATCATGAAGACTATCTCAAGTTAACACCATCCTAATAACCTTCTAACTAACCTGGAGATTCAAATATCATTCCTCTGAATTCACCTAGCTTAGGTTCAAGAAGGTCATTTCATTCTTCTAATGATTAACAAGGGTTTCTTAAAATATTTTATGGTAATTATTTCAACAAGTTATTTTCATTATAAGGAAACAAGGACTATTATTATTCCAATGGTGTTATTAGTCCAGCAAGAAGATTGTGGTTTAACTAAACATGATCATCACCATTTAAAACACCAAGAACACATCATTACAAATCCCCTAATCATCATATTCATCATTAAGTTTGTTGAAAGCTTAACTACAAACATGTTTAGCTTGATTAATTCATCACTGGGTGGAGTATACTTAATCACTATCATTACAATTACGAGATTATAGGGTTAAATCGTATAACATACCTTTAGAAATGAATAACAATACACTAAAACCACAAGAACACAATCTAAGCTTCAAGAATGACTCCAACTTCCAATCAACAAGCTCCAAAATCAAAATGTAAAGCTCAAACACAAGTTGGAAGAAGGTAAATTTGATTTAGGGATGAAGGGGAATGATTATATGGGTGAAAAATCGGAGTTTGGATGTGCAAAATGAAAGACACAAGTTGTCTTTTTATAACAGCACAGTTCGTTACGTACGTTATCACAAGAGGATAACGTACGTTAACAACTTTACGTATGCTACACAAAAAGTATTACGTATGTAAGATAAGTCCATAGGCTACTGGACTGAAATACGAACATCATTACGTACGTTACCGCTTGAAGCATTACATACGTAATGTAGGTCAACTAGGTTGCCTCCAAAGATCAGATATTCGAATCCCGTCCGACCCCACATGCCGAAAGTTGAGATCCGATACGATTTCACTGGTTACGTACGTAAAAGGTACCTCTTTACGTACGTAAAGGCCTCAAAATAGCGTACGCTATGCTAAAGGAGTAGCGTATGTTAGGCTCAGGTTTAATAGCTCAAAAATGTACTTATCTATACAACGTTGAGAATTTAAAACATAATGCGAGTGGTAGTTATTATTAAGTCTATTTATGATATATTCCAACATCAATAAACATTACACAAATGCAACAAGACTACAATAGTATTGAATTATCCGAATAATACAACAATAAGCAAGAATTTCAGTCGGATATTACAATACGTATACTGGTATTCACGACAGAATGGTTCTTGAATGATCCCAATCATTCATTCTCAGTTGGGGTACAGTGTAGGCCGCCAGACTGGCTAGGTGGTGCTACTACTCTTTGGTTCCTCCCATTGCTGACTGATACGGACCTATCGAGTCGCACAATAGGATTGACGACGGAATGAATCAAGCTAATTCTCTCATTATGAATATTAGATATTGGATATCTAAATTTGGTACATTGGATGTTTAAATTGATTTATTGGATAAATTAATTTACGGCCTAATGAATTAAATTAATTACTGGTGATAAATATAATTAATGTATATAGTCATTTCTTGGAGAAATTAATTATGTTATTATGTATTTGATATGATTAATTAATTGGATTAATTGATCAATATAAATACATCAGAACGGAATCAGAGTTTATCTATTTGGACTCACGGGAGTCCGAAACGAACCGAACTCGTCTGATTTCTATATGGGCCGCCCCCCACATTTCCATTCATCTTCCATTTGGACTCTTGTTCTATTCTTTAATGGATGATGATTGTCTTGGTGGGGTTTGATTCCTCATGTGTACGAGTTGTTCATGTGGGTGGAAATTGAATAAAGAGAGGAAGACTTCTCATCACTCTTACCCCATTTGATTCAATACGTGAGAAAGAGATTGGTGAGAGAGAGAAAAGAGTTCCTTTTCATAGTCTTATTCTTCTTCATGTGTTCTTGATAATTCTTGGAGAAAAATCAAGAAATCAAAGAGAGAAAATTTGATAAACATACTTGGAGTATATTCAACAAATTCAATAGCTTCATCATTTAGCTCTAGCCGTATCCTTGGAGGATAGCAAGGTGATCGTCATCCCGTTCATTTCTCCGACGCCTGGCAAGTAGAGGCGTTGTATTTTTGACGTTGGATCATTCGAGTGCTTGGAGCGCTTTGGATCGTAGGAAATTCGTTTAAAGCTTGCGGAATAGCTCAAGAGAAGGAATCCATTTAATCAACAGACTAAAAGGGTGAGTTTCTTACATCTCTTGTGTTTTCATTTATATATTCGTATATACGTAGCTCGATCGATCCTCGTAGGGATTCAGATCGAATTAATTTTTGTTTTACCGCTTCACCTGGGCCTTCGATTTAGGCACCGAATCCCAACAGTTCATAGTTGGTAACTATTGGGTTTTGTGATTTTGGATTGCTTTCTTTCTAGCCGGATTTCGCGAATTTTATGCTGGATAGTAGCAGTTAGCACGCGCTAGACTGCACTGATAGCGCATGGTAACCAGGTGCGAGTAGCGCACGCTACTCTCGTGCATTAGCGCGCGTTAGGCCTGCTGGGTAGTGAGCTTTTTAGGCTCTGGACTGAGGCATTAACGCACGCTAATGGAAGACTAGCGTACGCTACTATGGGTGTGTTAGTGTACATTAAAGGTTGGTAACACGCGCTAGGTCGGCAGGACAGTGATGGCAGATTGTTTCTGGACTGCGGGTGATAGCAGCGCACGCTATTTTTCGGAATTAGCGCGCGCAAGTGTCGATAAATAACGCGCTAATATATATGGGTAGTGCACGCTACCGGAGTCAGACATTAGGTTCTGGACCGTCTTTTCTGTTCAGCACTGCACCGCCTTTCAGCCCGTTAGCGAACGCTAAACTTCAGCTCTAGTGTGCGCTAATCCTTCCCAGTATATATATGCTGGGCATGCTCTAGAACCATCATTTTTCAACCTCTCCTTCTCCTTTTTCTTCTCCTCCGGTGGCTGTGCATTATTGAGCATATAAGAGTGTAGATTTTGGTCGGATTTCATCATCCAACAACATTTTTGAGTTCCTAACACCAAGTTATCAACATCTCATCAACTTTCACCGTCCAAATCAAGGTAAAATCCGCTTGAACCCTAGTTCTTCATATTTGGGATTTTTGTTAAGATCTTCGATTCTAATCTATTTTAGCTCAGATTCGTGCTAGATTATGATGTTGTAATCATAATCCTTCATTTTTCTCCAAGTTCATGGATTAAATTCCAAGTTTTTCTCCGTAGTTTGGATTCAAACTATGTGTCTTCGTAGTGTTTGATTAAAGGTCCCTAAGGGCAAAACTTGGGATGAATCTTTACGTTTTCATAGTATGGTATTTGATTCGGTATTTTGTTAAACTAGGATCGAATCATTGAAGGGGGTTTGGACCGTACGTCTTCCCGTTCATTATTCTTGTATCGTTTCCAACCAAGGCAAGTACTTTTATTTCGTTTGTTGTACTTCGTTTGAATATGTAAAATGGTGGTTTTGAGAAAATATGATTTGTGCCATGTACTTATTGAGCATGTGTGAGCCAAGTAAAACCAGCGAGGGTCCCCTGGGATTTTGTTAGACTTTGAGTTCTACTGATCACTCGGTTGGGTTGTACACCGGGGAGGGCCTGACGATGACTCTCTGGGGTGTGTATCCCATATGGGTACAGGGCCAGTACACCTCGGGAGGTTATATTGTGATGATGATTATGGTATTGTATTCCGGAATATTTGTGATGGCACTCTGATTTCTGTTGAATATTCATTTGTTGTACATATTCTGTAATCGTTGTACTTGCACTGGCATTTTTGCAGACCCCTTCGGGGGTGGATATACTTGTTGTGTATTCAGGTTCTGGTCCAATGGGAGAGCCAGCACAGGGCGGACACGAGCTTGGTGGGCAGCATTGATATCGTGTACTATTTTGAGTTGGTGGTCGTATTGTCAAGGTCATGATTGTGTTTTGGTTTTGTGCTCGCACGGGTACTGTCATGTGTTGTCATTGAGTTGTTTTTGATTGTTGATGGTGCTATTGCATCAGCTGTGGACTGTTGTATCAGTTGTGATACTACGGGACGATGTGTTATTTGGTTTTGTAATATATGTCGTATTGGAGACAGTTTGTTCTTTTAAATAAGTGAACGTTGCGGTTTGTTAATTTTAATGAGTTTTATGAATATTAACCTAGTATGTTCTCCAAAAGAGAATCTACGGCGTTGTACTATCACCGTATATGATAGGGATGTTACAGAATATGGTATCGGAGCTTAGGTTTATGGATACCTAGGTTGTCAGTGTTTTTGGGTCTGTTAAATTGAGTCAGTCGTTGTCTACGATATCAATGGCATGCTACCACCCTATGCTGCCTATGCTGGAAGACTCTTCGAATGTTAGTTGGTTCTTTCCTTCCGAAGTAATTACCTTTGTCATTGTGCAATCTATTATTGTAATCGTTTCCTTGTTGAACCATTCTTATTCCTCAGTATGCCGAGAGATAGAGCTATCCATCAATGCGGCCGAGGCCGTGGCAGAGTAGTAGTATCTGGGTCTGAGAGGTCCGTTTAAGAATCGGCATCTTGTTCTGCGACTAGATCAGACCCGATCCCTTCGGGAGGTTCAGATGGAGGCTCGGAGGCCGAAGTGCCTAACGTTCTTCAACAAGTCATAACGCAAGTGCACCAACTGGCATAAGTGGTGCATAATATTAATACTGGCAGGGCGGTTGAGGATCGATGGCTTCAGAAGTTATGAAGATGAACCCTCCCAGATTCGATGGTTCCGGTGATGTGAACAACTGGGATCATTGGTTAGTTGAGCTGGAAAAGATCTTTAACGGTATTGGCTGCCTGGAAGCCAAGAGAGTCCCAATTACTCAATATCTGATGGTTGATGACGTGTTGGATTGGTGGAGAGCTGTTAAGCCCAGGGACCGCGACATCACTTGGGAAGAATTTAAAGAACTGATGGAAGCACAGTATTGCCCAGCGCCGGTACAGTTAGCAAGAGTCAGCGAATTTTTTAGAGCTCAACCCGAGGATGTTCCTATTTCCAAGGCAGTCAAGACATACAACAAGCAGTTAGTGTATGTCCAAGATCGGGTTAAGGATGGGATAGACAAGATACTTCATTTCGACGCAAGGATGAAACCGGAGGTCCGAAATTATATGGCGGGCCTTGGTTGCACTACTTTGAGGGAATATCGGGACAGAGTGCTTGCTTATGAGATTGTGTCAGTTCCGGATCCTACGGTTTTGACTTCGAAGAAACCAAAATTTCTGGTTGTTTTCGAGGCAACGGATCGCGTAAGCCTCAACCTTCTGTGCAATCTTATATTGGTTCCCCACAACCCAGTGGAGGAGCGTCGAAAGTTTGTTTTAATTGTGGAATTCTTGGTCATTTCAATTTCCATTGTTCGTCGCGCCCTGTTACTTGTTTCACGTATGGAAAGCCGGGACATCGGGCGTCTTATTGTGAGAGAGCGAGTATAATCCTTGCCAAGCCGTCCCCTATTTCAGCAGGCACCGTCTCGAGTCAACCAACTTCGAGTGTCGGAAGGATGCATCTAGTATTGGATCAGCTCTACCCCGATTGTATGAGATGAGGCGAGCTGATGACGTAGGGGATGCAACTACGTCACGTATTGTTTTTATTCTTACAGACCCAGTAGATGTATTATTCGATTCTGGATCTACCTTTATATCATTGTCTTATGTTAATCATCTGAACCTTATTGGTCTCCTGCATGTGAAACTTTTATCGTTGGACTGCCGAGTGGGGAAAGGATAGTTGGGGATCGACAAATTGTCAATTGTCCTGTAACAATCGGCGGTAAAGATTGGCCATCTGATTTGATTGTGATAGACATGAAGGGAAAAGACTTAATTCTGGGTGATAACTAGTTAGATCATCATGGAGCAATAATAGATTATCGTCGAAATATAATTTCAATCATTGATCAGGATGGTGCGGAAAATGTTTTTGAAGGACTGAAACCCGGTAGTACTGGGAAGATTATTCGAGCCATGAAGGCTGTGAAATTGTTGAACGAATGTTGTACCGGTTATTGGTGTTACGCAATGAAGTCAGAAGCTGACGAATTTCAGTTATCTTCTATTCCAATTGTGAACGAATTTCCAGATGTATTTCCGGATGATTTTTCGGTATTGCCGCCACATCGTGAAGTGGAGTTCGTTATCAAACTAGAGCCCAATGCAGCGCCAATATACAAGGCTCCATACAGAATGGCCCCATCGGAAATGTTAGAATTGAAGAAACAATTGGTTGAACTGCTGGACAAAGGTTATATTCGGCCTAGTGTGTCGCCATGGGGTGCACCGGTATTGTTCGTACAGAAGAAAGATGGATCGTTATGGCTATGTATTGACTATCGTTAGTTGAATAAACTCACTATAAAAAACAAGTATCTGTTTCCAAGAATCGATGATCTATTTGATCAATTACAAGGGGATACAGTTTTCTCCAAGATTGACTTGAGGTCGGGATATTATCAGCTGCAAATTTGGGATTCGGATATTCCTAAAATGGCATTCCGAACGAGGCATGGACATTACGAACTCGTAGTTATGCCATTCGGTTTAACAAATGCTCTGGAAGCGTTTATGCAACTTATGAACAAAACATTTATCGAATATCTCGATAAATTTGTGGTGGTGTTTATTGACGATATCTTAATCTATTCCAAGAGTGAGGCAGAGCATGAGGAACACTTGAGAATTGCATTGAGTATTTTGAGGGTTGATATGCTTTATGCTAAATTTTTTAAGTGCGAGTTCTGGCTTAGAGAAGTTGCTTTTCTTGGGCACATTATATCAGCCGATGGTATTCGGGTAGATCCTCAGAAGGTTGAAGCGGTCTTAGCTTGGGAACCCCCGAGGAATGTTGAGTAGGTTCGGAGTTTCCTGGGATTAGCTGGTTATTATCGTCGATTTGTCGATGAATTCTTGAAAAATTTTCGACCACTCACTCGACTCTTGCAGAAAACTTAGATGTTTGAATGGAGTGATGAGTGTCAGAAGAGTTTCGACAAGTTGAAAAAGCGGTTGACTACGTCACCGATTCTAGCCTTACCGCAAGGAACGGAAGGTTTCGTTATCTATAGTGATGCTTCTAAACAAGGATTGGGATGTGTGTTGATGTAAAACGATAGATTAGTGTCTTATGCGTCTCGACAATTAAAGCCATATGAGATGAATTATCCCACCCATGACCTGGAGTTAGCCGTTGTGGTGTTTGCGCTAAATATTTGGAGGCATTATTTGTATGGTTCTTCTTCTCGAGTGTATACGGATCATGAGAGCTTGAAGTATATATTCACGCAGAAAGAGCTTAATATGCGCCAACGGCGATGGTTGGATTCATCGTATAATCCTTTGAACTTTTTTAGTGTATGGACTCCTAAGCATATTCTTGTATCTTCAAACCGATTATGACCAGTAGGTGGAGATTATCAAGTTGTTATGTTTTACACATTGGAATCATGCGTTTTGTAACGTAGGACGAAGGGAACTTAGGATACTTTCTCGAGATCAAGATGAATTATGGTGTAGTAATGATGATACGTATCCTGGTGTCTCGTAGTCATTTAATCCATAAAGATCTTTCATAAACCGTATGAGCATGATATGCACGGAGTTGGCATGTATTAACACTGAGGATTTCATGAGTTTTCATCACCTTTAGCTCAAGTTTTACCAAGTAGTGACTGCCATGCACGATTAGCGCACGCTAAGATGTATATATTAACGTGCGCTATTGGGAATGAGTAACGTGCGCTACGTTGGATACGTAACGTACGTTACATCATCGTGCGGGTCGCTCGTGAGAAGACTGCCGATACAGCCTAGCGACGCTAAACCTGGTCATTTGCGTACGTTAACGGGCAGGCTTAGCGCACGTTACGTAGAGTACGTAGCGCGCGCTAAGTAGTTCAGACAGAATTCATTTTTTAGAGCTTGCGGCCGTAAACCGGATTGTTAGACGTTCGTACGAATTGAGAGGAATTCTTTATTATTTCTTAGGTCCGAGCCTTTCATAGGGGACGATCAAAGGGCGGTGACATACGGACGCGTGTCATTTGTTGGAGTATTTCCATTCTTGCCATTTTCGAGGCAAGTATCATATGTTGAGTTTGATTTATATTGGAACCTTGATCATGCTTATGGTTTTGTTCATGTTGTTAAATATGAGATGTATTTCTGTAATTTCTCGTGGTATTCGTTGTTAATTGTTCGTATTGATGAACATATTGAAATGCATATATGTATGCATAATTGATTGGTTTATGGTATAAATGATCCGAGGGGATCATGAGGATCTATGCTGAGGGCGCTGGATCGAATGTCCACCATGCGTTGGTCCGATGGGATCATCATGGGGATCTATGCTGAGGGCGCTGGATCGCTGGACGGGTTTTCCACCATGCGTTGGTCCGACAGGATCATCATGGGGATCTATACCAAGGGCGATGGATCGCTGGATTACCCTGTATTGTGTTGATGGAATCGTGAGGATTCACATCGTTGGATTCCGATGACGGAAGTCCGTTTTGCATGTTTTATGATGCACTGATGATTTATGTATTATGATACTTGTACTAGCATTGTTTTGCTAACCCCTTCGGGGGTGGACATTGTTTTGATGTTCAGGTAGCCGAGGAGCGGGGAAGCAACCACAGTTGCGACAGGACGATGAAATGGCCCAGTGATGTGGTTGATGTTTATTGTTATTGTGATTTGTCTTCTTGGTTCATTTAGTACTCGAGTACGTCTGTTTTAATAATGTCATTTCGATATGGTTGTATAAGTTAACTCATTGGATCAGTTGAACCAAATCTGTATTTTGAACTTTAGTTGTACGATTGGATTATATTTATATTTCTTTTAAATTAGCCTTGTAAACCCTTACTTAAAGGGTTTACGGCGCTGTAATTGTTCCGAATATCTCGGGGTGTTACAGAGATTACTTCAAGGAAATGTCATAAGTAAATCTCAATATAGCAGTATGTCAATAAATCCTTAAACCTAAGATTATCATAGTGCCCAACATGATAACTACTATGCCTTATACCATTTTGTATGAAGATGTGATTCTTTTCATTTTAGCCAGCATCACTTCAGCTCGAGGTTGTTGTACTAACAGGGCTTCCAGTGCAGCTGCATCCAAATGCCTAAGACATTTGTTGATGTGATATTTTTCTGGATTTCCCTTGTCCATTCCCAGGTGCTCCAAAATCCAGCTGATTTGAGTTCCATAGGTCAACTTCTGGCTGAATTTCTTATTAGTATTGTCCCAGTTGACCTTTTTCACTTCTTTCACTAACTACCGGAAGATATAGTCAGGAAAGTTAATTTTCTGTCTTTGCATCTGTCACGCCCCCAACACCGGGAAGGACGAGGGTGCGACGCATCGGTCGATCAATAAATCAAAGTGCAACAATAAATAGCGGAAGCAAAATAACGATTAGATAGTAATTCAAGACAACGATCTTAACCCGATGTATTAAGATTCGTTGTGACAAAAGCTGATAATCAAAATTACAATGATCATAAGTTTGCAGCGGAAAAATACCAAACGAGTTAAGTACGAAGCATAGTTAACTATTACAAGTTGGGATAACAACAGAAATTCTAAGTCTTGATGGCAATCTTCTATTCAGTTTCTTCCTCGAAAACTTCTTCGTCTTCGACTGGTAGCTCATGCTCTGGTTTTAAAACAGAAAAACGGTGGGGTGAGACAAAAGGTCTTAGTGAGTGGGTGATCGTGTGCGAGTGTGGCTCTTTTCTTTGAAAATTTTTAAGTGATGCATGATTTTATCAGTTATGAGAAAGTAGAAACAATTACAATTACATCGGAATTTTATAAAAACAATAATCATTATGTAGTTATAATATTATAATCCTGTCCCCATGGATGGATGTCAAGTCAAGCAGTCAGTCAATCAGTCAATCAGTCAATCCATTTTCGAATCCTGCCGATGTGGACTTTGGATTCTATACTCTCCTTATTACTCCTAGCAATATAGGTCGTCGCCCCAAGATTTGGACCGTCACCCCAATAGCTGAGCATTCGCTCTTACACTTAGCGTGTGCTTCCTTATCTATTATCTGGGCTCGGTATTTCCTTAGCTGTGGGTCAATACCCGTATCA
The DNA here is from genome assembly GCA_033398695.1 of Orobanche coerulescens. Taxonomy (NCBI): domain Eukaryota; kingdom Viridiplantae; phylum Streptophyta; class Magnoliopsida; order Lamiales; family Orobanchaceae; genus Orobanche; species Orobanche coerulescens. The sequence goes on along the minus strand of CM065815.1, from coordinate 87,239,685 downwards.
AACCATAATCGCGATTATACCCCAAGTCTACGACCCAGGTCCCTTGAAACACTTCGTTCCTCGATTATGGGAATAGAAAACAACGGTAGCCTTGTTCATAAACCGCAGTCGTGATGCTCGATCCAAGACTCGGTCTAACTGTCCCGACTCAATTTGGGACTCTAGAGGTGGCTCCTACAACTCAATAGGTGGCCCGGGATTGTATGTCGGCTCTCTGTTTCGTATGGGCTCAAGAGGTGGCCCCCGTCCGTCGACGTGGCACTTTGTCCCGATAGAGTTAGAGGCGGACCCGTCCGTGTCACCTTGTTTGTATAGCACATAGTTCCCGGATAGTCACAATTATCAATTTGATATATTTCACAAGTATCACATAAACATTCGGTCAGTGAGGTTAATAGCGTCTTTTGATTAAGTATGGAATATGGTTAATTATATTTGTGGCATAGTAATACGGAATAGGACTTGTATATAAATTCAAAAACATCCTCAATAATTTATTAAGGTATTCTGGGTCAGGTCAAATATATTAGATGGATAGGTTCGATGAAACGAAAACGAACCTGGAATAGGTTGGAAGGACGTTTACCCTTAGGTTCAAGCCTAAGTGTTTGGAGTATAAAACAAAATCCGATGATTATAAAAATTTATGAGGAAGCCAAAAATACTTCCTCGACTCCATATTTAAGGAAAAATTCGGAAATTTTCAGTTTCGGGACTGAAATTTCCAGAAATTACGGTATCGCCCCAAAACTTAAAAAAATCATTCCGAGGCTTATAGAGCTATGAATTTACCTCGGAATTTAACAAAATTTTACGAGATGACTCGTGATAAACCTGGAAGTCCAGATTAGTGAAAATTCCAGAAAAATTCGGACTTGGTCCATACTTTTTGTTTTCTTGCATTTTGACCCCGAAATTATTTTAAAATTACAATTTGGACTAATAAGTTTAGATATCGAACTCCTAATCGCTTGAAACTTTATGGACAGCCCACACATGATATAATATATACTGTACAAGGTCCAGAATGTTTTATTTTCCTAAATTTCAGTTTAGTACCCAAACTTTAAGAAATTATGAATTATGCCTAAAAGTTCCGTTTACTCATTTCAAATCCCGTTTTGGCCATAAATAATTTATCCACATACCATATATTAGTCAATATAACACAATTTCCAGATTTTTCGATAGAGTTTACAAGAAATTATGAAGAAGCCATGAAATTTCAAATTCACATAATCGAACTTTATCTACCAAATCAGTGGCAACTTGAACCCATAAAATATAATGCATGTTAATATAGCCATATATATAAATCTCAAAGGCATGCATGTATATAAAATTTCAGATTCATATATGCTTTGCAAAAATCATAATTCTTGAGACTTAAAATTCAAGAAAGACAAGAGATATAATCCCAAATACAAAAATCATGGTGTAAATATATAAGTAAACATGCATGTCTCAACATGTTCCTCAAAAACATATTTATAAAATTTTTAGAATTAAACATGCATCACAAAACCATAAATTTCATTTGCTTTTGGGATTTTTGAAGAGACTTTTTACCCACCTTGATTTCTTGCCGGAAGTAAACGGTTCTAGGTCTCGGAAGTTGAAAGACGATTTCTCCCCTTCACCTCTACTTGGTTCGGCCGAAACATCATACACCAAGGATGTGTATTTTATTTGCATGTTAAGATTTTAGTTAGCTAAGTAAGATTATAATCATAAATTATGGAAGAAGGTGTAGGAATTGAATTACCTATTTTCTTGTTGAACTTCTTCTTCCTCCTCTCACTACTTGAGCTCGGCCCTCTCTCCCTCTTCCTCTCAATGCAGATTTTATTTTGTTGTTGAAAGTGTAAAGTATGGATATTGCTAAGTGTAAGTGTTTATATGATATTTTTAGGGCTTGGAGAGGTGTTGTTGAAGGGAAGACTAATGACATGTGTCTAAGGTGTTTTATGAGGGTGTCTTGCATGGGGGACATGAGGGCTCTAGAAACCACACATCATTCTTCCTCTTTTTCTTCCCTTGGCCGCCCATATGTGTGTGTGTGTGTGTGTGTATCATCTTTTTTTTGTTAATTTAAGAGTATAATTATAATTGTAATAGTTGGTAATTTAATTAATTGGGTTGGGCTAGTTAGTTAGTTGTAAAGTATGTTGGGTTGAGCCCAATTTATTAAGTTTATGTTTTAAGTCTTGGCCCATTAGTTATTTCAGTATGTTATTTAATTAATATGTGTGCTAAATATTTAGTAAAATTTAAATTTGGGTGATTAACAATTAATCGATCGAATCATCAAAGGGTTCGTAACAAAATTTATTCATAACAATGAGATGATATCTTACAACTATATATACTAAGTCTAACACTTATATAATTTTTTTTATGGGGTTTTACATCATCATTGCCCCTATCACGGTGTATTTTTATGTGGACATCTAATCAAAGCAACCTGACATGCCCATTAGAATTTTGTTGGTCATGTCCATTATGAAGAGAAATTCCTTCTGGAATTCCTCCTCCTTTGCAATGTTCCTCATTTTGCTCGGCTGATCTGGTATCTTAATCCATTGCCAAATATCCAGATGATTTTGTTTTAGAGCCTCCACCGCTATTCTGTTGTTCTTCATTTCGAAAGTATCAAAGGTACTTTGCTGGTTGATGATGATGCTTTTTCCAAAGATTGACCTTTCTATGCCCAGTTTAATTACTCGTGCTTTCTTAAAAAAACAAATGATCGCTTCCTTGTATATTTTGGAAGGATTGATGCATAGGTAATGGTAGATACCATTTCCTAGATCAAGTCCACCATGAGAAGGGTTTTGTTGGACTCTAGAAGTCCGACAAAGTCCACCATGATGCTGAAAATGATTTGCTCCTTCACGACCTTCAAGTTGATGTTTTTGAAGTAAGCCTTGTAATCTATTTATGCAAATTGAAAGTGTTTTCAGCTTAGAGAAAAGTTCGAATTTTTTATACTGGAAAACTAGGGTTCTTGCTCAGAAAGTTGAAGACGATAAGTTTTTATTGATAATTTCAATCGTTTTAAATAACGAATGTTTTGAAGTTGGTTTCAAAGAAATTTAATTGTGAAGTGGCGGTTCAATTTTTCAAAAACCGTGCAGTGGTGATTAGACAACATGGGGTAGATGTGGGGTTTTTAGAATTTGTGCATATAATCCACATGTGATTTGAAATAAGATAAATTAGTTACTGAGATTAGGATCTTAGCCGGTTGACTATTTGACTGTTTCACTTCTGACCCAACTGTGTTTTGATCCTGGTTGAATTTCCTCATCAGCTAGGTTCTTTGATCCTTGGTGAGATTCTGCATCAGCTAGGTTGTTTGATCCTGGCTGATTTTTCGTAGCAGCTAGGTTCTTTGATCTGGTTGAGTTTCGTCATTAGCTAGGTTCTTTTATCCTAGTCGATTTTTCGCATTTCTTGAAGTAAGTCTCATAATCCATTTCTGCAATTTGGAAGTGTTTTCAGTGTAGAGAAGCATTCGAATTTTGCTATTGGAAAACTAGGGTTCTTGGTCAAAAATTGAAGATGATAAGTTTTTATTGATAATTTCAGTCGTTTAAAATAACGAATGTTTTGAAGTTGGTTTTAAAGAATATTTAATCCTGAAGAGGCAGTTCGACTTTTCCGAAAACATGCGGTAGTGATTTGACAACATTGGGTAGATGTGGGCTTTCTAGATTCATGCATAATAATCCACACGTGTTCTTAAATCAGATAAATTAATGTTACTGAGATTAGGATCTTAGCTGATTGACTATTTGACTATTTCACTTCTGACCCAGTCATGTTTTAATCCAGGTTGAATTTCCTCATCAGCTAGGTTCTTTTATCCTCACTAAGTTTCCGCATCAGCTAGGTTTTCCAGTGCCGACCCCCTTATCGAATAAGAAGTGGAACGTTTTACTCTCAAATACACGGACTAGTTTCTATATGTATATTTACGAGTTAGGTATGCCAGTAACTACCAGTAAATAAAGAAACATCCATTGCCTTATATTGATGATTTACATAATAACAGGTACAATGACCTCACTCAACATCCTCTGAGTGGCATTCGAGGGCATACTCCTAACAATCTCCCACTTGCACTCAATGCCACACACTATGGTATCTAATACCTATGCTCTCCAGATGACGCTCCAAGCTAGTCTGAGAAAGTGGCTTGTTTAGTGGATCGGCGATGTTGTCGGCCGAGTCTACTCTGTGCAGCACAATGTATCCCTTGCGAACAAATTCTCTTACGAGATGATACTTTCTCGCAATATGTTTGGTGCTGTTGTGAAACCTGGGCTCCTTGGCCTGCGCTACAGCTCCGTCGTTGTCGCAAAGATGAACAGGCATCTCAAAGACATGGTATCACTTGAAGTTCTCCCGAAACTTCTTAATCCGTAACCCTTCCTTGGAAGCCTCCGAGGCCGCTTGATACTCACCGACAGTGGAATCAAGATCGCGCTTTGCTTGGCGCTACGCCAAGATATCGCTCCTCCATTAAGAGTAAATATGTAGCAGTAGACATCGAGTCGTCCTTCGCCTCCTTGGAAGTCCGAATCAGTGAATCCCACCACATCCAATTCTCCACCGCCATACATCAGAACCATATCTCTAGTCCTTCTCAAGTACTTGAGAACGTGCTTTACGGCAGTCCAATGTTCCCTACCTGGGTTTGCCTGAAACCTACTCACCATGCTTACAGCATGCGCGATGTCAGGTCTTGTACACAACATAGCATACATAAGGCTACCCACGGCCGAAGCATATGGTATATTACTCATTTCCTTTCGTTTTTCCTCACTTTGAGGACACATCTTCAAGGAGAGTTTTATTCCATGTTGCATCGGTAGGAACCCTCTTTTAGAATCATCCATCTTAAATCACTTTAAGATCTTATCTATATATAGGGCTTGGGAAAGGCCTATTGTTCTCTTCGCTCTATCCCGGTAGATTCGAATTCCAAGAATATAGGTTGCTTCTCCCAAGTCTTTCATGGAGAAATTACTCGAGCCAAGATTTTACAGAACTGTGCATTCCCACATCATTTCCTATTAGTAGAATATCATCCACATATAGTACTAAGAATGCGATCTTGCTCCCACTAACCCTCTTGTATACACAAGGTTCCTCTTCATTTTGCACGAAGTCAAACTCTTTGACCGCCTCATCAAAACGAAGGTTACAACTACGCGACACTTGCTTCAGTCCATAAATGGAACGCTGAAGCTTGCACACTTTCTGAATATCGACTTCGGACACAAAGCCTTTAGGCTGCTCCATATAGATTTCCTCCTCGAGGAATCCATTAAGGAAAGCCGTATTTACGTCCATTTGCCATATCTCATAATCGTGGTAGGCAGCTATAGCAAGCACATGCGAATAGACTTGATCATGGCTACAGGCGAGAAGGTATCGTGGTAATCGATCCCTTCTTTCTGGGTATAACCCTTTGCCACAAGCCTGGCCTTATAGGCGTCAACCTTGCCATCACCATCAGTCTTTCTCTTATAGATCCACTTGTTCCCAATAGGCACTATGCCCTTGGGGCGGTCTACTAGAGTCCAGACCTGATTGACATGCATCGAGTCCATCTCAGCTTCCATAGCTTCACGCCATTTCGCGGAGTCTACATTCACCATCGCTTGGTCATAGGTTGTCGGGTCGGTCTCTTGGCTATCACTGGGAACCTCATGGAGACCCAGCTCCTCCAAGTGCACAAGCCCATACCTCTCAGGTAAATGAGACACCCTACTAGACCTACGAGGTGGTTGTACTTGTGTTTCAGAAAGTTCGGTTCTAGTTTCTTGCACAGGTGTCTCCCGAGGAGTTTCATTGTATTCTTCTAAAGAAATACTTCTACCTGCTCCGCATTCCTGAATGAACTCATCTTCCAGGAAGTGTGCTTGTAAAGCAACAATGATCTTTCAATCTTCGGGCATGTAGAATAGATATCCCATCATCCCAGACGGGAATCCAATGAAACATCCCTTCGCAGACCTAGCTTCCAACTTTTCCACCTTAGTATTCTTGACATAGGCGGGACATCCCCAAATCCTAATATGATTAAGACTTGGTTTCCTTCCTTCCCACATCTCATGTGGAGTTTTAGGAACGGATTTGGAAGGACATCCGTTTAAGATATAAGCGGCAGTCACGAGTGCATACCCCCATAGGTAAATTGGTAAGTCAGTATAGCCCAACATGGAACGGACCATGTTTAACAAGGTCCGGTTCCTTCTTTCTGACACACCCTTTAACTGAGGAGTACCTGGAGGTGTTAGTTGTGAAACTATTCCATGTTCCTTAAGGAACGTGTCAAACTCCGTACTCATATACTCGCCACCTTGGTCCGACCGAAGTGCTTTGATATGATTACCAGTTTGTTTCTCGACTAGGGCCTTGAATTCCTGGAATTTCTCAAAGGCCTTGGATTTATGTTTCATTAAGTATACATAACCATACCTAGTTTGGTCATCTGTAAACGTAATGAAATATCGATATCCGTCACGTGCTGCTTCCAAAGCACCACATACATCGGTATGTATTAATCCTAGTTTATCAGCGGCTCTTTCAAATGTCCCTGTGAAGGGGGGCTTAGTCATTTTGCCTTTAAGACAAGATTCACAAGTAGGAAAGGGATCTGATCCCAATGGACCCATAAGTCCATCTTTTTCCATCTTGTAAACCTTGGTCTGACCAACATGACCAAGTCTAAAATGCCATTTCAAAACTTGATTGGTTTCATCCCTACCACGTTTTCTAGTCATAGTATTCACAACTACTTTGTTGCTGAGATTTAGATGATACAATCCATTCAATAATATAGCAGTACCCACTAGTTTATTTCTAAAATAAATTTTGCAGGAACCATCACCAATGAAAAATGAAAGCCTTTTCGGTCCATGACCAGAATGGATACAATGTTTTTGTGCCCCTTGGGCAAAACAAGTACATCTTCTAAAGTCAAAACAAAACCGGATTCTAAACCCAAAAGAAGTGATCCTATGTCGGTCGCCTCGACACTATGCCCGCTTCCGACTGTGATCATAACTTCTCCAGCTCCAAGCTTACTACTTTGTTCCAGATCCTGATTCACGGTACAAATATGAGAACTAGCACCAGAATCCAGTATCCAGGAAGTTGAAAATACAGTAGCAGGACAATTTGTTTCCAAAACTAAAAGTTCTGTACCTGAAGTGCCATGAAGAATCGGACAATCTCTAGCCCAGTGGCCCAGCTCACCGCACTTGAGACAAGCATCCTTCTTCTTCTTGTTCTTCAGAACCATCGGAGCCTTGCCCTTACCCTTATGGTCCTTAACTTGTGGTCCAGTTTCCTTCTTGGTCTTTTTCTTCTTGTTCTTAGACCTCCGAGGTCCAGAAGAAATCACAAGAGCAGACTCCTTCATCCGCGGAGTCTTCATCTGAGACTGAGCGGTCACAAGTTTGTTCATTAGCCCAGCTAAATTACATGCAATCTCATTACAGTTGAAGTTCATAACAAACTGTGAGAAGGAATCAGGGAGAGACTGTAGGATAAGGTCGGTTTGGAGAGAAGTATCCATTTTAAAATCAAGATCCTCAAATCTCTCGATCATGGATATCATTTTGAGGACGTGTTCCCCAACCTTCTCACCTTCCTTCATCCTTGCACCGAACAGTTGCTTGGATATCTCATATCTAGTAGTTCTGTTGTGCTCACCATAAAGTTCGGTTAAGTGAGATAGAATCTGCCTAGCAGAAGTCATTTTCTCATGAGCTCTCTGAAGCTCATTAGACATGGAAGCCATCATATAAGCACGGACTTTCACGTCATCCTTAACCCACTTTTCATGGTTTTCAATCTCTTCCTGATTTGCTCGGGTTCGCACAGGAGGCGCTTGTTGTTGCCCGAAATATTTATCCGAAGATGAAATACTGCTGGAATGGACGGACAACAAACAAGGTTGTGGGAGCACTTCCGAGGGGCTGTAAATAACACTAGATTTGCCGGGTTTGTTAGGCCCAGGCTTGAATGCTCTCGCGAGATGTTATTAATACAAATATTCGTGGATACAAGTATTAATGTGAGAATCCAAGTAAAATGAGTGTAAAAAGATCCTATAATCCAGCTCTTGAGCGAAGCTTTGGTGTTCTCCTTCTCGGCCGATAGTCTTATGTGTGAGAGAGGCTGAGAGAGAAGAATGGACCGAGAGATAGCTGTTGCCAAGAGTAGGAGAAAGCCAAGTTGTCTGTAAAATCCCATGGGTGCTGAAGTTCTGGAGCCTTTCAGGGAGTAAAAATTCGGTTCTAATTCGAGAGCTGTCCAAGTGCAAGGAGCCTTCTATTTATAGGGGCTGAGGTGCCTTGTTTCCTGGCGGGCGATCGCCTTTCGGCCAATATAATAATGGAGCGATCGTCTTTAAGTCACATGGGCTGTCTGCCTAAAGTCCAAGGCTGCACGCGTCCGGGGTCAGTGTCACGGGCGGTCGTACTGACACCTTTCGGCGGGCCTGTTGGCTGGTGGAAAGATGATGACAGGCTGTGGTCAATGATCCGTGAAATGCGGATCTTGTCTCGGCTCTGCACGTGGGTTCTGTCCTGGACTTCGGCCTTTGCCGACTGTGTGATCGTCGGCTTCAAGCGGTATGAGGCGATCATCATTGGTCGGTCACCAGGGGTCGGCATCGGTCGGTCACCAAGGGTCGATCGCCAAGTGTCGAGAGATGATCGTCTGCTAGTCGGTCACCAGGAGTCGATTGCCAAGTACCGAGAGACGATCGACTTAGATGTCGATTGCTCGGCACCGGGACTTGTCCTGGGACCTTCGGTCGGCTGATCTACCTCGATTGCCGGGCTAAGGCTAGGTCGCCTGGTCTCTGATCGGCAGTTCTGCCTTGGCTGCTCGACTGTGGCACGGTCGCCCGATCTCTGACGAGGTCGCCCGATCTCTGAGGCGATCGCCGGTCGAAGAGTATAATTCTCGACACAACAATTGCCCCCCTGCTTGCTCCGATGTTGAAGACATGGGGCGAGGTGGTTCTTGCTGGCGATCGTGTAAGATGAGGACGGGCGATCCGTTGAGCTGACTTTGGATTCGGACTTGGGCGATCTAGTCGATTGGCTAGCTATCTTTCGGTCTTGTACCTGCAAAAAACAACATTGGTCGATCCCCCTCAGAAACTTGATGGTTTCGTCGTTTGAGGAGTCGTACACAGTTGCGGAGTTCGATGGACCGACTCCATGACCATGTCTTGTGCGCGAACGACATTGACTGTCTCGTGACTCATTTTATTGTGAGGGTCCTATGTTAGGCTGCGCCTCGCCTCGTATTTAAACGAAGGGCGTGCGGTTTTGATCTAGAGGAGTCCTTGCGCGGGGCGTCATCGGATTAATCAACTCCACTTCCGCGGCTTGTTAGCTCTGCTTCCACCTCGGCCCGCCATGTAGATGGCGAACCTCGACGGTGTACGTTGAGACGGGGGTAGTGACGCGTCGCATTGTCTGGGTTCACCATGTTAGATGATGAACCTTTGAGGGCGGGCGATCATGTCCACTGATTAGTTTTGGAGGGCCCTCAAACTACGCCGGCCTCGTATTTAAACAAAGGGCGGGCGATCTTGGCCCAAAGGGACCTTGCACGGCCGAAGCAGCCGGTTCCATCGACTACCAGGACCATGGCTGTATGTTGCGTGGTGGAGGCGATCTCGTGCCGTAGTCCACCATGTTAGATGATGAACTGTCGATGGCGAACGAGTCCTCCGGTTTTGATGATGTTTCTTGATAATGGCGATCGGGCTGGAAGACTGGTGATCGTCGCTCGGCTGCCGATCGCGTTATTCATAGGTTGATATCGGCGATCGGGCTGGAGATCGTCGTTCGGGCGCCGATCGCGCTGCTCATAGGCTAAGAAGAAACCTTTGCCTGGCCAGAAAGTCTGCGGCCTTAGCTCGGAAGATCGCATAGGTCGATGGTTGGTCTTTCGTAAGATGCCTGAACATAGGCGAAAGACCATGGAATCCTCCTAGGACTGCGTAGAGGGCGATCTCATCGCTTACGGGCTCGCCGTTGAGGATGATCTCATCTACCCGGTCGATGTAGTCCGAGTCGGACTCTTCTTCCCCTTGCTTGATTCGCATCATGCGATGGGGACCTTCTGGCCGAGCGACCCTGGTGGCGAAGTACTCTGTGAAGACGTTCGCCAGTTGGTTAAAGGAGCCGATGGACCTAGGCGGCAATGAGGTGTACCACCTGTGGGCTAGGTCGTCCAGCGTCAGAGGGAACATTCGGCACCTGGTCGCGTCATATGCCCCACACCCGGTCATGTAGATGTTGAACTTGCTCAGGTGTGTTTCGGGGTCCGATCTCCCCTCGTACAAAGGTGTTTGAGGAGGAGCGATCTTGTGCTGCACGGGGGCGAGCTCGATGTGGACCGCGAGCGGCTCGCTCGGCTAGGCGATCTTGCTTTTGGCGCCAGCCCCGGATTCCAGGAGCGCCTTCATGTCGTTGAGCTAGCGTTGCATCGCGGCCATCGCCGTGGCTCGGTCGCTCGTGGATCGGCTTTGGGAGCGGGAGCCGAGGCGATCGTGTACCGATCTCCTGACTCCACTACTGCCGACCTTGGCTATTTGGCGAGGGGGAGCCAGACGGCTGAGCTGCCTTCTAGGAGTCGGATAGGCCGAGCTCCTGGTGACGGACTCGAACTCCGTCGTCTCGTGGATGGGGCCGGACTGCCCTGGTCGCCAAGATGGGTCGCTGCCCAGGCGATCCAAAACAGAGGTGCCCCGGCTGGCGAGCGCCTCTTCTTGCGTATGGGAGCCTCATGGCGATCGCGCAGTCAGCAATTCCCTGAACTTCCGTTTGGTCTTCCGGCGGATGGCCGAGGGGGTGATAGTGGGAGGCGCGTCGAGAGCACTACGTCGCTCCTGTAGGACGGCCATGGCCTCCTCGATGCATTCGCGATTTGGGCGATCGAGTGGGAGACAGGCCACCGCCTGAGGCGGGATCGAGCATCTCGGACTGCGGCGGCTACCTTCCGCCATCGGCTGTGGCTCGGACTGAGACGGAATGAGGCGTCTGGTGGGCTGGCCAGCGGCTTTCTTCGACGCGGAGGCGGAAGACATGATTCTGAAAGCTTTCTCTGAAGAACAGTGAGTGTTTCTTCAGGTATATGCCCCGGATAATAGTGAGTGTTCTTCGAGACGGTAGGTATAAAAAATTGAGGGTTAGATCCCCTTCCTCTAGTGCCAATTGTTGTTGCCCGAAATATTTATCCGAAGATGAAATACTGCTGGAATGGACGGACAACAAACAAGGTTGTGGGAGCACTTCCGAGGGGGTGTAAATAACACTAGATTTGCCGGGTTTGTTAGGCCCGGGCTTGAATGCTCTCGCGAGATGTTATTAATGCAAATATTCGTGGATACAAGTATTAATGTGAGAATCTAAGTACAATGAGTGTAAAAAGATCCTATAATCCAGCTCTTGAGCGAAGCTTTGGTGTTCTCCTTCTCGACCGATCGTCTTCTGTGTGAGAGAGGCTGAGAGAGAAGAATGGACCGAGAGATAGTTGTTGCCAAGAGTAGGAGAAAGCCAAGTTGTGTGTAAAATTCCGTGGGTGCTGAAGTTCTGGAGCCTTTCAAGGAGTAAAAATTCGGTTCTAATCCGAGAGCAGTCCAAGTGCAGGGAGCCTTCTATTTATAGGGGCTGAGGTACCTTGTTTCCTGGCGGGCGATCGCCTTTCGGCCAATATAATAATGGGGCGATCGTCTTTAAGTCACATGGGTTGTCTGCCTAAAGTCCAAGGCTGCGGCCGGCCAGTATGCGGTCGATGAGAAGCTTGACACGCGTCCGAGTCATTGTCACGGGCGGTCCCTGCGACACCTTTCGGCGGGCACAGCCATTTGGTGGAAAGATCTTTGACGGTGGTCAACGATCCGTGAAATGCGGATCTTGTCTCGGATCTGCACGTGGGTTCTGTCTTGGACGTCGGCCTTTGCCGACTGGGTGATCGTCGGCTTCGAGCGGCATGAGGCGATCATCATTGGTCGGTCACCAGGGGTCGGCATCGGTCGGTCACCAAGGGTCAATCGCCAAGTGTCGAGAGATGATCGTCTGCTAGTCTGTCACCAGGAGTCGATTGCCAAGTACCGAGAGACGATCGACTTAGATGTCGATCGCTCGGCACCGGGACTTGTCCTGGGACCTTCGGTCGGCCGATCTACCTCGGTTGCCGGGCTAAGGCTAGGTCGCCTGGTCTCTGATCGGCAGTTCTGCCTCGGGTGCTCGGTTGTGGCACGGTCGCCCGATCTCTGACGAGTTCGCCTGATCTCTGAGGCGATCGCCGGTCGATGAGTATAATTCTCGACACAACAGCGTTGGAATGTCCGTCTCCAAGACGTATCCCAGTGCCTCTATACTGAGGACAACCATCAGATTGCGGAGCCAATCCACAAAGTTAAGTCCCATTAAGGTGTTCTTTTCGAGGAGAATTGCGAGTGGATTCATTGTCATATTGAGATTTGAGTCTGCATTAAGTACGATAGATTAATTAGTGACTCATTCAATTATGTTCTGAGTATAGAATTAAGGTCTTTTCTATTCTTGTTACCCAGCTCCCACTATTTTTATCGGAATAACACACTCCCATGTGAAATCCGGAAGTATCGTCCCTCTACTTCATAGTGGTGATCGAGTTCTTTATAAATCTTAATAGAGGGCAACCGAACAGGTTTCAAGTCTATTAATTTTCATAAAGTGGTGTCCAACACCAACCCATCTAATGGATAATTCGATCTTCTTTTTCCCCTTGTTCACTCCCCTCAACCTATACAGTTTCTATGGTTCGTGAACAAGTTAAGTTTATACCATCGACTCAAATCAGTTTCACAATTGAATCTTATCCGACAACCTATCAGGTTTCTAGGGATAAAATTTGCTCCAACCGAAGGCATCCAATGCGCTCCCGGTAATTTATCCGTCCTCCCCGAACGACTACCCCGATAACTCGGAAGCATAGCACATCCGGTTTGGATTTCAATTTCCCGAAAACTCGATGAAGGGAAGGAAAACCATGAAACCTTATAAACTTAATAATTTATCGTGGGAGAATTTACGCGATTAACGTTACACTTTGCACATTAATCGTTTAAGCGCGTTTGTGGCATTCATACAATATTAAACAACCATTCACAACCTAGTTGCTACCAACATGTGGTTCATGGACCGTTCCTAGAAAACAAAAACTCCGTAATCTAATTACAAGTCTTCGTCTTGAATCTTCGTCTTCTCGAAATGGATCTTCCTCCGGTCTTCGTCATTACATATAAATTTTACATTGAAAATTGCATCCTAGATACAGTTTTTTTCTAGTAAAATAAATAGGCTCAAAATGGCCTTTACAACCCAATTGAATAAAACGAACGATTCAAAAACTAAGTCCACGAACCACATCCCCATTCAAAAGCATTCATCCAATAAATACTAAATAAATGGAAAGCGTAGAGATACATTGATCCAATCAACAATACGAACCGATCAAATCGATTCACACAATCGGTAATATGAAAACGTTCAAAATAATTCGGTCGATCATAAGTATTCCAATAAATCAATTTTCCCTTATAAAATAAAATACCATAAATCATTCTAATCATATTAAATCCAATTTAAAATGAGGGAAATCATTTTTAGGAATACACGAAGCAAACAAGCCCGAAACGGGTTCAAAATGGGTCGAACCGCGCCCGAAAACGCCACCAGGCAGCATGCAGGGCTGCCCGGCCCCCAGGCCGCGGCCCCGTCTGGCCCTTTGCCGGGCCAGCCAACAGCCACAGGCCGTGGCCCCGAGCCACAGGCCGCGGCCCACCTTTCGGACCACCCCCGGATCGTCCAACGACAATTCGGGGCTAGTTTTTCGACCGGATATCCAATATCTATATTCTCCAACATTCATATCTTCAATATAAATCATATTTCCAAGAAATTAAGATTTATATTTAGACATAAACTTACGAAAAATATAACTACAACAAACGTAAAAATAATATACCACGATTATGACTAAAATGATTCCAAATCATTCACCATCTAATCAAGCATTCCAAATGCCAATATCGTATATACGATCGCAAGACCTACTCTCCGATACCACTGTTGGGATTCGGTTCCTTAAACGAAGGCCCAGCGGAAGTGGTAAAATGAAAATTAATTCGATCCGAATCCCTATGAGGATTGATCGAGCTACGTATATACGAATATCAAAAACGAATTCACAAGAGATATAGAAACTCACCCTTGTAGTCCGTTGATTAGATGGATAACCTTCTCTTGAGCTATTCCCCAAGCTTTGATTGATCTCTACGAATCCAATCCGCTCCAAGATCTTGAACGATCCAACGCCGAAAGCACCGCGTCTCTACTTGCCACGCGCCGGAAAAACGATCGGAACAACAACACTCGATTAACCTCTATGGTTATGGCTAGAATCAAGTGATGAAGATTTTTATTATTACACTCTAAGTGTATAATATATCTCTCAATAATTTGTTTCTCTTAGAAAATATGAATGATGAAATACACAAAACAAAGTTTTCTCTTCCCTCTATCTTAGATGAATCTGCCGTAAGTGATTTCAAGGAGAAGAGAAAGAGAGTTTTTATTTTGGTCTTCAAAATCATTCACAAGATAATGTCTCCCACAAAATCTCCTTTTTCCTTATTATAAGAGATATGAAATCTCATATGTCACAAGTCTTCCAACATGAAATCAAGACTATGATCAAGGTAAGAAATCAAAGTGGGGTCGGCCTCTAGAAGAAATCGGATGAGTTCGGTTCGTTTCGGACTCCCGAGAGTCCAAACAGATAAACTACGATTTCGTTCTGATGTATTTATATCGATTAATTAATCCAATCAATTAATCATATCAAATACATGATAACATAATTAATTTCTCCAAGAAATAATTATATTCATGAATTAAATTAATCACCTAGTAATTTATTTAATCCATTAGGCCGTAAATCAATTTATCCAATAAATCGTTTTAGACTTCCAATGTCCCAAAATCAATTAGACATCCATTGTCCAATAAATTAGATATCCAATACCGAATATTTATAATGAGAGAACAAGCTCGATTCATTCCGTCGTCAATCTTAATGCGCGACTCGGTAGGTCTGTCTCAATCAGCAATGGGAGGAACCAAAGAGTAGTAGCACCACCTAGCCAGCCTGGTGGCCTACACTGTACCCCGATTGAGAACAAATGATTGGGATCATTGAAGAACCATTCTGTCGTGAATACCAATAAACGTATAAACCCTTCTTTCAAATGTCCCGATCAAGTTATGGGGTCACGGTCAGTCAAACTCCATCTGTACTTGACGCTATGCATGCGTTAATGCAAATCGAGATCATCGAGCTCTCGTGTATCTAATACAGCTAGCTCCAATGCTTTGGCCAAAGACTTATGATCTCATCTGCCAATAACCGCATAGGACATATAACCCGTTCACTAACAGGAGAAAGAATTCTATCTTGGTATTCAGTAGGACCTGCTACTTACCCATCAAGATGCACGTCGAGGTTGACCCCCGCCTTCCGGTTTATAGGGTCGAACTACTCTAATGAAAATCTTGACGTCACAAGCACATCCCTACTAAATCCTCAAGTCGAAGGTTCACGAATACCTATCACAACATTTCGATTCCATCATTGACTGTCCCGGAGTGAAATCCGTGTGACGAATCGAGGATGAGTTGGTTCGAGTATACTAATCTAATTAGCATTCCTATAACATGTGCTCCCACTAACCATTAGTGTTCGACACGCACTCTCCTTGTCAAAGAACACGTCATACAAGTCTTCACATAAACTTAACGCCCAGTCAAGTTTCATCAACTTGCGAACGATTAAGTATTTGAGCTATAAACCTTTCCAGTGTCGACCCCCTTATCCAATAAGGAGTGGAACGTTTTGCTCTCAAATACACGGACTAGTTTCTACATGTATATTTACGAGTTAGGAATGCCAGTAACTACCAGTAAATAAAGAAACATACATTGCCTTATATTGATGATTTACATAATAACAAGTACAATGCCCTCACTCAACATCCTCTGAGTGGCATTCGAGGGCATACTCCAAACAGTAAGATGCTAGTCATGATGTTTCCAACGATGATATCTGAAGTATAAACATTCCAACTTATAAAAATGATGTTGTTTGGATAATTCACCAATGGAACTCAATATCTTAATAGCATAATCCTCATATCCTTAATAACACGAATCCAAAGTAGGAGATAGTATTAACATACCTTATGATGAATAAAACACTGAAACAATAGGTAGACTTCAACCCCGGTTGCTTGTGTGTCACTTTAAAGTGAGTTTTTTCTTCAATGATCAAGTGTAAGTACTCTCCAATCTTCAATGATCAATCACAAGTGACGTCCAATCTCCAATGTTCGAGTAGAGGTGGTTTATGTGTGTTTAAGGAAGGTATGAGGCTCTCTGGTCTCTCAAGAACGAAGGACAAGTGAAGAGAATGTAAACCAAGTAAAATGGGGTGTTGTTCCTTTTATAACATTTCTGTTCGTATGTTATTTAGCGCACGCTATCACAGTATCCTTAGCGCACGCTAATATGCGTTGACTCCAAATCTGTCCAGGTTCGCCCGCGGGAATCTTATCCGCGCCCATGTCTGGCTGGCGTATGTGCTAGCCGCCTAGCTCAATAATTGACTGCCTAACGCACGCAATTCTTCGATCGTAGCGTGCGCTAGTTTTAGCCGATAACGCACGTTAAGTTACATCCTTAGCGTGCGTTATCACGAGTTTGCATGAGAAAATTTACATGATGCTATACTCATGTACAAAGATACAAATGTGAGAAATATCATATTCGAATTATCGAGATCACAATTCCGAATAATACAGGGCTCACATACAGATGAAATACTCAGTAATAAATCCGGATATTACATACTCTCCTACTAAAAAGGAGTTTGGTCCCCAAAATCAAGACGTAAGTAACTCTGGATATCTGGACTTCATGATATCTTCCGTTTCCCAAGTGGCTTCTTCCACTCCGTGGCACGGCCACTGAACTTTGACCAAAACGATTGGTTTGTTCCTCAACTGCTTAACTCGACTCTCGAGTATCCTGACCAGTCTTTCTTCAAACGTTCCATCTTGAGCGACTTCGATCTCGCCGAAATCAATGACATGACTAGGATCCGGTACATATCTCCGTAACTGGGATACGTGGAACATATTATGAACATGGCTCAATGATGGCGGTAATGCCAATCTATATGCCAACTCTCCAACTCTCTCGAGGATCTCGAATGGTCCGATATATCTTGTGTAACACCCCAATTCACAAATGGGTCATTACACGCCGTAGAACCCCCGTGAGGTCTACTAGGCTAACTCATGACACGTAAACCACAATGATATCCCAAAAGATGCACTCAAAAGTAAAGAAGGTCGTGGCCTCGGCAAAAACATTTTAATCGAAATACGTGAATGTATAAGTCGATACCATGTCATTGCCCATGCAGGGGACTTTAACCGAATATAATAAAACCGTTCAAATTCCGATACTCAAACATTATAAATGACCAACATAATTAAAGACTCGAGCCTCATAATCATGCCAACCCATCCTTTGCGTGCATGTCCCATGCCTGCTCCTCAGCTCCCCCGGTACCTGAAATGAATAAGACGCATTTCCCCCATTTAAGGGGTTAGCATTCGAATAGCTAGTGCAAGTACACAATTACACAACATTATGTACAAAGTACGATTATACACAGTCATCACAAGCAGAAATCATTTGCCATAAATATTCTGGAATACTACATTGGCAATCGAATCAGTTTCAATCATCACGATATCACAAAATCACAACTGGTATCCCGTGGCCGTACCCCTTAGTATCGACCCCCAGACATCCCATCAAATTCTCCGGGTGGAAGTTCAACCACACACGCACACAAGTCCACTTCCGCGGCCGTACCCCTTAGTATCGACCCCCAGACATCCCGTCGAACACTCCGGGTGGAAGGAACACAACTCACGCACCCGAAAACCATGATTCATCATTCATTTCGAAAACGCAATATACATAACAAAATGTAATACATGTACTTGCCTTGGTTAACATGACGTGAAGGAAAAACGGTGAATGGAAAGGTTTTGGTCCGAACAATCTTCACAAATCTGATCCTAACAACAATAGAGACTCAATCAACTACAATTCCACTGAGAAATCACGAATTAATCGACGTTCTACCCTAAGGGACAATATGCCGAACACTACGGAGGCATAAGGTTCAAATTCGATCAACGAAGGGGAAAAACTTGGAATTTATCCGCTAAAGTTCTAGGAAAATATAACACCACGATTACCCAACTAATATTCATCATTAATCGAACCAAAAACGAAAGGAAAAATGAATAATAGCCAAGAACCCTAAAATTAGGTATAACGTCCAATTACCTCAATTCAACGATGGAATGGTGGAAGGAAGATGATTGATTCGTGCTAGAATGTCCAATTCCGAGTTATAAGATGCTAGAATGCAATATCCGGTTGAAATCGCCAAAAATCGCGATGAGGGAGTGGAGAGCCGAGAGGAATGATGAAAAATGGGGTTAAAACCCGTGTCTATCTTATATATACTGGATAGAACACGGCGCAACAAACGGCCCAAATGGCGCCGTGTTCAGCGCCGTATTGTGGGTCAGCGGGCGACCCCTGTGCGACACGGTGCACAGACACGGCGCAAAATGCCGCGGGTCTTGCGCCGTTTCGCAAAGCAGCGGGCACCACTGGGCAACACGGCGCATAGACCCGGCGTAGAATGCCGCGGTTCTTGCGCCGTTTTGCACAGGTTAGGCCAGACAGCCTCTGGACACAAGACAACACCACCAAAATGGAAAAGACGATAAGCCAAAACATGATATGCTGACCCAACTGTCCGAGAAAATCACATGCAACGAGAAACAATATCTAATAACCAGAAACGGTCCGAGGTACACAACCATAATCGAACATGGATCAAATTCCCTAAACTTATAGGAAATTACGAAACAGCCCAAACGTCCGAAAATCACGATACAATCATCGTATTGACAATCCGAAACTCACAACATGCTCTGCTCAACCATATGAACTCATGAAAAAAGGAAAATGACGAAATCGAATGAGTTTTACGAGAATCGAATACACATGCGATAAAAAATAACTCAAGATAAAAATACGTAAAAACATCATCGAAACTCGTCCAAATGGAGAAACTCCAAGAACAAAATAGATTCAGAATTCCAAAACAGTGTCAAGCGAGTTGTAAGAAACGAACATACACCAAAAGTAGAAATTACCAAAAATGGAAAACACGGATATTATATCTTGGACTCAGCTTTCCTTTTCTCCCAAAACGAAAGATTCGCCGAGTAGGAGAAACTTTTAAAAGTACGTGATCTCTAATACTGAACTCTAATGGATGATGACGTACGTCTGCATAAGATTTTTGGCGACTATGGGCGGTCAACAGCCTTTCGCGAATCAAGGCTATCTTTTCTCGTGTCTGATCAATCAATTCTGGTTCCATTCCGATCAAGTCTAGTGAATCATCCCAACACAGGGGCGATCTGCATCCTCTCCCGTATAATGCTTCAAACGGTGCCATCTTAATAGAAGCATACCAACTATTGTTGTAGGTAAATTCAATCAACGGTAGATGAATTTCCGAGTCAGTTGACCAATCTAAGGCACAAGCCCTTAGCATATCTTCCACTATTTGAATAGTCCTCTGGGATTGTCCATCTGTCTCTGGGTGATAAGACTTAAAATTATTTCGACAAATGGTCACGTACTTCAATAGAAAAATATACTTTCGATCAAACATTTGGTGGAAGGGGAACGACCTTAACTTTTGTATTTGGATCCCAAGTAAAAATTTTGAAATGTTTCAAGTTAGAGACGATGTCTTTGAATTTTTAAAAACATAAATGGTTTTGCTTCTTCAAACATGATTTTCAAAGTCGAGATGTGAAATATAACTTCCTCTTCTAAGTGAAGGAATATTGTTGGCAAGTTTTGGGGCGAAACATGACTCGCATTCTTTTTGAAAAGTTATGTTTTCCTAAAAGTGCACGCATAGTGACAATATTATTACGTAGGGATGTAACACCAAAATTTATAACTCGTGTGGTATTATTATGTAATTATGTGTTTGCGGTGCTGAATGGCGTTATATGTTTTAGCATGTCAAACCTTAATGGACATGGATTTAGTGATGTGGTGCGTACGACAATAATTCACGCAACCATGAAGGAGTACCAAGATCGGACGATATATTACGAGATCTCTTTGATGACTGAACCTGTTGGCTAGCCAATGAAGCTAAAGACATCGGGAAAATTTCGGGTGACACAGGGACCAAAATTCCCAAGCGCCCGCATCACTCGAACGCATCGTTTTCTTGTTTGGGTGTGAGTGCTAAGAGTTCTAAGCAATGGCCGATGACTTCTAGCAAGGTGGTTAGATGCTTCAACTGTAATGTTCCACGCCATGAACACTCAAATTGTCCATCACTTCAGGTGATTGTTACATATCCGGACCCGAGGGGAATCGAATTCAATTTTGCGAGATAGTATTCAAACAAATCCAGAATTCTACCCCTCCAACGAGTAAACTGTGTTGTGTGAGGAAATGGTTTAATTGTAAGCATGTTGGCCATACCAATAAGAATTCTCATTTTCCAGCGGTTAATTGTTGGAAGTACGGTCAAGCATGACATCAAGCAATATATTGTGAGGTACTTGCTATGATGTTTGAAAATTGAACTCCTGTCTTCACTCCGGGAGAGACAAGCGGTAGTAAATGAATATTCCGAGTATTTGGGATCGAGCAGGTGCGGAGATCTAATAATTAATGTTTAGCTCAATTGTTTTTCGTTAATTGCTACTTGATTACGTTTGTTACACTGTTTGACTTTTCAGTTTTCATTGTCCTGAGTATCGGGGGCCGAATCTTTTTTATAAAAGGGGGAAAGTAATGCTCACATTTTCTCATTTTTCGTACTTCTTCATATTTTAGCAACTCGCTTGTGATCGTCATGATTTTTATGACATATTGGATATTGTAAAGTGGACGAGTTCAGTGATCGTTTTGAACTACTCCATGAATTTTACTATCTTTGTCAATTTCGATATGGTTGTCGTTGGAGCCTATTTTTCTTGTATCCCAAATGGATGTTCATCAGAGTCAGATTAATGCTTGAATTCATATACTGATGCTCTACGTAAGCGCTTCATCACATATCGCCAGTCTGTTGTAATTGTTGCCGTTCTGACCTGTTTCTCACCGTTTGTGCTATTCTGCTGTACAGAACAAGCTTACGGCCGTAATTGTCGATTATCGTATGGCCATAAGTACTTCATGTTTCAATCACTAAAGTCCGGTGAGCTACATACGACCATAAATGTCGTGTGTTACGGCCGTAAATCAGAGTGGCACGGCAGAAGCATGGTGATTTCGTTACGGCTGTTTATTCTATTTGTTTTAGGCATTACTTCCCAGATATAAGTACCTGGGCAGAAGCTCTATTTATTTCTACACTTCTATTTTCGAGCAAATTTGAAAGTTGTTCCAGAGTAATCCGGAGATGATACAATTTTGTCACGTGAATACCAATTGCCATTGATCTAGTCTGTAATGGTTAATTGTTGTTTCCACAAGTTCATTTTAACATGTTTAATCATGATATGAACTTGCGTGTTAACATTTGGTCACGAAACGTGGTTTCATGATCTTAGTGCCATTTCAAATTTTCCTAATTTTGGGGCCTTTATTTTCGGACTAATTTTCCTCAACTTCGTCCTCTTCGTGTTCCCATGTATGTTTATTCCTTCGACTCGTGTATCAGGTACTTACTTAATCAGTTCATCGCATTTCGAGGAATGTGGCATTTACACATTGTTCGTGGTGTTTCTAGATCTGGGCAGAGTATTTGTTTCTCTTTATTTGACTGGAATATCCGAGAATTTTGTTTCCATTCCCTCGAAAATTTTGTCATTTATGCCGAATATCTTTCCAATTGATGATTAATTGGAATTGTTTTGATGTTGTGCACTGATTATTGCTACTGTGTACAGCAGCACCCTTATGGTCATAAGTCGTATCTGTTACGTCTGTATGTCAGGTGCGTTACATCCGTAAGTCTTATTTATTACGACCGTAAGCTTGCTTTTTATTATGTGCGTGGATGCCTTTGATTACAGTCGTAATGTATGTTCACTTTTGAGTCTGGAGTCCATAGAGCTACTTACGGCCATAAGATTTTTAATATACGGATGTATATAATGTTGTTATGGCCCTAAGCCCTATTTTTACGGCCATAACATGCCACTACTATTTAATAGCGGGGCAATAGTTGATTTCGTGTTTTTCATCATTTTCCTTCCCCTTCTAGCTTTCTTGCGCTATTTTGCTGAGAAGTCGATAGAGGTGGTCTGAGGCATCGTTGTTCATCATTTTACGACGCCTTGTTCGTGATTAACATCATCCTCCTTTCCATTCGTCCGGATCGAAGATAACCTCCTTGAATCTCTTCGGGATGACCTTAGGGATTTTCACCTTGATTTCGTTTACACTCCAAACTTGATGAATCGGTTGGGGTTAATGGATGTTGTTGATCGTATTCTTTGGATTGTATATCATATTTTGAGTTTGTTTAACTCGATTGGCAATTTGAGTGTTGTTTAGGAACCATGAACATTTAGTGTTCGGTTCAATGCTAAATGAGTTTCCTTTAATTGTTTGGCATATTATTCCGTCTTTTTTTATTATAGTCCTCTTAGTAATCGTGTTGTTGTTTCTCGTGGAGGCTGTAGGTTTTGGGGCTTTTTGGTCGACCCGTTTTCTTCGAAGTATCCGCGAGTGATTACCGAGGCAAGTACCTTGCTATACAAATTATACTCCATGTAAATTCTTACGCGTTCAAGTGTGTATCGTTTTTCTTGTGGACATATACCTATGTACATATATATATATATATATATATATATATATATATGTGTGTGTGTGTGTGTGTGTGTGTGTGAGAGAGTGTGTTCATGTCTATAAAATCTTCTGTCGCCTTTACATTTCTCTTACGTGGATTAAATGGTATTTATTTGAGTCTAGTGGTGTGTCGATCGGTATCGTTTGATATCGTGACTCTGTGTGATAAAGATGTGTGAATTGGGATGTTAGACCCTGATGATTGTGATATTGATTGTCTACTGAATTCTATTGATGAGATTAGTTACGCGATTTGCCTTCAACATGCGTGGTTGAAGTTATATAATATGTTCATTGAAACTTGCTTGGTTTTTCAATGTGAATATGTGCTTATGTGATGTTTCGTATCTAAAGCTGCGGAGGGTGGGGTGTGGATTCTGGTCTGTGTATGCTGCAATGATCGGCTTCTGTTGTTGGTGAACGACGATGTTGCCTAATGTGTAGCAAGGGGTGGCTATTATAAGAGTGACGCCGGCGCGGTGACATGGCTTCAAGGGTCGGCCGCCGCAGCATAGTGAACGCTGGTGCACAGGTGTTTCAATGGAGGCTCCCGGCAGACTTCCGAGCAAATATATGATACTTGTATGATAGTCAAGACCCGGATACCAAATGAGATCGTGTTTTTCAATACTCATTTGAACCTTTTTGGAATAATGGTATCAGTAAAAAAATCAAGGGGTTAAACTACCAAGGACGTCCTTAATGCTCTTGATTAGAATTACGCTGTGAAAGCGCATATTGGGTCAAGTACCCCAGGATATTTTGAAACTACTTTCCAAAGTATTACCATTCATTTCGAACCTTCATGAATCATTTAAATCGGTCTAAGTCAATAATGGCATTTTCAAACTATTTTGCTAAAATGTTCTTCAAAGGTATTTCCAAATGATTGAACTAATTCTCTTGACTTGATGGGACGTTTCTAGGAACCCTTTTATTTTTACTTCTCCATTAAGAATGTGTGATTTTAGGAATGATTTGTATTCTTGTGTATGCATATATCATTTGGTAATGTGTGGATCTTGTGATCTGTGTTGCATTTGTGACTCGTTTGAATTAGTGTGAATATTTCTCGTATAGCTTGTATATTATGTACTTGCACTAGTAAAATTCTAGTTTGCTAACCCCGAGTACTTGGGGGTAGGTGCCTGTTATGCATTCAGGTCCTTGCCAATCGGTTGCGGTAACTAGATCAGCTTGACATGGGATGATGGGCAACGATGCTAATCACACAAGAGAGGGGGTCTTTTTCTTTTGTCTTTGTTGTAATCAAGGGCTATCTTTGTTGGTTAATCACCTTTGTATGGGCGCGGGTTGTCTTGTGGAATTGAATTATTGTTTTCTAACTTATTAAAAGCTTAGCCTTGACATGGAGTTGTTGACCATGGTGGTCTTTTGTATTGTCGATTGACCTTCTCGATCCATTGTCGTATATTTTGACCTCACTGGCCGTTTGTGTTGTTGTAATGTAAGGTGTATAGCCTTGTAGATCCTTAATAGAAGGGTCTACGGTGCTGTAATATTTCCGGCCCGGACCGGGGGTGTTATAGTTACAAATAACATCGATGGATTTCACAGATAAGCACCAAGAGTGAGTGCCCTTACTAAGATAGTAAGTTGCTACATCAACTTTGTTCTTCTTGCAACATTAGACCATGTCGAAAAGTTCCTCGAAATGCTCGAGCCAATGCATAATATTAGCCAGTTCAGTCGAACCCTCAAATATTAGTGGTCGCGGGTGAGAGATATTGCCAACAATCTGACTAACACTCCCCCTTGCATTTGAGGTGGTGGTTGGGGGTATCTTTGCTGACCATGGTCCGTCGTGGCCTGCATAGTCTCCATTAGTATCTCCATTTGAGTCATTTGGGTCACCATTCCCTACATCAGTAAGCAGGTGTCGCCTCGCTTCCACTTGTTCTGTTCGGTGACCTGAGCACGGATCCCTGAAGGAGAATTGCTATCCACCGGAGAGATAGTAGCATTTCCGACCGAGTAGGCATCATCACTGTCTGCCGAACTGCAATTCATCGCCACATTCACCCATGTATTAGCCCGTGGGGTTGGGTTTCGGCCGCTCCTCTGCCTCGACCCATCTCGCCATGTCCTCTGGTTCCTATTTCCATACCTAGACATGAACATCCTAATTATGAACATAGCTCAATCGCATCTCATTATTTAATGAAAATACGCTATGTTAATAGCATCATTGCGCTATATGCTCTAATCAATAAATAAATAAATCACCCGCACAAACTGTGCCAAAATAGTCTCATATCTCAATGCAAAGTCAGTATGAATATAAAATAAAAATTTAGATCCGAGAATATCAATGCAGTGGGACTCCAACATATCAACCGAAAATATCAGTAAAATGATAAACTCCAACAATATCAACCGAGAATATCAATAAATGAAAACTCCAAGAATATCACCACAGAATATCAGTAAAATGATAAACTCCAACACTATCAATCGAAAATATCAATAAAATGATAAACACAAATAAGATCAAAAGAATGATCAATCAACATATTATTTCATATCCCAGTAACTAAATTATTGCACAAAAATCACACATCGTACTTCATAGGTGGGGCTCGGCAATTGCACAGGTCACGTGTGATGCAAAGATCTCTTGATAATTGTCTGATCAACCATGACTTTCCGAATGCAAAGTATTTATGAACAACGCTTCGACACCAACTTTTGCAACACCTTAAATCCTAGCAATTATTATATTGCCATGGATCCCGAACTAGGACCTACCAAGCGAATCACAATACAATAATCAACCTAACATAACTGCAGTACCCACCACATTATGCTACCACATACTTCGATGAGGAGTTTATGAAAACACTCTGGATAACAGATGCCAATCAATCCAAGATCAACAAAAATACAAGTATATTCCATATGAAGATGGATATACAAAAACAATACAAATATACATGAGTAAAAATGCAGCGGAAAAATGAAAATACATTCGGAATAAAAAGGACTTGTACCCCTGACTAGTATCCTCCAATAATACTTGAGACTCTTCATCATCACCCTTATCTTCCTGTTAGCCTTCCCGTGACCTAAATATGATGAAACCTATTTCACCTAAAACAACAGAGTCAATTTACATAAGATAATAAGTCACATTATGTCGAACATATGCAATCACGCGTGTTGTGTGAACCATCAAAATCATCATTTCAAGTCGGAATATATGTAATCACACATGCTGTATAAACCATCAAAATCATCATTCCACACCTAAATATATGCAATCACATATGCTATATAAATCCAACCGGATTAGAATCTTAAATCGTCGAGCATACGCAATCAAACATGATATATAAGTTGATCAGGTTATAATCATGTTGGCCACTAAGTATACAAATAACAGCTTAGAATATAGAAACACAGTAAGCTGTATGATTTTCGATGTTAGTTTGTGTAGCAGAAGTTTTGGTGTGAGTTGTTGTAACTATAGAAACTATATGTTCTCTTGTTTGCTTGGTGCGTACAGGGTTTTAGCAGTATACTTGATAAATCACAAAGCAATGAAAAAAGTAAAGACAGAAGGTAAATGACACACAGTTTAAAGCGGTTCGAGGTAAACCCCTCTACGTGCACTGGTCCTCCACACAGGAGTAAAACATTTATTATAATCACTACGTACATAACTACGTGACTATAACTAAACTTGTCTCTATATCATTAACACAGATTGATACAGGGACTGCAACTTTGGGCCGTTCACACAGATTGGCTTGAGCTCTTTTTTGACTCGCTTCTTCTCACACAGATCAAAGATTCGTCCTCAGTGCTATTCTTCCCACATAGGTCAGAATAAACACAGATCCTCAGTCCACATAGGCTAATGATAATCTCAACGGTAAAGTAGAACAAATCTCAAATAGCAGTTATATCTTTGATGACCACTCGCTGTATGTTGTGCTGTTTGCATTGAGGACTTGTATATTTCTTCGCTTGGATACTTGCTTTATGCTCACAGAATATACTACATTTTAATCGCTATAATGTCAGAGTGATATGTCAGAGCTTTCGCGATATTGAATAACTTGTGCTCTTCGTATATCTAAGTCCTCTGGCTAGGGGGTATTTATAACCTTAGAAATGTAACTGTTATAAATGAAGCCATTGATGGTTGGTGAGATGTTGATGTCTGACTCTTGATTGGCGGATGCTGAATGTTTGAATTAAAGAAGATCACATTTAATGCTTCAGACATGCTTTATGTCTTCGCATTAAATGCTCTTCAGTGCGTTCAGACTTGTCTCTCTCCAGCTGCATTAAATAATATCCTATTAGCAATAAATGCTGCTTTAACCGTGAATACTTTATGAATAAACAATGTTTATCTCACAATGGTTTAAAGCATAATAATATACAGTCCTTTTGGATGTGTTTTACTTTTCCTAACTAAAACACCTTCACCATGCATGTTGTATCCCAACGTAATGCGTCTTTTGCTGTATGAGGATGGCTCTGTAGCATAGACTGTCGGAAGATCTCTTTGTTGTATGTTGGGGCTGTATGAGTTCTAACAGCTTCCATGGGGAATGTTTATCCCAACAATTACGATCTTCTTTGAGAATACTTGTTGTATGTTGACAATTATCAAAACAGCAATGTTTATCCCAACAATTTCCCCCTTTTTGATAATGCCAAAACCCTTCTCTAGATGATTTCATCTGGATACAGAGAGGCAGTCACCGAGTCTTCTGTCCGAATGATCCGTTCTTCAATACTTAGTCTCGAAAGTGAACTGCTCGCATGCAAGGTCTAAATTGAAGAATCCTACATTGATGTGTATTAAAACTTAAACTTATGATTGGCGCGTAGGCACAATATTACAGTGTGATATAGGTTGAATGCAACTTAACTGTAATACCACGGGTATTACATGCTGTTAAAAGCACCATGTACTTTATTTTTAACGATTTAACATTGTACTCCACCTCTCGATGCTTGTACTTTTATACTTTATGTTTAGACCGTGTTGTCACGTATAAAAGCTTGTGGCATTTATTTGTTTTTGTGATGTAATTGTATGATGTTGCTGATATGTCAGTGACATACCTTGATGTTGTTAACTAATTATTGGTGCGAATATGACGGTGTCCAACGTCTTGTTCCCCGACAAATTGATGGACGAGTCTAAAGGGAAGTTGTGTTACAAGGATTAGACGTGATAATATAACTTAGTGTATTAAACGAACCTTACATACGTTATTCGAAGCGCATTACGTACGCTAGCCTCATCGCATTACGTACGTTAAAGCTTAGGCCTCATGTACGTAATGTAGTCTTCAGTCTTCGGACGAGAATCTTGATCCCGTGTGGTCAGGACAACTTTCGGCGCGATAACTGTAACACCCTCAGAATACATCCAGAAATGTTACACGCCGTAGGCCCTTCTCACAAGGATCTACAAGGTAAACTCTACTAGACTACACAATGATTGACCGACCAGGGTCAATCTAAATACAACGCGGACCGACAAGGTCATTAAACAATTCAGAAACAAATGAACTTTACATCTCAATGACAAAAATAAACTTGAACACAAAAAAGAATGACAACTCAATTTAGTAAATGAAAATTACACCCATGCAAGGGTGAATACTCGAACGATAAAGAAATACCGACCAAAATGAAACAAAAGAAAAGACTCTGACTCTGGTGTGATTAGTATCATTTGTCCTCCATCTCCTTCCCAGCCAATCCTGTGACTACTCCCGAGCTGCCAAAACCTGAGCGCATAACAGGCACCCACCCCCCGAAAACTCGGGGGTTAGCAAACTGGAATTTTGCTAGTGTAAGTACATAATACACAAGATATACGAATAATAATAACACAAAACTCAACAGTCGTGAGATCTTAACACAAACCACGCATTTAAATGGTCAACACAGAATAGCATCACATACATAAGGTGAAAGATAATCACATTATCATATTCTCGGAACATAACACCAATGAAACTTTAAACGAGCCCAAGGAGTTAGAAAAATTCCTTTTTATAAAAGGAAAAGTATTTTGATAAGAAAGTTTGAAAACATTAATATTGACTCGGGCCATCTTGGGGTTTTGAAAATCAAATGGAAATACTTTAGAAAATACTTCAAAAGCTCTCGGGTCCATGACCCAACATGTGGAAAACAATTTGCAAGAAAACCATTACAACGTTACTCGGGGTCCTCGACCCAAATGATAAAACACTATCACAAGCAAATCATTTCAACATCCCATAGGGTTCTCGGTCCAATCCAAATAATATCATCATGAGATTAAATCTCAACATCCCACGGGGTCCTCGACCCAATACACAGGATAATCAACACAGTACAATCAAAGGCACAGCCTCTCATTCGACAAATCCTGCTCAAGACCCCCGATTAATTAACCCTCGGAGATCTCGTCAAATATCCTTGGTTAATTAACCCTGATAACAACATTTAAACAAGTTGGAACGAACTCCAGAAACACGAATCGCGGTCTACATCAAGACCAACATTTTAAAACAAGTTGCAAAGATTTAAATTACGAAAATCATTTGGTAACGGGGTCTTAGCTATCACTCAAATATCCGTTACCAATAAGCCTGCCAGGCGCCTCCCTTGCACACCTGTGTACCGGCGTTCACTCCACTATATTGGCCGCCCATTGCACATGTCACCGCGCCGGCGTTCACTCCCATAGGAGCCGCCCCTTGCTCGCGCATTAAGTAACACCGGTGTTCACCAATCATATGGAGCCGCTCATTGCAGCGTACACCAGGTCGGAGTGCACGCCCCGCCCTCAGAGGCACCCGAATATGACGTCTCTCATAACAAGTATTCACGTTGTTACAAATACCAAGCACACAGTCAAACGTTGCAATAATTATCAAATCAGTTCATCAATTCACATAATTTATTCGCCAGTACGTAACTACGCAAAATAAACAATAACTCACACGTTATTCATCAAGACTTAACACATTAAGCCTTCAACACTACCAAATCAATACTACATAAATATCCTTATATCGTAACTGAACCGAAAATACAAACATTAACATATTACCTCTATAAATAATATTCGTACTTTAGTCTAAGTTGAGTATGTCGACTAATATTGGTATGAATCACCCAACATTCATCTCCATATGTATATTTATATACATATACATATATCTATACATATATCCGCACATATCTATATATATATATAATATAAATACAGATATTCAAAACATGATTCATACACTTCAGCAACAATGATTTTACGTAATTATAATTCGTATATCAAGGTACTTACCTTGGTAATCTCTTGCGAATACTTCGAAAATACAGTTGATTGGAACAATCCGGAACTCCAAAGGAAACGACGATTGGAAAGGCTCAATCACTGGATTATCGTAGGAAGTTTGTCCTTAATATCCTATCATTAAATAAACAATCAATCACACGAGGAAAAGCATAGAAAGATGGCCAAACCCTAACTGTTCTCTTCGTAACATACGTCACACACCTACGTAACGTACGTTACGTCTGCACGTTAGCGCACGTAAGCTACAAGGATTAACGCACGCTAAGCATGCATTGGACAGTTCTTCTCAGTTCAGACGACTGCTTTGCCTATACGTAATGCATAGAGCTTAACGTACGTTATATTCACACATATTATACTCATGTGAATCAGAATTATCCTATGGTGTAGATGTCTACGAATTCCCGGTTAATCCTCCCATCGTAAGACTTACTCCAAAACTCGATTATAGATCCTTAAGGGTAGTTCGGAAAATATGAGGTTGTTATCAACATTAAGTCTATGATCATTATGGAAACACCATACAATATGGTTTATTAATCTCAGAAAACTTACCTTACTTGATCATCATAACAAGAATCGAACTATAATGTTCTTAACTCGGGTAACTAAAGCATGAACATTCCAACTTCCAAAAACATGATGTTCGGATAAAAATCATCTATGGAGCTTAATAATCCCGGTGGTATGTTCATAACATCCTTAAGAACACGAATTCAAGGTTGATGTAGCATTAACATAGCTTAATATGAAAGAAACGTAGAGACAAGAGGTAGCATCCAACTCCGATTGCTTGAATGCCAATCCAAGATGTTTCGTAACTTAATTGATCGACTCTATGTGATCTATAGGTGTTTTAGAGGGCTGGAGACTCTCTAGAAATGAAGGAAGACGAAGTACAAGTGAAAGGGATGAAGTGAAATGAAATGGGGTAATGTCCATATATATAATATCTTGAGCTTTACGTACGTTAGTCTTAGCCATTTATGTACGTAATCGACTTAGCGCACGCTACCATTCGTTCTTAGCATACGCTATCGTTCAGTGATAGCTTACTGTCTCGTTCTTTACTAGCTTACGTACGTTACACCCTATGCATTACGTACGTAAGCTACATGTAACACCCCAAACTAGGTGGATATTACAGTGCCGTGAATCCCCGACTGGGACCCACCAGGCAGATGAAAACGATGAATTAAATAATATAATTGTAGTACCGAACCACATTATATTACCAAGTACTCCGATGAGGAGTTTAAGTATAACACACCAGGACTAAACCGAATACTAGTATATTTTATATGGAGATAAAATACACCACCCTGAACAATTAAACATCTCAAGTGGAATTTGCAGCGGATGAAATGACTGAAATGACTGAAACAAACGAAATGACTGGGGCCCCCTACTAGTATCACTGGGACTCCTCGCCGTCTACATGCTCTTCCCGTGCCTTTGCCTTGCCGTGACCTGAAAACAAAATCCCCCAACGGGGTGAGTTACACAGAACAACAATCCTCAAGGGTTGAAAATACACAATCATGATTTAACTGAAGTTATGAAATATCCTTAGTTATGAATTACGCTGAAGAGGATTATCATAGTACGCCCGTAATGTTCTGCACAAGTGTACAAGACGAATGACCGGACACACCCGTCCTTGTACCTAATTAGTCTCACGGAGTTAAGCGTTACCGTGTGCACGGTCCAATGTATCGGTGAACCCAATACATGACCATCGTGTGCCCGACTAAATATTCCACACAGCCACACCCGGCCACGCAATATGAACCCAGAAGGTCATATGAACGAGAATGACCACAATGAATATCAATGAATAATAATTCGACAAGGCCAAAATGACTCACCGGGATGAAAGTAATAGTGACTTGATTGATAACTCGATGAAATGATTTGGAACCGTCGTTCCTCGTGAATGAAATGATTATTCGACAATTACAAGTCTCAATATGATTAATACCATGATGAATGAGTTACGATTATGAGTAATCAACAACAAAAAGGAATGAGTATCCTTTAACCGAGTAAGAATTTACTTACACAATACCGATGACAATGTCCTTCCACGAACAACGTCCTAAACGAGATACCGGTCGCTCGAACAACCTTGAATAACACAATATACCAAATATTCGATCATTACACGAATCAAATACGATCATAACCGACTCAAACGTCGATACAACAATATCCGAACTCGTAGATGTACTCTAACGAAAACGTTGAGAATATCCTTCCCGTTGGTTAAAACCAAACCCAATTTATCGAACCAACTCCAAATGATCGATTCAAACCAGCAAAACATTATCAATGACATCAATAATCTCATAGAAATCCACAATTCAAGTTTACGACAACAACAATCGGAAAATCCCCAAATTAAACGAAGTCAACCCTAAGGGTTCTTGAAATAATTCTGAAAATAGCCATTAAATCCGTAGGAATACATTTATCCAAGGTAGATAATCCATATCTAATGTATTCCAACAACAATCCAAGCTTACACGAAGAAATCGGAAGGAAAAACCCAAAAATCCGAAATTCTAGATCCAAGAGATTAATACCTTTGATTTGATGATAAGGAGATGATGAAGTGATGGTAATCCAACTCAAAACCTTGAATATGATGATAGGTGATAGCAGCTCTAAGATAACACTCCAAGTCGCCCGAAATCGCCCGAAGTCGCTCCAAAAACGAAGGGAAATGAGAAATGACGAAACTCAGGCTAACTGTCCAATATATAGTCACTCCAGGTTAGCGTGCGCTAGCCCTTGTGCGTAGCGTGCGCTAACGGGTAATTTGGGTAGCCCAGTACCCACTGTCCGAAAATGGTAGCGCGTGCTACGTACCTTTTTGTAGCGTGCGCTACAACCATACCATTAGCGTGCGTTAATACCCATGGTTAGCGTGCGCTAACGAATTATGTGATGCCCAGTACTGGAATCCAGAAACCGTCTGTCCTCTGATCTGACCTCGGTAGCATGCGCTACAACCAATATTTAGCGTGCGCTACTACACCGTTTGCGTACGCTAAATATCACTCATAGCGTGCGCTATGAATTAATCCAGTGCAGTCCAGTAGCCACTAGACTCAACCTGATCCGTCCTAAGCGCGCACTACAGTAATTATTAGCGTGCGCTACTACAACCCACTAACGCGCGCTACTTACCACTCGTAGCGTGCGCTACTAATAACTCACCTGCAGTCCAGTACCTTCTGGACTGCAGCCCGGGTAACATTAGCGTGCGCTAATGCTGAGTGGTAGCGTGCGCTACCTGTACTCAATTAGCGCGCGCTAGAAAGAGTACGTAGCGTGCGCTACTCCTCACGGACAGCCCGCAATGAAAAAGACGATGATGATAAACACGGCACGAAACTCCAATTAGATTAGTGATGAATGACGATTGATACACGATACAATTACTTTGAATGATGAATACCATGATTGAATATGAGTGACAAATGATCATTAATGAGTGAAATTACTGAATGACAATTATTGAATGATAATTACTGAATTAAAACCGGGTATTACCTACACCCCCCCTTAAAAGAGTTTCGTCCCCGAAACTAAGGGTCAAACAACTCGGGATAACTCTCCCGCATACTATCCTCGGTTTCCCAAGTAGCCTCTTCGATTCCGTGCCTAGACCACTGAATCTTAGCCAAAGGAATCGTCTTATTCC
Source organism: Orobanche coerulescens (assembly GCA_033398695.1). NCBI lineage: Eukaryota > Viridiplantae > Streptophyta > Magnoliopsida > Lamiales > Orobanchaceae > Orobanche > Orobanche coerulescens. The sequence goes on along the minus strand of CM065815.1, from coordinate 87,205,553 downwards.
TCAACTGTTTGATTCGCCGCTCTAAAACTCGTATAGGACGCTCCTCATATGAATGGTCGTCGGCGATCTCGATTTCGTCGAACTGAAGTATGTGACTCGGGTCGGCAACATACTTCCGCAACTGAGAGACATGAAACACATTATGAATTCGGCTCAACGCCGGAGGTAAAGCCAGTCGATAAGCTAACTCGCCTACTCGATCCAGAATCTCAAACGGTCCAATGAATCTCGGACTCAACTTCCCCCTCTTCCCGAAACGGAAGATACCACGACTCGGGGATACCTTGACCAAAACATGGTCACCTGATTCGAACTCTAAAGGTCGACGACGGTTATCTGCATATGATTTCTGTCGACCCTGATCAAAGCTACCTTCTCACGGGCGGCTATAAGCATATCGGGCTCGGTGCCGATTGATTCTGATAGGTTGTCCCAACACAACGGAGATCGACAACGACGACCATACAAGGCCTCGTAAGGTGCCATCTTAATCGAAGCATGCCAACTATTATTATACGTGAATTCGATCAATGGAAGCTGGGCTTCCCAATCGTCCTTCCAATCGAGGACGCATGCCCTCAACATGTCCTCTAATGTCTGAATAGTCCTCTCGGTGCCGTCGGTCGAGGATGAAAATCGGTACTGAGATTAAGCTGAGTTCCCATAGCACGATGAACTGATTTCCAAAAATGAGACACAAACCGTCCGTCACGATCGGAAACGATACTTTTAGGAGTACCGTGCAGTCTCACTATCTCTTTGATGAATAACTGGGCAAGTCTCTCGGGACCCCAAGTATCCTTGATCTCAAGAAAATGAGCTGATTTAGTTAAGCGGTCCACAATCACCCAGATCGTATTCATGCCACGACGACTCGTCGGCAAACTCGTGATGAAATCCATAGAAATGTCTTCCCACTTCCATTTGGGAATAGGAAGAGGCTTCGGCATACCCGCCGGTCGCTGATGTTCAATCTTAACTTGTTGACAGGTTAAGCATCTCGAAACAAATTCTGCGACTTCTCGCTTCATATTACTCCACCAGTAATTTTGTTTCAAGTCCTTGTACATCTTGCTAGACCCCGGATGAACAGAATAAGGGGTAGCATGAGCTTCTTTCAAAATCGAGTTTTTTAACTCGTCATTCGTCGGTACGCACAACCGATTCTTAAACCTCAAAAGTCCATCTTCGTGGACCACAAATCCAGGGGCTTTCCCCTGAGTCACATCCTCACGGATGCGCAACAATGATGGGTCTGAACTCTGATTCTCTCGGATTGCCTCCTCGAGTGACGATGAAATCTCTAACATACAAAGTTGTCCCTGAACTCGCTGAAGCCAGACCTCGATCTCGGGTCTAAGGAATTCCTGCTGAAGCTCCTTCTGGACTGTTAAACGAGCAAGCATTTTCTCCTGAACGGACTTACGACTCAAGGCGTCGGCGACAACGTTCGCCTTGCCCGGGTGGTAAAGGATCTCGATATCATAATCTTTGATTAATTCCAACCACCGTCTCTGTCGCATATTTAACTCCTTCTGAGTAAATATATAGTTCAAACTCTTATGATCGGTGAATATCTGACAGGTAACGCCATAAATATAATGATGCCAAATCTTCAAAGCGAACACCACGGCTGCTAGCTCCAGGTCGTGTGTCGGATAATTAACCTCGTAAGGTCTCAATTTCCGTGAAGCATAGGCAATAACCTTTCCATTCTGCATGAGCACACATCCGAGACCCTGTCCGGACGCATCACTATAAACCACAAATCCTTCTGTCCCCTGCGGCAAGGAAAGTACAGGTGCTGACATTAACCGTCTCTTGAGTTCCTCAAAACTCCGTTGACACGCGTCGGACCACGTGTATTTCTTATCCTTCCGTAAAAGGTTCGTCAGGGGTTGAGCGATTCTAGAAAATCCCTCTACGAAGCGCCGATAATAACCCGCTAATCCGAGAAAACTTCGGATTTCCTTAACATTCTTCGGAGGTAACCAATCTCGGATAGCCTCCGTCTTCTGAGGATCGACACGAACTCCGTCTGAAGAAATTACGTGTCCGAGAAACGTCACTTCGGACATCTAGAACTCACATTTGGAAAACTTCCCATAATGTTCTTCTCGTCTCAACACGTCGAGCACTTGATGAAGGTGAAACTCGTGTTCCTCTCGGTCACGAGAATAAATCAAAATGTCATCGATGAAGAAAACAACAAACTGGTCCAAAAAGTCGATGAAAACCCGATTCATTAACTCCATGAATACCGCAGGTGCATTAGTTAATCCAAACGGCATAACCACAAACTCATAATGACCATAGCGTGTTCGAAACTGTAACACCCCCAAATCCTATTGGGTTATTACAGTGCCGTGGACCCCACACCAGGAGATCCACCAGGCAAACATGACTATAATACATTAAATTTAACAACAAGGGAAAATCATAGTCCCTACCATGATATCCGACACAATATTCCGATAAGGAATTTCAACGACAAAAGTGGCCTACATGGCCAAAATGAAATACAACAGCATCCACGAACATCTGTTCGGGTAATACAACACGACAACAACTGACAAGACCGGAGTACACTCCAACTGACTGACCAACAATGAACAACTCGGACTAGTATCGCTCGAATGCCTCGTCGCCAACGTCATGCCCCTGTGTCTCAACTCTCTCCTCGCAAGCACCTAAAACATGAAAACATATTCCGCCCCAGAGTCGGTCATCAGATAATGAACATCAAATACATGTATAACATGATATGCATCCAAAGGCGTAATGAAACGGTACAATGATAATAATAGTACGAGATGCTCACAAACCAATGTAAGAGCCGAGCATTCGTGAAATACTATGCCCACGGCATACTATTAATACTGTTCGACAGTTTAGAACATAAATGCCCAACGGCGAATCAAAATCCCGAATATCGCAATGAATTACACAACATGAATCCATCAAGAACTGAATTAAACATGAATCACAATGCCCGAAGGCCCCAATGAAATTATCAAGACAATCACAAAGGCACGAAAGCCACTCGGTGAAGGCTGTCAAATATCACATTCACATGAAACCGGAATAGCCGAAGCTATAATTAATGAGGGCTAATAAGGTCATAACCACGACCGTGACCTCTTGAGTTGTAGGTGTTGGGAAGCCAACCGCGAAGGTTCAAGCCCCAAACTTACCCATAAGGTCATAAACGCGACCGTGACCTACTAAGTTGTAGGTGTTGGGAAGCCAACCGCGAAGGTTCAAGCCCCAAGCTTACCCATAAGTTCATAATCGCGACCGTCACCTCGACAGTGGTCGGTGTGGGGAAGCAAACCGCGATGGTTCAAGCCCCAAGCTTACCCATAAGATCATAAACACGACCGTGACCTCTCGAGTTGTAGGTGTTGGGAAGCCAACCGCGAAGGTTCAAGCCCCAAACTTACCCATAATAAGCACTAGCGAGACTAGCCTCCAAAAATATAATAAATCACAAATGACAACGATTCGTAGATTACCGAATTCGTGAGAATGATAGTGTGCTACCTTGAGTCGGCCAACACGATAACAATGATGCAATGGATGATTCCATGAATGATTGAGTGTTTGATTACCTTAGAGCGGCAAATCGATAAGAGTAATATGATGAATGATTGAATATCTCGATTTGCCTTAGAAAGGTCAATTGATAATAATGATATAGTGAATGATTGAACATTTCGATTTGCACGAGAACGGCGATCGATAACAATGATATGAAGGATACCTCGGCACCTTTAATCGGTTACCAGCGTCGAAGATGAGAAATGAATACGCTAATGCCTTTAATCGGCCAATACGGTTTTAATGACAACTCCACGGGAATAACAATGATTTCAACGATGTTTTAGATTGACATCTATATGAACAACAATCGATACATCGATACCGCGAACCGGCTATCGACAATGACATTAATAATGAGTATTACAATGCCTTGAATAGGCCGTTAACGAACAACAATGACGTTTGGCAAAATTGCCGGAAGGTATCGTATCGAACGATCTCTTGATATCAATGAATTCATGAAGAGACTAAGTCTCGGAATGATACAACACATCTATACACATACATGATGACATTAGCTCAATGACTAGTACAAGTATAAAACTTGCCTCAAACCGAAGGCGAGGAAGTCCTTCCACGAACAACGTCCTTAATAGGGAATACCGGCCACTCGAACAACCTTGAATTACACAAGCACCAACAATTCGCAATATATGAATCAAACACGAATATAACGAACTCGAAACGTCGATACGATTAAACTAAGTCCATAGAGGCATTAAATCAAACACGTTGTATCCAAACTCCGATTGTTTACAATCAAACCTTAATATACCAATATCAAATCCCCCAAGAAGTGTTTCAAACCAACAAAACATCTCCAAAGCGATCAATAATCCATTATGAATATCCAAAAACGTGATTATAACAACAATTAGTCGAAAATCCCCAATTCCAACTCGATTTTCAAGGTGTTCTCGAATAATTCCTCAATAATCCAATGAATCCTTATACAAACTCATAATCATATACATATCCCTTCATATAACATGATTATAACGTCCAAAACATCATATCTCAACACAAAATCGAAGTCCAAAGTGTTGAAGGAATTACCTCTTGATGATCCAAGTACTTGATCCGATGAAAACGTGTAAAAGCGACTATCCAAGCTTCCCGGATGATTGAAGGTGATGAAAAATACACACTCAAATGATAATTGATGAAGAAATCTCTCCCTCAAGATATTCTCTCTCGGTTGCGAGTGAAGAAGATGGAAAAATGGAGTAAATGAGCTCAAAATGCTCAAAAATGAATTTATAGGGGTTGACTCGGCGGCCGGACTCGACCGTGTCCGGCATGACACGGTCGCGGCGCGCATCGGCGGCGAGGGACTCGGCCGTGTCCGGCATGACACGGTCGCGGCGCGAAGGGCCTACCGACAGTGACCCGTCCGCGGCGCTCGGCAATGACTCGGCCGTGTCTGGCACACGGTCGGGCCTCTGGCGACAGTTACGGCCTATCCGGAAGGTGCGACTCGGCCGTGCTGCGACACGGTCGGGTCTCGAGGCGAACAACTGCGGCATTATCCGGACGAGTACGGCACGGGCCGTGTCGGACGACACGGCCGAGTCGTTCGGCGTGATCGCCAAAATTGAAAAAATGAGCGGGTGAGCTAAAGCGACCATAACTTTCGTCGGACTCCGATTGACTCACCGTTTGAACCATAGGAAAGCTAACTCGATGCTCTATAATATTGCAAGATTTAGAATTTTGGAATTACCAAAAATTAATGGTGATCTAACAAAGTCGAACTCATATGAGGAAAGTTGAAACAATGAACAATAACGATACACCACTCAAGTTTTTCCGAATGGTGAACACGGTGAAAGAATATGATTGATGAATGATTATAAATGAGTGAAAATCCACTGAGTGACAATCACCGAATGAATTTCTTGAATGATAATGATGAATTACAACCGGTATTACATACACCCTTAAAAGAGTTTCGTCCCGAAACTAAGGGTCAAACAACTCGGGATAACTCTCTCGCATACTATCCTCGGTTCCCAAGTAGCCTTTTCGACTCCGTGTCTAGACCCTTTGAATCTTGACCAAAGGAATCGACTTATTTCTACACTGTTTGATTCGCCGCTCCAACACTCGTCGGGCGCTTCTCGTACGAATGATCATCCGCGATTTCGATTTCGTCGGCCGAAGTATGTGACTCGGGTCGGCAACATACTTCCGCAATCGAGAGACGTGAAGCACATTATGAATTCGGCTCAATGCGGAGGCAAAGCCAATCGATAAGCTAACTCGCCTACTCGATCCAAATTTTCAAACGGTCGATGAATCTCGGACTCAACTTCCCCATCTTCCGAAGCGGAAAATACCTCGACTTGGTACCTCAACGATTAGAGGTATATCCGACGATGAACTCGCCGCTAACTATGATCTCAGAAGGTCACGAGAATGAAAGTGACTAAAATGAATGATGAATGATAATTGACTATAAATCTGACCAGGATTAAGAATGGCTCATCAAGGTGAATTAATAACGTCCTGAGTGATAGTTCAAGTGAAATTATTGGAACCGTTGTTCCTCGTGAATTAAATGATTAATTTCATGATGACAAGTCTCAACATGATTGATATATGATGAATGACTTAAGTGAATGAATGAACGACAATGAAATGAATGATTATCCTATTACCGAACAAGAATTAACTTGCTCAAAACCGGTGATGGATGTCACATTGTATCACAGTTAAAGTAAACAACAGTCGAACTCGTAAATGCCCGAGATGAAGATGCTCTTCCAAAGACGAAGACGACTAGAAAACGATCCCTTGGACGTTGGAGTCCGATGTTCCTCGATGACTCTTTCCATACCGAGGCAGGAAAGTCACGTGATAATTACAGATCTCGTATGAAGATCGCATTATGATTATGAGACGGAATGATAACAATGAGCATACACGCTCTAACACAATGAATGCATTAATAATGCGGTAAAATGATCGTCCACATGACACCGGAATATGATGAGATCGCATGGAAGATCAAATGAGGTAACATGATTACCTGATGAAATTCCTGAAATGATTACCTTGAACAAGTTAACAAGGTTGAAAATTCAATCCACAAGATCAACAACCGAACAATGAGATGGGTGGATGATTAATGAATTGGTGAGCAATGAGTGAGTGATGAATGAACTAACTAAGCAATGAGATTGAATAAGTGATTAATGATTAAGCGAGTAATGAGATAGATCGAGTGAAGAATGAATTAATTGAGTAATGAGATTGATGAGTGATGAATGAATTAATTGAGCAATGAGATTATTTGGGTGATGAATGAATTAAGCGAATAATGAGATTGAGTGAGTCTTGAATGAATTACTTGAGTAATGAGATTGGTGAGTGATGAATGAATTAATCGAGCGATGAGATTAACGAGTGATTAATGAATTAAGCGAACAATGAGATTGATCGAGTGATGAATGAATTGGTGAACAATGAGATTGGTGAGTGATTAATGAATTAATCGAACAATGAGATTGACTAAGTGATGAAGGAATTAATCGAGTGATGAATGAATTAAGCGAGCAATGATATCGATCGGGTGATGAATGAATTAACCGAGTGATGAATGAATTAACCGAGTGATGAATGAATTAATTGAGTGATGAATGAATTCACCGAGTGATGAATGATATTGGTAGTGGTGAATGAATTAACCGAGTGATGAATGAATTATACGAGTAATGATATTGGTCGAGTGATGAACGAATTAACGAGTGATGAATGATATTGGTGAGTGATGAATGAATTAACCGAGTGATGAATGAATTATCCGAGTAATGATATTGGTGAGTGATGAGCGAATTAAGCGAGTGATGAATGATATTGGTGAGTGATGAATGAATTAATTGAATGATGAGATTAACAGAGTGATGAATGAATTAACATGATCGACAAGATCAAAATGGTGATTGAGGATTATTAACTGGTGAATGAGTTGATCCATAGCACTTACACAGGTCACACGTGCTCCAAAACAATTAGTCATGAATCAATCATAACAATAATATCACATATATGTTTCAACAAGCATGAATAATTAATGACATGATAAATGTATGAACATAAAGAGAATCGAGTCCTTACACAGGTCATACGAAGCTTCGAGGTCTCGCGATACTAGTCTTCACTGACGACGACTCGATGAATGAATGACTCGTGCAGTCGCACTAATATTACGACTCACAAAACCTGACTGACTAGATTGTCATAACCTGACAATCCCACTACTACCGCGACGGTAGGACCACATAACTCACATCTCAGGGTATTACACAACCCAAAGCTCTCTGATACCATTTTTGTAACACCCCCAAATCCTATTGGGTTATTACAGTGCCGTGGACCCCACACCAGGAGATCCACCAGGCAAACATGACTATAATACATTAAATTAAACAACAAGGGAAAATCATAGTCCCTACCATGATATCCGACACAATATTCCGATAAGGAATTTCAACGACAAAAGTGGCCTACATGGCCAAAATGAAATACTGGCATCCACGAACATCATTGGGTAATACAACACGACAACAATCGACAAGACCGGAGTACACTCCAACCGATCGACCAACAATGAACAACTCGGACTAGTATCGCTCGAATGCCTCGTCGCCAACGTCATGCCTGTGTCTCAACTCTCTCCTCGCAAGCACCTAAAACATGAAAACATATTCCGCCCCACGGGGTCGTCATCCAGATAATGAACATCAAATACATGTATAACATGATATGCATCCAAAGCGAGAATGAAACGGTACAATGATAATAATAGTACGAGATGCTCACAAACCAATGTAAGAGCCGAGCATTCGTGAAATACTATGCCCACGGCATACTATTAATACTGTCGACAAAGTTAGAACATAAATGCCCAACGGCGAATCAAAATCCCGAATAACTCAATTAATTACACAACAAGAATCCAACAAGAAAAGAATAAAAAATGAAACACAATGCCCGAAGGCCCCAATGAAATTATCAAGACAATCACAAAGGCACGAAAGCCACTCGGCGAAGGCTGTCAAATATCACATTCACATGAAACCGGAATAGCCGAAGCTATAATTAATGAGGGCTAATAAGGTCATAACCACGACCGTGACCTACTGAGTTGTAGGTGTTGGGAAGCCAACCGCGAAGGTTCAAGCCCCAAACTTACCCATAAGGTCATAAACGCGACCGTGACCTACTAAGTTGTAGGTGTTGGGAAGCCAACCGCGAAGGTTCAAGCCCCAAGCTTACCCATAAGATCATAAACACGACCGTGACCTCGAGTTGTAGGTGTTGGGAAGCCAACCGCGAAGGTTCAAGCCCCAAGCTTACCCATAAGATCATAAACACGACCGTGACCTCGAGTTGTATGTGTTGGGTAGCCATCCGCTAAGGTTCAATCCCCAAACTTACCGATAATAAGCACTAGCCGAGACTAGCCTCCAAAAATATAATAAATCACAAATTTCAACGATTCGTAGATTACCGAATTCGTGAGAATGATAGTGTGCTACCTTGAGTCGGCCAACACGATAACAATGATGTGGATGATTCCATGAATGATTGAGTGTTTCGATTACCTTAGAACGGCAAATCGATAAGAGTAATATGATGAATGATTGAATATCTCGATTTGCCTTAGAAAGGTCAATTGATAATAATGATATAGTGAATGATTGAACATTTCGATTTGCACGAGAACGGCGATCGATAACAATGATATGAAGGATACCTCGGCACCTTTAATCGGTTACCGAAGCGTCGAAGATGAGAAATGAATACGCTAATGCCTTTAATCGCCAATACGGTTTTAATGACAACTCCAACGGGAATAACAATGATTTAAACGATGTTTTAGATTGACATCTATATGAACAACAATCGATACATCGATACATGAACCGGCTATCGACAATGACATTAATAATGAGTATTACAATGCCTTGAATAGGCCGTTAACGAACAACAATGACGTTTGGCAAAATTGCCGGAAGGTATCGTATCGAACGATCTCTTGATATCAATGAATTCATGAAGAGACTAAGTCTCGGAATGATACAACACATCTATACACATACATGATGACATTAGCTCAATGACTAGTACAAGTATAAAACTTGCCTCAAACCGAAGGCGAGGAAGTCCTTCCACGAACAACGTCCTTAATAGGGAATACCGCCACTCGAACAACCTTGAATTACACAAGCACCAACAATTCGCAATATATGAATCAAACACGAATATAACGAACTCAAAGCGTCGATACGATTAAACTAAGTCCATAGAGGCATTAAATCAAACACGTTGTATCCAAACTCCGATTGTTTACAATCAAACCTTAATATACCAATATCAAATCCCCAAGAAGTGTTTCAAACCAACAAAACATCTCCAAAGCGATCAATAATCCATTATGAATATCCAAAACGTGATTATAACAACAATTAGTCGAAAATCCCCAATTCCAACTCGATTTTCAAGGTGTTCTCGAATAATTCCTCAATAATCCAATGAATCCTTATACAAACTCATAATCATATACATATCCCTTCATATAACATGATTATAACGTCCAAAACATCATATCTCAACACAAAATCGAAGTCCAAGTGTTGAAGGAATTACCTCTTGATGATCCAGTACTTGATCCGATGAAAACGTGTAAAAGCGACTATCCAAGCTTCCCGGATGATTGAAGGTGATGAAAATACACACTCAAATGATAATTGATGAAGAAATCTCTCCCTCAAGATATTCTCTCTCGGTTGCAGTGAAGAAGATGGAAAAAATGGAGTAAATGAGCTCAAAATGCTCAAAAAATGAATTTATAGGGGTTGACTCGGCGGCCGGACTCGACCGTGTCCGGCATGACACGGTCGCGCGCGCATCTCGGCAGCGAGGACTCGGCCGTGTCCGGCATGACACGGTCGCGGCGCGAAGGGCCTACCGACAGTGACCCGTCGCGGCGCTCGGCAATGACTCGGCCGTGTCACGGCACACGGTCGGGCCTCCGGCGACAGTTACAGCCTATCCGGAAGGTGCGACTCGGCCGTGCCAGGCGACACGGTCGGGTCTGAGGCGCACCTGCGGCATTATCCGGACGAAATGCAGACGGGCGTGTCGGACGACACGGCCAGTCGTTCGCGTGATCGCCAAAATTGAAAAAATGAGCGGGTGAGCTAAAACGACCATAACTTTCTCGTCCGGACTCCGATTGACTCACCGTTTGAACCATAGGAAAGCTAACTCGATGCTCTATAATATTGCAAAGATTTAGAATTTTTGGAATTACCAAAAATTAATGGTGATCTAACAAAGTCGAACTCATATGAGGAAAGTTGAAACAATGAACAATAACGATACACCACTCGAAGTTTTTCCGAATGGTGAACACGGTGAAAGAATATGATTGATGAATGATTATAAATGAGTGAAAATCCACTGAGTGACAATCACCGAATGAATTTACTGAATGATAATGACTGAATTACAACCGGGTATTACAGAAACGCCGTCCTCGCAATATCCGACTCTCGAATCCGCAACTGATGATATCCAGATCTTAAGCCGATCTTGGAAAATACTGAAGCTCCCTGAAGTTGATCCAAGAGATCATCAATACGGGGTAAGGGATATTTATTCTTGATTGTCACCCTGTTCAACTCCCGATAATCGATACACAAGCGAAAAGAACCATCCTACTTCTTGACAAATAACACTGGTGCTCCCCACGGGGACACACTCGGTCGAATATAACCCTTCTCGAACAACTCCTCAAGTTGGTTCTTTAATTCCTGCATTTTGGTCGGGGCCATCCGGTACGGTGCCTTCGATATCGGGGACGTAGCAGGCCCCAACTCAATCGTGAATTCCACATCCCTCTGTGGAGGCAAACCAGGTAACTCGTCTGGAAAAACATCGGCATATTCCCTCACTACCGGAATATCCGTCAACATTACTGATGATTTCTCGGTTTTGGTCATATAGCACCAATAACCAACACACCCCTGATTGAGTAATCTCACTGCTTTCATCAAATTAATGACCTTACGAGCAGTAGGGATTACCTCCCTGAAACACACATTCAACCCCATCGTCTGAAATGATAGTGATCATACGCTTACGGACACTAATGATGGCATCATGACGATCCATCCAATCAATACCCAAGATGATGTCGTCCTTCGGCAAATCTACTACGATTAGGTCCGCTGGCCATACACGACCATAAAACTGAATCAGACAATTCTGAATCTCATGATTACCGATAATTCGTCTACCATCAGGTAGGCCAATGGCATAAGGCTCACAACTAGTAGCACTACCCAGACGTAGTCTACTCAAACATGACTCGGAAATGAATGAATGCGATGCACCAGTATCAAAAAGGGTACACACAGGTTGAGATAGAATATCGAGTGTACCTGAGATCATTCGGGCCTCTGGATCATCGGTCTTCTTCATCTCATAAATCCGGGGCTTGCTAGTCCCGACCGACGCTCCGTTCTTGGCTATACGCTCCACCTTTAGTCGCTCCCCGCCGTTTTAAACGGCCCGATTGAGTGGCCTGATTACGAGCCGATCGCTTAGGGGCCCGAGATGACGTCTGAGTAGGTTTGGAGTCCCTACGGCAAAAACGGGCCTTATGCCCAACAATCCCACAATTATGACACGTGATAGTCTCTCTCGGACGCTTGGTACTGAGATGACCAAGATCCCCACAGTTAAAATAGGTGATGGCCGAACTGGCCGCTCGAGACTGAGATTCCGCGGGTTTAGACGACACAGGAGGTCGCTCAGAAAAAGCAGAGCCCGCACGGGGTTTCTTGAAGGTTGTCTGACCGCCTTCAGACTGATTACGGTTCTTCGATTTCTTGCTAGCAGACGAAGGTTGCTGCTTAGCAATCTCTTTATCAGTAAGCTCATAGGTGAGAGCTTTCTCGATGAATTCGGCCAACGTGGTGCAATTATGATTAAGCAATTGTAGTCTCATACGGGGTTTCAGCCTCTTGCTGAAATACTTGATTTTATCTGCCTCGGAACGAATGATAGATGAGGCGAACGGAAGAAGTTCCTGAAATTTCTCGGCAATGGCGAGAACATCCTCGTCTGATGAGGGGTCGGGGGTGAGTAATTCTGACAGTTTGGCCTCTCTGAGCGGGGCCGGATAATACCTCTCCATCATGAGAGTCTTGAACTGATCCCAAGTACATGATCCTTCGGTGGGCTTCAACGACAACCACCAAGAATGTGCGCTCTTACCCAGGTAGTAAGCCGCAACAGAAACTTTGTGTCCTTCGGGACACTCTACCATAGCAAACAACTTCTCGAAATGCTCGAGCCAATGAATAATATCCGCCGGCTCAGACGAGCCCTCAAAAGTAGGTGGCCTCTGGCGAGAGATGTCGCCGATGACATTGCTCACATTCCTCTCTTGCCTCTGAGGTGGCGGCGGAGGAGCCTGTTGATTCTGATTGACGGAGTTATGCATCGTCTCCATAAGTTGGGCCATCTGCGTCATTTGGGCCATCATGCCCTGCATAAAAGCAAGTGGGTCAACCCGAACACCTCCTGACTGAGCCGTGTCCCGGGTACGACTCCCCGATAGTGAATGATCGTGTCCAGGTGAATGAGTGGCAGCGTCGCTGCTCGATGAATTAGCATTATTTCTCGCATTTGCACGTGTATTCACACGAGCTCTCGGGATTCGGCCCGCTCCACGGCCTCGTCCTCCACGTCCTCTTCTTGCTCTCTCCATACTGAAGTAGGAAAGTCACATGATGATTATATTTCCCGCATGAATATCACGTTATGATTATGACATGAGATGATGAAAATGAGCATACGCGCTCTAACACAGTGATTACATGAATGATTAACTGACGTGACATGATTATCTGATGAAATTACTGAAATGATTATCTTGAACAAGTTAACATGATTAATGATTCGATCTTCCTGATCAACAACTGAACAATGAAATGAATTGAGTTATTAACGAGTTAACATGACCGTCCTGGTCAAATGAAAATGATGGTTGAGGATTGTTAACTGATGAATTATGAATGAATGATTCTTGCCAGAAATTATACCATGGCGTTAGAAATATTACAGTTCTTGGTCTGATTGGCTCGGCATTTGCACACGTCACACGTGACGTGAAAGTCCAATGATACTAGTCCGATGACGATGATTTCAAATGAGACATGACTTGGAGGGTAGTATTCAAAACCACTCTCTGATACCAACTCTGTAACACCCCAAACTAGGTGGATATTACAGTGCCGTGAATCCCCGACTGGGACCCACCAGGCAGATGAAAACGATGAATTAAATAATATAATTGTAGTACCGAACCACATTATATTACCAAGTACTCCGATGAGGAGTTTAAGTATAACACACCAGGACTAAACCAAATACTAGTATATTTTATATGGAGATAAAATACACCACCCTGAACAATTAAACATCTCAAACGGAATTTGCAGCGGATGAAATGACTGAAATGACTGAAACAAACGAAATGACTGGGGCCCCCTACTAGTATCACTGGGACTCCTCGCCGTCTACATGCTCTTCTCGTGCCTTTGCCTTGCCGTGACCTGAAAACAAAATCCCCGAACGGGGTCAGTTACACAGAACAACAATCCTCAAGGGTTGAAAATACACAATCATGATTTAACTGAAGTTATGAAATATCCTTAGTTATGAATTACGCTGAAGAGGAGTATCATAGTACGCCCGTAATGTTCTGTGCAAGTGTACAAGACGAATGACCGGACACACCCGTCCTTGTACCTAATTAGTCTCACGGAGTTAAGCGTTACCGTGTGCACGGTCCAATGTATCGGTGAACCCAATACATGACCATCGTGTGCCCGACTAAAAATTCCACACAGCCACACCCGGCCACGCAATATGAACCCAGAAGGTCATATGAACGAGAATGACCACAATGAATATCAATGAATAATAATTCGACAAGGCCAAAATGACTCACCGGGATGAAAGTAATAGTGACTTGATTGATAACTCGATGAAATGATTTGGAACCGTCGTTCCTCGTGAATGAAATGATTATTCGACAATTACAAGTCTCAATATGATTAATACCATGATGAATGAGTTATGATTATGAGTAATCAACAACAAAAAGGAATGAGTATCCTTTAACCGAGTAAGAATTTACTTACACAATACCGATGACAATGTCCTTCCACGAACAACGTCCTAAACGAGATACCGGTCGCTCGAACAACCTTGAATAACACAATATACCAAATATTCGATCATTACACGAATCAAATACGATCATAACCGACTCAAACGTCGATACAACAATATCCGAACTCGTAGATGTACTCTAACGAAAACGTTGAGAATATACTTCCCGTTGGTTAAAACCAAACCCAATTTATCGAACCAACTCCAAATGATCGATTCAAACCAGCAAAACATTATCAATGACATCAATAATCTCATAGAAATCCACAATTCAAGTTTACGACAACAACAATCGGAAAATCCCCAAATTAACCGAAGTCAACCCTAAGGGTTCTTGAAATAATTCCGAAAATAGCCATTAAATCCGTAGGAATACATTTATCCAAGGTAGATAATCCATATCTAATGTATTCCAACAACAATCCAAGCTTACACGAAGAAATCGAAAGGAAAAACCCAAAAATCCGAAATTCTAGATCCAAGAGATTAATACCTTTGATTTGATGATAAGGAGATGATGAAGTGATGATAATCCAACTCAAAACCTTGAATATGATGATAGGTGATAGCAGCTCGAAGAGAACACTCCAAGTCGCCCGAAATCGCCCGAAGTCGCTCCAGGTTAGCGTGCGCTAGCCCTTGTGCGTAGCGTGCGCTAACGGGTAATTTGGGTAGCCCAGTACCCACTGTCCGAAAACGGTAGCGCGCGCTACGTACCTTTTTGTAGCGTGCGCTACAACCATACCATTAGCGTGCGTTCATACCCATGGTTAGCATGCGCTAACGAATCATGTGATGCTCAGTACTGGAATCCAGAAACCGTCTGTCCTCTGATCTGACCTCGGTAGCGTGCGCTACAACCAATATTTAGCGTGCGCTACTACACCGTTTGCGTACGCTAAATATCACTCATAGCGTGCCCTATGAATTAATCCGGTGCAGTCCAGTAGCCACTGGACTCAACCTGATCCGTCCTTAGCGCACGCTACAGCAATTATTAGCATGCGCTACTACAACCCACTAGCGCGCGCTACTTACCACTCGTAGCGTGCGCTACTAATAACTCACCTGCAGTCCAGTACCTTCTGGACTGCAGCCAGGGTAACATTAGCGTGCGCTAATGCTGAGTGGTAGTGTGCGCTGCCTGTACTCAATTAGCGCGCGCTAGAAAGAGTACGTAGCGTGCGCTACTCCTCACGCACAGCCCGCAATGAAAAAGACGATGATGATAAACACGGCACGAAACTCCAATTAGATTAGTGATGAATGACGATTGATACACGATACAATTACTCTGAATGATGAATACCATGATTGAATATGAGTGACAAATGATCATTAATGAGTGAAATTACTGAATGACAATTACTGAATGATAATAACTGAATTACAACCGGGTATTACACTACACATATTAGTGTACGCTAGTTAGAAACCTTAGCGTAAGCTAACACCCGTTGACCCCAAAACTGTCCAGGTTCATCCGCGGGAATCTTTCCGAGCCCCACCACCAGCCGTCCATGTGCTAGCCAGCCTGTTCAATTATTGACCTCCTTACGTACGCTACGTCTAGCTTGTAGCGTATGCTATCTCCAGTTTGTAACGTACGTTACGCTTACCTGTTAGCGTGCGCTACGACGTAGTTGCATGTGAATGATTAAAAGTTTATATTATCATGCATGAGGATGCGAATACGGAAACGATCATACTTCGATTATTGCTAGCACCAATTCGAGTAATACAGTGTTCAAATACGGACGAAAATACCCGACAATTTATCCGGATATTACAATAACGACAGTAAATCAACTGAGCTTTACGTACGTAACTCAGCAATACATTACGTACGTAATGGATAATGTCATTTCGGGCAGTAGGCTCTAAGAACCCCTTATGTACGTTAACCTTTTGGCAATAACGTATGTAACGAAGTTTATGTACGTAAACCCTTGGGCATAACGTACGTAATGCCATCCTGGTGTTATAAAATGACATCTCCTCTTTCACTTCTCCCGACCCTTAAACATTTATCCTCTCCCAAATATCATTCTACAGCCCTCCTAATCGAATTCTAGCCTCTCTAGCCGCATGTTATCAGAGTAAGAGTGGATTGATCAAGCTCCGGAGAAGGTTTTGAAGGTGTTGTCCTCCCGTTCTTCATCGTCCTTTGTTGTTCTTCCTTGTACCTCGTCAACTAAGGTGAGTTTATCAAACCTTTGAATCCATCTCAGTGTTGTTAGTTAAGTTGTACTGGATTTCGGATGTTTTATTTAGTTTAGAACTTTTGATGATGATCGAACTGGTGAAACTAATCATAATTGTTAAACGAAACCTATCAAGCTAGTATTTTGTATGACTTGTGGCAGTCAACATAGTTGGATTGTAAAACTCATGATCGAACTTGTAAATCACCAACACCATGGAATCTTCATGTTATGGATTGTGTTTGTAATCCGATTATCATATGGTAAACTCGTTGGTAATTCTTTAATGAATTAGTTATCAATTGTCGAATTGGATAGGTAATCAATATTAGGATTTCATGGGAATTGTACTTGTCTGTTCTGCCCTAGAGTTATGGAATTTCGAGTTTGAGTAATTAGCAAGATTACGGTTGGTTATAGTCGTAGTCATAAAATAGAAATAGTGTATAAAAACATTGTGGTTCAAATGATGTGATAAATTGAAAATCGGTGGGTTGAGGATTTAAGTCATTCGAATTAAACATAGAATTTTGGTTTCGACATTATGAAACGAACTAGGTTTAGAATCCTATCGGGACGGGGGTAATTGTCGCTATTCGCCATTATCACCATGAGGTATTAATCGAAGAATATGTAATAAGTTGAGCTCTCGGTTGTGGGCGTTCGAGCCGTTGTGTTATCAAGGAAGTTACTCTCGTCGGAACTAAGGCAAGTGATACCTTGCTCAGTCTATATTACGATAAATTCCAAAATTTAATGTGTGTCTCTATTCGTAGAAATTGTATTTCGTTTTACTTGAAAACTTGATTGGTGGGCCGATATGTTGAGGGATAAAACCTGAATGGTACCCATGTCCGGAGTATTCCTGTGTAGATACTAACGTGACCCTTGGTTGCGACCTTTGGAGTTTATGTGTTGATATTCGTACGGAACTATGTTGAGGGATAAAGCATGAATGGTACCCACGTCAGGAGTATTCCTGTGTAGATACTTCTGTGACCCTTGGTTGCGACCGTGGGAGTTTGTGTTGATAAAAAAGATAATGTTGGGTATGTTGTGATCTAATGCCAAACCGAATAATGATATTGTATTGCAGGTTTATCTTACACTTTCGATGATTTTTCGTTCACATTGTCTGACCTAGGTTGGCTGGCACGATTCGTCGAGTCAGGAAAATTTGTTGAATATGTGCAGGACATTCCCAAAGGTTCCGGTCAGGCTTTATCGGTGTTGGGAAGAAGCCCTGTCATCCATATCTCCTCTTTCTGTTTCTAAGTGCCGACTTCTGCTCTCTCTTTCTTCCCGGCTTCTGCTCTCACATACTTTCGTCTTTATTTCTTATTCTATTCTTCATCTTCCTACTGTGCATCGTCCCCTTTCTTTTAGTCCTCTTTATTTCTTCTTTTATTGTGCATCTTCTATGTTTCTTCTACTGTGTGTCTTCGTCCTCTACTGTGAATCATCTCCCTTCTTTTTCCATCTTTTTTTCCTACTCCACTTGTTCAATCCGTTGTGGACAAAAATTTCCCAGAAATCGGGAGGCTCCGCTTTAGAGATTCTCGCTCAAGGGTTTCCTCTTGCCTCGATTTTACTTTTCTTGATTAAATTTCCTTACGCTTCTTGTCTCCAATTATTTTCTTCTGTTACGGCAAAAAGTGAGGTAGAATACTTCTTTTAGGATATGATAGATTCATCGTTTGCTCGATTTCTCTTTGGTTTCATTGTATATAAACTAATTATTGATGATTTAGGTAATGTTATTTTGCATTCAGAATTGGATTCCACTTTTATTTCCTTTATTTATGCATCTGAATGGCTGATGCAGATCAATTAAATGATTGTTTTTTATAAATTTCCATTGGATTTTAAGGAGCATGATAAGGCTAAACATGTTCGTACAACTAATTGTAAAAAAGAAGGTGCATGTTATTTCCCTGAAAAATCGCATTTTTGCTGTAGTAAGACCCCTGAGCTCAATAGTTTCTTTGGTGCAGGATAACTTGGATATCTATGATCTTCCTCGATGGATGGTTCTCTGTATTTATTTTCTGGTTGCGCCCAAGATATATGTTTTTGTGTTTGTTCGAAAGAACTAATATGATCTGCCATGGTCCTTTAAACTCTACACTTTCCTAAGGCTATTGCCTTTTTTGCCCAGTCTTCAATTTCGGACATGTCTCAACATAAATATCATGTTCATTCCGGATCCAGTGGCAGGTGTTGTGTTTTTTTCGTATAGATTTTGTCCCTCTGATTTGCAGGGGTTGTAGCAATCATTTAGTCAAAAGTATGGCAATTTAATGTCTTCATTGGAGATATATTAACACAGGCAATATCCATTTTAATGCCAACTAAAGCCTTCTGGCTTGTTTTTAAGGCTCTGTGACTTTGTAGGTTTTGCTTTCATCTATATGGAAAATGATCGTGATGCAGAGGATGCAATAGGGAAACTCGATAGTATTGAATTTGGTAGAAAAGGACGTCGACTACGCGTTAAGTGGACCAAGGTATTTAGCATCTTTGCTTTGCGGAATGTAGAACACATTTCCTGTGTTGTAATTTTTTTTCATGCGATAATGGTTTTTTTTCCTAACTTGATTAAGTTCGATCCACAGCAGGAACGTGGTGGTGGCAGAAGGCCTGGCACTTCCAGAAGGCCTCCCGCCAACTCAAAACCTTCTAAAACTTTGTTTTTTATTAACTTCGACCCTATCTATACAAGGACTGGAAACATTGATAGGCATTTCGAACAGTACGGAAGAATAAAAAATGTCAGGGTTAGAAAGAATTTTGCATTTGTGCAATTTGAGATGCATGAAGATGCCACCAGAGCTTTAGAAGCGAGTCACATGAGGTTTGTTTCTCTGTAAGGTTTTTTTATTAATTGTTTTAGCATGTTCTTCTTTTATGCCGTATTGTAGGTATAAATCTATTAATCCACCTTGCATGAGAAAGAAGAATGTTGTGATTTTTTTTCAAAAACAGTTTTGGTGTGTCTGCTTGAAGATTATCTCAGAAGAACATCCAGTGTATATGAAATAATTTTTTGCCGAACGATGGTCATATGGCAAAATTATGCTGCAATTTGTTAAAAGACTACCGAAAGACGTAGACTTTACTGGAGTCATGGGTGTTTGGTCAAAAGCATGTTTCTTTGTTGCCTCAATAAACCTATTTCTTTGCCTCTCTCTTCGCCGCTCTGCATTTCCTATCATTTTTGCTCGGCTCTGGACCCTCGTCAATTTTCTGGTCTCAGCGCTCTTTTCCCTCTGCTCTTGTTTTCTAATCGTCATGTATGTGTGCTTCTTTTCACAAGTGTTCAGATCACAATAATTTTGACTTCCCTCGCTACTGTTTGTGAACATTATCAATTTTAGGAAAGCATACCCTCTTTGTTCTATTTTTTCCCCTTTGCATGGTATATTCTGTTTACTGGCTGGGTGTTGTTTGTTTTCCATATTTAATGATTTCAGTATCTTTTAAGTATAGTTTAGTTGTTTTAAGTATGATTTAATTAATATTTCTCTACAAAGATTCGTTTGTGCATATCTCATTTATATAAACACGCAAAAAAACACACAATAATGAGGTAATTGATTGGTGGAGTTGGGTAGCTAAGGGATTTTAAAGAGGTCGGTCATAAAATGTCTTGGAGGGATAACATAAATACAGTGGAATGTTGGATGATTGTTGTTGTGAATATCAGAGACTCTGGATCATCTTAATGAGGAAAGATTGTATCCATGGAAAGATTGTATCCATTCTCACAGGATTTTGTCAAGACTCTGTTTTTTTTATACTTCAAGGTAACTGCTTAGTATGTTTAAGTATGCCAATTCGAATGGTTGTGTTGCATCCCTAGAATGTAGGAACTTGGGTATAAACTAACTTGGTTGAAGGATAAATTGTTGTTTTGTTTACATTATTATTTCATTTTTAAGTGCTTGTATTTTGGTTGTTCATTGAAATCACAAGATTTTGACCATGTACTCTAGGTTGTCTGTGGAAGTAAATGTTTAATGTTGAAAAGTCGTTGGTATCATAAAAGATTGTGAGTCCATTATGCTCAATGAAGTATCAGTGCTACAAAATCAGTTAAAGGATCTTCAACTTAAGTATATTATGCTGCTTGATACACTCCGGCAACTAGAGGTACTTGTCTTCCATTTACTTATACATTTTTTATATTCCCCGTAAGACGAGGCATATTTTTTTATGAATTATATGTGTTCATGTCTAGCCTTTTGGTATATATACTCGGAAGTCGTAATATATTTGAAGATGTTAATTGGATTTGAGGTAAATTTTATTATATGTTCTTCTAGAATCTGATGTATTCAGTATGGCATGTGGCATCCTCAAATGACAATCAAAGACACTCAATATGTAACACAATTGTCTTCCATCTTCGATTACTTGTCACTGGCATTATAATCTCTTAGAATAAGATTACTTGTGATTTTAATACACTTGTAACATAATTTGTCATTACTTGATTAATTAACTTTACTGATACCCTTTGCTATGACTGTTTCACACATAAAAAATTGAGCTAGAGACGACTATAATTGATGAAACCAAAGAACGAGTGACATGTCGTGGACAGGGTAACAGAAGATATAGTGGTTAGTTGAAGTTCTACATATCTATTTCAACTGGTCTACAATGCTTATTGTTCACTCCATGCTTGACCTGTCTAATTCCTTAGAAATTTGGTAGTCATTATTGTTTGTCTATTAGTATTAGACCGATTCTATAAATTATATGTGACAAGCTATTATCACTACCAATTTGATACCTTTTGAAAAAAAATTAAAATTCTACAGGTTCTTGAATTTTGAATTAATTTCTACATAGTGGTGACACAAGATTAATTTATTACAGATATCTTTTCCTAGCTGCATTTATTCGTAATTTTTTATTTTTATATAGTGATATCATGTACTATAATTGGATAAACAGCATCTCAACAATATTTCCTTCCTCTAGCACATTCGGAACTTTGAAGTATACAACCTGCAAGAAGATAATTACAATAGTTCTAAATGTTTCATTTTTATAATGAATTAAAAATCGTATTTGATCTACAAAGTCAAGAGTTGTTGATTCAAAATTTAGATATAATATTGCACTGATATTGATGAAAGAAATGTAAGTAACCCTGTTGTATGATGATATGTGTTGATATTTAATCCTATATTCTTATTATAGAAACTTCGTTGTCATCCGCGTTTCCTGTATTTCTATTCAATCATGTCAGAGGGCAGTGCCACTGATTCTTATGAGATAGCGCATATGGGTGCTTCTGCTTTCAATGGTACCTTATAATAAAGTTATACACTTATATTGTTCATGATCATGGTATGTCCCGTGTTTTGTATCAGAATTTAACTGATGTGCTCTGTAGTTTTTTTTGCTAATTGTTATCCTTTGTAGTTAACTGTTGATTCGTTTGGTGATTGGTAATAATGGCCCACAAACTGGACAGCATAGCAGTGGAGGCTGGGAACTTCTTCAACTGAGGGAGATAATGCGGGCTCTTCTCAAATACAACTACATACTCTATAACTGAGAGTGCGAGGAAAGAAGTCAGAGAAGCAAAACGTTCTGCTCGACATAGACCATGAGGCAACTAGAGCTGTCATTTTGGGGGGGCTGAGATGATGAAATTTTGCTACGTGACTCAAGTAGTTTTTTTATATTTATGGATTGTGATGGTAACTTGTTCTTTGTTATTAAATAGTACTTAAGCTAATTATTGAATGGCATTTTAAGTTAGATTTTGGATGTTGGGTTATGTAAGTACATTTGGCTGTTTGATTATGGATTGAATATTTGGCAGTCATGTATTTTAGATGTTGTTATGGTTGACTGTGTTTTATGTTGCTTTTTACCATGAAAAATATTGGTAAAAACCTGCAAAAATGTAGCCATCGACTCTAATTTATAATTCTTCCTTGGCAAAATATAAAAATTGTGTTGGCAAAGATTAAAAGTGTTTGGCAAAAATTAGAATTGTTCATATATAAGTGTAGCCATAGTGTTAAAATTGTTGGTAAACATGTCAGTGTTTAACAATTTAATGTTACATTAGACCTCATGAGTGTTAGCATAGGTCTACAGCTACACAAACATTTGTGTCATTAAATATATAAAAGTGTGGCCTTAAGTCTATCGCAACACAAAATCTAGTGTATGCACAAACACAGAAAGTGTTGGCATAGGGGTCTATTGTTACACTTTTTTCACATGTTACCAAAAACAAGAAAAGTGTTACCTTAGACCCCTATGGTTGCGGCTGTTTTTGTAACACCTTCAAATTTGGTCAAAGTGTAGCCGTAGCCTGGTTTTTTGCCTTCAACAACACTTTTTGGACTTTTGAACACAGTTTTTCAGGTGTTGCTGAAACCCATATATGGTGTATTTGATCTTATTTTTCTTAAGTATTTCATTCCATAATTGTATCATCGTGTAGCTACTTTCATAAAATTATTTAATGGATAAATTTTAAAATCTTAAAATTTTGCCTTGTGGGCCCCACACGGGGTTCACGGCACTGTAACATTCCGGTAAATTTGGGGGTGTTACATTAACCTATGAACTGTTCGCAGACAAGTTCTTAAGACTTAACAAGTTTGGTACTTGTTCGAATGTTGTAACAGCTTCATCAATTGTCAGTAAAATAGTAACCTTAGATTATGATCTGTAATCTTTCAAGAGAAATTGAATTTTATTGATAATAATCAGGAAAATACAGTGCTTGAAAGAAAAATACATAGTGCAATGATTAGCCTATAGATGAGAAACAAAAATACAGCGAAAATGCGGACAGGTTAACTCCTGTACTGTGAATGACTCCAAGGTCTTTTGTTAGGATCATGTTCGATTCCCTTCCACCAATTGACTAATGAGTCACTGCCTCGATCCTGGTATATGCTTTTTACTTCAAGAGATTGATCGTAGGCAAGTATCTAGTCTTCAGGGTGAGTGGTCCGATCACCTTTTTGATGCCTTGACTTCATATGCATTTGCAATGGGAGCTTTCCATCGGCTAACAGCCTGGAGAACTCATTCGCGGCATCCTACAGCGTTTTGAATTTGTTGAACAGAGGAGATTCCTAGATGAGTGTACAGAAGTATCTCATCAGTTGATTTTTCTTCCAGTTCTTCAGTTCATCGGCTGAAGGTTGTCGCTCTGTGGGTAGCAATAACTCGGAAGGCTTTCGCACGTTGTTCTTCCAGGGGATGTTGGGATCTTGGAACTCCGGTCGAGAACCAGATACCCTGTATCCTCTTAAAGGTGTGGCTAGATGTCCTATCACATCAGCGACACTTTCTTCTAGAGAAGCATCGATCTCTCTTTCTCTCTATACTCCATTGTCGTCCTGTCTCTCTGGCTTCTTGCCCCGATTTGGCATCATCAAGATATGTGACCTTACTATGAATCTCCTATAGGATCTTCACAGTTTCATCCTGTTTGGTCTCCAGACTTGAGATTCTATCAACTAGAGTACCAATTACCAGAAACATGTCATCTATCTTATGATAATGTTCCGTCAACCTGGTTATGGTCTCCTTGAGGGCAGAAACCATCTTCGCCTCGAAAATCATGAGCTTTTCTTGTTCTTGCTGAAGGATTCTCTCCTGACGCACTTTCAGCTGATTAATCGCTTGCCACAATGCATTAGGCATTAGGAGGAACGCATCCTCGATGTTGGTGATTGTATTTTTCAAATCAGAGAGCTCCTCCTGGGTAGTTTCTTGCATCCAATCAAGTTCTCTACCGACGTTATACAGTGCCTTCACGGCATCCTTTAGGAACAAAGTATGTTGGTCGATTGCATGGAGTTGCTCGATGTGGGCTTCGGTGCACGGGGAGCCAGGGTGCGCTATTTTGGAATCCTCAGGCTCATTGAGTTGACGGACAAACCCATTATGATGAAGGCATCATGGTCTGTTGTCAGGCAAGAATCTATCATCGGAATCTGATTTTGAGTGAGCAGAATTGGGAGATACATGAGCATCTTTAGCGGGCTCCTTGAAAGCAGGTTCTTCGGGAGCAAGTACTTCGGAAGATTGTGCGGCTTGTTTAGTCTCGGGGACAGGAGGGACTTATTCCTCCTTTTCGGTTTGATCTTCTGTAGTCGGAGGTACAGGAGGGACTGAATCCTCCCGCCGACTCTCAGCTTCTGCCTGATCCAGAAGAGGGACTGATTCCTCTTAGCAGATGGCACGAGTGGCGTATTCTTGTAGGACAGACTGGTATTCCTGTTCAGGGACTGCTTGCTCTTCAGCGGTAACAGGAGGGACTGATTCCTCCTGCTGTTGATCATTGAAAGCTTCCTGTTGCGGGGGAGAGGACTGATTACGGGTGTTCGTGATCTCCAGAATAAATAGCTATTCGTCCTTCCATGCAGTCTAGTTGTACAGGGTTTCATATGGGGCGACCTTGTATGATTTCCATACTTTGAAGCATTCAAACGCTTGCTCTATTTGGACCTGAAAAAGAGTGTTATTTATTATTTCTGAGGGGGAGGGACTCCATGTAACACCCCAAACTAGGCGGATAATACAGTGCCGTGGACCCCCAACTAGGACCCACCAAGCAAATGAAACTTAATGAATTAACTAATATTGTAGTACCGAACCACATTATATCATTAATTACTCCGATGAGGAGTTTCATTACAACACACCCAAGATAATACAGATTACATGTATATTTTATATGAAGATAAAATATACAACACTGAATAAAATGAGTATTCAAACAGAAGTCTGCAGCGGAAATAAAATGGAGAAAGCATGAATGACTGAAACGGACTGGGGCCCCATACTAGTATCACTGGGACTCCTCGCCGTCAACGTTCTCTTCCTGTGCTTTATCCTTGCCATGACCTGAAAACAACATCCCCCAACGGGGTCAGTTACACAGAACAACATTCCTCAAGAGTTGAATAAACACAATCATGATATATCTTAATTATGAAATTAAGCTGAAGAGGGGCATTATAGTACGCACATAATGGTATGTGCAAGTGCACAAGACGAGTGTCCAGACACACCCGTCCTTGTACCTAATTAGTCTCACGTAGGTATGTTACCGTATGCACAGTCCATTGTGTCGGTGAACCCGATCACATGACCATCATGTGCCCGACTAAAAATTCCACACATCCCCACCCGGCCACACAATATGAACCCAGAAGGTCATTTGGACAAGAATGACCATGAGGTATATTAATTAATAACAATCCGACAAAGTCAAGAATGACTCACCGAGATGAAATAATAGTGAAGTTAATGATAGTTCAATAAAATAATTGGAACCGTCGTTCCTCATGAATGAAGTGATTATTCGACAATTACAAGTCTCAATACGGTTAATACATTATGAATGAGTTATGATTATGAATGAACAACAACGAAAGGAATGAATATCCTTTTAACCAAGTAAGAATTAACTTACACAACACCGGTGAAGAATGTCCTTCCTCGAACAAACATCCTACAATGAGATGTCGGTCGTTCGGACAACCTTGAAACACAATTACCAATAATCCGCTCAATATACTTATCAAGCATGAATTACGACTAACTAAAAGGTCGATACAACAATATCCAAACTCGTTGAGGCATTCAAACAAACACTTAGCGAACATCAACCCTTGATTATAATCAAAACTCAATTATATCGAAACCAATTAAAAAATGAGTAGTTCAATCCAACAAAATATCTTCAATGATATCAATAATCCAATAGGAATCCACAAATCGAGTTAACGACAACATCTAATCGAAAACCCCCAAAATCAAAGTCAACTCTAAAGTTTTCTCGATTAATTCTCCAAATATTCGTCAAATCCGAAAAACACATCAATAAATCCGTAGGAATACATGTATCCAAGGTAGATAATCCATATATAACATATTCCAACATAATAGCAAGCTTACACGAAGAGATCAGAAGGAAAATACTCAAAATCCGAAATTCTAGATCCAAGAGATCATTACCTTGATTTGATGTGTTGGAGAGGATGAAATGATGATTAATCCGAATGATAAGCTTGAGGATGATGGTAGATGGATTCAGCTCGAAGAAATCTCTCCAAAATGCCTGAAATCACCAAAAAACCATCGAATGAATGAAGAGAGAATGAAAAATGACGAAAGTGGACTAGACTGTTCAATTTATACTGTTCCAGTTTAGCGCACGCTAAGCCCTGATATTTAGCGTGCGCTAGCGAGTTACTTAGACGATAAAGGTGCCCTCGACTACCTCGTTAGCGTGCGTTAACCCCAAAATATTAGGGTGCGCTAACAGAATATCTGATGCCCATAACTGAAGTCCAGAACCTCCTGTTCTCTTATCTGCTCGCGATAGCGTGCGCTACACCCAAAACCCAGTGTGCACTACTACAACATTAGCGTATGCTAAATTTACTCATAACGTGCGCTATGAATTATTCCCGATCAGTCCAGTACCCTACTGGACTCTGCCTGATCATCCTTAGTGCGCGCTACACTGACTGCATAGCGTGCGCTATCCAAACTTACTAGCACGCGCTACTTACCATTCGTAGCGTGCGCTACTACAACTTAACTGCAGTCCAGTGCCCACTGGACTGTCTGCCTGAACCACGCTAGCGTGCGCTATTGCGGAGAGGTAGCGTGCGCTACCCGTACTCAATTAGCATGCGCTAAAGAGAGTACGTAGCGTGTGCTACTCCTCACACACAGCCCACTACGAAAATGACAGAGATGATAAACACGGCTCGATCCTCCAACTAGGTAGAAAGATGAATAATAACTGATACACGATACAAATTCTCTGAACGGTGAATACAATGATTGACTAAGAATGATGAATGATTATTAATGAGTGAAAAATACTGAGTGACAATTACTGAATGATAATTACTGAATGATAATTACTAAATTACAACCAGGTATTACATACACCCCCCTTAAAAGAGTTTCGTCCCCGAAACTAAGGGTCAAACAACTCGGGATAACTCTCCCGCATACGATCCTCGGTTTCCCAAGTAGCCTCTTCGACTCTGTGTCTAGACGACTGAATTTTGACCAAAGGAATCGTATTGTTCCTCAACTGTTTGATTCGCTGCTCTAAAACTCGTATAGGAGGCTCCTCATACGAATGATCATCAGCGATCTCGATTTCATCGAACTGAAGTATGTGACTCGGGTGGGCAACATACTTCCGCAACTGAGATACATGAAACACGTTATGAATTTGGCTCAACGCCGGAGGTAAGGCCAATCGATAAGCGAGATTGCCTACTCGATCCAGAATCTCAAACGGTCCAATGAATCTCGGACTCAACTTCCCCCGTTTCCCGAAATGGAAGATACCTCGACTTGGGGATACCTTGACCAAAACGTGGTCACCTATATCGAACTCTAATGGTCGACGACGATTATCTTCGTATGATTTCTATCGACTCTGAGCGGTCAACAAACGGCTCCTGATCAAAGCTACCTTATCACGGGCGTCTATAAGCGTATCGGGCTCGGTGCCGATTGATTCTGATAAGTCATCCCAACACAAAGGAGATGAACCACGACGACCGTACAAGGCCTCGTAAGGTGCCATCTTAATCGCAGCATGCCAACTATTATTGTACGTGAACTCGATCAATGGTAGTTGGGCTTCCCAATCATCTTTCCAATCGAGGACGCATGCCCTTAACATGTCCTCCAATGTCTGAATAGTCCTCTCTGGTTGTCCGTCGGACTGAGGATGAAAAGTTGTGCTGAGATTAAGCTGAGTTCCCATAGCACGATGAACTGATTTCCAAAAATGTGACACGAATCGCCCATCATGATCAGAAACGATACTCCTAGGAGTACTGTGCAATCTAACTATCTCTTTGATGAATAAAACTAGGCGCTAGGTGGCCCCCGGGTGCTCCGATTATGCACTGGGCGTTTGTCCTAGACGTTCGGGTGATTAATCGGCCGTCTAGGCGGGCGCCTAGGCGGCTTGGCGGGCGCCTAGGATGGCAAGCTGGGCGGGCGCCTAGGCGGCTGGGCGGGCGCCTAGGATGGCAAGCTGGGCGGGCGCCTAGGCGACTGGGTGGGCGCCTAGGCAGCTGGGCAGGCGCCTAGGCGGGTAAACATTCTTTTTTTATTTTTTTATATTAGCGGTACCATAAATTCCTGAATTGAGATACTATGGACTATGTTATGCTTATGTCAATATTTAAAAATTTAATATATGATCGATTATATGTTTGTTTAAATATTTAAATATTAGATGTTTTTTTATTCTTTACATATATATAATTTTTTATATATAAAAATAATTATTATAATAATAATAAATAAATACGCCTAATCCGATTAATCCCCGACTAGTCCCCGATTAATCCTTTGGGCGCTAGGCGTTAGCAATCCGAACGCCTAGCGCCTAGCGTTTTTTAGAACCTTTTCTTAATCTCAAGGAAATGAGCTGATTTAGTTAAGCGGTCCAAAATTACCCAAATTGTATTCATGCCACGACGACTCGTCGACAAACTCGTGATGAAGTCCATCGAAATATCTTCCCACTTCCACTCTGGAATAGGGAGCGGTTTCAGCATACCCGCCGGTCGCTGATGTTCTATCTTGACTTGCTGACAGGTTAAGCATCTTGAAACAAATTCCGCGACTTCTCGCTTCATATTACTCCACCAGTAATTTTGTTTCATGTCTTTGTATATCTTGCTAGACCCCGGATGAATGGAATATGGGGTAGCATGAGCTTCTCTCAAAATTGAGTTTTTCAACTTGTCATTCACCGGAACGCATAACCGATTCTTAAATCGCAAAAGTCCATCCTCGTGGACCACAAATCCAGGGGCTTTCCCCTGCGCCACCTCCGCATAGATGCGCAACAAAAACGGGTCTGAACCCTGATTCACTCTGATTGCCTCCTCAAATGGCGATGAAATCTCTAACATGCAAAGCTGTCCTTGCACTCGCTCTAACCAGACCTCGATCTCGGGTCTCAGAAATTCCTGCTGAAGTTCCTTTTGAACTGTTAAACGAGCAAGCATCTGCTCCTGAACGGACTTACGACTCAAGGCGTCGGCGACCACGTTCGCCTTGCCCGGGTGGTACAAGATCTCAATATCATAATCTTTGATTAGTTCCAACCACCGCCTCTGTCGCATATTTAACTCCTTCTGAGTAAATATATACTTCAAACTCTTATGATCGGTGAATATCTGACAGGTAACGCCATAAACATAATGACGCCAAATCTTTAATGCGAAGACCACGGCTGCTAGCTCCAGGTCGTGGGTCGTATAATTAACCTCGTAAGGTCTCAATTGTCGTGAAGCATAATCAATAACTTTCCATTTTCTGCATTAATACACATCCAAGACCGTGTCCGGACGCGTCACTATAAACCACGAATCCCTCCGTCCCTTGCGGTATGGAAAGGACAGGTGCTGAAATCAAACGACTCTTGAGTTCCTCAAAACTCCGCTGACACGCGTCGGACCACGTGTATTTCTTATCCTTCTGCAAAAGGTTCGTCATGGGTTGAGCAATTTTTGAAAATCCTTCCACAAATCACCGGAAATACACTGGTAATCCGAGAAAACTTCGGATTTACTTAACATTCTTCGGAGGTTTCCAATCTCGAATAGCCTCCATCTTCTGAGGGTCGACACGAACTCCGTCTGATGAAATTACATGTCCGAGAAACGTCACCTCGGACATCCAGAACTCATATTTGGAAAACTTTCCAAAAAGTTGCTCTCGTCTCAACACGTCGAGAACCTGATGAAGGTGAAATTCGTGCTCCTCACGGTCACGAGAATAAATCAAAATGTCATCAATGAAGACGACCACGAACTGATCCATATAGTTGATGAAAACCCGATTCATTAATTCCATGAATACCACAGGTGCATTAGTTAACCCAAACGGCATTACCACGAACTCATAATGACCATAGCGTGTTCGAAATGCCGTCCTTGCGATATCCGACTCTCGAATTCGCAACTGATGATATCCGGATCTTAAGTCGATCTTGGAAAATACTGAAGCTCCCCGAAATTGATCCAAAGGATCATCAATACGGGCTAGAGGATATTTATTCTTGATCGTCACCCTGTTCAACTACCGATAATCAATACACAAATGAAATGAACTGTCCTTCTTCTTGACAAATAAGACTGGTTCTCCCCACGGGGACGCACTCGGTCGGATATAACCTTTCTCAGTCAAATCCTCCAATTGATTCTTCAATTCCTGCATTTCAGTCGGGGCCATCTGATATGGTGCCTTCGATATTAGAGACATACCAGGCTCCAACTCAATCGTGAATTCCACATCTCTCTGTGGGGTCAAACCAGGTAACTCATCTGGAAATACATCGGCATATTCTCTCACTACCGGAATATCCATCAACATGATTGATGATTTCTCGGTCTTGGTCATATAACACCAATAACCAATACACCCCTGATTAAGTAATTTTACTACTTTCATCAAGTTGATGACTCTCCCGGAACAGCTGGGATTACCTCCCTGAAACATACATTCGACCCCATCATCTGAAATGCTAGTGACCATATGCTTACGGACACTAATTATGGCATCGTGACGATCCATCCAGTCAATACCCAATATGACATCGTCTCTCGGTAAATCTACCACGATTAGGTCTACTAACCAATCACGTCCATGAAGCTGAATCGTACAATCCTTAATACGAAATACGCAGCGGAAATAAATACGAATCCCAAACAGGATCGATCAAGTAACGTATATACGAAAAAATAAATACAAAGATAAAGATTCATACCCTTGAAGCCTTTGAAATAAATCTTCGTAAAATGTAGACGATGATCACGAAATCCCTTCGTTCCAAGCACCGAAAATTCGAAGCCTCTACTTCACACGCGTCGGAAGTTGCCCGGAAAATTCGACGTAACTTCGTTCTCCAAGAACACGGCTAGGAAGTTACCGTAGGAATTTTCTCTCTATTTTTTCTTGAATTTCTTTCACCTCTAAGATGAAAATAACTTGAAAATAAAAATTTTTCTCTCTCCCTTAAGAATACTTCATGGCTGAAGTAGCAGCAAGAAAGTGTGTGTGTGTGTGTATAGTTGTTATCATGTGTGTTTAATATATATCTCTCAAACATATAATTAATATGTCTAATAATGAGATAAAATGTCAACACATAATAACAAAAATACAACTAACACATACACATGCATGGAAATGATTCCATGTGATGTGGGGAGAGGGAGGGTGGCCCATGGTGGAAGTTTCCTAGAAAACGAGCCGAGTCACTCGGCTCGTGTACCGGACGTTCGTCAAACGACTCCGTTAAATACACTCCGTTTAATCACCAATGTATTTATATTAATTAATTAATCTAATTAATTAATAATATCAAATACAAATATATTTCTCTAAGAAATATAATTTATGAATTAAATTAATTACCCAAGAACTTAATTTTAATTCATAAGACCGCTATTTTGATTTATCTAATAAATCATAATTAGATATCCAATATCTAATATTAATAGAGAGATAATAAATTCACATTTATCCGTCAACGCTCCCGATGCGCGACTCGTAGGTCCGTCTCGGCCGGCATTGGGAGGAACCAATGAGTGCGGGCAAGACTTAGCGGCTAGCGGGCCGCACCGTAAACCCCCGAGAGAACGAATGAAGGGATCATTCCGAACCATTATGTCGTGAATACTATATACGTACAAACCCTTCATCGGATGTCGGTCAAGTCTTTGGGTCACGGTAAAGTCAAACCCTACGTTGACTAAACTCTATACATGTGTTAATGCAAATCAAGACCGACCGATTAATAGTGTATCTAATACGACTATATCGTAATGCTTTGGCCAAAGACTTATGATCTTATTTGCCATTAACCGTATAGGACATTCGCTGCTCACTAACAGGAGATAGAATCCTTTCTTGGTGTACGGTAAAGGCGCTACCTGCCCGTATAGTCCGCACTTCGAGGTCGACTCAGCAATTAAGCAAATGAGTCTAACTACTCTAATGACAAACTAAACGTCACAGGCACATCTTCTACTGAACCCTCAAGTCAAAGGTCCACATATACTATCACAACCTTTCGATTCGTCATCGACTCTCCGAGAGTGAATACCGTGTGACTGAATCGAGTATGAGTCGTGGTCGAGTATACTGGCCCCACCAATATACTTATAACTATGCTATCAAGACGTGCACACGTCCTAGCATCAGTTATACAAGTCATATTAAAACTTAATGCCCATTTTAAGTTTATTGACTTGCGAACAATTTACGTAAATAAACTTTAAACACTTCCAGTACATTTTCTCTTATCCCATAACGAGAATGGAATGTTCGATTTATTTACATGGACTTCACTTCAATGTTTACCAAGTCAAGAATGCAATTGAAATACAATAAACAGTGAATGAATCGTATTGCTTTTTTATTAATTATTCCATAATTACAAGTACAATGCCCCTACTCTCTCATCCCCTGAGTGGCATTCGAGGGCATATTCCTAACAATCTCCCACTTGCACTCAATGCCACACATCATGGTATCCAATACCCATGTTCTTCAGATGTCTTTCTAAGACGGCCTGAGATAATGGCTTAGTCGGTGGTCAGAGACATTGTCTTCTGAGTCTACTCTTTCCAATGAAACATATCCTTTTTCCACCATCTCTCGAACGATGTGGTACTTTCTCTCTATATGCTTGGTGTTGTGGTGAGCCCTCGGCTCCTTGGCTTGGGCAACAGCTCCATCATTATCACAGAATAGTGATATATGCAACTCCGCGTTAGGCACCACTTGAAGTTCTTGTATAAACTTCTGCATCCAAAATGCTTCTTTGCTAGCCTCTGAGGCAGCTTGATACTCTGCTTGGCAGGTGGAATCTGCAGTAGCGGTTTGCTTGGAGCTTCTCCAAGATACTGCTCCTCCATTGAGAGTAAATAAATACCCAGATGTCGACTTAGAGTCGTCATTGTCTCCTTGAAAATCAGAATCGGTGAATCCAATCACCTTCAGTTCTCCACCACCATAAGTAAGAACTAAATCTCTAGTTCTTCTTAAGTACTTAAGAATGTTCTTTACGGCAGTCCAATGTTCCCTTCCCGGGTTTGCTTGAAATCGACTTACCATACTCACAGCGTAGGCTAAGTCTGGTCTCGTACACAACATAGCGTACATGAGGCTACCCACTGCCGAGGCATAGGGTACCTTACTCATCTCTCTCTTGTCTTCCTCACTTTGAGGACACATTTTCGTGGTGAGATGAATTCCATGTCGCATGGGAAGGAACCCTCTTTTAGATTCATCCATCTTGAATCTTCTCAGGATTTTATCGATATAAAGGGCTTGGGAAAGTCCTATCATTCTTCGCGGTCTATCTCTGTAAAGACGGATCCCTAGAATATAGGAAGCTTCTCCCAAGTCTTTCATGGAGAACGTTTTAGAAAGCCAAGCTTTCACAGTGCTGAGCATTGCTATGTTATTTCCTATAAGTAGAATATCATCTACATATAGTACTAAGAACGCAATGTTGCTCCCACTGACCTTTTTGTAAACACACGGTTCCTCCTCATTTCGTATGAAGTCAAAGTCCTTAACTGCTTCGTCAAATCGAAGGTTCCAATTCCGAGAAGCTTGCTTCAAACCATAAATGGCTCGTTGCAGCTTACACACTTTATGAATATTAGCTTTGGACACAAAACCCTTAGGCTGTTCCATATAGATTTCCTCCTCGAGGTATCCATTTAGAAAAGCTGTTTTGACGTCCATTTGCCATATTTCATAATCATAATAGGCAGCAATGGCAAGCATCATGCGAATCGACTTTATCATAGCTACGGGCGAGAAGGTATCATGATAATCGATTCCTTCCCTTTGGGTATAACCCTTTGCCACAAGCCTGGCCTTATAGGCATCAACCTTGACATCCCCATCAGTCTTTCTCTTATAGATCCATTTATTTCCAATAGTCCTCATGCCAGTAGGAAGATCTACTAGAGTCCAAACCTGATTGGTATGCATCGAGTCTATCTCAGCTTTCATTGCTTCTTGCCATTTATCGGAGTCTACATCCACTATCGCTTGGTCATAGGTGACAGGGTCGTTTTCACTGCTATCAGGTGTGTCGTGGAGACCCAGTTCCTCGACATGTGTATAGCCATACCTCTCAGGTAAGTGAGATACCCTATCGACCTTGAAGTGGAGGTTGTGTTACAATAGGTTCGGTTCTTGATCCCCGATCGATGTCTCCTTAGGAGTTTCATTATGCTCTTCTAAAGAGATATTTCTACCCGAGCCACCTTCTGAATGAATTCATCCTCAAGGAAGTGCGCTTGTAATGCCACAACGACCCTATGGTCTTCCGGGCATATAGAATAGATAACCCATCGAGTCCTCTGGGTATCCTATGAAACGTCCTTTTATGGACCTCGCTTCGGTTGTCCACCTTAGCCTTTTTGACATAAATTTGGACATCCCCAAATCCTTGTGTGATTAAGGCTTGGTTTCTTACCCTTCCACATCTCATGCGGAGTGATAGGAACAGATTTGGAAGGACATCTATTTAGGATATAGGCAATGTTAGTAAGGCATACCCCACGGGTAAATAGGTAAATCGGTGTAATTTAACATGGAGCGAACCATGTCCAACAAAGTCCGATTTCTCCTTTACGAAACACCATTTAACCGTGGGGTTCCCGGAGGCGTGAATTGTGAAACTATTCCATGTTCCTTAAGGAACTCATCAAACTCAGAGCTCATATATTCGCCACCTCCGTCCGATCGAAGTGCTATGATATGACATCCAAGTTGTTATACAACTAGGGCCTTAAAGTCTTTGAATTTAGCAAAGGCTTGATTTATGTTTCATTAAGTACACAATCCCATACCTAGTATGATCATCTGTGAACGTTATGAAATATTGATATCCATCTCGGGCTACTTCTAAAGCACCACAAATATCGGTATGCACCAATCCAAGTTTATCGGCACCCTTTCAAAAGTCCTGTGAAAGGGAACTTAGTCATTTTGCCTCTAAGGCAAGATTCACAAGTTGGATAGGGTTCTACACCCAATGGACTTAAAAGTCCATCTTTTTCCATTTTCGAACCTTGGTCGACCAACATGACCAAGTCTAAGGTGCCATTTAAGAGCTTGATTAGTATCTTGCCTACCACGTTTCCTAGTTATAGTGTTCACTTGTTTTATTTTGCATGTTCGGATGATATAAACCATTCAACAATATAGTTGTTCCAACCAATTTATTTCGAAAATAAATTTTACAACGCCATTGCCAATGAAGAAACAAAATCCTTTCCGGTCCAAGACTGGAATGGATACAATGTTTTTATGCCCCTTGGGCAAAACAAGTACTTCATCTAATGTCAAAATAAAACGATTCTAAACCCGAAGGATTGATCCAATATCGGTTGCCTCGACACTTTGTCCACTTCCAACAGTGATCATTATTTCCCGACTTCAAGTTTTCTACTTCGTTCCAGATCCCGATTCATAGTACAAATGTGAGAAGTGGCACTGAATCCAGAATCCATGAAGCAGAATATACGATAGCGGAACAATTAGTTTCAAAATCAAAAGTTCCGTGCACTGATGCGCCATTAATCTTGGGACAAGTCCTTCGCGATGTGACTCACCGCATTCAAGGCATTTGTCCGTAGGTTTTGGACCGCCTACCTTTTGAACCTTTCGGGCCTTGCCCTTTCCTTTGCACCCCTTTCTTGGGTTTGTCCGCTCGTAGGTCTTTTCTTCTTGTTCTTGGACCTCTTAGGCCCGGAAGAAATCACAAGAGCACCTCTCTCGGTTTAGTCTTCATGTTAGGCTGCGCCGTCACCGGTTATTCATTAGCCCTAATGTGCATGTAATTTCATTACAGTTGAAATTCATTACAAACTGCGTGAAAGAGTCAGGTAGAGATTGAAGGATGAGATCAATTTGAAGGGATAAATCCATATTAAATTTGAGCACCTCGAGCCTCTCAATCATAGAGATCATCTTGAGGACGTGGTCTCCCACTTTCTCCCCTTCTTTCATCCTAGCACTGAACAACTGCTTTGATATTTCATATCTAGCAGTCCTACTGTGCTCTCCATAAAGTTCGGTCAAGTGTGCGAGAATCGCCAGCGAAGTCATTTTCTCGTGCGCTCTCTGCAGCTCATTAGTCATTGAGCCCATCATAAAACCACGGACTAGCACATCATCCTTGACCCATTTTTCATGGACGTCGATGTCTTCCTGATTACCCCTAGTCCGGATTGGAGTCGGTGGAATGTCCGCCTCCAAGACGTATCCCAGAGACTCCATACTAAGTACAATCATCAGATTCCGCAACCAGTCAACAAAGTTAGGGCCAGTTAGGAGATTCTTTTCAAGTAGTATTGCAAGTGGGTTTTTAGCCATTTTAGAGAGATTCAATTTCGTTTTCTGCAAAGATTTAGACAAGATTAAATTAGTGACTTGTTTAATTATGACCGAGTATAGAACTTAAGGGCTTGTATAATTCTTGTCTCGGCTCCCACTAATTTTATCGGAATTATACACTCCCATGTTATAATCCGGAAATCATGGTTAGATCGATTTCTTAGTGGTGATCAAGTTCTTTACAAATTTTAATAGACGCAACCTATCAGGTTTCTTGCCAATTAATTTCTGTAAAGTGGTGTCTAACACCAACCCGTCTAACAGATGATTTGATCTTCTTTTACCCCTAGTCTTCATGCCCTCAACCTATCAGGTTTCTTGGCAATCCAGACTATCTAAGTTGTTGACCATCAACGTCTATCAGTTTGACTATTGAATCTCACCCGGCAACCTATCAGGTTTCTAGGGCGAAATTTATCACCAACCGAAGGCATCTAATGCACTCAAGAATTTTTCAACCTCTACCAAATGTACTACCCCGATAACTCGGAAGCATAGCACACCAGCTCGGGTATCAATTTTCTACGAGTTTGATGGAGGGTAGGAAACCTCGTAACCTTTTTCAAACTTAGTCTGTTTGTAGTCGGGAGAATTTCGCGATTAATGTTACACTTTGCACATTAATTCAATTATACGCGCGTTTGTTGGTTTGTCAATCATTCAAAATGAAAAACAGAAAACGGTAACCTAGTTACTACCAACATATAGCTCATGGACCTAATTCCTAAATCTTGGGCCAAGCGAATGACCCAATAAAAAAAAAATCTTCGATTCTTCGTCTTCTCGGTCGGTTGTCTTCGGTCTTCTTCATACCCAAAATAATAATTACATCATTGAAAAATTGCATCCTATACAAGTTTTTCTAGTAAATATAAATAGGCTCAAAACGGCCTTTACAACCCAATCGAATCGAACAAATAAAAAAAAAACTAAGTCCACGAGCTATATCACCATCACATAAGGATTCCATACAACATGTAATGGCAACGAAATTAAACAATTAATCTTTAATATAAATTAATCTAATTAATCTATAAATTAATCTATTCAATTTCTACTATATTAATCCATTAATATAAAGTGGCATTAAAATTAAATAATCAATTAATATATTAATCCAATCAATATAAAATTAATGCATTCAATTTTAATGGTATTAATCGATTAATACTAATAATTGTCATTTTAATTCGTTCAAGTAATCCGGTAAAATAATATTCTCGTTTAATTTATTTCCTTAACACAA
Source organism: Orobanche coerulescens (assembly GCA_033398695.1). Classification (NCBI taxonomy): domain Eukaryota; kingdom Viridiplantae; phylum Streptophyta; class Magnoliopsida; order Lamiales; family Orobanchaceae; genus Orobanche; species Orobanche coerulescens. Next base: position 87,166,763 of record CM065815.1, on the reverse strand, counting down.
AAATATTCCAAATATTAATTTAGTCAAATTAAAATCCAATTTAAATTTTGGGAAATAATTAAAACGAAATATAAACTTAAAGCGGAATCCGGACAATCCGATTTTAGGCCCGGCCGCGATTCAAAATCGGGCCAAAAACCCAGTGCTGGCCGAGCCAACTTGCTCGGCGGTGGCGATCATTCTCGGCCGTGGCGAGACATGGCGATCATGACCGATCATGCTCGGCGATGCAAACGGCGGCCAGGCGATCTGCCGACACCTGCCCGCCGACCCGTTTCTTCGTTTTGGCCGTTTCAAAAACGTGATGCTACAACGAACAATTTAAAATCTACAATTATTCCAAACATGATTCTAAATCATAATCATCATTCAAAAGCATTCAAAATGCACAAATAATCGTATATACGGAAACATTGACCTCGCTCCGATACCCTTTGTTGGGATTAGAAAATAAAGCGAAATACGCAATGAAATAAATACGAATCCCAAACAGGATCGATCAAGTAACGTATATACGAAAAAATAAATACAAAGATAAAGATTCATACCCTTGAAGCCTTTGAAATAAATCTTCGTAAAATGTAGACGATGATCACGATCCGTCCGAACACGAAATCCCTTCGTTCCAAGCACCGAAAATTCAAGCCTCTACTTCACACGCGTCGGAAGTTGCCCGGAAAATTCGACGTAACTTCGTTCTCCAAGAACACGGCTAGGAAGTTACCGTAGGAATTTTCTCTCTATTTTTTCTTGAATTTCTTTCACCTCTAAGATGAAAATAACTTGAAAATAAAAATTTTTCTCTCTCCCTCAAGAATACTTCACTAATTTGAAGTAGCAAGAAAGTGTGTGTGTGTGTATAGTTGTTATCATGTGTGTTTAATATATATCTCTCAAACATATAATTAATATGTCTAATAATGAGATAAAATGTCAACACATAATAACAAAAATACAACTAACACATACACATGCATGGAAATGATTCCATGTGATGTGGGGAGAGGGAGGGTGGCCCATGGTGGAAGTTTCCTAGAAAACGAGCCGAGTCACTCGGCTCGTGTACCGGACGTTCGTCAAACGACTCCGTTAAATACACTCCGTTTAATCACCAATGTATTTATATTAATTAATTAATCTAATTAATTAATAATATCAAATACAAATATATTTCTCTAAGAAATATAATTTATGAATTAAATTAATTACCCGGTAACTTAATTTTAATTCATAAGACCGCTATTTTGATTTATCTAATAAATCATAATTAGATATCCAATATCTAATATTAATAGAGAGATAATAAATTCACATTTATCCGTCAACGCTCTCGATGCGTGACTCGTAGGTCCGTCTCGGCCCGTCATTGGAAGGAACCAATGAGTGCGGGCGGACTTAGCCGACTGGCGGGCGGCTTGTAAACCAGGCGAGAACGAATGAAGGGATCATTCCAGAACCATTATGTCGTGAATACTATATACGTATAGACCCTTCATCAGATGTCCCGGTTAAGTCTTCGGGTCACGGTAAAGTCAAACCCTACTGTTGACTAAACTCTATACATGTGTTAATGCAAATCAAGACCGACTGATTAATAGTGTATCTAATACGACTATATCAGAATGCTTTGGCCAAAGACTTATGATCTTATTTGCCATTAACCGTATAGGACATTCGCCTGCTCACTAACAGGAGATAGAATCCTTTCTTGGCATACTACCTGCCCGTATAGTCCGCACTTCGAGGTCGACTCAGCAATTAAGCAAATGAGTCTAACTACTCTAATGACAAACTAAACGTCACAGGCACATCTTCTACTGAACCCTCAAGTCAAAGGTCCACGTATACTATCACAACCTTTCGATTCGTCATCGACTCTCCGAGAGTGAATACCGTGTGACTGAATTGAGTATGAGTCGTGTTCGAGTATACTGGCCCCACCAATATACTTATAACTATGCTATCAAGACGTGCACACGTCCTAGCATCAGTTATACAAGTCATATTAAAACTTAATGCCCATTTTAAGTTTATTGACTTGCGAACAATTTACGTAAATAAACTTTAAACACTTCCAGTACATTTTCTCTTATCCCATAACGAGAATGGAATGTTCGATTTATTTACATGGACTTCACTTCAATGTTTACCAAGTCAAGAATGCAATTGAAATACAATAAACAGTGAATGAATCGTATTGCCTTTTTATTAATTATTCCATAATTACAAGTACAATGCCCCTACTCTCTCATCCCCTGAGTGGCATTCGAGGGCATATTCCTAACATTAGTTAACCCAAACGGCATTACCACGAACTCATAATGACCATAGCGTGTTCGAAACGCCGTCCTTGCGATATCCGACTCTCGAATTCGCAACTGATGATATCCGGATCTTAAGTCGATCTTGGAAAATACTGAAGCTCCTCGAAATTGATCCAAAGGATCATCAATACGGGCTAGAGGATATTTATTCTTGATCGTCACCCTGTTAAACTACCGATAATCAATACACAAACGAAATGAACTGTCCTTCTTCTTGACAAATAAGACTAGTTCTCCCCACGGGGACGCACTCGGTCGGATATAACCTTTCTCAGTCAAATCCTCCAATTGATTCTTCAATTCCTGCATTTCAGTCGGGGCCATCTGATATGGTGCCTTCGATATTAGAGACATACCAGGCTCCAACTCAATCGTGAATTCCACATCTCTCTGTGGGGTCAAACCAGGTAACTCATCTGGAAATACATCGGCATATTCTCTCACTACCGGAATATCCATCAACATGATTGATGATTTCTCGGTCTTGGTCATATAACACCAATAACCAATACACCCCTGATTAAGTAATTTTACTACTTTCATCAAGTTGATGACTCTCCCGGAACAGCTGGGATTACCTCCCTGAAACATACATTCGACCCCATCATCTGAAATGCTAGTGACCATATGCTTACGGACACTAATTATGGCATCGTGACGATCCATCCAGTCAATACCCAATATGACATCGTCTCTCGGTAAATCTACCACGATTAGGTCTACTAACCAATCACGTCCATGAAGCTGAATCGTACAATCCTTAATCTCACGATTCCCGATAATTCTTGTACCATCAGGTAGACCAATGATATAAGAGTCACAACTAGTAGCACTACCTAGATGTAGTCTACTCAAACATGACTCGGAAATGAATGAATGCGATGCACCAGTATCAAAAAGGGTACACACAGGTTGAGATAGAATTTTGAGTGTAGTTGAGATCATCCGGGCCTCCGGATCGTCGGTCCTCTTCATCTCATAAATTCGGGGCTTGCTGGACCCTGAACCAGATGCTCCCGTCTGATAGCTTTTGGCACCGCCGTTGTTTGCTCCTGTCGTCTTGAATGACGCTGACTGAGTGGCCTGATTCTGGACCGCTGACTATCTAGGGGCCTGAGATATCTCCGGAGTAGGTTTAGAGTCCCTTCGGCAAAAACGGGCCTTATGCCCAGCGATGCCACAGTTATGGCACGTGATAGTCTGCCTCGGACACTTGGTGCTGAAATGACCCTGTTCCTCACAGTTTAAACAGGTTATGGCCGAACTGGCAGCCCGGGACTGAGATTCCGTGGGTCTAGACGCCATAGGAGGTCGCTCAGAAAAAGTAGAACCCGCACGAGGCTTCTTGAAAGTTGCCTGACTACCTTCAGACTGATTACGATTCTTAGACTTCTTGCTAGCAGATGAAGGTTGCTGCTTAGCAATCTCCTTAGCAGTAAGCTCATAAGTAAGATATTTCTCGATGAATTCGTCCAGAGTGGTGCAATTGTGATTAAGCAACTGCATCCGCATACGAGGTTTCAACCTCTTGCTGAAATACTTGATCTTGTCCACCTCTGGGTGAATACTATATGAGGCGAAAGGAAGTATCTCTTGAAATTTCTCGGCGATGGCGAGAACATCATCGTCCGCTGAGAGGACGGGAGTGAGTAATTCTTATAACTTGGCCTCTCTGAGTGGGGCCGGATAATACCTCTCCATCATGAGAGTCTTTAATTGATCCCAAGTACAATATCCGTAGGTGGGATTCAACGATAACCACCATGAATGAGCGCTCTTACCCAGATAATAAGCCGCAACTGAAACTTTGTGTCCTTCGGGACACTCCACCATGGAAAACAACTTCTCGAAATGCTAGAGCCAGTGAACAATATCCGCCGGCTCAGATGAGCCCTCAAAAGTAGGTGGTCTCTGGCGAGAGATGTCGCCAATAATACTTCTCACACTCCTATCTTTCCCCTGAGGTGGCGGCGGAGGGGCCTGCTGATTCTGAGCTGTTGAGTTCTGCATCGTCTCCATGAGGCATGCCATCTGTGTCATCTGGGCCATCATGCCCTGCATAAAAGCAAGTGGATCAACCCGAACACCTTCTGATTGAGCTGTGTCCCAGGTACGACTCCCTGAAAGTGAATGATCATTTCCAGGAGAATGAGTGGCAGCATCGCTGCTCGATGAATTAGCATTATTCATCGCGTTCGCACGTGTATTCACACGAGTTCTCAGGATTCGGCCCGCACCGCGTCCTCTTCCCCCGCGTCCTCTGCCAGCTCTTTCCATACTGAAGTGGGAAAGTCACATGATGATTATATATCTCGCATGAATATCACATTATGATTACGTTATGAATTAATGATGATGAGCATACGCGCTCTAACACAATGATTACATGAATGATCAACTGGGGTGACATGATTATCTGATGAAATTCTTGAAATGATTATCTTGAACAAGTTAGCTATATTAATGATATGATCCTCAAGATCAAAGACTGAGCAATGAAATGAACTGAGTGATTATTGAATTAACATGATCGACATGATCAAAATGAAAATGATGATTGAGGATTGTTGACTGTTAAATGATGAATGAGTGATTCTTATTGCCAGAAATTATACCATGGCGTCAGAAATCTTACTGTTCTTTGGTCTGAGGGGCTTGGCTCTTGCACAGGTCACACGTGACGCGAAAGTCCAATGATACTAGTCTGATGAATGATGATTTCAATGAGACATGACTCGGAAGGTATTATTCAAAACCACGCTCCGATACCAACTCTGTATCACCCCAAACTCGGCGGATATTACAGTGCCGTGGACCCCCAACTGGGACCCACCAGGCAAATGAAACTTAATGAATTAAATAATATAATTGTAGTACCGAACCACATTATATCATTAATTACTCCGATGAGGAGTTTCATTACAATACAACCAAGATAATACAGAATACATATATATTTTATATGAAGATAAAATATACAACACTGAATAAAATGAGTATTCAAACGGAAGTCTGCAGCGGAAATAAAAAGGAGAAAACATGAATGACTGAAACGGACTGGGGGCCCCTACTAGTATCACTGGGACTCCTCGCCGTCAATGTTCTCTTCCTGTGCTTTAGCCTTGCCATGACCTGAAAACAACATCCCCAACGAGTCGATTACAGAACAACAATCCTCAAGAGTTGAATAAACACAATCATGATATATCTTAATTATGAAATTAAGCTGAAGAGGGGCATCATAGTACGCCCGTAATGGTATGTGCAAGTGCACAAGACGAGTGTCCGGACACACCCGTCCTTGTACCTAATTAGTCTCACACAGGAACATTACCGTGTGCAAAGTCCATTGTGTCGGTGAACCCGATCACATGACCATCATGTGCCCGACTAAAAATTCAACACATCCCCACCCGGACACGCAATATGAACCCAGAAGGTCATATGAACAAGAATGACAATGAAGAATATTAATGAATAACAATCCGACAAAGTCAAGAATGACTCACCGAGATGAAATAATAGTAAAGTTAATGATAGCTCAATGAAATGATTGGAACTGCCGTTCCTCGTGAATGAAGTGATTATTCGACAATTACAAGTCTCAATACGGTTAATACATTATGAATGAGTTATGATTATGAATGAACAACAACGAAAAGAATGAATATCCTTTTAACCGAGTAAGAATTAACTTACACAACACCGGTGAAGAATGTCCTTCCTCGAACAAACGTCCTACAATGAGATGTCGGTCGTTCAGACAACCTTGAAACACAATTACCAATAATCCGTTCAATATACTTATCAAGCATGAATTACGACTAACTCAAAGGTCGATACAACAATATCCAAACTCATTGAGGCATTCAAACAAACACTTAGCGAACATCAACCCTTGATTATAACCAAAACTAAATTATATCGAAACCAACTCCAAAATGAGTAGTTCAATCCAACAAAACACCTTCAATTATATCAATAATCCAATAGGAATCCACAGATCGAGTTAATGACAACATCTAATCGAAAACCCCCAAAATCAAAGTCAACTCTAAAGTGTTCTCGATTAATTCTCCAAATATTCGTCAAATCCAAAAAACACATCAATAAATCCATAGGAATACATGTATCCAAGGTAGATAATCAATATCTAACATATTCCAACATAATAGCAAGCTTACACGAAGAGATCGGAAGGAAAATACTCAAAATCCAAAATTCTAGATCCAAGAGATCATTACCTTGATTTGATGTGTTGGAGAGGATGAAATGATGATTAATCAGAATGATAATTTTGAGGATGATGGTAGATGGATTTAGCTCGAAGAAATCTCTCCAAAATGCCCGAAATCGCCCAAAACCGTCGAATGAATGAATAGAGAATGAAAAATGACGAAACTGGACTAGACTGTAAATTTATACTGTTCCAGTTTAGCGCACGCTAAGCCCTGATATTTAGCGTGCGCTAGCGAGTTAACCAGACAATACAGTGCCTACTGACTGCCTCGTTACCATGCGTTAACCCCAAAATGTTAGCGTGCGCTAACAGAATATCTGATGCCCAGTAACTGAAGTCCAGAACCTCCTGTTCTCTGATCTGCTCGCGATAGCGTGCGCTACACCCAAAACTCAGCGTGCGCTACTACAACATTAGCGTACGCTAAAATCTACTCATAGAGTGCGCTATGAATTATTCCCGATCAGTCCAGTACCCTACTGGACTCTGCCTGATCGTCCTTAGCGCGCGCTACACTGACTGCATAGCGTGCGCTATCCAAACTTACTAGCGCGCGCTACTTACCATTCGTAGCGTGTGCTACTACAACTTAACTGCAGTCCAGTGCCCACTGGACTGTCTGCCTGAACCACGCTAGCATGCGCTACCCGTACTCAATTAGCGCGCGCTAAAGAGAGTACGTAGCGTAGGCTACTCCTCACACACAGCCCACTACGAAAATGACAGAGATGATAAACACGGCTCGATCCTCCAACCAGGTAGAAAGATGAATAATAACTGATACACGATATAAATACTCTGAACGGTGAATATAATGATTGACTAAGAATGATGAATGATTATTAATGAGTGAAAAATACTGAGTGACAATTACTGAATGATAATTACTGAATGATAATGACTGAATTACAACCGAGTATTACAATCCATATAGTAGTTGGGCTTACTATTAGGATGGGATCCTCAACAGGTATGGGAGCCTGTTTCAGAGAGGGATCCCTAACAGGGGATGGTAGCTTGTGGGGAGAGGGATCCTGTAGAGGGGATGGTACCTTGTTAGGAGTTGCGACTCTTGGCTCCGAAGGGGCAGCCGACTCTCCTGAGCCCTCCAACTTGGTAAATAATTATCCATCTGTCATAGCCGCCACAGACTCGGGATCTGTAGATTGTGCAACAATTGTTTCTTCCATAGGGGTTACACCATGTGGGACAGTTTCAACGATTGGAATAGTAGGAACATCTACAGTGGACGATGTAGTCACTGTAGCCTCTAACTTGGAAGACTTCTTAGCCTTCTTCTTCTTCTTGATAGCATGGGGTGCTCGACCGTCGGAGGCAGTCCTCTTCCTCGTATTTTCAACACTTGTGATCCTCTCAGTGACATCCATTGGGTCACTCGAGATAGGCATGAAAACTGGGTTCGGCCTTTTTGCAATCAAAGGCAATTTCTTGAACACAGTGGAAGTCATTCCTCCCGGGGCCGATCTTCTTGGCCTGTGCGAATTGCTGGACTCTGCAGCTGGTAAGTATGTAGTTGAGGATGAGGTCAAAAGATTTCTTATCGGACTCGGGCTTGGCACCCTCCTCCTGTATCATTTTCAATAGAATCTAGCACCAGTTTACTTTTTCACCTGACATGATGGCGACCATCATCCAGAACCGAAGGTTTGTGCACATTTCGAATACTCCTGTCTGATTTTCAACAACCCGGCAACAGAAGTCATGCAGATAGACATACGGTAGGTAGAAGTTCTTTTTGTGGCACGACGGATGAACATCTTGGGCATCCTCTTCTCCGGTAAACAGCCTCAAGTAGGCCATAGCAGCTCCACCAACCCGAAAGTCTCGAGCTCTTCCATTCTCAGGCCACCAGACGGTAGCCTGTAAAGATTTTCTAGCAACTCTCTATTCACATTGACCTGAATCCCTTGAACATTAGCAAATATTTTAGACACGTCACCTCCTTTCTTCTTAGACGCGTAGATAATAGATGCGTCCAGGTAGAACTCTTCCAAGATTTGTTCATCATACATCTTAGCATGACGACTTGCAAGGTGGTACAGCGCTTGCTGTTTCACATGGGAAACGACCACTTCCATTCTATCAAAGTATTCACCTTTCAAAGCGATTCTTTCCATGATAACTGACCTGGAGAAGATACGCCCGTCGATGATTATATTCTTTTTCTTCATGGAAAGGGAGGAAGTTTGGGAAGTCGACATAGTTGCAGAGGAAAGATTTGAAGAAAAACTGAAGATTATCGCAGAGAATGCAGAAAGTACGGACAAGAATGTAAGTTGTTTTTGCTTGAGACTCATTTAATTGTAGAAGAGTAAAGAGTCTAAGGGAGCAAGATACAGTCCTTTTATAGTGTGTAAGTAAGATTAGGGTTACATACAGTAAACGGTCAGATTTAAGGGATGGGAATCGTCTTTTTAAAATGAATGCACAGGATGGAATCAGAGTAACTAGTACGTCTTATCCATCTGTTTTTGAAATGATAACCGGTCCCACTTCTGACAGTTCGTCTCCCCTTATTGCACGAAACGGCGGTTTTAAAATTATTGAAATTGTGTTATTTGAGGTATAGAAGTCTAGATGTCTTTAAGGCATTCAAAGAATAAAAGGTTTGAACTGTAAACAGGGCACGTAGACTTAAAAATGTTTTATGTACGAATAGAATAGTAATATAATATTAGTTGATATCCTCTAGTGTATGTTCTGTATCCGCAAAAATACAGTGTTCCTCCTCAAAAGGTACATATAGGACTCAATTCTTACACAAATATCTGGATTAATACTGACGAAATGATGCTTCATATCAATATACTTAGTTCGCGAGTGCAATACAGGATTGTGCGTTATTGCAATTGCACTCGTGCTATCGCACATGATTGGTGTCTCTCTGGCACTGATTCCATAATCTGGTCACTGCTGTTGCATCCAGAGAATATGCATACACTAACTTCCAGCGGCATAATATTCCGACTCAACTGTAGAAAGCGAGTTGGCCAATTGTTTCTTACTGAACCATGACACAAGTCTTAGTCCAACAAAATAACATGTACTGCTTGTACTCTTCCTATCCAACTTACAGCCTCCAAGATCTGAGTCGCTGTAGCCAACCAAATAGAATCCTCCTTCCTTAGGATTCCACAATCCTACATCAATTGTTCCTTTTACTTACTTAAGGATTTGTTTGGCTGTCATGAACTGTGACTCCTTAGATGTTACTTGATACCGAGCACACTCTCCTACAGCAAACTGGATATCGGGCCTACTAGCCATTAGGTATAGGAGTGAGCCAATATACTTCCTGTAGAGTGATTGATCAACCAACTTTCCATCTTCGTCAGCACTAATTTTCACGGAAGTGCTTATGGAGGTTTACGAGAATTTGGAGTTGTTCATCCCAAACTTGTTGAGTAGCTCCTTGCTGTACTTCTCCTGGTTGATAAAGATTCCTGTAGGCTATTGTTTCAACTACAATCCTAGGAAATAACTAAGTTCCCCCATCATACTCATTTCAAATTTACTTTACATGATATGAGAGAACCTTTGACATATAGCAAGGTTAATAGAACCAAATATAATATCATCGACATATATTTGTATCATTAACAAGTCATCTCCTTCCTGTATCTTAAATAGGGTATTGTCCACAGCGCCTTTCTCAAATCCATTATTGGTAAGGTACAGGGAGAAGGTTTCGTATCGTGCTCTAGGTGCTTACTTATGTCCATATAGAGCTTTCCGTAGTCTGTATACAAGGTCTCCGCCTTCTGAGTTGACAAACCCTGGTGGTTCTTCAACATAGACTTCTTCGGGGAGGTATCCATTCAGGAATGCGCTCTTAACGTCCATTTGATATACTATAAAGCTCTTGTGGGCGGCAAAATCTAGGAATATCCTGGTGGTTTCTAGTCTGGATACAGGGGCAAATATCTCATCACGTCTATGACTTCTTTTTGTCTGTAGCCTTGTGCGACTAGACAGGGTTTGTTTCTAATAACATTTCCATTCTCATCCTTCTTGTTTCTAAATACTCATTTGGTTCCAATTACAGCTTGATATTCAGGCATAGGTATTAGATACCATACATTGTTTCTTTCGAAACCATTGAGCTCTTCTTCCATAGAAGTGATCCAGTGAAAATTATTCAAAGCTTTGTTGGTAGAAACAGGTTCGGATTGAGCTTAGAATATAGCTATGGTGAACATGGCTAGTCTCCTAAGCTCAGCTTGAGATTTCCGTACAGGAAATGGAGATTTCTCATATTTGGAATCTTCTTGCGCACATAGTACATTTCCTTGTGTACTTTGTATTCTCCTTCGGTTAGATACACCAGCATCAACATCACCTATAATTAATTCTTGTGGGTGATCTTTCAACCATCCCTTGTCAGGTTCTAGTTCGGCATCCCGTACTGTATCTTGAGGTGTTGTAATTTCAGCTTCAACTTGTACAACATCGGCTTCGATTACTTCTATCTTACAGCTGAGGGATTAATCTCTAAGTCTATGATAGATTCTATTGGATTTGGAGTGTCATCAATGGAAAGTATTTGGATATTTTGGGTTAAGTCTTCTACTCCTGTAGGGTCAAAATGAGGTTCATCGAACACTACATGTACAGATTACTCGATTGTCAGCTTCCTTTTGTTGAAGATGCTGAAAGCCTTGCTGACAGAGGAGTATCCTACAAATATCCCTTCATCTGACTTCTCATCAAAAGTCTTTATTTGATCTTTCCCATTATTCAGAACATAAAACCGGCATCCAAAGATGTGAAAATATGAAACAAATGGAGTCTTATTATTCCATACCTCATAGGCTATTTTGTTGTGATGCTTGTTGATAATACAGAGGTTTTGTGTATAGCATACTGTATTTGTTGCTTCGCCCCAGAACCACTGCGGCAACTTGCTTGTGGCGATCATGGTTCTTGTGGCTTCCTTGAGCATCGTATTCTTTCGCTCGGCAACACCATTTTGTTGAGGAGTCCCGGTTGCTGAGTATTCGTGCTGTATTCCATTGTCCGAACAGTATTGCTCTATAAAGTTATTTGTGAATTCAGTACCTCTGTCGGAATGAATGGACACGATTCTCAACCCTTTCTCATTCTGAAGCTTTCTCAGGTGCTATGGCAACTTTGTTGCGGTTTCTTTCTTTTTGCTTAGAGAAATTGTCGAAGCAGGCCTAGAGTAATCATCAACAATAACGAGACAATATTTATTACCTCCCAAACTTACAGGGTATATAGGGATGTAGAGATCCATGTGTAGCGTTTCCAAAACCCTGTGAGTGGACTGGTATGATTTGCTTTTCAGGGTGGTTTTGACCTATTTTTTCTGACAAGGTCCGCAGATGCTGTCTTTATGGAACGACACATCGGGGAAACCTATAACCATTCCCTGTCTGGCGAGTTTGTTGATCGATCCCGCCATGCACTAGAGGCGGAGGCTGTTGCCCCTACTGTTGACCAGTAGTATTCCTCTGCATAGCTTCCATCAGCTGACCCATTTGGGTCATCTGGGCCATCATGTCCTGCATCATAGTGTAAGGATCGACACGTGCATTATCTCCAGTGTGGTGTGATTGGTCCCTAGAAGGCGAATCACTGCCTGTGGAACTCTATTCCACATTCGTGCGTCTATTGGCTTGTGGTATCGGGATTCGGCCCCTTCCGCGGCTGTAATATCCGTATTTTTCTTTCCCTGGTATTTTTATTTCCGGTGTATTTTCTTCGACTGTAGTAACCCTCGTGTATATTTCAGTGTATTTTTCCTGTCATCTATCGATCTGATTCTCGTTATTGTTGTGCGGAACCGCTGTTTTGGGGTTGCCATGGGTTCATCTCGCATTATTGTTTCCCCGATGTTGATTCCTATCGCTTTTATTCTCTTTCCGGATCATTTTTATCTTTTTGGGACCAAAAGGGGGTGTGAGCCGCGGCACTAGGTGTGTGCGCCGCGGCACACACATTTCTCCAGTTGTTGGTCGAGCAAAGCATCTTGTGTGCCGCGGCACACCCATCCGTGCCGCGGCACGGTGCCAAGCTGATGCCGCACACCGTCGGTGCCGCGGCACACTCGTGTGGCAGTGCGACCAAAACCGATCAGACGGTGCCGCGGCTGCGCGAGCCGTGCCGCGGCACACTGCCGAACCCTGGGAGTAATTTTCTGGCCTGTGCCATGGCACACCTCAGCTGTGCCGCGGCACACAATGCGGTCAACCCCCTATAATTGCGTTGTTTTGAGCGTAAACTGCTCATTTCCTCCTTCTTCCTGTGACGCGAGAGAGAGTGTGAGAGGGGGAGAGTTCCTCATCATTATCAATTGGGGGGTTGATTTTCATCATTCTTCTTCGGTTGTGAAGCCCGGACAATCAATCCAACGCGTGTTCTACGGATCTTAGTACTTGAATCTCCAAAGGTAATATCTCTAGAACCCTATTTTCGATTAATTTGGGGGTTTTGGGATTGTCTTCCGATTCGTTTCGTTTTGTTGGTGGATTCATGATGAATATGATTAATCTTTCCTACGGATTCATGGTATATTTCATAGTTTTGCGGAATCGAGAGGGTTTGGTTGTGGTCCGCCCTCGTTGTTATTTTTGTGCGAATATACATGAATCGTAGGCGGGTTTTCGGGTGTATTCCATTTCCGTATTCGGCTAGAGTTGGTTGTAATTATGTTCTTCGAATCGTTAGGTTCGGTTCCGTTGATCCCTAGTGTTCGACGGTGATTATCCTTTCCGTTCGTTGCGTCATCAAAATATTCAAGGCAAGTAATTCTTGGAAACCTTTATGCTTAACGTGAAATGGTAATGTATATTGTGTGTGCTTTACTCACCTCGGGAGGGTCCGACGGGGCGTCGAGGGAATCTATGGCTTCGTCCTGGATTCATGAGTTTGTTTCGCTAGCCAGCTCGGGAGGGTCCTTAGAGGCCTCGAGTGGGATTCGTGGCTTCGTCCCGGTCCTAGGTGACGTGTGGTGCTTGATTTGTTTTATGAATGTGGCCAGCTCGGGAGGGTCCTTAGAGGCCTCGAGTGGGATTCGTGGCTTCGTCCCGGTCCTAGGCAAATTAATTGTGACTGTTTGTTTCCGGAAAAGACATGTCTGGTTTTGGTTTTTGAAATGATATTGGTGCATGTACTATGAAATTTGTAAGCGATTGGTTTGCCTTGATTACTTGTACTAGCGTAATTGCTAACCCCTTTGGGGACCCGTTTTGGGGAAATTCTTGTTATGGATTTCAGGTTATGATTATCCGGACGAGCGAGCACCGGAACAGTACGAGGATGTCGACCAGGGTCGTTGACATGTGCATTTGGGTCGTCTTATATTCTCTGTCCAATTCGATATGGTTGTTTCCTATATTTATAAACTGATAGATTGTACTCGCGAGTACTTAGGCTTTTCAAATTCAAACTCCGTGTTGTGTTATTTTAAATTGCTATATTGTCTTTTGGTCGGTTGTTCCGGGTGTATTTTTATGAGATGTCTATTTGATTGTGTTTCCTCACTAACCGAGATGGTTAGTCGAAGGATGTTCGATATGGTAGCCTGGTGGGTCCCATGTAGGGATTCACGGCGCTGTAATATACTCTGAATTTCTCGGGGTGTTACAGAAAATGGTATCAGAGCTCTAGGTTTATGGATACCTAGGCTTGTCGGTTATTTGGGTCTAGTCGTGTTTGTTTTGCACATTGTCACACCGCTGCCAGCATCCCAGTACTTCCAGTGCTCGTAAGTTTTCTTATTCGGCTCTTTTGTTTCTTGCATTGTATTTCCACTTTTGAATCGTAGTTGCTTTTCCTCCCTTACTCATCATCGATATACTTCTGTTATCTCTCAACATCAGTATGGATGCCGGAGGAAACCGTGGTCGTGGTCGTGGTCGTGGTCATGGACGCGGCCGAGGATGTGGGGCAGCCGGTGGGGCGGCCACGTCGCATTCTTCGGGAGCCGGCAGTACCGGTGACCGTCACAGTCATGCTTCTTCTCAGGAGCGCGCCGATCTTGGTATTGCGGCTGTTATGCAGCAAATGGTTAACCAGATGGCGGCTATAGCTCAGGTGGTCCAGAACCCCGATCAGGCCCATGCTAATCGGGGCGGAGCGGATCGTTGGCTTCAGGATGTCATCAAGATGCATCCTCCCCAGTTTTCGGGAGCTTCGGACCCAATCGGCTGGGAAGGGTGGATCAAGGAGATATCCAAAGTCTTCACTGCTACCAACTGCCCCGAGGACCGTAAGGTCCCTATTGCTCAATACTTTCTCACGGGAGATGCTACGGATTGGTGGGAGGCCGTTGGTCCCAAAGATCATGTTGCTTCATGGGCCGAATTTCAAGAATTGATGGAGACCGAATATTGTCTGTGGCCGGTCAGACAGGCTCGAGTGCATGCTTTCTATGATGCTCAACCACGGGATATCCCCGTATCTCAGGCCATTGCCGACTTTAACAAGGAGTTGGGTTATGTGAAGACCCAAGTTGTCGAAGAGAGCGACAAGATTTTCCATTTTTCCAGGAGGATGAAACTGTCCATTCGGGACTATATGTCTGGGCTCGTCTGTACTACCTTGAAGGATTATGAGTCGAGCTCTTGCTTATGATATGTCGGTGACGGCTAGCGATTTGGCTCGTGAGAGCAAGAAGCGAAGTCGGTCGGAAATTTTTCTCGGTCCCAAGAGTGGAGGCCATGAAATCTCAGCCGCAAATATTTCTACAGGCGGTTTGGCTCGTTACTTGGGAGCTTTAGTGCCGCGGAACCGTCCGGGACCCCAGATGCTTTAACTGTGGCAAGCCAGGCCACGTGAACCGGGATTGTCTTTGTCCACCTTTGACTTGTCATACTTGTGGTCAGTCGGGCCATAAGGCTTCTTTTTGCGAGAAACTCAGACAGTTTCGCGGCGCCCGTTCTTCTCACCCAGCACCTATGGAGCCGAGTGTGAACCAGGGCTCATTTGCTCCGCCGCCTCCACCGAGTGCCGGCCGAGGTAGGGGTCGGGGTCAGCCCGCTAGAGGGGGAGCTTCCAGTGTCGGCTCTGCCCAGCCGCGTATCTACGAGATGAGGAGGACCGATGATCCAGCGGCTACTGTGGCGACAGGTACCGTTTATATCCATTCTCATCCTGTTGGTGTGCTTTTTGATTCGGGTGCTACGCATTCATTCATTTCTCTAGAGTGTGTGCGCCGTTTGAGTCTCGACTGCTTGTCACCGTGCGAGCCTTTCATCGTTAAACTTCCTAGCGGCGATAAAATTATCGGTGATCGAGAAGTCCGGGACTGTTCTGTGTCTATTTGTGAGAGGGCTTGGCTCTCTAATCTTATTGTCGTGAGTATCGAGGGTGAGGATTTAATTCTCGAGAATGATTGGCTCGAGCGGCATGGTGCAATCATGAACTACCGCACGAGGATCATTACCATGTTAGCCGAGGACGACACTGAACACTCTTTCGCGGGGCGAAAGAGAAACCAGAAGATTGTTATTAACGCCTTGAAGGCGGTGAAACTCCTGCGAAAGGGGTGTACTGGTTATTGGTGCTACGCCTTGGAGGCGGAGAATGGTGGAGTCGAGCTTTCGTCGATTCCAGTCGTTAGTGAGTTTCCTGATGTATTCCCTGACGAGTTGCCTGGACTGCCACCGGATCGTGAGGTTGAGTTTGTTATAGAATTAGAGCCGGGCGCGGCTCCGATTTCGAAGGCGCCGTATCGCATGGCACCTTCAGAGATGTCAGAGTTGAAGAAGCAGTTGAATGAGCTTCTCGAGTCGGGGTATGTTCGACCGAGCGCCTCATCTTGGGGCGCACCGGTCTTGTTCGTGCGTAAGAAGGATGGTTCACTACGTTTGTGTATCGACTATCGTGAACTGAACAAGGTGACCATCAAAAACAAGTATCCTTTGCCGAGGATTGACGACTTGTTCGATCCGTTTCAGGGAGCGGCGGTATTCTCAAATATTGATTTGAAATCCGGGTACTATAAGCTCCGGGTGAGGGAGTCCGACGTGCCGAAAATAGCTTTTCGGACGAGATACAGACATTACGAGTTTGTAGTTATGCCTTTCGGGTTAACTAACGCGCCGGCGGTGTTCATGCAGTTGATGAACAAAGTCTTTATCGAGTATTTAGATAAGTGTGTCGTCGTCTTCATTGACGATATTCTGATCTATTCGAGGAATGAGGTAGAGCATGCCCATCATTTGCGGATAGTGTTAGACATTTTGAGGGCCGAGCAACTCTATGCGAAGTTCTCGAAATGTGAGTTCTGGCTGAAGGAAGTGATGTTTTTGGGTCACGTGATTTCAGCCGAGGGAGTTCGAGTGGACCCGCAGAAGATTGAGGCAGTGTTGGACTGGGCACCGCCCACAAGTGTGAATGAGGTCCGTAGTTTCTTGGGTTTGGCTGGCTACTACCGTAGGTTCGTCGAGGGTTTCTCAAAACTAGCTCGGCCACTTACACAGTTGCTCCAGAAATCCGAGAAGTTCGTCTGGAATGACGAGAGCGATCGATTTTGAGGAGTGAAGAAGCGTTTGACTTCAGCTCCGGTTTTGGCGTTGCCATGTGGCAACGAGGGATTCGCCGTTTATAGCGATGCTTCGGGTCAGGGTCTTGGGTGCGTATTAATGCAGCACGGCAAGACCATTGCCTTTGCGTCGAGACAGTTGAGGCCATATGAGCTTAACTACCCTACTCATGATTTGGAGTTAGCGGCAGTCGTTTTCGCGCTCAAGATTTGGCGTCACTATCTTTTCGGCTCTGCATGTCAGATTTTTACCGATCATAAAAGTCTGAAATACATATTTACTCAGCGGGAATTGAATATGAGGCAGAGAAGGTGGTTAGAGCTGATTAAGGATTATGACCTTGAAATCCTTTATCATCCGGGCAAGGCGAACGTCGTGGCCGACGCCTTGAGTCGGAAACCGATTGCGTTGCGATCGCTTGAGATCCTTACGTCTCAGTCTGAGCTTCGGCGAGCATTGATCGAGTTAGATGTTGAGGTTCTGTTGCCGGGAACTGTCGGGAAACTTTGTGCTTTGGAAATTTCGTCGTCTTTGATCGATGAGATTAAGCTGAAGCAATTAGAGGATCCGATGATCACTCAAATCCGAGAGAACGTTCTTAAGGGAAAGTCCCCTGGGTTTGTGATTCATGAGGATGGTGTTTTGAGATTCCAGAGTCGGCTTTGCGTGCCGAACGACTCCGAGATGAGACAGAGTATTCTGCGCAAGGCCCACGCTACACCTTACTCCGTTCATCCTGGTTCGAGTAAGATGTACAAGGACCTAAGGAGGAATTTCTGGTGGAATGATATGAAGAAGGAGGTCGCACAGTTTGTAGCAAAATGTTTGACTTGTCAGCAGGTCAAAATTGAGCATCGACCATTTGAGTTATTGACCACTTCTTAGGAATGGAAATGGGAAGATATATCGATGGACTTCATTACGAGTTTGCCGAGATCGAGATCGGGCATGAATATGGTTTGGGTGATTGTCGATCGCCTGACCAAGTCGGCACATTTTCTAGGCATCAAGGACACTTGGGGCCCAGAGAAGTTGGCTCGTGTATTTATCGCGCAGATTGTGAGGCTTCACAGTACTCCGAAGTCTATTGTTTCGGATCGTGATGGCCGTTTTGTATCGCACTTTTGGCAGGCGGTGCATAAGGCGTTGGGTACCCATTTGCATTTGAGTACCTCTTTTCATCCCCAGTCAGATGGACAGTCGGAACGCACTATCCAGACGTTCGAGGACTTATTGCGCGCTTGTGCTCTCGATTGGGGTAGTGACTGGGAGGAGCATTTGCCATTGATCGAATTCACGTACAACAATAGTTGGCACGCGTCGATTCGGATGGCACCGTATGAGGCACTCTATGGGCGGCGATGTCGATCACCGATTTGTTGGAATGAGGCATCCGATTTAGTCGGGACCGAGCCGGATGTCATTTTAGAGACGAGGCGGAAGATAGAATTAATTCGGGAACGGATGTTGACGGCCCAGAGTCGACAAAAGTCATATGCCGATGTCCGTCGTCGACCTTTAGAATTCGAGGTGGGAGACCACGTTTTGCTGAAGGTGTCGCCGACGAGAGGAGTCTTCCGTTTCGGGAAGAAGGGGAAGTTGAGTCCGAGATTTATTGGACCCTTCGAGATTCTCGAGCGAGTCGGTGGGTTAGCATACCGTTTGGCGTTACCCCCGGCCTTGAGTCATGTTCATAGCATTTTTCATGTTTCCCAGCTGAGGAAATATGTCCCGGATCCTAGTCACGTCATCGATTATGGTGAGATTGATGTCGCCGAGGATATTACTTTCGAGGAGCGTCCTTTGAAGATTTTGGAGCATCGTGAGAAACGACTGAGGCATAAGACCATCCCTTTGGTCAAAGTGCAGTGGTCGAGACACGGTGTCGAGGAGGCAACTTGGGAGACCGAGGATAGCATGCGTGCTAGCTACCCTGAGTTGTTTGTTTCTTAAGTTTCGGGACGAAACTTATTTTTAGAGGGGTAGAATGTAATATCCGTATTTTTCTTTCCCTGGTATTTTTATTTCCGGTGTATTTTCTTCGACTGTAGTAACCCTCGTGTATCTTTCAGTGTATTTTTCCTGTCCTCTATCGATCTGATTCTCATTATTGTTGTGCGGAACCGCCGTTTTGGGGTTGCCATGGGTTCATCTCGCGTTATTGTTTCCCCGATGTTGATTCCTTTCGCTTTTATTCTCTTTCCGGATCATTTTTATCTTTTTGGGACCAAAAGGGGGTGTGAGCCGCGGCACAAGGTGTGTGCGCCGCGGCACACACATTTCTCCAGTTGTTGGTCGAGCAAACTGTACTGTGTGCCGCGGCACACCCATCCGGTGCTGCGGCACAGTGCCAAGCCAGTGCCGCGGCACACTCGTGTGGCAGCTGCGACCAAAACCC
The DNA here is from genome assembly GCA_033398695.1 of Orobanche coerulescens. Classification (NCBI taxonomy): domain Eukaryota; kingdom Viridiplantae; phylum Streptophyta; class Magnoliopsida; order Lamiales; family Orobanchaceae; genus Orobanche; species Orobanche coerulescens. The sequence continues at coordinate 87,147,269 of CM065815.1, read as the reverse complement.
GACTGTACCGGGTGCCGCGGCACACGCAGGCCGTGCCGCGCCACACTGCCAAACCCTGGGAGTAATTTTCTGTCCTGTGCCGCGGCACACCTCAGCTGTGCCGCGGCACACAATGCGGTCAACCCCCTATAATTGCGTTGTTTTGAGCGTAAACTGCTCATTTCCTCCTTCTTCTTCCTGTGACGCGAGAGAGAGTGTGAGAGGGGGAGAGTTCCTCATCATTATCAATTGGGGGGTTGATTTTCATCATTCTTCTTCGGTTGTGAAGCCCGGACAATCAATCCAATGCGTGTTCTATGGATCTTAGTACTTGAATCTCCAAAGGTAATATCTCTAGAACCTTATTTTCGATTAATTTGGGGGTTTTGGGATTGTCTTCCGATTCGTTTCGTTTTGTTGGTGGATTCATGATGAATATGATTAATCTTGTTGATATCATTAGTTTTCCTACGGATTCATGGTATATTCATAGTTTTGCGGAATCGAGAGGGTTTGGTTGTGGTCCGCCCTCGTTGTTATTTTTGTGCGAATATACATGAATCGTAGGCGGGTTTACGGGTGTATTCCATTTCCGTATTCGGATAGAGTTGGTTGTAATTATGTTCTTCGAATCGTTAGGTTCGGTTCCGTTGATCCCTAGTGTTCGTCGGTGATTATCCTTTCCGTTCGTTGCGTCATCAAAATATTCAAGGCAAGTAATTCTTGGAAAGCTTTATGCTTAACGTGAAATGGTAATGTATATTGTGTGTGCTTTACTCACCTCGGGAGGGTCCGACGGGGCCTCGAGGGAATCTATGGCTTCGTCCTGGATTCATGAGTTTGTTTCGCTAGCCAGCTCGGGAGGGTCCTTAGAGGCCTCGAGTGGGATTCGTGGCTTCGTCCCGGTCCTAGGTGACGTGTGGTGCTTGATTTGTTTTATGAATGTGGCCAGCTCGGGAGGGTCCTTAGAGGCCTCGAGTGGGATTCGTGGCTTCGTCCCGGTCCTAGGCAAATTAATTGTGACTGTTTGTTTCCGGAAAAGACATGTGTGGTTTTGGTTTTTGAAATGATATTGGTGCATGTACTATGAAATGTGTAAGCGATTGGTTTGCCTTGATTACTTGTACTAGCGTAATTGCTAACCCCTTTGGGGACCCGTTTTGGGGAAATTCTTGTTATGGATTTCAGGTTATGATTATCCGGACGAGCGAGCACCGGAACAGTATGAGGATGTCGGCCAGGGTCATTGACATGTGCATTTGGGTCGTCTTATATTCTCTGTCCAATTCGATATGGTTGTTTCCTATATTTATAAACTGATAGATTGTACTCGCGAGTACTTAGGCTTTTCAAATTCAAACTCCGTGTTGTGTTATTTTAAATTGCTATAATGTCGATTGTTACTCTTTTGGTCGGTTGTTCCGGGTGTATTTTTATGAGATGTCTATTTTATTGTGTTTCCTCACTAACCGAGATGGTTAGTCGAAGGATGTTCGATATGGTAGCTTGGTGGGTCCCATGTAGGGATTCACGGCGCTGTAATATACTCTGAATTTCTCGGGGTGTTACAGCGGCCTCGTCCCCCTCTGCCACGGCCTCTCAGATTTCTTTCCATACTGAAAGAATCAAATCATAAGTACAATTCAAGTTATCAATCATAATTCATGCTAAGTTAATAGCAACAAGGAATTACATATCCAGTAAAACAGTTCGTAATGAATCACTGGCACCGTGGGTGCTACACACTCAATATCATATCAACATTAAATCAAACCAGTTCCAATCACATTTTTAATTTAGGTTTTCCCCAGAAAATCAAATAGATGAATCTTACCACACGTTATCAAGATGCCAAGATCAATAAAGAAATTAATATGTCATCAAGATTATGCCAGTAATTAAACCATGGCTCATGAGAAACATACCGTATTCGACGGGTCAGGCACTTGCACAGGTTACGCGTGGCACGAAGGTTTCTTGATGCTAATTCGATTCTACAATAACTCAAAAGAAAACACACTCTCTGATACCATCTTCTATAACAGCCCGAAAATGGCGGCTATTACAGTGCCGTGGACCCCTACCGGGACCCACCAGGCGATATCACGATATACACCTACAACCTGACAACGTGGCACCGTACCACAATATTTATCAAAACCCCGATGTGGAGTATAAATTATACATGTGTTTAATATGAGCAATCCTACACAGGATCCAAATTCGGTACAGACCATATGACGATGGGCAATACCTTACAAATTATAGTACATTCATCCGACACAAAATAAAATGAAAATCACAATAAGACATAACCGAACATCAAAAGACTCGGGGGCCCCGAATTAGCATCCTTCAAAACCCTCCGACACCATCATGCTCTTCCTGTGTCTTGCCCTTTCCTCGCCCAGAAATACAAGTATTTCGCCCAAACCACAGGGTCAGCTATACATGATAATAATTCTCATGACATTATACAATTCATATATATACGGATCTCAAAGAAAACAACCGACTACTTAATATACCCCGCAGGCATATAAACAGTCACTCCCAACTGCCGAACATATCCAAATATACGAACGACCAAATAATATGGCTCAAGACGGATGTCACAGTATGCCCGATCTAGAAATGTGTCCGTGCACATGTCCACCCCGTATATGGAATCCAGAATATATGTGGGACGATGTACCTAATTAGCCTCACGAACTACGTTTTGTGTGCATGATCTAAATGCGGAAACATCCACGCATGATCATCAAGTGCCCGGCTAAAAATCCTACACATAACCAATCGGCACGCAGATATGACTCCAGATATGTCACGATGCCACATGACAATGAAGCTCAATGAATTACACCTTTATCAGGGAATCAAACGACTCACCGAAGTGTCAGCAAAGCTCAACAGAACCAACTGTAACAAGAACGGTAAACTCGGGCATACTATCCCACCACAAATGATAACATGATCAAGGACATCACCATATCCTGAATCATAGATTCTAAGAACATTTCATATACACGAAACGCATAATAATCACAAGAATTCAACCATCATTATAACCAAGCAAGATAACTTGCCTTAATTCCGTAGATGAATAATCCTTCTTTGAATGATCAAACGAACGGTATCCTCGTCTAACAATACTTACGTGAACAAGCAACCTTAAATGAAACATAATTCATTCAACAACATATTCGTATGGTAATGGTATTATTACATAGGAACAATATTCGTAAGTTTACTTGAATGGTTCAATCATTCTATTGAACATTTTAATGTTCCAATTACGAATCATCATATAACATGTTTATTAGGTTCATTCACATATTCTATCATTAATGTCAAACACTTGAAGTCCAGAATATTACCAATGTAACATTGTGAAAACATCTTTTCAAATCATCGGCACTTACGATTATGATATAAATTTGTGTTTAATTACGTTCTTCATTATCTTACCAACGATTACATTAAAACCGATTCCTATATGAAATCATAAGTTTAATTTTTTAGTAAACTAAGAACATCATCTTAATTAACGTTTCTTAATACACACGGATTAATGAAATGGAATTCGGCTCCCACTCTACCGCATTTGTATCACCATACTCACTACAACCCTCCTAAGAACATTATCAACATATTAATGTAGTGATTAACACCTCTTAAACTTATCAACGAAATCGATTAACTTGGACATATGAAGATTACGAGTGTATTCTATCAAAATCCATTGTTTTACTTTTGAAGAAGTTATTAAAAACCTAGTTATATCATTGGATATTTGAAATTCTAAATATAACTTCATCACATCTTGTGAAAATTATCTTCAGAGGGTTAACATAATTCTTCAAACAATTCATCACAAAGGTATCGGTTCTAGAGGGCCAAGAATATGGTTCCATGTTATCTTTCAAGAATCAATTGAATGTTCAAGACAATATTAGTATTTTACACCTCCAGTCATCAAGGATTTCCATTACTTACAGGTTTTTGGTGTCAAGATTAAAATCAACTTCCTATTATCATGTTATTAATCAGGTTTTATCTATCTTTATCAACACAACCATATTATGAAGTTATCATACATCAAGAAGTGATACTAACACCCCCAATGTTATTCTTCACTTAGTTTTAGCATGATTCAAATAATTTATCATGTTTATACTAGATTAAACTAACATTATGTGATGTGTTTATATACTAACATCATCATAAGCATAGATTTAATATGAGTTAAAGAAAAACCAACGTCAAAATGAAGAACAACACCAACACTTCCAAGAACACACTTCAATCTCCTAATCTCCAAGTCACAAACCAAGTGCTGAAGCTCCAACACAAGATAGAAGGGATAGAAATCGATTTGGCAGGGTGGGGAATCATTTTTTCAGAGGAAGAGCTGAATGGGTCGAGTAGAAAAATGAAAGGCAAGTTATATTTTTATAACCCGAACTCAGCATTACGTACGTTAAAGAGAGGGGTTAACGTACGTTAAAGCCCTTACGTACGTAATCTCATGAACATTACATACGTAGTCGATTTATCAGATGTTTCTGACTTAAAATACACAAGTCGTTACGTACGTAAATATATAACCATTACATACGTAATAGCTGTTGACTTGGCTGTCGCGATCGACTCTCGATCACCTACCCACGTTCGGTCCCACCCGCCGAAAGGTGGGCTGCTGATAAATACCCAGCATTACGTACGTTAACATATGAATGTTACGTACGTAAAGCTACGTACATAGCGTACGTAAAGAAGATAGGCTTACATACGCTAAGTTCTATAACAAGCAAAAATGGAATTCTCCCAATAACACCCAACAATCAATATAGTATGAATGACCAGGATTCCAACTTAACATAATTCATCAATATACTCGCTACAACAAATACAGATATGCTGCGACAATACTTAATTTAAACGAAGAGAACAGTAGTAAAGGTGCGGATATTACATCTTAGTTCACTAAAATTTCATATGTTGTAAAATTGAGGGTGTTTTGTTTTAGTGGGAGTATTTTTTGAGAAATAGAAATGTGATTAAATTCTATGCATATTGAATTTTATAGATAATAGAATGGCATGAAACAACACATCCACCATTTCACTACAATCCGTCCTTGAGAAGGACAAGCTCAGAGAAAACTGCAGTAACTATCTGGATTGGATCCGGAGCTTGAGAATAATTCTCAAGTAAGAAAGAAAGTTGAACGTTCTTGAGGAAGAAATTCCTTATGAGCCTGCTGACAATGCTAACAAAGCAAAAAAAGACAAATAGAAGAAATATTGTGATGATTCTATTGATGTCAGTTGTCTTATGCTGGCTACCATTTGTCCAGAACTTCAGAAGAATTTGGAAGAAATGGAAGCCTATGAGCTTAATGCTAACCTTAAGAAAACTTTCTCAAAGCACACTAGGCGAGAGAGGTATGAGACCTTTCAAGCATTGTATGCTTGCAAGATGGTTGAGGGGACATCTTTCAAGCATTGATATGCATGGTTTTCCATTTCTAAGGAGCACTCCACGGATGTGATTCTAAACTCATTGCCCGATAGTTTGGTTCAGTTTATTATGAACTATAATATGAATGAGATGGAGAAGTCCATCGCTGAGCTGCATGGGATGCTTAAAATGGCTGAGAAAAATATTAAGAAGAAACCAGGCCACATGCTGATGATCAGCAAAGGGAAGTCCTTCAGGAACAAAGGCAAAGGCAAAGGTAAGGCAAAAGTTGACAAAGCTAAAGACCCTACTTGTAATATCCGGGGGTAATTTTTTTCGTGTTACTGTTGAGTTATACGTATTCATTTGGAATTGTACAAGTGTTGTTGTTTTGGACCAATACAATGTATATTGTATTGGGATATTTCGGGATCGAAATATTTATACTTGTCGTCGTTTTGGTTTCGTCGTTTGGATGTTGCTTGGAGAGTTTGGATTTTTGGCTAAGTATACTAGCCTTAACGTACGCTACATGTGTATCATTACGTACGCTATGGGTTGAGTATTACGTATGTTAGTCCTGTATGGTTACGTACGTAATGCGTGGTCGGTGGTAGGAACCTTCCTCGATGTCAACTTTCGGCTGGTAGGGCAAGGAATCTTTCATTCAGATCTCACTATTGCAGTCAACGGATCTTTACGTACGTTAGGGTGTGCTCCTTACGTATGTTATCCATGCAGCTTGTTAACATACGTAAAGTGTGGTTCTTTACGTACGTTAAGGTCTTCGTATTGTTTGTCAGGCGGTTCTAGACTAGCATTACGTACGCTAAGTTTAGAATATAGCGTACGTAATTTCCCTTACATATGTTATGCCTATTGTATAGCGTATGTAACGTGTTTGTCAGATTATATAACTTGGCTTCGTATTTCATTTCTTTACGAACCAAAATCATTTTTCTATCCCTAGAATCGTCCTTTTGGACTTGTTCTTGATATTTAGTCCCTTCTATCTTGTTTTTGATCATCATAACTTAATTTAGAGCTTGGAGTTGGAAGCTTGTTGGTGCTCCTTTGGTGTTTGGAGAGTTCTTCTTGTTCTTCATTGGCAAGTTCTTTTAATCTATTGTTCTTCAAGTGATTCCGAGTATGATGATGATGTTGTTGTTGTTTTCTTCGGGTATTGATTGATTATTGGAGTATATCATGATTCTTGATGAGTTTTTATAACTTGTGATGAAGAACATGATGATTTTGTCTTGAGGAGGAGTTGTTCTTGATGTTTTAGAATGTTTAGGAGGTTATAATCATGTCTAAGAAGGATTATGTTAAGATTGCTATATGATTAACATAGTCTTGATATGATTGTTGTTGTTGTTTGTATTTTTGGAGGGATTATAACCATTTTAGTAAGGAATTATGATGGATTATGTAATGATTATCATAATCTTTCAATAGTTGATTTAATCTTGTTGATTAATCCGAATTCATGATGAATTGGTGATGGATTATTGTTTAGACATCATGTTTGTTGAGATGATGATGTTCTTAGGGTATTGATGATGATATTAGTGATATTATCATTTCGAGATGTTTATATTGATGATTGTTCTTAAGTGATTCTTGTTGAATTGATTTCACAAGTGTTAAGAACGTAATGGTCATGTTAACTGATCATTGAGGTGTTGGAGGATGTTAGAATTCATAGTTGAGAACTATGATATTCGTTGATGGGGTTTAACCGATTCGGGGTTGAATCGGGATTGTTTTGGTGTTGCTTTCCATTGATTTTGTGTTATTGAATGAATCGTATTTCATTCAAGGTTGTTCGAGTGCTTGTGATCATTAGAGGACGACGTTCGTCGTTTCGTGGAAGGACGTTGATCATGGAAGGACTTTCCCGCCTTCGGTTTGAGGCAAGTTTTATACTTGTACTAGTCAATGAGATTAATGTTATCATGTATGTGTATGAATGTGTGTATCATTTAGAGACTTGGTCTCTTTCTTATTTTGTTGATATGAGGGGATTGTTTGATACAATACCTTTCGGAAAATTATGCCAAATATTATTGTTGTTCGTAAATGGCTGGTTCAAGGCATTGCGATACTTGTTGGTAATATTGTTGTCGATAGCCAGTTCGCGGTATCGACGTATCGATTGTTATTGTTATTGTTGATAGATGTTCCATTGAGATACTGTTGTTATCGTTGTTATTGATATTGGTGCTTCGTTATTGATGTTCTATTGGCCGATTGAAGGCATTGGCATATTCTATTATCATCTTTGTTATTGGTAACCGATTAAAGGTGCCGAGACATCCGTGGTATTGTTGTTATCGATTGACCATTCTAATGGCAATCGAGATATTGAATTGGGATTATCGAAGATAATTCCCATCTGTTGTATCACTATTTATCGATTGACCATTCTAAGGTAATCGACATATTGAATTGGGATTATCGAAGATAATTCCCATCCGTTGTATCATTGTTTATCGATTGACCGTTCTAAGGTAATCAATGTATTGAATTGGGATTATCGAAGATAATTCCCATCTGTTGTATCATTATTTATCGATTGACCATTCTAAGATAATCGATGTATTGAATTGGGACCGTCGAAGACATTTCCCATCCGTTGTATCGTTGTTATCGATTGACTGTTCCAAGGTAATCGATGTATTGAATTGAGACTGTCGAGGACATTTCCATCTGTTGGGTCGTTATCGATTGACCGTCCTAAGGTAATCGATGTATTAAATTGGGACTGGAACCGCCGAGGACGGTGCCTATCTGTGAGTTATTTTTATCGTGTTGGCCGACTCGAGGCGGCACATTATTATTCTTGTGAATTCGGTAATCTTGAGACTGTTGCTGTTCGTGATTAATTGTGTTTGGAGGCTAGTCGTGGCTAGTGCTCAATGGGTAAGTTTGGGCCTTGAACCTTCACGGTTGGTTTCCCAACACCTACAGTTCAGTAGATCACGGTCATGTTAATGATCTCATTATAGGTAAGTTTAGGGCTTGAACCTTCGCGGTTGGTTTCCCAACACCTACAGTTCAGTAGGTCACGGTCATGTTAATGATCTCATTATGGGTAAGTTTGGGGCTTGAACCTTCGTGGTTGGTTTCCCAACACCTACAGTTCAGTAGGCCACGGTCATTGGGTGATCTCATTATGGGTAAGTCTGGGGCATGAACCTTCGCGGTTGGTTTCCCAGCACCTGCAATTCAGTAGGTCACGGTCATTGGATGATCTCATATGATACAGTTTCGGGCTGTTTTGGCTCCCGGCCATTGTTATGATTGATAGTTTCGACTCAGTGGCTTTCAGGCCATCGTGATATTTTAGCAGCTTCGGCTGAGGGGCTTTCAGGCCATGGTGATGTATTGGTATTTTTGTTGGAGCCTTCAGGCATTGTGATTCACATTTAATTCAGTTCTTGCTTGGTTTACCTTCGGGTAATTCACTATTGTGTTCTGTATTGATGATTCGCCGTTGGGCACTTGTATTCTGACCTGTTGAGCAGGTAATGATCGTATGCCGTGGGCATAGTGTGTTCCCAAATGCTCAGTTCTTACCTTGGTTTGTGAGCTTCTCGTATTGCCATTATTGTACTGTTTATTCTGCCTTTGGATGCATATCATGTTGTGCATGTATTTGATATTCATTATCTGGATGACTGACCCCGTGGGGGCGGAACATGTTTACATGTTCTAGGTGCTTGCGAGGAGAGAGTTGAGACACAGGGGCATGACGATGGGGACGAGGCATTCGAGCGATACTAGTCTGAGATGTTTTGGTATTCATGTCGGTCAGACAGTTTGGAGTACTCTAGTTTTGTTCAATTGTCGTCATTTTGTATTATCCGAGCAAGGCTCGTGGATGCTGTTGTATTTTATTTTGGCCGTGTAGGCCCACTTCTGTCGTTGAAATTCCATATCGGAATATTATGTCGGATGTCATAGTAGGGATTGACATTCCCCTATTGGTCAGTTATTTGTATTTTTGGTCGTGTTCGCCTAGTGGATCTCCTGGTGTGGGGTACACGGAACTGTAATGACCCAATGGGTTTTGGGGGTGTTACACTACTAATCCAATTTTCAAGGCAAAATCTCCCAAAGATGGAAATTGCTGGAATAGAAATTACAAGGTTTACTTGGAAGAGGTAAATCATATTAAGGGTGGTGAGACTGCCACAGGTATATTTGTTATAGAAGTTAACTTATCTACTTCTAACTCCTAGGTATTGGATACTGAATGTGGATCTCATATTTATATAAATATGCAGGGGTTGAGAAGTAGTAGAGAGCTGAAGAAAGGGGAAGTGGATCTAAGAGTGGCCAAAGGAGCAAGAGTTGTTGCACTAGCCGTTGGAACTTATGATCTAGTTTTACTCAATGGGCTTTTGTTAGTTTTAAACAATTTCTATTATGTTCCAGTTATTCAGTTTCTACATTAGATTGTCAAGTTTACAGTTTTCTTATTAAGAATAAGGTTATTCGTATTTTCTTTGATGACCTGCTTTATGGTACTGCAAAAGTTGTATACTGGCCTTTACAATATTGATCTAGATGAGTCCAATATTGTGGAAGTCTATAACATTGCAATCAAGAAACCTAAGCTCAATGATTCTAATCCGACTTAGTTATGGCACTGTCGACTTGTCCGAATAAATGAGAGATGCATTTCTAAACTCCATCACGATGGAATTTTAGATTCCTTTGACTATGAGTCATATTGGACATACGAATCTTGTTTATTCGGCAAGATGACGAAGAATCCTTTCATCGGTCATGGAGAAAGGGTATCTATTAGGCCTAGTACATACTGATGTGTATGGACATCTTAGCACTCATGCCAGACGCGTGTACCAATACTTCATCACTTTTACCGATGATTTTAGTTGTTATGGATATATTTATCTTATGAAGTATAAACATGAACTTTTTGAAATGTTCAAAATATTCCAGATTGAAATACAAAATCAACTTGGCAAAACAATTAAAGCCCTTCGATCAGATCGAAGTGGCGAATACTTGAGCCAAGAATTAGATGATCATCTCAGGAGTGGTGAAATTGTTACACAACTTATTCCTCTCGGAACACCTCAACATAACAGAGTATCCGAGAGGAGGAATCGAACTTTATTAGATATGGTTCGATCCATGATGAGTCGAATGGAGCTTCAATTATTATTTTGGGGCCACGCCTTAGGAACAACAGCATTCACCTTTATCCGTGTTCCATCTAAAGCAGTTGAAAAGACACTATTTGAGAAATGGACTGGCAAGAGACCAAACTTGTCTTTTCTAAAGATCTGGGGTTGCGAAGCATTCGTAAAATGCCAAGTGGTTGACAAACTGGCGACCAGATGCGAAAGACATTTATTTGTGGAATATCCTAAGAAAACTAAAGGATACTAATTTATAAGCCCGCAGAAAACAAAGTGTTTGTTGCTCGAAATGTTGTCTTCTTAGAAACGGAATTTATTTCCAAAACAGACAGTGGGAGAAAAATAATTCTCGAGGAAACTTGAGAACCACAAGAATACATTGCTTCACCGATGCAAAACTGAACAGGCTCCACAATTAATTGAGGAGCCAGTTCAAAGTACACAAGTTCCTCGCATATCTGATAGGGTGCGACATAAGCCTGAGAGATATGGGTATCTCGTAACAGAGGATGATGATGCATCGCTCATAGATGATGAGCCTAGTACCTATACATAAGCTATTTCATGGCCAGAGTTCGAGGAATGGATAGAGGCCATGAAGTCAGAGATGCAGTCCATGTACGACAATCAAGTTTGGAACTTGATAGATCCACCTAAGAGTTTTGAAACTATTGGGTGCAAATGGGTCTTCAAAAAGAAGAAAGACATGGATGATAATCTGCATGCCTGTAAAGCTAGATTAGTGTAAAAAGGTTATAGATAGACTTATGGTGTCGGCTGTGATAAGGCTTTTTTGCCAGTAGTCATGCTTAAATCAAATTAGAATTTTATTTGCTATTGCCGCATACTATGATTTTGAAATATGGCAAATGGAAGTCAAAACAACATTTCTTAGTGGAAACTTACTCGAGAATGTGTGTTGGAATATTTTATTCCACATATTCACATTGAGGTTTTGATGATAAGTTGTTAAAGAAAGAAAAAAAAACAATGAATCAAGAAGAAGTCGAAGACACAAAGCTGGACAGAAAAGCAAATAACCATTCATTAACGCATGCTATAGAATAAGCTAGCGCATGCTAGTCATCAAGACAGAGAGTTCTGTATTCTACATCGAAGCAGATAACGCATGCTAGTACATAATTGGTGCATGCAACATGACTATGTAAAAGTACGCAATTCAGTGAAGATAATGTACATTATGAATATTTGAATTACAAGTTCAAATAAATCAATCCGTGGGATTGATTCTAGAAGGTCAACTTGCTGTAACGGATATATAATTAGGGCACGCTACAATGGATATTAATGCATGCTAAAGAAAGAGGCAGAAGCTACTGGATTAATCTCATTAATAGTTAACGTACGTAACCATGCAATGTTAACGTATACAACACGACTTAGCGCACGCTAAAGGGGGATATAGCGCACGCTAAAGAAAACAGTGACCAACTGCTAGTTTAGGCTTTGAAGCCTATAAATACCACTTTATATGGTATCAACTATACAACAACTTCAAGTAAAGTATACATACATTATATATTGTTATATTCATTATAGTTGTTGTAATCGAGCTTAATTCATAAGAGTTCGAGTGTTTAATTCACTCAACCATACATGAGAGAAAAGAAAGGATTGTAGATTTGATTCAGTGTTATTAGGATCGTAGATCCGGCATTGTTAGAATCATAATATAAATCCAAGTGAGGTTTTTCTAGTACCGATAGAAACCTAGAAAGGTTGATTCCTTATCCGAGAGAAAAAGAATACGGTTTATCTTGGACCGACACAAATACAAGATTGTAATGGTTTCCCTCAGACCGATAGAAGACATGGCAGAAAGGTTTATCTTAAGCCTATAGAAAAAGATACGGAAACAGGACGTAAGCATATTTGTCTAAACCTCTATAAATCTTGTGTCGTTTATATTCCACATTTAAATACGATTCCGCATATCGCAAAAGAGTTTAAAAACTCTACACCGCACTATTAACCTCCCTTCAAGTGGCAGTACCAAATCCAACAATGGGTACCGGAGAGGGTATCTCTTATAGTTGGCTTAACATTCAAGGAGAAAAAGATCCCATGGCGCTTCATTATGCCCCGGTCAAAGGCCTCGCCTTAAATCAACCTCTATTCTTTGATGGATCAAATTTTATGACATGAAAGAAGAAGATGTCAATATTCATCCGAGCTTTGGAAGGTTATTTGCCTTGGTCCAAAGATTCCTACAAAATCGGATGGCTCTCTCAGAAGATTCGAAGATTATAGTGATGAAGATTGGACAAACGACCATCATAATTGTAAAGAAACGCAATTGCTTTATTGTGCTAAAACAGCATAATCGTATTTCCTCGTGTGATAGTGCCAAAGAGAATTGGAAAATGCTAGAGATAACTCACGAAGGAACGAATCAAGTCAAGGACCCAAAAATTAATTTGCTTCTCCACGACTACGAGCTTTTCATGATGAAAGATGACGAGTCCATAACAAACATGCTCGAAGGTTTTTCGGTCATTACTAATGGACTAGCTTGCTTCGAAAAATCCTTATCGAGTAGTGACAAGGTCAAGAAAATTTTATGATCACTACCACGGGAATGGGACGGGACAGTTACGCCAATTATGGAATCTAAATATCTCAATACTCTTGATTTTAGTGCCCTTGTTGGTTCGCTAATAAATTACGAGATTGTCCTTAAATCACAGAACTCGAAGTCGAAACCGAAGGAAAATCTATAGCTTTAAAAGCTAAGAAAATGTCAAGAAATGAAGAAGTTATTGCGGTTTATGATGATGATGAAGAATCGACATTTTATGCCAAAAACATCAATAAGTATCAAAACTTATTAAACCGGAGAAGAAGAGACTTCAACTCGCAAGTCCGGAACGAGTCAAATCGGTTCGACAATAATTGTTGAAATTATGAAAAACCCGGCCACTTTGCGAAAAATTGCCATGGCTCGACTTCTAAGAAGGAAGTGCTGATAGACACCTGGAGTGACGAAGACGAAGAATATGAACATATTCAAAATAATCTCGCACTCATGGCAAGGAGCTCATACAACGACAGCGACGTTGAAATCCAGGTAAGTACCTCGTCCCACGACGAATTATTTAATGATTTTGAGTTATTACACACTGATTTTCAAAATTCACTGAAAGATAACAAATTCCTTAGAATTAAAAATAAATTTTTGGAAGACGAAATCTCCAAATTACAAGAAAAAGGGAAATTTATTGAAAATAATCATTCATCGTGCCTTGAAAAACAAACTAAAGGATTTAACGAACAAATTTTCTCTCGGAAATGAGAAATTTGAAAAAATACTAAGTGTTCAAAAATTTTCATTAAATAAATAAGGATTATAATTCAAACCAAATGATAAAAATGAATTCTTAAATTTAAAAATACCCAATTATGATAAATATTTGAAAATCGAGCATCATATTACTAATTGTAAAAGCCCAAGACGAACGTAAAAATAAAGAAAATATGGATTCCAAAAGGAACCATAATACCAAATATAGTCTATTTACCAAATGAAAAATGACCAAGAGTCAGATGGATCTCCAAAATTTAAGATTAACTATTTCATCAAATGGTATTCAAAATAAATAGTATTTAACTCAGGGGGAGTGATTATTTTTAAAAGGGGGGCTATTTTTCAGGGAGAGTATACCCATTTATTTTCAAATTTAATTTTTCATTGATTTTATGATTTTCATGCACTTTTTGCTAATGACAAAAATGGGGAGAAGAATGAAGAGAAAAATGAGGAGAAAAAATACAGTGGTGGAGAAGAAGATTAAAAGAGAAAAAGAGAAGAAATGATGGGGAGAAGAAAACCAACGAAACGAACAAAGTCGAAAGCTTTGATCTGTATGTTTCTGTATTTTTGCAGGTATAAATTCCATAGAAGTATTGTTGTTTTGTCATCATCAAAAAGGGGGAAATTGTTGAAATATTTTATTCCATATATTCAAATTGAGGTTTTGATGATAAGTTGTTAAACAAATAAAAACAACAATGAATCATGAAGAAGTTGAAGACGCAAAAACTGGACAGAAAAGCAAAGAACCATGCATTAACGCACGCTATAGAATAAGCTAGCGCATGCTAGTCATCAAACCAGAGAGTCTTGTATTCTGCATCGAAGCATATAACGCACGCTAGTACACAATCTACCGCGCGCAACATAACTATCTTTACGTACACAAGTCAATGAAGATAACGTATGCTATGGACGTTTGAATTATGAATTCAAATAAATCAATCCATTGGATTGATTTTTAGAAGGTCAACTGAATGTAACGGATATATCATTAGCGCATGGTACAATGAATATTAACGCATGCTAAAGAAAGAGGCAGAAGCTATTGTACTGATCTGATCAACACTTAACGTACATAACCATGCACTGTTAACGTACGATTCACGGCTTAGCGCACGCTAAAGGAGGAAATAGCGCACGCTAAAGAAAACAGTGACCAACGGCTAGTTCAGGCTTTGAAGCCTATAAATACCACTTCACATGGTATCAACTATACAACAACTTCAAGCAAAGGATATATGCATCAGATATTGTTATATTCATTATTTTTGTTGTAATCGAGCTTAATTCATAAGAGTTCGAGTGTTTAATTCACTCAATCATACACGAGGGAAAAGAAAAGATTGTAGATTTGATTCGGTGTTATTAGGATTGTGGGTCCCGCATTATTAGAATCATAATCTAAATGAAAGTGAGGTTTTTCTAGTATCAATAGAAAGCTAGAAAGGTTGATTCCTTATCCGATAGAAAAGGAAAACGGTTTATCTTAGACCGACATAAAGACAAGATTGCAATGGTTTCCCTCGAATCGATAGAAGACAAGGCGGAAAGGTTTATCTTAAGCCTATGGAAAAAGATACGGAGAAAGGATGTTGGCATATTTGGCTGAACCTCTATAAATCTTGTGTCCTTTATATTTCGCATATAAATATGCTTCCGCATATCGCAAAAGAGTTTAAAAACTCTACATCGCACTATTAACCTCTCTTCAAGTGGCGGTACTAAAACCAACAATGTGTACATGACACAACCTCAGGGTCTTGTTCTGTAATTCCCAGCTAATTATTATGTATTTTATCTGTATTCGAACTTGTAACATTTGATTATGTAGTGTTATTAATCTAAGTGTGGTTTCTCATATTCATATTCCTGTATTTTTGAATTTTCCAACACATTCATGCATGCATGCATCTGCACGTCATAACGTACGATAGACGTTGAGCATAATGTACGCCTTATGGAGAAGTTTAGAGAGCGGCGTAAGGACCTCCATATGGTGTTCATTGATCTAGAGAAGGCTTATGATAGCATTCCGCGCGATGTTATTTGGAGGAGCCTTGTAGAGAGGAGGGTGTCGTGGCCGTTCGTCAGGGCGATCCAAGACATGTACTCCCAAGCTAGGACGTGCGTTAGGACCCTAGTTGGTGACACCCAGTATTTTCCGGTTGAGATAGGGCTACACCAGGGGTCGGCGCTAAGCCCTTTTCTCTTCGCTCTAATCCTTGACGTCATTTCGCGAGGGATTCAAGATGGCATCCCGTGGTGCATGCTTTTTGCTGACGACATTGTGTTAGTGGCGGAGTCGAGGAGGGAGGTGAACTAGAAGTTGGAGCTTTAGAGGGAAAAGTTAGAATCCCAGGGCTTACGTGTGAGCCGGTCTAAGACCGAGTATCTCTGGTGTAACTTTAGTAGTGAGGCCAACGAGGAAGATGTAGAGGTAATGATTGCGGATCAGATCGTACCTCGTACGGATAAGTTTAAGTATTTGGGTTCGATCATTCAGAAGGAAGGTGAGTGTGAAAATGATGTCACGCATTGCATCAAGGCGGGGTGGCTAAGGTGGAGAGCAGTGACACGGGTCTCGTGCGACAAGAAAGTCCCTCTAAAGTTGAAGGGTAAATTCTATAAAGAGGCAATCCGACCTCCAATGTTGTATGGCTCCAAATGTTGGGCGATGAAGAAGTTGCTTGAGAGCAAGTTGGAAGTGGATGAAATGAGAATGTTACGTTGGTCATGTGGTCGCACAATGTTAGATAGAATCACGAATGGGGTTTTCAGGAACGCGCTGGAAGTGGCGCCCATTTCAGCGGAAGTTAGGGAAGGGAGATTGAGATGGTTTGTCCACATCCGCAGGAGGCAGGCATCTGCTCCGGTGAGAAGGGTCGAGAGTTTATTGGTTTTCGGGGAGAGGAGGAGAGGCAGACCGAGGAGGACGTGGGAGGAGCAACTGAGATTAGATTTGAAGGCCTTAAATCTTTCCGAGACCATGACTGTTGATAGGTGCGCTTGGAGGCGCCAGATCAGAGTTGTGGATTCTTTTGTAGGGAGCGGTGCTGTAGTTGAGAGCCTCAGGGTTGGGTTGTCTCGGTTAGCTTTGACCTAGAGCATTGCATTTTTACTTTTATTGTATATTTTATCCTATTGTCTTGCGTGTGGTGTATTTTTGACAGGGAGATGTCCGCAGAGTCAACCTCTCTTTTGTTAGAGCAGCGTTCATCGGGAGCGAAGTGGCCAAATCCCGCTTAGGTATGTCCTATGTGGATTAAGCCATGGGCTCAGGTATGGTCTCGAGCTTTTTCAAATCATATGTTTTCCTTTGTATTTATCACACAAGATTCTGCTGTGCACTAAGCTGGGGGTCTTCACGGAAACAGCCTCTCTACTGCAATAAGTAGGGACATGGTCTGCGTACATCTTACCCTCCCCAGACCCTGCTCTGAGCGGGATATACTGGGTATGTTTTGTGTGGTTTGGTTTGGTACGCTAAGGCGATAACGTACGTAAGGCTTTGCCCTTAACGTACGTAACATGTTAAAATTTATTTATAGACCTCAACCTCTATTTCATTTCCTCCTCACTCCTTGGCCTATTTTTGCAACCTGAGAACTCCCCAGCACCAAAATTCTCTCATTTCATCATCTCTGCTCGATTTTGAGGTTCGTAGACCCTTGTGGATTAGTGTTCAAGCTTTCAGTGTTGAGTTTCACCAAATATTTCATTGTTCTTCTTTATATTGAGGTATGTTGATCCTTCACCAATTAGATTACATGTTCTTGACGATGTTCTGGACCTGTTTTGAGATTACCAAGTTCGTTGTTATCATGAGGAGTCGAACACCATGTTTTTAGAAGAATAGATTCGGTTATACTTCGGTTCTCCTTCGTTGTTAAGAGTACTAATCGAACCTTGTTGGAATAGAACCTTAGGATGTAGTGTCCCGAGTTTATTATGAATTATGAGCATGATTCTAGTGAGTTTTTCTGAGATTACTAAGATATATCACCGAGAATAATTCATGTTTTGATAGAGGTGTTCGGTTTAACAAACTTCTTCATATTCATGCTTGAAATGGATCGATTATGTCGATAGAAACAAACCCGGAACACCGTAGTATCGTTCCCTTGCGAAGTACGGTTGGTATGCTTGTATCTTGAATCACACCTTTGATATGAATTGTAAGATTTACCGAACCATATATATATATATATATATATATATATATATATGTGTGTGTGTGTGTGTGTGAAGTTGAAATCAAGATTGAGGGTTAGATTGTGGTGACATGTTTATCCATGAATCCGTATACGTCGTCATTTTATCTTCGATATGGTCATGTGATTCATGTGAAGTATGTTATCGTTTCTGGCTTAGCTTTCATCGAGTGGATAAACCGTGAATCGGCCTTACGTTAATGTTAACTCGAATATGACTTAGGGTGTTTGGTGCTTGTACGTTAGTTTTGATAAGTATGTTGAATCCCTTGTTATTTCTTTTGAACAAGGTCCGAGCCTTGCAAGGTGATCGATCGAGGGGCGGCGACCTTCGGGCGTATTAACAATCGTTGGAGTATTTAATTCTTGCCATGTTTAAGGCAAGTATCATAATTTGACTATTGATTTAATGTTGATGATTTTGATCATTCATATTGTTATTCATGTTGTTGAACATGAGATAATCCAAGTTGAATTGTCATAATATCGTTCAGGTTATTTATTCATATGTTTTTCATGTTGATGGACATATCGATTTGCATATGCGTATGTGTTGGGATAACATCCCTTATCTGAAATTGTTGGATAACAAATACCCGGTATCGAAGTAGTCAGGATTAACGATCCCTATATCGATCAGTGATGATAAAGATGTTTTGATAATATGCCAATCCTGCATACAGTAAGGAAACTGTATCGAAAAGATGATCAATTATGTCAACCTATATCGAAGACCTCTCGTAGTTCCAGCATACAGTGGAACCTATCCTACAACAAAGAAGTCTCATAAAGACTAAGTATGGAAGCTGTCTCGAATCGACAATACAGTGATCTTCCATACAGCTCTCAACAGGACAAAGAAGGAATCTTCAGTATTCGCTAGAAGTCAAGTCCCGTTGATAAAGAAGTATTTAAATACTAAAGGATAAAGTATTTAAATACTGCAAGTCAACAAATCTTCAAATCCTTTTAATAAGTATGTTGAATCCCTTGTTATTTCTTTTGAACAAGGTCCGAGCCTTGCAAGGTGATCGATCGAGGGGCGGTGACCTTCGGGCGTATTAACAATCGTTGGAGTATTTAATTCTTGCCATGTTTAAGGCAAGTATCATAATTTGACTATTGATTTAATGTTGATGATTTTGATCATACATATTGTTATTCATGTTGTTGAACATGAGATCATCCAAGTTGAATTGTCATAATATTGTTCAGGTTATTGATTCATATGTTTTTCATGTTGATGGACATATCGATTTGTATATGCGTATGCATAGTTGTATTTTATATGTTGTATTGATCCGAAGGATCGTGTGATCTATGCTGAGGGGGATGGATCACTTGTCCACCTCGTGTTGGTCCGACGGGATCATCTTGGGATCTATGCTGAGGGCACTGGATCATTGGAAGGGTTTTCCACCTAGTGTTGGTCCGACGAGATTATCTTGGGATCTATGCCGAGGGCGCTGGATCATTGGATTACCCTGTATTGTGTTGATGGAATCATGTGGATTCGCATCATTGGATTCCGGTAGATGAAGTCTGCGTTTTGCATTTTGCTATGCATCGTTGTCGCATATCTGATTTTGTGTATTATGATACTTGTACTAGCATCGTTTTGCTAACCCGTGCAGGGTGGACATTTGTTTTGATGTTTAGGTAGCCGAGGAGCAGGGAAGCAACCACAGTACCGACATGATGACGAAGGGGCTCAGTGATGTTATCCATTGTATTGTTTTGTTATTCTAGTTTGGTATTTTGTACTCGAGCACGCGTGTTCTTTTGATGATTTGAGAAGTTTGTAATAATGGATTGTTTCGGGTTGTTTGGATGATTAAGCCGGTTATTAAATTTCTCCTATTGGTGTTACTTTCGTATTGTTCAGTATTTCTTTTAATTTAGCCTTGTAAATTCTTATATAAAGGGTTTACGACGCTGTAATTATTCCGAATATCTCGGGGTGTTACAGAATATGGTATCGAAGCTAAGATTCATGGATATCTTGACAGTTGGGTTTAGTTGGTTCTATTTATGTCGTTTGATTTATCGGTCGCGTATAACATCACTGTATAGCCAGCGTCATCATGTGGAACGTGGTTGTAAGTTTCCTAACTCATATACTACCCTTTTAATTATTTCGTATTTTGTGGATATTGACGAATTTTAGAAGATTTTGCTCTAGGTATTGAGTACTTCTGTTTACAGTATGTTGAGAGGAGGTTGTGGACGCGGTCGTGGACATGGACGTGGAAATGCGAGACAAGAATATTCGTCGTCTACCTCGAATCTGTCGGCTAATCGAGCTGATTCCCGTTCTGGCGGACAATAGGAATCAGTAAATAATGACCGAGCACGAACTATGGAGAAAGATGCAAATCCTAACATGCCGGGAGTGCTTCAACAATTGGTCACTCAGATGACCCAATTTACTCAGGTGGTTGACCGCATGCAAGGGACGATGGGCCAATAGCGTAACGAAGACAATCGAGGACAAGTGGCTTTCAGAAGTGGTCAAATTACACCCACCGAAATTTAACGGTTCTTCAGAGACACCTACATGGGACCATTGGCTGAAAGAACTAGAGAAGGTATTTGCGGGAATTGATTGTCCTGATGACCGAAAAGTTCCAATCGCTCAGTATTTTCTGACTGGCGAAGCTTTCGACTGGTGGGAAGCCATTCGACCTGAGGATCATAATGCTGACTGGATAGAATTCAAATTAATGATGGAAGCACAATATTTTCCTCGTCCAGTTAGAGAGGCTAGAGTCCAAGAGTTTATTCTCACCGCAAAATCTGGAGGCATCTGTGACAGATATGATTAAGACTTTAATCACCAGCTGACCTGTGTGAGACATCTGGTCAGGACCGAGGCGGAAAAGATTTTTCACTTTGACATGCGGATGAAGCTAGAGATCCAATAATATATGTCCGAATTTGAATGTACTACTCTTCGACAGTATCAGGACAAAGCACTGGCTTACGAGATGATAGAGACAGCAGTGGAGAAATTTGCGGAAGCAAAGAAGCAGAAAGTGTCTGGCAACTTCACCTAGAGCAAGAGTGGTGGACCCCGCAAGGGCCAGTCCTCATTCTATTCATCCAAGAGGCCTCCGTATCCTTCTCGAAGTGGAAAGAAGTTCAGAACGGCATCAACGGTTACCGATGTAGTGAAGAAGGGTTATAATTGTGGACGACCAGGGCATGTTCGACGTGATTGCTCCGCTCCTTCTGTGACTTGTTTTAAATGTGGGCAAGAAGGGCATCGTGCGACTTTTTGCGGAAATATGACTAGATCATTTGGAGCTCACACTTCAGCACAAGTTCCGAAAGAGACGAGTGTGAACCTGACACAGTAGAGTGGTCTTCAACAGCAGAATTTTGGGAAAAGAGAATCATCCAGTGATGGGTCCATTCCTCCGTGCCTTTATGAGATGAGGAGGTCAGATGATCAGAACACTACTATTGCATCAGGTATGATTCAGATTCTTTTGCAACCAGTTAGTGTCTTATTCGATTCCGGAGCTATGCATTCTTTCATATCATTTAACTATATTAATTGTTTGAAAATCTCGTGTTTGCATTATTGTGAACCTTATGTTGTGAGTCTGCCGAGTGGAGAAAGAATTGTGGGAAATATAGAAGCTAGAAATTTTTTCGTGTCTATAGGAGAGAGAGATTGGCCGTCAAATCTTATTGTGGTCGACATCTATGGCGACGATTTAATTCTTGGAGATGATTGGCTCAATCATAATGGGGCTATTTTGAATTACCGGACGAGATTTATCTCGATTATTGTTGATGACGGATCTAAACACTTATTCGAAGGATGGAGACCAGAAAGCTTAGGGAAAATGATCAAAGCCATGAAAGCGATTAAATTGCTGAAATAGAGTTGTACCGGGTTTTGGTGTTATGCCATGAACAAGGATGAAGGAGTAGAGCTCTCATCTATTCCAGTTGTGAACGAATTCTCAGACGTATTCCCTGGCGAACTACCGAGATTACCTCTATGAAGAGCTGTAGAGTTTAATATCAAATTGGAACCAGGAGCCGCACCTATTTCCAGAGCACCGTACCGTATGGCGCGAACCGATATGTATGAGTTAAAGAAATAGCTTGAGAAATTGTTGCAAAAGGGTTACATTTAACCTAGTGTTTCTCCTTGGGGTGCGCCCATTATTTTTGTTCGAAAGAAAGACGGATCCCTCCAATTGTGTATTGATTACAAGGAGCTAAACAAGGCGACGGTCAAGAATAAATACCTAATGCCTCGGATCGATGATTTATTTGATCAACTTCAGGGGGGACGGTATTCTTGAAGATCGACTTGAGATCAGGATACCATCAGTTGAGGATTAAGGAATCTGATATACCGAAATCCGCTTTCAGATTCCGGTACGGGCATTATGAGTTTGTGGTGATGACATTTGGACTTACTAATGCTCTTGTGGTGTTTATGCAATTGATGAATCGGGTATTCTTAGAATACTTGGATAAATTCGTTGTTGTTTTCGACATCTTGATCTATTCGAATGATCCAGAAGAGCATTCACAACATCTGAGTATTGTTTTGAATATTTTGAGGGATGAACAACTTTATGCAAAATTTTCCAAATGTGAATTTTGGCTTAAGGAAGTAACGTTCCTTGGACACGTGATATCAACTGATGGAGTACAAGTGGACCCGAAAAAAGTTGAGGCAATTTTGGAGTGGGAATCTCATAAGAACGTAATGGAAGTCTGAAGTTTCTTAGGAGATGGCACCGTTTGAAGCGTTATCTGGGAGAAGATGCCGATCACCGCTGTGTTGGGATGATTCATCTGACTTGATCGGGACGGAACCAGAGTTGATAGTTCAGACTTAAGAGAAGATAGCTCTGATTCGTGAAAGGATATTGACTGCCCAGAGTCGACAGAAGTCTTATGCAGACGTGTGCCGTCGCCCGTTAGAGTTTGAAATTGGGGACCACGTGCTCTTGAAGGTTTCTCCTACTCGGGGAATTTTCCATTTTGGGAAGAAAGGAAATCTGAGTCCAAGATATATCGGACCATTCGAGATCCTTGAAAGAGTTGGGGAGTTGGCGTATAGGTTGGCCTTACCGGCATCGCTGAGTCACGTTCATAATGTGTTCCACGTATCCCAATTATGGAAATATGTACGGACCCTAGTTATATCATGAATTTTGGCGAGATTGAAGTGGCTAATGATGGCACTTTCGAAGAAAATCCAATCAAGATACTCGAGAGTGGAGTCAAACAATTGAGGAATAAATCAATCTCCTTGGTTAAAGTTCAGTGATCTCGACATGGAGTCGAGGAAGCAACTTGGGAGACCGAAGATAGTATGAAGTCGAGATACCCGGAATTGTTTTATCTTATGTTTCGGGACGAAACTTCTTTTTAGAGGGGTAGTATGTAATGCCCAGCTAATTATTATGTATTTTATCTATATTCGAACTTGTAACATTTGATTATGTGGTGTTATTAATCGAAGTGTGGTTTCCCGTATTCGTATTCCTGCATTTTTGAATTTTTCCAGCACATTCATGCATGCATGCATCTGCACGTTATAAGGTACGCTGGAGTTGAGCATAACGTACACTAAGTGTTGAATATAATGTACGTTATAGTGTAGTATAGTGTAGCCTACGTAAGCTTCAGTCAAAGGCAGATCAGATAAGGTCGGCGTGTGGGGGCTAGAGGGAGATTCGTCGATTGCCCCGCGTGAACCTGGATGGCTTTTCGATAAAGCAGGTCAACGAGGCTTAATGTACGCTATATATGGGTCATAGCATGCGCTATCTACAGGGTGTTACGTACGTAAAGGCTTCGGATAACGTACGTAATAGAAGCTAGAATTGAGGCAGTGAGCTACTGCCAGACGCTAACGTACGCTAAGGTTTGAGGATAGTATATGCTAAGGCGATAACGTACGTAAGGCTTTGCCCTTAACGTACGTAACGTGTTAAAATCTATTTATAGACCTCAACCTCCATTTCATTCCCTCCTCACTCCTTGGCCAATTTTTGCAACCTGAGAACTCCCCAGCACCAAAATTCTCTCATTTCATCATCTCAGCTCCATTTTAAAGATCCTAGACCCTTGTGGATTGGTGTTCAAGCTTCCGGTGTTGAGTTTCACCAAGTATTTCATTGTTCTTCATTATATTGAGGTATGTTGATCCTTCACCAACTAGATTACATGTTCTTGATGATGTTTTGAACCTGTTTTTGAGATTACCAAGTTCGTTATTATCATGAGGAGTCGAACACCATGTTTTTAGAAGAATATATTCGGTTATACTTTTGTTCTCTTTCGTTGTTAAGAGTATTAATTGAACCTTGTTTAGATAGAACCTTATGATGTAGTGTCCCGTGATTGTTATGAATTGTGAGCATGATTCTAGTGAGTTTTTCTGAGGTTACTAAGATATTTCACCGAGAATAATTCGTGTTTTGATAGAGGTGTTCGGTTTAACAAACTTCTTCATATTCATGCTTGAAATGAATCGGCTATGTCGATAGAATCAAACTCGAAACACCGTAGTATCGTTCCCTTACGAAGTACGCTTGGTATGCTTGTATCTTGAATCACACCTTTGATATGAATTGTAATATTTGCCGAACCACACACATATATATATATATATATATATATATATTGGAATTTGAAATCAAGATTGAGGCTTGGATTGTGGTGACATGTTTATCCATGAATCCGTAGACGTCGTCATTTCATATTAGATATGGTCATGCGATTCGTATGAGTATGTTATTATTTCCAGCTTAGCTTTCATCGAGTGGATAAACCGTGAACCAGCCTTATGTTAATGTTAACTCGAATATGACTTAGGGCATTCGGTGCTCGTATGTTAGTTTTGAGAAGTATGTTGAATCCCTTGTTATTTCTTTTGAACAAGGTCCGAGCCTTGCAAGGTGATCGATCGAGAGGCGGCGACCTTCGGGCGTATTAAGAATCGTTGGAGTATTTAATTCTTTCCATATTTAAGGAAAGTATCATAATTTGACTATTGATTTAATGTTGATGATTTTGATCATAGATATTGTTATTCATGTTGTTAAACATGAGATCATCCAAGTTGAATTGTCATAATATCGTTCAGGTTATTGATTCATATGTTGTTCATGTTGATGGACATATCGATTTGCATATGCATATGCAAAGTTGTATTGTATATGTTGTATTGATCTGAAGGGATCGTGTGATCTATGCTGAGGACACTGGATCAGTTGTCCACCTCGTGTTGGTCCGACGGGATCATCTTGGGATCTATGCTGAGGGCGCTGGATCATTGGACGGGTTTTCCACCTCGTGTTGGTCCGATGGGATCATCTTAGGATCTATGCTGAGGGCGCTGGATCATTGGATTACCCTGTGTTGTGTTGATGGAATCATGTGGATTCGCATCACTGGATTCCGGTAGAGGAAGTCCGCATTTTGTATTTTGCTATGCATCATTGTTGCATATGTGATTTTGTGTATTATGATACTTGTACTAGCATCGTTTTGCTAACCCCTGTGGGGTGGACATTTGTTTTGATGTTCAGGTAGCCGAGGAGCGGGAAGCAACCACAGTACCGACATGATGACGAAGGGGCTCAGTGATGTTATCCATTGTATTGTTTTGGTATTCTGGGTTGGTATTTTGTACTCGAGTACGCGTGTTCTTTTGATGATTTGAGAAGTTTGTAATAATGGATTGTTTCGGGTTGTTTGGATGATTAAACCGGTTATTAAATTTCTCCTATTAGTGATACTTTCGTATTGTTTAGCATTTCTTTTAATTTAGCCTTGTAAATTCCCATATAAAGGGTTTACGGTGCTGTAATTATTCCGAATATCTCAGGTGTTACATGTTCATCCAAAAAATCCTAAAAAGGTTTGCAAGCTTCAAAGATCCATTTATGGGTTGAAGCAGGCTTCTCGGAGTTGGAATCTTTGTTTTGATGAAACTGTCAAAGAGTGGGTTTATTCAAAATGAAGATGAATCATATGTGTAGAATAAGGTTAGTGGGAGTATAATTGTTTTCCTTAAATGTAGATCACATATTACTCATTGGAAATGACATACCCACTTTGCAGACAGTCAAGACTTGGTTGGGAAGTTGTTTCTCTATGAAAGACTTAGAAGAAGCAGCTTACATTATTGGGATAAAATCTATAGAGATAGATCATAGAGAATTATTGGTCAGAGTCAAATTACCTACATTAACAAAATATTGAAGAGGTTCAATATGCAGGACACTAAGAAAGGACTCTTGCCAATGTCACATGGCACTCATCTAAGTATGACTCGGAGTCCTTCGACTTTTGATGAGCGAGCCCGCATGATCAAGATTCCATATGCTTTGGCCATTGGATCGATCATGTATGCCATGATTTGTATCGACCAGATGTGCCGTTTGCCCTTAGCATGACAAGTCGATACCAATCAAATCCAGATAAAAGTCACTGGATAGTAATAAAGACCACCCTAAAGTACTTATGCGTTCCTAATTTATGGAGGTGTGGAAAATGACCTGGTTGTAAATGGTATGTCAATGAAAGTTTCGAAACAGATCGCAGATGGTTTTGTGTTTTGTTTAAAATGGAGGTGCTGTGAGTTGGAAATGTTTCAAGTAAGCACGCTCATAGATTCTATAACTCAAGCTGAGTACCTGATAGCATCGGATGCAGTCGAGGAGAATATGTGGATCCTTTTAGGTCCTATAAATCATTACTGCGACAATAATGGTGGTATTGCGCAAGCTAAAGAGTCAAGGACTGATTAGAGATCCAAATACATACTCAGTATATGCAAAGTAGCAACAGAAGAGAATGTTGATGATTCATTTACCAAGTTTTTATCAAAAGGAAAGCATGTAGACATGCTAGATCCATAGTACTAAAAGTCATGAATGAATGGTCCTAGTTCAAGTGGGAGATTATTGGGAATAGTGCCCTAGGATATTCGATGTGCCTAGATTTGTACTTGTCACATTCAAATAAAGTTATTTGATATCATATATTTATCGATGATTATTATAATATGTGCATGTTTTAATGCTATAATAATCGAATAATAGTTATTCAGGAATAATATTATTCAAATGTCCCTGGCCCAATCAGGTAGAGTGGAGACTCCAGTAATTAATATACTAGTATAAGTTTGACTGATAATCATCGGATGATTATGCTTATGCTACGGATCAACCTTATGGGTATTGGTTGGAGAACGCAATACTGGACAGACCCGCATTGAGATCACTGTATGGAAATATCATAAGTGAATCTCAATATAATAGTATATCAATAAATCATTGAATCTGAGATTATCATAGAGTCCAACATGATAACTGCTATGCCTTGACGTAATCTAACATTATCTGGAATATGGTGATCATAAAGGTTAGCGATCAGGATTAGTGGGAGTCATGTAGAGGGCAATGAATAATAAAGATGGGGATTTGTCCCTATCTTTAGGGATAGAGATATTTGTGGGCCGCTCGATAAGTAGGAATGAAAGAAAATGCATGGCAATACTCAAATGAAGAGTCATTGATTTAATCAGTCCACTTAAGATCGAGAAAGCATTTGAATATAATAAGTATGACGATATCCATTACTTAGTTCAAATATGAAATCGCGCGACAAAGGGATTTGACACGTTAAATGGTTTAGTGGACTATAAACTTATATTATTTGGGTAGTCATAATGTCTTGCTAGAGACCGCTTATGATTTATTATTTAATAAGGTATTAAATAAATACCAACATAATATAAGCCTTTTGGGTCACACATACGCTAATTAAAGACAATCAAGAATAATTAATGGATATA
This sequence comes from Orobanche coerulescens, assembly GCA_033398695.1. Classification (NCBI taxonomy): domain Eukaryota; kingdom Viridiplantae; phylum Streptophyta; class Magnoliopsida; order Lamiales; family Orobanchaceae; genus Orobanche; species Orobanche coerulescens. The sequence continues at coordinate 87,119,261 of CM065815.1, read as the reverse complement.
ATATTGGATATTATATTTATTAAATAAAATAAATAATGAGTAATATATAATATAGGATATTATATATTATATTATTTAATTATATCAGCTGGGAAAGATAAATATAATATTGTATATTATATTATTAGAGGATTAAATAATAGGTAATATATATGATATTGTATATATTGTTTTATTTAATAAGTTGAGAGGCAACTAAGCAAATACTAGAGTTTGACTCTATGGTTTAGCTAGTATAAATAAAGGGTCTTGGACAAGGGGTTGTCATAAGTTAAAAGTTATACAACCTTAATTGTTTGAAGATAAAAATCGGCCCTCCCCTCTTCTGTTCGTCCGAACTGTTTCTGTCCGGGAAGTCCGCTTCGGCCATCTCCGTCTTCTTCCCTTAGTTGATTTTGATCAACAGTACAAATCCTTGTAGCAAGGAATTATTAGTTATACTGTTTATCAACATCATCGTAAGGATCTAGCAATCCGGCTTGTACCAGTTGTTCGTTCGTGTGTGGATCACCGAAAGAAGAAATCAACTTCTAGTCCGGGTTACAGATTTGTTCTTCGAATTACGGTAATTCGATGAACTCTTTATAAATCAATTAAATTACTGCATGAAGATCATCATCTGGGTTTTTCGTTAATTTTTCGGTGGCGTTTCTGCTAACTTTTGTTGAATTAGATACACGTAAAATCCAACAATAAGTGCACTGATGTGATTAATATACTCGGACACAACTCGTCTCAATTAATTCACATGAATTTCACTCTAGAATAGTCAATAGCTAAATCAAAAGGTTATATGCTTTTTTATATTTCCCATCCCAAAATACTCAGCTGGTTTGCCTTTTTTATATTTCCCAAAATATTGTCATATTTTAGTTAAAACCTGCCAATTATTTTGTCAAATAACAAAAGAAGTTATAGCTCTTGATATTTGAGGTAAACTCAAAACCTGCCTACTATTTTGGGTTAGAGAGAATATTTATTTTTAATAAATATATTTATGATGAATATGCATTTTGTAATATTATGAATATCAAAATAATAAATATTTTGTAATTACATGTACGTTTAATAGTATTTCTTCTTAATAGTTCATGACTATTTTCATTAAATAATTGCAAAATATATCTCTGAGTTTAATAAAAAGCTTGAATATGAATATTTCCTGGATAAACAATATATTGTATTGTAAATTTTAATTTTTTAACTGATTCATCAAATATTACAAATTAAGGTTTATTCTAAAAATATTTTAACAAATTCATTCTATAGAGAATAAATAAGATTTAATATGGAATTATTTAGTTAAAATTTAATATTAACTAATTAATGAAATATATAAGTACTGGTAAAATTGACCTTTGGTTAAATGAAATATTATTTTTAATATATTAGAATAGTTTATCTATCTTTTATGCTTTAACTTAATAATTACAAAAATTTATAAAATATAAAAGCAAGTTAATTATTCAATATATATAATGACCTAAACATAATGTGTAATCGATAATATAAGAATCCCAATTACTATATCTAGAACTCACATTTATATTATACATAACTATTGTCGATCGGATTTAATGACATAAAATTTACAATATCTAATTGGTCACTATATTGGCAAAAAATAACACTACACCAGAATCACAATTTCGTGACTGTCAAAAACTGTCACAAATGGCAAAAACAGTTACAAATGATTGTCATAAAATCACCAGTCACAAGTTTTTTTGTGACTGTCAAAAAAAGTCACAAAACAGTGACAAAACCTCATTTATATGACTTTACAATACCACTTTCTATGGCAGTCACAAATATCATTTGTGACTATCATTAGCAGTCACAAATTTCATCTTTTGTGATAGTCATTAGCAGTCACGAATTTCAACTTTCATGACTTCCATGGACAGTCACAAATATCATTTTTCATGATTGTCTTGTGATTGTTTTTAGAAGTCACAAATTGTTGAAAAAATATAAAAAAATAGTAAAACCCCATTTTTCTCTGAATGCAATCTAATTATTTTTCACAATGAATTCATAATACAATCCAAACATATATCTCAAAGTATTCACACAGCACTCCAAATAATTTTTACAAGACATATAATCACAAAATTAGCACGAAAAAAAAATCTGAACCAACCCATTGGGAATAAAGTACTTATACAACTTATACACAAGTAAAGCACTTATACAACTTATTCACCAAACAGTCTCTTGTAACTTTTTCATTCATGCTTTAGCTTCTAATTGCGAACACTACCAAACTTCTGATTGGTACATCTGCCATGCAGTCCCTTCGAAAACTTGCCACATCTAGTAATGAACTGCAGAATAATCACAAAGGAAAAAAATAAAAACGAAAAATCATAATTAATATCTTGCTCGATCCAATCTATCATCATGAATATCATTAAGGTAGTACTACTACGAAAATAGGATTTCACATCGGTTTTTAAGTACTATTCACATCGGTTTTGAAACCGATGTTGTATCCACCGATGTTAAAATTCACATCGGTTTTTAAAGACCGATGTAAAAATGAGTAATTAACATCGGTTATGCCTCATAACCGATGTAAAATTGATGCAAAAAAAATTTCACATCGGTTTCTTCAATAACCGATGTGAATTGCAACTACAGGAAGAATCTGCCCGTTTTTCACATGGGTTTCCCATAATACTTTTTGCATAGGCAACTCGAAGAATCTGCCCATTTTCTCCAAAGTAGTACCATTTGTTGCTTCGAGTGATATCACAGCTTCTCTACATTTGAATAATTGAATGAAGAGAGGTTATATACAATTCTACATAAGAATCTGCCCATTTTTCTCTAAACTTCCCCAGCACAAAAACACATATGATATCAGTGATATCACTCAACATGTAACTTATTTCATTTTTTATAATAAAAGTTTTACTCTATATTAAAAGTCTGAGATTTGTCTACATGTAATTTGTTATAGCATGTAGTGTCCGAAAACATAAGTTTTTTAATTCTTATTTTTTCTTTCATAGAAAAGGAAGCTGCTACTGCCTACCACTCAGCAGTTGCTTGCAGCATTTCATCGGTAATAATACGTGCACCAGCAAGAAGACTTCCCAAGCTAATTCTAAATGAGCAGGAAACAAAAATAAAAATCATGAGTTGAAGAGAGTGTGTGTGTGTGTGTGTATCCAAATGCAGTCGAGGAAATTGCTACAGACCCTGGAAAAAGGTACATGTTATTTGCTTGATTCACATGACCTGTTTTCCCATTCCCTGTCGTGAAAAGAACAAATTAGTACTCAACAAAACCCTAGAACATGTCATGGTGATGAAATTATAAGTAATCATTGGCAAAATCAGAAGAATACCAAGATCGACATTATCAAAAGGGCTTCCACTTGCGAAGAAAATATTGTCACCAGCATGTTTGAAGGCTTCTATAGCAGTGCATTTAGCTGTTCCAAACCATGTGAAGATTTTCTTAGTTTTTCCAAAATAGAAGTATTATGACTGCATATGAAATGAAATGTTTAAAGTAGTAAGGGGTAGAGAACAACCCATTAGTAGTAGGATTTGACATAACAAAAATAGCAGGTGTTATGGAGTCTGACTCTCTCTCGCATGGCCTTTAGGACCTTTTTACAACCTCAACAAGTTAATTAATTATTTAAAATACATTCACATACTCATTAAACATGCCATGCAATGAAGTAAGGAGTCTAAATAACAGCATAGTGTATTAACTTGGTAAAAAGCAAATTTAATCCTTCACAACAAAATCTTATGACAGGAATCATAAATGCATTAACACTAGGTGGATAGATCACAGAGGAACTTTAGAAATCAAATGGGTCCTAATGTACAATGCTCATGCAAATATGAAAAATAATGGTTTTTAATGATTTGAATTACACAGATGAAGGAAAGATCTTCAAAATTACTCAGATCATAGTGTGTATTCTTATGTAGCAAGTTGTCCATTCTTATATAGAATTGTATATAACCTCTCTTCATTCAATTATTCAAATGTAGATAAACTGAACATCACTAGTACATATCACTTAGTTCAAATGCAACACAACTAGTTCATTGAGACCGGCTAACGTAAATGCCTGCTGCCCAGTAATGGAACACAGCTAATACATGTATGCGCGCATTGCAGACAGAAGATGGGGGGAGAGGTGATCAAATAAGCTCAAAATGAAAAGATAAGGTTACAAAGATCTTAAAAGTAGTCCCGTAGATGATATATCATAGTTACCAAAACCAGAACGGGCAAAGTTCTCCTTAAAAAGACAATAAAACATTATGACAACTCATGAGCATCCCAGCTGCTAACCTGACTCATCTATCAATCATAGGCACAACAATCATGCAACAATACACGATCAAACAATCAAAACATGAGTGTTTAAGTGTTGAAAGCATATAAGCAGCTCTTCAAATTGAAATCACGAATTCACTAAAATTCATAGATAATCGCTTCAGCTAGATAAAGTATGTAGAATGCAACAAAGGATGACCGATTCAAAAGAATAGCATCATACGCTATTTAAACAATAGCGCACTACGGCACACAAAACACGCTATCAGAGCAGCCTACTATTTCACACGCGCTATGCAGCACCGAAGACCTAAAGCGTGCAATAGCGCGCTACAAAATGCATTTTTTGGCGCTATTTAAAACACTGCAGGATACCACTCCCACTCAATTTGGAGCATTATCATAGATGTGACTAGGTGTATTATAAAGACACATAAAATACGAACATCTAGCTTCAAACAAAGAAACTTCTTTTCACTTCAATCCAGAAAATTGGCTATTACTTGACCTTCCTTTCAAAATTTATTACAAGAAGACCTTGTACTTCTAATTCAAGCAATTTTATTCGTTATTTTGACAGGCCAGTAGTTCCTTCAGGTTCTTTAGCCTATCCATGAGGTAGTGAATGAGAATTTTTACATTCTAAACTCCTAAAAAATATCCAAATATTATAGCAATTGAAGAACACAAAAATAACTATGCCCTTATAAAAAGTAAAATACCTATATGGCTCATGTTACCACCACAATGGTAACGATGATAATAAGATTTGAAAAAAAGTAACGACAATATCAGTTTTGAAAAGAATAAAAGGAAGAATCCACTCAGCATCACGTTTACTATTTTTATTATTTACTTATGTAGTAATGAACTGTAAACATCTAAATGAACCAGCCATTTCTTTTCATTAAGTGACGAGAAACAAATATTGGAGAAGAAGAAAGAATGAAAACCAACTCAACGGAACGGAATTATCACACCACAAATTATATCACAAAGAACAATAAATTAAGGAAAATTATGGATAAAAACATTGGATAAAACACTTATCCATTGAAGATCGGTCGAAGTCCATTCACCACCAATTTTCATCCGCTAACCGCTAACCACCAGCCAACTTCAATTGGCGCAAACCAACTTATGAGGTTCGGGCCAACCCAATATCATAAACCCACATCCCAGCCCGCGACCCTCAAACCAGAACTCCAACCCTAGATTCTGGCAACTGTCACAGTATCGCCCACCCCTATCAGCCGCACCACTTACCTCTCCGCTGCGGTGGGTCTGCATATTTGTGTGCCGATTCAATTTTAGGGAATATATCGTGGATTCGTGGTGTGTGTGTGTGTGTTTATTTTAGGTAATGAGAGAGAGGGGAGGTTAGACGGGAGATAGAGGGGTACGGTGAGAATAGAAATAGTAAGAGGGAGAGAGAAACGACTTTTTTTAGAGGATAAACAAAAAGAAAAAGAGAAAGAGAAAAAGTTTATGACTGAATATGAACTATACATAAAACTAATACTTGAAGACAGACCATGTTTGACCTGCCTAGTTATCCCAAACAATCAAATCCACTTAAGGGGCTCCCTCGGACTAAAAGAGTCAGCACGAGCCTAATAAATATGATGATAAACTAGGTTAAGCCTAGCCGAGCCTCTCTAATCCACGTGGTGAATGAACCTGCCTATTGTCCCCCCAATGTTACATTTGTTGAGAGAAAATCTCTCAACGGGTACAACACGTGGACCACAAAAGAGAATGTCTTGGTCAACAAGCATGTGGAGATAAGAGAAACCAAGTCCATGATCTCTGAAAAACCTCTACAACCCCCGAATATGGGGACGGGTTATAGGACTCTAGCGAAACTCATCTCGTATCACCTATAAGTAGAGGAGTTCAGGATCCAAAAAGCATCAAGCAATGATAACCCTCTCTCTCATATCTGCTCCCTAATCCATTTACTCTCTCTGTTGTGCTCTCGATTCTAACTGACTCTACTACTCACCGATGTTCCCTGAAGGTCATCGGACCTCTCCAAGCCAATGACTTGTGGTTTTGAGGAGATCAAACTCACGGTTATTTAAATCATGCAGGTGGATCTCCGATCCTCTAAAAAATGAGAAAGTGCAGCTGAAAAATGATTTAGACAAACTCAGCCAAGATACAGCAAAAACCAGGCAGGCTGAAGCTGAAAACAACATAGCCATAGCTGAAATAAACAGATTAACAATTTCAAATATTAAAAAATTAGGTGCACTCACTCATACTGAGGCTGAGCTTACAAAGCTCAAACAGTTAAATGATGCTCAAGCTAAAGAGATAACTTCACTCAGGGTAAAAAACATTAGAAGGATTATGCACTAACCAAAGACCTTTATATTTAAAATCAAGTCTTTGATATAATCCAAATGCTGTTCCTACTTTTAAAACTACATTTGTTAACGGGGAATCATGTGTACATCCAGCAGAACTGACCTATTAAAAAGGGCAACAGCTGAGTTATAAGACTTAATAGCAGCCCAGACAGTCTAGGTAGCAAGCAAGACAGTTTAGGCATCAGCCAAGACAGTCTAGGGGGAAACCAAGATAGTTTAGGACTAAGCTGAAATAAAGGACTAGGCAATGACCAACAAAATCAGCAGTTGAGACATCATCAACATAATTATTACTACCAAACGTTCGGAAACCTCAAAGAAATCTAAACTTTCAAAATGTGTCGAAATAAAAACAAAATTTCCACCCGAGATTTAACCATGGATCGCACCAAGTTTATCATCTATCTTATCATGTGACAATCCAAATAGAGGATATAAGAGTAATAATTATATATATTATAGTAGATATCAAATCAATTGCATAACAAAAGAAGAAATAATTTTATCTAGAAATACATTAACCCTAGAGGACCCATTCAGATCTAGGTACCTAAATCTCTTTTACATGATTACAGAAAAGGTGGAAGAATTACTGTGAAGCAATCACAGAATCACCAATAGGCAGTGAAGAATAGTGTGTAGACCCTGGATGCTCAAGACACATGACTGGAAACAAAAAGATATTTTCATTTTATACCAAGGAAAGAGGCCCAGATGTAACATTTGGAGATAGCTCATATGGACAAATCAAAGGATATAGGAAGCTGCACAGAGGCAATATTATCATAACTAAAGTACAGTATGTTAACGGAGTAATATATAATCTTTTAAGCATAAACCAGTTCTGCGATAAGCGAAATTTGGTAGTCTTCAGCAAATGGAAATGTATGGTGATTGATCTCTCATCTGAAGAAGTAAAGCTACTAGGTTATGGAAGAAGAGATGTCTATGTGATAGATTGGAAAACAGGCATACTCAATGCATATTTCATATCAAAGACTCTAGCTTAAAATGATCGGTTATGGCACAAGAGATTAAGACACCCTTAATTTCAATGCGGTCAACAAATTAGGCTCATAAAAACTAGTCGGCGGTCTTCCAGAAGGAATATTCAAGAAAGAGACTCTTTGTGATGCATGCCAGTAAGAAAAAAAGACCATAGCCTCATTCAAATCAATACAACCTACCACTCTAACCAGCATAATACTGGAAGTACTTCACATGGATCTATTTGGACCCATCAATCCAAGAACCATGAGTGTAAGAAAACATGCCTTAGTAGTAACCATGAGTGGAAGAAAACATGCCTTAGTAGTTGGAGATGACTACTCAAGATACACTTGGATAGTTTTCCTGTGAAACACTAACCATGCTACATGAGGTTATCAGGAGAAACCAAAAGAAGAAATCCCCATCCATCATAAAGATCAGATCAGATAAAGGAGGATAATTTCTCAACAAATCCATCACTAGAGACAGTGATCAAAATGAAATTCAACATGAATTTTCAGCTGCCAGAACACCACAACAAAATGGAGTAGCTGAAAGAAGAAACATAACCTTCAAGGAAGCAGCCAGGACAATGATTGCTGAAGCTGATCTCCCCAAAAGGTTCTGTCTAGAAACTATCAACACAGCCCGTTATACACAAAACAAAAACATGATTGTAGGGAGACACAATCCCTATGAGGTTTGGATGGCACATTACCAGTTTTTGCATAGTTTCATATCTCTTGTTGTAAGTGTTTCATCCACAATAATGGCAAACCCAATTGAGTGCTTTTGATGGTAAAACTGATGATGGTCTCTTCATGGGATACTCTCAAATAACAAAGCATACAAAGTTTTTAACAAAAGAACATTAGTTGAAGAAGAAACACCTCATGTTGTCTTTGATGAATCTACTGCTGAGTATAGGAAATATGTGGAACAAATTGAGAAAAAGATCAAAACCATAACTCTAAAAGAAATCTTTGTTAAAGACACGAGAATAATTGACTCAGCTGATGAAGACCCAACTGCAGATCAGCAAGGTTCACCAAATGCAGTTGAACCACTCGCAGCTAAATCCAACAGAGCTGATTCAAACATAGCTGAACCAGACCCATCTGCAGATCATAAAGACCTAGCTGAAGCACAGATGGATATATCAAACCCTCTAGGAAATTCTTTAGGGGGAATAAACAATGATGATCTTCAACCAAAAGCATAACATGAAGATGAAACTTCTAAATGGTGAAAAGATCATCCCACCCAACAAATCATTGGGAACCTAACTGATGGAGTTAAAACCAAAAAATCAAATGACCCAGCAAGAATGACATGTTGTCATGCTTTATGTCTCAGATGGAACCAAAAACAACAGAACAAGATATTTATGACTACATGGCGCTGCCACTCATTCACCAGGGCGTAATCATTCACTATCAGGGAGTCGTACCCGGGACACAGCTCAGTCAGAGGGAGTTCGGGTTGACCGACTCGCTTTTATGCAGGGCATGATGGCCCAAATGATTCAGATGGCACAACTAATGGAGACGATGCATAACTCCACTACTCAAAATCAACAGGCTCCTCCACCGCCACCTCAGAGACAAGAGAGTGTGTGTAAGCAGTATCATTGGCGATATCTCTCGCTAGCGACCACCTACCTTCGAGGGCTCATCTGAGCCGGCGGATATTGTTCATTAGCTTTAGCATTTCGAGAAGTTATTTGCTATGGTGGATTGCCCTGAAGGGCATAAAGTTTCAGTTGCGGCCTACTATCTTGGTAAGAGCGCTCATTCATGGTGGTTATCGTTGAAGCCCACCGAAGGATCATGTACTTGGGATCAGTTCAAAACTCTCATGATGGAGAGGTATTATCCAGCCCCACTCAGGGAGGCTAAATTTTCGGAATTACTCACTCCCGACCTCTCAGCGGACGATGATGTTCTTGCCATCGCCGTAAAATTTCAGGAATTTCTTCCGTTCGCCTCATCTATCATTCATTCTGAGGCAGAAAAGATCAAGTATTTCAGCAAGAGGCTGAAGCCTCGTATGCGGATACAGATGCTTAATCATAATTGCACCACTCTGGCCGAATTCATCGAGAAAGCTCTTACTTACGAGCTTACTGCTAAGGAAATTGCTAAGCAACAACCTTCATCTGCTGGCAAGAAGTCTAAGAACCGTAATCAGTCTGACGGCAGTCAGGCCACTTTCAAGAAACCACGTGCGGGCTCTACTTTTTCTGAGCGACCTCCTATGGCGCCTAAACCTGCGGAATCTCAGTCTCGAGTGGCCAGTTCGGCCATCACCTATTTCAACTATGAAGAACAGGGTCATTTCAGCACCAAGTGTCCGAAACAGACTGTCACGTGCCACAACTGTGGGATTGCTGGGCATAGGGCCCGTTTTTGCCGAAGGGACTCTAAACCTACTCCGGCGTCATCTCAGGCCCCAGGACATTCAGCGGTGCAGAATCAGGCCACTCAGTCAGCGTCGTTCAAGACAACAGGAGCTAATAAAGGCGGAGCCAAGAGCTATCAGACGGGAGCGTCCGGCTCGGGGGCCGGCAAGCCCCGAATTTATGAGATGAAGAAGACCGACGATCCAGAGGCCCGGATGATCTCAGGTACACTCAATATTTTATCTCAACCTGTGTGTACCCTTTTTGATACTGGTGCATCGTATTCATTCATTTCCATGTCATGTTTGAGTAGACTACGTCTGGGTAGTGCTACTAGTTGTGAGCCTTATGTCATTGGCCTACCTGATGGTAGAAGAATTATCGGTAATCATGAGATTAAGGATTGTCCGATTGAGCTTCATGGCCGTGTTTGGTTAGCAGACCTAATTGTGGTGGATCTACCGAGAGACGACGTCATTCTGGGTATTGACTGGATGGATCGTCATGATGCCATCATTAGTGTCCATAAGCGTATGGTCACTATCATTTCAGACGATGGAGTTGAATGTGTTTTTCAGGGAGGTAATCCCGACTGTTCTGGTAAAGTCATTAACTTGATGAAAGTAGTGAAATTACTCCGTCAGGGGTGTGTTGGTTATTGGTGCTATATGACCAAAATTGAGAAATCATCAGTAATGTTGACGGATATTCCGGTAGTGAGGGAATATGCCGATGTTTTTCCAGACGAGTTACCTGGTTTGCCTCCACAAAGAGATGTGGAATTCACGATTGAGTTGGAGCCCGGTACGTCCCTGATATCAAAGGCACCGTACCGAAATGCAGGAATTAAAGAACCAACTTGAGGAGTTGTTCGAGAAAGGTTATATCCGTCCGAGTGCGTTCCCGTGGGGAGCACCAGTGTTGTTTGTCAAGAAGAAGGATGGTTCGTTCCGCTTGTGTATTGATTACCGGGAATTGAACCGGGTGACGATCAAGAATAAGTATCCTTTACCCCGTATCGATGATCTTTTGGATCAACTTCAGGGAGCTTTAGTATTTTCCAAGATCGACTTAAGATCTGGATATCATCAGTTGCGGATTCGAGAGTCGGATATCGCGAGGATGGCGTTCCGAACACGCTATGGTCATTATGAGTTTGTGGTTATGCCGTTTGGGTTGACTAATGCACCTGCGGTATTCATGGAGTTAATGAATCGGGCATTCATCGACTACTTGGATTAGTTTGTGGTTGTCTTCATTGATGACATTTTGATTTATTCTCGTAACCGGAAGGAACACGAGTTTCACCTTCATCAAGTGCTCGACGTGTTGAGATGAGAGCAACTTTTTGGAAAGTTTTCCAAATGTGAGTTTTGGACGTCCGAAGTGACGTTTCTCGGACATGTAATTTCATCAGACGGAGTGCGTGTCGACCCTCAAAAGACGGAGGCTATTCGAGATTGACTACCTCCAAAGAATGTTACGTAAATCCGAAGTTTCCTCGGATTAGCGGGTTATTATCAGCAATTTGTGGAGGGATTTTCTAAAATTGCTCAACCCATGACGAACCTTTTATGGTAGGATAAGAAATACACGTGGTCCGACGCGTGTCAACAGAGTTTTGAGGAACTCAAGAGCCGGTTAATTTTAGCACCTGTCCTTTCTTTACCGCAAGGGACGGAAGGATTTGTGGTGTATAGTGATGCATCCGGATAGGGTCTCGGATGTGTACTAATGCAGAACGGGAAAGTCATTGCTTATGCTTCACGACAATTGAGACCTTATGAGGTTAATTATCCGAACCACAACCTGGAGTTAGCAGCCGTGGTATTTGCATTGAAGATTTGGCGTCATTATCTTTATGGCGTTACCTGTCAGATATTCACCGATCATAAGAGTTTAAAGTATATATTTACTCAGAAGGAGTTAAATATGCGACAGAGACGGTGGTTGGAACTAATCAAAGATTATGATATTGAGATCCTTTACCACCCGGGCAAGGCGAACGTTGTCACCGACGCCTTGAGTCGTAAGTCCGTTCAGGAGCAGATGCTTGCTCGATTAACAGTTCAGAAGGAACTTCAGCAGGAATTTCTGAGACTCGAGATCGAGGTATGGTTACAGCGAGTACAAGGACAACTTTGTACGTTGGAGATTTCATCGCCACTTGAGGAGGCGATCTGGGAAAATCAGGGTTCGGACCCATTTTTGTTACGCATTCGAGAGGATGTGACTCGGGGGAAAGACTCTAGATTTGTGGTCCACGAGGATGGAACTTTGAGATTTAAGAATCGATTGTGCGTACCGGCGAATGACAAGTTGAAAAACTCGATTTTGAGAGAAGCTCATGCTACCCCTTATTCCGTTCACCCGGGGTCTAGCAAGATGTATAAAGACTTGAAACAAAATTACTGGTGGAGTAATATGAAGCGACAAGTCGCGGAATTTGTTTCGAGATGCTTAACCTGACAACAAGTCAAGATAGAACATCCGCGACCGGCGGGTATGCTGAAACCTCTCCCTACTCCAGAGTGGAAGTGGGAGGATATTTCTATGGACTTCATCACGAGTTTGCCGACGAGTCATCGTGGCATGAACACAATCTGGGTAATTGTGGATCGCTTAACTAAATCAGCTCATTTCCTTGAGATTAAGGATATGTGGGGTCCCGAGAGACGTGCCCAGTTATTTATCAAAGAGATAGTGAGATTGCACGATACTCCTAAAAGTATCGTTTCCGATCGTGACGAACGATTCGTGTCTCATTTTTGGAAATCAGTTCATCGTGCTATGGGAACTCAGCTTAATCTCAGTACAGCTTTTCATCCTCAGTCCGACGGACAATCAGAGAGGACTATTCAGACTTTGGAGGACATGTTGAGGGCATGTGTCCTCGATTGGAAAGATGAATGGGAAGCCCAACTACCGTTGATCGAGTTCACGTACAATAATAGTTGGCATTCTTCGATTAAGATGGCACCTTACGAGGCCTTGTACGGTCGTCGTTGTCGATCTCCTTTGTGTTGGGATGACTTATCAGAATCAATCGGCACCGAGCCCGATATGCTTATAGCTGCCCGTGAGAAGGTAGCTTTGATCAGGAGTCGTTTGTTGACCGCTCAGAGTCGACAGAAATCATATGCAGATAATGTAACACCCCCAATCCACTCAGGGATATTACACGCCGTAGGCCCTCTCCTCGAGGATCTACCAGGCTGATAACTAAAATCAAACATCTAAACATCGCCTTTAAGGCTAAAATGACTCAGTAGACCGACTTGGTCTTTCAATAATAACATATAACTCAATTCCAAACATATACCCACGCAGGGGTCAAAATACGATAAACTCCCGTACAACGGGGAAAAGATACTGCAGCGGAAAAGAAAATACAACTAGACCAAAACGACATCAACAGATCCTCGTGTGATTAGTATCGTTCATCTTTCATCATCCTTCGTGCCGATCCTGTGCTATGCTCCAAAACCTGAATGCAAAAATAGACATCCACCCCCCGAATACTCGGGGGTTAGCAAAACTCCACTGTTTTGCTAGTGCAAGTACAAGTGCAAAAATACGAGCCATACAATACAAGTTCCAAGAAAAATAATAATCAGGAATCCTCAAAGATCTAAACGTAAAGAAAAGTACTTCCCGAGGCAAGAGTTTGGGTAAACATTTCCAAAACCGAAAGATCGCAAATAAGGGAAACAATTTACAAAACAGTTCAAAATGCCATCGAGAGTTTTAATAGAAAACAATTTAGGATTATAAAATCCTTCTCTTTCCAAAAATCAATAGGGTCACAGCCCAAATGTTTTGTTTTCACAAATAGAAAACCGACAATAATTCACAGGGCCAGAGCCCAACATCACGTGTCCTCGACGGACATAAAATCAACAAAACATAATCGCACACGCGCATCGCCTAGGACCGGGACGAAGCCACAAATCCCACTCGAGGCCTCGAAGGACCCTCCCGAGCTGGCTAGCGAAACAAATCACACACATCTCACGGTTGGATCAATCGCTTGTTGCATCCTGGCCACATGATCGCTTGCCATGTGCCACCGTAGATTATCTCAGGCTCTCACGGTTGGATCAATCACTTGTTGCATCCTAACCACATGATCACGTGCCATGTGTCACCGTAGACCTTCAACCGTATCCACACATTCACACAAATAACATATCACATCAAGGATATTCAAACAATTCACCCAGAGCATCAAACACTTAGCAAAACACCACGTCAAACCACAATGCACCGAAATGAAACAATATACGTCCACACGCAAATACCAAGTGCAACATCAACGCCAAACATATCCATAGAGTTCACATAGTCATTCTCAAACCACACCATTCACAAAACACACGCGTTTTGAAAGCAAGCCTTTAACAAGGCTAAACCGAATCTTTTGAAAACTCATTTCAAACAATCAAACAACCAAATAAAGACGATCACCAATTATCATATTCACAAAACAAGAATAGTATGGACAAGGTACTTGCCTCGAAATCACGATCGCAATAAGACGACGGATAGGACGCGGTCGAATAGCCCCGAACCCCCGAACAATACCAAGAACGTTATAGCACCACGAGTATTACGAGAATAACACTACGCGAATCATCAATCACCAAACGGGATTCAACATCGGAATCCTCGAACACCTATAAACCTCCGGAAGGAACAATAACACATGGTTACGATGAGAATCAAGGCCAAAACAACGGAAATCCCAACAAACTATCAAAGGGAACTCATTCGAATATTTAATCGAACATTAAATGTTCAAGACCCTTCAAGAACAAAGAAATCACCCCTCGGGTCGAACAAACCAAGGATACGAGTATCCAATCCGTAGAACAAGTTCAAAACAACGTTTATACAACAATTAATTGATCAAAAACGGATTGGAATCGAAATCAAAAAGGAAAATCCCCAAATCTACAAAAACAAGGGTTCAAGCCAAAATACCTTGATTTGGATGAAGGATTCAAGTAGAGGTCGAAAATCTACAACAAGAATTGAGGTGGATGATCTCTACAAGTTTGGGAGCACTCAAATCGACCAAAAATCGCCCACAAATCGCCTTAGATGGAAGGAGGAAGAAGAGAGGAGAAAAATGAAGTTTTCTCCTCGAAAATCTGCTAAAAAAACGCAGAAAAAGCCCGTGTGCCGCGGCACAGGATGAGTGTGCCGCGGCCCAGGGCCACGAAAAACGCCCAGGAATCAGCTTAGTGCCGCGGCACACAGTACAGCCCACTCCAACACGAAAAAGGCACATCGTATAGTCTTAGCTATTTCGACCATAACTCCGTCGTCTGGACTCCGATTGACTCACCGTTTGAACCATTGGAAAGCTAACTTGATGCTCTATAATATTGCAAAGATTCAGAATTTTTGGAGTTTCCAAGAATTAATGGTGACTTTACAAAGTCGAACTCCCACGTGAAAAAGTCGAGAATGGACACGGAACTCAACAAAACGGCACCGAAACGAACTCGGATGACAAAAAGTGCAGAATTAATCATTCTCGAAATGACGAAACGGTCATAATAGAGTTGTCAAAACTAACTCCGGCCGAAAAAAGAAATTTACCGAAAATCAAAAATTGCGGATATTACATTCTACCCTCCTTAAAAGAAGTTTCGTCCCGAAACTTAAAACAAGTAGGGGGGGAGCAATATACCCGCCAGGAAAACTCGACGAGATACACCCAACGGCGAAACGCTGCAAGAACCGCAAAGAGACATACGGCGTGAAAATGCGCTCCACGACGACCAACACAACACCACCGTAGAGACATAATAAAATCAATAAGTGAAAAACGTCATCAAATAGATAGTACAATCAGATCGATTATCCGAACAATCACAAAACACAACGAACGAAAATCAATACGATTGACCAACCTAACGGTTCATCAATCCAAACGCGAGTCAAACGCTGAACAAACACGGAATTCCACCGCCCAAGGGTTGGAAGATCGAAACGAGACTGATTTCCCAAACTTAAGGGAATTACAAAGGAGTTTGAATGTTCAACAATCACGAAACGAGATCAACAAAAACCGAACAATCAAACAATCGAACCACAAAGATCGAGACAACAAAAATTGAACGATCATGTTCGGATCACGAAGGACAAGAAGGTTCAACCGACAACTCCGAGGTTCACATCTCGACTCGAGACAAAACATGATCCGGTGAAAACAACAAGATGCACACTCACATAAGATCCACAGGAAAGGGAATAACAATTGAAAAGTCACAACGACGAACGAGTAATTCTGAAATAATACCACCCTCGTTCGATCAACAAAAGCAAGGGGCAGGACAAGCTCAGAAAATGTCAACGAACATAAACGAGTCGACAGAGTCGAAAATACAAAAGTTCAAGATCCAGTCCACTTCGAATAAAAGAACTAGTAGAACCAAAAGATGCTACTTCCGAACAAGGTTCACAAGAATCGAACCGAACTCGGAAAAGTCACAGCGATAACCAGATCGACCCAAAACAAGGTCACAACTCGTTCGAACGATGAACCCGAAATACAGAACAAGCTCAGACAATATCAACGAACACGGGCGAATCGATAGACTGGAGAAAGAGAAAATATAGAAGCCAAAAATAATACGGGTATTATATTCGACCTCTTCTAAAAGAAAGTCGTCGCCGCAACTCACAATAACGGAAACAAGGTAACAACACAAAAAGCAACCGACAGAAAATCTCCTATGGGCCTCTCAGAGTCGATCCTGATAACTGTGCTGAAGCACAAACTCTGAAAGTCTCGGTAGCCAATTCGCAAAACTGAATTCGGTGACCCTCGAGTCCGCACTCGAAATGTGTTACTGACGAGAAGGACAATTTGCACGTACATTCCCCCGGCACATCACGGTTGAAATGCCTCGGCTCGGCATACCGAAAATACAAATGCTAGATACAATGGAACATAACACCGCAAAACAACATACCGGAGATGCCAACTCAGCACAACGAGGAATCATAACACATATCATATATAACGATTACCATCGTAAAGTAATACACACACAAACACTACAACAACGACGGTATCGTTCGGCGACCTCAACGGCCCGAACGATAACCAGCACATAATTACAAACATCATGAAACAATCACACATGTACACAAACATACAAACCCAAGCTTTAACAACCCACACTCGTGCGACAACACGCAAATCACCACGAGGTGATAAACAGTAAACACCAGTTCACACCTCTCACAGAGGGCTAGTACAACAAATGCGTGGCAACGCCTCGACATTCATGCCACCAATTCGATCATACTCGGGAGTAACATCATAACGACAAAGCAAACATCATACATACATATCCAGCCCTAAAACGGGAATGGATAGGTTTTTAAAATGAAAACATCCTTTTGAAAATAATTTAGAAAAATGCCGGTTGATCTTGAGTATCACCTTTCAAGAAAAAGTACAAACGTGAAACATCGTTATCGAGACTTTGGAGAACCATCTCGCATTTGATAAAAATGAGGACACTTTCTTTTCGTGAAAAACTTTCGGAAATATTCGACCCTCGGGTCTAAGTAAAAGTGTTTATAAAACATTGAAAATATCTCAAAATATTTTTGGGCCCTCGAGGTAGAAGAATTTTGAAACATATTGTGGCACCTTGGATGTACCACGAGAAAATAATTCATTTTAAAAGTACGTCTCGAAATTTATTTTCTAAGATACTCAAGTTTTTTTTTTTCAAAGATAATTCAATGGGCTAGAATGCCCAAAAATTTCAGGTAATTACACAAAATATTATAGCGTCGTGGGTCCCGCACCGGAACTCACCAGGCTAAAAACCATTTACAAAAACGCCAAAAAGGCCGATGACGGTAATATTTCAAAAACTCACGAAAGCCATTTACAAAATACTAAATACCGTCATAAGAATTTCGCCAAAGCGATCAAGGCCATAATGCCAAAAACTCGGTTAAGGGGAGGTTTTCGAAATAAAACTCGGTCGGTAAAATACCGAAAGTCATTACAAAAGAACTCACGCAGCGGATAAAAGAAATACAGTTCAACATGCACAATCCAGCAACACTACTCCTCATATGAACGAAATATGAGAGTCAAATAACCACATATCAAGAAATCAAAATCCATAAGAGGATTCCGTCACTAATCAAATAATCATAAAATAGCTCGTGACACACGAGGCACAACACAAAGAAGGGAGACTTACATCCACAGGTCGCACGAAGATGATGATCGCCCACGATACTAATCACGACCAACAAACTCAGACGACGCGTCGCGACACGACTCAGTCAGATAAAATCCGACGAGACAAAAACTCAATAGACAGCACTGACCCGACAGCCTAGGTTTCCACAACCTAATCTCCGATACCATTTATGTAACACCCCCAATCCACTCAGGGATATTACACGCCGTAGGCCCTCTCCTCGAGGATCTACCAGGCTGATAACTAAAATCAAACATCTAAACATCGCCTTTAAGGCTAAAATGACTCAGTAGACCGACTTGGTCTTTCAATAATAACATACAACTCAATTCCAAACACATACCCACGCAGGGGTCAAAATACGATAAACTCCCGTACAACGGGGAAAAGATACTGCAGCGGAAAAGAAAATACAACTAGACCAAAACGACATCAACAGATCCTCGTGTGATTAGTATCGTTCATCTTTCATCATCCTTCGTGCCGACCCTGTGCTATGCTCCAAAACCTGAATGCAAAAATAGACATCCACCCCCCGAATACTCGGGGGTTAGCAAAACTCCACTGTTTTGCTAGTGCAAGTACAAGTGCAAAAATACGAGCCATACAATACAAGTTCCAAGAACAATAATAATCAGGAATCCTCAAAGATCCAAACGTAAAGAAATGTACTTCCCGAGGCAAGAGTTTGGGTAAACATTTCCAAAACCGAAAGATCGCAAATAAGGGAAATAATTTACAAAACAGTTCAAAATGCCATCGAGAGTTTTAATAGAAAACAATTTAGGATTATAAAATCCTTCTCTTTCCAAAAATCAATAGGGTCACAGCCCAAATGTTTTGTTTTCACAAATAGAAAACCGACAATAATTCACAGGGCCAGAGCCCAACATCACGTGTCCTCGACGGACATAAAATCAACAAAACATAATCGCACACGCGCATCGCCTAGGACCGCGACGAAGCCACAAATCCCACTCGAGGCCTCGAAGGACCCTCCCGAGCTGGCTAGCGAAACAAATCACACACATCTCACAGTTGGATCAATCGCTTGTTGCATCATGGCCACATGATCGCTTGCCATGTGCCACCGTAGATTATCTCAGGCTCTCACGGTTAGATCAATCACTTGTTGCATCCTGACCACATGATCACGTGTCATGTGTCACCGTAGACCTTCAACCGTATCCACACATTCACACAAATAACATATCACATCAAGGATATTCAAACAATTCACCCAGAGCATCAAACACTTAGCAAAACACCACGTCAAACCACAATGCACCGAAATGAAACAATATACGTCCACACGCAAATACCAAGTGCAACATCAACGCCAAACATATCCATAGAGTTCACATAATCATTCTCAAACCACACCATTCACAAAACACACGCGTTTTGAAAGCAAGCCTTTAACAAGGCTAAACCGAATCTTTTGAAAACTCATTTCAAACAATCAAACAACCACATAAAGACAATCACCAATTATCATATTCACAAAACAAGAATAGTATGGACAAGGTACTTGCCTCGAAATCACGATCGCAATAAGACGACGGATAGGACGCGGTCGAATAGCCCCGAACCCCCGAACAATACCAAGAACATGATAGCACCACGAGTATTACGAGAATAACACTACGCGAATCATCAATCACCAAACGGGATTCAACATCGGAATCCTCGAACACCTATAAACCTCCGGAAGGAACAATAACACATGGTTACGACGAGAATCAAGGCCAAAACAACGGAAATCCCAACAAACTATCAAAGGGAACTCATTCGAACATTTAATCGAACATTAAATGTTCAAGACCCTTCAAGAACAAAGAAATCACCCCTCGGGTCGAACAAACCAAGGATACGAGTATCCAATTCGTAGAACAAGTTCAAAACAACGTTTATACAACAATTAATTGATCAAAAACGGATTGGAATCGAAATCAAAATGGAAAATCCCCAAATCTACAAAAACAAGGGTTCAAGCCAAAATACCTTGATTTGGATGAAGGATTCAAGTAGAGGTTGAAAATCTACAACAAGACTTGAGGTGGATGATCTCTACAAGTTTGGGAGCACTCAAATCGCCCAAAAATCGCCCACAAATCGCCTTAGATGGAAGGAGGAAGAAGAGAGGAGAAAAATGAAGTTTTCTCCTCGAAAATCTGCTAAAAAAACGCAGAAAAAGCCCGTGTGCCGCGGCACAGGATGAGTATGCCACGGCCCAGGGCCACGAAAAACGCCCAGGAATCAGCTTAGTGCCGCGGCACAGCTGAAGTGTGCCGCGGCACACAGTACAGCCCACTCCAACACGAAAAAGGTACATCATATAGTCTTAGCTATTTCGACCATAACTCCCTCGTCTGGACTCCAATTGACTCACCGTTTGAAACATTGGAAAGCTAACTTGATGCTCTATAATATTGCAAAGATTCAGAATTTTTGGAGTTTCCAAGAATTAATGGTGACTTTACAAAGTCGAACTCCCACGTGAAAAAGTCGAGAAAGGACACGGAACTCAACAAAACGACACCGAAACGAACTCGGATGACAAAAAGTGCAGAATTAATCATTCTCGAAATGACGAAACGGTCATGATAGAGTTGTCAAAACTAACTCCGGCCGAAAAAAGAAATTTACCGAAAATCAAAAATTGCGGATATTACAGATAATCGTCGTCGACCAATAGAGTTCGAGACGGGTGACCATGTTTTGGTCAAGGTATCCCCGAGCCGTGGTATCTTCCGTTTTGGGAAGAGGGGAAAGTTGAGTCCGAGATTCATTAGACCGTTTGAGATTTTGGATCGAGTAGGCGAGCTAGCTTATCGATTGGCCTTACCTCCGGCGTTGAGCCGAATTCATAATGTGTTTCACGTATCTCAGTTACGGAAGTATGTTGCCGACACGAGTCACATACTTCAGTTTGACGAAATCGAGATTGCCGATGATCATTCATATGAGGAGCGTCATATACGAGTTTTAGAGTGGCGAATCAAATAGTTGAGGAACAAGACGATTCCTCTGGTTAAAATTCAGTGGTCTAGACACGGAGTCGAAGAGGCTACTTGGGAAACCGAGGATATTATGCGGGAGATTTATCCCGAGTTGTTTGACCCTTAGTTTCGGGGACGAAACTCTTTTGGGGGGGTGTATGTAATACCCGGTTGTAATTCAGTCATTATCATTCAGTATTTATCATTCAGTAATTGTCACTCAGTATTTTTTCACTCATTAATGATCATTTGTCACTCATATTCAATCATTGTATTCATCGTTCAGAGTAATTATATCATGTATCAATCGTCATTCATCATCAATCTAATTGGAGAATCGTGCGGTGTTTACCATCGTTGTCATTTCATAGTGTGCTGTGTGTGAGGAGTAGCGCACGCTACGTACTCTCTTTAACGTGCGCTAATTGAGTACGGGTAGCGCACGCTACCTCTCAGCACTAGCGCACGCTAGTATGTTTCAAGCAGGCAGTCCAGAAGGCACTGGACTGCAGTTAGGTTATTAATAGCGCACGCTACAAATGGAAAGTAGTGCGCGCTAGTAGGCCGGAGTAGCGCACGCTATGCAGCCGGTATAGCGCGCGCTAGGGTCGAATCATGTTGAGTCCAGTGGCTACTGGACTGCATTGGATTAATTCATAGTGCACGCTATTAGTGGTTTTTAGCGTACGCAATCGATATTGTAGCACACGCTAAATATTGATTGTAGCGCACGCAAAGTGTTCAGCTGTAGCGCACGCTACAAGAAGGTATGTAGCGTGCGTTACCGTTGTCGGACAGTGAGTACTGGACTTACCAAAACACCCGTTAGCGCACGCTAAGAACTGGGGCTAGCGCGCGCTAAACTGGAATCACTATAAATTGGACAGTTAGCCCAGATTTCGGCATTTGTCATTTCTTCACATTCTCTCATCGGTTCCGGGCGATTTGGAGCGATTTGAAGAGTATTCTTCGAGGTGTAATCATCAATCATCATCTTCAAGTCTTTGAGTTGGATTAATCATCACTTCTTCATCTCCAAAACATCAAGTCAAAGGAATTAATCTCTTGGATCTAGAATTTCGGATTTTTGGGTTTTTCCTTCCGATTTCTTCGTGTAAGCTTGGATTGTTGGAATATGTTAGATATGGATTATCTACCTTGGATAAATATATTCGTACGGATTTAATGGCTATTTTTGGAATTTATTTCAAGAACCCTTGGAGTTGACT
The DNA here is from genome assembly GCA_033398695.1 of Orobanche coerulescens. Lineage (NCBI taxonomy): Eukaryota > Viridiplantae > Streptophyta > Magnoliopsida > Lamiales > Orobanchaceae > Orobanche > Orobanche coerulescens. The sequence goes on along the minus strand of CM065815.1, from coordinate 87,096,706 downwards.
TCGGTTAATTTGGGGATTTCCGATTGATGTTGTTGTAATCTTACATTGTGGATTTCTATGGGATTATTGATGTCATTGATATTGTTTTGATGGTTTGAATCAATCATTTGATAGTTGGTTTCGATAATTTGGGTTTGGTGGTAACCAACGGGAAGGATATTTTTCAACGTATTCGTTAGAGTGCACCTACGAGTTTGGATATTGATGTATCGACATTTGAGTTGGTTATAATCGTGTTTGATGCATGTATTGATCTAATTATTGGTAATTGTGTTATTCAAGGCTGTTCGAGCGACCGACATTTCATTTAGGACGTTGTTCGTGGACGGACATTCTTCACCGGTTGAGTAAGTTAATTCTTACTCAGTTAAAAGGATATTCATCCTATCGTTGTTGTTCATTGATAATCATAATTCATTCATAAAGTACTAACCGTATTGAAACTTGTAATTGTCACTTAATTACTTCATTCACGAGGAACGATGGTTCCAATCATTTCATTGAGCTATCATTCATTTCACCATCATTTCATCTTGGTGAGTCATTATTTACTTTCGATGTCACTTTTGTTATATCGTGGCATTCCGGGTCATACTGGCGTTCCGGTTGGTATGTGTAGGATTTTCATGTCGGGCACATTTAAGTCGTGTGTTGGTTGTTGGCCTCACATTGGACTGTGCACATGAGTCGATTGCTTCGTGAGACTGATTAGGTATAAGACCACACGTGTATTCGATCGATACTCGTTGGTGGCTAGTGCACGGATACATTTCCATCCCGGACGTAGTGTGGCGCCATTCCTTTGAGCCGTACTGTTAGTTGATTCATATATCATGTTTGATTGCGTATGTTTCGACAGGATTGTGTGTATTCAACTCTTGAGGATTGTTGTCCTGTGTAACTGACCCCGTTGGGGGATATTGTTTTTCAGGTCATGGCAAGGCAAAAGCATGTGGAGAGCACGTTGACGGCGAGGAGTCCCAATGATACTAGTAGGGGGCCCCAGTCTTTCCAGTCATTTATGTTTCCTTCATTTTATTCCGCTGCAGACATTCCGTTTGAATACTCATTTTACTCAGTGTTGTATATTTTATCTCCATATAAAATATACATGTATTCTGTAATATCTTGGGTGTGTTGTATGAAACTCCTCGTCGGAGTAATTAATGTTGTAATGTGGTTCGGTACTACATTTACCCTGTGTAATTCATTCATTTTCATTCGTCTGGTGGGTCCCAGTCGGGGGTCCACGGCACTATAATATCCGTCTAGTTTGGGGTGTTACAGCAAGTTATTACTTGCTCAGTTATAATGTTTAATGAATGGTTTCAGCTCATTTCGTTTATAATGCATATAGCAATGATTATTACTGGGAATTTTGGAGATTTGGATTATATGTTGTCTTTCTGATTCTAGGAGTTAAATCATAATATATATGCTTTATCTCGGTTATTGGCATATTCGGGTATCAAGGTTACGTTGCGATAAAGATGAGGATATGAGTATCTATAGTCCATGGTACGTTTGGATCACCGAGCATTGAGGATAATCACCGGTGATGATTTGACATCGAGATTTCTCCTGAAGGACTCGGGACAAGTATCTTAGTTTGATCCGGTTTAGTGTTGATGTGGTTGATCATGCAGGTTGTCATTGATGTTGCTGAAGATGAAGTCGTCCTAGTTGTTTCATCATAGTGTCGTTCAGGTTTTGATTCATATCTTGTTCATGTTGATGAACATACTGAGTTGCATATGTGTATGCATAATTGTATTGTATATGTTGTGTTGATCCTGTGAGATCATGTGATCTATGCTGAGGGTGCTGGATCGGATGTCCACTATGCGTTGGTCCAACGCGATCATCATGGGGATCTATGCTGAGGGCGTTGGATCGTTGGACAGGTTTTCCACCATGCATTGATCCGAGGGGATCATCATGGGGATCTATGCTGAGGGCGCTGGATCGTTGGATTACCCAGTATTGTGTTGATGGAATCATGTGGATTCGCATCATTGATTTTATCATGTATTGTTATTGTGCATATGTATATTATGGGTTTGCTATAAGTATACATTGTCGTTATTGATGTGAGCATATTGACATTGTCATATGAGTATGCATTTGTAGGTCTTGTGTTAGGACCATGTCCGTGTGTGGTATTGATCTGACCTCGGATTAGACTGACATGATTGTCGTGGCATTTCATATCTTGAGGTATGTACCGTATTTCCTTTGGTATTTTTCGTTTGATGGACAACAATTATTTATTGTCTTGGGATTTGATGATGCTATCTGATGGATCGTATTGGTCAGAACCGGTATATTTCCATATCGTGAGTTGGTGATGGTAGTTGATAATCTTGAGTATTGGTTGAGGTACAATATAGATATTATGTTCGAATTTATTGGTTAATCGAGTACGAGATGTGAAATGTGATAATGGTTGTTCTGTTGAGAATTATTTGAGTAAGTAAAGTTACTACGATAAGATTACATTGGTCGTATTCTTATTTTGTATTCTCATTGGTATGTAGTTATTAATGTGATGTGACGGTTATTATTGTTGGATATTATGGCTGACCCCGTCGTGGGCTTTCTTTTGAGGTTCTTGAGGTATCGAGCTTGTAGCGATCGTGGAGAGATGAGCTTCCCGGAGGATACTGGCTAGAGCATGTTTTTGTGTGAATTGAGTTCCTGATCAGTTGTTATGTTCCGCTGCTGGAGTATTTTTAATTGTCTGTCTTTTCCGCTGCGTGCGTATTTTTAAATGGCTTTTTGGTTATTGGTAACTTAGGTTACTTTGGCAATCGTTTTCTAAACTATTTTGTCGAAACGTGTAAGCGATATCTTAACGTATGTTTTTAAACTATTGAGTTCTGGCATTTCAGGCCTTGTCCTTGTAACACCCCGAGATATTCGGAATAATTACAGCGCCGTAAACCCTTTAAGTAAGGATTTACAAGGCTAATTAAAAGAAATGTAAACATAATTCAACAGTACCACTGAAATTCAAAATATAGAACCGGTTCAACTGATCCAGGGAGTTAATTTATACAACCATATCGAAAATGACATTATTAAAACACACGTACTCGAGTACTAAAGTGAACCAAGAAGACAAATCACCAAAACAATAAACATCAACCACATCACTGAGCCATCTCATCGTCATGTCGGTACTGTGGTTGCCTCCCCACTCCTCGGCTACCTGAACATCAAAACAATGTCCACCCCCGAACGGGTTAGCAAAACGATGCTAGTACAAGTATCACAATACAAGTTTCATCAATGCATTATAAAACATACAAAACGGACTTCCGTCATCGGAATCCAACGATGTGAATCCTCACGATTCCATCAATACAATACAGGGTAATCCAACGATCCAGCGCCCTCGGTATAGATCCCCATGATGATCCCGTCTGACCAACGCATGGTGGTAAACCCGTCCAACGATCCAGCGCCCTCAGCATAGATCCCCATGATGATCCCGTCGGACCAACGCATGGTGGACATTCGATCCAGCGCCCTCAGCATAGATCCTCATGATCCCCTCGGATCATTTACAACACAAACAATACCATTATGCATACACATATGCAAATCAACACGTTCATCGATGTAAATATCATGACAACTCACAGAATATAATCTCATATTCAACAACACGAATAAATCGTACCCACGATCAACAATACAATATCAATAAGCTTAAAATACGATACTTGCCTCAAAGATGGCAAGAACAAATCACTCCAACGATCTCAACACACTCGAAGGCCGTCTCCTTCGATCAACGTAGCAAGCTCAAACCTTAACAAAAGAAATAATATAGAATTTATCTTATGTCGAACGAATGTATAATAACCCGGTCTACGGCCGAAAGCTCTAAAAATGCAATCTGCCTGAACTACTTAGCGTACGCTACATACTCTACGTAATGTGCGCTAAGCCTGCCCGTTAGCGTACGTAAACGACGAAGTCTAGCATACGCTAACTTATGTACCGGCAGTCCTCTCTGTCCAGTGATCTACAATGATCTACAATCTTCAACTCGGGCTAGGACGATGATATGAAGGGTTTAGGATGAAGAGAGTGACTCTCTAAGTCCAAGAATTCGGATGTGGGAAGTGAAAGGTCTGAAAATATGAAAAAGGATGCTGTCCTATATATAGAAAATGGTTGTTAGCGCGCGCTAGTCCATATTCATAGCGTGCGCTAACGGTTATACGAAACTTACTGACTTCACTGTACTCAGCGTTTAGCGTGCGCTATCCTCATATGACCGAAAGCCGTCCAGGTTCATCCCGACATAATCCGACCAAGATCCCCGGCCTGATCTCACCTACCAACACGTCTCAATCATGCTGACTACGTATAGCGCGCGCTAAGGTTCATATATAGCGTGCGCTACTAAACCCAAATTAGCGTACGCTACGCCTAGTCGATAGCGTGCGCTACAAGTGCATAATCACAATATTGAACACAATCATGCAATCATGCGATCAACAACACCGAATCATGAAATACGGAGAATAATACTCAGATCAAAATACAACAATTATAATATCACAAGGTTCAATTACACATCAGAAATTTCGGGTATTACAGTCCTTTCAAATGAGATTTTACGACGATTTTGATAAACGAGTTTTATAACGTCTTCGAATATTTTAAAGATAGTACCGTCGTTGGCCTCTTGGGCATTTGTAAATATTTACGAAAATTTCATTTAGTCTTGTGGGTTCCATTCCGGGGCCTACGCCGCTGTAATATTCCCGGTTAAATCTGGGGGTGTTACAAAATAGATAACAAACTCGTAAGTTATTGTATTTTAAACTTTAAGGAAAATGGAAATTCTCAATTATACTCTTATGTGTATTGATCATAAGACATGCACTTTTGTTGGGGATTTGGTTATTCCATGTCGAATTGATGTATTACTCGTAGCATAAATATATGCAAAAAACATAAAACCCAATTTGCTACATATTTTAAAGTAACAATTCTAATTTTTCATTTCCTTAATAATTTAACACGGGAAACCTTATTTCTTTGTAAAACAATACTACAGGTAACGAACAGAAAGCAACACTCATGGGCAACCCCGTGCATCGCGTCTAAAACTAGTATATATATATATATCTATATATATATATATATATATATATATATATATATATATATATATATATATATATAGTGGAAGCAGAAAGGAGGGAGAGAGAAATGTGCTACTTTTATTTCATTTATGTGTGTATGTACGGTACATAGGATTAACCCATTTATAGACATCACGACACATGATTAGTCATCATACCAAGACATATGGTGAGACAATGTAATTAACACCTAATTTATAGTTCAACCATTTCATGACTCATACACATGATGTGTCATAACACTATTCCTTTAGGTTTTTATTGAGAATATGCCCCGTTAATTTCTTTATTAGGAAAAATCCTTTGAATAAAAAAATCCTAGTGAAGGAAAAAAGAGTACGCTTTCTTTTGCGAAATTCTTCAGAAATTGCTCCCTCTGATCTGAGTATCACTTGAGATTATTTACCGGTGCATCCTAATATTTTTCACCAGCTTTTCAAATGTGGCAATTACAAGTGCCTTGGTTAATTAATCTGCAAAGTTGTCATCGGATTTGATTTGTTGCACATCTATTTCATCATTCTTTTGTAGATCATATGTAAAGAAAAATTTAGGTGAAATATATTTTGTTCTATCTCTTTTTATATATCCTCCTCTCAATTGTGCTATACAAGCTGCATTATCCTCATATAAAATTGTTGGAGGATTATCATTTTCAGATATTAATACACAATTCTTCTGGATATAATGGGTCATTGACCCCAATCAAACACATTCTCGACTTGCTTCATGAATTGCCAATATCTCAGCATGATTTGAAGAGGTGGTTGTTAATGTTTGTTTAGTGGATCTCCAGGATACCACTTTTCCACCATAAGTAAAACGTAGCCAGTATGAGATTTTGGAAAAACAAAAATTCTGTTTTCCAAGTGTTCAATTTGTAAACCATGGCAGAAATTTGATTTTCTAAAATCTTTGATCTCAAATTCCCTTTTCAAATATTTAACAGTTTCTTGGAGCTCTTCAGGAGTGCCAATCAAATTCATATCATCCGTATAACCGGCAATTAGCACAAAGTTTGACCAATCTCTCTTAATAAAAATACATGGGCACACAGGATCATTATTATATCCTTCTTCAACTAAACAATTACTGAGATGATTATACCACATATATCCATATTACTTTATCCCATACACATACTTTTGTAATTTAATGGAATAATATTCTCTAGGCTTTGACTTACATGTTGATGGAATAATGCTCTAGTCCATAATAACAATAGTATCTCTATACATTTATTATTACAAATAATATAATCGTTGATTATATTTCGTGAATAATTACTCTGCTTACGATCATCAAGTTTGTGAATTGATAGTAAAACTCGATAACGCATAAAAGAATATTATTCTACAATATCTTTAGTTCTATTAATACTAATATGATGAGTGATAGATGACTGTGTTTTACTAGTCATGGATATCATATCATAAATACATGTTTGGAACATGATATTGGATATGACCCATCATGAGAATTCTTCATGGATCGCGTCATAAGAAATTCTCATTATGTTATATAATATTTAAAGTCCTTTAACCAGAATGCACTACAGTTTCCTACATAACTAGTATCATGTCTTGACACAATACAAACATCATCTTTAATCGGGTGACTATAAAGTATATTGTTGGATATAATACGAATTATGCAGAGGGATGGTAGTGACTAGAAGGGACTTGTCCCCTCATAATAGAGAGACTCCATGAGCCCTTGATATATTAAATTGTGGAAATACATGGCCATGATCATATATTATCAATAAGGAGTTATTGATATATATTTGATTGAACAGTTTAACTAGAAATCAAGAATTATATAATTAAGCTCTATAAGGATGACTTGACCATGTATTATGCTTAATTGGGATATCGTGTGGCAAGAGGATTTGATATTAGTCTATAACAAGACTAATTTGGACCATCGAATTATTCATTTAAATCGGGTAATCATAATGTCTTGCTAGAGGCCGCTTTTGATTAGTGAGTTTGATAAAATTATTTTATGCTCACTGCCATTTTAAATGAACCTACAAGGTCACACACTTAAATGATATATATATATATATATATATATGTAACACCCCCGATATATTCAGGAATATTACAGCGCCGTAAATCCTTTACATAAGGATTTACAAGGCTAAAGAATTGAACAGATATAAAAAAGGTACTAACGAATGGAAATAACGGAATTAAGATACAACGGTTCTGACCAAATACTGAAAGTACAGTTGTTCAGCAGGAACTTAATAATACATCACCAAATTCAAATTCAGCATAAATGACTTCGTACTCGAGTACTTATTGAAATAACCAATAAACAACAGACAAATGAACCCGGCCAAAACATCACTCTGCACCCTCGTCGTCATGCAGCTCCAGTGGTTGTTTTCCCGCTCTCCTGGATCCTGAACATAAACAAAATGTTCACCCCCGAAGGGTTAGCACAACGATGCTAGTACAAGTACCACAACATATTATTCATATCTCACGAAGAATAATAACGTAAACGACAAAAATACCAACGAGTCTTCTCCTACGAGAACTCATAAATGACATACACAACTGATAATCACAACATGATATCATAACATACACATGGTAATTCCGTCGATCCAGCGTTCACTGCCTAGAACAAACGACGATCCCGTCAGACCAACCCGTGGTGGAAAAACCCGTCCGATGATCCAGCGCACGCTACCATAGATCCCCCGATGATCCCGTCGGACCAACACGAGGTGGACATACAACAACGACATACATGCATGACAATATGTATAACATCAATACATAAAACAAATAAAGTACTTGTCTCGATTTGAAGACAAGAACAATACTTCCACGAAAACGAACACTCGAAGGTCGTCCTCCTCAATCAATCACGCAACAAGATCAAACCTTAACAAAAGAAATGATATGGGATTTATCTCACGTCGTACGAATGTTTAACAATTCTATTTACGGCCAAAAGTTTATAAAATGTAATCTGCCTGAACTGCTTAGCGCACGCTAAGTACTCTGCGTAGCGTGTGTTAAGTCTGCTCGATAGCGCACGCAACCAACAAAGCCTAGCGTACGCTAACTATGTATGGTCAGTACTTCACTGATCAGTCGACTGACTCGTCTGATGGCCTAGCGTACGTTACGTACCAAACGTAGCGTACGCTAACTCGTGCTCGATAGCGCACGTTAATCTTCATAGCTTAGCGTGCGCTATCTATGCATGGCAGTTTACTGCTGGGCAGTAAACTGTTCTCATCATGATCAAAACAATGAAATCTTCCGTGATAATTCATGTTACCTCTATGAATATAATGTACATACGTTTATGAATGACCTTACGGATAACAACAACTTCGGATTCAAGGATATGCATACCATATAAAACCATATTCCATTTCGACTACAATTCTTCATATAACGATTCGAAAAGCTTAACGGTTGATATCAACACCTTATATCCATCGAAATCATCATGCTGTAGTTGTTTAACATTCCATCTATACTAGATAAATCCTTCCATGATCAATCCCTTAGATTCATCTAACAATAATGATTGTTAAAGTCAAGTCCATGATTATTATGAAGTCATCTACTAGATTCGGATTACCAATGATAGAAGCTTCTTTTACTTGTTCAATGTAATAAGATTCGAATCATGATGATCATAATCAAGGTACTTAAGGCTTAATCATCTCAATATTCCAAACATGATATACTTTGGATAATTCATCTATGAAAATCAATATCTCGTTAACATGATCATCCGATTCTTTAGAATCCAACTCTAAGTCTGGAGATAGATTGAACATACCTTAATATGATGAAAATCACTGAACCGTAAGGTAGAATCCGACTCCGGTTGGTTGTATGCCACTCCAAGGTGCTATTCCACTTCAATGATTACTCCCAAGTGATAACCAATATATAAACACCAACAAGATGTGTTCTAAGTGTGTAGAAGGATTATTTCAGCTCTCTGGCCTCTCAAGAATGCAGAATGGACGAGTAAAATGTAAGCCAAAACGGGTTGTTGTCCCATTTATAATATTCTGCATTTTAACAAGTTAGCGCACGCTACTAAGCTTTCCTTAGCGTGCGCTAATAAGAGTTGACTTGAGCTGTCCGGAGTTCATCCGGGAATCTTATCCGGACCTGTGTCGGTGGCGCATGTGCTAGCCGTCCCGCTCAATAATTGAGTTATTAGCGCACGCAACTCCTACCTGCATAGCGTGCGCTAGTAGTAGCCCGATAGCACGCGTTAAGCTACATTCTTAGCGTGCGCTATCACGAGTTTGCATGAGAAATTTTGCATGATTCTATACTTATGTACAATGACATCAATGCAAGAAATATCATACTCCAATAATCAAAACCACAGATCCGAATAATACAGGGTTTGAATACAGATGAAATACACCGTAATAAATCCGGATATTACAATATATATATATATATATATATATATATATATATATATATATATATATATATATGCATACAATATCAAAGGAATCAGATTCCTTGATATTGTCCCCTCCACCTTTTGACTAGAGGGGGCCATGAGACATGGGAGTTGATTCCCCATGTCTTATCTCCTAGTTGACCAAGACATGTGAAGGAATCAGATCCCTTCACATATTACATAGGAGATGGGTGTAGTGAGAGAGTGGGTTAAAAACTTATTTCTTAAAAACTTGTTTCTCTCACCTTTGGGTTTCAAAAAGCAAAATGAAATAAACATAATGGTTCTAGATTTCGAAAATCACAAGATAGGAGCTAGCACGTTGAGCCTGTTCCGTTTCCCAGGTGGCTTCTTCCATTCCGTGACGTGAACATTGAACCTTGACCAAAACGATTGGTTTGTTCCTCAGCGGCTTAACTCGACTCTCGAGTATCTTGACCGGTCTTTCTTCAAACGTCCCATCCTGCGCGACTTCGATCTCGCCGAAATCAATGAGATGACTGGGATCTGGTATATACCTCCGTAACTGGGATACGTGGAACACGTTATGAACATGGCACAATGACGGCGGCAATGCCAATCTGTATGCCAACTCCCCAACTCTCTCGAGGATCTCAAATGGTCCGATATATCTCGGACTCAGCTTTCCTTTCCTTCCGAAACGAAAGATTCCCCGAGTAGGAGAAACCTTCAAAAGTACATGGTCTCCAGTATTGAACTCCAATGGGCGACGGCGTACGTCCGCGTAGGATTTCTGGCGACTCTGGGCGGTCAACAGCCTTTTACGAATCAAGGCTATCTTCTCTCGAGTCTGCACGATCAACTCTGGTTCTGTTCCGATCAAGTCCGATGAATCGTCCCAGCATAGGGGCGATCTGCATCTCCTTCCGTATAATGCCTCAAACGGTGCCATCTTAATGGAAGCATGCCAACTATTGTTGTAGGTAAATTCAATCAACGGTAGATGAACTTCCCAATCGTTTGACCAATCTAAGGCACAGGCCCTTAGCATGTCTTCCACCGTTTATATAGTTCTCTCAGATTGTCCGTCAGTCTGCGGGTGATAAGCTGTACTGAAGTTCAATTCGGTCCCCAAGGCCTTATGAATTGCTTTCCAAAAGTGAGACACAAAACGGCCGTCTCGATCAGAAACAATGGTCTTCGGCGTACCATGCAATCGAACTATCTCCGAAATAAATACTCGTGCCAACCTCTCTGGTCCCCACGTATCCTTAATGCCTAGAAAATGAGCTGATTTGGTTAAACGATCAACTATCACCCAAATCATGTTCATTCCTGTCCTGGTTCTCGGCATATAAGTGATAAAATCCATCGATATGTCCTCCCACTTCCATTCAGGAATTGGGAGCGGCTTCAACATTCCAGCAGGCCGCTGATGCTCGATCTTAACCTGCTGACACGTCAAGCATTTTGAAACATAGTCCGCTACATCTTTCTTCATGTTGCCCCACCAGAAATTCTGCTTCAAGTCCTTATACATCTTACTGGTGCCCGGGTGGATAGAATAGGGCGAACAGTGAGCTTCCTTCATAATTGTCTGTTTCAGAACATCATCATCAGGAACGCAGAGTCGGTTCTGAAATCTCAAAACTCCATCATCATGAATTATGAATCCGGGGGCCTTTCCTTTGATCATTTCATCATGTAACCGAATCATCAGAGGATCATCTGCCTGTCTAGATTTGATTCCTTCGGTTAATGATGAAGATATCTCCATCACGCACAGTTGTCCTTGGACTCTTTGTAACCACACTTCAATTCCTTCACGAATCATCTCTCGTTGAAGGCTAAGTTGGGAGGTCAGCGTCTCCAGCATCTGAATAGAAACAGGCTTGCGGCTAAGTGCATCGGCCACTACATTTGCTTTGCCTGGATGATACAAAATCTCCAAGTCATAGTCCTTGATCAGCTCTAACCATCTTCTTTGCTGCATGTTCAATTCTTTCTGACTGAATATGTACTTGAGACTCTTATGATCCGTAAAGATCTGACAGTGAGTCCCGTACAGATAATGCCTCCAGATCTTCAAAGCAAAAACTACTGTTGCTAGCTCCAAATCATGTGTTGGGTAATTCACTTCATAAGGTTTCAGCTGTCGCGACGCGTAAGCGATCACCTTATCATTCTGCATCAATACGCACCCAAGTCCTTGGTTCGAAGCATCACTGTAAACTATAAATCCTCTAGTTCCCTGTGGAAGTGATAGAATCGGTGCCGTCGTCAATATCTTCTTCAATTCATCAAAGCTAATCTGACACAACTCATTCCACTCAAACTTTTGAGTTTTCTGCAGGAGTCGAGTAAGTGGGCGGGAGATTTTAGAAAACCCTTCCTCGAATCGACGATAATATCCAGCAAGTCCTAAGAAGCTTCGGACTTCTTTCACATTCTTTGGAGGCTTCCAATCCATAATTGCTTCGATCTTCTGAGGATCTACTCGGACTCCTTCAGCTGACACCACATGGCCGAGGAACATTACTTCTTTTAGCGAATTCACACTTAGAAAGTTTGGCGTACAATAGCTCGTTTCTCAGAAGTTCCAATACAATCCGCAAATGTTGCGCATGTTCTTCCGGACTCTTAGAATACACTAGAATGTCATCAATGAACACGACCACAAATTTATCCAAAAATTCAATGAACACTCTGTTCATCAATTGCATAAATACAGCAGGTGCGTTAGTGAGACCAAACGGCATCACCACAAACTCATAATGTCCGTAGCGAGTTCTGAACGCTGATTTCAGAACATCAGATTCTTTAATCCTCAGTTGATGATACCCAGACCTCAGATCGATTTTAGAAAATACCGTTGCCCCTTGCAACTGGTCAAACAGATCATCAATCCGTGGCAACGGATACTTGTTCTTAATCGTCATCTTGTTCAGCTCTCGATAGTCAATACACAGTCGGAGCGATCCATCCTTCTTTCGGACAAAAAGAACTTGCGCTCCCCAGGGTGAAACGCTTGGCTGAATATAGCCCTTGTCCAGTAACTCCTCCAGCTGCTTCTTCAGTTCGTACATCTCAGTAGGTGCCATACGATACGGTGCCTTAGAAATTGGTGTAGTTCCGGGTTCCAGCTCAATGGTAAATTCCACATCCCTTCGTGGAGGTAGTCCAGGTAACTCGTCAGGAAATACATCTGGAAATTCGTTCACAACAGGAATGGATGAAAGTTCCACAATTTCGTCTTCTTTCTTCATTGCATAACACCGATTACCGTCTGATACCCTGTTTCAACAATCTGACAACTTTCATCGCTTTGATCAATTTTCCTGAGCTTCCCGGTTTCCACCCCTCGAACAATATTTCGGAACCATCGTCAGCGATCAGCGAGATATTCCTCCTTCGGTAGTTCACAATTTCTCCATATCGATTAAGCCAATCGTCTCCGAGTATCAGGTCGTCTCCTTGCATTTCTATCACGATCAGATTTGAGAGCCACTCTCTGCCTCCAAATGATATAGGGAAATTTCTAGTTTCTAAGCTTCCGACAATCCTCTCTCCACTCGGTAAACCAACAACATAAGGTTCACAAGTATGAAAACCGGAAATATTCAAACGATTTACACAAGACAAAGATATAAAAGAATGCGTAGCTCCTGTATCGAATAAGACGCTAATCGGCCGGGAAAGGATGCGGACAAGACACGATGCGATAAAGATCACGATCATCTGTCCTCCTCATTTCGCATGCACGTGGGGAGCAGATCCGCACTCGATGTCCCCTTTCGGTCCCATTGTCCTCTCGCCTCGTCCGCGGCCAAAATTCCGAGGCATCCGAACACGTTGCCGCGTGGCTGATATCGGCTTCCTTCTGATCGGCTGTGGTGTACGGGCTCTAAAAGACTTTGCAGCCTCTTCACAAAACACTGCCCGATGTCCCTCTCGTCCACAATCAAAACAAGTCACGGCAGGAAGGGGGAAATTCCGTCGATAGTGCCCCGTCTGGGCGCAGTTAAAGCATTTCCTGGTAACATCAGTAATAGTCGATGTCGCTCCGAAGTTCTTTACGCTCCTAACTGGGTGCGGAGGTTTCTTGAAAGAGTGAAAGGATGACTGGGCCTTACGGGCCCCGCTGTTCTTATGCTCTGTAAATGTACCAGAGACTTTCTATTTCTTGGATTCCGAAAATTTCTCCATGGCTGCTTCCTTGATCTCATATGCCAACGCCTTATCCTGGTATTGACGGAGTGTGGTACATTCAAATACGGACATGTACCTCTGGATTTCTGGTTTCATTCTCATATCGAAATGGATCATCATTTCTGCATATGTTCTGACCAGATGTCGAACAAATGCCAGCTGTTGGTTAAACGTCTTAATCGCCTGGGATACTGGCACATCAGAAGGCTGAGCGGAGAAAAACTCCCGAACTTTGGCTTCCCTCACAGGACGAGGGAAATACTGAGCTTCCATCATCAATCTAAACTCTGTCCAATCAGCATCATGGTCTACAGGCCGAATGGCTTCCCACCATTCGGACGCTTCCCCTATCAGAAAATATTGAGCGATAGAGGCTCTCCGATCGTCTGGGCAGTTAATTCCGGCAAAGATTTTCTCCAGTTCCTTCAACCAATGGTCCCAGGTGGGAGTCTCAGAAATACCGTCGAATTTGGGTGGTTGCATCTTCGCCACCTCTTGCAGCCACCGGTCACCTCGATTTCCCATGTCTGGGATTCCTTGCTGTCTCTCTCCCTGCTGTAGTCCCACCGCCACTTGCATTCGGTCCACGACTTGGGCGAACTGAGTCATCTGGTTCACCACTTGATGAAGGATCTCTGGTACAGCAGGATCTGGTTTGTTATTAATAGATTGTTGCGGCTCGCCTGAGCTATGACTGGCCTGGTTAGAAGGCGACGCTTCCCTTTCAGCATTTCTCCGTCCGCGTCCACGACCGCGACCACGTCCACGTCCGCCTCTCAACATACTGTAAGCATAAATACTCAATATACAGGAAACGGCATTGTTCTAATATTCGAGTATAAAGAGACACAACATGTAAAGAACGAGATAGAGTTTAGGAACTTACAACCACCGTTCGCATGAAGACGTAGGCAGTGCAGTGATGTCATTCACGGCCGGTTACCTCAAAAGACCTAAATGACCCCTATTTTAACCTAACGGCCAAGATATCCATAATATTAGCTCCGATACCATATTCTGTAACACCCCCGATATATTCAGGAATATTACAGCGCCGTAAATCCTTTACATAAGGATTTACAAGGCTGAAGAATTGAACAGATATAAAAAAGGTACTAACGAATGGAAATAACGGAATTAAGATACAACGGTTCTGACCAAATACTGAAAGTACAGTTGTTCAGCAGGAACTTAATAATACATCACCAAATTCAAATTCAACATAAATGACTTTGTACTCGAGTACTTATTGAAATAACCAATAAACAATAGACAAATGAACCCGGCCAAAACATCACTCTGCACCCTCGTCGTCATGCAGCTCCAGTGGTTGTTTTCCCACTCTCCTGGATCCTGAACATAAACAAAATGTTCACCCCCGAAGGGGTTAGCACAACGATGCTAGTACAAGTACCACAACATATTATTCATATCTCATGAAGAATAATAACGTAAACGACAAAAATACCAACGAGTCTTCTCCTACGAGAACTCATAAATGACATACACAACTGATAATCACAACATGATATCATAACATACACATGGTAATTCCGTCGATCCAGCGTTCACTGCCTAGAACCCACGATGATCCCGTCAGACCAACCCGTGGTGGAAAAACCCGTCCGATGATCCAGCGCACGCTAGCATAGATCCCCCGATGATCCCGTCGGACCAACGCGAGGTGGACATACAACAACGACATACATGCATGACAATATGTATAACATCAATACGTAAAACAAATAAAGTACTTACCTCGATTTTAAGACAAGAACAATACTTCTACGGAAACGAACACTCGAAGGTCGTCCTCCTCAATCAATCACGCAACAAGATCAAACCTTAACAAAAGAAATGATATGGGATTTATCTCACGTCGTACGAATGTTTAACAATTCGATTTACGGCCAAAAGTTTATAAAATGTAATCTGCCTGAACTGCTTAGCGCACGCTAAGTACTCTGCGTAGCGTGTGTTAAGTCTGCTCGATAGTGCACGCAACCAACAAAGCCTAGCGTACGCTAACTATGTATGGTCAGTACTTCACTGATCAGTCGAGTGACTCGTCTGATGGCCTAGCGTACGTTACGTACCAAACGTAGCGTACGCTAACTCGTGCTCGATAGCGCACGTTAATCTTCATAGCTTAGCGTGCGCTATCTATGCATGGCGCCATCTTTGGGCAAGAACTGTTCTCATCATGATCAAAACAATGAAATCTTCCGTGATAATTCATGTTACCTCCATGAATATAATGTACATACGTTTATGAATGATCTTACGGATAACAACAACTTCGGATTCAAGGATATGCATACCATATAAAACCATATTCTATTTCGACTACAATTCTTCATATGACGATTCGAAAAGCTTAACGGTTGATATCAACACCTTATATCCATCGAAATCATCATGATGTAGTTGTTTAACATTCCATCTATACTAGATAAATCCTTCCATGATCAATCCCTTAGATTCATCTAACAATAATGATTGTTAAAGTCAAGTCCATGATTATTATGAAGTCATCTACTAGATTCGGATTACCAATGATAGAAGCTTCTTTTACTTGTTCAATGTAATAAGATTCGAATCATGATGATCATAATCAAGGTACTTAAGGCTTAATCATCTCAATATTCCAAACATGATATACTTTGGATAATTCATCTATGAAAATCAATATCTCGTTAACATGATCATCCAATTCTTTAGAATCCAACTCTAAGTCTGGATATAGATTGAACATACCTTAATATGATGAAAATCACTGAACGGTAAGGTAGAATCCGACTCCGGTTGGTTGTATGCCACTCCAAGGTGCTATTCCACTTCAATGATTACTCCCAAGTGATAACCAATATATAAACACCAACAAGATGTGTTCTAAGTGTGTAGAAGGATTATTTCAGCTCTCTGGCCTCTCAAGAATGCAGAATGGACGAGTAAAATGTAAGCCAAAACGGGTTGTTGTCCCATTTATAATATTCTGCATTTTAACAAGTTAGCGCACGCTACTAAGCTTTCCTTAGCGTGCGCTAATAAGAGTTGACTTTAGAACTGTCCAGGTTCATCCGCGGGAATCTTATCCGGACCCATGTCCCGGCTGGCGCATGTGGTAGCCGTCCCGCTCAATAATTGAGTTATTAGCGCACGCAACTCCTACCTGCATAGCGTGCGCTAGTAGTAGCCCGATAGCGCGCGTTAAGCTACATTCTTAGCGTGCGCTATCACGAGTTTGCATGAGAAATTTTGCATGATTCTATACTTATGTACAATGACATCAATGCAAGAAATATCATACTCCAATAATCAAAACCACAAATCCGAATAATACAGGGTTTGAATACAGATGAAATACACCGTAATAAATCCGGATATTACAATATATATATATATATATATGCATACAATATCAAAGGAATCAGATTCCTTGATATTGTCCCCTCCACCTTTTGACTAGAGGGGGCCATGAGACATGGGAGTTGATTCCCCATGTCTTATCTCCTAGTTGACCAAGACATGTGAAGGAATCGGATCCCTTCACATATTACATAGGAGATGGGTGTAGTGAGAGAGTGGGTTAAAAACTTATTTCTTAAAAACTTGTTTCTCTCACCTTTGGGTTTCAAAAACCAAAACGAAATAAACATAATGGTTCTAGATTTCGAAAATCACAAGATAGGAGCTAGCACGCTGAGCCTGTTCGTGTAATACCCGAGATTTCTGATATGTATTTGGAACTTGTGATATTGTAATTGTTGCACTTTGATCTGAGTATTATTCTCCGTATTTTATAATCCGGTGTTGTTGAGCGTATGATTTCATGAATGTGATTTAAAAATTGTGATTCTGCGCATGTAGCGCACGCTATCATCTAAGTGTAGCATACGCTAACTTGGATCCATAGCGCACGCTACGAAGGAACCTTAGCGCACGCTATACGTGGTCAATATGATTGAGACGTGTTGGTAGGTGAGATCAGGCCGGGGATCTTGGTCGGATTGTGTCGGGATAAACCTGGACGGCTTTCGGGAAAAAGCCAAGTCAACACGTTAGTGCACGCTACTCACATGAGGGTAGCGCACGCTAAAGGCTGAGTACAGTGAAATCAGTAAGTTTCAAATAGCCGTTAGCGCACGCTATGATTATGGACTAGCGCGCGCTAATAACCATTTTCTATAAATAGGACAGCATCCCTTTTCGTATTTTCAGTCTTTTCACTTCCCTCATCCGAATCCTTATACTTAGAGAATTACTCTCTTCATCCTAAACACTTAATATCAGCATCCTGGCTCGTGTTGAAGATTGTAGATCATTGGGGATTGGTGTTCAAGCCTTCGACGTAGGATTGCTTCTAATTCCTCCTTGTTCTTCACTACTTTGAGGTAGGTGATTCTTCACCAATACTAAGTACTAGTATGAAGGACGTTTTGATCATGACTATCTAGTCAGTTAAATTAATTAGTAGTCGAACATCATGTGTTAGAAGGATATTTTTTGACGTTTCGGCACTTATTCATCGTATAAACCATTGAACCTTTTTAGTATATGGACTCCTAAGCATATTCATGTATCTTCAAAACAAATTATGACCAGTATATGGAGATTACCTAGTTCTTATGTTTTACGTAAGGAATCATATGTTTTGGGACTTGGAATGAACTGAACTTAGAATATTTTCTTGAAGATCAAGATGAATTATGGTGTAGTAATGATGATACGTATCCTTGTGTCTCGTAGTCATTTAATACATAAAGATCTTTCATAAACCGTATGAGCATGATATGCACGGAGTTGGCATGTATTAACACTAAGGATTTCATGAGTTTTCTTCACCTTTAGCTCAAGTTTTTACCCAGTAGTGACTACCATGCATGGTTAGCGCACGCTAAGATGTATATGTTAACGTGCACTATCGGGAATGAGTAACGTACGCTACGTTGGGTACGTAACGTACGTTATGTCATCGATCGAGGCCGGTACATTCGGAGAGGATCACAAGATACAGCTAGCGCACGCTAAACTTGGTCATTTGCGTACGTTAACGGGCAGGCTTAGCGCACGTTATGTATAATACGTGGCGCGTGCTAAGTAGTTCAGGCAGAATTCATTTTTAGAGCTTGCGGCCGTAAACCGGATTGTTAGACGTTCGTAAGACTTGAGAGGAATTCTTTATTATTTCTTAGGTCCGAGCCTTGCATAGGGGACGATCGAGGGGCGGTGGCATACGGACGCGTGTCATTTGTTGGAGTATTTCATTCTTGCCATTTTCGAGGCAAGTATCATATGTTGAGTTTGATTTTGGAACTTTGATCATGCATATGGTTTTGTTCATGTTGTCGAATATGAGATTTATTTCTTTAATTTCTCGTGGTATTCGTTGTTAATTGTTCGTATTGATAAACATATTGAAATGCATATATGTATGCATAATTGATTGGTTTATGATATAAATGATCCGAGGGGGTTATGAGGATCTATGCTGAGGGCGCTGGATCGAATGTCCACCATGCGTTGGTCCAACGGGATCATCATGGGGATCTATGCTGAGGGCGCTGGATCGCTGGATGGGTTTTCCACCATGCGTTGGTCTGACGGGATCATCATAGGGATCTATAACAAGGGCGTTGGATCCCTGGATTACCCTGTATTGTGTTGATGGAATCGTGAGGATTCACATCGTTGGATTCCGATGACGGAAGTCCGTTTTGTATGTTTTATGATGCACTGATGATTTATATATTATGATACTTGTACTAGCATTGTTTTGCTAACCCCTTCGGGGGTGGACATTGTTTTGATGTTCAGGTAGCCGAGGAGCGGGGATGAAACCACAGTACCGACAGGACGATGAAATGGCTCAGTGATGTGGTTGATGTTTATTGTTATTGTGATTTGTCTTCTTGGTTCATTTAGTACTCGAGTACGTATGTTTTAATAATGTCATTTTCGATATGGTTGTATAAGTTAACTCATTGGATCAGTTGAACCAAATCTGTATTTTGAACTTCAGTTGTACGATTGGATTATATTTACATTTCTTTTAAATTAGCCTTGTAAATCCTTACTTAAAGGGTTTACGGCGCTGTAATTATTCCGAATATCTCGGGGTGTTACAGTTCGTAGCTTGTTCGTTGGGTGGATACCGGTAGAGGTCGTTCGCAGTTCGCAATGTCTTGAGGTGTTCAAACAAACTCTAATCAAGGTAACTATCTCGACCATCGATCTTTCATAATATACATGGATCCTCAGATGGGGTTTTCAAAATAATTTATTTCCGCTGCGTATTTATACTCGTAAAAACCCAACTCATGCTTTACGCATGGTAAATCCTTCAGGGATTTTCATATAGATATGAGCCATATAAGTAAGCAGTAAAAACATCATTAGTTTCATATCTAGACTTTCATGTACTTCTAAATTTACAAGAAAAAAAATTTATGTCGTCTATTACATGTAAATAAGTTTCATCAAAGTCAATTCCAGGTATTTGTGAAAACCTCTAGGCTAGAAGTCTAGCTTTATATCTTGCAATCACATTATTTCATTTCTCTTTCTAACAAACACCCATTTATAACTCATTGGCTTAACACCTTCAGGCGTTTGAGTAATAGGACCAAAAACTTTTCTTTTAGCCAATGAATTCAATTCAGATTGGTTTACATCTTTCCATCTTGACCAATCTTTTGCTGACATTCATCAACTGATCGAGGTTAAGGATCCTCATCCTCTTTTATTAGTTCAAATGCTACGTCATATGCAAAAGCATTATTAATTACCACATCCTTTTTATTTCAACATTTTCTATTAACAACATAGTTGATTGAACTTTTAATAACTTCATTCTCTTCGAAAGAATTTTCTTTAGGATTAACCTCTTCAGGGGTTTGATCTCTATTAATTTGAGGGGTTTGATTATTTGTCTCCTCAATTTTATCATGTAATCCTCTTTTCTTTTGAATATTTATGCCTATGGAACCTAAAGATCGACCATGCTTCAGGCGTGCATTAGGCTCATTAGCACTTGAAAATCGTCCTTCTGGAACAGTAATTTAACAGGTGCATTTTATGCAGTAATGTACGGTCTAATGACTTTACTAGCATCACTAAAGGCATTAGGTAGTTGATTTGCTATTTTTTGCAAAAACACAATTCGTTGAACTTCGAGTTCAGTTTTGTTTTTTGTTCGAGGATCAATACAAACGAAAGTTATTTTCCTTCAAATTCCCTTCTTCATTCGATCATTTCCTTCCCCTAATGTCGGGAAATATGATTCATCAAAATGACAATCAGCAAATCTGGTAGTAAATAAATTGCCAGTTAAGGGCTCAAGATACTTTATAATGGATGGTGATTCATACTCGATATATATACCTAATCTTCGTTGGGTGCCCATTTTTGTACGTTAGGATGGTGCAATTGGCACATGAACTGCACACCCAAAAATTCAAAAATGAGAAATATTGGGCTTAAAGCAGTTCATAACAGGCATACATGTGACCATTTGGGGACGCATCTATAGGCACCATAAAATATCTAAATGGTCAACAATCTCGCAAACGCCAGGTCGCGAGTTCATAACAGGCATACATGTGACCATTTGGTGGACGCATCTATAGGCACCATAAAATATCTAAATGGTCCACATGGTGGATCTATAGGTCCACACATACCACTTTGAATTCCTTCCCAAAATACAGGGGAATCAATTTCCACTTTAGCTGGTGAAGGTCTAATGATTAGCTTTCCTTGTAAGCAAGCAACACAATTCAGCTCATTCACATTCAACTTCTTTTGCTTTTTTAATGAATGACCATGGTGTTCTCAATAATTCATCTCATCATAATGTTTGTGTAATACCCGCAAATTCGGTTTTCGGTAATTTTCTTTTTTCGGCTAGAGTCCATTTTAATGGCTCGCTTGTGAACATTTCATCTTTCTGAGAATATTTAATTTTGCACTCTTTAACATCCGAGTTCGTTTCAGTGTCGTTTTGTTGAGTTCTGCGTTCTTAGGTGACTTTTCCGCGCTTGAGTTTGATTCTTGGGAATCTCGTTCAAAACTGTTGTTTCGGATTTCTCGTAAGTTCATTTAACGTTGTTATACGTACTGTGAGCTTCGGTTTGGCTATTCGTTGTCGTATCGTGATTTTCGGATGTTTTGGGCTATTTCGTAATTTCCCAAAAGTGTGGGGGTAATTACTTTTGTTGTCGTATTTCGAACCTTTGGGTAGTCGGAATCGTATTTTCTTTTAACGATTTAGTTCGTCATTCTGCACTCTTCGTATGCATGGCCTCGTCTTGTGTTATTGTCGTTGTTTCGCGGTTTCGTCGCGCTCGTACTCGACGAGCTGAATTTAGCAGTTCTGGAACTGCTAAGTGACTTACGTACGCTATGCTGTGAGCATAACATACGCTATAATTATGCGCCTTACGTACGCTAATCCCTTATCATAACGTACGTAAGAGGGGTGTTCACAGTTCAGAGTTTGAGTTCTGGCCATCGATAGCGCACGCTATGTGTTGATCATAGCGCATGTTAGGTGTGCTCCTTACGTACGTTAAGTCCTTGTCATCAGGACGATGAAATGGCTCAGTGATGTGGTTGATGTTTATTGTTATTATGATTTGTCTTCTTGGTTCACTTTAGTACTCGAGTACGTGTGTTCTAATAATGTCATTTTCGATATGGTTGTATAAGTTAAGTCTTTGGATCAGTTGAACCAGTTCTGTATTTTGAATTTCAGTTGTAAGGTTGAATTATATTTACATTTCTTTTATTTAGCCTTGTAATTCCTTACTTAAAGGGTTTACGGCGCTGTAATTATTCCGAATATCTCGGGGTGTTACAGAATATGGTATCGGAGCTAAGATTCATGGATATCTTGGCAGTCGGGTTAGTTGGGTCTGTTTACGTTATTTTATTATTGGTCGTTTGTAACATCACTGCTGAGCCAGCATCGTCGTGTGGACCGTGGTTGTAAGTTTCCTAATCTCAAATACTACTGTTTTATTTAATTCATGTTTTGTAAACATTGATGGACTTACTTTTAGAAAGATTGCCCTGGATATTGAGTATCTGTGTTTACAGTATGTTGAGGGGAGGTCGTGGACGCGGACGCGGTCGTGGACGCGGACGTGGAAATGCGAGACAAGAAGATTCGGTGTCTACCCCAGAAATAACCGCTAGTCGAACGGATTCCCATTCCGGGGGACAACAGGGATCAACAAATAATAATGCAGATCCTAACGTGCCGGGAGTGCTTCAGCAGGTGGTTGCTCAGATAAACCAGTTTGCTCAAGTTGTGGATCGCATGCAGACAGCGATGGGACAGCAGCATAACGTGGATAATCGGGGAAATAAATGGCTTACCGAGGTGATCAAATTGCATCCTCCGAAATTTGACGGTTCTGCTGAGACGCTTTCTTGGGATCACTGGATGAAGGAGTTAGAGAAGATTTTTGCGGGGATTAACTGTCCCAACGACAGAAAGGTTCCGGTCACCCAGTATCTTCTGACGGGGGAGGCTTTCGACTGGTGGGAGGCCATTCGACCTGAGGAGCATAATGTCAACTAGACAGAGTTCAAATTAATGATGGAAGTGCAGTATTGTCCTCGCCCAGTTAGAGAGGCCCGAGTCCGGGAGTTTTTCTCACCACAAAATTTAGAAGCATCTGTGACAGACGTGATTAAGACCTTTAATCACCAGCTGACTTATGTGCGCCACTTGGTCAGGACCGAGGCGGAGAGGATTTTTCATTTCGACATGCGAATGAAGCCGGAAATTCAGCAGTATATGTCCTGGTTTGAATGTACCACCTTGCGACAGTATCAGGACAAAGCACTCGCCTATGATATGAAAGGGGCAGCAGTAGAGAAATCAACGGAAGCAAAGAAGCAGAAAGTGGCTGGCAACTTCACGGAGAATAAGAGTAGTGGGCCTCGCAGGGGCCAGTCCTCTTTTCATTCATCCAGGAGGCCTCCGCATCCTTCTCGAGGTGGAAAGAAGTTCCGGGCAGCACCAACCGCTTTGCATGAGGAAGAAATGTTATAACTGTGGCAAAGCGGGGCATGTTCGACGTGACTGTTTCGCGCCTGCTGTGACCTGTTTCGAGTGTGGACAGGAAGGGCATCGTGCAACATTTTGTGGGAATGCGACTCGATCTTTTGGCACTCGCACTCCTGTACCGGTACCGAAGGACACTAGTGTAAACCAGACGCAGCAAAGTGGTTTCCAGCAGCAGAATGTTGGGATAAGAGAAGCATCTAGCGCTGGATCCGTCCCTCCACGTATTTACGAGGTGAAGAAGTCAGACGATCAGAACACAGCTGTTGCATCAGGTACGATTCAGATCCTTTTGCAACCATTTAGTGTCTTATTCGATTCAGGAGCTACGCATTCTTTTATATCTTTGAACTGTTTTAATCGTTTGAAAATCTCGTGCTTGTATGATTGTGAACCTTATGTTGTGGGATTACCGAGCGGAGAGAAAATTGTGGGAACCCTAGAAGCTAGAGATTTTCCAGTGTCTATAGGGGGAGAGATTGGCCATTAAATCTTATTGTAGTTGACATACATGGTGACGACTTAATTCTCGGATACGAGTGGCTCAACCGTTATGGAGCTATTCTGAATTACCGAAATAGAGTCATTTCTATCATTGCTGATGACGGATCTGAACACTTATTCCGAGGATGGAGACCGGGAAGCTTGGGAAAATTGATCAAAGCAATGAAAACCGTGAAATTACTGAAGCAGGGATGTCATGGACTTTGGTGCTATGCGATGAAGAAAGAGGAAGGAGTACAGATCTCATCTATTTCAGTTGTGAATGAGTTCTGACGAACTACCTGGGTTACCTCCGCAGAGAGAAATGGAGTTCACTATCGAATTAGAGCCTGGAGCCGCTCCTATTTCCAGAGCACCATACCGCATGGTGCCAACCGAGATGTATGAACTAAAGAAGCAACTGGAGGAATTGTTACAGAAGGGTTATATTCAACCTAGCGTTTCTCCTTGGGGAGCGCCCGTTCTCTTTGTCCGGAAGAAAGACGGATCCCTCCGATTATGTATTGATTACAGGGAGCTCAACAAAGTGACAATCAAGAATAAGTATCCTATACCTCGGATCGACGACTTGTTCGATCAACTACAAGGAGCAAGGGTGTTCTCGAAGATTGACTTGCGATCAGGATACCATCAGTTGAGAATTAAGGAATCGGATATACCGAAATTTGCTTTCAGATCCCGGTACGGGCATTATGAATTTGTAGTGATGCCATTTGGACTTACCAATGCTCCTGCGGTATTCATGCAATTGATGAATCAGGTATTCTTATAATACTTGGATAAATTTGTGGTCGTCTTCATTGATGACATCTTGATATATTCGAAGGACACAGAGGAGCATGCCGAACATTTGCGTGTGGTTTTGAGCACCTTGAGGAAGGAACAACTGTATGCAAAGCTTTCCAAATGCGAGTTCTGGCTTAGGGAAGTAACTTTCCTTGGGCATGTGATATCAGCTGACGGAGTTCAGGTGGACCCGAAGAAAGTCGAAGCAATCTTGGAATGGGAAGCTCCTAATAACGTGAAAGAAGTCCGGAGTTTCTTGGGACTTGCTGGATATTATCGCCGTTTTGTAGAGGGATTTTCCAAAATTGCTCGTCCGCTCACTCACCAAGCGTAAAACTCAAAAGTTCACGTGGGATGAGAAATGCCAGTGGTTTTGATGAACTTAAGAAGAGACTGACGACAGCACCTATATTAGCGTTACCAGATGGAACTGATGGATTCATGGTATACAGCGACGCTTCAAATCAAGGTCTGGGATGTGTGTTGATGCAAAAGGATAAGGTGATTGCCTATGCTTCTCGGCAGTTGAAACCGTACGAGGTTAATTACCCGACTCATGATCTGGAGCTAGCAGCTGTAGTCTTTGCATTGAAAATTTGGAGACATTATTTGTACGGCACTCATTGTCAGATCTTTACAGATCATAAGAGCCTCAAGTATATTTTCAGCCAGAAAGAATTAAATATGAGGCAGAGAAGGTGGCTGGAATTGATCAAGGATTACGACTTGGCGATTCTCTATCATCCGGGTAAAGCAAACGTAGTAGCCGATGCATTGAGCCGTAAAACTGTTTCTCTTCGAGTGTTGGAAGCACTTACATCCCAAACCAGCATTCAACGGGAACTGAACCGTGAAGGGATTGAAGTATGGGCACCAGGAATCCAAGGGCAACTATATGTGATGGAACTGACTTCATCACTAGTCGAGGAGATCAAATCTAAGCAGTTGAACGATTCTCTGATCCTTCGGTTATGTGATGAAGTAAAGAAAGGAAAGGCCCCAGGATTCGTGATACGAGATGATGGAGTTCTGAGATTTCAGAGTCGACTTTACGTTCCCGATGATGATGATTTGAGACGGACAATTCTGAAGGAAGCTCATAGCGCGCCTTATTCTATTCACCCGGGCAGCAGTAAGATGTATAAGGATCTAAAACAAAACTTCTGGTGGGGGAATATGAAGAAGGACGTAGCAAAATACGTTTCAAAGTGTTTGACTTGTCAGCAGGTTAAGATTGAACATCAGCGACCTGCCGGAATGTTAAAGCCACTTCCGATCCCTGAGTGGATGTGGGAGGATATCTCGATGGATTTCATCACCAATATGCTAAGGACCAAGACGGGAATGAACATGATTTGGGTTATAGTTGATCGACTAACCAAGTCAGCTCATTTCCTAGGAATTAAAGATACTTGGGGACCCGAGAGATTGGCGCGAGTATTCATTGCAGAGGTAGTCAGATTGCATGGGACGCCGAAGACCATTATTTCAGATCGAGATGGTCGCTTCGTGTCGCACTACTGGAAGGAAGTTCACAGGGCTTTGGGGACTGAGCTTAACTTTAGCACGTCTTATCATCCTCAGACGGACGGTCAGTCCGAAAGGACTATACAAACAGTAGAAGACATGCTTAGAGCTTGTGCATTGGATTGGTCAACAGATTGGGAAGTTCATTTGCCGTTGATTGAATTCATATACAATAATAGTTGGGATGCTTCTATTAAGATGGCACCATTTGAAGCTTTGTACGGGAGAAAATGCCGATCACCCCTGTGTTGGGATGATTCTTCGGATTTGATCGGGACGGAACCGGAATTGATAGTTCAGACTCAAGAGAAGATAGCTTTGATTCGAGAGAGACTGTTGACTGCCCAGAGTCGACAGAAGTCTTATGCAGACGTACGTCGTCGCCCTCTAGAGTTCGACATTGGGGACCACGTACTATTGAAGGTGTCTCTTACACGAGGAATTTTCCATTTTGGGAGGAAAGATAAGCTAAGTCCGAGATATATCGGGCCATTTGAGGTCCTCGAGAGAGTTGGGGATTTAGCATACAGGTTGGCCTTACCGCCATCGCTGAGTCACGTTCACAGTGTGTTTCACGTATCCCAATTGCGGAAGTATGTACCAGACCCAGTCACGTCATTGATTTCGACGAGATCGAGATAGCTAATGACGGTACCTTCGAAGAGAGACCAATCAAGATACTTGAGAGTCGGATCAAACAATTGAGGAATAAACCAATACACTTGGTTAAAGTACAATGGTCAGGACATGGAGCTGAAGAGGCCACATGGGAAACAGAGGACAGTATGAAGGCTAGATATCCAGAGTTGTTTTTATCTTAAGTTTCGGGACGAAACTTCTTTTTAGGGAGAAAGGATGTAATACCCGAGATTTCTGATATGTATTTGGAACTTGTGATATTGTAATTGTTGCACTTTGATCTGAGTATTATTCTCCGTATTTCATAATCCGGTGTTGTTGAGCATATGATTTCATGAATGTGATTTAAAATTGTGATTCTGCGCATGTAGCGTACGCTATCGTCTAAGTGTAGCGTACGCTAACTTGGATCCATAGCGCACGCTATGAAGGAAACTTAGCGCACGCTATACGTGGTTAATATGATTGAGACGTGTTGGTAGGTGAGATCAGGCCGGGGATCTTGGTCGGATTATGTCGGGATGAACCTGGATGGCTTTCGGGAAAAAGCCAAGTCAACGCGTTAGCGCACGCTACTCATATGAGGATAGCGCACGCTAAAGGCTGAGTACAGTGAAATCAGTAAGTTTCAAATAGCCGTTAGCGCATGCTATGAATATGGACTAGCGCGCGCTAATGACCATTTTCTATAAATAGGACAGCTTCCTTTTTCGTATTTTCAGTCTTCTCACTTCCCACATCCGAATCCTTATACTTAGAGAATTACTCTCTTCATCCTAAACACTTCATATCAGCATCCTAGCTCGTGTTTAAGATTGTAGATCATTGGGGATTGGTGTTCAAGCCTTCGGCGTTGGATTGCTTCGAATTCCTCCTTGTTCTTCATTACTTTGAGGTAGGTGATTCTTCACCAATATTAAGTACTAGTATGAAGGACGTTTTGATCATGATTATCTAGTCAGCTAAATTCGTTAGTAGTCGAACATCATGTGTTAGAAGGATATTTTGACGTTTCGGCACTTATAATCCATTGAACCTTTTTAGTATATGGACTCCTAAGCATATTCATGTATCTTCAAACCGATTATGACCAGTAGGTGGAGATTATCAAGTTGTTATGTTTTACACATTGGAATCATGCGTTCTGGAACGTAGGACGAAGGGAACTTAGGATACTTTCTCGAGATCAAGATGAATTTTGATGATAATACGTACCCTTGTATCTTGTAGTCGTTTAATCCGTAGAGATCTTTCACAAACCGTATAAGCATGATATGCACGGAGATGACATGTATTATCACTGAAGATTCATGAGTTTTTATCAAGTTTTTACCCAGTAGTGACTGCCATGCACGGTTAGCGCACGCTAAAATGTATATATTAACGTGCGCTATCGGGAATGAGTAACGTACGCTACGTTGGGTACGTAACATACGTTATGTCATCAGGCAGGCGGTACATTGCTCGAGAGGATCACAAGATACGGCTAGCGCACGCTAAACTTGGTCATTTGCGTACGTTAACGGGCAGGCTTAGCGCACGTTACGTATGGTACGTAGCGTACGCTAAGTAGTTCAGGCAGATTGCATTTTTAAAGCTTGCGGCCGTAAACCGGATTGTTAGACATTCGTACGGCATGAGATGAATTCTTTATTATTTCTTAGGTCCGAGCCTTGCATAGGGGAC
This sequence comes from Orobanche coerulescens, assembly GCA_033398695.1. Classification (NCBI taxonomy): domain Eukaryota; kingdom Viridiplantae; phylum Streptophyta; class Magnoliopsida; order Lamiales; family Orobanchaceae; genus Orobanche; species Orobanche coerulescens. Next base: position 87,067,684 of record CM065815.1, on the reverse strand, counting down.
GATCAAGGGGTGGTGACATACGGACGCGTGTCATTTGTTGGAGTATTTCATTCTTAACATTTTCGAGGCAAGTATCATATGTTGAGTTTGATTTATATTGGAACTTTGATCATGCATATGGTTTTGTTCATGTTGTCGACTGTGAGATTTATTTCTTTAATTTCTCGTGGTATTCATTGTTAATTGTTCGTATTGATGAACAAATTGAAATGCATATATGTATGCATAATTGATTGGTTTATGATATAAATGATCCGAGGGGGGTCATGAGGATCTATGCTGAGGGCGCTGGATCGAATGTCCACCATGCGTTGGTCCGATGGGATTATCATGGGGATCTATGCTGAGGGCGCTGGATCGCTGGACGGGTTTTCCACCATGCGTTGGTCCGACGGGATCATCATGGGGATCTATACAAAGGGCGCTGGATCGCTGGATTACCCTGTATTGTGTTGATGGAGTCGTGAGGATTCACATCGTTGGATTCCGATGACGGAAGTCCGTTTTGCATGTTTTATGATGCACTGATGATTTATGTATTATGATACTTATAATAGCATTGTTTTGCTAACCCCTTCGGGGGTGGACATTGTTTTGATGTTCAGTAGCCGAGGAGCGGGGAAGCAACCACAGTACCGACAGGACGATGAAATGGCTCAGTGATGTGGTTGATGTTTATTGTTATTATGATTTGTCTTCTTGGTTCACTTTAGTACTCGAGTACGTGTGTTCTAATAATGTCATTTTCGATATGGTTGTATAAGTTAACTCTTTGGATCAGTTGAACCAGTTCTGTATTTTGAATTTTAGTTGTAAGGTTGAATTATATTTACATTTCTTTTATTTAGCCTTGTAAATCCTTACTTAAAGGGTTTACGGCGCTGTAATTATTCCGAATATCTCGGGGTGTTACAATAATGTTCCATTATATTTTTCCCGAAAGCACCTTACGGCCGTAACTATTGCATGTTACGGCCGTATCTTAAAACAAGTTCCGAAAAACGAATGCACCATACGGCCGTAAGTCCGGAAAGATACGGCCGTAACTTAAAAACCTGTTAGAAAAACGAAAGCATCATATAGCCGTAACTTGGATATGTTACGGCCGTAACTACTCGTCTGTATTAAAAAAAAACGGACTTTGCAAAACATTCACAAACCAGACGAGACACCAAGCGGCCGGCAGTGCGAATTTTTTTTCCCCTCTCAATCCCTACTTTCTAAAAACTCAAATTCCTCAATACAATTCATTATCTTATCAACATTAAGACATAACCATCAGGTTCTCTTTCAATTCTTGTTTCAATTGATATATTTTTGAGTTTTTTTTAGTTTTTCACTTCATATTTGTTTTTCGATTCTTATTTCCGTATGATTCGTTGATTAAATCATGTTTAGTTGTTAGTATTGTCGATATTTGTGTGGTAATTCGATTCATTGATTTGTGGTGACTTTGTGGATTTGAGTTTGAATGAAAAAACTTGTTAAAAAACTATGAACTCAAGGTATCCGACGAAATGCCACAACGAAAATCTTTGAATTTTTTTATGTTTTTATTGGTTTTGCTTGATGATTATAGTCGTGTGATGAAAAGGAATTTGATTTTGTTTAATTTCAGGGATGGCACCGAAGAAATCATCAAAAGGAAAAGAAAGGGTCGGTTCATCATCTCAAGGTCCGGCACCACCGCAAAGAAATCAAAACACAAAGTGCATTAAGGAAAGATTGTTCAATCTTGATGATTCCATTGGCGATGCGGATAGAGACACAATCACTAGCCCTTTCATCCAAAAATTCATAGACAACGGCTGGGAAAAGTTCGTTTCCGATCTCCCAAATGGTAACCCGACCTTGACCCTAAACTTTTACAATTCTTTCAACAAGTCCATTGGGGAGGTAGGGTCGCCTACTTATAATCAGACTACTGTGAATGGGAAATCGATTAATTTTTCACCGGATGTCATTAACAAGTATTTGGGGGTTAATTGTACTAACGCGATTGACATTTCTATCTTACCTAATGAAGAGGTGCCGGATGAGAGAGTTTTACGCTGGGCGTTAGTGAGCGATCTCCATGACAGTATTGGGATGATCAAACCCCGATACAACCAGGCGGACTTAATGGATGATGCTTGGTACTTATGGATGTGGGCAGCCGGGAGTATTTACCCGACCTCGACTCTGACGACAGTTTCTATTGGCCACCCGCGAGGTTTATTTGCTATCCGCCGACGGGTAAAAATGGATTTGGGTACTCACATTTACACTACTATTCGTCACTATGCCGGCATGGTCCCGACTAGGCAGAAGATGCCATACCCCTGCCTTATCACCGGTATTTGCAGGAGCCAGAGAGTAAAAATTTCGGCGGGGGGTGATATATTAACACATGGGGATCGACTGAACGGCCGGAGTAGTATTTTTCGAAGTACTCAGTTGAGAAGCAAACGGGCACGTTTGGAACCGGAAGAGGATAGTAGCGAGGAGGAGGAATATGAGGCCGAGGAGGATGCCGGTCATGAGTTGACGCCTTTTGAGGAAAATTTGCTTGAAAGAGTTTGGGGATTAGAAACATCCCAGGCTGAAATTTTGAGAAATGGGAATGAAATAATCGAGCGACAATTAGAAACGGAGAAGTGCTTTGAAAAGCTTTTCCGTTTTCTAAACATCCTTGACGACACACCAGGAGGATCACAAAGCTAAAATTTCAGGGAGTTTTCTGTTTTCTCATTTGCATTTTTTTTAAACTCGGGACAGTTTAACTTATAAGTTTGGGGGTGTTTTCGTACTTGTGTGTTTATTTTGTGGTTTTTGAACTATGATGTTTATTTTGATTTTGATTGTGGTATGTTTAGTGTATTGTGTGGTGTGTTTTTATTATTTAGCATTGATTAGATTTAGTGAATATATATTTCTAGATATATATATATATATATATATATATATATTATTTTGATTTTTGATATTTCTAGATATGGCCATAACACAAATAAATTAGCTATATACAAGTTTCTAAAATCGTTTTAACCGGTTAAAAAATTATATATTCCAAAACTTTTTGAGCCTTAATCTCTCTTTCCAAGCCTTGTAATTATCATATAAAATCGAGGCATTCGTTACCTTGAGAAAAGAAGAATCAATCGGTTGATGAAAAATAGAACTGAAATTTACTTAATTTGTGGAGTTTTTTATTTTTCATGCTTAAACTAAGAAATGATTTTCTGTAAAAATTCTATTCCCTAAAAAAAAAAAGGAGTCATTGGTGAAAAGAGCTACACGTTAGCAAAATAACGGTGTGAAAGCTATCACCTAAAAAAATGACAAAAAGGAGAAGTATTGAGCAGCAACAGCTGCCTAATTTTGGGGGTCTTAAATTTTGCGAAAAATAAAGGACTAACCATTGTTGGTGCGTAGCTGCCGTCTCAGAAAAATTGGTGAAAAGAGCTACACGTTAGCAAATAATGGTGTGAAAGGTATCACCTTTTAAAAAAATGAGATAGAAATTGTGTTAGTGAAAAGAGCTACACATTAGCAAATAACGGTGTGAAAGAACGGTGTGAAAGCTATTACTAAAAGGGATGTAGTTTATGAGCAGATTTGAATTAATTAGCGGCTGGATTTCAATACACTTAATTTTGTGAAAATCACAATATTTGATGACGCCAATAAAATTCTTCTTCATATTGAGTCGAAAAATAAACGAGTGGTCGAGAGCAACCATTAAAGAGAGTCGTATGTATCACGAGTGGGAAAGAAATAATCAATCTTTTGGGGGGAAAACCTTGAATTTGGAATTACAAAATAAAAACCGTATTTTAACTTCAAAAACATTAGTAGATTTATTTTGAATCTTGATTCATTTCTATCTACTATATAAAGTTGGTTGTTGTGTATTAATGGCATTTTGATCTCCTTTTCTCTTTTTATATTTTAATTTTTGTGTGTATTATTAGTTTTGTGTCTTATTTTTATTTTTATTTTTGGAATGTGATTAATAAAGAGTCTTGCTCGAGACTAGCAAGAATTCAAGTTTGGGGGTGTGATAAGTGTCAGTTTTATACACTTATCCATGATTTGTATCGATAAATTTCACCCATAATTGAGATAGTCTACTCGTTTTTTGCTTTTAATTAATTAGTTTTTAATAATTTTATTTTTATCGGATAAAGATGTAAATCTAGTCTTAATCGGATTGAATTACTGATTTACTCAAGAAATAACATGTTTATAAAATATTCTCTTTGTTGAATTTTTATGTATTCATGTTGTAGGGCTTTCCGAGACGAGTTCGGCAGTCTTTCCGGATTCAAAATCTAAGTTATATATCAAAAGTTATCATCTGAAAAAGATTTGGGGTGAAAACGCAAAATTCAGAAATTTCTGGGCTGAAAATGAAGTCTGAAACTCCATACGGGCGTAACATCATAACATACGGGCGTAACTCACAAATGCAGAAAAACGTAGCCATGTTACGGCCGTAACTACTCAATGTTACGGCCGTAAGTCATCCAAGTTACGACCGTAACTCCTCAATGTTACGGCCGTAACTCTTGGCAGATTTTTGATCATTGTATAATTTTTTATACTTTTGGTCTATTATTGAGGGGATGGCTGGCATTGATCCGATCTATTGTAATAATGCTGGAGTTTTGGAGCTATTAGATGACTTTAGGTGTATAAATAGACCCCTTAGATCCATCATCATTGATCATTCATCTTATAATTTTCCATTTTTTGTAAACTTTTCTTTTTGTGTGAAGAACACACTTGTGTTCTTGAGTGATCTTTGTAAGTGTGGTATAGCATATGTTGTTCAGAGAGTTTATTGCTTCTATCTCCTTTATCTACTAAGGGAGTTAGGATCAATTCTTTCTCTTGATTCAACTAATAATGACCACAAAAGCTTGTAATATGTATAATAAACCCTTCATGGGCTAAGTTACCTTTAGTTGGGATTATAAACAAGGTTAGTCATGTTATTTAAGTTTGTATAAAGATCTATTGTGAATTACTTATTATTGTGTGTGATTTTCATTGTTTTAACAATCTTTATTTATTTGGCCAATAAATGACGATATTTATGGTCTTCATATGTTTCGAAAGAAAATATGTTTGATTAGATCAAATGATCTTCACTCTAAGTTGTTCTAGGGGATAGAAATATACCTCTAGACCTTAGATGATTCTTTGAGTTATTTTCATAAATCCTAATGCTATGTATTGAAGCCAATCAACATAGAAATATAGTGGATTGATTCAATATGTAAGGGGCGTTTTATAGTTCGAAAGAGAAACCGTCTTTTTACGGAAAATCGAATCTACACAACATAATAAGTAAATTCATCTTATGATCTCCTATACATCTTTTATAACTAACGACGAACTAAGTTTGTAATCCCAACTATTTCATTTTATCGTTTAATCAATCTATTATTATTGCAATATTTGTTTTCCTTAAAATATTAAAACTAATATTGCATTTTCTTTGCAATTATTAAACCAAACTTTTTAATTGTGTGTTTCACTTATCTTAGTATCTATAAAAATAGACTAATAGTGTATAATTCAAATTATAACCAAACTTCCTTGTGGGATCGATAAACCGGGCTCAAAAAGTCCACTTTACTACTTGATACGATATCGTGCACTTGCGATAGTTACACTAACAACGTGTCAGAGTACCGTGCAGTCTCACTATCTCTTTGATGAATAACTGGGTAAGTCTCTCGGGATCCCAAGTATCCTTAATATCGAGAAAGTGAGCTGACTTAGTTAAGCGGTCCACAATCACCCAGATCGTATTCATGCCACGACGACTCGTCGGCAAACTCGTGATAAAATCCATAGAAATGTCTTCCCACTTCCATTCTGGAATAGGGAGAGGTTTCAACATACCCGCCGGTCGCTGATGTTTAATCTTGACTTGTTGACAGGTTAAGCATCTCGAAACAAATTATGCGACTTCTCGCTTCATATTACTCCACCAGTAATTTTGTTTCAAGTCCTTGTACATCTTGCTAGACCCCGGATGAACAGAATAAGGGGTAGCATGAGCTTCTATAAAAATCGAGTTTTTCAACTCGTCATTTGCCGGTATGCACAACCGATTCTTAAATCTCAAAAGTCCATCCTCGTGGACCACGAATCCAGGGGCTTTCCCCTGAGCCACATCCTCACGGATGCGCAACAATGATGGGTCTGAACCCTGATTCACTCTGATTGCCTCCTCAAGTGGCGATGAAATCTCTAATATGCAAAGTTGCCCTTGTACTCGCTGAAGCCAGACCTCGATCTCGGGTCTAAGGAATTCCTGTTGAAGCTCCTTCTGAACTGTTAAACGAGCAAGCATCTGCTCCTGAATGGACTTACGACTCAAGGTGTCGGCGACAAGGTTCGCCTTGCCCGGGTGGTAAAGGATCTCGATGTCATAATCTTTGATTAGTTCCAACCACCGTCTCTGTCACATATTTAACTCTTTCTGAGTAAATATATACTTCAAACTCTTGTGATCGGTGAAAATTTGACAAGTGACGCCATAAAGGTAATGACGCCAAATTTTCAACGCGAAAACTACGGCTGCTAACTCAAGGTCATGGGTCGGATAATTAACCTCGTAAGGTATCAATTGCCGTGAAGCATAAGCAATAACCTTCCCATTCTGCATAAGTACACATCTGAGACCCTGCCCAGACGCATCACTATAAATCACAAATCCTTCCGTCCCTTGCGGCAAGAAAAGTACAGGTGCTGAAATTAACTGGCTCTTGAGTTCCTCAAAACTCCGTTGACACGCGTCGGACCATGTGTATTTCTTATCCTTTCGCAAAAGGTTCGTCCTTGGTTGAGCGATTTTAGAAAATCCTTCCACAAACCGCCGATAATAACCGGCTAATCCGAGAAATCTTCGGATTTCCTTAACATTCTTCAGAGGTAACCAATCTTGGATAGCCTCCGTCTTCTGAGGATCAACACGCACTCCATCTGATGAAATTACATGCCCGAGAAAAGTCACTTCGGAAATCCAGAACTCACACTTGGAAAACTTTCCATAAAGTTGCTCTCGTCTTAACACGTCGAGAACCTGATGAAGATGAACCTCGTGTTCCTCTCGGTCACGAGAATAAATCAAAATGTCATCGATGAAGATAACAACAAACTGATCCAAAAAGTCGATGAAAACCCGATTCATTAACTCCATGAATACCGCAGGTGCATTAGTTAGCCCGAACGGAAAAACTACGAACTCATAATGACCATAGCGTGTTCGAAACGCCGTCCTCGCGATATCCGACTCTCGAATCTGCAACTGATGATATCCAGATCTTAAGTCGATCTTGGAAAATACTGAAGCTCCCTGAAGTTGATCCAAAAGATCATCGATACGGGGTAAAGGATACTTATTCTTGATCGTCACCCGGTTCAATTCCCGGTAATCAATACACAAGCGGAACGAACCATCCTTCTTCTTGACAAACAACACTGGTGCTCCCCACGGGGACGCACTCGGTCGGATATAACCTTTCTCGAACAATTCCTCAAGTTGATTCTTCAACTCCTACATTTCGGTCGGGGCCATCCGGTACGGTGCCTTCGATATTGGAGATGTACCAGGCTCCAACTCAATTGTGAATTCCACATCTCTCTGTGGAGGCAAATCAGGTAACTCGTCTGGAAATACGGCGGCATATTCTCTCACTACCGGTATATCCGCCAACATTATCGATGATTTCTCGGTTTTAGTCATATAGCACCAATAACCAATACACCCCTGATTGAGTAATCTCACTGCTTTCATCAAATTAATAACTCTTCCAGAACAGCTGGGATTACCTCCATGAAACACACATTCGACCCCATCGTCTCAAATGATAGTGACCATATGCTTACGGACACTAATGATGGCATCATGACGATCCATCCAATCAATACCCAAGATGACGTCGTCTCTCGGCAAATCTACTACGATTAGGTCCGCTGGCCATACACGACCATGAAGCTGAATCGGATAATTCTGAATCTCACGATTTCCGATAATTCGTCTACCATCAGGTAGACCAATGATATAAGGCTCACAACTAGTAGCACTACCCAGACGTAGTCTACTCAAACATGACTCGGAAATGAATGAATGCGATGCACCAGTATCAAAAAGGGTACACACAGGTTGAGATAGAATATCGAGTGTACCTGAGATCATCCGGGCCTCTGGATCGTCGGACTTCTTCATCTCATAAATCCGGGGCTTGCTAGTCCCGGCACCGGATGCTCGTGTCTGCTGGCTATATGCTCCACCTTTATTCGCTCCTGTCGTCTTGAACGACGCAGACTGAGTGGCCTGATTTTGAACAGCTGACTGTTTTGGGGCCTGAGATGACGCCGGAGTATGTTTGGAGTCCCTACGGCAAAAACGGGCCTTATGCCCAGCAATCCCACTGTTATGACACGTGACAGACTGTCTCGGACACTTGGTGCTGACATGACCAAGATCCCCACAGTTAAAACAGGTGATGGCCGAACTGGCCACTCGTTATTGAGATTCCGCGGGTTTAGGCGTCACAGGAGGTCGCTCAGAAAAAGTAGAGCCCGCACGAGGTTTCTTGAAAGTGGCCTGACTGCCGTCAGACTGATTACGATTCTTGGACTTCTTGCTAGCAGATGAAGGTTGCTGCTTAGCAATCTCCTTAGCAGTAAGCTCATAGGTAAGAGCTTTCTCAATGAATTCGGCCAACGTGGTGTAATTATGATTAAGCAACTGCATCCGCATACGGGGTTTCAGCCTCTTGCTGAAATACTTAATCTTATCCACCTCGGAGTGAATGATAGATGAGGCGAACGGAAGAAGTTCCTGAAATTTCTCGGAAATGGCGAGAACATCCTCGTCTGCTGAGGGGTCGGGAGTGAATAATTCTGACAGCTTGGCCTCTCTGAGTGGGGCCGGATAATACCTCTCCATCATGAGAGTCTTGAATTGATCCCAAGTACATGATCCGTCGGTGGGCTTCAACGATAACCACCAAGAATGAGCGCTCTTACCCAGGTAGTAAGCCGCAACTGAAACTTTGTGTCCTTCGGGATACTCTACCATAGCAAATAACTTCTCGAAATGTTCGAGCCAATGAACAATGTTCGCCGGCTCAGATGAGCCTTCAAAAGTAGGTGGCCTTTGGCGAGAGATGTCGCCGATGATACTGCTCACATTCCTCTCTTGCCTCTAAGGTGGCGGCGGAGGAGCCTGTTGATTTTGATTAGCTGAGTTATGCATTGTCTCCATCAGTTGTGCCATCTAAGTCATTTGGGCCATCATGCCCTGCATAAAAGCGAGTGGGTCAACCCGAACACCTTCTGACTGAGCTGTGCCCCGGGTACGACTCCCCGATAGTGAATGATCGCGTCCAGGTGAATGAGTGGCAGCGTCGTTGTTCGATGAATTAGCATTATTTCTCGCGTTCGCACGTGTATTCACACGAGCTCTAGGGATTCGGCCCGCACCACGGCCTCGTCCTCCGCGTCCTCTTATTGCTCTCTCCATACTGAAGTAGGAAAGTCACATGATGATTATATTTCCCGCATGAATATCACATTATGATTATGTCATGAGATGATGAAAATGAGCATACATGCTCTAACACAGTGATTACATGAATGATTAACTGAGGCGACATGATTATCTGATGAAATTCTTGAAATGATTATCTTGAACAAGTTAACAAGATTAATGATATGATCTTCCAGATCAACAACTGAGTAATGAAATGAATTGAGTGATTAATGAGTTAACATGACCGTCCTGGTCAAAAATGAAAATGATGATTGAGGATTGTTAACTGATGAGTTATGAATGAATGATTATTGCCAGAAATTATACCATGGCGTTAGAAGTCTTACGCTTCTTTGGTGCCGATTGGCTCGGCATCTGCACAGGTCACACGTGACGCGGAAGTTCAATGATACTAGTCCGATGACGATGATTTCAAATGAGACATGACTCGGAAGGTAGTATTCAAAACCACGCTCCGATACCAACTCTGTAACACCCCAAACTAGGCGGATATTACAGTGCCGTGGACCCCGAGTAGGACCCACCAGGCGAATGAAAACTGATGAATTAAATAATATAATTGTAGTACCGAACCACATTATATTACCAAATACTCCGATGAGGAGCTTAAGTACAATACACCAGGACAATACAGAATACTAGTGTATTTTATATGAAGATAAAATACACCACCCTGAATAAATAAACATCTCAAACGGAATTTGCAGCGGAAATACAAATGAAGAGAAATAAGAATGACTGAAATGACTGAAATAACCGGAATGACTGGGGCCCCCTACTAGTATCATTGGGACTCCTCGCCGTCAACATGCTCTTCCCATGCCTTTGCCTTGCTGTGACCTAAAAACAAAATCCCCCCAACGGGGTCAGTTACACAGAACAACAATCCTCAAGGGTTGAAAATACAAAATCATGATATATCTGAAGTTATGAAATATCCTTAGTTATGAATTACGCTGAAGAGGAGTATCATAGTACGCCCGTAGTGTTCTGTGCAAGTGTACAAGATGGATGACCGGACACACCCGTCCTTGTACCTAATTAGTCTCACGGAGGTAATCGTTACCGTGCACACCCGATGTATCACTCCCAATACATGGCCATCGCGTGCCCGACTAAAAATTCCACACATCCGCACCCGGCCACGCAATATGAACCCAGAAGGTCATATGAATGAGAATGACCACAATGAATATCAATGGATAATAATTCGACAAGGTCAAGAATGACTCACCGAGATGAAAATAATAGTGAAGTGATTGATAACCCAATGAAATGATTGGAACCGTCGTTCCTCGTGAATGAAATGATTATTCGACAATTACAAGTCTCAATACGGTTAATACAATGATGAATGAGTTATGATTATGAATGAACAACAACAAAAGGAATGAATATCCTTTTAACCGAGTAAGAATTAACTTACACAACATCGGTGACAATTATCCTTCCATGAACAAATGTCCTAAATGAGATGTCGGACGCTCGAACAACCTTGAATAACACAATCACCAATAATCCGTTCAACATACGAATCAAACACGAATATAACGAACTCAAAACGTCGATATGACTAAACCAAGTTCATTGGGGCATTATATCGAACACTTTGTGGCCAAACTTCGATTGTTTACAACCAAACCTCAATAATACCAACATCAAATCCCCAAGAAGTGTTTAAAACCAACAAAACATCTTCAATACGATCAATAATCCAATATAAATATTCAAATTCGTGATTACAACAACGATTAATCGAAAACCCCCAAATCCAACTCAATATTCAAAGTGTTCTTGAATAATCCTTCAATAATCCAATGAATAATCAAACATATCCATAATCATGCGTATATCACTTCATACAACATGATCTTAACATCCAAAACATCATATCTTAATACAAAATCGAAATCCAAGAGGTTTGATGAATATTACCTTTGAAGATCCAAGTACTTTAATCCGATGAAATCGTGTTAGATCGACAATCCGAGCTTCACGATCGAAAGGAGATGAAGAAAATCAAACACTCAAGTGATAGATGATGAAAATTCTCTCCCTCAAGCCTTCTCTCTCGGAACAAGGTGGATGAAATGAAAAAAATGGGTTGATCTCGCTCAAAAAATGCAATTATAGTGCTGACTGCACTGTGTGCCGCGGCCCGACCGAAGTGTGCCGCGGCACAGGGCCAAAACTGCCCCCAGTGATCGGCAGCGTGCCGCGGCCCGGACGAGTGTGCCGCGGTAGTGACTCGGCAGTGTGCCGCGGCCCCGTCGGCATGAGCCACGACCCCGGGTACAGACGGGTTGGCCGATAAGTTGCAACATGAGTGTGCCGAGGCCTGGACGAGTGTGCCGCGGCAGTGACTCGGCAATGTGCCGCGGCCCTACCGGCATGAGCTGCGGCCCACGGTACAAGCTTCTCGGCCAAAACTGGAAAATGTGTGTGCCGCGGTGCACACTCCTTGTGCCGCGGCCACCCCCCTTGGGTCCTAAAATGATGAAAAATGATCCGGGAAGAGAATAAAAGCAATAGGAATCAATATTTGGGAAACAATAACACGAAATGGAAGTACGGAAACCCCAAAACAGTGGTTCCAAGCAATGATTACAAGGGTTCGCCCAACCAAACACAATTTGAACAATGAGGAGATTAGAAATGACATGAACTCCAACGTCAACATCGGCTAATGAATCAATTACAACAATCGAGATAATACTCTTGTCTCGTTTCCCGAGTAAGGTTGAAACAATGAACAATATCGATACACAACTCGAAGTTATTCCGAACGGTGAACACAGATGAATGATTATTATCAAGTGAAAAACTACATAGTGACAATTACCGAATGAAATTACTGAATGATAATGACTGAATTACAACCGGGTATTACAACCGGTGGCTGCAAGAGGTGGCGAATATGCAACCACCCAAATTCGAAGGTATTTCTGAGACTCCCACCTGGGACCATTGGTTGAAGGAACTGGAGAAAATCTTTGCCGGAATTAACTGCCCAGACGACCGGAGAGCCTCTATCGCTCAATACTTTCTGATAGGGGAAGCGTCCGAATGGTGGGAAGCCATCCGGCCTGCAGACCATGATGCTGATTGGACAGAGTTTAAATTAATGATGGAAGCTCAGTACTGCCCTCGTCCTGTGAGGGAAGCCAAAGTTCGGGAGTTTTTCTCCGCACATCCATCAGAAGAACCTGTATCCCAGACAATTAAGACATTTAACCAGCAACTGGCATTTGTTCGACACCTGGTCAGAACAGATGCAGAAATGATGATCTATTTTGATATGAGGATGAAACCATAAATCCAGAGGTACATGTCCGGTTTTGAATGTACCACTCTCCGTCAATACCAGGATAAAGCGTTGGCCTATGAAATCAAGGAAGCAGCAATGGAGAAGTTTACAGAGCACAAGAACAGCGGGCCTCGCAAAGCCCAGTCATCCTTTCATTCTTTCAAGAAACCTACGCACCCATCTAAGAGCGGAAAGAATTTCGGAACAATGTCAGCCACGACGGATACAACTAGGAAGTGCTTTTACTGTGGTCGCCCAGGCCACCTTTGGCGCGATTGTTTGCGCACTCCAATTACATATTTTGATTGCGGACAGGAAGGGCACCGTGCGATGTTTTTCAAGGATGCCACCAAGTACAATGGAACCCGTACATCACAGCCAGTTCAGAAGGAAGCTAGTATCCAACAGACGCAGCAAAGTGTTCAGATGCCTCAAAATTTTGGCCGCGGACGAGGCAGAGGACAATGGGACCGAAAGGGGACATCGAGTGCCGGATCTGTTCCCCCATGTCTGTATGAGATGAAGAGGACAGACAATTAGGATGCTTCTGTCGCATCAGGTACTGTCCAGATCCTTTCCCAGCCAGTTAGCATTTTGTTCGATACAGGAGCTACGCGTTCTTTTATATCCTTGTCTTGTGTAAATCGTTTGAATATTTCTGGTTTTCATACTTGTGAACCTTATGTTGTTGGTATACCGAGTGGAGAGAGGATTGTCGGGAACTTAGAAACTAGAAATTTCCCTGTATCATTTGGAGGCAGAGAGTGGCTCTCAAATTTGATTGTGATAGAAATGCAAGGAGATGACCTGATACTCGGAGACGATTGGCTTAATCGATATGGAGCAATTGTAAACTACCGAAGGAGGAATATCTCGCTGATCGCTGACGGTGGTTCCGAAATACTGTTTGAGGGATGGAAACCGGGAAGTTCAGGAAAGTTGATCAAGGCGATGAAAGCTGTCAAATTGTTGAAACAGGGCTGTACCGGATACTGGTGCTAGGCAACGAAGAAAGAAGACAAAATTGTGGAACTTTCATCCATTCCTGTTGTGAACGAATTTCCAGATGTATATCCTGACGAGCTACCTGGACTACCTCTACGAAGGGATGTAGAATTCACCATTGAGCTGGAACCCGGAGCTACACCAATTTCTAAGGCGCCGTATCGTATGGCACCTACTGAGATGTACGAACTGAAGAAGCATCTAGAGAAGTTACTAGACAAAGGCTATATCCAGCCAAGCATTTCGCCCTGGGGAGTGCCAGTTCTTTTTGTCCGAAAGAAGGATGGATCGCTTCGACTGTGTATTGACTATCGAGAACTGAACAAGATGACGATTAAGAACAAGTATCCGTTGCCACGGATTGATGATCTGTTTGACCAGTTGCAAGGAGCAACAGTATTTTCTAAAATCAATCTGAAATCAGGGTATCATCAGCTGAGGATTAAGGAATCTGATGTTCCGAAATCAGCGTTCAGAACACGTTACGGACACTATGAGTTTGTAGTGATGCCGTTTGGTCTCACTAATGTACCTGCTGTATTCATGCAATTGATGAACCGAGTGTTCATCGAATATTTGGATAAATTTGTGGTCGTGTTCATTGATGACATTCTGGTGTAATCTAAGAGCCCGAAAGAGCATGCACAACATTTGCGAATTATATTAAAGCTTTCGAGAAGCGAGCAACTGTACGCCCAACTCTCTAAGTGTGAATTCTGGCTAAAGGAAGTAATGTTCCTCGGTCATGTGGTATCAACTGAAGGAGTCCGAGTAGATCCTCAGAAGATTGAAGCAGTTATGGATTGGAAGCCTCCAAAGAACGTGAAAGAAGTCTGAAGTTTCTTAGGACTTGCTGGATATTATCATCGGTTCATGGAAGGGTTTTCCAAAATTTCCCGCCCACTTACTCGACTCCTGCATAAAACTCAAAAGTTTGATTGGAATGAATCATGTCAGAAAAGTTTTGATGAATTGAAGAAGAGATTGACGACGGCACCAATTTTATCACTTCCATAGGGAACTGGAGGATTTATAGTTTACAGTGATGCTTCGAACCAAGGACTCGGATGCGTATTGATGCAGAATGATAAGCTGATCGCTTATGCGTCACGACAGATGAAACCTTATGAAGTGGCTTACCCAACACATGATTTGGTGCTAGCAGCAGTAGTTTTTGCTTTAAAGATCTGGAGACATTATCTGTATGGGACTCACTGTCAAATTTTTACGGATCACAAGAGTCTCAAATACATCTTCAGTCAGAAAGAGTTGAACATGCGGCAAAGAAGATGGTTAGAACTGATTAAGGACTACGACTTGGAGATTTTGTATCATCCAGGCAAAGCGAATGTAGTGGTCGATGCACTCAGCCGCAAGCCTGTTTCTATTTAGATGCTGAAGACTCTGACCTCCCAACTTAGCCTTCAACGAGAGATAATTCGAGAAGTAATTGAAGTATGGTTACAAAGAGTCCAAGGACAACTGTGCGTGATGGAAATAACTTCATCACTAACCGAAGAAATCAAATCTAGACAGGCAGATGATCCTCTGATGATTCGGTTACGTGATGAAGTGATCAAGGGGAAAGCCCCCGAATTTGTAATTCATGATGATGGAGTTTTGAGATTTCAGAAACGACTCTGCGTTCCCGATGCCGATGTTCTGAAACAGATGATTCTAAAGGAAGCTCACAGTTCGCCCTATTCTATCCACCCGGGCACCAGTAAGATGTATAAGGACTTGAAGCAGAATTTCTAGTGGGGCAACATGAAGAAATATGTAGCGGACTATGTTTCAAAATGCTTGACTTGTCAGTAGGTTAGGATCGAGCATCAACGGCCTTCCGGAATGTTGAAGACGCTCCCGATTCCTGAATGGAAGTGGGAGGACGTGTCGATGGACTTTATTACTAGTATGCCGAGAACCAAGACAGGAATGAACATGATTTGGGTTATAGTTGATCGTTTAACCAAATAAGCTCATTTTCTAGGCATTAAGGACACGTGGGGACCAGAGAGGTTGGCGCGACTACTTATTTCGGAGATAGTTCGACTGCATGGTACACCGAAGACTATTGTTTCTGATCGAGACGGCCGTTTTGTGTCTCACTTTTGGAAAGCAGTTCATAAGGCCTTGGGGACCGAATTGAACTTCAGTACAGCTTATCACCCGCAGACTGATGGAAAATTCGAGAGAACTATTCAAACGGTGGAAGATATGCTGAGGGCTTGTGCCTTAGATTGGTCAACTGATTGGGAAGTTCATCTACCGTTGATTGAATTTACCTACAACAATAGTTGGCATGCTTCCATTAAGATGGCACCGTTTGAGGCATTATACGGGAGGAGATGCAGATCGCCCTTATGTTGGGATGATTCATCAGACTTGATTGGGACAGAACCAGAGTTAATCGTACAGACTCAAGAGAAGATAGCCTTGATTCGTGAAAGACTGTTGACCGCCCAGAGTCGACAGAAATCTTATGCAGACATACGTCATCGCCCTTTGGAGTTCAGTACTGGAGACCATGTACTTTTAAAGGTTTCTCCTACTCGAGGAATCTTCTGTTTTGGAAGAAGGGGAAAGCTGAGTCCGAGATATATCGGACCGTTCGAGATCCTTGAGAGAGTTGGAGAGTTGGCATACAGATTGGCATTGCCGCCGTCATTGAGCCATGTTCATTACATGTTCCACATATCCCAGTTACGGAGATATATACCGGATCCTAGTCATGTCATTGATTTCGGGGAGATCGAAGTTGCCCAGGATGGGACGTTTGAAGAAAGACCGGTCAAGATAGTCGAGAGTCGAGTTAAGCAGTTGAGGAACAAACCAATCGCTTTGGTCAAAGTTCAGTGGTCATGTCATGGAGTGGAAGAAGCCACATGGGAAACGGAAGATAGTATGAAGTCCAGATATCCAGAGTTATTTTCGTCTTGAGTTTCGGGACGAAACTCCTTTTTAGTAGGAGAGTATGTAATATCTGGATTTATTATTGTGTATTTCATCTGTATTCGAACCCTGTATTATTCAGATTTATGATCTCGATAATTGGAGTATGTTATTTGTCACATTGGTATATTTGTACATAAGTATATCATCATGCAAACTCGTGATAGCGCACGCTAAGAATGTAGCTTAACGCACGCTATCGGCTACTACTGGCGCACGCTACGAATGTAGGACTTGCGTGCGCTAGATAATCAATTATTGAGCTAGGCGGCTAACACATGCCCCAGTCGGACGTATGACCGGATAAGATTCACGTGGATGAACCTGGACAGTTTTGGAGTCAACTCTTATTAGCGCGCACTAAGGATGTATGGTAGCGTGCGCTAATATGCTATGTACAGAAAGTTTATATATGGGCCAGCACTCCATTTTATTCTCATTTCCTTCGTTTATCTTTCATTCTTGAGAGACCAGGGAGCATATAGTCTTCCTCTGATACACTTATAGCATATCCACTTGATCATTGGACATTGGATACTTCTTGTGATTGATCATTGAGGAAAAGAAGCACCTTGGAGTGGCATAAAACCAACCGGAGTCAGATTCTACCTTTGGGGTTTAGTGATTTCATCATATTAAGGTATGTTGATTCTATCTCCAACTCTAGATTCGTGTTATGGAGAATAAGATGATCATGCTAGCAAAATATTGAGTTTCTTGGGTGAATTATCCAAACCACATCATGTTTAAGAGATTGAAATGAATATGTTTTATGTACCTTGGTTGAGAACATCATAATTCGAATATTGTTATGATGAACAAGTAGAGGGAGTTTCTGAAATTGGTAATCCGAATCTAGTAGGTGTCTTCATAGCAATCATGGACTTGACTTTAACATCATTATTGTTAGACGAATCTAAGGGATTGATCATGGAAGGATTTATCTGGTGTAGATGGAATGTTAATCAAACTACAAGATGAGAGTTTTGATTGATATAAAGGTATTGATATCGACTGTTAGGCCTTCCGAATTATTGCATGAAGAATTGTAATCAAAATGGAATATGATTTTATAATAGTATACATATTCTTGAATCCGAAGTTGTCGTTATACGTAAGATCATTCATAACCGTATGAACATGATATTCATGGAGGTAACATGAATTAGCACTGAAGATTTCATTGGTTTGATCATGATGAGATCAGTCTACTGCCCAGTAGTGAACTGCCATGCACGCTTAGCGTGCGCTAAGCTTTGTGAATTAACGTATGCTAATGGGCTTATTTAGCGTACGCTACGATTGAAACTTAGCGTGCGTTAAGTCATCAGGCGAGTCAGTCGGCTGATCAGTGAGGTACTGATGATGCATGGTTAGCGTACGCTAGGCTGTGTGTAATTGTGTGTGCTAACGAGTAGCCTTAACATACGCTATATAAGATGCGTAGCGTGCGTTAAGCAAACCAGACAGATTTCTTTTAAGAACTTCCGACTGGAGTTTTGGATTGTTAGATGTTCGTTCGACGTGAGATGAATTCTATATTATTTCTTTTGTTAAGGTTCGAGCTTGCTACGTGATTGATCGAAGGGGCGACCTTCGAGTATTTCATTTTTCATGGAAGTATTGTTCCCTTCTTCGAATCGAGGCAAGTACTCTAATTAGAATTGTTTATATTATGACAGTTATGTTGTGATTATATTGTGTATGTATGTTGTGATTATATGTCCACCATGCGTTGATCCGAGGGGAATCATCATGGGAATCTATAGCTGTGTGTGCTGGATCATTGGACGGGTAGTTCCACCATGTGTTGATCCGACGGGATCACCATGGGAATTTATAGCTGTGTGCGCTGGATCGTTGGAATGCCATCAGTATGTTGAGACTGTTACATGTGTTGTTGTTATTTCTCGTTGGAGAAACTAGTTATGATATAATTGTTGATTATATCACTGTTGTATGATTATTGTACTTATACTAGCATCGTTGTGCTAACCACTTCGGGGGTGAACATTTTGTTTATGTTCAGGATCCAGGAGAGTGGGGAAACAACCACTGGAGCTGCATGACGACAAGGGTGCAGAGTGATGTTCCGGCTGGGTTTATGTGTCTGTTGTTTGTTGGTTACTTCAATAAGTACTCGAGTACGTAGTTGTTTATGATAATTTAGATTCGGTAATGTATTAATACCTTTACATTGAACAATCGTACTATCCGTTTTGGTCAAAAATCTTGTACCTTATTTCCATTATCTTTCATTCGATGGTATCAATTAATGTCTTTTTAGATCACAGCCTTGTAAATTCTTATGTAGAGGATTTACGGTGCTGTAACATTCCTGAATATATCGGGGGTGTTACAATTAATGAATGATAATAAACATTTGGTATAATTGCCGAAGAGTATCGTATCGAACGATCCCCTAATATCAATGAACTTATGAAGAGACTAAGTCTCGGAATGATATAACACATCCATACACATATATGATAACATTAATCTCATTGACTAGTACAAGTATAAAACTTGCCTCAAACCGACGGCTAGAAAGTCCTTCCACGAGCAACGTCCTTGAAGTGATTAGTTGTCCTCGAAACAACCTTGAATAACACAATTACCAACGATTCGCTTAATATACGAATCAAGCATGATCACAACCAACTCAAAAGTCGATACAACAATACTTAAACTCATTGAAGCAATTCAACAAACACGTTGTATACAACCTCCAATTGTTTACAACCAGTCTTGATTATATCGATACCAAACCTCCAATGAATGATTCAATCCAACAAAACATCTTATATACAATCAATATTCTCATAGGAATACACAATTCGAGATTCCAACAACATCTAATCGAAACCCCCAATTCCAAAATGAACATCCAACATGTTCTTGAATAATCCTCCAACAATCCAATGATAATTCATAAAAACTCATAATCATACGCATATCCCTTCACATATCATGATTACAACATCCAAATCATCACATCCCAACTAAAAATCGAAATCCAAGATGTTGAAAAATTTACCTTAGATTTGGGATGAAGAATCCAAAAAGATGTTGTTAATCCACACCACAACTTGAAGAAAATGAAATTATCTGAGTTTGATGATTGTAAATCACCCAAAATATCGCCCACAAATCGTCCAAGGAGGAGAGAAAGAAGGAAAGTGATGAAATGAGCTTGATTCTCATAAAACCCGCTGAAATAGGCAAAACTGCACTGTGTGCCACGGCACAGGCTGAGTCTGTCGTGGCCCACGGCCAAAAACTGCCCAGCACACTGGCCAGAAGGGGCCGCGGCCCGCGGTACAGCCCGCTCCAGCACCAAAAGGCACATGATGCAGCCTTAGCCATTTCGACCATAACTCCTTCGTCCGGACTCCGATTGACTCACCGTTTGAACCATTGGAAATACAACTTGATTCTCTATAATATTGAGAAGATTCATAATTTTTTGAGTTTCCAAGAATTAATAGTGATTTTACAAAGTCGGACTCATACGTGGAAAAATCGCTTAAGAACACGGAATTCAACAGAACGACACTGAGACGAACTCGGATGACAAAAAGTGTAGAATTAATAATTCTAGGAATGACGAAACAGTCATAATAGAGTTTCTAAGATGGACTTACACCAGAAAAAAAATTATCAAAAATCGAAATTACGGATATTACATACTACCCCCCTTAAAAGAAGTTTCGTCCCGAAACATAAACCAAGTTGGGAGAAGCAATATCCCGCCACAAAAATTCAATGAGATACACCAGAACTGAAAACTCGCTTCTCATCGGCATCGGCTGCCCATACAAACACTGATTCACACCTCCAAAGAAGAACAACAATGTACATATAGTCCTCAGGACCATATCTATCGCACGCCCAAGTCCCCATGATTTGACGTCTCGAATCACAATGAACAATCACCTAGATTATCACGAAATCTCGGTAAAACACCAAAAGGAATGCATCAAACAATCTCAAAATCTCAAGATTCTCAAATACGATCATTATAAAATAGATCAACAATAAATGATCCACAACCACGATACATTACTACGGATTGAGTTATACAGTCATCCGAAAAATAAGGCTACATTTCAAATGTACCCAGCATCGATATCCTCTATATCATCGATCTCCTCGGTCCCATCGATTCAAGGTAGACCCAAACCTGAACTCACTGCTCAATATGATCCTCTGGCTCTCAAAGCCTGATAGGACCCTTTGGATGATGCACGGGTTGTAGTAAGATCACATTATGATTACGTTATGGAATGATGATAATGAGCATACATACTCTAACATAATGAATGCATTAATAATGCGGTAAAATGATCGTCCACATGACGCCGGAATATGATAAGATCGCATGAAAGATCAAATGAGGTAACATGATTACCTGATGAAATTCCTGAAATGATTACCTTAAACAAGTTAACAAGGTTAAAAATTCGATCTACAAGATCAACAACTGAACAATGAGATGGACTGGATGATTAATGAATTGACTGAGCAATGACATTGAGTGAGTGATTAATGAACTATCTGAGCAATGAGATTGACTAAGTGATGAATGAATTAACTGAGCAATGAGATTGACTGAGTGATGAATGAATTAATTGAGTAATGAGATTGACTGAGTGATGAATGAATTAATTGAGCAATGAGATTGAGTGAGTGATGAATGAATTAACTGAATAATGAGATTGACTTAGTGATGAATGAATTAATTGAGCAATGAGATTGACTGAGTGATGAATGAATGAATTGAGCAATGAGATTGACTGAGTCATGAATGAATTAACTGAGCAATGAGATTGACTGAGTGATGAATGAATTAACTAAATAATGAGATTGACTGAGTGATGAATTAATTAATTGAGCAATGAGATTGACTGAGTGATGAATGAATTAATTGAGCAATGAGATTGACTGAGTGATGAATGAATTAATTGAGCAATGAGATTGACTGAGTGATGAATGAATTAATTGAGCAATGAGATTGAGTGAGTGATGAATGAATTAACTGGATAATGAGATTGACTTAGTGATGAATGAATTAATTGAGCAATGAGATTGACTGAGTGATGAATGAATTAATTGAGCAATGAGATTGACTGAGTGATGATTGAATTAATTGAGCAATGAGATTGACTGAGTGATGAATGAATTAATATGATCGACAAGATAAAAAATGATGATTGAGGATTGTTGACTGATGAATGAGTTGATCCTTAACGCTTACATAGGTCACACGTGCTCCAAAACAATTAGTCATGAATCAATTATAACACTAATATCACATATAGGTTTCAACAAAGCATGAATAATTAATGACATGATGAATGTATGAACATAAAGAGAATCGAGTCCTTACACAGGGCATACGAAGCTTCGAGGTCTTGCGATACTAGTCTTCACTGACGATGACTCGATGAATGAATGACTCGTGCAGTCGTACAAATTTCACGACTCACAAAATCCGACTATCCAGATTGTCACAACCTGACAGTCCCACTACTACCGCATCGGTAGAGCCACATAACTCACATATCAGGGTATTTCACAACCCAAAGCTCTGATACCATCTTCTGTAACACCCCCAAATCCTATTGGGTTATTACAGTGTCGTGGATCCCACGCCAGGAGATCCACCAAGCGAACATGACTAAAATACATTAAATTAAACAACAATTGAAAATCATAGTCCCTACCATGATATCCGACACAATATTCCGATAAGGAATTTCAATGACAACGGTGGGCCTACATGGCCAAAAACAAAATACAACAACATCCACGAGCATCTGCTCGGGTAATACATAGTGACAATGACTGACAAACTAGAGAACACTCCAACTGACTGACCAACATGAACAACTCGGACTAGTATCGCTCGAATGCCTAGTCGCCATTATCATGCCCCTGTGTCTCAACTCTCTCCTCAAAAGCACCTAAAACATGAAAACATGTTCCGCCCCCACGGGGTCAGTCATCCAGATAATGAACATCAAATACATGTATAACATGATATGCATCCAAAGGCAGAATAAAACGGTACAATGATGATAATAATACGAGATGCTCACAAACCAATGTAAGAACCGAGCATTCATGAAACACTATGCCCACGGCATACTATTAATATCTATTCGACAGGTTAGAACGTAAATGCCCAATGGCGAATCATAATTATAGAGTACCACAATGAATTACACAACATGAACCAAACCAGAACTGAATTAATTATGAATCACAATGCCCGAAGGCTCCAATGAAATTACCAAGACAATCACAAAGGCCTGAAAGCCACTCAGCCGAAGCTATCAAATATCACAATCACATGAAACCGGAACATCCCGAAGCTGTAGTTAATGAGGGCTAATAAGGTCATAACCACGACCGTGACCTACTGAGTTGTAGGTGTCGGGAAGCCAACCGCGAAGGTTCAAGCCCCAAGCATATCCATAATAAGATCATAAACACGATCGTGACCTACTGAGTTGTAGGTGTTGGGTGTAATACCCGGTTGTAATTCAGTCATTTTTATTCAGTAATTATCAGTCAGTAATTGACACTAAGTAATTTTCACTTATTAATGATCACTCATCATTCATACTCATTCGATTGTGTTCACCGTTCGGCATAATAATTATTATTCTCGTGCTTTTGTTCCCCTGCTTCTCAAATTCCGTGATTTTTGTACTTGGTGCATCGTTCTAGGCTGAACTGCTTGTCAAGTCAGTGCCGCACGAGCAGGCCGCACGAGCATCTAGTCGTGCGCGGCGCTCGTGTGTTGCGGCTGGATTGGGCAGGAGGCCCAGTGGCCGAGTCATTGCCGCACGAGCAGGCCGCACGAGCTTTTGGTCATGCGCGGCGCTCGTGTGTTGCGGCTGGTTTGGGCAGGAGGCCCAGTGGTCAAGTCATTGCCGCACGAGCAGGCCACACGAGCAACTGCTCGGGCATGGTGCTCGTGTGTTGCGGCTGTACTGGGCAGGAGGCCCAGCGTTCGAGTCAGGGCCGCACGAGTTGCTGCTCGTGCGCGGCGCTCGTGTGCTAGGAGCAGCAGTCGGCAGAAGCCTCACGCACGACCGGACGCACGGACACTTGGTCGTGCGGGTTGGTCGTGCGTCCTTGGGGTTTATATAGGTGGACCGACGGGATTTCCTCATTTTTCACCATTTCTTCATCCTACTTCCGAGAGAGAGGGTTTGTGGGAGAAATTTTCATCATCAATCACTTGAGTACTCGATTTTCATCATCTTCATTCGGTTGTGAAGCTCGGATTGACGATCTAACGCATGTTCGTCGAATCAAAGTACTTGGATCTTTAAAGGTAATAATCTTCAAACCTTTTGGATTTCGATTTTGTGTTGAGATATGATGTTTTGGACGTTATAATCATGTTGTATGAAGAGATATACATCTGATTATGAGTTTGTATAAATATTCGTTGGATTATTAAAGGATTATTCAAGAACACTTTGAATATTGAGTTGGATTTGGGGGTTTTCGATTAATTGTTGTTGAAATCACGAATTTGAATGTTCATATTGGATTAATGATCGTATTGAAGATGTTTTGCTGGTTTGAAACACTTCTTGGGGATTTGATGTTGGTATATTGAGGTTTGGTTATAAACAATCGAAGATTGGCCACAACGTGTTCGATATAATGCCCCAATGAACTTGGTTTAGTCGTATCGACGTTTTAAGTTAGTTATACTCGTGTTTGATTCATGTGTTGAACCGGATTGTTGGTAATTATGTTATTCAAAGTTGTTCGAGCGACCGACATTTCATTTAGGACGTTGTTCGTGGACGGACATTCTTCATCGGTGTTGAGTAAGTTAATTCTTACTCGGTTAAAAGGATATTCATTCCTTTCGTTGTTGTTCATTCATAATCATAATTCATTCATAAAGTACTAACCATATTGAGACTTGTAATTGTCACTTAATCACTTCATTCACGAGGAACGACGGTTCCAATCTTTTCATTGAGCTGTCATTCATTTCACTATCATTTCATCTTGGTGAGTCATTATTGATTTTCGATGTCACTTTTGTTATATCGTGGCATTCCGGGTCCTACTGGCGTGCCGGTTGGTATGTGTAGGATTTTCATGTCGGGCACATATAAAGTCGTGTGTTGGTTGTTGGCCTCACATTGGACTGTGCACAAAAGACGATCACTTCGTGAGACTGATTAGGTACAAGACCACACGTGTATTCGATCGATACTCGTTGGTAGCTTGTGCACGGACACATTTCATCCCGAGCGTAGTATGGCGCCATTCCTTGAGCCGTATTGTTAGTTGATTCATATAGCATATTTGATTGCGTATGTTTTCAACAGGATTGTGATTATTCAACTCTTGAGGATTGTTGTTCTGTGTAACTGACCCCGTTGGGGGATATTGTTTTTCAGGTCATGGCAAGGCAAAAGCACGGGAAGAGCACATTGACGGCGAGGAGTTCCAGTGATACTAGTAGGGGGGCCCCAGTCTCTTCAGTCAGTCTTGTTTTTCTTCATTTGTATTTCCGCTGCAGAATTCCGTTTGGGATGTTTATTCATTCAGGGTGGTGTATTTTATCTTCATATAAAATATACTAGTATTCGGTATTGTCCTGGTGTATTGTACTTAAGCTTCTCATCGGAGTATTTGATAATATAATGTGGTTCGGCACTGCTATTATATTATTTAAATCATTAATTTTCATTCGCCTGGTGGGTCCCAGTTGGGGTTCCACGACACTGTAATAGCCGTCTAGTTTGGGGTGTTACAGAGTTGGTATCGGAGCGTCGTTTTGAATGCTACCTTCCGAGTCATGTCTCATTTGAAATCATCATTCATCAGACTAGTATCATTGTACTTTCGCGTCACGTGTGACCTGTGCAAGAGCCGAGCCCTTCAGACCAAAGAACAGTAAGATTTCCTCATTTATCATTTTCATTTGTAATCAAGTCGATGAGGTGAATTCATTAATCACTCAGTTCATTTCATTGTTCAGTTGTTGATCTTGAGGATCATATCATTATTCTTGTTAACTTGTTCAAGATATTCAGGCCAAGAATTTCATCAGATAATCACGTCACTTCAGTTGATCATTCATGTAATCATTGTGTTTGAGCGCGTATGCTCATTTTTATCATTTCATAACGTAATCATAATGTGATATTCATGCGAGATATATAATTATCATATGACTTTCCACTTCAGTATGGAAAGAACTGGAAGAGGGCGCGGGGGAAGAGGCCGTGGTGCAAGCCGAAACCCGAGAGCTCGTGTGAATACACGTGCGAATGCTAGGAATAATGCTAACTCATCGAGCAGTGACGCTGCCACTCATTCACCTGGACGTAATCATTCACTATCAGGGAGTCGTACCCGGGACACAGCTCAGTCAGAAGGTGTTTGGGTTCATCCACTCGCTTTTATGCAGGGCATGATGGCCCAAATGACTCAGATGGCACAACTAATGGAGACAATGCATAACTCAACTACTCAAAATCAACAGGCTCCTCCGCCGCCACCTCAGAGGCAAGAGAGGGGTGTAAGCAGTATCATTGGAGATATCTCTCGCCAGCGACCACCTACCTTCGAGGGCTCATCTGAGCCGGCAGATATTGTTCATTGGCTTGAGCATTTCGAGAAGTTATTTGCTATGATGGATTGCCCTGAAGGGCATAAAGTTTCAGTTGCGGCCTACTATCTTGGTAAGAGCGCTCATTCATGGTGGTTATCGTTGAAGCCCACCGACGGATCATGTACTTGGGATCAATTCAAAACTCTCATGATGGAGAGGTATTATCCGGCCCCACTCAGGGAGGCTAAGTTGTCGGAATTACTCACTCCCGACCTCTCAGCGGACGATGATGTTCTCACCATCGCCGAAAAATTTCAGGAACTTCTTCTGTTCACCTCATATATCATTCACTCTGAGGCGGACAAGATCAAGTATTTCAGCAAGAGGTTGAAACCTCGATTGCGCCTACAGTTGCTTAATCATGATTGTACCACTCTGGCCGAATTCATTGAGAAAGCTCTTACTTATGAGCTTACTGCTAAGGAGATTGCTAAGCAACGACCTTCATCTGCTAGCAAGAAGTCTAAGAATCGTAATCAGTCTGACGGCAGTCAGGCCACTTTCAAGAAACCACGTGTGGGCTCTACTTTTTCTGAGCGACCTCTTATGGCACCTAAACCCACGGAATATCAGTCACGAGCGGCCAGTTCGGCCATCACCTGTTTCAACTGTGAAGAACAGGGTCATTTCAGCACCAAGTGTCCGACGCAGACTGTCACGTGCCACAACTGTGGGATTGCTGGGCTTAGGGCCCGTTTTTGCTACTAGTTGTGAGCCTTATGTCATTGGTCTACCTGATGGTAGAAGAATTATTGGAAATTGTGAGGTTAAAGATTGTCCGATTCAACTTCATGGTCGTGATTGGTTAGCAGACCTAATCGTGGTAGATTTACCGAGAGACGACATCATTCTGGGTATTGATTGGATGGACCGTCACGATGCCGTCATTAGTGGCCGTAAGCGTATGGTTACTATCATTTCAAACGATGGGGTCGAATATGTATTTCAGGAAGGTAATCCCAGCTGTTCTGGGAGAGTCATCAACTTGATGAAAGCAGTGAGATTACTCAATCAGGGGTGTGTCGGTTATTGGTGCTATATGACCAAGACCGAGAAACCATCAGTAATGTTGGAGGATATTCCGATAGTGAGAGATTATGCCGATGTTTTTCCAGACGAGTTACCTGGTTTGCCTCCACAGAGAGATGTGGAATTCACGATTGAGTTGGAACCCGGTACGTCCCCTTTATCGAAGGCACCGTACCAGATGGCCCCGATGGAAATACAGGAGTTGAAGAATCAATTAGAGGATTTGACCGAGAAGGGTTACATCTGACCGAGTGCGTCCCCGTGGGGAGCACCAGTGCTTTTTGTCAAGAAGAAGGATGGTTCATTCCGCTTGTGTATTGATTATCGGGAGTTGAACAGGGTGACGATCAAGAATAAGTATCCTCTACCCCGTATCGATGATCTTTTGGATCAACTTCAGGGAGCTTCAGTATTTTCCAAGATCGACTTAAGATCTGGATATCATCATTTGCGAATTCGAGAGTCGGATATCGCAAGGACGGCCTTCCGAATATGCTATGGTCATTATGAGTTTGTGGTAATGTCGTTTGGGTTAACTAATGCACCTGCGGTATTCATGGAGTTAATGAATTGGGTTTTCATCGACTATTTGGTTCAGTTCGCGGTTGTCTTTATTGATGACATTCTAATTTATTCTCGTGATCGGGAGGAGCACGAGTTTCATCTTCATCAGGTGCTCGACGTGTTTAGAGAAGAACAACTTTATGGGAAGTTTTCTAAATGTGAGTTCTGGATGTCCGAAGTGACATTTCTCGGACATGTAATTTCATCAGACGGAGTTCGTGTCGACCCTCAGAAGACGGAGGCTATCCGAGATTGGCTACCTTCGAAGAATGTTAAGGAGATCCGAAGCTTTCTCGGATTAGCCAGTTATTATCGGCGGTTTGTGGAAGGGTTTTCTAAAATCGCTCAACCAATGACGAACCTTTTACGGAAGGATAAGAAATACACGTGGTCCGACGCGTGTCAATAGAGTTTTGAGGAACTCAAAAGCCGGTTAATTTCAGCACCTGTCCTTTCTTTACCGCAAGGGACGAAAGGATTTGTGGTTTATAGTGATGCATCCGGACAGGGTCTCAGATGTGTACTCATGCAAAATGGGAAAGTTATTGCTTATGCTTCACGGCAATTGAGACCTTACGAGGTTAATTATCCGACCCACGACCTGGAGCTAGCAGTCGTGGTGTTCGCATTGAAGATTTGGCATCATTATCTTTATGGCATTACCTGTCAGATATTCACCGATCATAAGAGTTTAAAGTATATATTTACTCAGAAGGAGTTAAATATGCGATAGAGACGGTGGTTGGAACTAATCAAAGATTATGATATCGAGATCCTCTACCACCCGGGCAAGGCGAATGTTGTCGCCAACGCCTTGAGTCGTAAGTCCGTTCAGGAGCAGATGCTTGCTCGACACGATTCGAAGGAACTTCAAAGAGAATTTCTGAGACCCGAAATCGAGGTCTGGTTACAGCGAGTACAAGGGCAACTTTGTACGTTGGAGATTTTATCGCCACTTGAGGAGGCGATCAGGGAGAATCAGGGTTCGGACCCATTTTTGTTACGTATTCGAGAGGATGTGACTCAGGGGAAATCCTCCGGGTTTGTGGTCCACGAGGATGGACTTTTGCTTTTTAAGAATCGGTTGTGCGTACCGGCAAATGACGAGTTGAAAAACTCAATTTTGAGAGAAGCTCATGCTACCCCTTATTCCGTTCATCCGGGGTCTAGCAAGATGTATAAAGACTTGAAACAAAATTACTGGTGGAGTATTATGAAGCGAGAAGTCGCGGAATTTGTTTCGAGATATTTGACCTATCAGCAGGTCAAGATAGAACATTAGCGACCGGCAGGTATACTGAAACCTCTACCTATTCCAGAGTGGAAGTGGGAGGATATTTCAATGCACTTCATCACGAGTTTACCGACGAGTCGTCGCGGCATGAATACAATCTGGTTAATTGTGGATCGCTTAACTAAATCATCTCATTTCCTTGAGATTAAGGATACGTGGGGTCCCGCGAGACTTGCCCAGTTGTTTATCAAAGAGATAGTGAGATTGCATGGTACTCCTAAAAGTATCGTTTCTGATCGTGACAGACGATTCGTGTGTAACAACCCAAATAAGACGGTTATTACAGTGCCGTGAATCCCCAATTGGGACCCACCAGGCGAAACACAATACAATAATTGACATAACATAAATACAGTACCGAACCATATTATGTTTACCAAATACTCCGATGAGGAGTTTATACAGATATTCTGACTAACATGCACCAAACAGACCAGGATCAACATAACACAGGTATACTCTATATGAAGATAGATATACCGATACAATACAAATACGAGAGAATAAAAATGCAGCGGAACTGAAAAGAAATACATCTGGAAATAAGAAGACTCGGTCCCTTTACTAGTATCCTTGAGACTCTTCGTCGTCACCTTGTCTCTCCTGTGTCTTGGCCTTACCGCGACCTAAAATATGATAAAACAACATATTTCGCCCAAATCCACAGGGTCAATTACGCAAGATAATAAACCTCAATATGTCGAACATACATAATCACACATGCTTTAAGAATTAACAAATCATCGTCCAAAATCGGAATATACGCAATCACCCATGCTGTATAAACCACAAGTTCGATCATAATCTCAAATCGTTGAACACATGCGATCAAATGTGAATCGGCCAGATCATAACTCAATCCTGTTGAAAACATACGCAATCAAACATGCTGTATGAATCAACTAACAGTTATGGCTCAAAGGATGGCGCCACACTACGCCCGGGATGGAAATGTGTCCGTGCACAAGCCACCAACGAGTATCGATCGAATACACGTGTGGTCTTGTACCTAATCAGTCTCATGAAGTAACCAACTCGTGTGCACAGTCCAATGTGAGGTCAACTGCCAACACACGACCTTATATGTGCCCGACATGAAAATCCTACACATACCAACCGGCACGCCAGTGTGACCCAGAATGCCACGAGATAACAAAAGTGACATCGAAATTCAATGATGACTTAACAATTCCCAACAAGGGACCAAACGACTCAACGAAGGAAATACGAATCCAACAAAGATCAAATCAACTCACCGAAGCGCAACGAGGGTATAAATAAGACTCGGAACCAACGTTCCTCAATGGATGATCGACAAGATCAATAATAACATCATCATGAATCGAAATTCATAAAGCATATATGAATGTAAATATATATATAACATATATAAGACATATTATCATCATAACCAGGCAAGAATTCACTTGCCTCGATACCGAAGACGTAAGATGTTTCTGCACGATCAAAGAGTCCTCCACGAAATGAGCGAACGAACGACCGACGATCGAATGAACAACACCAATTAATCAAACGAACAACCTTAGGTCCAATGAATGAAATTTCCGATCGCGGGATAGCTCACGAACTCAATGGTCCCCAAAGTACGTCCAATAATCGTATCCTAATACACAATTAATTAATCAAAATACTATCGATAATTTACTTGATTCTAATAACTCGATTAATTATCACTAGATAATAATTTAATGATATCATACCTTGAATTAGGTCAAAATCGAAAGGTATCTGAATTTATTCAAGATTCGTCTGCTAATCCAGAAACCAATAGGCTCTTCAATCGATCAAAATCCCAGCTCAAGTTAAATGATAAATATCCAAATCTCATCCGGTTAATATCTACGTAATATAAGAATTCAATCCAATTAAATACATGACCATATATAAATTAGCCCAAATGTATATTTGGCCCAAACCCAACCCAACTTCCATCTTGACCCAAAACCCTTATAATTCCCTTTTTCCTTTTAATAATACTGATTCTGTCCCAATACTCTCAATTCTCATCGCCGCCGCCCTCTCTCTCTTTCTCACCTGCCTTTCTCCTTCATCTTCTATCACTCTCTTTCACTCTCCTTCTCTACAGCCATCTCCACCTTCTTTCTTAATTTTGTCTACAGATTGGTAAACCCTGCTCCCTTCTCACATCTCCCTCTCTTCCGAAACCCACACAACTCACCACCGGCGGATAGCAGCAACGTCAGCGAGAGTGGCAACGATGGACGGAAAATTCGGAACTGAAGTGTACGACGGCAACCAATCTCGATTGGTTCCACCGGGGAAGGCGCTCGACGGCGGCGATTGATGGATGACACAACTTGGTCTCCAATTCCGATTTGTTCCAGAGTAATGTCCGGCGGAGAGTCATCATCTAGTACAGAACAGCGGCGGTCGGTCACGGTGGAGGTCGAGATGAATAGTACGGCCGCGGAAATCTAATCTGGACGGAGGTGGAGAACGGCTCCGAACAGTGGTAGGCGGCAGCTTTTCACGGTAGGGCTTCTGGTTTATCCAGTTCTTGATTTTTCTAACAAGCCGAGCTATAGTTTGCTTGTTCCCGCAGTCGCATTCGGCGGTCCTATGCTGGTGCTGGACCACTTCAAGTCCGGTTCGATTTTCTGGCGATTGAACAATCTATGCATAGAATGAATTGAATACATCTCTGCTGATTCCTAATGTTGATGAAGTTTAAGTTTTCATCTGAGTTTGCAAACTGGTCTATTAAGATGAAGGATTTGGCCAGTTGGATTATGGGAAAAAAATGATGTGGTGATCTGTTGTATTTGATAAGAAAATGGAGTTGTTGTTTATCCAGGCTGTATTCAACAAGTGGAGAATATTAACTTTAGTTTGATTAAGAAAAGAGAAAATATAGTACTATTATATGTTATTATTGAGTATTGGGTTGGTAGGTTGAATATACTATTTCGGTGATATGCCCTGAACAAAATTAATCTGTGTTGTATAATTAAGTACATGAAAATTTTGAATAACAAATAACAAGACAAGGGTAGGTAGATAACGAAAGAGCGATGTGAAATGCACGTATGTAGACAAGATACCAGAAGAGCTGAGTAGTCCTTATATGATTAATTCTTATCATTAAAATTTATTTTAACAAATAAGCAAAGCTTTGATTTTATTACGGACAATTTATGAATTAGGCATTTAATAAAAATATAGATCCATATATAAAATATGAAATAAATACAGTGGTATTACATACTATCCCCCTTAAAATAAGTTTCGTCCCGAAACTTAAGATAGAACGACTAGAGTACCAACCCCTAATATCAGACTCTGTTCACCATGTAATCTTTCTGCACTTTTACCATTACCACTTGACTCTCACAAATAACAATTCATTTCATCGATTGATCCAACAGCCGACTCAATCCAATAATAATAAGCCAATATGGATATCACTACGTAATTAAAATTATATCATCCGGATATATAACATAACTGAGCATTCAGAATTACTCCGTCAAATCTGTATAGTTATTCTCAATGACCTAAGCAGTGAACTATCCGTAATATAAAAAAATATCCTTATGACTTAACCAATTATTCACTCGATAAACATGCTCTCATCGTGCGTCGAAAAACGGTCCGGATAGTTCCTATAACCTTCTCCAAATAATTCATCGGGGAACTAGACGTTGTCCACCACCATATTCACACTGACGATTATTAAGCGATAACAGAGAATACCATCTGATATCTTACATTATCTTAGTTTCATAACATAAATCAATAAGTGTCATATACATTCTAAAATCTTTTCAGTCAAAATAATTTTATTCTCAAATATTTATAATAAATCATTTCACATATCAACGCAATATCTTCGTGCTCGCAATAATTTATAACTCATACAACGTACACATAGTATCTATAAATACTTTTCTGGGTTTTCACTAGTACCCGTTAAATCAAGAATTCTCAATTATCAAGGTTCTTAATCAATTCGTATGATCGCCTTGAAACAAAATAGCTTGTTTAAGATATCGGCGCATATGCCATAAAATATTTATAACCTATGAATCAAAATAATAGGTCGTCCGAAAAGAAATTTGAAGATTAGTTCCACAAGAAAATATTCATTTAAAATTTCTTATTTTTCCAAGGTTTCAAAATTACACAATAAGAATTATGATATCATTTATTTTTTTATTTTTTTTATTTTTTTTAACTGCACTGCCATCACCTTTCGGAAATAACTTCCTTTAGAGATTATTACAAATACTTACTTGAAAATAAAATGTTCAAAATATATTTATCTTAAATATATTTCTGATCGTAATATGATACAAAAATTTTAAATACTTCAATTATTTGCTTTAAAATAATATACTGCGGACTTTAGCTTTTCTCAAAATAATACATTTTCTTGAGAGTTCAATCACTATTTTTCCTTCTTGTATTTGAAAGGCCAGTTATGCCTTTTAGTTCAAATTTTCAACACTTTGTTTAATCAAAATACAAAAATTCTTATTTACGAAATTAAATCTGAAATAATATAACAAATATTATATCGCACTATCTACGTTCATATTCTCTCAACTTTGGACGTCGTGTACTCTGTATAAATAATTCATCCACTATGAATTTTTTTTAAGGACATAGGACAAAGGCAGTTCGTCGCCTATTCGATATCCTGCCAAAAACGATATGTCACTGATAATGACATTTTATTGTGACTACACGAGCAATTGTCCTTCTATAGATTTTTAAAATATTCTCTTGTAATTCGTAATTCCACTATTCTTGATTCACGTTGCCCTCCCACTATAAATAGTCGTATTGGTGAAACATTAATCGTATTCAGCTCATTCAAGTTCTTTCTCTATTTTCATTCTCATTTATCACATACCTCCCTTAAATATAACTTTCATCGAGAAATCAATGGCATCATCACCTTTATATAACATCCAATCCGTCTGTGTCTTTGCCGGAGCCACTCTTGGGAAAGATGTATGCTTCCGAAAAGCAGCTGAAAATTTCGGAGAAGTGATGGCCGCAAGAAAAATCAGTATAATATACGGAGGAGGAAACACAGGTTTAAGGGGTCGTGTGGCAGCCTCTGCTTCGATGGGCGATGCAAAAATATTAGGGGTAATACTGAAACCCTTGGCAGATTCACCACTTGTTGGCCCGACTTATGGGAATGAGTTTAGAGTGTTATCAATGCATGATCGAATCATGAGCTTGGGTAATAATGCTGATGCGTTCGTCATCCTTCCAGGAGGTTTCGATACGCTGGAGGATCTATTCCATATGCTCTCATGGGCACAGTTGAACATCCACCAAAAGCCGGTGGGGATACTCAACGTCTACGGATTCTTTGATGGCCTCCTCGCTTTCCTGGATTCTCTAGTTGAAAAAGGTTTTGCATCTCCACTGTCACGAAGACTCCTTCTCTGTGCAACAACACCTGAGGAATTGATTGATAAATTCCTTGCATATACGCCTGAACCTGATCCAACTGCAGTTCGTATCATACGCGCTGATGCTAGCACGAGTCGAAAACATGCTATTGATCTAGCACTCTCTCTGTGAGGTATATTCGTGAATCTATCATTTTAAGTTTGTATCTTGATTGCAGTTTGTTTCCACAGTATTTCTATCATAGTAAAGTCGATGTGATTCAGAATTCTCAATACCATTTTAATGTCTTGTATCTTGACATAAATTCAGAATGAATATAAAGCTAAAAATTTAATTTGGAGGATCAATAAACCAATGAACTTCAATAACAAGATTCGAGAATATCAAAAGATAAACTCTAATAAAATCCAAAAACATCAATAAATGATAAACTCCAAAAATAAAATCCGGTAATATCAAATAAAATGATAAACTACAATAAAATATGAAAATACCAATAAAATGATAAACTCCAAAAATGAAATCCGAGAATATCAACAAAATGATAAACTGCAATAAAATCAGTTGAGAATAGCACCACTATGTTAACTCTAACAAAGTCAATCGAAAATATCAATACCATGATAAACTCCAACAATGTCACCCGAGAATATCAATACAATGATAAACTCCAACAGATCGACAGAAGGATCAACAAGTCATCAATTCATATTGCTGATAATTAAATTATGGCACAAAATCACATACCGTACACAGTAGGTTTTTTTTGGTACTGGCACAGGTCACACGTGGCGCGAAGATCTCTTGATACTAGTCCGATCAATGATGACTTTACAAGGAGAAACTATTCGGATGCGTAGTATTCGAAAACCACGCTCCGATACCATCTTCTGTAACAACCCAAATCCAACGGTTATTACAGTGTCGTGGATCCCCAATTGGGACCCAAAGAGCGAAACACGATCTGATAATTGACATAACATAAATGCGATGCGAACCACATTATGTTTACCAAATACTCCGATGAGGAGTTTATAGAGATATTGACTAACATGCACCAAGCATCACGGGATCAACATAACACAGGTATACTCTAGATGAAGATAGATATACCGATACAATACAAATACGAGAGAATAAAAATGCAGCGGAACTGAAAAGAAATACATCCAAAAACAAGAAGACTCGGGCCCTTGACTAGTATCCTTGAGACTCTTCGTCATCACCTTGTCTCTCTTGTGTCTTGGCCTTCCCGCGACCTAAAATATGATAAAACAACATATTTCGCCCAAATCCACAGGGTCAATTACGCAAGATAATAAACCTCAATATGTCGAACATACATAATCACACATGCTTTAAGAATTAACAAATCATCGTCCAAAATCGGAATATACGCAATCACCCATGCTGTATAAACCACAAGTTCGATCATAATCTCAAATCGTCGAACACATGCGATCAAATGTGAATCGGCCAGATCATAACCCAATCCTGTTGAAAAAATACGCAATCAAACATGCTGTATGAATCAACTAACAGTTATGGCTCAAAGGATGGCGCCACACTACGCCTGGGATGGAAATGTGTCCGTGCACAAGCCACCAACGAGTATCGATCGAATACACGTGTGGTCTTGTACCTAATCAGTCTCACGAAGTAACCGTCTCGTGTGCACAGTCCAATGTGAGGTCAACTTCCAACACACGACCTTATATGTGACCGACATGAAAATCCAACACATACCAACCGGCACGCCAGTGTGACCCGGAATGCCACGAGATAACAAAAGTGACATCGAAATTCAATGATGACTTAAGAATTCCCAACAAGGGACCAAACGACTCAACGAAGGAAATACGAATCTAACAAAGATCAAATCAACTCACCGAAACGCAACGAGGGTATAAATAAGACTCGGAACCAACGTTCCTCAATGGATGATCGACAAGATCAATAATAACATCATCATGAATCGAAATTCATAAAGCATATATGAATGTAAATATATATATAACATATATAAGACATATTATCATCATAACCAGGCAAGAATTCACTTGCCTCGATACCAAAGACGTAAGATGTTTCTGCACGATCAAAGAGTCCTCCACGAAATGAGCGAACGAACGACCGACGATCGAATGAACAACACCAATTAATCAAATGAACAACCTTAGGTCCAACGAATGAAATTTCCGATCGCGGGATAGCTCACGAACTCAATGGTCCCCAAAGTACGTCCAATAATCATATCCTAATAAATAATTAATTAATCAAAATACTATCGATAATTTACTTGATTCTAATAACTCGATTAATTATCACTAGATAATAATTTAATGATATCATACCTTGAATTGGGTCAAAATCGAAAGGTATCTGAATTTATTCAAGATTCGTCTGCTAATCCAGAAACCAATAGGCTCTTCAATCGATCAAAATCACAGCTCAAGTTAAATGATAAATATTCAAATCTCCTCCGGTTAATATCTACATAATATAAGAATCCAATCCAATTAAATACATGACCATATATAAATCAGCCCAAAAGTATATTTGGCCCAAACCCAACCTAAATTCCATCTTGACCCAAAACCCTAATAATTCCCTTTTTCCTTTTAATAATACTGATTCTGTCCCAATACTCTCAATTCTCATCGCCGCCGCCCTCTCTCTCTTTCTCACCTGCCCTTCTCCTTCATCTTCTCTCACTCTCTTTCACTCTCCTTCTCTACAGCCATCTCCACCTTCTTTCTTAATTTTGTCTACAGATTGGTAAACCCTGCTCCCTTCTCACATCTCCCTCTCTTCCGAAACACACACAACTCACCACCGGCGGATAGCAGCAATGTCAGCGAGAGTGGAAACGATGGACGGCAAATTCGGAACTGAAGTGTACGACGGCAACCAATCTCGATTGGTTCCACCGGGGAAGGCGCTCGACGGCGGCGGTTGATGGATGACACAACTTGGTCTCCGATTCCGATTTGTTCCAGAGTAATGTCCGGCGGACAGTCAGCGTCTAGTACAGAACAGCGGCGGTCGGTCACGGTGGAGGTCGAGATGAATAGTACGGCCGCGGAAATCCAATCTGGACGGAGGTGGAGAACGGCTCCGAACAGTGGTAGGCGGCAGCTTTTCACGGTAGGGCTTCTGGTTTATCCAGTTCTTGATTTTTCTGACAAGCCGAGCTGTAGTTTGCTTGTTCCCGCAGTCGCATTCGGAGGTCCTATGCTGGTGCTGGACCACTTCAAGTCCGGTTCGATTTTCTGGCGATTGAACAATCTATGTATAGAATGAATTGAATACATCTCTGCTGATTCCTAATGTTGATGAAGTTTAAGTTTTCATCTGAGTTTGCAAACTGGTCTATTAAGATGAAGGATTTGGCCAGTTGGATTATGGGAAAAAAAAATGATGTAGTGATCTGTTGTATTTGATAAGAAAATGGAGTTGTTGTTTATCCAGGCTGTATTCAACAAGTGGAGAATATTAACTTTAGTTTGATTAAGAAAAGAGAAAATATAGTACTATTATATGTTATTATTGAGTATTGGGTTGGTAGGTTGAATATACTATTTCGGTGATATGCCCTGAACAAAATTAATCTGTGTTGTATAATTAAGTACATGAAAATTTTAAATAACAAATAACAAGACAAGGGTAGGTAGATAACGAAAGAGCGATGTGAAATGCACGTATGTAGACAAGATACCAGAAGAGCTGAGTAGTCCTTATATGATTAATTCTTATCATTAAAATTTATTTTAACAAATAAGAAAAGCTTTGATTTTATTACGGACAATTTATGAATTGGGAATTTAATAAAAATATAGATCCATATATAAAATATGAAATAAATACAGTGGTATTACATACTATCCCCCTTAAAATAAGTTTCGTCCCGAAACTTAAGATAGAAAGACTAGAGTACCAACCTCTAATATCATACTCTGTTCACCATGTAATCTTTCTGCACTTTTACCATTACCACTTGACTCTCACAAATAACAATTCATTTCATCGATTGATCCAACAGCCGACTCAATCCAATAATAATAAGCCAATATGGATATCACTACGTAATTAAAATTATATCATCCGGATATATAAAATAACTGAGCATTCAGAATTACTCCGTCAAATCTGT
This sequence comes from Orobanche coerulescens, assembly GCA_033398695.1. Classification (NCBI taxonomy): domain Eukaryota; kingdom Viridiplantae; phylum Streptophyta; class Magnoliopsida; order Lamiales; family Orobanchaceae; genus Orobanche; species Orobanche coerulescens. The sequence continues at coordinate 87,028,748 of CM065815.1, read as the reverse complement.
ATAGTTATTCTCAATGACCTAAGCAGTAAACTATCCGTAATATAAAAAAATATCCTTATGACTTAACCAATTATTCACTCGATAAACATGCTCTCATCGTGCGTCGAAACACTGTCCGGATAGTTCCTATAACCTTCTCCAAATAATTCATCGGGGAACTAGACGTTGTCCACCACCATATTCACACTGACGATTATTAAGCGATAACAGAGAATACCATCTGATATCTTACATTATCTTAGTTTCATAACATAAATCAATAAGTGTCATATACATTCTAAAATCTTTTCAGTCAAAATAATTTTATTCTCAAATATTTATAATAAATCATTTCACATATCAACGCAATATCTTCGTGCTCGCAATAATTTATAACTCATACAACGTACACATAGTATCTATATATACTTTTCTGGGTTTTCACTAGTACCCGTTAAATCAAGAATTCTCAATTATCAAGGTTCTTAATCAATACGTATGATCGCCTTGAAACAAAATAGCTTGTTTAAGATATCGGCGCATATGCCATAAAATATTTATAACCTATGAATCAAAATAATAGGTCGTCCGAAAAGAAGATTGAAGATTAGTTCCACAAGAAAATATTCATTTAAAATTTCTTATTTTTCCAAGGTTTCAAAATTACACAATAAGAATTATGATATCATTTATTTTTATTTTTTTATTTTTTTTTTTTTTAACTGCACTGCCATCACCTTTCGGAAATAACTTCCTTTAGAGATTATTACAAATACTTACTTGAAAATAAAATATTCAAAATATATTTATCTTAAATATATTTCTGATCGTAATATGATACAAAAATTTTAAATACTTCAATTATTTGCTTTAAAATAATACACTGCGGACTTTAGCTTTTCTCAAAATAATACATTTTCTTGAGAGTTCAATCACTATTTTTCCTTCTTGTATTTGAAAGGCCAGTGATGCCTTTTAGTTCAAATTTTCAACACTTTGTTTAATCAAAATACAAAAATTCTTATTTACGAAATTAAATCTGAAATAATATAACAAATATTATATCGCACTATCTACGTTCATATTCTCTCAACTTTGGACGTCGTGTACTCTGTATAAATAATTCATCCACTATGAATTTTTTTTAAGGACATAGGACAAAGGCAGTTCGTCGCCTATTCGATATCCTGCCAAAAACGATATGTCACTGATAATGATATTTTATTGTGACTACACAAGCAATTGTCGTTCTATAGATTTTTAAAATATTCTCTTGTAATTCGTAATTCCACTATTCTTGATTCACGCTGCCCTCCCACTATAAATAGTCGTATTGGTGAAACATTAATCGTATTAAGCTCATTCAAGTTCTTTCTCTATTTTCATTCTCATTTATCACATACCTCCCTTAAATATAACTTTCATCGAGAAATCAATGGCATCATCACCTTTATATAACATCCAATCCGTCTGTGTCTTTGTCGGAGCCACTCTTGGGAAAGATGTCTGCTTCCGAAAAGCAGCTGAAAATTTCGGAGAAGTGATGGCCGCAAGAAAAATCAGTATAATATATGGAGGAGGAAACACATGTTTAAGGGGTCGTGTGGCAGCCTCTGCTTCGATGGGCGATGCAAAAATATTAGGGGTAATACTGAAACCCTTGGCCGATTCACCACTTGTTGGCCCGACTTATGGGAATGAGTTTAGAGTGTTATCCATGCATGATCGAATCATGAGCATGGGTAATAATGCTGATGCGTTCGTCATCCTTCCAGGAGGTTTCGATACGCTGGAGGATCTATTCCATATGCTCTCATGGGCACAGTTGAACATCCACCAAAAGCCGGTGGGGATACTCAACGTCTATGGATTCTTTGATGGCCTCCTCGCTTTCCTGGATTCTCTAGTTGAAAAAGGTTTTGCATCTCCATTGTCACGAAGACTCCTTCTCTGTGCAACAACACCTGAGGAATTGATCTATAAATTCCTTGCATATACGCCTGAACCTGATCCAACTGCAGTTCGCATCATACGCGCTGATGCTAGCACGAGTCGAAAACATGCTATGGATCTAGCACTCTCTCTGTGAGGTCTATTCGTGAATCTATCATTTTAAGTTTGTATCTTGATTGCAGTTTGTTTCCACAGTATTTCTATCATAGTAAAGTCGATGTGATTCAGAATTCTCAATACCATTTTAATGTCTTGTATCTTGACATAAATTCAGAATGAATATAAAGCTAAAAATTTAATTCGGAGGATCAATAAACCAATGAACTTCAATAACAAGATTCGAGAATATCAAAAGATAAACTCTAATAAAATCCAAAAACATCAATAAATGATAAACTCCAAAAATAAAATCCGGTAATATCAAATAAAATGATAAACTCCAATAAAATATGAAAATACCAATAAAATGATAAACTCCAAAAATGAAATCCGAGAATATCAACAAAATGATAAACTGCAATAAAATCAGTTGAGAATAGCACCACTATGATAACTCTAACAAAGTCAATCGAAAATATCAATACCATGATAAACTCCAACAATGTCACCCGAGAATATCAATACAATGATAAACTCCAACAGATCGACAGAAGGATCAACAAGTCATCAATTCATATTGCCGATAATTAAATTATGGCACAAAATCACATACCGTACACCGTAGGTGGGGTTTGGCACTGGCACAGGTCACACGTGGCGCGAAGATCTCTTGATACTAGTCCGATCAATGATGACTTTACAAGGAGAAACTATTCGGATGCGTAGTATTCGAAAACCACGCTCCGATACCATCTTCTGTAACAACCCAAATCCAACGGTTATTACAGTGTCGTGGATCCCCAATTGGGACCCACCAGGCGAAACACAGTACAATAATTGACATAATATAAATGCAGTACCGAACCACATTATGTTTACCAAATACTACGATGAGGAGTTTATAGAGATATTCTGACTAACATGCACCAAACAGACCAGGATCAACATAACACAGGTATACTCTATATGAAGATAGATATACCGATACAATACAAATACGAGAGAATAAAAATGCAGCGGAACTGAAAAGAAATACATCTGAAAACAAGAAGACTCGGGCCCTTGACTAGTATCCTTGAGACTCTTCGTCATCACCTTGTCTCTCCTGTGTCTTGGCCTTCCCGCGACCTAAAATATGATAAAACAACATATTTCGCCCAAATCCACAGGGTCAATTACGCAAGATAATAAACCTCAATATGTCGAACATACATAATCACACATGCTTTAAGAATTAACAAATCATCGTCCAAAATCGGAATATACACAATCACCCATGCTGTATAAACCACAAGTTCGATCATAATCTCAAATCGTCGAACACATGCGATCAAATGTGAATCGGCCAGATCATAACCCAATCCTGTTAAAAACATACGCAATCAAACATGCTGTATGAATCAACTAACAGTTATGGCTCAAAGGATGGCGCCACACTACGCCTGGGATGGAAATGTGTCCGTGCACAAGCCACCAACGAGTATCGATCGAATACACGTGTGGTCTTGTACCTAATCAGTCTCACGAAGTAACCGTCTCGTGTGCACAGTCCAATGTGAGGTCAACTTCCAACACACGATCTTATATGTGACCGACATGAAAATCCTACACATACCAACCGGCACGCCAGTGTGACCCAGAATGCCACGAGATAACAAAAGTGACATCGAAATTCAATGATGACTTAACAATTCCCAACAAGGGACCAAACGACTCAACGAAGGAAATACGAATCCAACGAAGATCAAATCAACTCACCGAAACGCAACGAGGGTATAAATAAGACTCGGAACCAACGTTCCTCAATGGATGATCGACAAGATCAATAATAACATCATCATGAATCGAAATTCATAAAGCATATATGAACGTAAATATATATAACATATATAAGACATATTATCATCATAACCAGGCAAGAATTCACTTGCCTCGATACGGAAGACGTAAGATGTTTCTGCATGATCAAAGAGTCCTCCATGAAATGAGCGAACGAACGACCGATGATCGAATGAACAATACTAATTAATCAAACGAACAACCTTAGGTCCAACGAATGAAATTTCCGATCGCGGGATAGCTCACGAACTCAATGGTCCCCAAAGTACGTCCAATAATCATATCCTAATACACAATTAATTAATCAAAATACTATCGATAATTTACTTGATTCTAATAAATCGATTAATTATCACTAGATAATAATTTAACGATATCATACCTTGAATTGGGTCAAAATTGAAAGGTATCTTAATTTATTCAAGATTCGTCTGCTAATCCAAAAACCAATAGGCTCTTCAATCGATCAAAATCCCAGCTCAAGTTAAATGATAAATATCCAAATCTCCTCCGGTTAATATCTACGTAATATAAGAATCCAATCCAATTAAATACATGACCATATATAAATCAGCCCAAAAGTATATTTGGCCCAAACCCAACCCAAATTCCATCTTGACCCAAAACCCTAATAATTCCCTATTTCCTTTTAATAATACTGATTCTGTCCCAATACTCTCAATTTTCATCGCCGCCGCCCTCTCTCTCTTACTCACCTGCCTTTCTCCTTCATCTTCTCTCACTCTCTTTCACTCTCCTTCTCTACACCCATCTCCACCTTCTTTCTTAGTTTTGTCTACAGATTGGTAAACCCTGCTCCCTTCTCACATCTCCCTCTCTTCCGAAATACACACAAGTCACCACCGGCGAACAGCAGCAACGTCAGCGAGAGTGGCAACGACGGACGACAAATTCGGAACTGAAGTGTACGATGGCAACCAATCTCGATTGGTTCCACCGGGGAAGGCGCTCGACAGCGGCGGTTGATGGATGACACAACTTGGTCTCCGATTCCGATTTGTTCCAGAGTAATGTCCGGCGGAGAGTCAGCGTCTAGTACAGAACAGCGGCGGTCGGTCACGGTGGAGGTCGAGATGAATAGTACGTGTAATATCCGCAATTTTCGATTTTCGGTAAATTTCTTTTTTCAGACGGAGTCCGTTTTGACGACTCGCTCATGACCTTTTCGTCATTCTGAGAATGATTAATTCTACACTTTTTGACATCCGAGTTCGTTTCGGTGTCCTTTTGTTGAGTTCCGTGCTTTTTAGCGACTTTTCCGCGCTTGAGTTCGATTCTTGCGAATCTCGTTCGAAACTGCTGTTTCGAGTTTCCCGTAAGTCCGTTTAACTTTGTTAGACGTGTTGTGAACTTCGGTTTGGTTATTCGAGCAAGTATCGTGATTTCCGGGCGTTTTGGGCCATTTTGTAATTTCTTGAAAGTTACGGGTATCCGTATCTGTAATTGTTGTCTCGACCCGTTTCTGTAACACCCCCAAGATATTCGAGGTGTATTACAGCACCGTGGACCCCTACATGGGACCCACCAGGCTAACACAATAAAACACCACTCGACTAACCATCTCGGTTAGCAAGGAAACAACTATTAACAACAAGAACATAAAACAACACGTCCGGTACAACCGGCATAATAAACATCAACCGACAAATACAGTAACTCCAACGAAGTCCAAACACAATCCGAAAAGAAAAGCCTAAGTACTCGCGAGTACAATCTATAAGTTTACAATTTGGAAAACATCCACATCAAAAGAGACAGTAGGAAATAACAAGACTCAATTGCACATGTCAACAACCTTGGCCAACATCCTCGTACCATCCCAGCGCCCGCTCGTCTGGCTGAACATAACCTGAAATCCATAACAAGAATTTCCCCGACAACGGGTCCCCAAAGGGGTTAGCAATTACGCTAGTACAAGTATTCAAGGCAAACCAATCGCTTACACATTTCATAGTACATGCACCAATATCATTTCGAAAACCAAAACAAGACATGTCTTTTTCCGGAAAATAAACAGTCAAACAATTAGCCTTGAGAACAGGGCGGCAGCATACATTCTCACTCGGGGCCTCACAGGGACCCTAACGAGTTGGCTACAAATACAGAAAAACAAAACCACGCACACGCTAAGCCGTGAGAACAGGGCGGCAGCATACATTCTCACTCGAGGCCTTGCAAGGACCCTAACGAGTTGGCTAGCGGTACGAAACTCGTGAAATCCAGGGCGGCAGCATAGATTTCCCTCCTTGACCCCGTCGGGCCAACACAAGGTGAGTAATTTACAAACAATATACATTACCATTTCACGTTAAGCATAAAGGTTTCCAAAAATACTTGCCTTGAATTATTGACGACGCAACGAACGGAAAGGAAGTCACCGACGAACGCTAGGAACCAATGAAACCGAACCTAACGATTCGAAGAATACAATCACAACCATTTCTAAATGAATACGGAATTGGAATACACCCAAAAACCCGCCTACGATTCATGTATATTCGTATATAAACAACAACGAGGGCGGACCACAACCAAACCCTCTCGATTCCGTAAAAATCACGAAATATACCATGAATCCGTAGGGAAACTAAGAATACCAACAATATTAATCATATTCATCATGAATTAATCGATAAAACGGAACGAATCGGACAAAAACGCGAAAATCCCCAAATCTACCCAAAAGTAGGGTTCTAAAGATCTAACCTTGATTCGCTGGATCGAAGTATGTTATAGGATGATTGATCAAATATATAACCTCAAGAACTTCATGGATTTTTTTTTCAACAACATGGTTTCGTCTCCTCAGAAACCCGGCCCATGACCGAAGAAATGAAATGAAAATGACGGAGAAAGTCGCAGTCTGTCATTTTTACAGGCGGAACTAGCGTGCGCTAGCCTTCCCGACCTAGCGTGCGCTATCGGCGATGTCGGCCGAGCACACTCGGCCATGGCCCGCACAACCCGGCACCACCGACCAGTCCGCCGCCGTGACTCGACCGCGACTCCCGCTAGCGTGCGCTCTGGCCGGAATCTGCGCGCGCTGGCCCGGCACATCCGGTAGCCCGGATCGACAACTCATCCGTGCGTGCACGCTAGTCGGCCGGCGGTGCGCTACCCTGCCGGTTAGCGCGCTACGACCGACGATGGCGTGCGCTACCGCCGATCTGGCCGAGTCGAGAACCTCGAATACCTCTGTCCGGGCGATAGCGTCTGGTGACTCGGCAGCGTGCGCTACATGCCGAGCTAGCGCGCAAGGCGTCCGGCCAGTGGCGTGCGCTCGCGGTTCTGCCGTGCTGCTCGGCGATGTCCAAGACTCGTCCGGCGATCCCGCACCGTCCGGCCACTGCTCGGCCGCCACGACCCGACGCCTCGATTTCGAAAACGCACGCAGGCGGACACGACGAAAAGTTCGCGGACGGCGTCAACGACTCGAGATGAAAACGTAATGCAATAATTAATCATACGCGACCAAGAAAAGGGTCAAGACGACAAATACAGATATGGATACCCGTAATTTTCAAGAAATTACAAAATGGCCCAAAACGCCGGAAATCACGATACGTGATCGAATAACCAAACCGAAGTTCACAACACGTCTAACAAAGTTAAACGGACTTGCGGGAAACTCAAAGCAGCGATTTGGACGAGATTCGCAAGAATCGAACTCAAGTGCGGAAAAGTCGCTAAAAACCACGAACTCAACAAAACAACACCGAAACGAACTCGGATGACAAAAGTGTAGAATTAATCATTCTCGTAATGACGAAGCGGTCATGAGCGAGCCGTCAAAACGGACTCGGTCGAAAAAGAAATTTACCGAAAATCGAAAATTGCGGATATTACATTCTACCCTCCTTAAAAGAAGTTTCGTCCCGAAACTTAAAATAAGTAGGGAGAAGCAATATCCTTTGCCAGGAAAACTCGACGAGATACACAAAACCGAAGACTCGCGCCCGACGGCGAAACGCTGCAAGGAACGCAAAGAGACATACGGCGAGAAAATACGCTCTAGGGCGACTAACACAACGCCACCGGTAGAGACATAATAAAATCAACGAGTGACAAGCGTCATCAAATAGACAATCCAATCGAGTCGATTATCCGAACAATCACAAAACTCAACGAACGAAAATCAATACGATTGACCAACCCAACGGTTCATCAACCCCAAAACGCGAGTCAACGCTGAACAAATACGAAATTCCACCGCTCAAGGGTTGGAAGATCGAAAACGAGACTAATTTCCCGAACTTAAGGGAACTACGAAGGAGCCTGAACGCTCAACAATCACGAAACGAGAACAAAAACCGAACAAGCAAACGATTGAGACAACAAGAATCGAACAATCATGTCCGAAACACGTAGGATAATAAAATTCAAATAACAACTCCCAGGATGACCTGGTGAGAACAGCAAGACGTGCATTCCCACAATATCCATAGGAAAGGGAATAGCGATTGAAAAGCCACAACGACAAACGAGTTATTCCGAAACAATACCACCCTCGTTCGATCAACAAAAGCAAGGGATAGGGAAAGTTCAGAAATGTTAACGAGCATAAACGAGTTGATAGAGCCAAAAGTACAGAAGTTAAAATTCCGATCCACTTCGAATAAAAGAACTATTAGAACCAAAAGATGTTACTTCCGAACAAGGTTTACAATAGTCGAACCGAATTCGGAAGGTCACAGCGATAACCAGATCGACTCAAAACCAGTTACATTTCGCTCGAACGATGAAACCAAGGTACGAACAAGTTCATAAGGTATCAATGAACACGAGCGAATCGATAGGCGGAGAAAGAGAAGATATAGAAGTCAAAATAGTACGGGTATTACTTTTGACCTCGCCCCCGAAACTCACCACAACGGAACCAAGGTAACAATACAACAAGCAACCGACACAACGTGGAACAATCACCGATGCACACAATCATACCAATCCGATCTCTAACAGCTCGCATATATGCGATAAAGCATAAACCGCCACGAGGCGACAACATCCAATACCAATATCACACCCCTCACAGAGGCTACCACGACAACTGTGTGGCGAACGACTCAACGCTCACACCACCAATTCAACAACAACTCGGGGGTTAACATCCTAACGAGAGTACGAACATCTCACATATATTCCCGTACTACAAATAGGAATGATAGGTTTTGAAAACGAAAGCCACCTTTGAAAATAACTGGTAAGCACCAGTTGATCTTGAGTATCATATATCAAAAAGTAGTACAAACATCGTCATCGAGACTAAAAAAAATCATCTTGCGTTTGAAAAAAAAAAAGAAGTGAAGACACCTTTCGTTAAATTAAAACTTGTCAGCTATATTCGACCTTCGGGTCTAAGCGAATGCATTTCTAAATCATTAGAAATATTTCAAAATATTTTGATCCTCAAAGTAGAATAATTTTGAAACATAGCGTGACACTAGTAGGCATCTTGAGAGCACTGTGAGAAAATAATTTATTTTAAAAGTACGTCTCGAGGTTTATTTTCTAAGATACTCAAGGTTTTTCAGAAGTACAATAGGCCAGAATGCCCAAAATTCGCACGTATCAACATTTACCTAAACACATCATATCACACGCATCAAATCGCTCAAAATCACGACAGTGATATACAATCCTCAGGATATGTTCAACAACATCGTTAAAACAACAATCGGTTATCAAAACTGGATGGAAAACGATATCAAGAACAAAACTCCAAAAAGTCAACTCTACGGATTCAAGAAAATACCTAGATTCGGCGAAGAACAATGGATTAGATGATGTTAAAAATCGTCTAGGATACTCCAAAACACCTTTGGATGGAAGAAAAATCAGCCCAGATGCGAAACCGAGTCGCTACGTCTCAAACTCATGGAGGAAGGAGAAGAAATGAAGAAAAAATGCAACTTCTAGACTGGTGTCCAATATTTATACTGGACACAATTAGCGTGCGCTAATCATTAAGGTTAGCGTGCGCTATCACGGCACCAAACAAAACTCCTGACCAAAAATACACTGTTAGCGTGCGCTAACCCCAAGTGTTTAGCGTGCGCTAACGAGAACTTGGACCAGTCCGGTAGCTCTGGATCGCTTCGAACTACCGGGTAGCGTGCGCTATCCTCCTTAGCGTGCTACCAATGCACTCTTGCGCGCGCTAGGCCGCAAAGCGTAGCGTGCGCTAACGACCCACGAGACAACAACAGAACACACCAGAAAAATTACATGCCGTAAACCTTTCTCACAAGGATTTACTGTGCTAAGCACAATTTCCCATGTTATTTCGAAAATGCTAAAAAGACCAATGACGGTAATATTTTTCCAAAGCTCACAAAATCATTTGTCAAACCATCATGAAATATTCAAGGCCAAAATGCCAAAACTTGATTCAAGGAATCGGTTTCTGAAATAAAACTCAATTTGCAAAATACCGAAAGCCGTTTGAAAGAACTCACGCAATGGATAAAATACGGTACGAAAATACATCAATGGTGGATTTACACTCCTCGTATAAACCAAATACGAGAGTCTAATAAACACATATCGTGAAATCAAAATCCACAGAAGAATTCCATCATTTAACGACTAATCATACAAATAACTCGTGTCACACGAGGCACAACACAAGGAATGGAGTTTTACATCCATAGATCGCACGTAAGTGACGACCACCCCTCGATACTAATCACGACCAATGATCTCAAACGACGCGTCGCGATGCGACTAAGTCGACAAAATCCGACGAGACGAAACTCAACAAACACAACTTGACTCGACAGCCTAGGTTTCCCCAGGCTAATCTGATTTTTAAAATCGTATACTTTAGTTATTCGAAAATAAAACTGATAAGTTAAAAATCGTTTTCAAGACCCTTTCAAACACGACAAGGGCTTAACAGCGGTAGCATTTTATAAAATGTCCCAAACACTTTGAAACACGACCTTTAAATACGACGCAAGTTTTTATTTGAAAATACAAGGCTGGCTCGCCCAAATTCATGTCACTTTTCAAAAACCCACAATACGATCAAATCTCAGAGATTTTCAAGCATGCACGCCGCATGTATTATTATTAATAGAAACACATTGGTTGTAAATAACAATAATTAGCCAAGTGCCAACAATTCCCGGACACACTCATATGCGACATTCAAAAATCACTAGTTCAACAAGTGCAACTCGGGAATACTAATTCCAAGCATATGTCAAACTATCTCTTCAAGTTTGACAGCGTAACCAAAGATCACCGATTTGGACATATGTCGAACCCAGCTATGTGAGTTTCTCAACAAACTCTGCCATCAATACCTATACCGGAACATATCAATGTTCAAAACTTCTACATCATACTGCACCCTTCGGTGTCCAACTCATCGGTACATTCGGCTCAACATACATTTAGTATATCGCAATTACCAAACGCAGATTCCATCACACAGCAAAAGACTAGAGAGTCAAGCCCTCTCACAATATACCACGGAGCAAACTCGGATCTTTCGATCACCAACGATCCCACCAATGCTAGGAAGTTTAGCGATGGAAGGCTCGCAAAACGACAAACGGTCAAGCCCAGAACGGCGCACATACTCCAGAGAGACAAAGGACGGCGCAATACTAGAATCAAAAGTACACAACCGGATGGATCGAGAAACAACTCGACAATAAGTACGAGAGAGGCAATCACAGTTCGAAAAGTGGAATTTCAATAAGAGAAAACAAGAGAATTGAGTAAGGAAAACTTACGAGCCTTTGGATGTCTTGAGATGCGGCGGCGGTGTGACAATGTGCAAAACAAAACACAACTAGACCCAAATAACCAACAAGCCTAGGTATCCATAAACCTAGAGCTCTGATACCATTTTCTGTAACACCCCCAAGATATTCGAGGTGTATTACAGCGTCGTGGACCCCTACATGGGACCCACCAGGCTAACACAATAAAACACCACTCGACTAACCATCTCGGTTAGCAAGGAAACAACTATTAACAACAAGAACATAAAACAACACGTTCGGTACAACCGGCATAATAAACATCAACCGACAAATACAGTAACTCCAACGAAGTCCAAACACAATCCGAAAAGAAAAGCCTAAGTACTCGCGAGTACAATCTATAAGTTTACAATTTGGAAAACATCCACATCAAAAGAGACAGTAGGAAATAACAAGACTCAATTGCACATGTCAACAACCTTGGCCAACATCCTCGTACCATCCCGGCAGCTCGTGCAATTTGAACATAACACGAAATCCATAACAAGAATTTCCCGACAACGGGTCCCCAAAGGGGTTAGCAATTACGCTAGTACAAGTATTCAAGGCAAACCAATCGCTTACACATTTCATAGTACATGCACCAATATCATTTCGAAAACCAAAACAAGACATGTCTTTTAGGAAAATAAGCAGTCAAACAATTAGCCTTGAGAACAGTAGCGGCAAAGATACATTCTCACTCGGGGCCTCACGGGGACCCTAACGAGTTGGCTACAAATACGAGAAACAAAACCACGCACACGCTAAGCCGTGAGAACAGGCGGCGGCATACATTCTCACTCGAGGCCTTGCAAGGACCACTAACGAGTTGGCTAGCAGATGCGAAACTCGTGAAATCCGGGCGGCGGCATAGATTTCCCTCCTTGACCCCGTCGAATCAACACAAGGTGAGTAATTTACAAACAATATACATTACCATTTCACGTTAAGCATAAAGGTTTCCAAAAATACTTGCCTTGAATTATTGACGACGCAACGAACGGAAAGGAAGTCACCGACGAACGCTAGGAACCAATGAAACCGAACCTAACGATTCGAAGAATACAATCACAACCATTTCTAAATGAATACGGAATTGGAATACACCCAAAAACCCGCCTACGATTCATGTATATTCGTATATAAACAACAACGAGGGCGGACCACAACCAAACCCTCTCGATTCCGTAAAAATCACGAAATATACCATGAATCCGTAGGGAAACTAAGAATACCAACAATATTAATCATATTCATCATGAATTAATCGACAAAAGCGGAACGAATCGGACAAAAGCGAAAATCCCCAAATCTACCCAAAAGTAGGGTTCTAAAGATCTAACCTTGATTATTTGGATCGAAGGATGTTATATGATTATTGATGAACGATATATCCTCAAGATCTTTATGGATTTGTTGTTCAACAACATGGTTTCGTCTCCTCCGAAACCCCTGCCGCGGACCGAAGAGATATGTAATGAAAAATGACGGAGAAAGTCAGTCTGTCATTTTTATCTTTAGGAACTAGCGTGCGCTAGCCTTCCGGCATAGCGTGCGCTATCGGCCCGATATCGGCCGAGCACATTCGGCCATGGCCCGCACAACCCGGCACCACCGACCAATTACGCCGTGACTCGACCGCGACTCCGCTAGCGTGCGCTACGGCCGGAAGCTGCGCGCTAGCCGGCACTGTCAAGTAGCCACGGATCTGGGTGACAACTCATCCGTGCGCGTACGCTAGTCGGCCGGCAGGCGCTACCCCCGCCCGGTTAGCGCGCTACGACCGGCGATGGCGTGCGCTACCCGCCGATCTGGCCGAGTCGAGAACCTCGAATACCTCTGTCCGGGCCCGATGGCGTCTGGCTGGCGGCTCGGCAGCGTGCGCTGCTAGCCGAGCTAGCGGCCTTCCGGCCGTGGCGTGTGCTACGCCCGGTTCTGCCGTGCTGCTCGGCAAGGTGTCAAGACTCGTCCGGCGATCCCGCACCGTCCGGCGGTACTCGGCCGCCACACGACCCGACGCCTCGATTTAAGCGCCGCAGGCGGACACACGGCGAAAAGTTCGCGGGCGGCGTCAACGACTCGAGATGAAAACGTAATGCAATAATTAATCATACGCGACCAAGAAAAGGGTCAAGACGACAAATCTGAGATATGGATACCCGTAATTTTCAAGAAATTACAAAATGGCCCAAACGCTTGGAAATCACGATACGTGATCGAATAACCAAACCGAAGTTCACAACACGTCTAACAAAGTTAAACGGACTTGCGGGAAACTCGAAACAGCAGTTTCGGACGAGATTCGCAAGAATCGAACTCAAGTGCGGAAAAGTCGCTAAAAACCACAGAACTCAACAAAACAACACCGAAACGAACTCGGATGACAAAAAGTGTAGAATTAATCATTCTCAGAATGACGAAACGGTCATGAGCGAGCCGTCAAAACGGACTCCGGTCGAAAAAAGAAATTTACCGAAAATCGAAAATTGCGGATATTACAGTTTCTTGGTCGCGTATGACTAATTATGGTATTACGTTTTCATTTCGAGTCGTTTATGTCGTCCGTGAACTTTTCGTCGTGTTCGTTCCGTGCGTTTTCGGAAATCGGGTCGTCGAGCCCTGACGGTTGCGGGGCCCGGCGGACGGTGGGGTTTCGAGGTTCGGACTCGGCCGAGATCGGCGGTAGCGCGCGCTCTTGCCGGTCGTAGCGCACGCTAACCGGCAGGGTAGCGCCACGCCGGCCGGCTAGCGTCGTTACAGCCGGGCGATTCGATCCAGAGGCTGCGGGCAGTCGGCTAGCGCGCGCAGGCTTCCGGCCGTAGCGCACGCTAGCGGAGTCGGGAGACGAGTCATGGTCGGCAGAATTTGGTCGGTGGTGCCGGGTCGTGTGGGCCACGGCCGAGGGTACTCGGCCGTCTGCCGATAGCGCACGCTAGTCCGGGAAGGCTAGCGCACGCTAGTCTGGCCCAGTATAAATGTGGCTGAGCAATCACATTTCACTTCATTTTTCATTTCCTTCCTTCTCCTTCCGCGAATGGCGATTCATGGGTGACGAAGCCATGTTGTTTAACAACAAATCCATGAAGTCCTTGAGTTCATAGCATCAATCGATCGTCCGTTATCAACCTTTGATCCAGCGAATCAAGGTAATCTTCCTTGGAACCCTAATTTCGTGAATTTGGGGATTTTTGCATTTTTGTCCAATTCGTTCCGTGTTGTTGATTAATTCATGATGGGTATGATTAATCTTGATAGTATTCTTGTGTTTAACATCATTTAATCCATTGTTCTTCGTCGAATCGAAGTATAATTCTTGATTTCCTTCGAATTGACTTTTTGGGGGATTTGTCCCCGATCTCGTTTTTCATCCGTTTTCGATGGATCGATTATGGTTAAATGATGTTGTTAAACATATTCTATGGATTGTATATCCATATTTCAACTTGGAATTCCGTTTTCGGGTTTTGACGGAACGAATCGTGTTCTTGGCCGTTTTGGGGGAAATCCTTGAACTTTCGTCATTTGTTCTTTGAATTCAACGGCTTTGAGTCGTGTTATGGAATTCATTTCATTGTTATTATTTGTCCTTCGTAGTTTATGAACGTGAGTTGGCGTTCGGTGGAGTCGGCGGGTTCGTAGTCGGTTCGGGCCAACCTACTTCGGTCGATTCTCCGCGTTGTTCTTATTCGAGGCAAGTACCTTGCCCATACTTTTCTCGTTTTATGGATATGATGATCGGTGGTCGTCTTGATGCGTTTGTTTGGTTATTTGAAATGAAGTTTCAAAAGATTTCGGTTTGGCCTCGTTAAAGGCTCTCTTTCAAAACGCGTGTGTGTTTTGTGAACGTTGTGTTTTGGGAATTTATTGTGATTTGATTATTTTGAACGTTGAAGGATTTGATGATGATACTCCTATTTTTTAAAGTTATGGAATCGTGTATTCCGTATTTAATCCTGTTATTGTGTTTTGAAGTATTTGATATTGGTGTCGAGTTAATGGCCATCTCTAGTGAGTATTCTTAATGAACTTACATTCTTAGCATGTTAGTTTTGCATGAGTAACGTATGTGTGTGTATGCTCACTACGGGTTAGATCCGACGGGGTCTCGGTAGGGGTCCACAGAGACGTGGATCGACGAGCTTGCTTTTAACCACTACGGGTTAGATCCGACGGGGTCTCGGTAGGGGTCCACAGAGACGTGGATCGACGGTTAATTGTGGTGCATTTTACAAATGTGATTTTGATATTGGCATTTCCGGAAATGAGTGCTTTTGAACGGTTTTCATGATTGCATGCATTGACTAAGTGTGTAAGAGGTAAGTTGTTCGTTTGGCTTACTTGGCTAGGATGGCTCTAGAGTATTTTGTTGTTTATGTTTTAAATCCTTTATTTGTGGATGTTGATGTGGGGAGACGAACCTTGTGGTCGTTCTTGTGCACTGTGAGTTGATGAGATTTGGGGCTAAAATCCCAATGGTTTTGTAAAAGTCATTTTACGGATTTGGGGCTAAAATCCCAACGGTTTGGTAAATGTCATTTTTCAAAAAGTAAACCTTTGGGGCGGTGACCCCTTTTGTCTTTGGATTTCGAAAAGTAGAATTTGATAATCCTAAATTGTTTTCAATTAAAACTCTCGATGGCGTCCTAAACCGTTTTATAAATTACTTCCATTGATTTATGATATTTCGATTTTGAAATGTTTTCTCAAACTCTTGCCTCGGGAAGTACTTTTCGTTTCGTTTGGATCGTTGAGGATTCCTGGTTATTGTTATTCGTGGAATGTGAATTGTATGGCTCGTATTTGCACTTTGTTCTTGCACTAGCAAAACAGTGGAGTTTTGCTAACCCCAGTATTCGGGGTGGATGTCTGTTTTTGCATTCGGGTTTTGGAGCATAACACAGGGTCGGCACGAAGGATGATGAAAGATGATCGATACTAATCACATGAGGAACCGTACATCGTGTGTTGGTTCGATTGTACTTTATTTTCATTGCTATATTGTTCCGTTATACGGGTGTGGTTGTATTTTGTCCCTGCGTGGGCATGAGTTGTATTTGAGTTGTATGTATTTGTGGAAAGACCAAATCGGTCCATCGAGTCATTTTAGCCTTGAAGGCATTGTCGAGATGTTAAATGTTGTTACCAGCCTGGTAGATCCTCGAGGAGAGGGTCTACGGCGTGTAATATCCCTGAGTGGATTGGGGGTGTTACATAAATGGTATCGGAGCTTAGGTTGAGGAAAACCTAGGCGGTCGGGTCAAGTCGTGTTGTTTGAGTCTTGTTTCGTCGGATTTTATCTGACTGAGTCGTGTCGCGACGCGTCGTTTGAGTTTGTTGGTCGTGATTAGTATCGTGGGGCGATCATCATCTTCGTGCGACCTGTGGAAGTAAGTCTCCCTTCTTTGTGTTGTGCCTCGTGTGACACGAGCTATTTTTATGATTATTTGTGAAGTGGTGGAATCCTTATGTGAATTTTGATTTCACGACATGTATTTAGTCGACTTTCGTATTTGATTTATACGAGGAGTGTCGTCGCTTGTGATGTCTTTTTATTGTTGTTTTTCTCCATTGTTGATGATTTTCGAATCGATTTGCACGTTTTACAAGTCTCTTGTGGAAGCTTTGTGCTTATACGCGTTCGACTTGTTCACTAGCCAGTGCGGGAGGGTATTTTATCAGTGGTTTTGTTCTGAATGTGGTATTTTATCGTTTATTTCCGTTTAAAGACATGTATTGTCTTGATTTTAAACGTTTTGATGCGTGTACTAGGAGTTGTCTTAGTGAGCGTTGATATGTGTGAGTTTTGGGCATTCTGGCCTACTGGATTTTTGAAAACCTTGAGTATCTTAGAAAAATAAATTTCGAGACATACTTTTCAAATGAGTTATTTTCTTGTGGTACATCCAAGGTGCCACAATATATTTCAAAAATTTTCTACCTCGAGGACCAAAATGCTTTGAGATATTTTCAATGTTTTAGAAACACTTTTATTTAGACCCGAGGGTCGAATATTTTGAAAGTTTTCATTAAGAGAAAGTATCTTCATTCTTATCAAATGCGAAATGGTTCTCCAATGTCTCGATAACGATGTTTCACGTTTGTACTTTTTTTTTTGAAACATGATACTCAAGATCGATCAGTGTTCTTCTAAATTATTTTCAAAATGAGGTTTTCGTTTTTAAAACCTATCCATTCCCGTTTGAGGGCTGGATATGTATGTGTGATGTTCGCGTTGTCATTTTGATACTTTCTCCCGAGTATGACCGAATTGGCGGTGTGAGCATTGAGTCGCTTTCCACACATTTGTTGTGTTAGCCCCCTGTGAGAGGCGGGATGTTGGTGTTGAATATTATCGCCTCGTAGTGATTTCTGCGTTGTCGCGCATGTGCGAGCTGTTAGAGCTTGGTTTGGTTTGACCATGTGCATCGGTGATGGTTCCGTTATGTGTCGATTGTTTAATGTCTTGTTACCTTGCTCCCGTTTTTGTGAATTTCGTGGACGAGGTCGGAGGTAATGCCCGTACTATTTTGACTTCTGTATTTTCTCTTTCTCCAGTCTATCGATTAGCTCATGTTCGTTGGTACTTTATGAACTTGTTCTGTATTTCGGTTTCATCGTCCGAACGAGCTGTGATCTCGTTGTGGGTCGATCTGGTTATCGATGTTACTTTTTCGGGTTCAGTTCGATTATTGTGAACCTTGTTTGGGAGTGACATCATCTGGTTCTACTAGTTCTTTTATTCGAAGTGGATCGGATTTGGAACTCTTGTGTTTCCGACTCTGTCGACTCATTATGTTTGTTGACATTTCTGAGCTTGTCCTGCCCCTTGTTTTGTTTATCGAACGAGTGTGGTATTGTTTCGGAATAACTCGTTTGTCGTTGTGACTTTTTAATTGCTATTCTCTTTCCTGTGGATCTTATGTGAATGCACATCCTGTTGTTTTCACCGGATCATATATTGTCTCGAGTCGAGATGTGAACCTTGGAGTTGTTGTTTGAAATTTTATTGTTCTTCGTGATTCGAACATGATTCTTCGATTTTGTTGTCTCGATCGTTGTGGTTCGATCGTTTGATTGTTCGATTTTTATTGATCTCGTTCCGTGATTGGTGAACATTCAGGCTCCTTCGTAATTCCCTTCAGTTCGGGAAATTAGTTTCGTTTTCGATCTTCCAGCCCTTAGGCGGTGGAACTCCATATTTGTTCAGCGTTTGGCTCGTGTTTTGATCAATGTACCGTTGGGTTGGTCAATCGTATTGATTTTCGTTCGTTGTTTTTTGTGATTGTCGGATAATTGACTTGGCTATATTATCCGTTTGATGACGCTTGTCATTTGTTGTTTTATTATATCCCTAACAGCGACGTTGTGTTGGTCGCCGTGGAGCGTGTTTTCACGCCGTATATTCCATTACGTTGTTTGTAACATTTCGCCGTTGGGCGTTAGTTACGCATTCTTGTGTGTCTCGTTGAGTTTTCCTGGCGGAATATTTCTTCTCTCTACTTGTTTTAAGTTTCGGGACGAAACTTCTTTTAAGGAGGGTAGAATGCAATATCCGCAATTTTCGATTTTCGGTAAATTTCTTTTTTCGGACGGAGTCCGTTTTGACGACTCGCTCATGACCTTTTCGTCATTCTGAGAATGATTAATTCTACACTTTTTGACATCCGAGTTCGTTTCGGTGTCGTTTTGTTGAGTTCCGTGCTTTTTAGCGACTTTTCCGCGCTTGAGTTCGATTCTTGCGAATCTCGCTAAATCATTTCGAGTTTCCCGTAAGTCCGTTTAACTTTGTTAGACGTGTTGTGAACTTCGGTTTGGTTATTCGAGCACGTATCGTGATTTCCGGGTGTTTTGGGCCATTTTGTAATTTCTTGAAAGTTACGGGTATCCGTATCTGTAATTGTTGTCTCGACCCGTTTCTTGGTCGCGTATGACTAATTATGGTATTACGTTTTCATTTCGAGTCGTTTATGTCGTCTGTGAACTTTTCGTCGTGTTCGTTCCGTGCGTTTTCGGAAATCGGGTCGTCGAGCCCTGACGGTTGCGGGACTGGCCGGACGGTGGCGGGACAGGCCCGACGATTGCGGGCACCGGCCGGACGGGTGCGGCAGGAACCGGCGTAGCGCACGCTACGGCCGGAAGGCTGCGCGCGCTAACCGGCAGGTGTAGCGCACGCTGCCGGGTGGCCTAGCGTACGCTATCGGGCCGGACAGTGGGGTTTCTGAGGTTCTGGACTCGGTCAGGACCGGCAGGTAGCGCGCCATCGCCGGCCGTAGCGCACGCTAATCGGCAGGGTAGCGCCAGCCGGCCGGCTTAGCGACGTTACTGCCGGCGGCACCAGAGGCTACTGGACAGGTCGGCTAGCGCGCGCAGGCTTCCGGCCGTAGCGCACGCTAGCGGGAGTCGGGAGACGAGTCATGGTCGGCAAAATTTGGTCGGTGGTGCCGGGTCGTGTGGGCCCTGGCCGAGGGTACTCGGCCGATACCGGCCGATAGCGCACGCTAGTCCGGGAAGGCTAGCGCACGCTAGTCTGGCCCAGTATAAATGTGGCTGAGCAGTCACATTTCACTTCATTTTTCATTTCCTTCCTTCTCCTTCCGCGAATGGCGATTCATGGGTGACGAAGCCATGTTGTTTAACAATAAATCCATGAAGTCCTTGAGTTCATAACATCAATCGATCGTCCGTTATCAACCTTTGATCCAGCGAATCAAGGTAATCTTCCTTGGAACCCTAATTTCGTGAATTTGGGGATTTTTGCATTTTTGTCCGATTCGTTCCGTGTTGTTGATTAATTCATGATGGGTATGATTAATCTTGATAGTATTCTTGTGTTTAACATCATTTAATCCATTGTTCTTCGTCGAATCGAAGTATAATTCTTGATTTCCTTCGAATTGACTTTTTGGGGGATTTGTCCCCGATCTCGTTTTTCATCCGTTTTCGATGGATCGATTATGGTTAAATGATGTTGTTAAACATATTCTATGGATTGTATATCCATATTTCAACTTGGAATTCCGTTTTCGGGTTTTGACGGAACGAATCGTGTTCTTGGCCGTTTTGGGGGAAATCCTTGAACTTTCGTCATTTGTTCTTTGAATTCAATGGCTTTGAGTCGTGTTATGGAATTCATTTCATTGTTATTATTTGTCCTTCGTAGTTTATGAACGTGAGTTGGCGTTCGGTGGAGTCGGCGGGTTCGTAGTCGGTTCGGGCCAACCTACTTCGGTCGATTCTCCGCGTTGTTCTTATTCGAGGCAAGTACCTTGCCCATACTTTTCTCGTTTTATGGATATGATGATCGGTGGTCGTCTTGATGCGTTTGTTTGGTTATTTGAAATGAAGTTTCAAAAGATTTCGGTTTGGCCTCGTTAAAGGCTCTCTTTCAAAACGCGTGTGTGTTTTGTGAACGTTGTGTTTTGGGAATTTATTGTGATTTGATTATTTTGAACGTTGAAGGATTTGATGATGATACTCCTATTTTTTAAAGTTATGGAATCGTGTATTCCGTATTTAATCCTGTTATTGTGTTTTGAAGTATTTGATATTGGTGTCGAGTTAATGGCCATCTCTAGTGAGTATTCTTAATGAACTTACATTCTTAGCATGTTAGTTTTGCATGAGTAACGTGTGTGTGTGTGTATGCTCACTACGGGTTAGATCCGACGGGGTCTCGGTAGGGGTCCACAGAGACGTGGATCGATGAGCTTGCTTTTAACCACTACGGGCTAGATCCGACGGGGTCTCGGTAGGGGTCCACAGAGACGTGGATCGACGGTTAATTGTGGTGCATTTTACAAATGTGATTTTGATATTGGCATTTCCGGAAATGAGTGCTTTTGAACGGTTTTCATGATTGCATGCATTGACTAAGTGTGTAAGAGGTAAGTTGTTCGTTTGGCTTACTTGGCTAGGATGGCTCTAGAGTATTTTGTTGTTTATGTTTTAAATCCTTTATTTGTGGATGTTGATGTGGGGAGACGAACCTTGTGGTCGTTCTTGTGCACTGTGAGTTGATGAGATTTGGGGCTAAAATCCCAATGGTTTTGTAAAAGTCATTTTACGGATTTGGGGCTAAAATCCCAACGGTTTGGTAAATGTCATTTTTCAAAAAGTAAACCTTTGGGGCGGTGACCCCTTTTGTCTTTGGATTTCGAAAAGTAGGATTTGATAATCCTAAATTGTTTTCAATTAAAACTCTCGATGGCGTCCTAAACCGTTTTATAAATTACTTCCATTGATTTATGATATTTCGATTTTGAAATGTTTTCTCAAACTCTTGCCTCGGGAAGTACTTTTCGTTTCGTTTGGATCGTTGAGGATTCCTGGTTATTGTTATTCCTGGAATGTGAATTGTATGGCTCGTATTTGCACTTTGTTCTTGCACTAGCAAAACAGTGGAGTTTTGCTAACCCCCGAGTATTCGGGGGGTGGATGTCTGTTTTTGCATTCAGGTTTTGGAGCATAACACAGGGTCGGCACGAACTATGAAGAAAGATGATCAATAATAATCACATGAGGAACAGTACATCGTGTGTTGGTTCGATTGTACTTTATTTTCATTTGCTATATTGTTCCGTTATGCACGGTGTGGTTGTATTTTGTCCCCTGCGTGGGCATGAGTTGTATTTGAGTTGTATGTATTTGTGGAAAGACCAAATCGGTCTACTGAGTCATTTTAGCCTTGAAGGCATTGTCGAGATGTTAAATGTTGTTACCATCCTGGTAGATCCTCGAGGAGAGGGTCTACGGCGTGTAATATCCCTGAGTGGATTGGGGGTGTTACAGTACGGCCGCGGAAATCCAATCTGGACGGAGGTGGCGAACGGCTACGAACAGTGGTAGGCGGCAGCTTTTCACGGTAGGGCTTCTGGTTTATCCAGTTCTTGATTTTTCTGACAAGCCGAGCTGTAGTTTGCTTGTTCCCGCAGTCGCATTCGGAGGTCCTATGCTGGTGCTGGACCACTTCAAGTCCGGTTCGATTTTCTGGCGATTGAACAATCTATGTATAGAATGAATTGAATACATCTCTACTAATTCCTAATATTGATGAAGTTTAAGTTTTCATCTGAGTTTGCAAACTGGTCTATTAAGATGAAGGATTTGGCCAGTAGGATTATGGGAAAAAAATGATGTGGTGATCTGCTGTATTTGATAAGAAAATGGAGTTGTTGTTTATCCAGGCTGTATTCAACAAGTGGAGAATATTAACTTTGGTTTGATTAAGAAAAGAGAAAATATAGTACTATTATATGTTATTATTGAGTATTGGGTTGGTAGGTTGAATATACTATTTCGGTGATATGCCCTGAACAAAATTAATCTGTGTTGTATAATTAAGTACATGAAAATTTTAAATAACAAATAACAAGACAAGGGTAGGTAGATAACGAAAGAGCGATGTGAAATGCACGTATGTAGATAAGATACCAGAAGAGCTGAGTAGTCCTTATATGATTAATTCTTATCATTAAAATTTATGTTAACAAATAAGCAAAGCTTTGATTTTATTATGGACAATTTATGAATTAGGCATTTAATAAAAATATAGATCCATATATAAAATATGAAATAAATACAGTGGTATTACATCGTGTCTCATTTTTGGAAATCAGTTCATCGTGCTATGGGAACTCAGTTTAATCTCAGTACAGCTTTTCATCCTCAGTCCTACGGACAATCAGAGAGGACTATTCAGACCTTAGAGGACATGTTGAGGGCATGTGTTCTCGATTGGAAAGATGATTGGGAAGCCCAACTACCATTGATCGAGTTCACGTACAATAATAGTTGCCATGCTTCGATTAAGATGGCACCTTACGAGGCATTGTACGGTCGTCGTTGCCGATCTCCTTTGTGTTGGGATGACTTATCAGAATTAATCGGCACCGAGCCTGATATGCTTATAGCCGCCCGTGAGAAGGTATCTTTGATCAGGAGTCGTTTGTTGACCGCTCAGAGTCGACAGAAATCTTATGCAGATAATCGTCGTCGACCATTAGAGTTCGAGACAGGTGACCATGTTTTAGTCAAAGTATCCCCGAGTCGTGTTATCTTCCGTTTTGGGAAGAGGGGAAAGTTGAGTCCGAGATTCATTGGACCATTTGAGATTTTGGATCGTGTAGGCGAGTTAGCTTAGCGATTGGCCCTACCTCCGGCATTGAGCCGAATTCATAATGTGTTTCACGTATCCCAGTTACGGAAGTATGTTGCCGACCCGAGCCACATACTTCAGTTCGACGAAATCGAGATCGCCGATGATCATTCATATAAGGAGCGTCCTATACGAGTATTAGAGCGGCGAATCAAACAGTTGAGGAACAAGACGATTCCTTTGGTAAAGATCCAGTGGTCTAGACACGGAGTCGAAGAGGCTACTTGGGAAACCGAATATAGTATGTGGGAGAATTATCCCGAGTTGTTTGATCCTTAGTTTCGAGGACGAAACTCTTTTTAAGGGAGGGAGTATGTAATACCCGGTTGTAATTCAGTCATTTTTATTCAGTAATTATCAGTCAGTAATTGTCACTCAGTAATTTTCGCTCATTAATGATCACTCATCATTCATACTCATTCAATTATGTTCACCGTTCGGCATAATAATTATTATTCTCGTGCTTTTGTTACCGTGCTTCTCGAATTCCGTGATTTTTGTACTCGGTGCATCGTTCTAGGCTGAACTGCTTGTTGAGTCAGTGCTGCACGAGCATCTGGTCGTGCGCGGCGCTCGTGTGTTGCGGCTGGATTGGGCAGGAGGCCCAGTGGCTGAGTCATTGTCGCACGAGCAGGCCGCACAAGCTTCTGGTCGTGCGCGGCGCTCGTGTGTTGCGGCTGGTTTGGGCAGGAGGCCCAGTGGTCGAGTCATTGCCGCACGAGCAGCCCACACGAGCAACTTCTCGGGCGTGGTGCTCGTGTATTGCGGCTGTACTGGGCAGGAGGCCCAGCGTTCGAGTCAGGGCCGCACGAGCAGGCCGCACGATTTGCTGCTCGTGCGCTAGGAGCAGCAGTCGGCAGAAGCCTCATGCACGACCGGACGCACGGACACTTGGTCGTGTGGGTTGGCCGTGCGTCCTTGGGGTTTATATAGGTGGACCGACGGGATTTCCTCATTTTTCACCATTTCTTCATCCTACTTCCGAGAGAGAGGGTTTGTGGGAGAAATTTTCATCATCAATCACTTGAGTACTCAATTTTCATCATCTTCATTCGGTTGTGAAGCTCGGATTGACGATCTAACGCGTGTTCGTCGAATCAAAGTACTTGGATCTTCAAAGGTAATAATCTTCAAACCTTTTGGATTTCGATTTTGTGTTGAGATATGATGTTTTGGACGTTATAATCGTGTTGTATGAAGAGATATACAAATGATTATGAGTTTGTATAAATATTCGTTGGATTATTGAAAGATTATTCAAGAACACTTTGAATATTGAGTTGGATTTGGGGGTTTTCGATTAATTGTTGTTGAAATCACGAATTTGAATGTTCATATTGGATTAATGATCGTATTGAAGATGTTTTGTTGGTTTGAAACACTTCTTGGGGATTTGATGTTGGTATATTGAGGTTTGGTTATAAACAATCAAAGATTGGCCACAACGTGTTCGATATAATACCCCAATGAACTTGGTTTAGTCGTATCGACGTTTTGAGTTAGTTATACTCGTGTTTGATTCGTGTGTTGAACCGGATTGTTGGTAATTGTGTTATTCAAGGTTGTTCGAGCGACCGACATCTCATTTAGGACGTTGTTCGTGGACGGACATTCTTCATCGGTGTTGAGTAAGTTAATTCTTACTCGGTTAAAAGGATATTCATTCCTTTCGTTGTTGTTCATTCATAATCATAATTCATTCATAAAAGTACTAACCGTATTGAGACTTGTAATTGTCACTTAATCACTTCATTCACGAGGAACGACGGTTCCAATCATTTCATTGAGCTGTCATTCATTTCACTATCATTTAATCTTGGTGAGTCATTATTGATTTTCGATGTCACTTTTGTTATATCGTGGCATTCCGGGTCGTACTGGCGTGCCGGTTGGTATGTGTAGGATTTTCAAGTCGGGCACATATAAAGTCGTGTGTTGGTTGTTGGCCTCACATTGGAATGTGCACACGAGACGATCACTTCGTGAGACTGATTAGGTACAAGACCACACGTGTATTCGATCGATACTCATTAGTGGCTTGTGCACAGACACATTTCCATCCCGTATTGTTAGTTGATTCATATAGCATGTTTGATTGCATATGTTTTCAACAGGATTGTGATTATTCAACTCTTGAGGATTGTTGTTCTGTGTAACTGACCCCGTTGGGGGATATTGTTTTTCAGGTCATGGCAAGGCAAAAGCACGGGAAGAGCACATTGACGGCGAGGAGTCCCAGTGATACTAGTAGGGGGCCCTAGTCTCTTCAGTCATTCTTGTTTTTCTTCATTTGTATTTCCGCTGCAGAATTCCATTTGGGATGTTTATTCATTTAGGGTGGTGTATTTTATCTTCATATAAAATATACTAGTATTCGGTATTGTCCTGGTGTATTGTACTTAAGCTGCTCATCGGAGTATTTGATAATATAATGTGGTTCGGTACTGCTATTATATTATTTAAATCATTTATTTTCATTAGCCTGGTGGGTCCCAGTTGGGGTTCCACGGCACTGTAATAGCCGCCTAGTTTGGGGTGTTACATTGGGAAGCCAACCGCGAAGGTTCATGCCCCAAGCTTACCCATAATAAGATTATAAACACGACCGTGACCTACTGAGTTGTAGGTGTTGGGAAGCCAACCGCGAAGGTTCAAGCCCCAAGCTTACCCATAATAATATCATAAACACGACTGTGACCTACTGAGTTGTAGGTGTTGGGAAGCCAACCGCGAAGGTTCAAGCCCCAAGCTTACCCATAATAAGCACTAGCCAAGACTAGCCTCCAAAATATAATTAATCACAAACGGCAATGATCCGAAGATTACCGAATTCACGAGAATGATAGTGTGCTGTCTTGAGTCGGCCAACAAGATAATGATGACTCACGGATGGGAACCGTCCTCGGCGGTCCCAATTCAATACCTCGATTACCTTAAAATGGTCAATCGATAATCAAGGTTTACAACTTTCACCCCATATCACCCCACACGGTGGTTCAAAGGTAAAACAATAATACGCCCAGTTTTATACATATACTATGTGCCACAAGTATTAAATACAACTATGTTACACAACACCGTGCAAATAAAATTATGCACCGCAATTAATTCACTAAGATAAAATCATGATACACAGGTACCTTGCATAAAAGAGGAGACTTACGTCCATAGGCCGCACGGAGATGATGGTCGCCCACGATACTAATCTCATCCGACAACATATCCAACACGTTGTGACTACGCACAACTCAACTTGTCACCCGACATCTCGAATGACAAAACCACACAATACTCGACAAATCACGACTCGACTTGACCCGACAGTCTAGGTTTCCGCAACCTAAGCTCTGATACCATAAATGTAACACCCCCAAAACTGTATGGGAATATTACACGCCGTAGACCCTTTCCACAAGGATCTACCAGGCTAAACATCCATAAACAACCAAATGCTTGCCCGGCCAGGGTCAAACAATATAATAAGACCGTTAAGGTCACTTACACATGAATACACAGACCGATGAGGTCACACAACTCCATCAACAGAACTGACTAAAACAACATTACCCACACAGGGGTCGAAACACAATACAGCGGAAGACTGAAATCAACTCTGACAACACTACAAGAATCAAAACATCTCTCAACTCTTGATTAGTATCGCAGCTCGTCATCCACTTGTGCCAATCTGTGTTGCTCCCCGAACTCCGCAGTACTGACGCAAAATGACATCCACTCCCCAATTACACGGGGGTTAGTAAAACTCCACTGTTTTACTAGTGCAAGTATAATACGATACGAAATGCAACAAGTAAATAGCAACTATGAATTTAATACGAAAATCAATTATCAAATGTTCCTGAGAAGTTTTAAAATTTCGAACTCAAGCAAGAGATATTTGAAAAGGAACTCATCATCTCGGGGATTTTTGAAGTAGAAATTCTTTTAGACCTCGAGTCCCAATTTACAAAACCTTTTCGTAAACATTAGGGCCTCAGCCCGATTCTCGTTTCAAAACACACTAGATAAGGTATCATTATGAGTCCGAGACCCATATATAAAATGTTATCCATACAATCACTGTTATTCAATCATTGTTCGTACACATCATGTACCGAACTCCGGAGGCCTCGACGGACCTTACCCGGACCACACGCACTGTTCGTACACATCATGTACCGAACTCCAGAGGCCTCGACGGACCCTACCCGACCACAAACATCGTTCGTACACATCATGTACCGAACTCCAGAGGCCTCGTCAGACCCTACCTGGATCACACACCTTTGTTCGTACACATCATGTACCGAACTCCAGAGGCCTCGTCAGGCCTTACCTGGAACACACACACACATCGACACGACATAACTCATAATCATCAAATGTCGAACCATTCCACATTACACTGAAATGTATAACCAAGTATGTAAATCGAAACGACACAAGTATCATAACCATCACGACAACTCAACAATGACCAAACACGCCCGGCACAAACTTAGATGATTAACACGACCAACACAATTCCACGACGTTGTCTAGGTGAGGGTATTATCGCTACCATCAATTGTTCATAATAATCAATTCATACGAAGCATATTCACGAAAGTAAACCAATGCATCACAACCATAACACGACGTCCCTATTCACAAGACACAATTCGTATAGTAAAATACTTGCCTTAATAACCGCTACCGAATACTCCGAAGAACACGGTTCGACCGGGAAGCTCGGACCCCAAAGAAGACAACGAACGGAAGGGTTCCGACTCGAGTTCTTCACAAGAATTTCATCCCTAAGTCATATCAATGATAAATCAACAATCGTACGATGGATAATAATCATACAATGCCCAATCCCCCCTCTAAGACCTTTCATCGGACAACTTCAAGGCGTCGATTAAGAACTTGATCGAAACGACGAATCTATACAATCCAACCATGGAATAACAAGTGAAATGATAGAATACATCTAAATAATCATCAATCCATCACAAATCTAAGTTATTACGGTTAAATCGGACAAAACCGAACAAAATCCCTAAATTTCCCAAACTAGGATTTTCAGGAAAGCTGACCTGATTCGCTTGATCAAAGGATGTTATAGGATGGATAATCGGTGATATGAACTCCAAGACTTGATTGATATAAGAACATCATGCCTTCGTCTTCTCCAAGTCTCTGCCTCGGAGGAGATGAAATGGGTGAGAAAAACGAGTGAAGAAATGACCTGCCCGACCGTTATTATTACTGCCCAGCATGGTTTAGTGCCGCGGCCCGTCCCAGAAGACGCGGCCCGCGACATGGCCGGCTCAAGATCAAAGGCACACGTGCATGCCTTTAGCTATTTCGACCATAACTCCTTCGTACGGAATCCGATTGACTCATCGTTTAAACCATTGGAAAGCTAACTTGATGCTCTATAATACTGAAATGATTCAGAATTTTTTGGGGTCTCTAATAATTGATGGTGATTTTACAAAGTCGAACTCATACTTGGAAAAGTCGTTTAAGAACATGGAACTCAACAAAACGATATCGAAACGAACTCGGATGACAAAAAGTGCAGAATTAATCATTCTCGAAATGACAAAACGGTCACAACAGAGTCGCTAAGATGGACTTCCGCCAAAAAAATAAAATTACCGGAAATCGAAATTGCGGATATTACATATATCCTTAAAAGAAGTTTCGTCCCGAAACTTAAAACAAGTAGGGAGAAGCAATATCCCGCCAGGGAAACTCAACGAGATACACAAGAAATGCATAACTTTCGCCCATTGACGAAACATTACAAGCAACGCAAAGGAAAATACGGCGTGAAAACACGCTCCACGACGACTAACACAACGCCACCGGCTAAGATTCAAATATTAACGAGCGAATAACGACACATCACATACCGCATCACATGCACACATTAATCAAAGAAACGCATGCAATGACAAGTCTCGCTCGTCAAACACTACAACAGAGTATACCAAACCGTTCCCGACAGAAAAACGAATTCCATATAATCATAACGTCACGAAATAACCGACACCAACCGACACATAATAAATTGCTAATTTCATGACTCCATGGTCCACTGTCACGTCTCCGTAGGTTCAGCAACCATACGAAACTTATTCAAAACAAATATCAGTCGTCAAGCTCCAAACATAAAAATGTCACAAAATGCATCTCTACACGAGAAGCAATCTGCGTAACGAGTACGAAAACACCATCACTGGACATCACTGGGGCCTCCAGGAGTAGGGTTGGAACTCCGGTTCCCTACCATCTTGGCAACAACCTCGCAATACTGAACTCGATGCCCCTCGCGTCCACAATTTTAACAAGTCATCGGCGGTTTCTTACAATGCGCGCGTTCATTGCCCAGAACGTTACAGTTGAAACACCTAGGAGCATTACCAGAACTCAAAGACACCGGCTTGGGTCTTTTAGATTCTCTAGCTGACCAAGAAGGTCCCATACTCGACTGATACGAGGGTTGAGGTTTAGGAATCCCAATTCCCTCACTTCCCGATGCGTCATCGGAAATCTTCTGCTTCTTCGCTACCGATACAGACTCTGTAGACATCATAGCCATTTCAAATGCTAAGGCTCGATTTTGATAGACCTTCAACGTTGTACACATAAAAGGGGCCATACACTGTCGAACCTGAGGTTTCATACGCATATCAAAGTAACGGACCTTATCTGTCTCACTTCGCATTTGATCTCGAACGTAACACAGCTGTCGATTGTAATCGACTATTGCTTGAGATATCGACACATCTCGGGGCGTAGCCGAGAAAAACTCGACAATTCTACGTTCCTTAACAGGCGGCGGGCAATACTCGGCCTCCATAGCGGTCTTGAATTCAACCCAAGTAGCGGTACGATCGCTAGGCGCTACGGCCTCCCACCAGTCTGCAGCTTCCCTGTCGAGCAGGTATTGAGCAATAAGCACTCTTCTCTCATCGAGACAAGCTATGGCATCAAATGTTCTGTCCAACTGGAAGAGCCAGTTCTCCCAACCTAACGAGTCCGAAGAACCTACAAAACGGGGCGGGTGCATTCTCATCACACCTCGTAACCACTTACTAGCTCCATTATCCTCATCTGGGATCCCATCCCGGCGTATGGTCTGATTCATATGTGCCAACTGGTCAACCACCTGACGAAGAATGGTGGTGGCGCCAATGTCAGCATTTTCCCCAGTTGATTGCCTCTGCTCATGCGATTGGTCATCTCGACCACCTGTACTGAGCTTATTGGCGCTCGACAACGAGCGAGTCGCCCTCTCATGCTCTTGATTCCAACCTCTACCACGACCACGCTCTTGACCTCTACCTCTCAGCATACTAAACGGCCACCAATCAGAACAACAAAACAAATATCACATAATCAACATAGGGCAAGAAACAGCAGCACAATAAAATATTCACTCCAAATCATCACACGAGTACACGAACTAACACTGCAATAATAGACTTAAATTCATAAGTAATTCGCACGGTTACACCAACAGAGGTGTGCGACTTTTACCAAAGTAAACACAGTCAAGACCACATACATGTCATTGAAATCAGGCACTTGTCACATTCTTTAAAAATAAAAAATGTTTTTTTTCGAGGTATTTGTTCGAATGATAATATTTTAAAATTTGTGAGTTTAAAAGATTTTGCTGAAATGAAATTTTTGAAAACATTTTTAATACCTCGTCATTTAACCAAAACCATAAACTCATTATCAAAACTGTTTTGCTTGAAGTTATTTACAAAACAACACGTTGAAACTTCAATCTTCTCGATAAACGATATCCTCAAAATGGCCTTGCCAATACATATATTATTATTATCATCGTTAACGACATACAGGATATTCACAGTCGTCCCTGGTAGACCATACGACTATATCTACTGAAATCAATTAATTGGTAGAGGGCGCGGATACAACTATAACAACAAGGTTATTACCGCGACAGTCAAAAGCTTACGGCCGTAACATCTATGTGCTTACGGCCGTAATGGAAAATATCTTACGACCGTAATCACTAGCTGCAGGACAGCAGGATTGTCCTAGCAGCCCTGACACGGCTCCAAAGTTAAGGATCGACTCCTAACAATGTACTCCAACCTATAAAAAACCCTATAACATTCTCCGACAAGTATAACAACGTAACAAACTTGTCGTAACGACTTAGTCCCAACACACAAACACATAACCTTTAAATTCCGAAAATTAGATTCGTTTTGCAAAACAGAAATTTTCCAAAAAATCCTTTCGATCGTAATAAAAATGACGGTGGTATTTTGCAATGTCCGGAGTATTTTAAAACACATTTTCGAAATACCGTCTGATGGTGTCATTTGAAAATACACGGCCCATTTGTCAAAATTTAACCGATTTTAGAATCCATACAAATCGTGGTTGGACCAAACCACCAAAATATTTTCCAAAAATCGATTTCTACAAAAATGCTCAAACCGTAAAGTCCTTCAGAAAACATTCTCAAACCTACCCTTAGCGGGCAAAATTACAACATTCCAAAAACAGTCGAATTTTAAACAACCTACTCAAACGGCAACCAGGGTCGCCAATTCAATCAAATGCATCTCGTGGCACCAAGTTTAAACACACAACAAAATCATTCATCGGAGTTTCTCACAAACTCTACCATCGATACCTTTTCAAAACCCATCAAGGTTTACAACTTTCACCCCATACCACCCCACGCGGTGGTTCAAAGGTAAAACAACAATACGCCCAGTTTTATACATATACTATGTGCCACAAGTATTAAATACAACTATGTTACACAACACCGTGCAAATAAAATTATGCACCGCAATTAATTCACTAAGATAAAATCATGATACACAGGTACCTCGCATAAAAGAGGAGACTTACGTCCACAGGCCACACGGGGATGACGGTCGCCCACGATACTAATCTCATCCGACAACATATCCGACACGTTGTGACTACGCACAACTCAACTTGTCACCCGACATCTCGAATGACAAAACCACACAATACTCGATAAATCACGACTCGACTTGACCCGACAGTCTAGGTTTCCGCAACCTAAGCTCCGATACCATAAATGTAACACCCCCAAAACTGTATAGGATTATTACACGCCGTAGACCCTTTCCACAAGGATCTACCAGGCTAAACATCCATAAACAACCAAATGCTTGCCCGGCCAAGGTCAAACAATATAATAATACAGACCGTTAAGGTCACTTACACATGAATACACAGACCGACCTCACACAACTCCATCAACAGAACTGACTAAAACAACATTACCCACACAGGGGTCGAAACACAATACAGCGGAAGACTGAAATCAACTCTGACAACACTACAAGAATCAAAACATCTCTCCACTCTTGATTAGTATCGCAGCTCGTTACATCCACTTGTGTCAATCTGTGACTACTCCCCCGAACCTGCATGTACCTAGACGCAGAACAAACATCCACCCCCCGATTACTCGGGGATTAGTAAAACTCCACTGTTTTACTAGTGCAAGTGTAATACGATACGAAATGCAACAAGTAAATAGCAACTACGAATTTAATACGGAAATCAATTATCAAATGTTCCCGATAAGTTTTAAAATTTCGAACTCAAGCAAGAGATATTTGAAAAGGAACTCATCATCTCAGGGATTTTTGAAGTAGAAATTCTTTTGGACCTCGAGTCCCAATTTACAAAACCTTTTCGTAAACATTAGGGCCTCAGCCCGATTCTCATTTCAAAACACACTAGATAAGGTATCATTATGAGTCCGAGACCCATATATAAAATGTTATCCAAACAATCACTGTTATTCAATCATTGTTCGTACACATCATGTACCGAACTCCGGAGGCCTCGACGGACCTTACCCGAACCACACGCATTGTTCGTACACATCATGTACCGAACTCCAAAGGCCTCGATGGACCCTACCCGGCCAGAAACATCGTTCGTACACATCATGTACCGAACTCCAGAGGACTCATCAGACCCTACCTGGATCACACACCTTTGTTCGTACACATCATGTACCGAACTCCAGAGGCCTCGTCAGGCCTTACCTGGAACACACACACATCGACACGACATAACTCATAATCATCAAATGTCGAGCCATTCCACATTACACCGAAATGTATAACCAAGTATGTAAATCGAAACGACACAAGTATCATAACCATCACGACAAATCAACCATGACCAAATACGCCCGGCACAAACTTAGATGATTAACACGACCAACACAATTCCACGACGTTGTCTAAGTGAGGGTATTATTGCTACCATCAATTGTTCATAATAATCAATTCATACGAAGCATATTCACGAAAGTAAACCAATGCATCACAACCATAACACGACGTCCCTATTCACAAGACACAATTCGTATAGTAAAATACTTGCCTTAATAACTGCTACCGAATACTCCGAAGAACATGGTTCGACCGGAAAGCTCGGACCCCGAAGAAGACAACGAACGGAAGGGTTCCGACTCGAGTTCTTCACAAGAATTTTGTCCCTAAGTCATACCAATGATAAATCAACAATCGTACGATGGATAATAATCACACAATGCCCAATCCCCCCTCTAAGACCTTTCATCGGACACCTTCAAGGCATCGATTAAGAACTCGATCGAAACGACGAATCTATACAATCCAACCATGGAATAACAAGTGAAATGATAGAATACATCTAAATAATCATCAATCCATCACAAATCTAAGTTATTACGGTTAAATCGGACAAAACCGAACATAACCCCCAAATTTCCCAAACTTGGATTTTCAGGAAAGCTGACCTGATTCGCTCGATCAAAGGATGTTATAGGATGGATAATCGGTGATATGAACTCCAATACTTCATGGAGTGATAGAAGAACATCATGCCTTCGTGTTCTCCAAGTCTCGGCCGCGAAGGAGATGAAATGGGTGAGAAAACGAGTGAAGAAATGACCTGCCCGACCATTATTAATACTGCCCAGCATGGTTTAGTGCCGCGGCCCGGCCAGCAGAGGGCCGCGGCCCGCGGTACAGCCAGCTCCAGCATCAAAAGGCACACGGTGCAGTGTTAGCTATTTCGACCATAACTCCTTCGTACGGACTCCGATTGACTCACCGTTTGAACCATTGGAAAGCTAACTTGATTATATATAATACTGAACAGATTTAGAATTTTTTGGGGTTTCTAAGAATTGATGGTGATTTTACAAAGTCGAACTCATACTTGGAAAAGTCGTTTAAGAACATGGAACTCAACAAAACGATATTGAAACAAACTCGGATGACAAAAAGTGCAGAATTAATCATTCTCGAAATGACGAAACGGTCACAACAGAGTCGCTAATATGGACTTCCGCCAAAAAAATAAAATTACCGGAAATCAAAATTGCAGATATTACAAATACAACATGAATGACAGGAAGCCAACATTAATAACAATGATTACAACAACGTCTAGATCGACATCAATATTAACAACAACAATCAATACGTCGATACCGCGAACCGGTGATCGATAATAACATTAAAAACGAATATCTCAATGTCTTACCGGCCATTAATGAATGATAATAAACATTTGGCGTAATTGCCGAAGAGTATCGTATCGAACGATCCACTAATATCAATGAACTTATAAAGAGACTAAGTCTCGGAATGATACAACACATTCATACACATATATGATAACATTAATCTCATTGACTAGTACAAGTATAAAACTTGCCTCAAACCAACGGCTAGAAAGTCCTTCCACGAGCAACGTCCTTGAAGTGATTATCGGTCCTCGAAACAACCTTGAATAACACAATTACCAACGATTCGCTTAATATACGAATCAAGCATGATCACAACCAACTCAAAAGTCGATACAACAATACTCAAACTCATTGAAGCAATTCAACAAACACGTTGTAGACAACCTCCAATTGTTTACAACGAATCTCGATTATATCGATACCAAACCTCCAATGAATGATTCAATCCAACAAAACATCTTATATACAATCAATATTCTCATAGGAATACACAATTCGAGATTCCAACAACATCTAATCGAAACCCCCAATTCCAAAATGAACATCCAACATGTTCTTGAATAATCCTCCAACAATCCAATGATAATTCATAAAAACTCATAATCATACGTATATCCCTTCACATATCATGATTACAACATCCACATCATCATATCCCAACTAAAAATCGAAATCCAAAATGTTGAAAAATTTACCTTAGATTTGGGATGAAGAATCCAAAAAGATGTTAATCCACACCACAACTTGAAGAAGATGAAATTATCTGAGTTTGATGATGCTAAATCGCCCAAAATATCGCCCACAAATCGTCCAAGGAGGAGAGGAAGAACGAAAGTGATGAAATGAGCTTGATTCTCATGAAACCCAATAAATAGGCAAAATCTTTGTGTGCCACAAGACAGCCGAGTGTGCCGCGCCATGGCCAAAACTACCCAAAGACATCGGCTTTGTGCCGCGGCCCAGAATGGGCCTCGGCCAGATTTCGCTCCAAAGACCAAAAGGCATATGGTGCAGCCTTAGCTATTTTGACCATAACTCCTTCGTCCGGACTCCGATTGACTCACCGTTTAAACCATTGGAAAGCTAACTTGATGCTCTATAATATTGAAAGGATTCAGAATTTTTGGAGTTTCCAAGAATTAATTGTGATTTTACAAAGTCGGACTCATACGTGGAAAAGTCGCTTAAGAACACGGAATTCAATAGAACGACACCGAGACAAACTCGGATGATAAAAAGTGTAGAATTAATCATTCTCGGAATAACGAAACGGTCACAATAGAGTTTCTAATATGGACTAAACCAGAAAAAAAAATTATCGGAAATCGAAATTGCGGATATTACATATATTTGGCTAATGTATATGAATGGAATATATTAATATAAGAATACTTTTGGTTGTTGACGGGAGTTTCTTGGTCTCTAATTTTGTAGGCGTGGAGATTTCAATACAAGGATCGGTGGTTCCTGTATGTGTTGATGAAGAGGATAACATTGTTATAGGAAAGGAATATTTGAGGTGCTGGTATTCTAGTGCCTGTATTGTGTGTGACATTGTATTTGTGCCATCTTGTTTGTTGAAAACTTTTGGATTGAATTCTCATTCGAAGTTGCAGTTGATCTAGTTTAGAGTCGATGGGGTCTAATATCAAAGATCCGTCCTACAAGTAAGTACAGTATAAAGTCATGTTAGAGAGTATTTGATGAAATTCTGACCACTTAAAAAACGATGTTACACAAAATAAGACAAACGAAGCCTCAAACCATTTCTACATCATCGCACTCCTCCTTTAATACGTTCAATAGTACCAGAAAACATGCCATACGGTTAAGTGGAGGGAACAAATGATACCAATTTTCCTGAAAGTCAAATGAAGTAGAAAAAGTAGTTATCCTATAAAGAAATACCAACCCATTGCTGCAAAAGATAACTGGATAGCATGACTTTCAGCAACAACTGCCTGAAACTCAGCCATGGCACTCCTCCTATCGCCAGCCAGGACACCATTGCTAATGCGATCCAGCAAGCGCTCGACATAACTGTAACATAAGCATGAATTATGCAATCTATAAATAAATTGGCAACATAGATGTACTTTCATGATAAAAAGATTAAAATTATAAAAACAATCGCCTAAAAAAAGATGAAGTAGATAGATGGAAAGAAGATATACAAGATAAGGAATTGGCACCATTAAGTTGTCCTTCTAATCCGTTAACAAATACGAAACATAATTCAGGGTATAAACCTCTTAAGAATCTGAAGGAAAACATCAGATTAAATCAAGAACAAAATAAATCTATTCAAATAAAGCCAATTAATTGATATTCGATTGTGAAGAATAGTCAATTATTTAAAAAGTCAATCCAACCACATTTAAGGAAACAAATGCAACCTGCACAAGTTGCCACAGATAACAAATACTAGATCAATTGGCAATCCAACAAACAAAAGTCTGTATTCAAGGGTAAAGTGAAACTCTAACATTTTCTATAAAAATGCAAAATACGAAGATATGTTAGGTTGTACAGCCTAAAAAGTTGGAACAATGGCAGCTAAACTTGCACATGCCATGCTACAGTTAGGTAAGGAATAACAGGAGAAAAAACAAGAAGCATACCTTAAGTTCAAAAGAAGCTTTTTCTGCAACCACAATGAATCTCATCCGTGCAGATAAAATTAAGAAGCCTCAAACCATTTATACATCATCGCACTCTTCCTTTAATACGTTCAATAGTAACGGAAAACCTGCCATATAATTATGTGGAGGGAACAAATGATATCAATTTTCCTGAAAGTCAGATGAAGTAGAAAAAGTAGTTATCCTAAAGATATACCAACCCATTGCTCCAAAAGATAACTGGACAGCATGACTTTCAGCTACAACTTCCTGAAGCTCAGCCATGTCACTCCTCCTATCGTCAGCAAGGACACCATTGCTAATGTGATCCAGCAAGCGCTCGACATAACTGTAACATAAGCATGAATTATGATGTCAATAAATATTAATAATGGAAGCATGTTAAAAAATACAATATAAACTACCTAATGCGATGATTAAAAAATACATATAAAAGTTTCACGGAGATGGAATCTTTGAGTTCATTTCTTCAGAGGAAGCAGTTGCTAAGTGCATATTATTACAGATGCATACTCATACCAAACCGTCTAATACAAGTTTTTGTGATTATTACATAATTTATAAGTAAAACAAAACTGCTACACACCCTTCCTTTGTTAGACCTATTTCCTCAGTAGACAAATATTTTCAGCAGCTAACCAACAATTACTAAAATCAAGATTATAGTTTGTTCAGAGATAAAATATGGAATAAATTTTGCCATTTCGCTCATTTTTAGGGAGGTGGAATTTTTCATTATTGTGCCTGTAGAGAGCATTGAAGCAGGAAAAAGATTACCTATCTCGTTTGAACCTGAATTCTCATTTCCAAAAACACGCCCAACAACACCCTGCATGAAAAACAATTCAAATCATCGAACGAAAAAAGGTAAGATGAGAAATATAGAATAAAAGGAGAAGATTTACATCCATAAGATCATCAGCAATCTAAACAAACCAGGCTTACATTTCAAAAGCTAACCTTACATTAAAACCTGATCAGTACAAAATGAACAGTGTTCACAGTAACCATTTCAGTTGGGCATTTCTCGGATCAGTTACAGCACAACCTCGGGAAATCACCAATGGCAAAAAATGAAAACCTAGCCGCTGCGGAAGTTCTCCGGACGAGCAAGTTTCCAATCACAAACGTCTATATCACACTCTACCCACAGAAATCACACAAAATTTTAATTAGATCCCTCCCGAAAGATCAAAGAAAGAAAAATTAAAGAACTGAGACTGACCTGAAAAAACAGGCCGTAATAATCGAAATCACAAAACATAATGAAGGAAAGGAAAAGTTTACCTGATTCTTTTCTCTTCCTGTAGCCACGACATGCTTTTTTATTATCCCACAAAAGTGGGCCTAACTGATTCTTGGGCCAAACGTATGCAATTTCGAATTTGGCCCCTGTGAAAAATCCCCCTATCGGCGTATGTTTGTTTTCTGTTAGCACCAAAGTACTCCAAAAATGCTGAAACAAACTCAAATTTCAATATCGGAGTATTTGTGCGATAAATGTGTGGATAAATAGAAAAACACAATACTGCAAATAAAACGAATGCATTTTTAGGAAATACGAATATGCACATCGTTCTATTTATCATCAACTATAATGAACTACGGAGAAACACATTTGGACCCTCATGCAATTAGAATATCTGAGATGCATTATTTATCGTGACACCCCCAAAACCATCCGGGATAATATAACGCCGCGGGTCCCGCTTCAGAACTCACCAGGCTAAAATCCATTTAAAAAAATTTAAAAACGCCAAAAGGCCGATGACGGTGATATTTTAAAGACTTAAATATAGTCCTCAAATACCGTCACAAAATACCAGTTGAATATACAAGGCGAAATGCCAATCTCGACAGTTTCAAAATATACGTTGAGCCACCACTTAAACGTACTGACAAAAATAGTTTAGGAAAAGGGGTTCAACGGAATAACCCAAGTTCGCAAAATGCCAAAAGGCCATTTAAGTTAATCAAGAGTTGGTAAAAATACCGGAAATCTATTTTTAAATATACACACGCAGCGGATAAGAACACAGTTCAAAATACACATTTGCAGCGGAAATAAAACAACCAGGAAGAATATTCAATTCTCCAAAACATGCCACAGTCAGTATCACCCGGGAAGCTCATCTTTTCACGACTGCTACTCGCTCGATCTCCGAGTACCTAAAATAAAGTCCACGACGGGGTCAACCACAATACTCAACAATGATATCGATCACATCATCATAAATAATTACATACACATGTAATAATACTGTAAGAATACTACCAACGTAATCTTACCGTCATAACCTTACCGATCCATAGCAATCCTTACCATAATCCACATTTCGCATTCTCAAATGACGAAATGAACTTAACAACAAACATTTGTACTGTAATCAAACAATACCAAGAATCCTCAAAACATCATCATAACTCATAAGCGTGAACTGGTTCATCCGTGCCAAATCCTATCCGTCGGATCTGCACCGTCAAATCTCAATCTGGATATAAAAACGAATATAACACAATATATCTGTAGATCAACTACCACAAGACAAATATAACAAGTCCTGAAACATCGACGTGCGGTCCGAATGCTCACACGATCAGTAACCAGATCAACCAAAACATCGATCGAGAATACCATCGACATGATAACTCCAATACAACTAACAAAGGATCAACGATAACCGAGAATACCATCAACATGATAAAATACGACACGATCAACAGAGGATCAACAATAACCGAGAATACCCTCAACAAGGTAAACTCCAAACGATCAACAAAGGATCAACAACGACCGACAATACCATAAATAAGGTAAACTCCAAACGATCAACAAAGGATCAACAACGACCAAGAATACCATCAACAAGGTAAACTCCAAATGATCAACAATAATGGATCTCGAAGAAATAACCCCGACTGTCGAACATACCCCTTAGGCGTATGAACAACCAGTCGCAAACCGTCGAACATACCCAACCATAAATGGAGGATGAACAACCAAACAATATGGCTCAAAGATGGACCTCATAGTATGCCCGATCCGGAAATGTGTCCGTGCACATGTCCACCCCGTATACGGAATCCAGGATATACGTGGGACATGTACCTAATTAGCCTCACGAACTACGTCTCGTGTGCACGGTTCAATGTGGAAATATCAACACATAACCATAGTGTGCCCAGCTAAAAATCCTACACAATAACCAATCGGAACACAGATATGACTCCAGATATGTCACGATGCAACATGACAACGAAACTCAGAAAATCACATATCCAATGAGGATCAAAGACTCACCGAAGTGAACAACAGCACACTGACAAAGAAAA
The DNA here is from genome assembly GCA_033398695.1 of Orobanche coerulescens. Classification (NCBI taxonomy): domain Eukaryota; kingdom Viridiplantae; phylum Streptophyta; class Magnoliopsida; order Lamiales; family Orobanchaceae; genus Orobanche; species Orobanche coerulescens. Next base: position 86,987,414 of record CM065815.1, on the reverse strand, counting down.
GTCGACACGACTAATCAATATCCAAAACATCAATCCTGAGATCATCATCCCCAAATGAATGATCAACACGATCTACGATCTCAATACATCAGTCCTAGAATCTGTAATATCCGCAATTTCGGATTCCGGTAATTTTCGTTTTTCGGCAGAAGTCCATTTTGATGACTCGCTCATGACCGTATCGTCATTCTGAGAATGATTAATTCTGCACTTTTTGTCATCCGAGTTCATTTCGGTATCGTTTTGTTGAGTTTCGTGTTCTTAAGCGGCTTTTCCGCACTTGAGTTCGATTCTTGCGAATCTCATCCGAAACTGTTGTTTCGAGTTTCTCGTAAGTTCATTTAATATTATTATTCATGTTGCGAGCTTTGGTTTGGTGTTTCGATCGTGTATCGTGTATTTCAGACGTTTTGGGCCATTTTCGTAATTTCCCAAAGTTTAGGGTAATTACTTCCGTTGTCGAATTTTGAGCCTTCGGCTGGTCGGAATCGTGTGTTCTCTTAGCGCTTGGATTCGTTTCTGTGAGTACTTTGTAACCGTATTTCGATTCATATTCAGGTTCGGGTTTCGGGGTCGTTCGGACCGTCGGAGTAGCCACGGCCGCACTTTGTGGAGCAGGTACTGGCCTGGCCGAGTTACGGCCGTAAGGTGCCGGTTACGGCTGTAAGGGATCAGCAAGCATGTCCTGACGAATGCCGGTTACGGCCGTAAGGACCGAGAGTTACGGCCGTACGGGCGTCAGGCAGCTTCCGGACGAATGCCGGTTACGGCCGTAAGGGTCGAGAGTTACGGCCGTATGGGCACCAGGCAGCTTCCGGACGGATGCCGGTTATGGATGTAAAGCTCTTCCGGTTACGGCCGTAACCCTGTCGGCCATATATAGGCTGTGACCGGTCAGACCTCATTTTTATCACATTTCTTCACCCGGGTGGCGGTTGGCGACGGGAAAAATCAGGGAGTGGAGTTTTTGGTCGATTCCACTCGATTTCTAAGTGTTTTTAAGGAATCTTGTCGATTATATCAACATCAAATCCTTGTTCTTCGTCGGATCGAGGTAATTTCTTGAAATCTCCTAGAATTTGATTTTCGGGATTTCTTCTTGATTTTCATTGTTCAACCGAATTTGATGAATCGGGTGGTGCTAGTGAACATTATTAATCGTGTTCTATGGATTGTATATCCATATATTCGATTCGTTCAACTCGATTGATGATTCTTAGGTTCTTGAGGAACTTTGAACATTTAGTGTTCGATTAAATGTCTCAAAGAGTTTCTTTCGGTCGTTGTGTTAATTTCGATTGAAATTGTGTTATTGAATGAATTGTATTTCATTCAAGGTTGTTCGAGTACTTGTGTTTATCGGAGGACGCCGTTCGTTGTTTGTGGAAGGATTTCATCACCTTCGGTTGAGGCAAGTTTTATACTTGTACTAGTCAATGAGATTAATGCTATCATATATATGTATGAATGTGTTGTATCATTCTGAGACTTAGTCTCTTCATGAGTTCATTGATATTAAGGGATCGTTTGATACGATACTCTTCGGCAATTATGCCAAATATTTATTATTGTTCATTAATGGCCGGTTCAAGGCATTGGGGTACTCGTTGTTAATGTTATTGTCGATAGCCGGTTCGCGGTATCGATGTATCTGTTAGATTGGTACCGCCACTAGAAGGGGGGTTGAATAGTGCGGATAAGAGTATTGTACTCTTTTTGTGCGGAAGCAAAAATATCGGAGTAATAAAAGTGCGGAAAAGAAAGAACACAAGAAATTGTTCGAGAGGTTCGGCTATTAAGAAAAGTCCCCTACCTAGTTTTATCGACTAGGACTTTTCTTAGAACTTAGAATTGCACTTTCTAGTTTAGTGCCAACTTCTTACAACTTCTTGATTTCCGGGCTCAAGAACAACCTCACTAAAACACTCTTGTTTTTCTGGGTACAAGATAACCTTTACACAAAAAAAATGCGAGTAGGAACTCGACTTTCACGATATATCGCTCTTTGATACAAGAATGAAGATTGGAAATTATAGAACAAAACTTCTTGTATCACAATCTAGAATAAGTATATCTCTCAAAATGTTTGCTTGATATTGCTTGAATATGCTAGTAGGCTCAGAATGCTTGTGTATCTTCAATCTCCATGAAGTGGGCTATTTATAGCCTTCTTGAACTCATATTCCCGTTGGAACAGTTTAACTGATTATGTACGTTACGTGCTGATGGTTACGTACGTTATGAACGTTACGTACGTTATGTGCTACGAATAGCGGCCGTAACGAACAGTGAAGAACTGGTCCAGTGAGATATGAGAATATACGTTACGTACGTTATGAACTGCATGGTTGCGTACGTAATATTCCGGTCAGAGATCCGTTGAGTGTAATACCCGAGATTTCTGATATGTATTTGGAACTTGTGATATTGTAATTGTTGCACTTTGATCTGAGTATTATTCTCCGTATTTCATAATCCGGTGTTGTTGAGCGTATGATTTCATGAATGTGATTTAAAAATTGTGATTCTGCGCATGTAGCGCACGCTATCATCTAAGTGTAGCGTACGCTAACTTGGATCCATAGCGCACGCTACGAAGGAACCTTAGCGCACGCTATACGTGGTCAATATGATTGAGACGTGTTGGTAAGTGAGATCAGGTCGGGGATCTTGGTCGGATTGTGTCGGGATGAACCTGGACGACTTTCGGGAAAAAGCCAAGTCAACGCGTTAGCGCACGCTACTCACATGAGGGTAGCGCACGCTAAAGGCTGAGTACAGTGAAATCAGTAAGTTTCAAATAGCCGTTAGTGCACGCTATGATTATGGACTAGCGTGCGCTAATAACCATTTTTTATAAATAGGACAGCATCCCTTTTCGTATTTTCAGTCTTTTCACTTCCCTCATCCGAATCCTTATACTTAGAGAATTACTCTCTTCATCCTAAACACTTAATATCAGCATCCTGGCTCGTGTTGAAGATTGTAGATCATTGGGGATTGGTGTTCAAGCCTTCGACGTTGGATTGCTTCGAATTCCTCCTTGTTCTTCACTACTTTGAGGTAGGTGATTCTTCACCAATACTAAGTACTAGTATGAAGGACGTTTTGATCATGATTATCTAGTTAGTTAAATTCGTTAGTAGTCGAACATCATGTGTTAGAAGGATATTTTTTGACGTTTCCGCACTTATTCATCGTATAAACCATTGAACCTTTTTAGTATATGGACTCTTAAGCATATTCATGTATCTTCAAAACCAATTATGACCAGTATATGGAGATTACCTAGTTCTTATGTTTTACGTAAGGAATCATATGTTTTGGGACTTGGAATGAACTGAACTTAGAATATTTTCTTGAAGATCAAGATGAATTATGCTGTAGTAATGATGATACGTATCCTTGTGTCTCGTAGTCATTTAATCCATAAAGATCTTTCATAAACCGTATGAGCATGATATGCACGGAGTTGGCATGTATTAACACTGAGGATTTCATGAGTTTTCTTGACCTTTAGCTCAAGTTTTTACCCAGTAGTGACTACCATGCACGGTTAGCGCACGCTAAGATGTATATATTAACGTGCGTTATCGGGAATGAGTAACGTACGCTACGTTGGGTACGTAACGTACGTTATGTCATCGAGCGAGGGCCTACTGCTCGAGAGAGGATCACAAGATACGGCTAGCGCACGCTAAACTTGGTCATTTGCGTACGTTAACGGGCAGGCTTAGTGCACGTTACGTATAATACGTAGCGCGCGCTAAGTAGTTCAGGCAGAATTCATTTTTAGAGCTTGCGGCCGTAAACCGGATTGTTAGACGTTCGTACGACTTGAGAGGAATTCTTTATTATTTCTTAGGTCCGAGCCTTGCATAGGGGACGATCGAGGGGCGGTGGCATACGGACGCGTGTCATTTGTTGGAGTATTTCATTCTTGCCATTTTCGAGGCAAGTATCATATGTTGAGTTTGATTTTGGAACTTTGATCATGCATATGATTCTGTTCATGTTGTCGAATATGAGATTTATTTCTTTAATTTCTCGTGGTATTCATTGTTAATTGTTCGTATTGATAAACATATTGAAATGCATATATGTATGCATAATTGATTGGTTTATGATATAAATGATCCGAGGGGGGTCATGAGGATCTATGCTGAGGGCGCTGGATCGAATGTCCACCATGCGTTGGTCCGACGGGATCATTATGGGGATCTATACCAAGGGCGCTGGATCGCTGGATTACCCTGTATTGTGTTGATGGAATCGTGAGGATTCACATCGTTGGATTCCGATGACGGGATTCCGTTTTGCATGTTTTATGATGCACTCATGATTTATGTATTATGATACTTGTACTAGCATTGTTTTGCTAACCCCTTCGGGGGTGGACATTGTTTTGATGTTCAGGTAGCCGAGGAGCGGGGAAGCAACCACAGTACCGACAGGACGATGAAATGGCTCAGTGATGTGGTTGATGTTTATTGTTATTGTGATTTGTCTTCTTGGTTCATTTAGTACTCGAGTACGTATGTTTTAATAATGTCATTTTCGATATGGTTGTATAAGTTAACTCATTGGATCAGTTGAACCAAATCTGTATTTTGAACTTCAGTTGTACGATTGGATTATATTTACATTTCTTTTAAATTAGCCTTGTAAATCCTTACTTAAAGGGTTTACGGCGCTGTAATTATTTCGAATATTTTGGGGGTGTTACAGAATATGGTATCAGAGCTAAGATTCATGGATATCTTGGCAGTCGGGTTAGTTGGGTCTGTTTACGTTATTTGATTATTGGTCGTTTGTAACACCATTGCTGAGCCAGCATCGTCGTGTGGACCGTGGTTGTAAGTTTCCTAATCTCAAATACTACCGTTTTATTTAATTCATGTTTTGTGAACATTGATGGACTTACTTTTAGAAAGATTTACAGTATGTTGAGGGGAGGTCGTGGACGCGGACGCGGTCGTGGACGCGGACGTGGAAATGCGAGACAAGAAGATTCGGTGTCTACCCCAGAAATAATCGCTAGCCGAACGGATTCCCATTCCGGGGGACAACAGGGATCAGCAAATAATAATGCAGATCCTAACGTGCCGGGAGTGCTTCAGCAGGTGGTTGCTCAGATAAACCAGTTTGCTCAAGTTGTGGATCGCATGCAGACGGCGATGGGACAGTAGCATAACGTGGATAATCGGGGAGATAAATGGCTTACTGAGGTGATCAAATTGCATCCTCCGAAATTTGACGGTTCTGCTGAGATGCTTTCTTGGGATCACTGGCTGAAGGAGTTAGAGAAGATTTTTGCGGGGATTAACTGTCCCAACGACAGAAAGGTTCCGGTCGCCCAGTATCTTCTGACGGGGGAGGCTTTCAACTGGTGGGAGGCCATTCGACCTGAGGAGCATAATGTCGACTGGACGGAGTTCAAATTAATGATGAAAGCGCAGTATTGTCCTCGCCCAGTTAGAGAGGCCCGAGTCCGGGAGTTTTTCTCACCACAAAATTCAGAAGCATCTGTGACAGACGTGATTAAGGCCTTTAATCACCAGCTGACTTATGTGCGCCACTTGGTCAGGACCGAGGCGGAGAGGATTTTTCATTTCGACATGCGAATGAAGCCGGAAATTCAGCAGTATATGTCCTGGTTTGAATGTACCACCTTGTGACAGTATCAGGACAAAGCACTCGCCTATGATATGAAAGAGGCAGCAGTAGAGAAATCAACGGAAGCAAAGAAGCAGAAAGTGGCTGGCAACTTCACGGAGAATAAGAGTAGTGGGCCTCGCAGGGGCCAGTCCTCTTTTCATTCATCCAGGAGGCCTCGCATCCTTCTCGAGTGGAAAGAAGTTACAGGCGGCACCAATCGCTGACGCAGGGAAGAAATGTTATAACTGTGGCAAAGCGGGGCATGTTCGACGTGACTGTTTCGCGCCTGCTGTGACCTGTTTCGAGTGTGGACAGGAAGGGCATCGCGCAACATTTTGTGGGAATGCGACTCGATCTTTTGGCACTCGCACTCCTGTACCAGTTCCGAAGGACACTAGTGTAAACCAGACGCAGCAAAGTGGTTTCCAGCAGCAGAATGTTGGGAAAAGAGAAGCATCTAGCGCTGGGTCCGTCCCTCCACGTATTTACGAAATGAAGAAGTTAGACGATCAGAACACAGCTGTTGCATCAGGTACGATTCAGATCCTTTTGCAACCAGTTAGTGTCTTATTCGATTCAGGAGCTACGCATTCTTTTATATCTTTGAACTGTGTTAATCGTTTGAAAATCTCGTGCTTGTATGATTGTGAACCTTATGTTGTGGGTTTACCGAGCGGAGAGAAAATTGTGGGAACCCTAGAAGCTAGAGATTTTCCAGTGTCTATAGGAGGGAGAGATTGGCCATCGAATCTTATTGTAGTTGACATCTACGGTGACGATTTAATTCTCGGAGACGATTGGCTCAACTGTTATGGAGCTATTCTGAATTACCGAAAGAGAGTCATATCTATCATTGCTGATGACGGATCTGAACACTTATTCCGAGGATGGAGATCGGGAAGCTCGGGAAAATTGATCAAAGCAATGAAAGCCGTGAAATTACTGAAGCAGGGATGTCATGGACTTTGGTGCTATGCCATGAGGAAAGAGGAAGGAGTAGAGCTCTCATCTATTCCAGTTGTGAATGAATTCTCCGATGTATTTCCTGACGAACTACCTGGGTTACCTCCACAGAGAGAGGTGGAATTCACTATCGAATTAGAGCCTGGAGCAGCTCCTATTTCCAGAGCACCATACCGCATGACGCCAACCGAGATGTATGAGTTAAAGAAGCAACTGGAGGAATTATTACAGAAGGGTTATATTCAACCTAGCGTTTCTCCTTGGGGAGCGCCCGTTCTCTTTGTCCGGAAGAAAGACGGATCCCTCCGACTATGTATTGATTACAGGGAGCTCAACAAAGTGACAATCAAGAATAAGTATCCTATAACTCGGATCGACGACTTGTTTGATCAACTGCAAGGGGCAAGGGTATTCTCGAAGATTGACTTGCGATCAGGATACCATCAGTTGAGAATTAAGGAATCGGATATACTAAAGTCTGCTTTCAGGTCCCGGTACGGGCATTATGAATTTGTAGTGATGCCATTTGGACTTACAAATGCTCCTGCGGTATTCATGCAATTGATGAATCGGGTATTCTTAGAATACTTGGATAAATTTGTGGTTGTCTTCATTGAAGACATCTTGATATATTCGAAGGACACAGAGGAGCATGCCGAACATTTGCGTGTGGTTTTGAGAACCTTGAGGAAGGAACAGTTGTATGCAAAGCTTTCCAAATGCGAGTTCTGGCTTAGGGAAGTAACTTTCCTTGGGCATGTGATATCAGCTGACGGAGTGCAGGTGGACCCGAAGAAAGTCGAAGCAATCTTGGAATGCGAAGCTCCTAATAACGTGAAGGAAGTCCGAATTTTCTTAGGACTTGCTGGATATTATCGCCGTTTTGTAGAGGGATTTTCCAAAATTGCTCGTCCGCTCACTCAGCTATTACAGAAAACTCAAAAGTTCACGTGGGATGAGAGATGCCAGGCTGGTTTTGACGAACTTAAGAGGAGACTGACGACAGCACCTATATTAGCGTTACCAGAGGGAACTGATGGATTCATGGTATACAACGACGCTTCAAATCGAGTGCAGGATGTGTGTTGATGCAAAAGGATAAGGTGATTGCTTATGCTTCTCGGCGGTGAAATCGTACGAGGTTAATTACCCGAATCATTATATGGAGATAGAAGCTGTAGTCTTTGCATTGAAAATTTGGAGACATTATTTGTACGGCACTCATTGTCAGATCTTTACAGATCATAAGAGCCTCAAGTACATTTTCAGCCAGAAAGAATTAAACATGAGGCAGAGAAGGTGGCTGGAATTGATCAAGGATTACGACTTGGAGATTCTCTACCATCCGGGTAAAGCAAACGTAGTAGCCGATGCTTTGAGCCATAAACCTGTTTCTCTTCGAGTGTTGGAAGCACTTACATCCCAAACCAGCATTCAACGGGAACTGATCCGCGAAGGGATTGAAGTATGGGCACCAGGAATCCAAGGGCAACTATATGTGATGGAACTGACTTCATCACTAGTCGAGGAGATCAAATCTAAGCAGTTGAACGATTCCCTGATCCTTCGGTTATGTGACGAAGTAAAGAAAGGAAAAGCCCCAGGATTCGTGATACAGGATGATGGAGTTCTGAGATTTCAAAGTCGACTTTGCATTCCCGATGATGATGATTTGAGACGGGCAATTCTGAAGGAAGCTCATAGCGCACCTTATTCTATTCACCCGGGCAGCAGTAAGATGTATAAGGATCTAAAACAAAACTTCTGGTGGGGGAATATGAAGAAGGACGTAGCAGAGTACGTTTCGAAGTGTTTGACTTGTCAGCAGGTTAAGATTGAACATCAGCGACCTGCCGGAATGTTAAATCCGCTTCTGGTCCCTGAGTGGAAGTGGGAGGATATCTCGATGGATTTCATCACCAATATGCCAAGGACCAAAATGGGAATGAACATGATTTGGGTTATAGTTGATCGACTAACCAAGTCGGCTCATTAACTAGGAATTAAAGATACTTGGGGACCCGAGAGATTGGCACGAGTATTCATTGCAGAGGTAGTCAGATTGCATGGGACACCGAAGACCATTATTTCAGATCGAGATGGTCGCTTCGTGTCGCACTTCTGGAAGGCAGTTCATAGGGCTTTGAGGACTGAGCTCAACTTTAGCACGTCTTATTATCCCCAAAAGGACGGTCAGTCCGAAAGGACTATACAAACAGTAGAAGACATGCTTAGAGCTTGTGCCTTAGATTGGTCGACTGATTGGGAAGTTCATTTGCCCGTTGATTGGATTCACCTACAATAATAGTTGACATGCTTCTATTAAGATGGCACCATTTGAAGCTTTGTACGGGAGAAGATGCCGATCACCCCTGTGCTGGGATGATTCTTCGGATTTGATCGGGACGGAACCGGAATTGATAGTTCAGACTCAAGAGAAGATAGCTTTGATTCGAGAGAGATTGTTGACTGCCCAGAGTCGACAGAAGTCTTATACAGACGTACGTCGTCGCCCTCTAGAGTTCGACGTTGGGGACCATATACTATTGAAGGTGTCTCCTACACGAGGGATTTTCCGTTTTGGGAGAAAAGGTAAGCTAAGTCCGAGATATATCGGGCCATTTGAGGTCCTCGAGAGAGTTGGGGATTTAGCATACAGGTTGGCCTTACCGCCATCGCTGAGTCACGTTCACAGTGTGTTTCACGTATCCCAATTACGGAAGTATGTAGCAAACCCCAGTCACGTCATTGATTTCGACGAGATTGAGATAGCTAATGATGGCACCTTCGAAGAGAGACCAATCAAGATACTTGAGAGTCGGATCAAACAATTGAGGAATAAACCAATACACTTGGTTAAAGTACAATGGTCACGACATGGAGCTGAAGAGGCCACTTGGGAAACAGAGGACAGTATGAAGGCAAGATATCCAGAGTTGTTTTCATCTTAAGTTTCGGGACGAAACTTCTTTTTAGGGAGGAAGGATGTAATACCCGAGATTTCTGATATGTATTTGGAACTTGTGATATTGTAATTGTTGCACTTTGATCTGAGTGTTATTCTCCGTATTTCATAATCCGGTGTTGTTGAGCGTATGATTTCATGAATGTGATTTAAAAATTGTGATTCTGCGCATGTAGCGCACGCTATCATCTAAGTGTAGCGTACGCTAACTTGGATCCATAGCGCACGCTATGAAGCAACCTTAGCGCACGCTATACGTGGTCAATATGATTGAGACGTGTTGGTAGGTGAGATCAGGCCAGGGATCTTGGTCGGATTGTGTCGGGATGAACCTGGACGACTTTCGGGAAAAAGCCAAGTCAACGCGTTAACGCACGCTACTCACATGAGGGTAGCGCACGCTAAAGGCTGAGTACAGTGAAATCAGTAAGTTTCAAATAGCCGTTAGCGCACGCAATGATTATGGACTAGCGCGCGCTAATAACCATTTTCTATAAATAGGACAGCATCCCTTTTCGTATTTTCAGTCTTTTCACTTCCCTCATCCGAATCCTTATACTTAGAGAATTACTCTCTTCATCCTAAACACTTAATATCAGCATCCTAGCTCGTGTTGAAGATTGTAGATCATTGGGGATTGGTGTTCAAGCCTTCGACGTTGGATTGCTTCGAATTCCTCCTTGTTCTTCACTACTTTGAGGTAGGTGATTCTTCACCAATACTAAGTACTAGTATGAAGGACGTTTTGATCATGATTATCTAGTCAGTTAAATTCGTTAGTAGTCGAACATCATGTGTTAGAAGGATATTTTTTGACGTTTCGGCACTTATTCATCGTATAAACCATTGAACCTTTTTAGTATATGGACTCTTAAGCATATTCATGTATCTTCAAAACCAATTATGACCAGTATATGGAGATTACCTAGTTCTTATGTTTTACGTAAGGAATCATATGTTTTGGGACTTGGAATGAACTGAACTTAGAATATTTTCTTGAAGATCAAGATGAATTATGGTGTAGTAATGATGATACGTATCCTTGTGTCTCGTAGTCATTTAATCCATAAAGATCTTTCATAAACCGTATGAGCATGATATGCACGGAGTTGGCATGTATTAACACTGAGGATTTCATGAGTTTTCTTCACCTTTAGCTCAAGTTTTTACCCAGTAGTGACTACCATGCACGGTTAGCGCACGCTAAGATGTATATTAACGTGTGCTATCGGGAATGAGTAACGTACGCTACGTTGGGTACGTAACGTACGTTATGTCATCAGGCAGGGCAGTCGGCTGTTCAGAGAGGACTGTCAGTACACAGCTAGCGCACGCTAAACTTGGTCATTTGCGTACGTTAACGGGCAGGCTTAGCGCACGTTACGTATAATACGTAGCGCGCGCTAAGTAGTTCAGGCAGAATTCATTTTTAGAGCTTGCGGCCGTAAACCGGATTGTTAGACGTTCGTACGACTTGAGAGGAATTCTTTATTATTTCTTAGGTCCGAGCCTTGCATAGGGGACGATCGAGGGGCGGTGGCATACGGACGCGTGTCATTTGTTGGAGTATTTCATTCTTGCCATTTTCGAGGCAAGTATCATATGTTGAGTTTGATTTTAGAACTTTGATCATGCATATGGTTCTGTTCATGTTGTCGAATATGAGATTTATTTCTTTAATTTCTCGTGGTATTCGTTGTTAATTGTTCGTATTGATAAATATATTGAAATGCATATATGTATGCATAATTGATTGGTTTATGATATAAATGATCCGAGGGGGTCATGAGGATCTATGCTGAGGGCGCTGGATCGAATGTCCACCATGCGTTGGTCCGACGGGATCATCATGGGGATCTATGCTGAGGGCGCTGGATCGCTGGACGGGTTTTCCACCATGCGTTGGTCCGACGGGATCATCATGGGGATCTATACCAAGGGCGCTGGATCGCTGGATTACCCTGTATTGTGTTGATGGAATCGTGAGGATTCACATCGTTGGATTCCGATGACGGAAGTCCGTTTTGCATGTTTTATGATGCACTGATGATTTATGTATTATGATACTTGTACTAGCATTGTTTTGCTAACCCCTTCGGGGGTGGACATTGTTTTGATGTTCAGGTAGCCGAGGAGCGGGGAAGCAACCACAGTACCGAGAGGACGATGAAATGGCTCAGTGATGTGGTTGATGTTTATTGTTATTGTGATTTGTCTTCTTGGTTCATTTAGTACTCGAGTACGTATGTTTTAATAATGTCATTTTCGATATGGTTGTATAAGTTAACTCATTGGATCAGTTGAACCAAATCTGTAATTTGAACTTCAGTTGTACGATTGGATTATATTTACATTTCTTTTAAATTAGCCTTGTAAATCCTTACTTAAAGGGTTTACGGCGCTGTAATTATTCCGAATATCTCGGGGTGTTACAGAATATGGTATCAGAGCTAAGATTCATGGATATCTTGGCAGTCGGGTTAGTTGGGTCTGTTTACGTTATTTGATTATTGGTCGTTTGTAACATCACTGCTGAGCCAGCATCGTCGTGTGCACCGTGGTTGTAAGTTTCCTAATCTCAAATACTACCGTTTTATTTAATTCATGTTTTGTGAACATTGATGGACTTACTTTTAGAAAGATTGCCCTGGATATTGAGTAATGTGTTTACAGTATGTTGAGGGGAGGTCTTGGACGCGGACGCGGACGTGGAAATGCGAGACAAGAAGATTCGGTGTCTACCCCAGAAATAACCGCTAGCCGAACGGATTCCCATTCCGGGGGACAACAGGGATCAGCAAATAATAATGCAGATCCTAACGTGCCGGGAGTGCTTCACAGTGGTTGCTCGATAAACCGGTTTGCTCAAGTTGTGGATCGCATGCGACGGCGATGGGACAAAGGATAACGTGGATAATCGGGAGATAAATGGCTTATCGAGGTGATCAAATTGCATCCTCCGAAATTTGAGTTCTCACGAGACGCTTTCTTGGGATCACCGGGTGAAGGAGTTAGAGAAGATTTTTGCGGGATTAATCGTCCCAATGACAGAAGGTTCGGTCGCCCAAGATCTTCTCGACGGGGAGGCTTTCGGTGGGAGGCCATTCGACACGAGGAGCATAATGTCGGCGGACGGAGTTCAAATTAATGATGGAAGCGCAGATTGTCCTCGCCCGCTAGAGAGGCCCGAGTCCGGAGTTTTTCTCACCACAAAATTGAAGCATACGTGATGACGTGATTAAGACCTTTAATCACCAGCTGACTTATGTGCGCCACTTGGTCAGGACCGAGGCGGAGAGGATTTTTCATTTCGACATGCGAATGAAGCCGGAAATTCAGCAATATATGTCCGGATTTTAATGTACCACCTTGCGACAGTATCAGGACAAGGCGCTGGCCTATGATATGAAAGAGGCGGCAGTAGAGAAATAAACGGAAGCAAAGAAGCAGAAAGTGGCTGGCAACTTCACGGAGAATAAGAGTAGTGGGCCTCGCAGGGGCCAGTCCTCTTTTCATTCATCCAGGAGGCCTCCGCATCCTTCTCGAGGTGGAAAGAAGTTCCGGGCAGCACAAACCGTTTCAGACGCAGGGAAGAAATGTTATAACTGTGGCAAAGCGGGGCATGTTCGACGTGGATCAAGCTTCGCGCCATCGTGACTGTTTCGAGTGTGGACAGGAAGGGTATCGCGCAACATTTTGTGGGAATGCGACTCGATCTTTTGGCACTCGCACTCTTGTACCAGTTCCGAAGGACACTAGTGTAAACCAGACGCAGCAAAGTGGTTTCCAGCAGCAGAATGTTGGGAAAAGAGAAGCATCTAGCGCTGGGTCCGTGATAAGTGTCAGTTTTGTACACTTATCCATGGTTTGTATCGATAAAATTCACCCATAATTGAGCTATTCTACTCGTTTTTTGCTTTTAATTTATTAGTTTTAATAATTTTATTTTTATCGGATGATGATCGGATTAAATAACTGAATTACTCAAGAAACAACATGTTTAATAAATATTCTATTTATTGAATTTTGATATATTCATGTTGTAGGGCTTTCCGAGACGAATTCGCAATCTTTCGGATTCAAAATCGAGTTATATATCAAAAGTTATCATCAGAAGAAGATCTGGGCAAAAACGCAAAGTCCGAGGAATTCGGGCTAAAACGTAACTATCAAAGCTTCAAATGAGCAAATTTACGAACGTTACGGTACGGCCGATCGGGGTTACGGCCGTAAGTCACCCTAGTTACGGCCGTAACTCCTGAATGTTACGGCCGTAACTCTTGACAAATTGCTATGATTTGTCTAATTTTTTATACTTTTTGTGTATTATTGAGGGGATGGCTGGTATTGATCCGATATAATGTAATAATGCTGGAGTTTTGGAACTATTAGATGACTTTAGGTGTATAAATAGACCCCTTAGATCCTTCATCATTCACCATTCATCTTATAATTTTCCATTTTTTGTAAACTTTTCATTTTGTGTGAAGAACACACTTGTGTTCTTGAGTGATCTTTGTAAGTGTGGTATAGTATATGTTGTTCAGAGAGTTTATTGCTTCTATCTCCTTTATCTACTAAGGGAGTTAGGATCAATTCTTTCTCTTGATTCAACTAAACATGACCACCAAAGCTTGTAATATGTGTAATAAACCCTTTATGGGCTAAGTTCCTTAAGTTGGGATTATAAACAAGGTTAGTCATGTTATTTATGTTTGTATAAAAGATCTATTGTGAATTACTTATTATTGTGTGTGATTTTCATTGTTTTAACAATCTTTATTTATTTGGCCAATTAATGAAGATATTTATGGTATTCATATGTTTAGTAATTTTATATGTTTGATTAGATCAAATGATCTTCACTCTAAGTTGTTCTAGGGGATAGAAATATACCCCTAGTCCTTAGATGATTCATTGAGTTATTTTCACAAATCCTAATGCTATGTATTGAAGCCAATCAACATAGAAATATAGTGGATTGATTCAATATGTAAGGGGCGTTTTATAGTTCGAAAGAGAAACCGTCTTTTTAAGGAAAATCGAATCTACACAACATAATAAGTAAATTCATCTTATGATCTCCAATAAATCTTTTATAACTAATGACGAACTAAGTTTGTAATCCCAACTATTTCATTTTATCATTAATCAATCTATTAATATTGCAATCTTTTTATTTCCTTATAATATTAGAACTATTATTGCAACTTCTTTGCAATTATTAAACCAAACTTTTTAATTGTGTGTTTCACTCATCTTAAGTATCTATAAAAATAGACTAATAGTGTATAATTCAAATTATAACAAAACTTCCTTGTGGGATCGATAAACCGGACTCAAAAAGTCCACTTTACTACTTGATACGATATCGCACTTGCGATAGTTACACTAAAAGCGTGTCAAGTTTTGGCGCCGTTGTGGGAAGTATAAGTTATATTTGAAATCTTACATTATAAACTATTTTTGTAGGTACAAATTTCTCGACGTTGTAACTTAGTACTAAATTGTGTTTGTCAGGTCAAGTGGCGGATAACGGTACTCGTGACTATTAAAGTCGGATTTTTGATTTCCCACAACAACCGATATTTGTATATATTTTTTTAATTATTTTCATTGTCTTTTTATTTTTATTTTTTATCATGGATGAAACATTGTTTACAATTGAAAAAGATTTCCCTTTCTAAGCAAAAATGCAATTTTAAAAATTTACAAGACAAGGCTTGAAAGGATGAGGTTGCTTACGAATAAAAGCATACCTTTGACATAAGATTCATTATCGAAGCCAAAGTAAGAATAGAAGGTGAATTCACGAAACACCAACTAGATTTTTACGGGGCTTGGAAAAAGTTCATATGCCAAGAAACGACGAGCAAAGATTCTAGCCGTTTGCTATAAATATGCTAGATGGAACCGTAATGCAAAATGTCGATCTTTAGGAATTCCATCTACAAACAGAGAAGATAAAATTCTCATTAATGATGGTACGAATAAGGAGAATTTAGATAATATCGAAATTTCTCTTGACACGCATCCTAGTGGACTTGTGTATTACGAATTCAATGTTTGTGGAATAAATTCAAACCGAATATGAACAACGTCTTGGGAATCGACGTTAAAAGATCCTGCTTGCCAATTTGTAATAAAATTGGATGGGAAGCTTCTCCGACCGATAGAAGGCGTTTAGGCCGTTTATGAACGTAAAATCGAGGAAGATGTGAGCCACAATCACAACTACCGTATACGCGTAAGTATCTTTTATTTTTGTCGTGTGGTGATATTTTCGAATAAAAATGTGATACGCGATAAAAGCTTTCATTATTCTATTGAGTAGTTGAAGCACAATCAAACGCAATCACAAACTTGTTAAACAATTTTTACCTTCTTTTTCTTCTATAAATAAACTTTCTCTTGGTTTCTTTCATTCATCCCTCAAACTTGCACTTTCTCTGCTTTCTCTAAAAATTTTTTTTTCTTTTCAAAAATGGAGTCATCATCTTCAACAAAAATTTTACACATCTGCATTTTTGGTGGATCTAGTTCTGAAAAGAGGCATGCTTCATCAAGCACCCACAACTTGGGTCGTACCTTAGGAGAAAAATGCATTCATGTAGTTTACGGAGGAGGAAGTCTAGGATTAATGGGACGAGCTGTACGCTATATGGAAGGAGTAAGAGTGTTAGGAGTAATCCCAAAACCTCTGGGCCGAAAGTAAAATCACCGGTCAACTATTGGAGATGAGTTTAGATCTGTGAATATGCAAGATCGCATAACTCACATGATAAATAATTCGTGCCTTTATCGCCTTCCGGTGGTTTTGGCACCCTTGAGGAACTTTTTCATGTGGTTACCAGAGCCCGGCTAAATGTTCATCAAAACCAATAGAGTGCTTAATGTCAATGGTTTCTTTGATGGTTTCTGTCTTTCATCGACTACTCGCCGAAAAGGGCTTTATTTCCGAGCGTGCAAAACGAATCATAGTCGTTGCAACAACACCGAAGAACTAATCAAAAACTCAATGAATTTGTTACTCAACCAGATCCACTCTAGCTAAAATTATGCAGGTAGAAGATTTTACTGTGAGAAAACGAAAAGTGGATTCATTCCTCTCCCTTTGATAACCCATGACGGACCTCTTGTATTTTTACTTTACGTGTGTAATAATCGTGCTAAATGATGGCAGCTTAAGGAGTTTCTTCTTGATCTCTTGACGCGCATCTATTCGCGATTTATGTATTGCTGTAATTTTTATTTCGTGTTTTGCTTTTATAAAAACTTTGATGGCAGCGTAAGGCGACTCTTCGGACTTTCTTGATGCGCATCTAAAAAATTATGTTATACTTACGAGTATATTTTATTTTCTTTTGTGTGTGCCTCGTATATTTATTCTCTTGCAGATTCTAAAAGGCGTTAGGCTCAGACATCAACTTTCTTAACAGGGAGTATTCTGCTTTTCTGCATTGATTTTTATTTTTTATTTTTTATTTTATTTTTAAACTGAGGACAGTTTTATTTTCAAGTTTGGGGGTGGTTTGTTTTAGTATTTTGGTGTGTTGTAATTTTGGTGTGGTTTGTTTAATAATTTTGGTGTGTTTTGATTGATTTGGTTATTTGCCTTAATTTTTTTTATTATATATATATATATATTTATAGTATTTTGATTTTTGAGATTTCTAGATCTGGCGATAACATCAATAAATTAGCTATATACAAACTTCTAAAATCGTTTTAACCGGTAAAAAAAAATTGTATATTCCAAATTTTTTTGAGCCTTAATCTCTCTTTCCAAGCCTTGTAATTATCATATAAAATCGAGTCATTCGTTACCTTGAGAAAAGAAGAATCAATTGGTTGATGAAAATAAAACTGAAATTTACTTAATTTGTGGAGTTTTGATTTTTCATGCTTAACTAAAAATGATTTTCTAAAAAAATTCTATTCCCTAAAAAAAAGGAGTCATTGGTGAAAAGAGCTACACGTTAGCAAATAACGGTGAAAGCTATCACCTAAAAAAATAAATGACGAAAAGGAGAAGTGTTGAGCAAAGAATAAATGCCTAATTTTGGAAGTCTTAAATTTTGCGAAAAATAAAGGACTAACCATTGTTGGTGCGTAGCTGGCGTCTCAGAAAAATTGGTGAAAAGAGCTACACGTAAGCAAATAACGGTGTGAAAGCTATCACCTTTTTACGAAAAAAAAAATGAGATAGAAATTGTGTTAGTGAAAATAGCTACACGTTAGCAAATAACGGTGTGAAAGCTATCACTAAAAGGGATGTAGTTTATGAGCAGATTTGAATTAATTAGCAGCTGAATTTCAATACACTCAATTTTGTAAAAATGACAATATTTGATGACGCCAATGAAATTCTTCTTCATATTGAGTCGAAAAATAAACGAGTGATCGAGAGCAACCATTAAAGGGAGTCGTGTGTATCACGAGTGGGAAAGAAATAATCAACCTTCTGAGGGGAAAACCTTACATTTTGGAATTACAAAATAAAAACCGTGTTTTAACTTCAAAAACATTAGTAGATTTCTTTTGAATCTTGATTCATTTCTATCTACTGTATAAAGCTGGTTGTTGATTATTAATGGCATTTTGATCTCCTTTTCTCTTTTTATATTTTAATTTATGTGTGTATTAATTTTTTTATTTTAGTGATTTTTATTTTTAATTTTGGAGTGTGAATAATAAAGAGTCTTGCTCGGGACTAGCAAGAATTCAAGTTTGGGGGTGTGATAAGTGTCAGTTTTGTACACTTATCCATGGTTTGTATCGATAAAATTTACCCATAATTGAGCTAGTCTACTCGTTTTTTGCTTTTAATTTATTAGTTTTAATAATTTTATTTTTATCGGATGATGATCGGATTAAATAACTGAATTACTCAAGAAACAACATGTTTAATAAATATTCTATTTATTGAATTTTGATATATTCATGTTGTAGGGCTTTCCGAGACGAATTCGGCAGTCTTTCCGGATTCAAAATCAGAGTTATATATCAAAAGTTATCATCCGAAGAAGATCTGGGGCAAAAACGCAAAGTCTGAGGAATTCTGGGCTAAAAACGTAACTATCAAAGCTTCAAATGAGCAAATTTACGAAGCCACGTTACGTCCGTAACATTCAGGGGTTACGGCCGTAAGTCACCCTAGTTACGGCCGTAACTCCTGAATGTTACTAGTAACTCTTGACAGATTGCTATGATTTGTCTAATTTTTATACTTTTGTGTATTATTGAGGGGATGGTGGCATTGATCCGATATAATGTAATAATCTGAGTTTTGGAACTATTAGATGACTTTAGGTGTATAAATAGACCCCTTAGATCCTTCATCATTCACCATTCATCTTATAATTTTCCATTTTTTGTAAACTTTTCATTTTGTGTGAAGAACACACTTGTGTTCTTGAGTGATCTTTGTAAGTGTGGTGTAGTATATGTTGTTCAGAGAGTTTATTGCTTCTATCTCCTTTATCTACTAAGGGAGTTAGGATCAATTCTTTCTCTTGATTCAACTAAACATGACCACCAAAGCTTGTAATATGTGCAATAAACCCTTTATGGGCTAAGTTCCTTAAGTTGGGATTATAAACAAGGTTAGTCATGTTATTTATGTTTGTATAAAAGATCTATTGTGAATTACTTATTATTGTGTGTGATTTTCATTGTTTTAACAATCTTTATTTATTTGGTCAATTAATGAAGATATTTATGGTCTTCATATGTTTCGAAAGAAAATATGTTTGATTAGATCAAATGATCTTAACTCTAAGTTGTTCTAGGGGATAGAAATATACCCCTAGTCCTTAGATGATTCATTGAGTTATTTTCACAAATCCTAATGCTATGTATTGAAGCCAATCAACATAGAAATATAGTGGATTGATTCAATATGTAAGGGGCGTTTTATAGTTCGAAAGAGAAACCGTCTTTTTAAGGAAAATCGAATCTACACAACATAATAAGTAAATTCATCTTATGATCTCCAATACATCTTTTATAACTAATGACGAACTAAGTTTGTAATCCCAACTATTTCATTTTATCATTAATCAATCTATTAATATTGCAATCTTTTTATTTCCTTATAATATTAGAACTATTCTTGCAACTTCTTTGCAATTATTAAACCAAACTTTTTAATTGTGTGTTTCACTCATCTTAAGTATCTATAAAAATAGAATAATAGTGTATAATTCAAATTATAACAAAACTTCCTTGTGGGATCGATAAACCGGACTCAAAAAGTCCACTTTACTACTTGATACGATATCGTGCACTTGCGATAGTTACACTAAAAGCGTGTCAGTCCGTCCCTCCACGTATTTACGAAATGAAGAAGTCAGACGATCAGAACACAGCTGTTGCATCAGGTACGATTCAGATCCTTTTGCAACCAGTTCGTGTCTTATTCGATTCAGGAGCTACGCATTCTTTTATATCTTTAAAGTGTGTTAATCGTTTGAAAATCTCGTGCTTGTATGATTGTGAACCTTATGTTGTGGGTTTACCGAACGGAGAGAAAATTGTGGGAACCCTAGAAGCTAGAGATTTTCCAGTGTCTATAGGAGGGAGAGATTGGCCAGCGAATCTTATTGTAGTTGACATCTACGGTGACGATTTAATTCTCGGAGACGATTGGCTCAACCGTTATGGAGCTATTCTGAATTACCGAAAGAGAGTCATTTCTATCATTGCTGATGACGGATCTGAACACTTATTCCGAGGATGGAGACCGGGAAGCTAGGGAAAATTGATCAAAGCAATGAAAGTCGTGAAATTACTGAAGCAGGGATGTCATGGACTTTGGTGCTATGCCATGAGGAAAGAGGAAGGAGTAGAGTATGGGAGTTTTTGATCAAAGAAATCTCCCCCTTTTTGATGATGACAAAATTTAAGTATGGGAGTTTTTGAAAACATGATTTTAAGGAAGATTTAAAAATAAGGCTCCCCCTGAAAACGAGCACGGGTTATTTCAAAAGATGATTTCAAAAACGAATACATATTTTTCTCCCCCTTTTTGTCATTAACAAAAAATTGAGAGATCCTGCAAGAGAAATCAATGATACGCATAATAATCAATAAAATCCAAAGCAACGAATAACCAAACCAATGCATAGAAACAAAAAATAGTTAATACAAACGAAACATATTCAAAATAAAACACCAATAGAGTTTATGCATGGAAATGAAATGTTTGGTCTAAATAGAAAAAGGGAAACATCATCATAAGAAGGATAGCCCGACTAGTCAAGGTCCGCATCCGGAGGTATCGGCGGTATCCCAAAATGCGTGCAGATGCTTTTGACCATGATTTTGATTTCGCTCATATCTTTCTCGAGCCCATCCATCTGAGAAGCCATCTGAGATGAAGAGGATTCCGAACGAGGTCGGGAGGAACCAAGATGAGATGAAGGACGAGGTCTAGTATGCTCGATCCCCCTAGATGTGATCCTCTCCTCCGGTCTCGGAAGAGCTCCCCCTTCTACAAGCCGATCATCATCCTTGATATACACAAAGTATACCCATCCACGATTTCTCGTGCGTAGATACCTCATCGTCCGTAAAGTCCCCTCGGTGACGAGGCTCCCCCTAGGAATCGGAACCCCATGAACCCCAGATAAATCAACTCCTGCTTTCTCAAATATTTCTGTTAAGATTGACCCAAACGGCATTCCCGATTTTCTCTGACGATCAACTTTCGCGTAAATTTGACCTTTTTCCACGAACCATTTTAGCACAATAGACGCGAAGTTGACTTGGTTATCCTTCCACACATGATAAATGATCTCCATATCGATATAAGCTGAGCATTAACTTTAGGCATAAGACAATGAGTGATAGCATCGTGAAGCAAGCGGATGTTTATCCCAAAGTCATTGTTTTCAAAACGCCCGGAATGAACATCTAGAACGGCTTTGTCCGACAAAAAATCACGGACCTTGGACTCATGAACACCATAGCTTTCATCGTCAGAGAAGTTGTCAATGACTTCATCTGGAGCAGCAAACTCTCCTTTACAACGAAAACCCTCATTGGGGAGACCAAAGAGTTCTGAAACTTTTACGGCATCAAAGGATATAGATTTACCACGCACAAGAGAGTTAACCACAGCAAGTCCATCGACATCATACGTGACAAAAAAATTTGCATAAAACTCTTTTACACAGTCCACATATATTGGTCGAGCAAGGCTAACAAAACGATTTATCCCAAGCATATCGAAGAATTCTTCGATAGCAACACCAGCAGAGTTCAGAGATTCGAAATCAAAATGGTGACTCGGAGTTACCTCTTCTTCGATAAGGATTTCGCTGAAGATTTTCATAGCCTGAGCATTCCGAAAGGTTGGTTCGCCGGAAGCCGTGGAAGATGATTGGGAGGTTTCTCCTCTTCTCTTCTTTCCAGTTCTGGAAGCCATCTTGAGTGAAATGGTCGGAAAAGTGATGATTGATGGATCAGAATGATGTTTTGGTCAATTTTGTGGAGATTTCTTTCGCCGTCGATGCTAGGGATTTGAGATGAAATGAAACAGACAGTCGAAAAGGGTTTATATATGTTAGGATCAAAGGCGGATTACGTACGTTATATCTCTTCTGTAACGTACGTAGCGTGAAAACCTGAACTCTCTGGACTGAATCCTGCGATCTGTTACGTACATAACGTAACATCATGTAACGTACGTAAGGTCCTATTACGTACGTAATGGACCGCCCCTACCGTACGTAAGAAGGACCAAATGAATAGTCTTTTCCCTTTCGATGATGTCCCGATTTAAATGACCATTTAATGTGACTATGATGAGTATGCAATATTTAAAAGTGATCAACATGTCCCATTCCTAAATTTATGCGAATAAAGTTGAAAGCCTCTTCGGGTAATGGTTTTGTAAAAATATCCGCCAATTGTTCATTAGTACCAACAAATTGGAGACGAACATTCCCGTTTTGGACATGGTCACGAATAAAATGGTGACGAATTTCTGTGTGTTTTGTCCTACTATGCAAAATGGGGTTTTTACTTAAATTAATGGCACTCGTATTGTCACAAAAGATAGGAGTATTTTTAAGTTCGATGCCATAATCAAGTAATTGATTTTTGATCCAAAGGACTTGTGCACATGCACTTCCCGCAGCCACATATTCTGCTTCAGTTGTGGAAGTAGCGACACTAGTCTGTTTCTTACTCCCCCATGAAATTAAACACGAACTCATAAAATGACAAGTTCCGGTGGTGCTTTTTCTATCAATTTTACATCCACCGAAATCAGCATCACTATATGCAAAAAGTTGAAAATCAATGCTAGAAGGATACCATAGGCCTAAACCAACAGTATATTTTAAATATCGAAAAATCCCTTTGCATGCAATGAGATGAGATTCTTTAAGATTTGCTTGAAAACGAGCACATAGACAAGTAGCAAACATTATATCAGGTCTAGATGCAGTTAAGTAAGGTAAAGATCCGATCATACCTCGATACTGTTTTTGGTCAACAGATTTACCTTTTTCATCTTTATCGAGTTTAAGTGTGGAAGACATAGGAGTGGATATTTCTTTGCAATCTTCCATCTTAAATTTCTTTAGAAGCTCATTGACGTACTTGGATTGATGAATGAAAATTCCGTCATTGAGTTGCCTAATTTGGAGTCCGAGAAAGTTTTTCAACTCTCCCATCATACTCATTTCGAACTCTCCCTTCATAAGATTTGAAAATTCTTTGGACAGAGATTCGTTAGTTGCACCAAAAACAATATCGTCTACATAAATTTGACAAATTAGCATATCATCACCTAAAATCTTAATGAATAAGGTATTATCAACATTACCTCTTTTATAACCATTTGAGATAAGAAAAGAGCTTAGACGATCATACCATGCTCTCAGAGCTTGTTTTAATCCATAGAGAGCTTTATGGAGCTTGTACACATGATCCGGATGATCATAATCTTCAAAACCCGGTGGTTGCTTGACATACACTTCCTCCTGGATGATTCCATTTAGGAATGCACTTTTTACATCCATTTGATGGAGTTTGATCTTCTTGTATGCGGCAAAAGCACAGAGAAGACGAATAGCTTCAAGACGAGCAACAGGAGCAAACGTCTCTTCATAATCCAAGCCTTCTTCTTGATTATAACCTTGGGCGACTGATAAGTGGTAATTTTACCACATTTTTCTAGGATTTTATACTAGGTTTTTATCTCGTTTCGTGATTAATGTGCTCGTATTTGGCTTATTTATGATTAGTCGAGCCGTATTACGCGTTTGGGTTGGTTTTAGTGTGTTTGCAGGTTTTTAGAGCCAAAAGGACCCAAAACGAGACAAAGGACCGAGAGTCGAGTCAAACGGACGGAAGAAACGGATTTTTGCAAGAGACGATTTAACCTATCGGGCGGCTATCGGCGATAGGTGCGTCCGAAAGGTGTCCAGGCCCTATCGAGTGAAGTCGACCGACGAACCAACTATCGGGCCAGCCTATCGGCCGATAGGTGCGGCCGATAGGCTGCTCAGCGGGTTCTCGGGTTTTGACGGATTGTGACTCTTTTGGATAGATTTTGTTTCCTAGATTAGGGCTAATCGGGAGTTTAACTCCCAAAGGCTATATACACCTCCCCCTAGACCTAGTTTATTATCTGTCATCATACTTTTTCATCCTTTATCATCTTCAGCATAATTTTACATCTTTTTTGCAAGATTAATTCCTTGGAGACGAGACTTTTTGAAGGAAGCAATTATTATTATTTTTCTACTTTTTCGGAGATTGAAGACTCAGAGTTCATCCGTAAGGGTTGTAATCTCTCTTTTCATATTAATAATATGCATTCTCCATCTATTTCTTGTTTAATTTCAATTATGTCTGGCTAAATTCATTGATTGATTCTAGGGTTAGTAATTTTAATTGATGTTCACACGATGTTCCTTTGATTACCTTTTTACCTTTCATCCTAGGCTTGTGATCAAGATGTGTTAAATCTCATGCTAGATTAAAGGGCCCTTAATCGATGCATGTTAGCTAATTAATTTTGCCCGGAAGGATTAATTAATTAGTGGAAATACTTGATGCACAATATGATTTGATCTTAAGACCTAAGTGGAGTAAGATAAATCATAGATAAATAAGTTGGTGCTTTTTAAGTGATTTAAATTCTTTGAGTCTGGCGGGAAAAGGGTTTAAATTAACTATCTTTCTAGGTTGCCTTGATCGGAATTCTAGATCGGCTGAGTGATTATTTCTAGGATTGAATTAAAATTTGGGGAGAAGGAATCAAGTGAATGGATTGTGTGAACTCAATTAGATGATACTACCCTAGGATCAATTAGCTTTCAACTTGTGATTTTATCTTGCTAATTTGTTTATTTGCTTGATTTAGATAATTCATCTTTTATTTAATTTTTATTTTTCGATTTTTGAAGTAGATAATTAGAAACAAACCAAAGTTTCGGATTCCTAAATGGCAGTCAAATTTTGAGTAGAGTTATTTCCTTTATTTTCGACATATCAATTCCCTTGGGTTCGACACCTTGGAAATACTTCGAGGTTTTACAAATTTTAAAATTGATCGGATTTGAAAACCATACTACGCGAATTCTAGCGATCAGCGACCAACCTCGATTTATTTTTAATTGGGAGACCATCATCATCGGTTTTGATTTTATGAACCCATTTGGTGCCAATGATTGATTTGTCTACCGGTGCCGGAACTAATTCCCAAACATTATTTCTTTCGAATTGGTTTAGCTCTTCTTGCATAGCAATAGCCCAATTCTCATCATTTATGGCCTCATCGATATTCTTTGGTTCTGTAAGAGAAATAAATGCAATATTGTTAATACAATCATTTATATTCCTCCTAGTTCGTACACCTTCATCGATTTTTCCGAGAATTTGTTCCATCGGATGGTCTTTCACATTTGCCCAATCTTTAGGAAGGTTGTAAGTATTTTCCTCCTGCTTGTCCGAGCTTACGTCGAGCTTCTCCAATTCCTTTGATACATCGGATACTTCGTTAGCTGGAACCATACCTGCATCATCATCAAAAACTACCTTTCTCGGGGGTAAAACTGTATCATCGAATTTTACATGAATAGACTCTTCTACCGAGCCTCTTCTACAATTAAATACACGATACGCTTTACTAGTAGAATAACCAAGAAATATTCCAATATCTGATTTAGAATCGAATTTACCCAATTATCTTTACCATTATTATGAATAAACACTTTACAACCGAATGGATGAAAATAAGATAAATTGGGCTTTTTACCTTTAAAAATCTCATAGGGAGTCATCATTTTGTTTCTCCTGAGATGGACACGATTTATAACATAACAAGCGGTGTTAACGGCTTCGGCCCAAAAATATTTAGGAAGACCATACTCATTGATCATTGTCCGGCTCATTTCTTCTAGAGAGCGATTCTTCCTCTCGAAAACTCCATTTTGTTGAGGTGTCCGAGGTGCCGAAAAGTTGTGCCCAATACCATATTTATCGCACCAATCTTCAAAGAGATTAGAATCAAATTCTCCACCATGATCGGTTCGTATGGCGATAATTGGTAATTCTTTTTCCTTCTGGGTAACCTTACACCACTTAACAAACTCGTTAAAAGCATCATCTTTATTAGCTAAGAATTTTACCCAAGTAAATCTTGAAAAATCATCGACAAGAACTAAAGTGTAAAGTTTACCTGTTAGACTGGCATGTCGAGACGGACCAATTAAATCCATATGAATTAATTCAAGAATGCGACTAGTGGAAATTTCCATTTTTGGTTTAAATGAGCCTCTTGCATGTTTACCTTTAATACAGGCCTCACAAATGTGGTCTTTTCTAAAATTTAATTTTGGTAGACCACGAACAATATCATTTTTGGCCAATTTTGAAAGAAGTGGTAAAGAGGCATGTCCCAATTTTCGGTGCCAAATAACGGCGTTTTCATCGTACGAAAGTAGACATTTTTCGTTGAAGGAAGATTCATCTTGGAGATCAACAATGTAAATATTTCCATAACGCAATCCAATAAAAACGATTTGGTCCTTTCTCATTACCGTGCAATGCGTAATTTCAAAAATCAATTTAAAACCGGTGTCACAAAGTTGGGAAACACTCAGAAGATTATGGCAAAGTCCATCAACAAATAGAACATTTTCAATAGTAGGTAAAGGTTTCTTACCACTTTTACCTGTCCCTTTTATTTGGCCCTTTTTATTATCGCCAAAGGTAACACAGCCACGATCTTCCTTTTTCAGCTCCGTGAAGAGATGTTCATTTCCACTCATGTGATTTGAGCATCCACTATCAACATACCATTTATTTGATAATGTTGTCTTCCTTGCTTGTACCTACAAAAACAATTTTCTTCCGTTTTATAGGTACCCAGGCTAATTTGGGTCCTGAGGAGTTAGATACAAAAACTTGATTTTTAACAACGGTCCCTTTTGGTACCCAAATTTGCTTAACCCTTATAGTACGTCTAGAGTTTCGACAGTAAGTTTCGGTATGTCCAGGTTTTAAACATTTTGGACATGATGGAATTCCCGTTTTTAAAGTGTCCGAATCTTTTGTGGTAATTTCTAAGGACTTTTTAATTGGAAATGAATTATACCCAAGTCCTTGTTTTGAAAGAGAAAATTTTTGACCAAATAATAGTTGCTCAAATTTGTCGTTACCACATGAGAATTTTCTAACATAGAGTTTTAACTCTTTCTGAGTTTTGTGCAATTCATCTCTCAGAATTTTCTCGGTTTCCAAACAATTCGTATGATCAATCGAAACTTCCTTGTTTTTCGATAATTTAGCATTTTCATTTTGAAGGAGTTTTATTTTCTTTTTCAATTCTTTATTACTATTGCAGGCCTTTTCGTATTCATTATTTAGGGATTCAAAAGCATCAAGTAGTTCTTCATGAGAATCACTAACCTCGACTTCATCGTCACTGTCTTCGGATGCGCGGGCCATTAAAGCAAGATTGGTTTGGACTTGTGGTTCATCATCCTCGTCATCATCGCTCCATGTGGCGACATAAACTTCCTTCTTTTTGAACTTTTCGTGAGGTGGTTTTGATGAACTTATGGGAGTAGCGGCACGACAATCTTTAGCAAAATGGCCTGGAACGCCGCACCTTCGACAAGTGTTGTCGAACTTTTTGTTTTGAGGGAAGTGAGTCTTTTTGGATTCATCCCTTGATTCTTGCTTGATGTCTCTCCGGCGCCTTTGTAGAAGATTTTTGAATTTCTTTATGTTTTTGGCATAAAAGGCAGTTTCTTTGTCCTCTTCTTCGATAGGTTCATCCTCTAGATCGCTTTCTTCTTTGGCTTTGAAGGCGATTGTCCTTTCTCTCTCTTTGGGTTTTGGTTTCGAACTTCGAGATTTAATGACAATCTCATAATTAATGAGAGATCCGATGAGAGCGCTGAATTCTATGGTGTTGAGGTCTTTCGACTCACGATAGCCGTAATGAGCGTCCCATTCTCTCGGTAGAGACCGAAGGATTTTCTTGGCTTTATCACTACTTGATATCGGTTTCCCGAATGAAGCTAGCCCATTTGTGATTGCCGAGAAATGGTCAAGCATAGTGGTAATGTTTTCTTCTTCTTTCATAGTGAAGAGTTCATAATCGTGAAGAAGCATATTGATTTTGGTTTCCTTAACTTGACTCGTACCTTCATGGGTGATCTCTAACATTTTCCAGATTTCTTTTGCCGTCTCGCAGGAAGAAATTCTATTGTGATCTTCTGGATTGAGAGCACAGTAAAGCAATTGAGTGGCTTTACTATTGAAGTGATCGTTCTTCCAGTCGGCATCGTCGTACTCTTCAAAACTTTTGAGAGAGCCATCCGTCTTCTTAGGGATGGTAGGTCCAAGGGCAATGACCTTCCATATTTCAATATCGTGAGCTCGGATGAAGATGGACATCTTCTTCTTCCATGTCATAAAGTTCGAACCATCGAAGAAGGGTGGGCGATTGAGAGCGTTGCCTTCAACGGAGGAGTGGATAAAGGCCATTTCTGGATCTTTTCTCTAGCGGGTGTTAATCCGGTGATAAAGAGACTGCTCCGATACCAATTGTTAGATTGGTACCGCCACTAGAAGGGGGGTTGAATAGTGCGGATAAGAGTATTGTACTCTTTTTGTGCGGAAGCAAAAATATCGGAGTAATAAAAGTGCGGAAAAGAAAGAACACAAGAAATTGTTCGAGAGGTTCGGATATTAACGAAGCCTACGTCCCCTACCTAGTTTTATCGACTAGGACTTTTCTTAGAACTTAGAATTGCACTTTCTAGTTTAGTGCCAACTTCTTACAACTTCTTGATTTTCGGGCTCAAGAACAACCTCACTAAAACACTCTTGTTTTTCTGGGTACAAGATAACCTTTACACAAAACAAATGCGAGTAGGAACTCGACTTTCACGATATATCGCTCTTTGATACAAGAATGAAGATTGGAAATTATAGAACAAAACTTCTCGTATCACAATCTAGAATAAGTATATCTCTCAAAATGTTTGCTTGATATTGCTTGAATATGCTAGTAGGCTCAGAATGCTTGTGTATCTTCAATCTCCATGAAGTGGGCTATTTATAGCCTTCTTGAGCTCATATTCCCGTTGGAACAGTTTAACAGATTACGTACGTTACGTGCTGATGGTTATGTACGTTATGAACGTTACGTACGTTATGTGCTACGAATAGCGGCCGTAACGAACAGTGAAGAACTGGTCCAGTGAGATATGACAATATATGCTACGTACTTTATGAACTGCATGGTTACGTACGTAATATTCCGGTCAGAGATCCGTTGAGTGTGACGACTTGTTGCAACGGCTAGTGACTTTTCCAACAGTCAGAATAATTCAAGCATTACGTACGTTAGATAACTCTGGTTACGTATGTTACCTGTACAGAAAAACTTACGAAAATAATGAGTGTTACGTACATTATGATAGACGAGTTACGTACGTTAACTCAACTGAAAATCTTGCAGACAACTGTGAATGTTACGTACGTTAAGATGGTTTGCGTTACGTACGTTAACTGAAGGAAAAATATGTTTTAAGTAAATTTTGGTTTTAATAACACATCATCAAAATGATCTAAAAGATATTGTTCCAACAGTATCGATTGTTGTTGTTAATATTGATGTCGATCTAAGACATTGTTGTAATCATTGTTATTAATGTTGGCGTCCTGTCATTCATGTTGTATTGTGCGATTGAAGGCATTGTCGTATTCGTTCTCATCTTCGTCGTCGGTAGCCGATTAAAGGTACCGAGACATTCATTGCATCATTATTATCGATTGGCCGTTCTAAGGCAATCGAGGTGCTCAATCAATCATTGTATCATTGTTATCGATTGGATGTTCTAAGGCAATCGAGGAGTTCAATCATTCATTGTATCATTGTTATCGATTGGCCATTATAAGGCAATTGAGGTATTGAGTCATTCATTGTATCATTGTTATTGCTTGGACATTCTAAGGCAATCGAGGTATTGAGTCATTCATTGTATCATTGTTATCAATTGGCCGTTCTAAGGCAATCGAGTTATTAAATCATCCGCTGTATCATTGTTATCGATTGGCCATTCTAAGGCAATCGAGCTATTGAGTCATTCATTGTATCATTGTTACCGATTGGCCGTTCTAAGGCAATCGAGTCATTAAATCATCCGCTGCATCAATGTTATCGGTTGGCCATTCTAAGGCAATCGAGGTATTGAATTGGGACTGTCGAGGATAGTTCCCATCCGTGAGTTACTATCGTCGTGTTGGCCGACTCAAGGCAGCACACTATCATTTATGTGAATTCGGTAATCTTTGAATCATTGCCATTTGTGGTTAATTGTGTTTTGGAGGCTAGTCTCGGCTAGTGCTCGTTGGGTAAGCTTGGGGCTTGAACCTTCGCAGTTTGTTTCCCAACACCTACAGCTCAGTAGGTCACGGTCATAGTTATGATCTCATTATGGGTAAGTATGGGCCTTGAACCTTCGCGGTTGGTTTCCCAGCACCTGCAATTCAGCAGGTCACGGTCACTAGGTGATCTCATTATGGGTAAGCTTGGGGCTTGAACCTTCGCGGTTGGTTTCCCAACACCTACAACTCAGTAGGTCACGGTCATGTTTATGATCTCATTATGAGTAAGTTTGGGGCTTGAACTTTTGCGATTGGTTTCCCAACACCTACAATTCAGTTGGTCACGGCCATTGGATGGTCTCGTTGTGATACGGCTTCGTGCCGTGGCTTCGGCCCTCATCGATTCCACTCGATTTCTAAGTGTTTTTAAGGATTCTTGTCGATTATATCAACATCAAATCCTTGTTCTTCGTCGGATCGAGGTAATTTCTTGAAATCTCCTAGAATTTGATTTTCGGAATTTCTTCTTGATTTTCATTGTTCGTCCGAATTTAATGAATCGGTTGGTGCTAGTATTAATCACGTTCTATGGATTATATATCCATATATTTGATTCGTTCAACTCGATTGATGATTCTTAGGTTCTTGAGGAACTTTGAACATTTAGTGTTCGATTAAATGTCTCAAAGAGTTTCTTTCGGTCGTTGTGTTGATTTCGATTGATATTGTGTTATTGAATGAATTGTATTTCATTCAAGGTTGTTCGAGTACTTGTGTTTATCGGAGGACGTCGTTCGTTGTTTGTGGAAGGATTTCATCACCTTCGGTTGAGGCAAGTTTTATACTTGTACTAGTCAATGAGATTAATGCTATCATATATGTGTATGAATGTGTTGTATCATTCTGAGACTTAGTCTCTTCATGAGTTCATTGATATTAAGGGATCGTTTGATACGATACTCTTCGGCAATTATGCCAAATATTTATTATTGTTCATTAATGGCCGGTTCAAGGCATTGGGGTACTCGTTGTTAATGTTATTGTCGATAGCCGATTCGCGTAATCGATGTATCGATTGTTGTTGTTAATATTGATGTCGATCTAAGACATTGTTGTAATCATTGTTATTAATGTTGGTGTCCTGTCATTCATGTTGCATTGTGCGATTGAAGGCATTGTCGTATTCGTTCTCATCTTCGTCGTCGGTAGCCGATTAAAGGTACCAAGACATTCATTGCATCATTATTATCGATTGGCCGTTCTAAGGCAATCGAGGTGCTCAATCAATCATTGTATCATTGTTATCGATTGGCTGTTCTAAGGCAATCGAGGAGTTCAATCATTCATTATATCATTGTTATCGATTGGCCATTATAAGGCAATTGAGGCATTGAGTCATTCATTGTATCATTGTTATTGATTGGACATTCTAAGGCAATCGAGGTATTGAGTCATTCATTGTATCATTGTTATCAATTGGCCGTTCTAAGGCAATCGAGTTATTAAATCATCCGTTGTATCATTGTTATCGATTGGCCATTCTAAGGCAATCGAGCTATTGAGTCATTCATTGTATCATTGTTACCGATTGGCCGTTCTAAGGCAATCGAGTCATTAAATCATCCGCTGCATCAATGTTATCGGTTGGCCATTCTAAGGCAATCGAGGTATTGAATTGGGACTGTCGAGGATAGTTCCCATCCGTGAGTTACTATTGTCGTGTTGGCCGACTCAAGGCAGCACACTATCATTTATGCGAATTCGGTAATCTTTGAATCGTTGCCATTTGTGGTTAATTGTGTTTTGGAGGCTAGTCTCGGCTAGTGCTCGTTGGGTAAGCTTGGGGCTTGAACTTTCGCAGTTTGTTTCCCAACCTACAGCTCAGTAGGTCACGGTCATAGTTATGATCTCATTATGGGTAAGTCTGGGCCTTGAACCTTCGCGGTTGGTTTCCCAGCACCTGCAATTCAGCAAGTCACGGTCACTAGGTGATCTCATTATGGGTAAGCTTGGGGCTTGAACCTTCGCGGTTGGTTTCCCAACACCTACAACTCAGTAGGTCACGGTCATGTTTATGATCTCATTATGGGTAAGTTTGGGGCTTGAACCTTTGCGATTGGTTTCCCAACACCTACAATTCAGTTGGTCACGGCCATTGGATGGTCTCATTGTGATACGGCTTCGTGCCGTGGCTTCGACCCTCATCGATTCCACTCGATTTCTAAGTGTTTTTAAGGATTCTTGTCGATTATATCAACATCAAATCCTTGTTCTTCGTCGGATCGAGGTAATTTCTTGAAATCTCCTAGAATTTGATTTTAGGAATTTCTTCTTGATTTTCATTGTTCGTCCGAATTTAATGAATTGGTTAGTGCTAGTGAACATTATTAATCGCGTTCTATGGATTATATATCTATATATTCGATTCGTTCAACTCGATTAATGATTCTTAGGTTCTTGAGGAACTTTGAACATTTAGTGTTCGATTAAATGTCTCAAAGAGTTTCTTTCGGTCGTTGTGTTGATTTCGATTGAAATTGTGTTATTGAATGAATTGTATTTCATTCAAGGTTGTTCGAGTACTTGTGTTTATCGGAGGACGCCGTTCGTTGTTTTTGGAAGGATTTCATCACCTTCGGTTGAGGCAAGTTTTATACTTGTACTAGTCAATGAGATTAATACTATCATATATGTGTATGAATGTGTTGTATCATTCTGAGACTTAGTCTCTTCATGAGTTCATTGATATTAAGGGATCGTTTGATACGATACTCTTCGGCAATTATGCCAAATATTTATTATTGTTCATTAATGGCCGGTTCAAGGCATTGGGGTACTCGTTGTTAATGTTATTGTCGATAGCCGGTTCGCGGTATCGATGTATCGATTGTTGTTGTTAATATTGATGTCGATCTAAGGCATTGTTGTAATCATTGTTATTAATGTTGGCGTCGTGTCATTCATGTTGTATTGTGCGATTGAAGGCATTGTCGTATTCGTTCTCATCTTCGTCGTCGGTAGCCGATTAAAGGTACCGAGACATTCATTGCATCATTATTATCGATTGGCCGTTCTAAGGCAATCGAGGTGCTCAATCAATCATTGTATCATTGTTATCGATTGGCTGTTCTAAGGCAATCGAGGAGTTCAATCATTCATTATATCATTGTTATCGGTTGGCCATTATAAGGCAATTGAGGTATTGAGTCATTCATTGTATCATTGTTATCAATTGGCCGTTCTAAGGCAATCGAGTTATTAAATCATCCGCTGTATCATTGTTATCGATTGGCCATTCTAAGGCAATCGAGCTATTGAGTCATTCATTGTATCATTGTTACCGATTGGCCGTTCTAAGGCAATCGAGTCATTAAATCATCCGCTGCATCAATGTCATCGGTTGGCCATTCTAAGGCAATCGAGGTATTGAATTGGGACTGTCGAGGATAGTTCCCATCCGTGAGTTACTATCGTCGTGTTGGCCGACTCAAGGCAGCACACTATCATTTATGTGAATTCGGTAATCTTTGAATCGTTGCCATTTGTGGTTAATTGTGTTTTGGAGGCTAGTCTCGGCTAGTGCTCGTTGGGTAAGCTTGGGGCTTGAACCTTCGCAGTTTGTTTCCCAACACCTACAGCTCAGTAGGTCACGGTCACAGTTATGATCTCATTATGGGTAAGTCTGGGCCTTAAACCTTCGCGGTTGGTTTTCCAGCACCTACAATTCAGCAGGTCACGGTCACTGGGTGATCTCATTATGGGTATGCTTGGGGCTTGAACCTTCGCGGTTGGTTTCCCAACACCTACAACTCAGTAGGTCACGGTCATGTTTATGATCTCATTATGAGTAAGTTTGGGGCTTGAACCTTTGCGGTTGGTTTCCCAACACCTACAATTCAGTTGGTCACGTCCATTGGATGGTCTCATTGTGATACGGCTTTGTGCCGTGGCTTCGGCCCTCATTGATACAGTTTCGGGCTGTTTTGGCTTCAGCTGATTGTGATATTTGACAGCTTCGACTGAGTGGCTTTCAGGCCTTTGTGATGTCTTGGTAATTTCATTGGAGCTTTCGGGCATTGTGATTCATAATTAATTCAGTTCTGGTTTGGTTCATATTCATGTAATTCATTGTGGTGTTCTATAATTATGATTCATCGTTGGGCATTTATGTTCTAACCTGTTGAACAGGTATTAATAGTATGCCGTGGGCATAGTGTTTCACAAATGCTCGGTTCTTACCTTGGTTTGTGAGCATCTCGTATTATTATTATCATTGTACCGTTTCATTCTGCCTTTGGATGCATATCATGTTATACATGTATCTGATGTTCATTATCGGATGGTGACCGTGCAAGGCGGAACATGTTTTAATGTTTTAGGTGCTTGCGAGGAGAGAGTTGAGACACAGGGGCATGATGATGGCGATGAGGCATTCGAGCGATACTAGTCCGAGTTGTTCATGTTTGTCAGTCAGTTGGAGTGTTCTCCAGTTTGTCAGTCTGTCATTATGAATTGCCAGAGCATATGCTCGTGGATGTTATTGTATTTTTATTTTTGGCCATGTAGGCCCATCGTTGTCATTGAAATTCTCTATCGAAATATTGTGTCGGATATCATAGTAGGGACTGTGATCTCCCTTGTTGTTTAATTTAATGTATTTTAGTCATGTTCGCCTGGTGGATCTCCAGGTGTGGGGTCCACGGCACTGTAATAACCCAATGGGATTTGGAGGTGTTACAGAAGATAGTATCAGAGATTTGGGTTGTGAGATACCCTGATATGTGAGTTATGTGGCTCTACCGACGCAGTAGTAGTGGGACTGTCAGGTTATGACAATCTGGACAGTCGGGTTTTGTGAGTCGTGATAATTGTGCGACTGCATGAGTCATTCATTCATCGAGTCGTCGTCAGTTGAGACTAGTATCGCGAGACCTTGAAGCTTCGTATGACCTGTGTAAGGACTCGATTCTCTTTATGTTCATACATTCATTATGTCATTAATTATACATGCTTTGTTGAAACCTATATGTGATATTAGTGTTATGATTGATTCATGACTAATTGTTTTGGAGTACGTGTGACCTGTGTAAGCGTTAAGGATCAACTCATTCATCAGTTAATAATCCTCAATCATCATTTTTGATCTTGTCGATTATGTTAATTCATTAATCACTCAGTCAATCTCATTGCTCAGTTGTTCATCTTGTGGATCGAACTATCAATCTTGTTAACGTATTCAAGATAATCGTTTCAGGAATTTCATCAGATAATCATGTCACCTCACTTGATCTTTCATGCGATCTTATCATATTCCGGCGTCATGTCGCCGATCATTTTATTGCATTATTAATGCATTCAATGTGTTAAAGCGTGTATGCTCATTGTTATCATTCCGTCACATAATCATAATGCGATCTTCATGCGAAATCTATAATTATCATGTAACTTTCCTGCTTCAGTATGGATAGAGTTGTCAGGGGATGCATGGGAAGAGGCTGTGGTGCGGGCCAAAACCCGAGATCTCGTGTGTATGCCCGCTTGAACGCGAGGGATAAAAAATTTCACACTTGGTTCAATAGTTAGCGATGCTACTCATTCACTGTCAGATAATCATTCACTGTCAGGGAGTCGTACCCGAGAAACAGCTCAATCGGAAGGTGATCGGGTGGACCCATTCATATGCATGCAGGGCATGATGGCCCAGATGACTCAGATGACGCGTTTGATGGAGACCATGCAGACCTCGATGGTTCGTGGTCCACCACAGCAGGGATTCCAGGTGCCGTTTCATGGACAGACTGGAGGAGTAAATCAGATTGTTGGCGAAATCTCTCGTCAGAGACCGCCTACTTTTGAGTGTTCGTCGGAACCAGCTGATATTGTTCATTGGCTTGAGCATTTTGATGAACTCTTCGACATGGTTCAGTGTCCGGAAGAGAGTAAAATGGCAGTAGCGGCTTACTACTTGAGTAAGGGCGCTTATTCGTGGTGGCTTTCTGTGAAACCCACCGATCGCGATTGTGTTTGGAGTGAGTTCAAGACTCTCATGTTAGAGAGGTATTATCTGGCTCCACTTCGTGAAGCCAAGTTATCAGAGGTTTTAAACCCCGAACCCATCGAGGACGAGGGTGTTATTTTCATTGCTGAGAAGTTTCAGGGACTACTTCAGTTTGCTTCGTCAGTTATCCATACTGAGGCGGATAAGATCAAATATTTTAGCAAGAGGCTAAATCCGCAATTGAGGATGCAGTTGTTCAATCACAATTGTAATTCGCTTAGTGAGTTCATCGAGAAGGCTCTTGGAGCAGAGCTTTTGATTAGGGAGCTTGGTCGGAAGCACCCTTCAGTTTCTTCAGGTGGGAGGACTAGGATGCCGGTTCGTTTTGAGGGACATCGGGCTCCGACGTCCAAGAGGTCGTTTTCTAGATGTCTTCATGCTGAGAAAGCATCTTCATCTCAGATGATGAGTTCGGCTGTTGTTTGCTTTAACTGTGATACAATAGGACCTCGCAGTACCCGGTGCTCGATGCAGGCCGTTGTTTGTTTTCTGTGTGGAAGGCAGGGACACCTTTAGAAATACTGCAGGAGCTCTAATGCCGGTAGATCTCAAGAGAGCTCGCAAACCTCGAGAGATTTTGTCACTCCAGCCCGTGCAACAACCAAGGGGTCCTATCAGGCTTCGAGAGCCCGGGGTAAGGACATTCATCACTGGTTTTGAGCAAGTTAATTCTTGCTCGGTAATAGGATAATCATTCATTTCATTTGTCGTTCATTCATTCATATAATTCATTCATCATATATCAATCACGTTGAGACTTATAATTATCAAACTAATCATTCACTTCACGGGGAACAATGGTTCCAATCATTTCATTTGAGCTATCACTCATTACGTTATCATTTCACCCCGGTGAGTCATTCTTGATCCTTGTTGGATTTCGATTCATTATCATTCATTGTGATCATTCTTGTTCTTGTGACCTCCAGGGATCATAGTGAGCAATTAGTTCAGATTTGGGTCTCCTTAAATCGATGAGATCCAGGAGATCGATTATCTGGAGGATATCGGTGTTGGGTACATTTGAGATGTAGCCTTAATTTTTGTATTCTCCTTTCTCTGTTTTCGGATTAATATGCAACTTAATCCGTAATAATGTATCGTGGTTGTGGAAAATTATTGTTGATCTATTTTATAATGATCATATTTAAGAATCTTGAGAATTGGGTCATTTGATGTATTTTCTTTCTTTATGTTGTACCCGAGATTTCATGATAATCTGTGTAATTGTTCATTGTTATTCGAGACGTCAAGTCATGAGAACTTGGGCGTCCGATTCCGATGAGAAGTGAGTTTTCGGTTCTTGTGTATCTCGTTGATTTTTTCTGGCGGGATATTGCTTCTCCCTACTTGTTTTAAGTTTTGGGACGAAGCTTCTTTAAGGGAGGGTAATATGTAATATCCGCAATTTCGGATTCCGGTAATTTTCTTTTTTTCGGTGGAATTACATTTTGATGACTCGCTCATGAACGTATCGTCATTCTGAGAATGATTAATTTTGCACTTTTTGTCATCCGAGTTCATTTCGGTATCGTTTTTTTGAGTTCCGTGTTCTTAAGCGGCTTTTCCGCACTTGAGTTCGATTCTTGCGAATCTCGTCCGAAACTGTTATTTGGAGTTTCTCGTAAGTTCATTTAATGTTATTATTCATGTTGCGAGCTTTGGTTTGGTGTTTCGATCGTGTATCGTGTATTTCGGAGGTTTTGGGCCATTTTCGTAATTTCCTAAAGTTTGGGGTAATTATTCCGTTGTCGAATTTCGAGCCTTCGGGTGGTCGGAATCGTGTGTTCTCTTAGCGCTTGGATTCTTCTTTGCGAGTACTTCGTAACCGTATTTTCGATTCATATTCAGGTTCGGGTTTTGGGGTCGTTCGGACCGTCGGAGTGGCCACGGCCGCACTTTGTGGAGCAGGTAATGGCCTGGCCAAGTTACGGCCGTAAGGTGTCGGTTACGGTCGTAAGTGATCAGCAGGCATGGCCTGACGAATGCTGGTTACGGCCGTAAGGGCCGAGAGTTACGGCCGTACGGGCGCCAGGCAGCTTCTGGACGAATGCCGATTACGGTCGTAAGGGCCGAGAGTTACGGCCGTACGGGCGCCAGGCAGCTTCCGGACGAATGCCGGTTACGTCCGTAAGGCTCTGCCGGTTATGGCCGTAACCCTGTCGGCCATATATAGGCTGTGACCGGCCATACCTCATTTTTATCACATTTCTTCACCCGGGTGGCGGCTGGCGACGGGAAAAATCGGGGAGTGGAGTTTTTGGTCGATTCCACTCGATTTCTAAGCATTTTTGAGGATTCTTGTCGATTATATCAACATCAAATCCTTGTTCTTCGTCAGATCGAGGTAATTTCTTGAAATCTCCTAGAATTTGATTTCCGGGATTTCTTCTTGATTTTCATTGTTCGTCCGAATTTAATGAATCGGTTGGTGCTAGTGAACATTATTAGTCGTGTTCTATGGATTATATATCAATATATTCGATTTGTTCAACTCGATTGATGATTCTTAGGTTCTTGAGGAACTTTGAACATTTAGTGTTCGATTAAATGTCTCAAAGAGTTTCTTTCGGTCGTTGTGTTGATTTCGATTGATATTGTGTAATTGAATGAATTGTATTTCATTCAAGGTTGTTCGAGTACTTGTGTTTATCGGAGGACGCCGTTCGTTGTTCGTGGAAGGATTTCATCACCTTCGGTTGAGGCAAGTTTTATACTTGTACTAGTCAATGAGATTAATGTTATCATATATGTGTAAGAATGTGTTGTATCATTCCGAAACATAGTCTCTTCATGAGTTCATTGATATTAAGGGATCGTTCGATACGATACTCTTCGGCAATTATGCCAAATGTTAATTATTGTTCATTAATGGCCGGTTCAAGGCATTGGGGTACTCGTTGTTAATGTTATTGTTGATAGCCGGTTCGCGGTATCGATGTATCGATTGTTGTTTTTAATATTGATGTCGATCTAAGACATTGTTGTAATCATTGTTATTAATGTTGGCGTCCTGTCATTCATGTTGTATCGGCTGATTGAAGGCATTGTCATATTCGTTCTCATCTTCGTTGTGGGTAGCCGATTAAAGGTGTCGAGACATTCATTGCATCATTGTTATCGATTGGCCATTCTAAGGCAATCGAGGTGCTCAATCATTCATAGTATCATTGTTATCGATTGGTCGTTCTAAGGCAATCGAGGAGTTCAATCATTCAGTGTTTCATTGTTATCGATTGGCCATTCTAAGGCAATCGAGGTATTGAGTCATTCATTGTATCATTGTTATCGATTGACCATTCTAAGTCAATCGAGGTATTGAGTCATTCATTATATCATTGTTATCGATTGGCCGTTCTAAGGCAATCGAGTTATTAAATCATCCGTTGTATCATTGTTATCGATTGGCCATTCTAAGGCAATCGAGGTATTGAGTCATTCATTGTATCATTGTTATCGATTGGCCGTTCTAAGGCAATCGATTTATTAAATCATCCGCTGCATCAATGTTATCGGTTGGCCATTCTAAGGCAATCGAGGTATTGAATTGGGACTGTCGAGGATAGTTCCCATCCGTGAGTTACTGTCGTCGTGTTGGCCGACTCAAGGCAGCACACTATCATTTCTGTGAATTCGGTAATCTTTGAATCGTTGCCATTTGTGGTTAATTGTGTTTTGGAGGCTAGTCTCGGCTAGTGCTCGTTGGGTAAGCTTGGGGCATGAACCTTCGCGGTTGGTTTCCCAACACCTACAGCTCAGTAGGTCACGGTCATAGTTATGATCTCATTATGGGTAAGTCTGGGCCTTGAACCTTCGCGGTTGGTTTCCCAAAGACTGCAATTCAAGAGTCACTGGCCACTGGGTGATCTCATTATGGGTAAGCTTGGGGCTTGAACCTTCGCGGTTGGTTTCCCAACACCTACAACTCAGTAGGTCACGGTCATGTTTATGATCTCATTATGGGTAAGTTTGGGGCTTGATCCTTTGTGGTTGGTTTCCCAACACCTACAATTCAGTAGGTCACGGCCATTGGATGGTCTCATTGTGATACGGCTTCGTTCCGTGGCTTCGGCCCTCATTGATACAGTTTCGGGCTATTTTGGCTTCAGGTGATTGTGATGTTTGACAGCTTCGACTGAGTGGCTTTCAGGCCTTTGTGATGTCTTGGTAATTTCATTGGAGCTTTCGGGCATTGTGATTCATAATTAATTTAGTTCTGGTTTGGTTCATATTCGTGTAATTCATTGTGGTGTTCTATAATTATGATTCGCCGTTGGGCATTTATGTTCTAACCTGTTGAACAGGTATTAATAGTATGTCGTGGGCATAGTGTTTCACGAATGCTCGGTTCTTACTTGGTTTGTGAGCATCTCGTATTATTATTATCATTGTAACGCTACATTCTGCCTTTGGATGCATATCATGTTATACATGTATTTGATGTTCATTATCTAGATGACTGACCCCGTGGGGGCGGAACATGTTTTCATGTTTTAGGTGCTTGCGAGGAGAGAGTTGAGACACAGGGGCATGATGATGGCGACGAGGCATTCAAGCGATACTAGTCCGAGTTGTTCATGTTTGTGAGTCAGTTGGAGTGTTCTCCGGTTTGTCAGTCATTGTCGTTATGTATTACCCGAGCAGATGCTCGTGGATGTTGTATTTTTATTTTTGGCCATGTAGGCCCATCGTTGTCGTTGAAATTCCTTATCGGAATATTGTGTCGGATATCATAGTAAGGACTGTGATCTCCCTTGTTGGTTAATTTAATGTATTTTAGTCATGTTCGCCTGATGGATCTCCGGGTGTGGGGTCCACGACACTGTAATAACCCAATGGGATTTGGGGGTGTTACAGAATCAACATCCCTCAACGAATAACCAATACGAATCAGCATACAACAATTCATCATAATAATTATCCTCATAACTGAACAATACTTACATTACCTCAAAGCCGGAGAGAATGTCCTTTCCACGAACAAATATCCCTGAACGAATACACAGTTATACGAATAATCTCAAATAAGGTACCGTCCATTCAATACCAATAAACCTTTATCCCGATACTCATGTCATCATGATAACTACCCTTGATATCCGACATTCCATATCATAGATCAAAGATAACTTCCATTTCTATCTTCAATCAAACATAATTAAATCATATACATTATGATTCGTCCCAAACCACAGCATGATAAACAAATCATCATCTCGACAGTTTACATCTATAATAGCATTGCTATATGACTTATAAATGAAATGAAAGCGAAATCATTCATCAAATATTATAAACTGAACAAGTATAAACTTGCCTCGATACCGATACCACGAAGCCGTTACCAAAATCCATTGCCTTCGTCTACGAGCTCCTCAGCCCCGACCAAAAGCAATCTACGAACTCTTCAGCCTCAACCGCAACACAACGATCATAATCCACGATCAAATATCTCAACCTATTGCAATAACCGATTAACACACATTCGATAACAATCAATAACCGACATAGCCAACCAATCAAACTCAACGGCTCAACAATACCTCGATCATATACACAAAACCAAATAATCCAACTCAACAAATACGAACTCATATCCACAATACAAGCCGCAACTCGAAAATCAATATAACCGATCAATAAACCAAACGGTTCCGCGATATCCCGATTAAATACAAATCCAAACAACCCAAACCAATCAATCACGAATTGAAAACCACAACACGATTCATCATCCGATAATCATATCAATAATCAAATTAAACCAATAGCAAGGGTCTGAACGTTATCGATTCCAAATTCAATCTTAAATACGAATACAAGTTTTCTCCTTGTAGATTTATAATAAAACCAATTACCGATTATTATCATCAATCCGGAGAATCCGATTAATTCAACATTATAGATAGTCATATCCCAAGGGTTTCAAATAACTCGATCATTCGATTTGAACACTTGTCCAATTCATATGAACTTCCAAATTCAAAGATCAATAATAATATCATCAAACTCGAAATCATATTCGCATTCTTATACGAATATTGTACCAAAACACATAACTTAGTTCTAGATATGAATATTCCATATTCATATCCAAAACACCAACACCTCTTAAACACATTCATCATATCAATGATCAATTCATATCGATATAAAGGATTTCATAACATACTCCAACTTCAATTCCAAATATGAATCAACAAGACTCCTCTTCTTCATATTCGTAAATTCATAA
The DNA here is from genome assembly GCA_033398695.1 of Orobanche coerulescens. Lineage (NCBI taxonomy): Eukaryota > Viridiplantae > Streptophyta > Magnoliopsida > Lamiales > Orobanchaceae > Orobanche > Orobanche coerulescens. Next base: position 86,944,670 of record CM065815.1, on the reverse strand, counting down.
AAACAAATACCAGTTATTATCATGAATAATCGTATTCCAAAATTAACCGTAAACTTTATAATTATCCGTCCACCTCATACGACTCGATAGTATTCCAATTATGTACGGATCAAATGTTCTTATGCCAAACAAATCTGAATTCATACCTTCAATTCAATCTCATAATCCGGTGATCTCAATAACAGTTGATTCGAGCACGAAGTACGTTTAATCAACATATTCAATTCTGAATTCAAACTTAAATTCAACATGATATGATTATCCCTTTTTCATATATATCAATATCATGCCAACTATACTTAGGATCCTTCGACTCATATGAACATATATCCTCGAAGAAAGATAATATTCTTGTCAAATTCATAATCACGATTCGTATATCATCAAGACCATACGAAAGATCAAATCACCATTCGCATAACTTGTCCCTTAACATCCATAATCACCATCACTTGTTCTAAATATCAACATTCCATTTTCATATCTAAAACATAATCACTTGAAACATATACTCATCATAATCATCACCTTCTTCAATATACACCTCACATATCATCAAGAAGTACAACAATAATACCATAACCATCATAGTCAAGACATAAACCATCGTATCCTTCAACATATAGTTCATATAGCCTCAAGAATCGTAACAACAGTACCATAATCTTCATACGAATCATTCATCAACAATAACATCAAAATCCGAATTCAAGGAGATGATTATCCAACATACATCTTAGAAGATGAAATACACAAGCAAACACTTCAAGAATCAACAATAGCTCCATATCTAAAGCTCCAATCCCATGTTTCCAAGCTCATAATCGACTTAGAAGAGCTGAAACTCCTTCTCTCAGTGTTGAAGGCGAAAAAACGAAGTGGAGTTATGAACAAAATGAAATGACGGGAATCATCGTCTATATCACACTCTACCCACAGAAATCACACAAAATTTTAATTAGATCCCTCCCGAAAGATCAAAGAATGAAAAATTAAAGAACTGAGACTGACCTGAAAAAACAAGCCGTAATAATCGAAATCACGAAACATAATGAAGGAAAGGAGAAAATTACCTGATTCTTTTCTTTTCCTGTAGCCACGACATGCTTTTTTGTTATCCCACAAAAGTGGGCTTAACTGATTCTTTGGCCAAACGTATGCAATTTCGAATTTGGCCCCTGCAAAAAATCCCCAAAGTACTCCATTGTTACCGACGTATCTTTGTTTTCTGTCAACACCAAAGTACTCCAGAAATGCTGAAACAAACTCAAATTTCAATACCGAAGTATTTGTGCGATAAATGTGTAGATAGATAGAAAAACACAATACTGCAACTAAAACGAATGCATTTTTAGGAAATACGAATATGCACATGTTCTATTATCATCAACCATGTTGTAATTAATGAACTTCGGAGAAGCACATCTGGACATTTAAGCAGGAAAAAGATTACCTATCTTCGTTTGAACCTGAATTTTCATTTCCAAAAACACGCCCAACAACACCCTGCATGAAAAACAATTCAAATCATCGAACGAAAAAAGGTAAGATGAGAAATAAATATAGAATAAAAGGAGAAGATTTACATCCATTAGATCACCAGCATTCTAAACAAAGCAGGCTTACATTTCAAAAGCTAACCTTACATTAAAACCTGATCAGTACAAAATGAATAGTGTTCACAGTAACCATTTCAGTTGGGCATTTCTCCGATCAGTTACAGCACAACCTCAGGAAATTACCAATGCCAAAAAATGAAAACTTAGCCGTTGTGGAAGTTCTCCGGACGAGCAAGTTTCCAATCACAAATGTATATATCAAACTCTACCCACACAAAATTTTAATTAGATCCCTCCCGAAAGATCAAAGAAAAAAAATTAAAGAACTGAGACTGACCTGAAAAAACAGGCCGTAATAATCGAATTCACAAAACATAATGAAGGAAAGGAAAAAATTACCTGATTCTTTTCTCTTCCTGTAGCCACGACAAGCTTTTTTATTATCCCACAAAACTGGGCTTAACTGATTCTTGGGCCAAACGTATGCAATTTCGAATTTGGCCCCTGCGAAAAATCTCCCTACCGGCGTATCTTTGTTTTCTGTCAGCACCAAAGTACTCCAAAAATGTTGAAACAAACTCAAATTTCAATATCGAAGTATTTGTGCGATAAATATGTGGATAAATAGAAAAACACAATACTGCAAATAAAACGAATGCATTTTTAGGAAATACGAATATGCACATTGTTCTATTTATCATCAACTATAATGAACTACGGAGAAACACATTTGGACCCTCATGCATTTAGAATATCTGAGATGCGTTATTTATTGTAACACCCTCAAAACCATTCGGGGTATTACAGCGTCGTGGGTCCCGCGCTGGAACCCATCAGGATAAAATCCATTTCAAAAACATTTAAAAACGCCAAAAGACCGATGACGGTGATATTTTAAAGACTCAAATAGTCCTCAAATAGCGTCACAAAATACCAGTTGAAAATACAAGGCGAAATGCCAAATCTCGACAGTTTCAAAATATACACTGAGTCACCACTAAAACGTACTGACAAAAATAGTTTAGGAAAAAGGGTTCAACGAAATAACCCAAGTTCGCAAAATGCCAAAAAGCCATTTAAGTTAATCACGAGTTGGTAAAAATACCGGAAAGCCATTTTGAAATATACACATGCAGCGGATAAGAGCACAGTTCAAAATACACATTTGCAACGGAAATAAAACAACCAGAAAGAATATTCAATTCTTCAAAACATGCCACAGCCAGTATCACCCGGGAAGCTCATCTCTTCACGACCGCTACTCGCTCGATCTCCGAGTACCTAAAATAAATCCCACGGCGGGGTCAACCACAATACTCAACAATGATATCGATCATATCATAAATAATTACATACCAATGTAATAATACTATAAGAATACTACCAACGGAATCTAACCGTCATAACCTTACCAATCCATAGCAATCCTTACCATAATCCACATTTCGCATTCTCAAATGACGAAATGAACTTAACAAACATCTGTACTGTAATCAAACAATACCAAGAACATCATCATAACTCATAAGCGTGAACTGGTTCATCCGTGCCAAATCCTATCCGTCGGATCTGCACCGTCAAATCACAATCTAGATAAAAACCAATATAACAAAATATATCTGTAGATCAACTACCATAAGACAAATATAACAAGTCCTGAAACATCGACGTGCGGTCCGAATGCTCACACGATCAGTAACCAGATCAACCAAAACATCGACCGAGAATACCATCGACATGATAACTCCAATACAACTAACAAAGGATCAACGATAATCGAGAATACCATCAACATGATAAACTCCGACACGATCAACAGAGGATCAACAATAACCGAGAATACCCTCAACAAGGTAAACTCCAAACGATCACCAAAAGATCAACAACGACCGAGAATACCATCAACAAGGTAAACTCCAAACGATCAACAAAGGATCAACAACGACCGAGAATACCATCAACAAGGTAAACTCCAAACGATCAACAAAGGATCAACAACGACCGAGAATATCATCAACAAGGTAAACTCCAAACGATCAACAATAATGGATCTCGAAGAAATAACCCCGACTGTCGAACATACCCCTCGGGCGTATGAACAACCAGTCGCAAACCGTCGAACATAAAAACCAAACCAAACCAAACATACCCAGTATATCCCGCTCAGAGCAGGGTCTGGGGAGGGTAAGATGTACGCAGACCATGCCCCTACTTATTACGGTAGGGAGGCTGTTTCCGTGAAGACCCCCAGCTTAGTGCACAGCAGAATCTTGTGTGATAAATACAAAGGAAAACATATGATTCGAAAAAGCTCGAGACCATACCTGAGCCCATGGCTTGATCCACATGGGACTTACCTAAGCGGAATTTGGCTACTTCACTCCCAATGAACGCTGCTCTAACAAAAGAGAGGTTGGCTCTGCGCACAGCTCCCTGCCAAAAATACACCACACGCAAAGAAAATTGGATAAAATATATAATAAAAATAAATATGCAATGCTCTAGGTCAAAGCTAACCGAGACAACCCAACCCTGAGGCTCTCAACTACAACACCGCTCCCTACAAAAGAATCCACAACTCTGATCTGGCGCCTCCAAGCGCACCTATCAACGGTCATGGTCTCGGAAAGGTTTAAGGCCTTCAAATCTAATCTCAGTTGCTACTACCACGTCCTCAACTGTCTGCCTCTCCTCCTCTCCCCGACAACCATTAAACTCTCGACCCTCCTCACCGGAGCAGATGCCTGTCTCCTGCGGACGTGGCCAAACCATCTCAATCTCCCTTCCCTAACTTTCGCTGAAATGGGCGCCACTTCCAGTGCGTTCCTGAAAATCCCGTTCGCAATTCTATCTAACATTGTGCGACCACACGACCAACGTAACATTCTCATTTCAGCCACTTCCAACTTGCTCTCAAGCGACTTCTTCATCGCCCAACATTCGGAGCCATACAACATAGCAGGTCGGATAGCCGCTCTATAGAATTTACCCTTCAACTTTAGAGGGATTTTCTTGTCGCACAGGACCCCTGTCGCTGCTCTCCACCTTAGCCACCCCGCCTTGATGCGATGCGTGACATCATCTTCACACTCACCTTCCTTCTGAATGATCGAACCCAAATACTTGAACTTATCCGTACGGGGTACGATCTGATCCGCAATCATTACCTCAACATCTTCCTCGTTGGCCTCACCACTAAAGTTACACCAGAGATACTCGGTCTTAGACCGGCTCACACGCAAGCCATGGGATTCTAACTTAGCCCTCCAAAGCTCCAACTTCGAGTTCACCTCCCTCCTCGACTCCGCCACTAACACAATGTCGTCAGCAAAAAGCATGCACCACGGGATGCCATCTTGAATCCCACGCAAAATGACGACCATAAATGGAGGATGAACGACCAAACAATATGGCTAAAAGATGGACGTCATAGTACGTCCGATCCGAAAATGTGTCCGTGCACATGTCCACCCCGTATACAGAATCTAGGATATACGTGGGACATGTACCTAATTAGCCTCACGAACTACGTCTCGTGTGCACGGTTCAATGTGGAAATATCAACACATAACCATAGTGTGCCCAACTAAAAATCCTACACAATAACCAATCGGAACGCAGATATGACTCCAGATATGTCATGAAGCAACATGACAACGAAACTTAAATAATCACATATCCAATAAGGATCAAAGACTCACCGAAGTGAACAACAGCAGACTGACAAAGAAAAGTCGACACGACTAATCAATATCCAAAACTTCAATCCTGGGGTCATCATTCCCAAATGAATGATCAACACGATCTACGATCTCAATACATCAGTCCTGGAATCAACATCCCGCAACGAATAACCAATACGAATCAACATACAACAATTCATCAGAATAATTATCCTCATAACTGAACAATACTTACACTACCTCAAAGCCGGAGACAATGTCCTTTCCACAAACAAATATCCCTGAACGAACACACAGTTATACGAATAATCTCAAATAAGGTACCGTCCATTCAATACCAATAAACCTTTATCCCGATACTCATGTCATCACGATAACTACCCTCGATATTCGACATTCCATATCATAGATCAAAGATAACTCCCATTTCTATCTTCAATCAAACATAATTAAATCATATACATTATGATTCGTCCCAAACCACAGCATGATAAACAAATCATCATCTCGACAGTTTACATCTATAATAACATTGCTATAGGAATTATAAATGAACTGAAAGCGAAACCATTCATCAAATATTATAAACTAAACAAGTATAAACTTGCCTCGATACCGATACCATGAAGCCGTTACCAAAATCCATTACGAGCTCCTCAGCCCCGACCAAAAGCAATCTACGAACTCTTCAGCCTCAACTGCAACACAACGATCATAATCCACGATCAAATATCTCAACCTATTGCAATAACCGATTAACACTCATTCGATAACAATCAATAACCGACATAGCCAACCAATCAAACTCAACGGCTCAACAATACCTCGATCATATACACAAAACCAAATAATCCAACTCAACAAATACGAACTCATATCCACAATACAAGCCGCAACTCGAAAATCAATATAACCGATCAATAAACCCAACGGTTTCGCAATATCCCGATTAAATACAAATCCAAACAACCCAAACCAATCAATCACGAATTAAAAACCACAACACGATCCATAATACGATAATCATATCAATAATCAAATTAAACCAATAGCAAGGGTCTGAATGTTATCGATTCCAAATTCAATCTTAAATACGAATACAAGTTTCCTCCTTGTAGATTTATAATAAAACCAATTACCGATTATTATCATCAATCCGGACAATCTGATTAATTCAACATTATAGATAGTCATATTCCAAGGGTTTCAAATAACTCAATCATTCGATTTGAACACTTGTCCAATATGTATGAACTTTCAAATTCAAAGATCAATAATAATCTCATCAAACTCGAAATCATATTCGCATTCCTATACGAATATTGTACCAAAACACATAACTTAGTTCTAGATATGAATATTCCATATTCATATCCAAAACACCAACACCTCTTAAACACATTCATCATATCAATGATCAATTCATATCGATATAAAGGATTTCATAACATACTCGATTCCACTTCAATTCCAAATATGAATCAACAAGACTCCTCCTTGTTCATATTCGTAAATTCATAGAAACAAATGCCGGATATTATCATGAATAATCGTATTCCAAAATTAACCGTAAACTTTATAATTATCCGTCCACATCATAAGACTCGATAGTATTCCAATTATGTACGGATCAAATGTTTTTATGCCAAACAAATCTGAATTCATACCTTCAATTCAATCTCATAATCTGGTGATCTCAATAACAGTTTATTCGAGCACGAAGTATGTTTAATCAACATATTCAATTCCGAATTCAAACTTAAATTCAACATGATATGATTATCTCTTGTTAATATATATCAATCTCATGCCAACTATACTTAGGATCATTCGACTCATATGAACACATATCCTCAAAGAAAGATAATATTCTTGTCAAATTCATAATCACGATTCGTATATTATCAAGACCATACGAAAGATCAAATCACCATTCACATAACTTGTCCCTTAACATCCATAATCACCATCACTTGTTCTAAATATCAACATTCCATGTTCATATCTAAAACATAAACACTTGAAACATATACTCATCATAATCATCATCTTCTTCAATATATACCTCACATATCATCAAGAACTACAACAATAATACCATAACCATCATAGTCAAGACATAAACCATCGTATCCTTCAACATATAGTTCATATAGTCTCAAGAATCGCAACAACAATACCATAATCATCTTCATACGAATCATTCATCAACAATAACATCAAAATCCGAATTCAAGGAGAGGATTATCCAACATACCTCTTAGAAGATGAAATACACAAGAAAACACTTCAAGAATCAACAATAGCTCCATATCTCAAGCTCCAATCCCATATTTCCAAGCTCATAATCGACTTAGAAGAGCTGAAACTCCTTCTCTCAGTGTTGAAGGCGAAAAAACGAAGTGGAGTTATGAACAAAATGAAATGACGGGCATTCACTTTTATAAACTTCCAGTTCGTTACGTACGTAACATACCAAAATTAACGTACGTAACCAACATTTACGTACGGTATCTAACCTTGGTAGCGTACGCAACGACAGTCCAGAGGCTCCTGACTCATTTCGTTCACATCCTTACTTACGTAACACATTCTCCATAACGTACGTAATACGTATGTTGACTAGCTACAGTAACATACTCGTTAACGTACGTAACTTACCACTCATAACATACGTTAACCAAGGGTTGACTCGCCCATGCACGTTCTCTGCCGAAAGCTACCGACATAGGGCCCCACCTTCCGTCCACAACTCGGTCCTGTCCGATTCCCTCTGTTACGTACGTAATGCCTTATGCATAACGTGCATAAAACATAGAAATTAACATACGTAAGTCATTAACCTTAGCGTACGTAATGGCCTTTTATACTTGGCCAAAATCCAATTGTTCCTGTCCGTCTCGATATACTGGATATGTATACTCACATACTAAATACATATACTCATCCCAAAAATATTCTTATACGATACACCTGATGTCCAAATCAGTTCAACCTGATACACCATATCTTCAATATAACTGTCAATCAAACACGTCCATTATGTAATATCCGCAATTTTCAATTTTCGGTAATATTCTTTTTCAGCCGGAGTCCGTTTTGACGACTTGCTCATGACCGTTTCGTCATTTCGAGAATGATTAATTCTGCACTTTTTGTCATCCGAGTTCGTTTCGGTGTCGTTTTGTTGAGTTCCGTGTCCTTAATCGACTTTTTCACGTGGGAGTTCGACTTTGTTAGATCACCATTAATTTTTGGTAACTCCAAAAATTCTAAATCTTTGCAACATTATAGATCATCGAGTTGGCTTTCCAATGGTTCAAACGGTGAGTCAATCGGAGTCCGGACGAGAGAGTTATGGTCGTTTTAGCTCACCCGCTCGTTATTGGCCGATCACTGCCGGCCGAACTCGGCCGTGTCGTCAGACACGGCCCGTGCCGTACTCGTCCGGAAATGCCGGAGTCTCTGCCTCAGGACCCGACCGTGTCGTCCGACACGGCCCGTGCCGAACTCTTCCGGATAAGCCAGAACCGACTGCCGACACGCCCGACCGTGTTCCAGGACACGGTCGAGTCATGCCGAGTCGCTGTCGGACGGGTCACTATCGGAAGGCCCTCCGCGCCGCGACCGTGTCAAGCAGGACACGGTCGAGTCCCTGTCGGCCAGCTGTGCGACACGACCGTGCCGATCGGCACGGGCCGTGTCCGGCAGGGCAGTCAACCCCTATAAATTCATTTTTTGAGCATTTCAGCTCATTTCTTTCCCTTCTTCTTCTCCTCTTCCGCAGCTGGGCGTGTTCTAAGCTTGAAGCCATGTTGTTTAGCAACATATCCATGGAGTTCCTTGGGTTATATCATCAATCATTCGTCCGATATCATCCCTTGATTCAGCGAATCAAGGCAAGTTTTCTTAAAATCTAGTTTTGGGGATTTTGCTCGATTTGTCCGTTTAATCCGTTTTAACTCAGAATAGTGATGTATTTATGATTGTTAAACATTATTATGTCGAATTCCTTGCTGTTCCTCGGTTGAATCGCCGAGGATTTGTCGTTTTATTGAGTTTCTTATCGACGCCTTGAAGGTGTCCGATAAAATGTCACAAAGAGGATTCGAGCGTTCTACGATTATTATTCCTCGTTCGTTCGTTAATTTATTGATGGTATGATGTTAGGGTCAGATTTCTCGCAAAGAATTCGAGTCGGAACCCTTCCGTTCGTCGTTTTCTTCAAGCTTTTCGATCGTGGGTATATTCATTGTCTTCGCCGGAGAATCGTAGGTGTTCGAGGTGTCCCGACTGATCCATGATTGTGGGAGTGTCCGGTATCGATTATCGAGGCAAGTATCTTGCCCATACATTACGTGTTTTGTGGATATAATGGTTGCTAAGTGTCGATATGTGCTAAATAAATATCTATAACCATTTTTTTAAAAGAATCGGTATATTTACCATCATGGTTTTCGTAAAAGTGAACCGTGTGTGTCGGGAATTAATATACTTAGTTGGATATGTGTGCTAGCGACGAGTATAGGATCACCTTACTTGCGTGTGATGTCATTATGTATGATTATGGTGTCGGTAAATGTAAAGTGTAATTCTCTTGTGAAATTATGTGCTTGGAGTCACGTGGTTATGGATGAATATGTGAGTTGTGTGATATTGGTTGTGTCATTCAGTGCGGTTGAAATCTTGTGCTCCCTTGTGAATCGTATCATTACTTGGTCGTGAGTATATGTTGGATGAACTGGCCATTCTAGTAAGGTACCTCGACTATATATACTGTGATTGACCTTCGAGGCTTGTGGTTTGCAACTGTGATTTTGGAAAGTGTGTGTGTGTGTGTTGTTCCTTCCACCCGGAGTGTCCGACGGGATCTCTGGGGGTCGATACTAAGGGGTACGGCCACGGAAGTGGACTTGGGTGCGTGTATGGATGAACTTCCACCCGGAGTGTCCGACGGGATGTCTGGGGGTCGATACTAAGGGGTACGGCCGCGGAAGTGGTTTCCCGCCCGGAGTGTCCGACGGGATGTCTGGGGGTCGATACTAAGGGGTACTGCCGCGGGTTACCAGTTGTGGTTTTCATCTTGAGGATGACGTTGATGTTTTCGTTAATTGTGATATTGTCCGGAGTATCACAATGCTTTGTGCTCGGGGTCGAGAGACATTATATTTCGAGTCTTGGTGCTTGGCTAGAATGGCATAAGAATAATGTGTTATGTGTAATGTGTCCTTGTTTGTGACTTGATGTGTCTGCTCGGGTCGTGGAACCTGTATTTTGTGTCCGGACTGGTTGGGTCTTGGACCCCGTGTTTTGTTAAACGGTTTTGTATTTTGAATAATGAACTTTGAAATTTGTGACTCGAATGGCTTTCGAGGAATTAAGAACATTTTTAATTTTTGATGTTTTCAAAACTCCCGAGATTTGGAAGTGTTTTCAAAGTGCTTACTTACTTCGTTTCTACTTTCAAGACTTGAACTATTTTTAACTAAATATACCTCGGGAAGTCTTTCGTTGTATTCTCGGAATGTGTTGTGTATGGCTCGTATTTGCACTTTATACTTGCACTAGCGAAACAGTGGAGTTTTGCTAACCCCCGAGTAAACGGGGGGTGGATATCTGTATTGTGTCCAGGTACATGTAGGTTTTCGGGAGCAAGACACAGGATCGGCACGAGGGATGATGAAAGGCGAATGATACTAATCACACGAAGGCCAGTTTTGGGTTCAGTTAGTCGGAGTCCATTGTATTGTCTTTTCCACTGTCTTATTATTCGTTGTTGTAAGTATTTTTACCCTTGTGTGGGTATGAGTCTGGATGAGTTTATGTATTTTGATTTGTAAGTCTGTGACGAAAGACCAAATCGGTCTATTGGTCCGTTATTTTGATTCGTCGGTATGTAATGTAGTGTGTTGTTTTGATGTCTAGCCTGGTGGATCCTCACGGAGAGGGTCTGCGGCGTGTAATATTCCCGGTTTGATCTGGGGGTGTTACATTTATGGTATCGGAGATTAGGTTGAGGAAACCTAGGTTTTCGGGTCGAGTTATTTGTTGTTGAGTCTTGTATTGTCAGATTTTGTCTGACTGAGTCGTGTCGCGACGCGTCGTCTGGGATGTCGGCCGTGATTAGTATCAAGATGCAGCCATCATCTTCGTGCGATCTGTGGATGTAAGTCTCCCTACTACATGTTGTACCACGAGCTATACGAGCCTGTATGATTCTATGTTATGTAGTAGTATTTGAAGGTGCATCGTGAGTAAGTGACATATATTTGTTAATTCCCATTTTGTGCTAGAATGAAGAATGATATGGCCAAATGTATCCTTGTATGAACTGTTTTTCTTGAAAGAGCAACAACCTTGGAATTTTTAGTTTCGAGGGCTTCCGGGGAGCCACGTAAATTTCTAAAATGTTCTCCAAAGGAGGAAAAATTTCGATTTTTGTATGATGACCTCAAGGTCGAAGATTTTTAGACTTCAAACTACCGATATTTCATTCTCATCTCATACTATAAGTTTTCAAAACTCGAGTTTTTAACTCAAATAAGGTCTTCAAAATATACTCGAGACGTGACTCTTGTTTGTAACCTTTCGGTTTCATGAATGTTGGTCAGAAGATGCGTATTGATTATGCTCTCGTTGTTGAGCAGTGGTGCCACTTTTATGATTAAAATAGTAACGTGAATGTTGAGTCCATCGGTATGTATGTGTTGAGATAGTCCTCTTTATTGAGAAGAAAAATTTTCGTTTTTGTAGGATGATTTTCTTTTGATGGTTGCTTGTGAGATGTTATAATTATGTGAATCGATGACATTTAGACTCGTATGTTGTTGCTTATTTGTAACCTTCGAGTCTAGTATTACCTCATATATGTTTGCAATCGTGTTGGAGATTAGAGCGATTAGCACGGGCTTAATACGAGCCTAACGCGCTAACGTGGCGCGTTTAGCGCACGTTAATCTTTGTTGTAACGCACGCTAATCAACACGGGCAGAGGCTATGGAACCGCATTATAGCCGTTAGGTCTAACTTTGCGGCCAATCACTGTAGTTGTATTCTCTACGTGGTGTCTAGTGATAACAAGCTGTTGTTGTGCGTGAATGTGTGTTAAGACTTTTCGTATTGCTAGGTGATATTTGATTGTGTTTGATGAATTGATAAATTATGTCTGTGTGTGTGTTCAAAAACACTTTCTGGAAACTTCACAAAGTTTTGACGGTTCGATTAATCGGCGGCTCAGTGTATACTTTGAAAATTATTTGGAATTGGCAAGCCGCCTTGGATTCTCAAATAAAACCTCGATGGTATTTGAAAAGAGTTGTTTTAAAGTACATGTAGACATTTTGTAAAATATTACATCGTTGATGTTTGTGAAGTGTTGGGAGAATTTTCGAAAATGATTTTTAACGTATTATTGTATTTTCAAATAATTCGAGTGAGTGATTTTCAAAAATCTTTCACACCATAAAAATATTTTATTTCAAAAACCAATGCGATTTTTATTTTCAAAAAAAAAAAAAAATATATAGTGAAAGATGAAAAATCTCACTCGATGTAAAGTTCAAACTCGGATTTGGAAATGTTAAAGTATGTTGTTACAAGTTTTGACGAAACAACCCGAGGTACCAAAAGTACTTTTAAAGTTTATTTTAAATAGCATACAAATCCAAGGATTTTCAAAAGATTTCCTTTAAAAGGATACCTCGTGGATTTTCTTTTCGAGTTGTTATTGGTTACCTTATGTGATATGTCGTGCTGAGTTGGTACTTTAGTTTAATATTTTGCGAAGTTGTGCAATCGTATTGAGTGGGAATCTGCTTAGTATGCCGATGGGCAGAGGACACAGTCGTGACCACGATACTAATGGCCTTGAAAATCGGATGTGAACCAAGAGGATATGGTCGGGAAGGTTGCTATTCCAGCCCTTCGTTCTCGTTGTTTAGGTTTCGAGACGAAACCTCTTTTAAAGGTGATATGATGTAATACCCACATTTTTCTTTCTTTCTCTTCTGTTTCGTCCAACCGTAACGACTCGACTGTGTTCGTTGATGCTTCTGACCTGATGTTGTTTCTCACCTTTGTCATTCGAGCGAGTTCTGATATTGTCCCAAATTGAGCTATATATCGTTGTGACCTTTTCAAGTTCGGAAAATTAGTCTCGTTTTCGATCTTCCAACCCTTGGGCGGTGGAATTCCGTATTTGTTCAGCGATTGGCTCGCGTTTTGATTGATGTACCGTTGGGTCGGTCAATAGTATTGATTCTCGTCCGCTGTGTTTTGTGATTGTTCGGATAATTGACTTGATTGTATTATCCATTTGATGACGCTTGTCACTTGTTGGTTTTGTTATATCCCTAACGGCGACGTTGTGTTGGTCGTCGTGGAGCGTGTTTTCACGCCGTATATTCCTTTACGTTGCTTGTAACGTTTCGCCGATGGGCGTAAGTTACGCGTTTCCTTACATATCTCGTTGAGTTTTCCTGGCGGGATATTGCTTCTCCCTACTTGTTTTAAGTTTCGGGACGAAACTTCTTTTAAGGAGGGTAGAATGTAATATCCGCAATTTTCGATTTTCGATAAATTTCTTTTTCAGCAGGAGTCCGTTTTGACGACTTGCTCATGACCGTTTCGTCATTTCGAGAATGATTAATTCTGCACTTTTTGTCATCCGAGTTCGTTTCGGTGTCGTTTTGTTGAGTTCCGTGTCCTTAATCGACTTTTTCACGTGGGAGTTCGACTTTGTTAGATCACCATTAATTTTTGGTAACTCCAAAAATTCTAAATCTTTGCAACATTATAGAGCATCGAGTTAGCTTTCCAATGGTTCAAACGGTGAGTCAATGGTCAGGACGAGAGAGTTATGGTCGTTTTAGCTCACCCGCTCGTTATTGGCGATCACTGCCGGCCGAACTCGGGTGTGTCGTCGAGACACGGCCCGTGCCGTACTCGTCCGAAATGCCGAGTCTCGCCTCAGGACCCGACCGTGTCGTCCGACACGGCCGTGCCGAACTCTTAGGATAAGCTGAACCGATCGCTGACACGCCCGACCGTGTTCCAGACACGGTCGAGTCATGCCGAGTCGCCGCTTGACGGGTCACTATCGGAAGGCCCTCGCGCGCGGCCGTGTCAAGCGAGGACACGGTCGAGTCCTGTCGGCGGTATGCGACACGACCGTGCCCGATCGGCACGGGCCGTGTCCGGCAGGCGATCAACCCTATAAATTCATTTTTTTGAGCATTTCAGCTCATTTCTTTCCCTTCTTCTTCTCCTCTTCCGCAGCTGGGCGTGTTCTAAGCTTGAAGCCATGTTGTTTAGCAACATATCCATGGAGTTCCTTGGGTTATATCATCAATCATTCGTCCGATATCATCCCTTGATTCAGCGAATCAAGGCAAGTTTTCTTAAAATCTAGTTTTGGGGATTTTGCTCGATTTGTCCGTTTAATCCGTTTTAACTCAGAATATTGATGTATTTATGATTGTTAAACATTATTATGTCGAATTCCTTGCTGTTCCTCGGTTGAATCGCCGAGGATTTGTCGTTTTATTGAGTTTCTTATCGACGCCTTGAAGGTGTCCGATAAAATGTCACAAAGAGGATTCGAGCGTTCTACGATTATTATTCCTCGTTCGTTCGTTAATTTATTGATGGTATGATGTTAGGGTCAGATTTCTCGCAAAGAATTCGAGTCGGAACCCTTCCGTTCGTCGTTTTCTTCAAGCTTTTCGATCGTGGGTATATTTATTGTCTTCGCCGGAGAATCGTAGGTGTTCGAGGTGTCCCGAGTGATCCATGATTGTGGGAGTGTCCGGTATCGATTATCGAGGCAAGTATCTTGCCCATACATTACGTGTTTTGTGGATATAATGGTTGCTAAGTGTCGATATGTGCTAAATAAATATCTATAACCATTTTTTTTAAAAGAATCGGTATATTTACCATCATGGTTTTCGTAAAAGTGAACCGTGTGTGTCGGGAATTAATATACTTAGTTGGATATGTGTGCTAGCGACGAGTATAGGATCACCTTACTTGCGTGTGATGTCATTATGTATGATTATGGTGTCGGTAAATGTAAAGTGTAATTCTCTTGTGAAATTATGTGCTTGGAGTCACGTGGTTATGGATGAATATGTGAGTTGTGTGATATTGGTTGTGTCATTCAGTGCGGTTGAAATCTTGTGCTCCCTTGTGAATCGTATCATTACTTGGTCGTGAGTATATGTTGGATGAACTGGCCATTCTAGTAAGGTACCTCGACTATATATACTGTGATTGACCTTCGAGGCTTGTGGTTTGCAAATCGTGATTTTGGAACGTGTGTGTGTGTGTGTTCCTTCCACCGAGTGTCCGACGGGATGTCCGGGGTCGATACTAAGGGGTACGGCCACGGAAGTGGACTTGGGTGCGTGTGTGGATGAACTTCCACCGAGTGTCCGACGGGATGTCCGGGGTCGATACTAAGGGGTACGGCCGCGAAGTGGTTTCCCACCGGAGTGTCCGACGGGATGTCCGGGGTCGATACTAAGGGGTACGGCCGCGGGTTACCGGGCCAGGTTTTCATCTTGAGGATGACGTTGATGTTTTCGTTAATTGTGATATTGTCCGGAGTATCACAATGCTTTGTGCTCGGGGTCGAGAGACATTATATTTCGAGTCTTGGTGCTTGGCTAGAATGGCATAAGAATAATGTGTTATGTGTAATGTGTCCTTGTTAGTGAATTGAAGTGGATGATCGGGTCGTGGACCCTGTATTTTGTGACCGGAATGGTTGGGTCGTGGACCCCGTGTTTTGTTAAACGGATTTGTATTTTGAAAAATGAACTTTGGGGTTGTGACCACGAATGGCTTCGAGGAATTAAGAACATTTTTAATTTTTGATGTTTTCAAAACTCGAGATTTGGAAGTGTTTTCAAAGTGCTTACTTACTTCGTTTCTACTTTCAAGACTTGAACTATTTTTAACTAAATATACCTCGGGAAGTCTTTCGTTGTATTCTCGGAATGTGTTGTGTATGGCTCGTATTTGCACTTTATACTTGCACTAGCGAAACAGTGGAGTTTTGCTAACCCCGAGTAAACGGGGGTGGATATCTCATTGTGTCCAGGTACATGCAGGTTTTCGGGAGCAAGACACAGGATCGGCACGAGGGATGATGAAAGACGAATGATACTAATCACACGAAGGCCAGTTTTGGGTTCAGTTAGTCGGAGTCCATTGTATTGTCTTTTCCGCTGTCTTATTGTTTGTTGTTGTAAGTATTTTTACCCTTGTGTGGGTATGAGTCTGGATGAGTTTATGTATTTTGATTTGTAAGCCTGTGACGAAAGACCAAATCGGTCTATTGGTCCGTTATTTTGATTCGTCGGTATGTAATGTAATGTGTTGTTTTGATGTCTAGCCTGGTGGATCCTCACAGAGAGGGTCTGCGGCGTGTAATATTCCCGGTTTGATCTGGGGGTGTTACACATTACACAAGTATAACTATCTCGGTTCTCAATTTATTTTATCCATACTGTATAGACACCAAACTATGCAGTATATCTCAGATAAAATAACGCCAAAAATTTATACTGAAAATCCGGGTATTACATTTATAACTAAATTCGATAATGCATGTTGGAAACTCAAGTCATGTTATAAATCCTGTGAAGAACTTCATCCGCATTATATCGCAAGTTTTCATTGTTAGGGGGGAGGGAGTGGTCACTTAATACCCTAGGTGCCACATCACCTCTATCCAATAAAAACCCTCCAACTCAAAACTACTCAATTCTACCCTAACACTACCCTAAGTGGAGGGAGTGGTCACCTATACTACCCGATTTTTTTTGTTCATACATAAAATCACATACAATATTAAAATAAAAACATACCATTTCATTAAAAATAAAAACATTACATAATACTTAAAAAAAAACATTACATAAAAACATACCATTTCATTAAAAATAAAAACATTACATAATACTTAAAAAAAAGAAACATAACATAATACTTAAAAATAACTAGATTAAAATAAAAAACCCACTAATCATCGAGATGCGGCAAGTATTGACGTGCTACGTGCTCCGTGAGATCATATCGAAGTCGGTCATGGAGAACTTCATCTAGTAACTCCGCTATCACATTGTCGTCAAACACTGGCTGGACCGGCTCATCCATTATATGAACCGGTGAGATTGCCCTCCCTTCGCGTTTTATAACCATATTGTGCAAAATAACACACGCATGAACCTGATTGGCAATCTTCGCTTTGGTCATAGCTCGGAGAGGCCGATCGAGAATTTTCCATTTTCCTTTGAGAGCACCAAAAGCTCGCTCGACATCCTTTCTCGCCCCCTCTTGTAACTTCTTAAATCTCTTTTCCTTTGGGTCGGTTGGATACGGGTATGCTTTAACAAATGTAGACCACTTAGGATAGATTCCATATGTCAAATAGTAGCCGCGTTTGTAAAAGCGTCCATTCACGTTGAATGAACTGTTCATCGCCGTTCCATTTCGATCTATAAGATACAAGTCAGACTGATTCAATACGTTGATATCGTTGTTTGACCCTGGTGGACCAAAAAAAGCATGCCAAATCCACATATCTTGTGACGCGGTGACTTCAAGCATAATAGTGGGAACACCATAGTCACCTCTCGTATGATGCCCTCTCAATTGTCTAGGACAATTTTTCCATTTGACGTGTGTACAGTCGATGCTACCAAGCATTCCAGGGATGTGATGCTTCGCCTCATGGGCCTGCAAAATGCGAGCAAGGTCATGTGCTGTCGGCCTACGTAGGTACTCTCGACCGTACAACTCAATGATGGCCTCACAAAAATAATTAAGACTCTCACGTGATGTTCTTGCAGCCATGCATAAATATTCATCATACTCATCGGGGGGATTGCCGGTTGCGAGTTGCCTAACGGCCGAAGTGATTTTTTGTTTCGCCGTGAAACTTTTTTTCGAACGCGCGTCGTAGCCTTCTTGAAAATATGGGTATCTCGCTTCAATGTCGCCCACTATTTGCAAAAACATGCTTTTCTCCATTCGAAATTTTTTTTTAAAGTACTCTTCGTTGTACTTTGGTGTTTCAACGAACCAATCATTCTCCAACGTTTGAAGACCTATTTCCCGTAGACGATTTACGCTAGTTCGGCTAGAGCTTGCCGTGTCTTCAAGGTACTGAGCCGCTTGAAGCATAAGTTGCAACGAGCTACCCGTGGATATCTCGTCGGACGAAGACGGAATAATGCATTCGAATTAGGAAGAATCGGAAGACATTTTAGTAATTATTTTTTGTTTTTGAGAGATTAGTGTGTGTTTTATTTGAAAATAATGAGTGTATGTTATTTGGTTTTAAAGGGAATTTTTTTTTTTTTTTTACTCAAAAGAGCCGTTCAACGGTCATTTTTTTGAAAAAGAAAGCAGCCTCACCGCTCGGCTTCAGAAGCCGAGATTGAACACCGCTCGCCTTACCCGAGGCGCCGGCGGCGGTGTTACCGCTCGGGTAAGGGTACCCGATTCCCTTACCCGAGCCCCACTCCCTCCCTCTTAGACTCCTCATAGTAAGTCAATAAGCAAGGACAGTATTCCGGAGTTTTTAGTTTTAAACTACCACAAAGTAGAGAGAAAAAACATGAAGGTCACTGTAAAAGATATGCTACATAATATGCCAAGAAAGTTATGGACATCAAAATGAAAACCTGAACCAAAAGGCACTTTGGATTTTGCCTCACTGTGGAAGCCACTAAAAATTTTCTTTTTTTTCCTTTTTATAGCAAAAGAGTAAATTAAAGAACTCAACACAGCAGTTCTAACTCTTACCAAGGGAATACGTTTTTAATGTCTTATTGTCGAGTTCCATCCTAACCTTCCCTAATTGTTCGTTAGCAGCAGTCCAACACATCCAAGATTCATAACGTTCATCGGTCTTCTTCTGCAACATATCTTTCAGATCCTGTATCTTTTTCTCGTACTTGGTTATCGATTTCATTCGCATAAACCTGAAGGATATTCTATTTCAGCAGAACAGTTCGTACACACAAAATATTCGCGATCCATACGAGAAGCTGCAAACCATAAAGATGATTAGAAATCCATAACTATCATTTTTCCTAAAATTTGAAGAAAACAAAAATACCTAAAACGTTAAGGGGAAATAAACATTAACAGGTGCAAATCTCGAATAGATCTGCTGAAACTCCAACAAATTCATCCCAACATCAAATTTACTGAAGCGAGAAGACTCGACGATATGTACCTTATGGGAGAGAGATCAAAACCGGAGCGAGTAAGCAAGGGGGAGCGCAAAATAAGAATCTGTAGGGGGAAGAACTCGAAAAAAACCTCGATAGAAAACCGAAAGAAGGAAGAAGAAAAATCATATCTTCATAGCCACAGTCGAGATAAGGGAGAAAAATGTGATTGAGATGGCGGATAGTGAGAGTGTGAGATATGGAAGAGACGAAGCAGGAGCTGTGATAAAATAGCAGACGAAGCAGGCAGGTCGCGGCAAGAAGGTGAAGAAGGCACCCGAAGCAGGACCCAGGCGACGAAACATCGCTGCTTCTATTATATAACCTACTCAAGCCAACTCATTTTGACCTCTTAGAGGTTCTAACCAAGGAGCACGGATCCCAAAAACACATAATTTCTCCTCCAAAAATAACTTTTCCGGTGGGGGAATAAATATTTACCTAAACCAATAGGTTCATAAAACTCGCTATGATAAGCAGTATTATTGAACCAGACAAAAAACAAGCAATGAGATCAAAGTACGGGATCTGTGAAAAAGAATACATGCAGCAGTAAACTTGAAGTTAACTTATCAGAGTAAGAACCCAGAAAAACATATTAATACATAAGATAAACGTCCTGACAGCTAGCAGATTACTTGTTAACCTGTCGAGTAATGTGATAAATGATACACCCAAACATGAAAGGTATTAAAAAACAAAAAGAGCAAAATGATAAAGGATAGCCTAATGAGAAGAAGATATTCTTGTTCTATTCTTGTTAAATCGCCGACATCCAAGTAACAATGTGGAGAGAAAATACAGAAACCAGTAAAGTCTGTCATATGCCTAAAAAGTGATATTCACAAGTGATATTAGGCATATTACTTGTGATAAAGGCGGGAAGGAGGTGTTATTTATATCTGCAGCAGGAAACTATCCTAACTGACCCGATTAGGCCCATCCTCTGGTACATCAGATTACTATATCCCCACTTCAGCCTAAACACCACATCTTGACTAAATTTCGCAGGCATGCACCCCGAGGAAGAAATTTTCGCCAAGTCCGGCAGGAACTGTGCGTGTGTGTTGTGACACGTTTTTAGTGTAACTATCGCAAGTGCACGATATCGTATCAAGTAGTAAAGTGGACTTTTTGAGTCCGGTTTATCGATCCCACAAGGAAGTTTGGTTATAATTTGAATTATACACTATTAGTCTATTTTTATAGATACTAAGATAAGTGAAACACACAATTAAAAAGTTTGGTTTAATATTTGCAAAGAAAATGCAATAATAGTTCTAATATTATAAGGAAATAAAAAGATAGCAATAATAATAGATTGATTAACGATAAAATGAAATAGTTGGGATTACAAACTTAGTTTGTCATTAGTTATAAAAGATGTATAGGAGATCATAAAATGAATTTACTTATTATGTTGTGTAGATTCGATTTTCCTTAAAAAGACGGTTTCTCTTTCAAACTATAAAACGCCCCTTACATATTGAATCAATCCACTATATTTCTATGTTGATTGGCTTCAATACATAGCATTAAGATTTATGAAAATAACTCAAAGAATCATCTAAGGACTAGAGGTATATTTCTATCCCCTAGAACAACTTAGAGTGAAGATCATTTGATCTAATCAAACATATTTTCTTTCGAAACATATGAAGACCACAAATATCGTCATTTATTGGCCAAATAAATAAAGATTGTTAAAACAATGAAAATCACACACAATAATAAGTAATTCACAAAAGATCTTTTATACAAACATAAATAACATGACTAAACTTGTTTATAATCCCAACTAAAGGTAACTTAGCCCATGAAGGGTTTATTACACATATTACAAGCTTTGGTGGTCATTATTAGTTGAATCAAGAGAAAGAATTGATCCTAACTCCCTTAGTAGATAAAGGAGATAGAAGCAATAAACTCTCTGGACAACATATGCTATACCACACTTACAAATATCACTCAAGAACACAAGTGTGTTCTTCACACAAAAAGAAAAGTTTACAAAAAATGAAAAATTATAAGATGAATGATGAATGATGAAGGATCTAAGGGGTCTATTTATACACCTAAAGTCATCTAATAGCTCCAAAACTCCAAAGATTATTACATTAGATCGATCAATGCCACCATCCCCTCAATAATACACAAAAAGTATAAAAAATTAGACAAATCATAACAATCTGTCAAGAGTTACGGCCGTAACATTCAGGAGTTACGGCCGTAACTAGGGTGACTTACGGCCGTAACTCCTGAATGTTACGGCCGTAACGTGGCTTCGTAAATTTGCTCACTTGAAGCTTTGATAGTTACGTTTTCAGCCCAGAATTTCTCAGACTTTGCGTTTTTGCCCCAGATCTTCTTCGGATGATAACTTTTGATATATAACTCTGATTTTGAATCTGGAAATACTGCCGAATTCGTCTCGGAACGCCCTACAACATAAATATATCAAAATTCAACAAAGAGAATATTTATTAAACATGTTATTTCTTGAGTAAATCGGTTATTTAATCCGATCATCATCCGATAAAAATAAAATTATTAAAACTAATTAATTAAAAGCAAAAAACGAGAAGACTAGCTCAATTATGGGTGAATTTTATCGATACAAATCATGGATAAGTGTACAAAACTGACACTTATCACACCCCCAAACTTGAATTCTTGCTAGTCCCGAGCAAGACTCTTTATTATTCATGCTCCAAAAATAAAAATAAAAATAAAACAAAAATAAGAAAATTAATACACACATAAATTAAAATATAAAAAAAGAGAAAAGGAGATCAAAATGCCATTAATACACAACAACCAGCTTATACAGTAGATATAAATGAATCAAGATTCAAAATAAATCTACAAATGATTTTGAAGTTAAAACACGGTTTTAGTATTGTAATTCCAAAATGTAAGGTTTCCCCCCAAAAGGTTGATTATTTCTTTCCCACTCGTGATACACACGACTCCCTTTAATGGTTGCTCTCGATCACTCGTTTATTTTTTGACTCAATATGAAGAAGAATTTCATTGGCGTCATCAAATATTGTGATTATTCACGAAATTGAGTGTATTGAAATTCAGCCGCTAATTAATTCAAATCTGCTCATAAACTACATCCCTTTTAGTGATAGCTTTCACACCGTTATTTGCTAACGTGTAGCTCTTTTCACTAACACAATTTCTATCTCTTTTTTTTTTAAAAGGTGATAGCTTTCACACCGTTATTTGCTAACGTGTAGCTCTTTTCACCTTTTTCTGAGACGGCAGCTACGCACCAACAATGGTTAGTCCTTTATTTTTCGCAAAATGTAAGACCCCCAAAATTAGGCAGCTGTTGCTGCTCAACACTTCTCCTTTTCGTCATTTTTTTTTAGGTGATAGCTTTCACACCGTTATTTGCTAACGTGTAGCTCTTTTCACCAATTACTCCTTTTTTAGGGAATAGAATTTTTGCAGAAAATCATTTCTTAGTTTAAGCATGAAAAATCAAAAACTCCACGAATTAAGTAAATTTCAGTTCTATTTTTCATCAACCGATTGATTCTTCTTTTCTCAAGGTAACGAATGACTCGATTTTATATGATAATTACAAGGCTTGGAAAGAGATTAAGGCTCAAAAAATTTTGGAATATACAATTTTTTACCGGTTAAAACGATTTTAGAAGCTTGTATATAGCTAATTTATTGGTGTTATGGCCAGATCTATAAATCTCATAAATCAAAATACTATAAATATATATATATATATATATAATAAAAAAAGTTAAGGCAAATAACCAAATCAATCAAAACACACCAAAATTACAACACACCAAGATACTAAAACAAACCACCCCCAAACTTGAAAATCAAACTGTCCTCAGTTTTTTAAAAATAAAAAAATAAAATAAAAATCAATACAGAAAAACAGAATACTCCCTGTTAAGAAAGTTGATGTCTGAGCTAACACCTTTTAGAATCTGCAAGAGAATAAATATACGAGGCACACAACAAAAGAAAATAAAATATACTCGTAAGTATAACACAATTTTTAAGATGCGCATCAAGAAAGTCCGAAGAGTCGCCTTACGCTGCCATCAATGCTTTTATAAAAAAAACACACAATAAACATTACAGTAATAAAATAACAATACATAAATCGCGAATAGATGCGCGTCAAGAGATCAAGAAGAAACTCCTTAAGCTGCCACCATTTAGCACGATTATTACACACGACAGAAAGTAAAAATACAAGAGGTCCGACATGGGATATCAAAGGGAGAGGAATGAATCCACTTTTCGTTTTCTCACGGTAAAATCTTCTACCCAGACAATTTTAGCTAGAGCTGGATCTGGTTGAGGAACAAATTCATTGAGTTTTTTGATTAGTTCTTCTGGTGTTGTTGCAATGACTATGATTCGTTTAGCACGCTCGGAAATAAAACCCTTTTCAGCAGAGTAGTCGATGAAAGATAGTAAACCATCAAAGAAACCATTGACATTAAGCAGACCTATTGGTTTTTGATGAACATTTAGCTGGGCTCTGGTAACCACATGAAAAAGTTCCTCAAGGGTGCCAAAACCACCGGGAAGGGTGATAAAGGCACCAGAATTATTTATCATGTGAGTTATGCGATCTTGCATATTTTACTTTCAGCCAGAGGTTTTGGGATTATTCCCAACACTCTTACTCCTTCCATATAGGCAGAAGCAGCAGCTCGTCCCATTAATCCTAGATTTCCTCCTCCGTAAACTACATGAATGCATTTTTCTCCTAAGGTGCGACCCAAGTTGTGGGCTGCTTCAGCAAAGCATGCCTCTTTTCCATAACTAGCTCCACCAAAAATGCAGACTCTGCTAAATTTTTTTGTTGAAGATGATGACTCCATTTTTTAAAAGAAAAAATTGTTAGAGAGAAGCAGAGAAAAGTGCAAGTTTGAGGGATGAATGAAATAAATCAGTAGAAAGTTTATTTATAGAAGAAAAAGAAGGTAAAAATTGTTTAACAAGTTTGTGATTGCGTTTGATTGTGCTTCAACTACTCAATAGAATAATGAAAGCATTTATCGCGTATCACATTTTTTATTCAGAAAATCTCACCACACGACAAAAATAAAAGATACTTACGCGTATGTACAGTAGTTGTGATTGTGGCTCACATCTTCCTCTGATTTTACGTTCAGAAACGGCCTAAACGTCTTCTATGAGTCGGGGAGAAGCTTCCCATCCAATTTTCTTACAAATTGGCAAACAGGATCTTTTAACGTCAGATTCCCAAGACGTTGTTCATATTCTGGTTGGAATTTATTCCACAAACATCGAATTCCGTAATGTACGAGTCCACTAGGATGCGTGTCAAGAGAAATTTCGATATCATCTAAATTCTCCTTATTCAGACCATCTTTAATGAACTGAATTTTATCTTCTCTGTTTGTAGATGGAATTCTTAAAGATCGACATTTTAAATTACAGTTCCATCTAGCACATTTATAGCAAACGGCTATCATCTTTGCTCGTCGTTTCTTGGCATATGAACTTTTTCCTAGCCCTGGTAAAAATCTAGTCGGTGTTTCTGTGAATTCACCCTCTATTCTTACTTTGGCTTCAATTATGAATCTGATGTCAAAAGGTATGCTTTTATTCATAAGCAACCTCATCCTTTCAAGTCTTGCCTTGTAAATTTTTAAAATTGCATTTTTGCTTAGAAAGGGAAATCTTTTTTCAATTTTATACAACGTTTCTTCCATGATAAAAAAAAAGACAATGAAAATAATTGAAGGAAATATCTACAAATATCAGTTGTTGTGGGAAACTGAAAAATCCGACTTTAATAGTCACGGAGTACCGTTATCCGCCACTTGACCGGACAAACACAATTTAGTACTTAAGTTACAATGTCGAGAAATTTGTACCTATAAAAATAGTTTACAATGTAAGATTTCAAATATAACTTATACTTCCAAGAACGGCGCCAAAAACTTGACACGTTTTTAGTGTAACTATCGCAAGTGCACGATATCGTATCAAGTAGTAAAGTGGACTTTTTGAGTCCGGTTTATCGATCCCACAAGGAAGTTTGGTTATAATTTGAATTATACACTATTAGTCTATTTTTATAGATACTAAGATAAGTGAAACACACAATTAAAAAGTTTGGTTTAATATTTGCAAAGAAAATGCAATAATAGTTCTAATATTATAAGGAAATAAAAAGATAGCAATAATAATAGATTGATTAACGATAAAATAAAATAGTTGGGATTACAAACTTAGTTTGTCATTAGTTATAAAAGATGTATAGGAGATCATAAAATGAATTTACTTATTATGTTGTGTAGATTCGATTTTCCTTAAAAAGACGGTTTCTCTTCGAACTATAAACGCTTCTTACATATTGAATCAATCAACTATATTTCTATGTTGATTGGCTTCAATACATAGCATTAGGATTTATGAAAATAACTCAAAGAATCATCTAAGGACTAGAGGTATATTTCTATCCCCTAGAACAACTTAGAATGAAGATCATTTGATCTAATCAAACATATTTTCTTTCGAAACATATGAAGACCATAAATATCGTCATTTATTGGCCAAATAAATAAAGATTGTTAAAACAATGAAAATCACACACAATAATAAGTAATTCACAAAAGATCTTTTATACAAACATAAATAACATGACTAACCTTGTTTATAATCCCAACTAAAGGTAACTTAGCACATGAAGGGTTTATTACACATATTACAAGCTTTGGTGGTCATTATTAGTTGAATCAAGAGAAAGAATTGATCCTAACTCCCTTAGTAGATAAAGGAGATAGAAGCAATAAACTCTCTGGACAACATATGCTATACCACACTTACAAATATCACTCAAGAACACAAGTGTTTTCTTCACACAAAAAGAAAAGTTTACAAAAAATGAAAAATTATAAGATGAATGATGAATGATGAAGGATCTAAGGGGTCTATTTATACACCTAAAGTCATCTAATAGCTCCAAAACTCCAGCATTATTACATTAGATCGAATCAATGCCAGCCATCCCCTCAATAATACACAAAATGTATAAAAAATTAGACAAATCATAACAATTTGTCAAGAGTTACGGCCGTAACATTCAGGAGTTACGACCGTAACTAGGGTGACTTACGACCGTAACTCCTGAATGTTACTGCCGTAACGTGGCTTCGTAAATTTGCTCACTTGAAGCTTTGATAGTTACGTTTTCAGCCCAGAATTTCTCAAACTTTGCGTTTTTGCCCCAGATCTTATTCGGATGATAACTTTTGATATATAACTCTGATTTTGAATCCGGAAATACCTCCGAATTCGTCTCGGAAAGCCCTACAACATGAATATATCAAAATTCAACAAAGAGAATATTTATTAAACATGTTATTTCTTGAGTAAATCAGTTATTTAATCCGATCATCATCCGCTAAAAATAAAATTATTAAAACTAATTAATTAAAAGCAAAAAACGAGAAGACTAGCTCAATTATGGGTTAATTTTATCGATACAAATCATGGATAAGTGTACAAAACTGACACTTATCATGTTGTATGTGACTTTTTTTGTTATTTGACAGAGTAGTTGGCAGGTTTTAACCCAAACATGATCCCATTTAAGGAAATTTGAACAGGCAAACATGCCAGCCATTTTGGGAAGGAGGGAGTAGAATTATAAGCCATGACTGAATCCAACAAACATCTAACAATTTTCACTTACGTCATATGTGTCGACGAGAGCCAAAAAGTTTTTCGGAAAGGCAAGAGCAAACGCAGTTACATCGGCCAATTCACTTAAGTTTGTTTCTCCGGAAACCCCACCCAACAATTGCGACCACTGCACAGATAAGCAATTTAAATCAGAGAATACCCTAGCAGGAAATGCAAGAAGTTACGATATTGAAGACCACAAGAATGTAATATCCGCAATTTTCGATTTTCGGTAAATTTTTTTTTTGGCCGGAGTCCGTTTTGACGACTCGCTTCTGCACTTTTTGTCATCCGAGTTCGTTTCGGTATCGTTTTGTTGAGTTCTGAGCTTTTTAGCGACTTTTCCGCACTTGAGCCCGATTCTTGCGAATCTCGTCCGAAACTGTTATTTCGAGTTTCTCGTAAGTTCATTTGATATTATTATTCATGTTGCGAGCTTTGGTTTGGTGTTTCGATCGAGTATCGTGATTTTCGGACGTTTTGGGCCATTTTCGTAATTTCCCAAAGTTTTGGGTAATTACTTCCGTTGTTGAATTCCGAGCCTTCGGGTGGTCGGAATTGTGTGTTCTCTTAGCTCTTAGATTCGTCTTTGCGAGTACGTCAGAATCAGTATCATCGATTCGTATTCGTGTTCGGATTTCGGGGTCGTTTGGGCCGCGGAGTTGGCCCCGCGAAGTCATGGCCGGCAACTCGGGCCAGCCAAGATCGCCGAGTCACGGCGGTAGTGCTGGCAGCCTTCGCCGAAGTCACGGCCGGCAGCGTTTCTCAGCTTCGCCGAGCAGGCCAGGCCGCTGCACAGCCGGGCAGGCCGCTGCACACTCGGCCGAGCCGCTGCACACCGCCGACCACCGGGAGCCATTTTGGGCTCGTGCCGCTGCACACTCCCGCCGAGCCGCAGACACCGTGCGTCTATTTATGGCCCCGCAGACGTTTTCTTGACCATTTTTCACTCGGTTTTCTTCTCTTCCGCGGCCGAGCTTGGTAAATCATGGAGAGATGTTGTTGGACAATCAATCCATGAAGTTTTGGAGTTCATATCATCAATCATCCATCCTATAACACCCTCCGATCTACCGACCGTGTCGATTTCCTAGAAATCTAGTTTTGGGGGTTTTAGTTGATTTTGTCCGATTTGATCGCTTTAACTCATATTTCTGATGGATAATTGTAGATTAAGTAGTATTCTATCATTTTCATCATCTTTCCACGGTTTTACCATTTCCGATTCGTCTGCTTATATGAACTTTCGCTTGACGCCTTCAAGGTGTCCGGAAAATGCCGAGAGAAAATTGGTCGCTTTGCGATGTTTTCCTCGTGTGATTTGATGATAGGATACTAGGGACGAATTCCCTACAAAAATCAAGTGATGAGCCTTTCCGATCGCCGTTTTCATTGGAGTTCCGGATTTCTCCAAACAACAGCATTTTCAAGTATTCGTGAGAGATTTCTAGGCAAGTACCTTGATATACGAATCAGAATCGCGTGAAATCATTGTTGTCGAAGTGTATGAATTTATACGGATGTATAAATGTGTGTATATATATATATGTGCATGTATATATATATATATATCTAGTTTTATACATGTATATATATTTATATGTTAAATATATGTATGTATATACATATATTGATATAAGCGCCTATATTGGCGAATGACGAGTGATAAATACTAACACTAGACGACGTACTCGACTTGGATTGATGGGTAAACTATATTTATTCTTATAATATAGTAAGGTTATATATATATATATATATATATATATATATATATATATATATATTCGGTTGAGTCGCAATATAGGGATATATGTGTGGTGTTGGTTGGTTATGCTTGAGGGCTTATTGTGATTGAGTTTGATTGATAACGTGCGTGTTATTGTTTATTTGTGTGGTTATGGACTAGCGGAGAAAATTGTGTAACTTGATGTATCGAGTTGATAATTGTGGTGACGTTTGTTTGTGTGCTTGATGTTTGAAACAATGCGAATACTTGTTGTGAGAAACGTCATATCCGGGAACCTCTGAAGGCGGGGCGTGCACTCCGGCCTGGTGTATGCTGCAATGTGCGGCTCCATATGGGTGGTGAACGCCGATGTCACCTAATGCGCGCGCAAGGGGCGGCTCTTGCGAGAGTGACGCCGGTGCGGTGACATGTTCAATGAGCGGCCAACATGATGGAAGTGAACGCCGGTACACAGGTGCGCAAGGGAGGCGCCTGGCAGGCTTATTGGTTACGGGTATTTGAGTGATAGCTAAGACCCCGTTACCGAACGATGTTCGTATCTAAAATCTTTCAAACTCTCTCTTAAACGTTTGTCTTGATATAGACTGTGATTCGCGTTTTTGAAAAGTTTGTTTCAACTTGTTTTTGAAGCGTTGGTATCAGGGTTAATTAACCAAGGAGGTTTGACGAAATCTCCGAGGGTTAATTAATCGGGGGTCTTGAGCAGGATATGTCGAATGAGAGATTGTGCCTTTGATTGTATTGTGGTGCTATTCTGTGTATTGGGTCGAGGGCCCTGTGAAATGTTGAGATGATTGATCTCGTGATGATGTTAATTGGATTGGGCTGAGAAACCCGTGAGATGTTGTAATGATTTCGTTTGTGACTGTGATCTATAAATTGGATTGAGGATCCTGAATAATGTTGACATATTGTCGTGCATTCATTTCCATATCTTGGGTCGAGAACCCGAGGGCTCTTGAAATTATTTTCTAAAAGCATCCCCATTCGATTTTTGTTTAAAACCCCAAGACGACCCTGTTGTGTCAAGAATTAACACCTTCCGACCGGCGATCGCCTAGGAGGACCGGCGACCGACTTACTGCCGATCGTCCAAGGCAGGTCTGCCGATCAGCGACCAGGCGACCAAGCCTTGACCCAGCGGACATGCTAGACTGGCCAACCGAAGGTCCCAGGATGGATCCCGGTGCCGAGCGATCTACATCGAGACGATCGTCTCTCGGTACTCGGCGATCGACTCCTGGCGACCGACTGGAGGCGATCATCTCTCGGCACTTGCCGACCTACACTTGGTGACCGACCGATGCCGACCCTCGACAACCTGCCAATGGCGACCCCCGATGACCATCCAGGGACGACCGCCTCATGTCAATCACCACCGATGGCCATCCAGTCGGCGAAGATCGAGCCTCAAGACTGATACCACGTGCAAGATCCGAGACAAGATCCGCGAATCCCGGGCCATTGACCACAGCCTGACAGAATCTCTCCACCAGCCGACAAGCCGCCGAAAGCTTGTCAGTAGGGCCACATGTTGACTGATTCCGGACACGTGATGGCTCCTTATTGACCGCCACCGTGGGCGACCTCTTCCTCGACTTTAGCCCGACAAACAAGATCTTTCGACTTTAGCCCGACGGCCCAGAGATCGCCCCATTATAATATTGGCCGCAGGCGATCGGCACATTATTATAATGGCCGGCAGGCGATCGGCCACTACAGACAGTGACCCGCCGCCCCTATATAAGCAAGGCACCCTGCACTTGGAAACTCTTCTGCAACCTCACGATTTGAGCATACAATACAGAGACAATATACAGCACTTGGCTAACATCCAACTCTTGGCAACAGCTATCTTTCGGTCTTACTTCTCCCGGCCTATCTCATCCAGCAGATTATCGGCGGGGACGAAGAACACCAAGCTTCGCTCAAGAGCCGGATTAACAGAGTCTTTTTACACTCATTGTATTTAGATTTCTCTCATTAATACTTGTATCCACGAATATTTGTATTAATAACATCTCGCGAGAGCATTCAAGCCCGGGCCTAACAAACCCGGCAAATCTTGTATTATTTATCTACTCTCGGAAGTGCTCCCGCAATTGTTGTTTGTTGTCCGTCTTCCAGCAGTATTAATCTTCGGATAAATATCTTGGGCAACAAAAATTGGCGCTAGAGGAAGGGGATCCAACCCTCGATTTTTTATACCTACCGTCCCGAAGAACACTCACTGTTCTCGGGGCAGATACTTGAAGTGACACTTACTGCACTTCAAAGAAATCCTTCAGAAAACATGTCTTCCGCCTCCGCGTCGAAGAAAGCCGCTGACTGCCGGCTGCACTGCCTGGCCCCGGGCCCGAGCCGCAGCTGATGGTGGAAGGCCGCCGCGGTCGAGACGCCGACTGCTCCCGGATGGCGGCCCGAGCCTCTCGCTCGATCGGGCCGAACCAACGAATGATCGAAGAGGCCATAGCCGCCCTTCAAGAGCGACAGAGTGCTCTCGACGCGCCTCTGCCGCCGCCCCTCGGTCTCCCGCCGAAGTCCAAGCGAAGCACAAGGCATTATCGCCGAGCGACGCTGTGAGGCTCTCGCCCGCAAGAAGAGGCGCTGGCACGGGGGCACGCCTCGTCTCGATCGCACGGCGCTGACCCGACACAGCGACCGGCGCCCGGCCCGGCTACGAGACGACGGAGTTTGTGTCCGTCACTGTGAGCTCACCTACCCAGCCTCCCACAAGGCGATCCAGCCTCGGCCCCCGCCGCCAAATTCCCGAGGTCGGGCAGTGGGGTCCGGAGGTCGCAGACACGATCGCCTCGGCCCCGCCTCCCAAAGACAATCCGCAAGCGGCCGAGCCGCGGCGATCGCCGCAATGCAACGTCGATCGACGACGTGAAGGCGCCTCGCAATCCGGCAGCGCCATGAAGACGATCGCCGAGCCGAGCGAGCCGCTCGCGATCGACATCGAGCTCGCCTTGGCAAAGACAAGATCGTTCCTCCTCGACACCCGTGTACTGGGGCGATCGGACCCCCAAACACACTCCGCACAAGTTCAACATCTACATGACCGGGTGTGGGGCATCGACGCGACCGGTGCCGAATGTTCCTCTAACGCCGGACGACCTCGACCACCGGTGTTACACCTCTTTGCCAACTCGGTCCATTGGCACCTTTAACGAGCCGGGCGCACGTCTTCACGTAATACTTCGCCACCAGTGGCCGCTCGCCGTAAGGTCCCCATCGCATGTGGCGGATCGTGCAAGGGGAAGAGGAGTCCGACTCGGACTACATCGACCGGGTTGACATGATCATCCTCAACGGCGAGCCCGTAAGCGATGAGACCGCCTCTACTCGGTCCTAGGAGGTTTTCGGGGCTTCTCGCCTATGTTCAGCATCTCACGAAGACCCTACCGACGACCTACGCAGCCTTCCGGCTAGAGCCGCAGATTTCGTCTGTGCAGAGACTTCTTCTCGGCTAGGAGTAGAGCGATCGGCGCCGCACGACGACCTCCGCCTCCCACCCGATCGCTACTACCCACAGAGCCGAGGACTCGATCCCCGCCACATCCATTTTAAATGAGGGACTAGCCGCCCGATCGCCAATATCGACCCACGAATAAAGCGATCGGCCGAGCGACGATCGCCATCATCCGGCAGATCGCAACATCATCGCATCCCGGACACGATCGCCATCAACATCCAAAGATATAACATGACGGACTAAGGCATAAGATCGCCTCCACCGCACATCATAAAGCCATGGCCCCGGCAAGATGGAACTGGGCCGCTTCGCCATGCAAGGTCCCTTTCGCCGAGATCGCCCGCCTTCGTTTAAATACGAGGCCGGCGTAGTCCGAGGGCTATCCAACATTAATAAGTGGACACATGCCACAACCCCGTCTCAACGTACACCGTCGAGGTCGGCCATCTCCATGGCTGGCCGAGGTGGAAGCAGAGCTAACAAGCCGCGGGCGTGGAGTTGATTCATCCGACGCTGCCCCGCGCAAGGACTCCTCTAGATCGAGACCGCACGCCCTTCGTTTAAATACGAGGCGAGGCGCAGCCTAACAGAGGACCCTCATAATAAAGTGAGTCACGGGACACTCAATGTCTTCGCGCACCAAGACACGGTCATGGAGTCGGTCCATCGATCTCCGCGACTGTGCACGATTCCTCAAACAAGAGAAACCACCAAGTTTCCATGGGGGATCGGCCAATGTTGTTTTTGCAGGTACAAGACCGAAAGACAGCTAGCCAATCGACCATGATAGCCCAAGTCCGAGTCCTAAGTCAGCCCTGATCGCCCGTCCTCATCCAGACACGATCGCCAGCAAGAACCACCTCGCCCCATGTCTTCAACATAGGAGCAAGTTGGGGGGCAATTGTTGTGTCAAGAATTAACACCTTCCGACCGGCGATCGCCTAGGAGGACCGGCGACCGACTTACTGCCGATCGTCCAAGGCAGGTCTGCCGATCAGCGACCAGGCGACCAAGCCTTGACCCAGCGGACATGCTAGACTGGCCAACCGAAGGTCCCAGGATGGATCCCGGTGCCGAGCGATCTACATCGAGACGATCGCCTCTCGGTACTCGGCGATCGACTCCTGGCGACCGACTGGAGGCGATCATCTCTCGGCACTTGCCGACCTACACTTGGTGACCGACCGATGCCGACCCTCGACAACCTGCCAATGGCGACCCCCGATGACCATCCAGGGACGACCGCCTCATGTCAATCACCACCGATGGCCATCCAGTCGGCGAAGACCGAGCCTCAAGACTGACACCACGTGCAAGATC
Source organism: Orobanche coerulescens (assembly GCA_033398695.1). Classification (NCBI taxonomy): domain Eukaryota; kingdom Viridiplantae; phylum Streptophyta; class Magnoliopsida; order Lamiales; family Orobanchaceae; genus Orobanche; species Orobanche coerulescens. The sequence goes on along the minus strand of CM065815.1, from coordinate 86,910,924 downwards.
GGAGACAAGATCCGCGAATCCCGGGCCATTGACCACAGCCTGACAGAATCTCTCCACCAGCCGACAAGCCGCCGAAAGCTTGTCAGTAGGGCCACATGTTGACTGATTCCGGACACGTGATGGCTCCTTATTGGACCGCCCAGCTGTGGCAGCCTCTTCCTTGGACTTTAGCCCGACAGCCAGCATCTTTCTTGGACTTTAGCCCGACAGCTCAGGAGATCGCCCCATTATAATATTGGTCGGCAGGCGATCGGCACATTATTATAATGGCCGGCAGGCGATCGGCCACTACAGGACAGGACCCGGCTGCCCCTATATAAGCAAGGCACCCTGCACTTGGAAACTCTTCTGCAACCTCACGATTTGAGCATACAATACAGAGACAATATACAGCACTTGGCTAACATCCAACTCTTGGCAACAGCTATCTTTCGGTCTTACTTCTCCCGGCCTATCTCATCCAGCAGATTATCGGTGGGGACGAAGAACACCAAGCTTCGCTCAAGAGCCGGATTAACAGAGTCTTTTTACACTCATTGTATTTAGATTTCTCTCATTAATACTTGTATCCACGAATATTTGTATTAATAACATCTCGCGAGAGCATTCAAGCTCGGGCCTAACAAACCCGGCAAATCTTGTATTATTTATCTACTCTCGGAAGTGCTCCCGCAATTGTTGTTTGTTGTCCGTCTTCCAGCAGTATTAATCTTCGGATAAATATCTTAGGCAACAACAGACCCGAGTCATTAATAATGTTTTCAAACTATCTTATCAAAATACTTTTCCCTTTATAAGAATTGATTTACAAAGTAAGTCTTTTGACTCCTTGGGTTCGTTTGAAGTTTAATTGGTGTTACGTTCCATATAGAGAATATGACTATGTGATTATTTCTCATCTTGTGTATGCGAGTGCTATACTGTGTTGACTATGGGAATGTATGGTTTGTGTTAAGGCTTCGCGGCTGTTGAGTTTTGTGTTGTTATTATTCGTATATCTTGAACATTATGTACTTGCACTAGCAAAATTCCAGTTTGCTAACCCCCGAGTTTTCGGGGGGTGGGTGCCTGTTATGCGCTCAGGTTTTGGCAGCTCGGGAGCAGTCACAGGATTGGCTTGGAAGGAGATGGAGGACAACAATGCTAATCACACCAGAGTCAGAGTCTTTTCTTTTGTTTCATCTTGGTCGGTATTTTTCCCATTTGGTTAAATATTCACCCTTGCACGGGTATAGTTTTCATTTATTGAGTGGATTCGTCATCCCCTTTTGTGTGAAAGTTTATTCTTTGTCATGGAGATATTAAATTTATTAGTTTCTGAATTGTTTAATGACCTTGTCGGTCTCCGTTGTATTTAGATTGACCCCGGTCGGTCGATCATTGTGTAGTCTAGTGGAGTTTAGCCTGGTAGATCCTTGTGAGAAGGGCCTACGGCATGTAACATTTCCGGACGTATTCTGGGGGTGTTACATTTATGGTATCGGAGCTTAGGTTTGCAAAAAACCTAGGCCGTTGGGTCAAGTCCATGTCCGGTGTAAGTCGCGCGCATCAGAGTTGTGATTAGTATCGTGGTTCCGACATCATCTTCCGGCAATCCGTGATGGTAAGCCTCCCGATCGTAAGTCCCCTTATATACGTATTTGATTATATTGTGCTAATATGTTTAATGTGAACTAGGAATTGTGTAATATCCGGATAAATTGTTGGGTATTTTCATCTGTATTGGAACCCTGTATTACCTGAATTGGTGCTATCAATAATTGAAGTACGGCCGTTCCCGTATTCGTATCCTCATGCATGATAATATCAAATTTTAATCCTTCACATGCAACTACGTCGTAACGCATGCTAACAGGTAAGCGTAACGTACGTTACGAACTGGAAATAGCGTACGCTACGAGCTAGACGTAGCGTACGTAAGAAGGTCAATTATTGAACAGGCTGGCTAGCACATGGACGGCTGGTGGTGGGGCTCGGAAAGATTCCCGCCGATGAACCTGGACAGTTTTAGGGTCAACGGGTGTTAACGTACGCTAAGGTTTGTAACTAGCGTACGCTAATATGTGTAGCTTACGTACGTAATGCATAGGGAGTAACGTACGTAAGCTAGTACAGAACGAGACAGTAAGCTATCAGTGAACGATAGCGTACGCTAAGATCGAAGGGTAGCGTGCGCTAAGTCGATTACGTACGTAAATGGCTAAGGCTAACGTACGTAAATCTCAAAATATTATATATATGGACAACACCCCATTTCATTTCTCTTCGTCCCTTTCACTTGTAATTCGTTTTCCTCCATTTCTAGAGGGTCTCCAGCCCTCTAGAACACATATAGAACACGTAGACTCGATCATTTAAGTTACGAAACATCTTGGATTGACATTCAAGCAATCGAAGTTGGATGCTACCTCTTGTCTCTGCGTTTCTTTCATATTAAGGTATGTTAATGCTACCTCAACCTTGAATTCGTGTTCTTAAGGATGTTATGAACATACCACCGGGATTATTAAGCTCCATAGATGATTTTTATCCGAACACCATGTTTTTGGAAGTTGGAATGTTCATGTTTTAGTTACCCGAGTTAAGAACGTTATAGTCCAACTCTTGTTATGATAATCAAGTAAGGTAAAATTCTGAGATTAATAAACCATATTGTATGGTGTTTCCATAATGATCATAGACTTAATGTTGGTAACAACCTCAGATTTTCCGAACTACCTTTGAGGATCTATAATCAATATTTGGAGTGAGTCTTATGATGGGAGGATTAACCGGGAATTCGTAGACATCAACACCATAGGGTTATTCTGATTCGCATGAGTGAGATATGTGTGAATATAACGTACGTTAAGCTCTATGCATTACGTACGTTATACCTCAGGCAAGGCAAATGCCCTGAATCGAGAAGAATCGCCCAATGCATGCTTAGCGTGCGTTAATCCTTGTAGCTTACGTGGCGCTAACGCGCGTAACGACGTTACGTATGTGTGTAACGTACGTTACGAAGAGAACAGTTAGGGTTCGGCCATCTTTTTATGCTTTTCCTTGTGTGATTGGTTGTTTATTTTATGATAGGATATTAAGGATGAATTTCCTACGATAATCCAGTGTTGAGCCTCTCCGATCGTCGTTTTCGTTGGAGTTCTAGATTGTTCCAATCAATTGTATTTCCAGAGTATTCGCGAGAGATTACCAAGGCAAGTACCTTGATATACGAATTATAATTACGTAAAATCATTGTTGCTGAAGTGTATGAATCATGTTATGAATATCTGTATTTATATTATATATATATATATATATATGTGTGGATATTTATGTAGTATTAATTGATAGTGTTGAAGGCCTAATGTACTAAGTCTTGATGAATAACGTGCGAGTTATTATTTATTTTACGTAGTTGCGTACTGGCGAATAAATTATGTGGATTGATGAACTGATTTGATAATTGTTGCAACGGTTGACTGTGTGCTTGGTATTTGTAATAATGTGAATACTTGTTATGAGAGACGTCATATCCGGTACCTCGAGGGCGGGCGTGCACTCCGGCCTGTTGTACGCCGCAATGAGCGGCTCCATATGATTGGTGAACACCGGTGTTACTTAATGCGCGAGCAAGGGGCGGCTCTGTGGGAGTGAACGCCGCGCGGTGACATGTGCAATGGGCGGCCAATATAGTGGAGTGAACGCCGCATACGTGTGTGCAAGGGAGGTGCCTGGCAGGCTTATTGGTAACGGATATTTGAGTGATAGCTAAGACCCCGTTATCAAATGATTTTCGAAATTTAAATCTTTGCAACTTGCTTTTAATGTTGGTCTTGATGTAGACCGCGGATTGTGTTTCTGGAGTTCGTTCCAATTTGTTTTAAATGTTGGTATCAGGGTTAATTAACCAAGGATATTTGACGAGATCTCCGAGGGTTAATTAATCAGGGGTCTTGAGCAGGATTTGTCGAATGAGAGGCTGTGCCTTTGATTGTACTGTGTTGATTATTCTGTGTATTGGGTCGAGGATCCCGTGAGATGTTGAGATTTGATCTCGTGATGATATTATTTGGATTGGGCCGAGAACCCCGTGAGATGTTGTAATGATTCACTTGTGATAGTGTTTTATCATTTGGGTCGAGGACCCCAAATAACGTTGTGATAGTTTTCTTGCAAATTGTTTTCCACATGTTGGGTCAAGGACCCGAGAGCTTGTGAAGTATTTTCTAATGTATTTCCATTTGATTTTCAAAACCCCTAGATGGCCCGAGTCAATATTAATGTTTTCGAACTTTCTTATCAAAATACTTTTCCTTTTATAAAAAGGGATTTCTCTGACTCCTTGGGCTCGTTTAAAGTTTTATTGGTGTTATGTTCTGTACGGAGAATATGAAAATGTGATTACCTTTCACCTTGTGTATGTAATACTATTCTGTGTTGACCATTTGAATGTGTGGTTCGTGTTAAGGTTTCACGACTGTTGAGTTTTGTGTTATTATTATTCGTATATCTTGTGTGTTATGTACTTGCACTAGCAAAATTCCAGTTTGCTAACCCCGAAGTTTTCGGGGTGGGTGCTCATATGCGCTCGTGTTTTGGCAAATGGGAGCAACACAGGATTGGCTGGGAAGGAGATGGAGGACAATGATACTAATCACACCAGAGTTAGAGTCTTTTCTTTTGTTTCATTTTGGTCGGTATTTCTCTGTCGTTCGAGTATTCACCCTTGCATGGGTGTAGTTTTCATTTATTAAATTGAGTTGTCGTTCTTTTCTGTGTTCAAGTTTATTTTTGTCATTGAGATGTAAAGTTCATTTGTTTCTGAATTGTTTAACGACCTTGTCGGTCTGCGTTGTATTTAGATTGACCCCGGTCGGTCAATCATTTTGTAGTCTAGTAGAGTTTAGCCTTGTAGATCCTTGTAAGAAGGGCCTACGGCGTGTAACGTTTCCGGATGTATTCTGGGGGTGTTACAAATATGGTATCTTAGCTTAGGTTTGCGAAAAACCTAGGCCGTTGGGTCAAGTCCATGTCTTGTGTAAGTCGCGCGCGTCAGAGTTGTGATTAGTATCGTGGTTCCAACATCATCTTCAAGCAATCCGTGATGGTAAGCCTCCCGAATCGTAAGTCCCCTTACATACGTATTTGATTATATTGTGCTTAACGTGAACCTAGGGTTTGAACTTGTTAGAGATTATATTGCTTTACGATATCACCTGCATATACGCGTCGAGTGAGAATGGTTATGTAGTATACTTCGGTAGTCGAACATATTTATCGATTTCTGCATTTCAGTAGGATAAATCTTTGAGTGTTAATTTTATCCGCTGCGTGAGTATTGTGAAATGACTTTTGACATTTTGGCATTTTAGTCTCGCACATTTTCACGGTATTTTTATGACGGTATTTAATATTTTACAAATGATTTTGTAAGTTTTGGAAAATGCTACCGTCATCGGCTTTTGGCATATTTTGAAATGATTTTTAAATGGTTTTTAGCCTGGTAGGTTCCGTAGGTAATCCGGCATGTAATATTTCCGGGCCGAATTACGAACATTTCAAAGTAGTGTTTTGAAATTTTCCTAGCATTGTAAACCTCATGATTTAATGTAGTCGTGTCGAATGGTCACGTATTTTGGTGAAAAGTTCTTTCGAATAAACATTTTGGTAGAAGAGGAAGGATTTTCAAAATTATGGTATTTGGGACTCAACACTTTTGAAATATTTCAAATTAGTTACAATTCGATTTTCAATTTTCTTGTAGGCATTACTCGAAAATAAATATTTTTAGAGTCATTGTATAAACTTCCTCTTCCAAAACAAAGGACAGTACTTACAAGTTTTGAGCACAACGTGATTCGGCTTTTGTTTTAAAATTTTCTAAAAGCATACGCATAATGATCGTCCTAGACGAGGGACTGGAAGTTGATTTCAGAAAATTTCGTGCTTTACGATATTACCATTATTCTAAGGATGCTAATTAAACCTTATGTTGATAATTGTGGTATACCGTACAACCGACTATGTGATAACAATAAACGGTACTATCTGCATTAGCATGACGAGCCTTGGCGGACGTAGACGTGATATAGGAAGCGGAAGCGGTGAGGTGGTTCGTACGACAACGATTCATGTTACGGTGAAGGAATATCAAGATCAGACGATAACCTATGAAACCTCCTCAGTGACCGAGCCAACGAGCGGAGAAAAGAGACCGAGGACATCTGGAAAATTTTTGGGCGGTGACGAGACTAAGGTTCTCAAACCCCCACGCTGCTCGAATGCGTCGTCTTCGCGGTCGAGAATGAGCATTGGGAATCCCCAACCAAAGATCGTGACTCCGGTAAGAAGAGAGTGTGCTACAACAGCAACCGTATGGGACACATCCGTGTAAACTGTCCCTCACCACTCTTGACTTGTCATCGGTGCGGGTGTGAAGGCCACCGGGAGAAACATTGTGAGATAATTTCCGAATTGGCAAAGAATGCTACTCTGTCGGTGAGCAGAGCAAGTGGCCGGAGAATGTCCCAAAACCTTATGTCTTCTGTGAAGAGCCTATCATAGGCGAATGAAGATTTTGTGTTGTGTTCTAGTCGTTCTTTGTTTCCAACAATCGCGACTTTGATCGTTTTTCATTTTAATTGCTTTTCGTTTCCAACTCCCGTTGTTTTCGGGCCGGCTGACATGTCTTCTTAGTATGGGGGACGTAATACCCATACTCTTCTTAGTATTTTCGGTGTTGGGAGACTTTCATTGTTGATGATTCATCTGTGACCCTCTTGACAATTTTAAACTACCATGTTCTACTGAACCTACCGTCAGTCGAACGAAATTCAGAACCGATTTGTTAGACTCCGTGAATTATTGTGGTCTATTCACATCTGAACTTAATCTTTGCAAAATTTTGTTCGAAACTATTTGTTCCCACTCGTGCGGTTAATATTTCCAATGTGTTATGAACTTGAATATGGTGGGTCGAGCTCGACACGCGATTTTAGTACGTCTGAGCCGTTTATGAATTTCTTTAATTCTGTGAGCTTTTACTTCTCCACTCTAACTTCTCATGTTCACGTGTAATTTATCACCTCAATTGACGTGCCTGATACTTCCTAGGTCCAATCATTGCATTTTTTTTTGAACCTTGTATTCGCGCATCACTCATGATGTTTTGGGGCTGAGCAAGTAGTTACTTTTTCTTGGTTGTTCCACCACTCTACTTTAAGTTTCGGGACGAAACTTCTTTTAAGAGGGATAGTATGTAATATCCGGATAAATTGTTGGGTATTTTCATCTGTATTTGAACCCTGTATTACCTGAATTGGTGCTATCAATAATTGAAGTACGGCCGTTCCCGTATTCGTATCCTCATGCATGATAATATCAACTTTTAATCCTTCACATGCAACTACGTCGTAACGCACGCTAACAGGTAAGCGTAACGTACGTTACGAACTGGAAATAGCGTACGCTACGAGCTAGACGTAGCGTACGTAAGAAGGTCAATTATTGAACAGGCTGGCTAGCACATGGACGGCTGGTGGTGGGGCTCGGAAAGATTCCCGCGGATGAACCTGGACAGTTTTAGGGTCAACGGGTGTTAACGTACGCTAAGGTTTGTAACTAGCGTACGCTAATATGTGTAGCTTACGTACGTAATGCATAGGGAGTAACGTACGTAAGCTAGTACAGAACGAGACAGTAAGCTATCAGTGAACGATAGCGTACGCTAAGATCGAAGGGTAGCGTGCGCTAAGTCGATTACGTACGTAAATGGCTAAGGCTAACGTACGTAAATCTCAAAATATTATATATATGGACAACACCCCATTTCATTTCTCTTCGTCCCTTTCACTTGTAATTCGTTTTCCTCCATTTCTAGAGGGTCTCCAGCCCTCTAGAACACATATAGAACACGTAGACTCGATCATTTAAGTTACGAAACATCTTGGATTGACATTCAAGCAATCGAAGTTGGATGCTACCTCTTGTCTCTGCGTTTCTTTCATATTAAGGTATGTTAATGCTACCTCAACCTTGAATTCGTGTTCTTAAGGATGTTATGAACATACCACCGGGATTATTAAGCTCCATAGATGATTTTTATCCGAACACCATGTTTTTGGAAGTTGGAATGTTCATCTTTTAGTTACCCGAGTTAAGAACGTTATAGTCCAACTCTTGTTATGATAATCAAGTAAGGTAAAATTCTGAGATTAATAAACCATATTGTATGGTGTTTCCATAATGATCATAGACTTAATGTTGGTAACAACCTCAGATTTTCCGAACTACCTTTGAGGATCTATAATCAATATTTGGAGTGAGTCTTATGATGGGAGTATTAACCGGGAATTCGTAGACATCAACACCATAGGGTTATTCTGATTCGCATGAGTGAGATATGTGTGAATATAACGTACGTTAAGCTCTATGCATTACGTACGTTATACCTCAGGCAAGGCAGTCGTCTGAACTGAGAAGAACTGTCCAATGCATGTTTAGCGTGCGTTAATCCTTGTAGCTTACGTGCGCTAACGTGCAGACGTAACGTACGTTACGTATGTGTGTAACGTACGTTACGAAGAGAACAGTTAGGGTTCGGCCATCTTTTTATGCTTTTCCTTGTGTGATTGGTTGTTTATTTTATGATAGGATATTAAGGACGAATTTCCTACGATAATCCAAAGGTTGAGCCTCTCCGATCGTCGTTGGAGTTCTAGATTGTTCCAATCAATTGTATTTCCAGAGTATTCGCGAGAGATTACCAAGGCAAGTACCTTGATATACGAATTATAATTACGTAAAATCATTGTTGCTGAAGTGTATGAATCATGTTATGAATATCTGTATTTATATTATATATATATAGATATGTGTGGATATTTATGTAGTATTAATTGATAGTGTTGAAGGCCTAATGTACTAAGTCTTGATGAATAACGTAAGTTATTGTTTATTTTGCGTAGTTGCATCGCGAATAAATTATGTGGATTGATGAACGATTTGATAATTGTTGCAACGGTTGATGTGTGCTTGGTATTTGTAATAATGTGAATACTTGTTATGAGAGACGTCATATCCGGTACCTCGAGGGCGGGCGTGCACTCCGGCCCGTTGTACGCCGCAATGAGCGGCTCCATATGATTGGTGAACACCGGTGTTACTTAATGCGCGAGCAAGGGGCGACTCTGTGGAGTGAACGCCGGCGCGGTGACATGTGCAATGGGCGGCCAATATAGTGGAGTGAACGCCAGACACAGTGTGTAAGGGAGGCGCCCGGCGTGCTTATTGGTAACGTATATTTGAGTGATAGCTAAGACCCGTTATCAAATGATTTTCGAAATTTAAATCTTTGCAACTTGCTTTTAATGTTGGTCTTGATGTAGACCGCGGATTGTGTTTCTGGAGTTCGTTCCAATTTGTTTTAAATGTTGGTATCAGGGTTAATTAACCAAGGATATTTGACGAGATCTCCGAGGGTTAATTAATCAGGGGTCTTGAGCAGGATTAGTCGAATGAGAGGCTGTGCCTTTGATTGTACTGTGTTGATTATTCTGTGTATTGGGTCGAGGATCCCGTGAGATGTTGAGATTTGATCTCGTGATGATATTATTTGGATTGGGCCGAGAACCCCGTGAGATGTTGTAATGATTCACTTGTGATAGTGTTTTATCATTTGGGTCGAGGACCCCGAATAACGTTGTGATAGTTTTCTTGCAAATTGTTTTCCACATGTTGGGTCAAGGACCCGAGAGCTTGTGAAGTATTTTCTTAAGTATTTCCATTTGATTTTCAAAACCCCTAGATGGCCCGAGTCAATATTAATGTTTTCGAACTTTCTTATCAAAATACTTTTCCTTTTATAAAAAGGGATTTCTCTGACTCCTTGGGTTCGTTTAAAGTTTTATTGGTGTTATGTTCTGTACGGAGAATATGAAAATGTGATTACCTTTCACCTTGTGTATGTAATACTATTCTGTGTTGACCATTTGAATGTGTGGTTCGTGTTAAGGTTTCACGACTGTTGAGTTTTGTGTTATTATTATTCGTATATCTTGTGTGTTATGTACTTGCACTATCAAAATTCCAGTTTGCTAACCCCCGAGTTTTCGGGGGGTGGGTGCCTGTTATGCGCTCAGGTTTTGGCAGCTCGGGAGCAGTCACAGGATTGGCTGGGAAGGAGATGGAGGACAATGATACTAATCACACCAGAGTTAGAGTCTTTTCTTTTGTTTCATTTTGGTCGGTATTTCTCTGTCGTTCGAGTATTCACCCTTGCATGGGTGTAATTTTCATTTATTAAATTGAGTTGTCGTTCTTTTCTGTGTTCAAGTTTATTTTTGTCATTGAGATGTAAAGTTCATTTGTTTCTGAATTGTTTAACGACCTTGTCGGTCTGCGTTGTATTTAGATTGACCCCGGTCGGTCAATCATTTTGTAGTCTAGTAGAGTTTAGCCTTGTAGATCCTTGTAAGAAGGGCCTACGGCGTGTAACGTTTCCGGATGTATTCTGGGGGTGTTACAAATTGGAACTTGTTGGTGATATTATTGTTTTAAGATATAACATGCGTATGTGGTCCGAGTAAAAATGGTTATGTAATATGCTTCGGAAGTCGAGCATATTTATTTGTTCTTGCACTTTATTAGAATAAATTTATGAATGTTAAATTTATCCGCTGCGTGAATATTTTGAGATGGCTTTTGGTGTCTTGCAAACCGAGTTTTGATATTTTGATTTTGCACGTTTTGATTGTATTCTTATGATGGTATTTGATATTTTATAAATGACTTTTGTGAATATTTGAGAATATTACCGAGATCGGTCTTTTTGGCATTTTGAACATTTTTTTTAATAATTTTTAGCCTGGTGGGTTCCGGTACGGGGCCTACGGCGCTGTAGCATCACGAATATTTTAAAGTGGTGCTTTGAAATTTTCTAACGTTGTGGAAAGCCATGATTTAATGTCGTCATGTCAATTCGTCACGTATCTCGGTGGAAAATTCTTTCAAAATAAACGTTTTGGTAGGAGAGGGTAGATTTTCAAAATTGTGGTATTTGGGACTCAACACTTTTGAAATACTTCAAATTAGTTACAATTCATTTCCAATTTTCTTTTATACATCACTCGAAAATAAATTTTAGAGTCGTTGTATAAACTTCCTCTTCTGAAATAAAGGATGATTTACAAGCTTTGGGCGTAACGTGACTCGCTCTCTTTTTCAAAAATTTGTTTTCATTAAGCACATATATATATAATGATCATCCTAGTCGAAGGACCGGAGTTAACTTCATAAAACTTTATGCTTTACGATATTACCGTTATTCTATAGATGTTAACTAAACCTTGTGTTGATAAGGGTGGTATCTTTAATCGATTATTTGATAATGCTGAATGGTACTATCTGTATTAGTATGTCGAGCCTTGGCGGACGTAAGTGTGATGACGGAAGTGGAAACGACAAGGTGGTTCGTACGACAACTATCCATGCTACAGCGAATGCTACAGTGAAGGAGTATCGAGATCAAACGATATCCTATGAAATCTCCTCAGTGATCGAGCCCACAAGCGAAGCAAAGAAACCGAGGATATCGGGAAAATTTTTGGGCGGTGAGGAGACTAAGGCTCCCAAGCCCTCACGTTGTTCGAAAGCGTCATCTTCGCGGTCGGGAATGAACGCTGGAAATCCCAAGCCAGCATCGGTGACTCGCGGTAAGAAGAGAAGATGTTTCAATCAGAATCGCTGTGTGACATGTTCGCAAATTGTCCCTCTCCACTCTTGACTTGTTACCGGTGTGGGTGTGAAGGTCATCGGGAGAAACACTGTGAGATGCTTCCGAATTGGCAAAGAATGCCGCCCGAGAGAGAGCAGAGCTAGTGATCGGGAAGTGTCCGAAACCCTATGTTTCCTTCAAGATCCTAGCATGGGAGAATGAAGATTTAGAACTATGTCTTAAACGATCCTGATTCAAACAATCGTGACTTCGATTGTATTTCGTTTCATTGCTTTACGTTTCCAACTCTTGTTGTTCTAAGTTTCGGGGTCGTAATATCTTTTTAGTATGTGGGAATGTGTTACCCGTACTTTTCTTGATATTTTCAGTATTGTGTGACCTTTCATTGTTGGTAATTCAATTGTTACCCGTACTTGTTTCTATCGCATAGCCGTTTTAGTCGGGTGCGACTTGTTGTAGCGTACGTTTCTTCGATTAAATGTGTGCATGTGATGTGGTATGTGATGCATCGTTAATTGCTCGTTATTGATTGAAACATAGTCGGTGGCGTTGCGTTAGTCGTCGTGGGGCGTGTATTCACGCCGTATATTCCTTTGCGTTGCTTGTAACGTTTCACCGTTGGGCACGAATTTTTTTCGGTTCTTGTGTATCTCGTTGAGTTTTCCTGGCGGGATATTGCTTCTCCCTACTTGATTTAAGTTTCGGGACGAAACTTCTTTTAAGGAGGGTAGAATGTAATATCCGCAATTTTCGATTTTCGGTAAATTTCTTTTTTTGGCCGGAGTCCGTTTTGACGACTCGCTCATGACCGTTTCGTCATTTCGAGAATGATTAATTCTGCACTTTTTGTCATCCGAGTTCGTTTCGGTATCGTTTTGTTGAGTTCTGAGCTTTTTAACGACTTTTCCGCACTTGAGCCCGATTCTTGCGAATCTCGTCCGAAACTGTTGTTTCGAGTTTCTCGTAAGTTCATTTGATATTATTATTCATGTTGCGAGCTTTGGTTTGGTGTTTCGATCGAGTATCGTGATTTTCGGACGTTTTGGGCCATTTTCGTAATTTCCCAAAGTTTTGGGTAATTACTTCGTTGTTGAATTCCGAGCCTTCGGGTGGTCGGAATTGTGTGTTCTCTTAGCTCTTAGATTCGTCTTTGCGAGTACGTCAGAATCAGTATCATCGATTCGTATTCGTGTTCGGATTTCGGGGTCGTCGGGCCGTCGGAGTTGGCCCGGCCGAGTCATGGCCGGCAACACGGGCCAGCCGCATCGCCGAGTCACGGCCGGTAGTGCTCGGCAGCTCGCCGAGTCACGGCCGCGTTGCTCAGCGATTCGCCGAGCAACCGTGGCCGCAGACAGCCGGCAGTGGCTGCGGCACACTCTGTGGCATTTTTCGCCAAACCGATCAGATCTGGTGCCGCGGCACACTCCGCCGAGCCGCTGCACACCGCCGACCACCGGGAGCCATTTTTGGGCTCGTGCGCACACTCCCACGAGCCGCGGCACACTGTGCGCCTATTTATGGCCTGCAGACGTTTTCTTCAGCCATTTTTCACTCGGTTTTCTTCTCTTCCGCGGCTGGAGCTTGGTAAATCATGGAGAGATGTTGTTGGACAATCAATCCATGAAGTTTTGGAGTTCATATCATCAATCATCCATCCTATAACACCCTCCGATCTACCGATCAGTCGATTTCCTAGAAATCTAGTTTTGGGGTTTTAGTTGATTTTGTCCGATTTGATCGCTTTTAACTCATATTTCGATGGATAATTGTAGATTAAGTAGTATTCTATCATTTTCATCATCTTTCCACGGTTTTACCATTTCCGATTCGTCGTTTATATGAACTTTCGTTTGACGCCTTCAAGGTGTCCGGGAAAATGCCGCAGAGAGAAAATTGGTCGTTTTGCGATGTTTTCCTCGTGTGATTTGTTGTTTATTTGATGATAGGATACTAGGGACGAATTCCCTACAAAAATCTAGTGTTGAGACTTTCCGATCGCCGTTTTCATTGGAGTTCCGGATTTCTCCAATCAACCGCATTTTCTGAAGTATTCGTGAGAGATTTCCAAGGCAAGTACCTTGATATACGAATTGTAACTGCGTGAAATCATTGTTGTCGAAGTGTATGAATTTATACGGATGTATAAATGTGTGTATATATATATATGTGCATGTATATATATATATCTAGTTTTATACATGTATATATATTTATATGTTAAATATATGTATGTATATACATATATTGATATAAGCGCCTATATTGGCGAATGACGAGTGATAAATACTAACACTAGACGACGTACTCGACTTGGATTGATGGGTAAACTATATTTATTCTTATAATATAGTAAGGTTATATATATATATATATATATATATATATTCGGTTGAGTCGCAATATAGGGATATATGTGTGGTGTTGGTTGGTTATGCTTGAGGGCTTATTGTGATTGAGTTTGATTGATAACGTGCGTGTTATTGTTTATTTGTGTGGTTATGGACTAGCGGAGAAAATTGTGTAACTTGATGTATCGAGTTGATAATTGTGGTGACGTTTGTCTGTGTGCTTGATGTTTGAAACAATGTGAATACTTGTTGTGAGAAACGTCATATCCAGGAACCTCTGAGGGCGGGGCGTGCACTCCGGCCTGGTGTATGCTGCAATGTGCGGCTCCATATGGGTGGTGAACGCCGATGTCACCTAATGCGCGCGCAAGGGGCGGCTCTTGCGGGAGTGACGCCGGTGCGGTGACATGTTCAATGAGCGGCCAACATGATGGAAGTGAACGCCGGTACACAGGTGCGCAAGGGAGGCGCCTGGCAGGCTTATTGGTTACGGGTATTTGAGTGATAGCTAAGACCCCGTTACCGAACGATGTTCGTATCTAAAATCTTTCAAACTCTCTCTTAAACGTTTGTCTTGATATAGACTGTGATTCGCGTTTTTGAAAAGTTTGTTTCAACTTGTTTTTGAAGCGTTGGTATCAGGGTTAATTAACCAAGGAGGTTTGACGAAATCTCCGAGGGTTAATTAATCGGGGGTCTTGAGCAGGATATGTCGAATGAGAGATTGTGCCTTTGATTGTATTGTGGTGCTATTCTGTGTATTGGGTCGAGGGCCCTGTGAAATGTTGAGATGATTGATCTCGTGATGATGTTAATTGGATTGGGCTGAGAAACCCGTGAGATGTTGTAATGATTTCGTTTGTGACTGTGATCTATAAATTGGATTGAGGATCCTGAATAATGTTGACATATTGTCGTGCATTCATTTCCATATCTTGGGTCGAGAACCCGAGGGCTCTTGAAATTATTTTCTAAAAGCATCCCCATTCGATTTTTGTTTAAAATCCCAAGACGACCCGAGTCATTAATAATGTTTTCAAACTATCTTATCAAAATACTTTTCCCTTTATAAGAATTGATTTACAAAGTAAGTCTTTTGACTCCTTGGGTTCGTTTGAAGTTTAATTGGTGTTACGTTCCATATAGAGAATATGACTATGTGATTATTTCTCATCTTGTGTATGCGAGTGCTATACTGTGTTGACTATGGGAATGTATGGTTTGTGTTAAGGCTGTAACACCCCAAACTAGGCGGATATTACAGTGCCGTGGACCCCCGACTGGGACCCACCAGGCGAATGAAAATGAATGAATTACATAGGTAAATGTAGTACCGAACCACATTACAACATCAATTACTCCGATGAGGAGTTTTATACAACACACCCAGGATGATACTGAATACAAGTATATTTTATATGGAGATAAAATATACAACAATGAGTGAAATGAATATTCAAACGGAATGTCTGCAGCGGAATAAATAAAAGAAACATAATGACTGAAAAGATCGGGGCCCCCTACTAGTATCACTGACTCTCGCCGTCACCGTTCTCCCCGTGCCTTAGCCTTGCTATGACTGAAAAAAGATCCCTAACGGGCCGGGCCATACGTAACAACAATCCTCAAGGGTTGAAAATACACAATCATGATATATCGAAATTATGAATTATCCTGTCGAAACATACGCAATCAAACATGCTATATGAATCGACTATCGCTATGCTCAAAGGAATGGCGCCACACTACGTCCGGATGGAAATGTGTCCGTGCACAAGCCACCAACGAGTATCGATCGAATACACTGCGTGGTCTTGTACCTAATCGGTCTCACGAAGCCATCAACTCGTGTGCACACCCAATGTGAGGCCACCAACCAACACACGACTATAATGTGCCCGACATGAAAATCCTACACATACCAACCGCACGCCAAGATGACCCTAATGCCACAATATGACAAAAGTGACAACGATAATGAATAATGACTCACCAAGATTAAATGATGGTGAAATGAATGATAGCTCAATGAAATGATCGAACCGCTGCTCCTTATGACTGAGGTGATTAATTGACAATGACAAGTTTTGATACGATTAATACAATGATGAATGAGTTACGATTATGAATGAACAACAACAAAAGGAATGAATATCCTTTTAACCGAGTAAGAATTAACTTACTCAATACCGATGAAGAATGTCCTTCCACGAACAACGTCCTAAATGAAATGTCGGTCGCTCGAACAACCTTGAACAATAATAATTACCAACAACCGATCAATACACGAATCAAATACGATCCTAACCGACCCAAACGTCGATACAACAATATCCGAACTCGTAGATGAACTCTAACGAAAACATTGAGATACCCGTTGGTTAAAACCAAACCCGAATTATCGAACCAACTCCAACATGATTGATTCAAACCAAAGAAACATTATCAATGACATCAATAATCTCATAGAAATCCACAATTCAAGATTATAATAACGACAATCGAAATCCCCAAAATAATCAAGTCAACCCCAAGGGTTCTTGAAATAATTCCGAAAATAACCATTAAATCCGTAAGAATATACTTATCCAAGGTAGATAATCCATATCCAACATATTCCAATGATAATCCAAGCTTACACGAAGAAATCGGGAGGAAAAACCCAAAAATCCGAAATTCTAGATCCAAGAGATTAATACCTTTGATTCGATGCGATGAAGATGATGAAATGATGATTAATCCGAAAGATAAGCTTGAAGATGATGATTGATGATTACACCTCGAAGAATCCTCTCCGAATCGCTCGAAATCGCCCAAAATTACCGAAGGAATGAAATGAGATGAATAAATGACGAACTCTGACTAAACTGTCCAATTTATAGTCAGTCCAGGTTAGCGTGCGCTAGCCCTTGTGCGTAGCGTGCGCTAACGAGTAATTTGGGTCGCCCGGTACTCCATTGTCCAGAACACGGTAGCGCCGCTACGTACCTTCTTGTAGCGTGCGCTACGGCCATATTACTAGCGTGCGCTAAGACCCATTATTAGCGTGCGCTAACGAAATATTGATGCCCAAAGACCGGAGTCCGTAAAACCTGCTCGACCTCGATTCCGATCCCGATAGCGTGCGCTACAACCATTGTTTAGCGTGCGCTAATATATCGGTTGCGTACGCTAACAACAACACATAGCGTACGCTATGAATTAATCCAGTGCATTCCAGTAGCCACTGGACTCAACCTGATCCGTCCTTAGCGCGCGCTACACCTCATATTAGCGTGCGCTACTTCAACCCACTAGCGCGCGCTACTTACCAATCGTAGCGTGCGCTACTTATAACTCACCTGCAGTCCAGTACCTTCTGGACTGCAGCCAGGGTAACCTTAGCGTGCGCTAAAGCTGAGTGGTAGCGTACGCTACCTATACCCAATTAGCGTACGCTAAAAGGAGTATGTAGCGTGCGCTACTCCTCACGCACAGATCACAACGAAAATGACAATGATGATAAACACGGCACGAAACTCCAATCAGATTAGTGATGAATGACGATTGATACCCGATACAATTACTCTGAATGATGAATACCATGACTGAATATGAGTGACAAATGATCAATGATGAATGAAATTACTGAGTATCAATTACTGAACGATAAATACTGAATGATAATTACTGAGTGATAATTACTGAATTACAACTGGGTATTACATACACCCCCCCTTAAAAGAGTTTCGTCCCCGAAACTAAGGGTCAAACAACTCGGGATAACTCTCCCGCATACTATCCTCGGTTTCCCAAGTAGCCTCTTCGACTCCGTGTCTAGACCACTGAATTTTAACCAAAGGAATCGTCTTATTCCTCAACTGCTTGATTCGTCGTTCTAAAACTCGCATAGGACGCTCCTCATATGAATGATCGTCGGCGATCTCGATTTCGTCGAACTGAAGTATGTGACTCGGGTCGGCAACATACTTCCGCAGCTGAGAGACATGAAACACATTATGAATTCGGCTCAACGCCGGAGGTAAAGCCAATCGATAAGCTAACTCGCCTACTCGATCCAAAATCTCGAACGGTCCAATGAATCTCGGACTCAACTTCCCCCTCTTCCCAAAACGGAAGATACCACGACTCGGGGATACCTTGACCAACACGTGGCCACCTGCCTCGAACTCTAATGGTCGACGACGGTTATCCTCATATGATCTCTGTCGACTCTGAGCTGTCAACAAACGACTCCTGATCAAAGCTACCTTCTCACGGGCGGCTATAAGCATATCGGGTTTGGTGCCGATTGATTCTGATAAGTCGTCCCAACACAAAGGAGATCGACAACGACGACCGTACAAGGCCTTGTAAGGTGCCATCTTGATCGAAGCATGCCAACTGTTATTATACGTGAACTCGATTAATGGTAGTTGGGCTTCCCAATCGTCTTTCCAATCGAGGACACATGCCCTCAACATGTCCTCTAATGTCTGAATGGTCCTCTCTGATTGACCGTCGGACTGAGGATGAAAAGCGGTACTGAGATTAAGCTGAGTTCCCATAGCACGATGAACTGATTTCCAAAAATGCGACACAAACCGTCCGTCACGATCGGAAACGATACTTTTAGGAGTACCGTGCAGTCTGACTATCTCTTTGATGAACAGCTGGGCAAGTCTCTCGGGACCCCACGTTTCCTTAATCTCAAGGAAATGAGCTGATTTAGTTAAGCGGTCCACGATCACCCAGATCGTATTCATGCCATGACGACTCGTCGGCAAACTCGTGATGAAATCCATAGAAATGTCTTCCCACTTCCACTCGGGAATAGGAAGGATTTCAAAGATACCCACGGCCGATGTTCAATCTTAACTTGTTGTGAGTTAAGCATCTCGAAACAAATTCTGCGACTTCTCGCTTCATATTACTCCACCAAGAATTTTGTTTCAAGTCCTTGTACATCTTGCTAGACCCGGATGCAGAATAAGGGGTAGCATGAGCTTCTTTCAAAATCGAGTCTTTCAACTCGTCATTCGCCGGCACGCACAACCGATTCTTAAACCTCAAAAGTCCATCCTCGTGGACCACAAACCAGAGGGCTTTCCTCGAGCCACATCCTCTCGGATGCGCAATAATGATGGGTCCGAACCCCGATTCTCTCGGATTTCCTCCTCGAGTGACGATGAAATTTCTAACATACAAAGCCGCCTTTGAACTCGCCGGCTGCACTCGATCTCGGATCTAAGGAATTCCTGCCAAGCTCCTTCTGAACTATTAAACGAGCAAGCATCTGCTCCTGAACGGACTTACGACTCAAGGCGTCGGCGACAACGTTCGCCTTGCCCGGGTGGTAGAGGATCTCGATATCATAATCCTTGATTAATTCCAACCACCGTCTCTGGCGCATATTTAACTCCTTCTGAGTAAATATATACTTTAAACTCTTATGATCGGTGAATATCTGACAGGTAACGCCATAAAGATAATGACGCCAAATTTTCAAAGCGAACACCACGGCTGCTAGCTCCAGGTCGTGGGTCGGATAATTAACCTCGTAAGGTCTCAGTTGCCGTGAAGCATAGGAAATAACCTTCCCGTTCTGCATGAGTACACATCCGAGACCCTGTCCGGACGCATCACTATAGACCACAAATCCTTCCGTCCCCTGCGGCAAGGAAAGTACAGGTGCTGACATTAACCGGATCTTGAGTTCCTCAAAACTCCATTGACACGCGTCGGACCACGTGTATTTCTTATCCTTCCGTAAAAGGTTCGTTAAGGGTTGGGCGATTCTAGAAAATCCCTCTACAAATCGCCGATAATAACCCGCTAATCCGAGGAAACTTCGGATTTCCTTAACGTTCTTCGGAGGTAGCCAATCTCGAATAGCCTCCGTCTTCTGAGGGTCGAAACGAACTCCGTCTGATGAAATTACATGTCCGAGAAAAGTCACTTCGGGCATCCAGAATTCACATTTGGAGAACTTCCCATAAAGTTGTTCTCGTCTCAACAGTCGAGCACTTGATGAAGGTGAAACTCGTGTTCCTCCCGGTCACGAGAATAAATCAAAATGTCATCGATGAAGACAACAACAAACTGATCCAAAAAGTCGATGAAAACCCTATTCATTAACTCCATGAATACCGCAGGTGCATTAGTCAATCCGAACGGCATAACCACAAACTCATAATGACCATAGCGTGTTCGAAACGCCGTCCTCGCGATATCCGACTCTCGAATCCGCAACTGATGATATCCAGATCTTAAGTCGATCTTGGAAAATACTGAAGCTCCCTGAAGTTGATCTAAGAGATCATCAATACGGGGTAAGGGACACTTATTCTTGATCGTCACCCTGTTCAACTCCCGATAATCAATACATAAGCGGAATGAACCATCCTTCTTCTTGACAAACAACACTGGTGCTCCCCACGGGGACGCACTCGGTCGGATATAACCTTTCTCGAACAACTCCTCAAGTTGGTTCTTTAATTCTTGCATTTCGGTCGGGGCCATCCGGTACGGTGCCTTCGATATCGGGACGTACCGTGCTCCAACTCAATCGTGAATTCCACATCCCTCTGTGGAGGCAAACCAGGTAACTCGTCTGGAAAAACATCGGCATATTCCCTCACCACCGGAATATCCGTTAACATTACTGATGATTTCTCGGTTTTGGCCATATAGCACCAATAACCGACACATCCCTGATTGAGTAACCTTACTGCTTTCATCAAATTAATGACTTTACCAGAACAGCCGGGATTACCTCCCTGAAACACATATTCGACTCCATCGTCTGAAATGATAGTGACCAAATGCTTTCGGACACTAATGATAGCATCATGACGATCCATCCAATCAATACCCAAGATGACGTCGTCCCTCGGCAAAACTACTACGATTAGGTCCGCTGGCCATACACGACCATGAAACTGAATCGGACAATTCTGAATCTCACGGTTACCGATAATTCATCTACCATCAGGTAGGCCAATGATATAAGGCTCACAACTAGTAGCACTACCCAGACGTAGTCTACTCAAACATGACTCGGAAATGAATGAATGCGATGCACCAGTATCAAAAAGTGTACACACAGGTTGAGATAGAATATCGAGTGTACCTGAGATCATCCGGGCCTCCGGATCGTCGGTCTTCTTCATCTCATAAATTCGGGGCTTGCTGCCCCGAACCGACGCTCCGTCTCGATAGCTCTTAGCCCGCCTTTAGCTCCCGCTGTCTTGAACGACGCCGACCGAGTGGCTTTGATTCTCGCACCGAATGACACAGGGGCTTGAGATGACGCCGGAGTGGGTTTAGAGTCCCTACGGCAAAACGGGCCCTATGCCCGGCAATCCTGATTGTGGCACGTGATGCATCGCCGGACATTTGGTGCTGAAATGACCTGTTCCTCACGCTTGAAATGTGATGGCCGAATCGCCGCCGCGATCAAATTCCGCGGGTTTAGACGCCGTGGGAGGTCGCTCGTAAAAGTAGAGCCCGCACGTGGTTTCTTGAAAGTGGCACGACTCCGCCGATCGACACGGTTCTTGGACTTCTTGCTAGCGGATGAGGGTTGTTGCTTAGCAATTTCCTTAGCCGTAAGCTCGTAAGTGAGAGCTTTCTCAATGAACTCGGCAGTGGCACAATTATGATTAAGCAATCGCAACAAGCATACGAGGTTTCGACCTCTTCTGAAATACTTGATCTTGTCCGCTTCGAGTGAATGATAGATGAGGCGAACGGAAGAAGTTCTGAAATTTTTCGGCGATGGCGAGAACATCAACAACCGAAGAAAGGTCGGGAGAGAGTAATTCAGACAACTAGGCCTCCCGAGTGGGGCCGGATAGTACCTCTCCATCATGAGAGTCTTGAATCGATCCCAAGTACATGATCCGTCTGTGGGCCTCAACGATAACCACCATGAATGAGCGCTCTTACCGAGATAGTAAGCCGCAATCGAAACTTTATGCCCTTGTGGCAATCCACCATAGCAAATAATTTCTCAAAATGCTCAAGCCAATGAACAATATCCGCCGGCTCAGATGAGCCCTCAAAAGTAGGTGGTCGCTGGCGGGAGATATCGCTAATGATATTGCTTACACCCCTCTCTTGCCTCTGAGGTGGCGGCGGAGGAGCCTGCTGATTTTGATTGACGGAGTTATGCATCGTCTCCATCAACTGAGCCATCTGGGTCATTTGGGCCATCATGCCCTGCATAAATGCGAGTGGGTCAACCCGGACACCCTCTGACTGAGCCGTGTCCCGGGTACGACTCCCCGACAGTGAATGATCGCGTCCAGGTGAATGAGTGGCAGCGTCGCTACTCGATGAATTAGCATTATTCCTCGCGTTCGCGCGTGTATTCGCACGAGTTCTCGGGATTCGGCCCGCTCCACGGCCTCGTCCTCCACGTCCTCTGCCAGCCCTTTCCATACTGAAGTGGAAAGTCATATGATGATTATATATCTCGCATGAGTATCACATTATGATTATACTATGAAATGATGAAAATGAGCATACGCGCTCAAATACAGCGATTACATGAATGATTAATTGACGTGACATGATTATCTGATGGAATTATTGAAATGATTATCTTGAACAATTTAGCAAGATTGATGTTATGATCTTCAAGATCAACAACTGAGTAATGAAATGAATTGAGTGATTAATGAGTTAACATGACCGTCCTGGTCAAATGAAAATGATGGTTGAGGATCATGCATCGATGAATTATGAATGAATGATTCTTGCCAGAAATTATACCATGGCATTAGAAATCTTACAGTTCTTGGTCTGATTGGCTCGGCATTTGCACAGGTCACACGTGACGCGAAAGTCCAATGATACTAGTCCGATGACGATGATTTCAAATGAGACATGACTTGGAGGGTAGTATTCAAAACCACGCTCCGATACCAACTCTGTAACACCCCAAACTAGGCGGATATTACGGTCTTGTGGACCCCGACTGGGACCCACCGGCGAATGAAAATGAATGAATTACACAGTAAATGTAGTACCGAACCACATTACAACATCAATTACTCCGATGAGGAGTTTTATACAACACACCTGGATGATATCAATACAAGTATATTTTATATGGAGATAAAATATACAACAATGAGTGAAATGAATATTCAAACGGAATGTCTCAAATGGAATAAATAAAAGAAACATAATGATTGAAAAGACTGGGGCCCCCTACTAGTATCACTGGACTCTCGCCGTCACCGTGCTCTCCCGTGCCTTAGCCTTGCCATGACACGAAGCAAAGATTCCCTAACGGGTCGCCATACGTAACAACAATCCTCAAGGGTTGAAAATACACAATCATGATATATCTAATTATGAATTATCCTGTCGAAACATACGCAATCAAACATGCTATATGAATCGACTATCAGTGCGGCTCAAAGGAATGGCGCCACACTACGTCCGGGATGGAAATGTGTCCGTGCACAAGCCACCAACGAGTATCGATCGAATACACGTGTGGTCTTGTACCTAATCAGTCTCACGAAGCCATCAACTCGTGTGCACAGTCCAATGTGAGGCCACCAACCAACACATGACTATAATGTGCCCGACATGAAAATCCTACACATACCAACCGGCACGCCAGTATGACCCGAAATGCCACAATATGACAAAAGTGACAACAATAATGAATAATGACTCACCAAGATTAAATGATGGTGAAATGAATGATAGCTCAATGAAATGATCGGAACCGTCGTCCCTTATGACTGAGGTGATTAATTGACAATAACAAGTTTTGATACGATTAATACAATGATGAATGAGTTACGATTATGAATGAACAACAACAAAAGGAATGAATATCCTTTTAACCGAGTAAGAATTAACTTACTCAATACCGATGAAGAATGTCCTTCCACGAACAACGTCCTAAATGAAATGTCGGTCGCTCGAACAACCTTGAACAATAATAATTACCAACAACCGATCAATACACGAATCAAATACGATCCTAACCGACCCAAACGTCGATACAACAATATCCGAACTCGTAGATGAACTCTAACGAAAACATTGAGATACCCGTTGGTTAAAACCAAACCCGAATTATCGAACCAACTCCAACATGATTGATTCAAACCAGCAAAACATTATCAATGACATCAATAATCTCATAGAAATCCACAATTCAAGATTATAATAACGACAATCAGAAATCCCCAAAATAACCGAAGTCAACCCCAAGGGTTCTTGAAATAATTCCGAAAATAACCATTAAATCCGTAAGAATATACTTATCCAAGGTAGATAATCCATATCCAACATATTCCAATGATAATCCAAGCTTACACGAAGAAATCGGGAGGAAAAACCCAAAAATCCAAAATTCTAGATCCAAGAGATTAATACCTTTGATTCGATGCGATGAAGATGATGAAATGATGATTAATCCGAAAGATGAGCTTGAAGATGATGATTGATGATTACACCTCGAAGAATCCTCTCCGAATCGCTCGAAATCGCCCAAAATTACCGAAGGAATGAAATGAGATGAATAAATGACGAACTCTGACTAAACTGTCCAATTTATAGTCAGTCCAGGTTAGCGTGCGCTAGCCCTTGTGCGTAGCGTGCGCTAACGAGTAATTTGGGTAGTCCAGTACCCACTGTCCGAACACGGTAGCGCGCGCTACGTACCTTCTTGTAGCGTGCGCTACGGCCATATTACTAGCGTGCGCTAAGACCCATTATTAGCGTGCGCTAACGAAATATTGATGCCCAAAGACCGGAGTCCGTAAAAGCTCGACCTCCGATTCGATCCCGATAGCGTGCGCTACAACCATTGTTTAGCGTGCGCTAATATATCGGTTGCGTGACGCTAACAACAACACATAGCGACGCTATGAATTAATCCAAAGGCGATCAAAGAGCCACCGGACTCAACTCGATCCGCCCTTAGCGCGCGCTACACCTCATATTAGCGTGCGCTACTTCAACCCACTAGCGCGCTACTTACCAATCGTAGCGTGCGCTGCTTATAACTCACTGCAGCCCAAGACCTTACGGATCGCGGCCTGGTAACCTTAGCGTGCGCTAAAGCTGAGTGGTAGCGTACGCTACCTATACCCAATTAGCGTACGCTAAAAGGAGTATGTAGCGTGCGCTACTCCTCACGCACAGCTCACAACGAAAATGACAATGATGATAAACACGGCACGAAACTCCAATCAGATTAGTGATGAATGACGATTGATACCCGATACAATTACTCTATATGATGAATACCATGACTGAATATGAGTGACAAATGATCAATGATGAATGAAATTACTGAGTATCAATTACTGAACGATAAATACTGAATGATAATTACTGAGTGATAATTACTGAATTACAACTGGGTATTACAAAGGCTTCGCGGCTGTTGAGTTTTGTGTTGTTATTATTCGTATATCTTGAACATTATGTACTTGCACTAGCAAAATTCCAGTTTGCTAACCCCCGAGTTTTCGGGGGGTGGGTGCCTGTTATGCGCTCAGGTTTTGGCAAATGGGAGCATACAGGGATCGGCTTGGAAGGAGATGGAGGACAACGATGCTAATCACACCAGAGTCAGAGTCTTTTCTTTTGTTTCATCTTGGTCGGTATTTTTCCCATTTGGTTAAATATTCACCCTTGCACGGGTGTAGTTTTCATTTATTGAGTGGATTCGTCATCCCCTTTTGTGTGAAAGTTTATTCTTTGTCATGGAGATATTAAATTTATTAGTTTCTGAATTGTTTAATGACCTTGTCGGTCTGCGTTGTATTTAGATTGACCGGTTGGCCGATCATTGTGTAGTCTAGTGGAGTTTAGCCTGGTAGATCCTTGTGAGAAGGGCCTACGGCGTGTAACATTTCCGGACGTATTCTGGGGGTGTTACATTTATGGTATCGGAGCTTAGGTTTGCGAAAAACCTAGGCCGTTGGGTCAAGTCCATGTCCGGTGTAAGTCGCGCGCATCAGAGTTGTGATTAGTATCGTGGTTCCGACATCATCTTCCGGCAATCCGTGATGGTAAGCCTCCCGATCGTAAGTCCCCTTATATACATATTTGATTATATTGTGCTAATATGTTTAATGTGAACTAGGAATTGGAACTTGTTGGTGATATTATTGTTTTAAGATATAACATGCGTATGTGGTCCGAGTAAAAATGGTTATGTAATATGCTTCGGAAGTCGAGCATATTTATTTGTTCTTGCACTTTATTAGAATAAATTTATGAATGTTAAATTTATCCGCTGCGTGAATATTTTGAGATGGCTTTTGGTGTCTTGCAAACCGAGTTTTGATATTTTGATTTTGCACGTTTTGATTGTATTCTTATGATGGTATTTGATATTTTATAAATGACTTTTGTGAATATTTGAGAATATTACCGACATCGGCCTTTTTGGCATTTTGAACATTTTTTTTTAATGATTTTTAGCCTGGTGGGTTCCGGTACGGGCCCCACGGCGCTGTAGCATCACGAATATTTTAAAGTGGTGCTTTGAAATTTTCTAACGTTGTGGAAAGCCATGATTTAATGTTGTCATGTCAATTCGTCACGTATCTCGGTGGAAAATTCTTTCAAAATAAACGTTTTGGTAGGAGAGGGTAGATTTTCAAAATTGTGGTATTTGGGACTCAACACTTTTGAAATACTTCAAATTAGTTACAATTCATTTCCAATTTTCTTTTATACATCACTCGAAAATAAATTTTAAAGTCGTTGTATAAACTTCCTCTTCTGAAATAAAGGACAGTATTTACAAGCTTTGGGCGTAACGTGACTCGCTCTCTTTTTCTAAAATTTGTTTTCATTAAGCACATATATATATAATGATCATCCTAGTCGAAGGACCGGAGTTAACTTCATAAAACTTTATGCTTTACGATATTACCGTTATTCTATAGATGTTAACTAAACCTTGTGTTGATAAGGGTGGTATACTGTACGACTGATTATTTGATAATGCTGAATGGTACTATCTGTATTAGTATGTCGAGCCTTGGCGGACGTAAGTGTGATGACGGAAGTGGAAACGACAAGGTGGTTCGTACGACAACTATCCATGCTACAGTGAAGGAGTATCGAGATCAAACGATATCCTATGAAATCTCCTCAGTGATCGAGCCCACAAGCGAAGCCAAGAAACCGAGGATATCGGGAAAATTTTTGGGCGGTGAGGAGACTAAGGCTCCCAAGCCCTCACGTTGTTCGAAAGCGTCATCTTCGCGGTCGGGAATGAACGCTGGAAATCCCAAGCCAAAGACGGTGACTCGCAGAAGAAGAGAAGATGTTTCAATCAGAATCGTCGTGGACATGTTCGTGCAAATTGTCCCTCTCCACTCTTGACTTGTTACTGTGGGTGTGAAGGTCATCGGGAGAAACACCGTGAGACAGCTTCCGAATTGGCAAAGAATGCCGCCCGAGAGAGAGCAGAGCTAGTGATCGGAAGTGTCCCAAAACCCTATGTTTCCTTCAAGATCCTAGCATGGGAGAATGAAGATTTTGTACTATGTCTTAAACGTTGCTGTTTCAAACAATCGTGACTTCGATCGTATTTCGTTTCATTGCTTTACGTTTCCAACTCTTGTTGTTCTAAGTTTCGGGGTCGTAATATCTTTTTAGTATGTGGGAATGTGTTACCCGTACTTTTCTTGATATTTTCAGTATTGTGTGACCTTTCATTGTTGGTAATTCAATTGTTACCCGTACTTGTTTCTATCGCATAGCCGTTTTAGTCGGGTGCGACTTGTTGTAGCGTACGTTTCTTCGATTAAATGTGTGCATGTGATGTGGTATGTGATGCATCGTTAATTGCTCGTTATTGATTGAAACATAGTCGGTGGCGTTGCGTTAGTCGTCGTGGGGCGTGTATTCACGCCGTATATTCCTTTGCGTTGCTTGTAACGTTTCACCGTTGGGCACCTAATTTTTTCGGTTCTTGTGTATCTCGTTGAGTTTTCTGGCGGGATATTGCTTCTCCTACTTGATTTAAGTTTCGGACGAAACTTCTTTTAAGGAGGGTAGAATGTAATATCCGCAATTTTCGATTTTCGGTAAATTTCTTTTTTGGCCGAGTCCGTTTGCGACTCGCTCATGACCGCTTCGTCATTTCGAGAATGATTAATTCTGCACTTTTGTCATCCGAGTTCGCTTCGGTATCGTTTTGTTGAGTTCGAGCTTTTAGCGACTTTTCCGCACTTGAGCCCGATTCTTGCGAATCTCGTCCAAATCGTTGTTTCAATTTCTCGTAAGTTCATTTGATATTATTATTCATGTTGCGAGCTTTGGTTTGGTGTTTCGATCGAGTATCGTGATTTTCGGACGTTTGGGCCATTTTCGTAATTTCCCAAAGTTTTGGGTAATTACTCGTTGTTGAATTCCGAGCCTTCGGGTGGTCGGAATTGTGTGTTCTCTTAGCTCTTAGATTCGTCTTTGCGAGTACGTCAGAATCGTATCATCGATTCGTATTCGTTCGGATTTCGGTCGTCGCCGTCGGAGTTGCCCGCCGAGTCATGGCCGGCAACTGGGCCAGCCGCATCGCCGAGTCACGGCCGGTAGTGCTCGGCAGCCTTCGCCTAGTCACGGCCGGTAGTGCTCGGCAGCCTTCGCCGAAGTCACGCCGGCAGCGTTTCAGCCGCCGAGCAATTGCGGGCCGCGACACAGCCGGCAGGCCGCGGCACACTCTGTGTCACGGGTGCGGCTCACCGAGGTTCAGCCGCCGACTCGTGCAGCGGATCACGAATCACCCGTGCGCCTAGGAGACTTCCGAGTCTCCGTCCGGCTACCATCAACGAGATTTCATATAATACCAACATTAGCGATATCATGCACTGGTCCATTGTGCTGCGTAAGACGCTAGGCACCCGCCTGTCCTTTGCCTCCAACCAACTAAGGGCCGGTATCTCAAACCCTTGAAGCTTAACCCGCAATGGCACTCGGCACTAAGGGTCACTCGCATGCCCGAAGTGCAATTCCTCGTGCTCGACACTCACTCGGGACTTCCTAGGTGCAGTACCTTGGCGCCCTTGAGAGTACCTCACTCGAGACGGACAACCTTTTAGATCTTGGCTTAGATTCATGCCATCAATAGATATTTTCCCCTCACGATGTTTGGGACTACTTCGCATACCGACATATTACCTTTAATCCGCAATGTGGTGTTGTCTCGCAACCACATGTACAAGCCAACGATCCCCCGCAGCATAGCCGGAACCGATAGCTAATGCTTACGAGTAAGCTCACGAGGCGTATGATTTAAATGCGTGCCTCGATTGCCCTATCGACATAGAGGAAGTGTATATGGCCGACGGCATCCCTCCGGTCACACTTTAGCCTCAATGCCAAACTTAAGCCCAACGCAGACCACTCAGGTCCTACGCCGCCCTAACGATTTCCAACTCGTTCGGGAACTCCTCGCACACTTCAATGCTTGAGTTGGCTCCCTAGAGGCCCCCCTTACCTCTAGGAAGATTGCACGCTTGGTGCTCGACAGCACGAGGAAGACTGGCCGCTTGCCCACCATTGCCCATCTAAGGACTGTCCCCCCTATAATAGGCTTAGACAAATATTCCCTTGTAATTGCACTAGACATTGATTGGCCGAGGAACCACATCGGGTGTAACTCCCTCATATGAACTCCAAATCCTTATCCGCTTGAACCGTAGAGTAGCTTACGACATTATCTATAAGTCCTCAAAGTTTCAGCCCCATTCGATACTCGAGGAGTGAGGAATTGCCTCTGCAATATTCTGAAACTACTACAATGCCACTGCACTGCAGCATCTCGATACTTCACATCGTTCGCTACTCAAACGGAACCGTCTAGTTGTGAAACTTGGTGGAGACCTTCCCAACACTCCAAGGAACTCCCCATTACAAGCATTTCACGAAACTCTTTTTCTAAAGCCCTCTGCTCAACGACTCAAAGTCCTGCTCGCGCACGGACACACTCCGGACGCCGACCACTGTCGCACGTCCCCAACCTTATTCGTGTCGCAGGGCAACTATCCAACATAATCCTTTGTAAGTCCGGGGCAATCCCGGGTACTCCGAATAATATGGAAAGCGCCCTGTGACATCCTCCCCCTCTCGATCCGTTGACGTCCTCGTCAACGCATGCACACACAACCTGCTCCATGTACATGCGCTGCCCATCTCATCATGAAAATACTTGGTCAACGAACCCGACACTCTACCTCCATCTCCTCAACTCGTGTGCCTCTCAGCACAGCACTCTTAGTTCCATCAAGTGGCGCCTGCTTGTAAAGTCTGAGGCCCAACTCGAAGAACGCCTGCACGGCAACTCGATGATCGCAATTTCTCGCCGCTCGCCCGGCAACTCATGCGCCTCGCGCATTCAAACTCATTGCTCGTAGGGATGCAGTGCATGCGATCAATGCACTCTCCCTCCTCTCGGATGTTGCCGCTCTCAGCACGCACCCTCACTTTAATCTTGGCAGGAATCATTCTCTCCATGCCTCGATATAACCAAAAACCAACCGATGGTGTTAGATTGCCACTCTAGCTCAAATCAAGCTACTCCCTCATTGTCAAGTCCGAGACTAGCGACAAGTTCTCCGAATTAAATCGGGTCGATTTGCCTGAACGTCTGGAGTACATGATACTTATAAGAGTGCTCGCTAACACCAAGAACCCATCCAAAGGAGCCTTGCGCTCCGCTCAAAACACCACCGCGGCTGCCCTCTCAAAGATCCTTACTAACCATACCCCATAATATGGATTCCGAATTCTATCAAGGACGAGCCAAACCCAATCTGAAACTCTGTAAGACGAGTGCCCTCTAGCACAAGTCGAAAGAGGCCTGCACGGCTGCTCACAGATCACTACTCTCTCGGCCATGAGGCCACCGCACTTCTACGGCAAGGAGCTTGAAGGTTGTACGCGTGATCAACGCACCCTCCCCCGCTCGAAGGTGATGCCTAACTCTCGGCACACCGCGTCACCGGCCTTCAGCCTGGCATGACGAAACTCGCGGGTTGGTCTCGCTGGTCCTCTGACTCAGACGAAGACACGAACCCAAGCCCTCTGGCCTAACTCGTAACCTGGCCATCTGGCCTTATTGCTCAACGCACGATTGTGTACTCTGTACGAGCACACCTCATCCGGCTTGCTCCCATCAGAAATTCTTCAACCAATAGGTCCCATTAATTGGCTTCCAAATCACTTCAAAGAACAGCCATCTCAGAATCGCTCACATGTGTATCCTGGATGGACACACCTCTTTGGTAACCAAGAAGCCCAATGCTTTGTATAACTCCCCCTTTCGTAAAATCCTCAACCACAGAGCCCATACTCTAGGCTTTGGAATCCCCTTAAGGAACATCATTCTCGAATCACCCATTTCGTCTGGGTCCGGCCCTCCCCACTCATGTTGGAGGCCGACCCGAATCTCTTGTCCTCATAGATCACTGGGACATGCAACACCACACTTGGAGCATGCCCATTCTCATATCTCGCCTAACTCGAACCAGAAGACCGAACACTCCACTCTTGCAACTCCCGTGGTGGTCAGGTTACGATTGCACCTCATGTGCGAAAGCGCTCGCGCATAACAATTCAAATCTCATAGTAACCAATGCACCTCAAGTCCGTGGCGCTCGTGCGCACTAAGATTAAGCCCAAGCTTTGCACTGAACGTCCGTGGCGGATACCCGCACCGAAGTTCTCGCCCAAATAGGTCTCAAACCCAAATCACCTCTCAATCGCGGCGCTACGCAAACATGGCCGCAACTTGCGTACGTGGCTACCGCACACCACCCGGCTCACCGCATGTCTCCTTCTAGGAGATCAAGATGTCTTATAAGCCCACAAAAAGGCCAACATAAAGTTTCGATCGATTACACCAACACCGTTACTCACGCGTCCGTAATTTACCGATGAGAATGTTCCTCACATTAACCAACGCCAACCGTACTTGCAGAATAAATAGTCATTAAACACGTCGTAACCCGGTACTACCATTCACAAATCACTAATGCCAACAACTCGCACCGAACAAAGCTTTCGAACATCACCGACGTAAACCAAACAACTGTGGTACTACCATTCGCCCAATTGCAAAGCCAACTCGAGGTACTACCATTCGCTCAAGTCCCACCGCCAACTAAATTCTCAACTCGCCACAATACGTAAGAACGCACCGCAAGCCCTTCCCGAAATGCCACTATAATGGCTAATCAAAAAATTTGGCACGATTTTGGTATCCGGTTCTCAAGGGAAGAAAGATCTTCAACAAAGCTCAATCAAACTCGGATGCGACATTCGGTCTCCGATACCACTGTCACGGTGCGGCTCACCGAGGTTCAGCCGCCGATTCGTGCGGCGGATCACGAATCACCCGTGCGCCTAGGAGACTTCCGAGTCTCCGTCCGGCTACCATCAACGAGATTTCATATAATACCAACATTAGAGATATCATGCATCGTCCATCAGGCCGCGTAAGACGCTAGGCACCCGCCTGTCCTTTGCCTCCAACCAACTAAGGGCCGGTATCTCAAACCCTTGAAGCTTAACCCGCAATGGCACTCGGCACTAAGGGTCACTTGCATGCCCGAAGTGCAATTCCTCGTGCTCGACACTCACTCGGGACTTCCTAGGTGCAGTACCTTGGCGCCCTTGAGAGTACCTCACTCGAGACGGACAACCTTTTAGATTCATGCCATCAATAGATATTTGCCCCTCAAGATGTTTGGGACTACTTCGCATACCGACATATTACCTTTAATCCGCAATGTGGTGTTGTCTCGCAACCACATGTACAAGCCAACGATCACCCGCAGCATAGCCGGAACCGATAGCTAATGCTTACGAGTAAGCTCACGAGGTGTATGATTTAAATGCGTGCCTCGATTGCCCTATCGACATAGAGGAAGTGTATATGGCCGACGGCATCCCTCCGGTCACACTTTAGCCTCAATGCCAACCTTAAGCCCAACGCAGACCACTCAGGTCCTACGCCGCCCTAACGATTTCCAACTCGCTCGGGAACTCCTCGCACACTTCGAATGCTTAGAGTTGGCTACCTTGAGGCTCCCTTACCTCCAGGAAGTTTGCACGCTTGGTGCTCGACAGACGAGGAAGACCGGCCGCTTGCCCACCATTGCCCATCTAAGGACCGTCCCCCTATAATAGGCTTAGACAAATATTCCCTTGTAATTGCACTAGACATTGATTGGCCGAGGAACCACATCGGGTGTAACTCCCTCATATGAACTCCAAATCCTTATCCGCTTGAACCGTAGAGTAGCTTACGACATTATCTATAAGTCCTCAAAGTTTCAGCCCCATCCGATACTCGAGGAGTGAGGAATTGCCTCTGCAATATTCTCAAACTACTACAATGCCACCGCACCGCAAAGATCTCGATACTTCACATCGCTCGCTACTCAAACGGAACCGTCTAGTTGTGAAACTTGGTGGAGACCTTCCCAACACTCCAAGGAACTCCCCATTACAAGCATTTCACGAAACTCTTTTCTAAAGCCCTCTGCTCAACGACTCAAAGTCCCGCCGCGACGGACACACTCCGACGCCGACCACCGCCGCACGCCCCCAACCTTATTCGTGTCGCAGGCAACTATCCAACATAATCTTTGTAAGTCCGGGCAATCCTGTACTCCGAATATGGAAAGCGCCCGTGACATCGTGGCATTTTTCGCCAAACCGATCAGACGGTGCCGCGGCACACCGCCGACCACGGGAGCCATTTTTGGGCTCGTGCCGCGCACACTCCCGCTGAGCCGCAGACACCGTGCGATCTATTTATGGCCCCGCAGACGCTTTTCACCATTTTTCACTCGGTTTTCTTCTCTCTTCCGCCGGAGCTTGGTAAATCATGGAGAGATGTTTTTGGACAATCAATCCATGAAGTTTTGGAGTTCATATCATCAATCATCCATCCTATAACACCCTCCGATCTACCGACCGTCGATTTCCTAGAAATCTAGTTTTGGGGGTTTTAGTTGATTTTGTCCGATTTGATCGCTTTAACTCATATTTCGATGGATAATTATAGATTAAGTAGTATTCTATCATTTTCATCATCTTTCCACGGTTTTACCATTTCCGATTCGCTGCTTATATGAACTTCGCTTGACGCTTCAAGGTGTCCGGAAAATGCCGCAGATAGAAAATTGGTCGCTTTGCGATGTTTTCCTCGTGTGATTTGTTGTTTATTTGATGATAGGATACTAGGACGAATTCCCTACAAAAATCTAGTGTTGAGCCTTTTCCGATCGCCGCTTTCATTGGAGTTCCTGATTTCTCCAATCAACCGCATTTTCTGAAGTATTCGTGAGAGATTTCCAAGGCAAGTACCTTGATATACGAATTGTAACTGCGTGAAATCATTGTTGTCGAAGTGTATGAATTTATACGGATGTATAAATGTGTATATATATATATATGTGCATGTATATATATATATATCTAGTTTTATACATGTATATATATTTATATGTTAAATATATGTATGTATATACATATATTGATATAAGCGCCTATATTGGCGAATGACGAGTGATAAATACTAACACTAGACGACGTACTCGACTTGGATTGATGGGTAAACTATATTTATTCTTATAATATAGTAAGGTTATATATATATATATATATATATATATTGTTGGGATTCGGTGCCTAAAACGAAGGCCCAGCGGAAGCGGTAAAATGAAAATTAATTCGATCCGAATCCCTACGAGGATCGATCGAGCTACGTATATACGAATATATAAACGAAAAGCAAGAGTCGTAAGAAACTAACCCTCGAAGTCCGTTGATTAAATGGAAACCTTCTCTTGAGCTATTCCCCAAGCTTTAGTTTGATCTCTACGAGTTCAATCCGCTCCAAGCCCTTGAACGATCCAACGCCGAAAACACCGCGTCTCTACTTGCCACGCGCCGGAAAAACGATCGGAACAACAACACTCGATTAACCTCTAAGGTTACGGCTAGAATCAAGTGGTGAAGCTTTTGTTATTACACTCTAAGTGTATAATATATCTCTCTTAATGTATCTTGAATTTTCCAAGAAAACTCAAGAACAAAAGTGAAGAAGAAGATGAAGATGAGTGATTAAACTCAAAGTCTATCTCTCTCTCTCTATATTCTCACGTTGAAAGCCTTACCAAACAAGTGAAGAGAGTCTTCCTTTTATGCTCCATAAAATCCTTCCCAAATCAAGATCTTTTAATTAAAATGAATTAATTAAAAGATCTTGTTCCTTGATACTTCAAGTCTTCCACCAATTAAGGTGGAGACTATGACCAAAGGAAAGAGGAGGGAAAATGGGATGGCCATCTAGAAGGAGCCGGACGAGTTCGGTTCGTTTCGGACTCGTGAGTCCAAACAGATAAACTCCTATTCCGCTCCGATGTATTTGTGTCGCTTAATTAATCCAATAAATTAAACATATCAAATACAAAATAACATAATTAATTTCTCCATGAAATAATTTTATTAATGAATTAAATTAATCACAAATTGATATATTTAATTAATTAGGCATTATAGCAATTTATCCAATAAATCGATTTAGACATCTAATTTCTCAAATTTAGATATCTTATATATAATACACATAATGAGAGAATTAGCTTGATTCATTCCGTCGTCAATCCTAATGCGCGACTCGGTAGGTCCGTCTCGATCAAGAATGGGAGGAACCAAAGAGTAGTAGCACCACCTAGCCACTGGGTGGCCTACACTGCACTCGATCGAGAACGAATGATTGGGATCATTCAAGAACCATTCTCGTGAATACCAAGAACGATAAACCCTTCTTTCATATGTCCCGATCAAATTATGGGGTCACGGTCACCAAAAACCCATCCGTACTTGACGCTATGCATGCGTTAATACAAATCGAGATCATCGAGCTCGTGGTATCTAATACACTAGCTCCAATGCTTTGGCCAAAGACTTATGATCTCATCTCGCCAATAACCGCATAGGACATATAACCCGCTCACTAACAGGAGAAAGAATTCTATCTTGGTATTCGAGGACTCGCTACTTGCCCATCAAGATGCACGCCGAGGTTGACCCCGCTTTTCCGGTTTATAGGGTCGAACTACTCTAATGAAAATCTTGACGTCACAAGCACATCCCTACTAAATCCTCAAGTCGAAGGTTCACGAATACCTATCACAACCTTTCGATTCCATCATTGACTGTCCCTGAGTGAAATCCGTGTGACGAATCGAGGGCGAGTCGGTTCGAGTATACTAATCTAATTAGCATACCTATAACGTGTGCTCCCACTAACCATAAGTGTTCGACAGGCACTCTCCTTGTCAAAGAACACGTCATACAAGTCTTCACATAAACTTAACGCCTACCAAGTTTCATCGACTTGCGACGATTAAGTATTTGAGCTATAAACCTTTCCAAAGGCCGACCCCCTTATCCAATAAGGAGTGGAACGTTTTGCTCTCAAATACACGGACTAGTTTCTATATGTTTATTTACGAGTTAGGAATGCCAGTAACTACCAGTAAATAAAGAAACATTCATTTGCCTTATATAAATGGTTTACATAATTACAAGTACAATGCCCTCACTCAACAACCTCTGAGTGGCATTCGAGGGCATACTCCTAACAATCTCCCACTTGCACTCAATGCCACACACTATGGTATCTAATACCCATGTTCTCCGATGACGCTCCAAGCTAGTCCGAGAAAGTGGCTTAGTCACTGGATCGGCGACGTTGTCACCGAGTCTACTCAGGCAAAGACAATATATCCCTTGCGAACAAATTCTCTTACGAGATGATACTTCCTCTCAATATGTTTGGTCTTGTTGTGAAACCTCGGCTCCTTGGCTCGCGCCACAAGTCGTTGTCGCGATGCAGGAACAGCAAATTTCAAAGACATGGTATCATTTGAAGTTCTCCCGAAACTTCTTAATCCGTAACCCTTCCTTGGAAGCCTCCGAGGCCGCTTGATACTCACCGACAGTGTGGAATCAGCCGCGCTTTGCTTGGCACTACGCCAAGATACTGCTCCTCCATTAAGAGTAAATATGTAGCCAGAAGTGGACATCGAGTCGTCCTTCAGTCCTTGGAAGTCCGAATCAGTGAATCCCACCACATCCAATTCTCCACCACCATACATCAGAACCATATCTCTAGTCCCTCTTAAGTACTTGAGAACGTTCTTTACGGCAGTCAAATGTTCCTTACCTGGGTTTGCCTGAAACCTACTCACCACGCTTACAGCATGCGCGATGTCAGGTCTTGTACACAACATAGCATACATAAGGCTACCCACGGCCGAAGCATATGGTATATTACTCATTTCCTTTCGTTGTTCCTCATTTTGAGGACACATCTTCAAGGTGAGTTTTATTCCATGTCGCATCGGTAGGAACCCTCTTTTAGAATCATCCATCTTAAATCGCTTTAAGATTTTATCTATATAGAGGGCTTGGGAAAGACCTATTGTTCTCTTTGCTCTATCCCGGTAGAGTCGAATACCAAGAATATAGGTAGCTTCTCCCAAGTCTTTCATAGAGAAATTACTCGAAAGCCAAGCTTTCACAGAACTGAGCATTCCCACATCATTTCCTATTAGTAGAATGTCATCTACATATAGTACTAAGAATGCGATCTTGCTCCCACTAACCCTCTTGTATACACAAGGTTCCTCTTCATTTTGCACGAAGTCAAACTCTTTGACCGCCTCGTCAAAACGAAGGTTCCAACTACGCGACGCTTGCTTCACCATAAATGGAACGTGAAGCTTGCACACTTTCTCGAATATCGACTTCGGACACAAAGCCTTTAGGTCGCTTCCATATAGATTTCCTCCTCGAGGAATCCATTAAGGAAAGCCGTCTTTACGTCCATTTGCCATATCTCATAATCGTGGTAGGCGGCTATAGCAAGCATCATGCGAATAGACTTGATCATGGCTACGGCGAAGGTATCGTGGTAATCGATCCCTTCCTTCCGGGTATAACCCTTTGCCACTAGCCCGGCCTTATAGGCGTCAACCTTGCCATCACCATCGCCTTTCTCTTGTAGATCCACTTGTTCCCACAGGCACTATGCCCTTGGGGCGGTCTACTAGAGTCCAGACTGATTGACATGCATCGAGTCTATCTCGGCCTTCCATAGCTTCACGCCATTTCGGAGTCTACATCCACCATCGCTTGGTCATAGGTCGCTGCCGGTCTCTTGGCTATCACTTGGAACCTCATGGAGACCCGGCCTCCAAGTGCACAAGCCCATACCTCTCGTAAATGAGACACCCTACTAGACCTACGAGGTGGTTGTACTTGTGTTTCGTAAAGTTCGGTTCCAGTTCTTGCACAGTGTCTCTCGAGGAGTTTCATTGTATTCTTCTAAAGAAATACTTCTACCCGCTCCGCCTTCCCGAATGAACTCATCTTCCAGAAGTGTGCTTGTAAAGCAACAATGATCCTTCGATCTTCGGGCATGTAGAATAGATATCCCATCATCCCGCACGGGAATCCAATGAAACGTCCCTTCGCACCTAGCTTCCAACTTTTCCACCTTAGTCTTCTTGACATAAGCGGACATCCCCAAATCCTAATATGATTAAGACTTGGTTTCCTTCCTTCCCACATCTCATGTGGAGTTTTAGGAACGGATTTGGAAGGACATCTGCTCAAGATATACACGGCGATCAGAGTGCATACCCACTGTAAATCGGCAAGTCAGTATAGCCCAGCATGGAACGGACCATGTTCAACAGGGTCCGGTTCCTTCTTTCTGACACACCATTTAACTGAGGGGTACCTGGAGGTGTTAGTTGTGAAACTATTCCATGTTCTTTAAGGAACTCGTCAAACTCCGTACTCATATACTCGCCACCTCGGTCCGACCGAAGTGCTTTGATATGATTACCAGTTTGTTTCTCGACTAGGGCCTTGAATTCCTGGAATTTCTCAAAGGCCTCGGATTTATGTTTCATTAGGTATACATAACCATACCTAGTATGATCATCTGTAAACGTAATGAAATATTGATATCCGTCATGTGCTGCTTCCAAAGCACCACATACGTCGGTATGGATTAATCCCGCTTATCGGCTCTTTGAAATGTCCCTGTGAAGGGGGACTTAGTCATTTTGCCTTTAAGGCAAGATTCACAAGTAGGAAAGGGATCCGATCCCAATGGACCCATAAGTCCATCTTTTTCCATCTTGTAAACCTTGGTCTGACCAACATGACCAAGTCTAAGATGCCATTTCAAAACTTGATTGGTTTCATCCCTACCACGTTTTCTAGTCATAGTATTCACAACTACTTTGTTGCTGAGATTTAGATGATACAATCCATTTAACAATGTAGCAATATCCGCTAGTTTATTTCTAAAATAAATTTTGCAGGAACCATCACCAATGAAAAATGAAAAGCCTTTTCGGTCCATGACCGGAATGGATACAATGTTTTTGTGCCCCTTGGGCAAAACAAGTACATCTTCTAAAGTCAAAACAAAGCCGGATTCTAAACCCAAAAGAAGTGATCCTATGTCGGTCGCCTCGACACTATGCCCGCTTCCGACAGTGATCATAACTTCTCCATCTCCAAGCTTCCTACTTTGTTCCGCATCCCGATTCACGGTACAAATATGAGAACTAGCACCGTAATCCAAAGATTCAGAAGTAGAAAATACAAAGAGCGTAACAATTTGTTTCCAAAACTAAAAGTTCTGCACCAAGTGCCATGAAGAATCGGACAGTCTCTAGCCCAGTGGCCTAGATCACCACACTTGAGACAAGCATCCTTCTTCTTCTTGTTCTTCGGAACCATCGGGGCCTTGCCCTTACCCTTAAGGTCCTTAGCTTGTGGTCCAGTCCGCTTCTTGGTCTTTTTCTTCTTATTCTTAGACCTCCGAGGTCCAGAAGAAATCACAAGAGACTCCTTCATCCGTGAGTCTTCATCCGAGACCGAGCGGTCACAAGTTTGTTCATTAGCCCACTAAGTTACATGCAATCTCATTACGCTTGAAGTTCATAACAAATCGTGAGAAGGAATCGGGAGAGACTGTAGGATAAGGTCGGTTTGGAGAGAAGCATCCATTTTAAAATCAAGAGCCTCCAATCTCTCGATCATGGA
This sequence comes from Orobanche coerulescens, assembly GCA_033398695.1. Taxonomy (NCBI): domain Eukaryota; kingdom Viridiplantae; phylum Streptophyta; class Magnoliopsida; order Lamiales; family Orobanchaceae; genus Orobanche; species Orobanche coerulescens. The sequence continues at coordinate 86,870,736 of CM065815.1, read as the reverse complement.
TATCATTTTGAGGACGTGTTCCCCAACCTTCTCACCTTCCTTCATCCTAGCACCGAACAGTTGCTTGGATATCTCATATCTAGCAGTTCCGTGCTCACCATAAAGCTCGGTTAAGTGAGATAGAATCTGCCTAGCAGAAGTCATTTTCTCATGAGCTCTCTGAAGCTCATTAGACATGGAAGCCATCATATAAGCACGGACTTTCACATCATCCTTAACCCACTTTTCGTGGTTTTCAATCTCTTCCTGATTGGCTCGGGTCCGCACAGAGGCGCCGAATGTCCGTCTCCAAGACGTATCCCAAAGGCCTCTATACCGAGGACAATCATCGACATGAGCCAATCCACAAAGTTAGGTCCCATTAAGGTATTCTTTTCGAGTAGAATTGCAAGTGGATTCATTGTCATATTGAGATTTGTCTGCATTAAGTATAATAGATTAATTAGTGACTTGTTATATTATGTTCTGAGTATAGAATTAAGGTCTTTTCTATTTTTTATTACCCAGCTCCCACTATTTTTATCGGAATAACACACTCCCATGTGAAATCTGGAAGTATCGTCGCTCTACTTCATAGTGGTGATCGAGTTCTTTATAAATCTTAATAGAGGGCAACCAAACAGGTTTCTAGTCTATTAATTTTCATAAAGTGGTGTCCAACACCAACCCATCTAATGGATGATTCGATCTTATTTTTCCCCTTGTTCACTCCCCTCAACCTATATGGTTTCTATGGTTCGTGAACAAGTTAAGTTTATACCATCGACGCAAATCAGTTTCACAATTGAATCTTATCCGGCAACCTATCAGGTTTCTAGGGATAAAATTTGCTCCAACCGAAGGCATCCAATGCGCTCCCGGTAATTTATCCGTCCTCCCCGAACGACTACCCCGATAACTCGGAAGCATAGCACATCCGGTTTGGATTTCAATTTCCCGAAAGCTCGATGGAGGGAAGGAAAACCTTGAAACCTTATAAACTTAATAATTTGTCGTGGGAGAATTTTCGCGATTAACGTTACACTTTGCACATTAATCATATTAGCGCGTTTGTGGCATTCATACAATATGAAACAACCATTCACAACCTAGTTGCTACCAACATGTGGTTCATGGACCGTTCCTAGAAAACAAAAACTCCGTAATCTAATTACAAGTCTTCGTCTTGAATCTTCGTCTTCTCGAAATGGATCCTCCTCCGGTCTTCGTCATTACATATAAATTTTACATCGAAATTGCATCTTAGATACAACTATTTCTAGTAAAATAAATAGGCTCAAAACGGCCTTTACAACCCAATCGAATAAAACGAACGATTCAAAACTAAGTCCACGAACCACATCCCCATTCAAAAGCATTCATCCAATAAATACTATATAAATGGAAAGCGAGAGATACATTGATCCAATCAACAATACGAACCGATCCAATCGATTCACACAATCGGTAATATAATAACGCTCAAAATAATTCTACGACCATAAATATTCCAATTAATCCAATTTCCCTTATAAAATGAAATACCATAAATCATTTTAATCATATTAAATCCAATTTAACATGCGAGATTAATTTTTAAGAATACACGGAAAATCGAGCCGGGTGAAAACGGCCAACATGACCGAAGTCACCTCAAGACTTCACCGATCACGCCGCTTGCCGAGTCACGCTCGGAAGATGCCGGCCAGGACACGACCGAGTCACCCAGGACACGGTCGGGTCGCCTGGCAGTGACTTGGCAGACTGCCGGACACGACCGTGTCACCCAGGACACGGTCGAGTCACTTTCGGCCAGACACGCCCGTGTCTCCTGACACGGTCGGGTCTCCAGGCAGTTGTTGCGATTTCCTACACGCAAGTGCACGTCATCGTTTACAAGTAATAAAGTGATAAGTAGAGTATCGTTCCCACGAGGATTGAATCTCTAACTACCGATGTTTTCGTATTCCAATTTTATTCAAACAATCGGATTTGGGTTTTTGGATTAATAACTAAAAGAATTAATAAAAGACTAAGCAGTAAAAACAATATCTTGGATTAAAGGAAATCAAATGGTGAATAAGTCTAGGGTTCTGAATCCACCTTAATTTATCCGAATTTAATCTCGATTATCCGTAATAAATAATTTTCCCAATTTATTGAAGGCGGAGATTGCTAATATATTCTACCGCCTCTCCCGAGGTCAATAGATTTATCTAACGGCGACTAACGCACTCTATCCCTAGGTGAATTATCTCGTCGATAGGCAAAAAGCATGAAATCTCCTAAAGGCCACGTAGTTCCTATGAGTATATTCCTATCTCACAGAATAAAACGGTCCTCACCAATAGTTCCTCACCAAATCTCCTCTCCCGATTCGAAGTGAATGATTAAATCAATACAACTATTGTCCAGATAATTGCAAGCATTAAACATAATTGGGAAAACTCAATAAAAAGGTAATAAATTGGATAATCTCAATCAATTCATCAAAACAAAGGTTTCATCAAAACCCTAGATTAGGGCTTTAGCCTGACATACTAAAAACTGAAAATACAGAATAAATAAACGAAAGCATAAAATTCAAACGCAGATGAAGTTCGGATTCCTCCGTTCTTCAGCTCCCGCCTTCTGCCCTTGAATTCTTCTGCTTTCCTCCTCTTCTGCCGTCTCCCAAGCTTAAGCTCTCCAAGGTTTTAGATTCAATGATTCCAAGATAATTAAATTAGGGTCTTAAACCCTATTTATAGCTCAGCACCTCCACAAATCGCGTCCGTATTAATCGGTTGAAAATCGGCCAAACGGCCCAAAATCCGCGCAGACGTACCAAACCCGCTAAGTGTGCCGCGGCTCACTTGGTCAGTGCGCCGCACATAGCAAAAGTCAATGCACGGGCGTAAATAAATTCTTACGTGCCGCGGCTCACTGGGTCAGGCGCGCAGTACAGCTTACTCTGCCCTTCGGCTGGTGTCTTCCTGTGCCGCGGCTCAGATTCCTTGTGCCGCGGCTCATAGTCCAGTTTTGCCGTTTTCGCCCGTTTTGCCTCGTTTTAGCTTCCGGACTTCAATTTCCTGTCAATCATACAAAATTAAGGCATTAAAAGTTCATTTAGATGATTTCACTCACCAAAACACTACAAAATAATGATAAATAAGCGTATAAAAATACGCCTAACAAATACCCCCAAACTTAAGCCTTTGCTTGTCCTCAAGCAAAAAGAATTAAAGTCAATAAAAGAATGTCGTGAATAATCGTGCAACTCATAGTGTTCAACCTAATCAATACTATCCTGTAATTCTCTCTAAATAATACAAGTGTCATAAAAGCGAGCTGCACTCAGAATAATGATTCCGCAAAGTAATCAAATTCAGTCCTAATCGCTCGTTCATGAAGAAAATCCAGCTCAAAGATCAACAAAACATGAGTCAAATCGACCGTCAATATGAAAGGCTAACATAAACAAGCTAGTTCGTCGCGTTCCACAGTCTAAAGGCACAATTTTCGCGAGTTTCATAACAATTAAATCTCGGACAGTATTCCCTTATATAAATATGCTCAAGAATTTGATTCGAATTGACCACTAGGTTTTGCTCTCGGGATGTTTCATCGGGATAATCCTAGGGTGGAACTTCCATTCTCATGTATTAGGAAACCGTTTGACGTAAAAGACACTCATGGGGCACATGGATGCTTCTAGTTACTAAGTTCCCGTCTACAGCGGAGAAACAACTCGAATACATAATTTCCGCATGTCCGAATCAAGGTTGCCGTTTTACGCGAGAGTGAACAGCGGGACACGTGAATACCCCCGGTTACTAGGCTTCCTATCATTGGCACATGTGAAATCACTAAATCACTAGTCTAATCGGGGTCGTCGTTTTACGCGAGAGTAAACAACGGGTCACGCGAATACCCCCGGTTACTAGACTTCCCTTCATAGAACACATTATCTCGACTTTAGGGAAAAACTGACCGACTCTAAACTCAATTTAAGTGCCAATACGACTAAATAAATAGTACGACTCACTATCCGGAAAATGTAGCCAAACATATTGATGGGGATTTAAAAACACGTATGTATCATCTCTTATCTGCCAAGACCTCTACAATCACGAAAAATTTCGGACCTAATTGAATACTAAGCAGAACAGAAATAACTGACTACAACTCGACTAGAACTCGCCCGTTTCTTCAGAGAGAAAGACAGTGTCGTAACATCAGTATCACACAAATAGAAGCACAAAAATTCATGAATAAAGAAAAACTACGGCAAGCAAGGCTATCTAAAAAAAATTTTCGCAAAGAAAAGAAAAGTGCAACGAAATAATGTACAGCAATAAAATAAAGTACAGCAATAAATGTAGAATGAAAGTAAATCCCCCCCCCCCCCAAACTTAGGACGTACATTGACCTCAATGGACAAAAATGATATGCAATAAAAGTAAAAAGATCAAGTACTTCTCCCCTCCCGCTCAGAGCCGGTGCCGCATCGTCCGTGAGGAGGGTGGTGTGGCTGCCGGCGGGCGCAATAAATGGCCCGTCGGGATGCATGATGTGGGCATCCATGCGGCGAGGTGCTCCCGATGATAAGCATCCTCGCAGAATACGCCTCGCCGCTGCCTGCCCGGCTGGCTCGCTCTCTCATCTCGGCTCGCGGCAAAGAATAACACTCTCCCGCGCCGCCACGCTCTCCCGCATGGCGCCCACCAAGCTCTCTCTCTCTCCTCATCTCATCTCTCTCTCTCCTAATCTCCTCTCTCATCTCCTCTCTGTCTCTCCTCAGCTCCTCTCTCTGCTCCTCTCTCTGCCTCCTCAAATCCTCCCGCAGCCCATCAAATAACTCCTCTAACCTCGCTCTGTCGGGCTGCGGGCCGGCATCTCCGTGCGTCAACAAAAGCGGCTCGGGGGATCCCTCGTGAGCCTCCTCTAGCAAAAATCCTCGCCCCCGAGCGTGTGCCGGCGCTCCGCCCCACTGGTCGAAGTGTGATATGATGCGGTGGTCGATCGGGGCCTGTGGGGCTAGCATCGGCTCGTCGTCTGACCACGTCAGCCCGATCACGGCATAAAGCGCAGATGAGGGAGGGGTGCTTCAACCCCGCCTTGGCCCCCTCGATACTCGAAGATAGATCGGACCGTAATGGGGGCCACATCAAACGCAGCTCTAAGTGATAGCAAAAAGTATCCGGCGCGGAGAGAAAACTGCACGGACCGGGAGGTGGGGTCAATGCGTGCGCAAATAAAGTAAAGCCAGGCTCGCGAGCCGGGCCGAGGCGCGAGCTCCTCGAAGTGAAAAGTGGATGAGCTCGTGCTCGCCGCTCCCGGGCCTGCACGGCCGTGCAATCGCTCAAGCGTGGCCTCCTTAGTGAGGCCGGGTCATCACGCGGTCATAGCCGTCTCACAACCGGAAACCCAAAAAGCCTCCGAATAGCAGTCGGGGAGAAATCAACTGTGACCCCTCGGACGTGACCTGAGTCCGAGACTCTAAAGATGGCAACGTATGCCCTGCCCGGATGTGCTTCAGTAGAGCGCTGGTGTAAAACTCCTGGACGATCGAGATGACCGCTGGCTCGGGAGGTGCTGTAAATCTGGCCCATCCCATTTCGTCAATCATCGTGAGCAATTCCCCGTCCTGAGGAGCTGGAGTAAAACCTCTCTCGGGAATAAGTGGTCGCGGCCGGATCTTTTCGTTGAATATCTTGTGAATTTCGGGGTCCGAAAATTGGTGCCCCTCCGCCTCGGCCCGACCCCGAGAGGTCTCCCCTCGCGTAGGGGATGACTCGGTCCTAGCACGCTTGGTCAGCTTCTTCGTGCGCGCCATAATCAGTCCTGAGAAGTATAGCACGAGGGTTTATTTACGCAAAAATAATAACAATGATCTATTCGCGGCTAAGGACATCAAACCAGAAATTCCGAATTTAAGACACTAGCGCATACGAGAGAGAAAGATGAATTTGGACTTAAACATTTAACTTGGATGTAAGGATTGGGCTTGCTGTAAATTCAAAAAGTATACGTTGCACGAAAATTCAAAACGATTGCTTTTTCAAAGAAAATTTTTCATTTGGGCAATTTATCTGACACCTTGAGGGCACACTTTTACTTGAAGAATAAACATAGTTATAGCTCGATTCAACCCCCAAAAACAGAAATACAATTCAATCATTAACAACTTAACACATTCTACTCATTGATATTCTGATTCAACCATTGAAATTCGATGAAACAATCATAAAACTATTTGAAGGAAAATAAGCATGTTCCAATCATTCAAGGCATAAACAACTTCCATATATCAACCATAAGCGAATAAGAATTAAAGATTCAAACGTACCTTTTTGAAGATTGCAAGAAAAATCGCAGGAAGAAAAGAAAATTTGTGAAGAACTCTTCGGCCGGTCGCGCTGGGGAGGGAATGCAAAGGAGAAAGGAAGCGTACCTGATAATGTCGGCCGAATGCTTGTTATATGCTACTTGGGCTGTGCCGCGGCACATAGCAAAAAGCTGAATGCCTGGGCGTAAATAAATTCTTCTGTGCCGCGGCTCACCTGGGCTGTGCCGCGCACGAGTACACTTACTCGCCCTTCGGTGGTGTCTTCTGTGCCGCGGCTCGATTCCTTGTGCCGCGGCTCATAGTCCAGCTTTTGCTGCTACCGCTTTGCCTCGTTTTAGCTTCCGGACTTCAATTTCCTGTCAATCATACAAAATTAAGGCATTAAAAGTTCATTTAGATGATTTCACTCACCAAAACACTACAAAATAATGATAAATAAGCGTATAAAAATACGCCTAACAGCAGTGGCCTGGCCACACTGCCGGACACGACCGTGTCACCCAGGACACGGTCGAGTCACTCTCGGCCAAATTACCCTTTTTGTCCAAAAAGTCGTCCGACGACGATTCGGGGCTAGATTTTCGACCGGATATCCAATATCAATATTTTCCGACTTTCATATCTTCAATATAAATCATATTTCCCAGAAATTTAAGATTTATATTTAGACATAAACTTACGAAAAATACAATTATTACGAACGAAAAACATATACCACGATTATGACTAAAATGATTCCAAATCATTCACCATCTAATCGAGCATTCCAAATGCCAATATCGTATATACGATCGCAAGACCTACGCTCCGATACCACTATTGGGATTCGGTGCCTAAAACGAAGGCCCAGCGGAAGCGGTAAAACGAAAATTAATTCGATCCGAATCCCTACGAGGATCGATCGAGCTACGTATATACGAATATATAAACGAAAAGCAAGAGTCGTAAGAAACTAACCCTCGAAGTCCGTTGATTAAATGGAAACCTTCTCTTGTGCTATTCCCCAAGCTTTAGTTTGATCTCTACGAGTTCAATCCGCTCCAAGCCCTTGAACGATCCAACGCCGAAAACACCGCGTCTCTACTTGCCACGCGCCGGAAAAATGACCGGAACAACAACACTCGATTAACCTCTAAGGTTACGGCTAGAATCAAGTGGTGAAGCTTTTGTTATTACACTCTAAGTGTATAATATATCTCTCTTAATGTATCTTGAATTTTCTCCAAGAAAACTCAAGAACAAAAGTGAAGAAGAAGATGAAGATGAGTGATTAAACTCAAAGTCTATCTCTCTCTCTCTATATATTCTCACGTTGAAAGCCTTACCAAACAAGTGAAGAGAGTCTTCCTTTTATGCTCCATAAAATCCTCCCAAATCAAGATCTTTTAATTAAAATGAATTAATTAAAAGATCTTGTTCCGTTGATACTTCAAGTCTTCCACCAATTAAGGTGGAGACTATGACCAAAGGAAAGAGGAGGGAAAATGGGATGGCCATCTAGAAGGAGCCGGGACGAGTTCGGTTCGTTTCGGACTCCCGTGAATCCAAACAGATAAACTCCTATTCCGTTCCGATGTATTTGTGTCGTTTAATTAATCCAATTAATTAAACATATCAAATACAAAATAACATAATTAATTTCTCCAAGAAATAATTATATTCATGAATTAAATTAATCACCCAGTTATATATTTAATTCATTAGGCCGTATATCAATTTATCCAATAAATCGATTTAGACATCTAATGTCTCAAATTTAGATATCTAATATCTAATACACATAATGAGAGAATTAGCTTGATTCATTCCGTCGTCAATCCTAATGCGCGACTCGGTAGGTTCGTCTCAGTCAGCAATGGGAGGAACCAAAGAGTAGTAGCACCACCTAGCCAGCCTGGTGGCCTACACTGTACCCCGATTGAGAACGAATGATTGGGATCATTCAAGAACCATTCTGTCGTGAATACCAGTAAACGTATAAACCCTTCTTTCATATGTCCCGATCAAATTATGGGGTCACGGTCAGTCAAAACCCATCTGTACTTGACGCTATGCATGCGTTAATGCAAATCGAGATCATCGAGCTCTCGTGTATCTAATACAGCTAGCTCCAATGCTTTGGCCAAAGACTTATGATCTCATCTGCCAATAACCGCATAGGACATATAACCCGTTCACTAACAAGAGAAAGAATTCTATCTTGGTATTCAGTAGGACCTGCTACTTGCCCATCAAGATGCACGCCGAGGTTGACCCCCGCCTTCCGGTTTATAGGGTCGAACTACTCTAATGAAAATCTTGACGTCACAAGCACATCCCTACTAAATCCTCAAGTCGAAGGTTCACGAATACCTATCACAACCTTTCGATTCCATCATTGACTGTCCCGGAGTGAAATCCGTGTGACGAATCGAGGGTGAGTCGGTTCGAGTATACTAATCTAATTAGCATACCTATAACGTGTGCTCCCACTAACCATAAGTGTTCGACAGGCACTCTACTTGTCAAAGAACACGTCATACAAGTCTTCACATAAACTTAACGCCCAGTCAAGTTTCATCGACTTGCGAACGATTAAGTATTTGAGCTATAAACCTTTCCAAAGGCCGACCCCTTATCCAATAAGGAGTGGAACGTTTTGCTCTCAAATACACGGACTAGTTTCTATATGTTTATTTACGAGTTAGGAATGCCAGTAACTACCAGTAAATAAAGAAACATTCATTTGCCTTATATAAATGGTTTACATAATTACAAGTACAATGCCCTCACTCAACAACCTCTGAGTGGCATTCGAGGGCATACTCCTAATATATATATATATTCGGTTGAGTCGCAATATAGGGATATATGTGTGGTGTTGGTTGGTTATGCCTGAGGGCTTATTGTGATTGAGTTTGATTGATAACGTGCGTGTTATTGTTTATTTGTGTGGTTATGGACTAGCGGAGAAAATTGTGTAACTTGATGTATTGAGTTGATAATTGTGGTGACGTTTGTCTGTGTGCTTGATGTTTGAAACAATGTGAATACTTGTTGTGAGAAACGTCATATCCGGGAACCTCTGAGGGCGGGGCGTGCACTCCGGCCTGGTGTATGCTGCAATGTGCGGCTCCATATGGGTGGTGAACGCCGATGTCGCCTAATGCGCGCGCAAGGGGCGGCTCTTGCGGGAGTGATGCCGGTGCGGTGACATGTTCAATGAGCGGCCAACATGATGGAAGTGAACGCCGGTACACAGGTGCGCAAGGGAGGCGCCTGGCAGGCTTATTGGTTACGGGTATTTGAGTGATAGCTAAGACCCTGTTACCGAACGATGTTCGTATCTAAAATCTTTCAAACTCTCTCTTAAACGTTTGTCTTGATATAGACTGTGATTCGCGTTTTTGAAAAGTTTGTTTCAACTTGTTTTTGAAGCGTTGGTATCAGGGTTAATTAACCAAGGAGGTTTGACGAAATCTCCGAGGGTTAATTAATCGGGGGTCTTGAGCAGGATATGTCGAATGAGAGATTGTGCCTTTGATTGTATTGTGGTGCTATTCTGTGTATTGGGTCGAGGGCCCTGTGAAATGTTGAGATGATTGATCTCGTGATGATGTTAATTGAATTGGGCTGAGAAACCCGTGAGATGTTGTAATGATTTCGTTTGTGACTGTGAACTATAAATTGGATTGAGGATCCTGAATAATGTTGACATATTGTCGTGCATTCATTTCCATATCTTGGGTCGAGAACCCGAGGGCTCTTGAAATTATTTTCTAAAAGCATCCCCATTCGATTTTTGTTTAAAACCCCAAGACGACCCGAGTCATTAATAATGTTTTCAAACTATCTTATCAAAATACTTTTCCCTTTATAAGAATTGATTTACAAAGTAAGTCTTTTGACTCCTTGGGTTCGTTTGAAGTTTAATTGGTGTTACGTTCCATATAGAGAATATGACTATGTGATTATTTCTCATCTTGTGTATGCAAGTGCTATACTGTGTTGACTATGGGAATGTATGGTTTGTGTTAAGGCTTCGCGGCTGTTGAGTTTTGTGTTGTTATTATTCGTATATCTTGAACATTATGTACTTGCACTAGCAAAATTCCAGTTTGCTAACCCCCGAGTTTTCGGGGGGTGGGTGCCTGTTATGCGCTCAGGTTTTGGCAGCTCGGGAGCAGTCACAGGATTGGCTTGGAAGGAGATGGAGGACAACGATGTTAATCACACCAGAGTCAGAGTCTTTTCTTTTGTTTCATCTTGGTCGGTATTTTTCCCATTTGGTTAAATATTCACCCTTGCACGGGTGTAGTTTTCATTTATTGAGTGGATTCGTCATCCCCTTTTGTGTGAAAGTTTATTCTTTGTCATGGAGATATTAAATTTATTAGTTTCTGAATTGTTTAATGACCTTGTCGGTCTGCGTTGTATTTAGATTGACCCCGGTCGGTCGATCATTGTGTAGTCTAGTGGAGTTTAGCCTGGTAGATCCTTGTGAGAAGGGCCTACGGCGTGTAACATTTCCGGACGTATTCTGGGGGTGTTAAAAAGAACATCTGAACCCTCTTTCACGCCTAGAAAGAGGAATTTGAGAGGAACTGTGATTGACATATTTGCAGTTCCCACCGAGTATATTAATCAAAGTAGATATTTCATGTGTATTGCTGGTTCCGAGTATGTCTCAGATACCTGCTGGCCTACTGCCTAATTATGGTTTAGGCTATATGATATCAACTCCTTGTTTACACAAGTCATAAACGACAAGACTACACTTACAAGACCTACCGACAAAAAAAATTACATGATGAAGGTCTTGCAAAGAAAGTGACTGAAAGTTAAAAAAATAGGATGGGAACGAAATTCAGAGTACACAAGATTGATTGAACAAACACTTTATGCATGATATGCCACTAATCAAAGTTAAAGTGATAGTACATGTATTTTGCCCATAAACACGGTGACTCAAGCCACAGAGGGTGTATGTAAAACAGTAGAAATAAAATCACCAGACCTTTAATTTGCCCAACCATGCCTACACCAGACTAAGAAAGTCCTCACAAACTTTGGAGCTACCAGAAATCTTGAGCGACTTCTCAGTAATTTCATCAAGGGCTCTGAAAAATTACTCGACTCAGTGAGATCAGTGATGAATCGTAGAGAAGCGAATATCTAGATAATATGAAACCATGATGCAAACACAGTTGGCCAAAAGAATACAGAGGCAAGTTGTATTTTTCGGAAAATACATATAAATTGCTGGCTAAACATCTCATCTAAACCACCCTAGATCTAAATCTTCCACTACTAACGATGTTGCAAACAATATTATATAGAGTAATCAAAATCTAGAAGGGATCTCTGCAAAAAAGACTGAATAGAAACAATAAAACCTACCTAGCATCAGCTTTCCTAGTTGTTCCAGACTTAGATCTTGTTACCACCAGGGTGAAATCCTGCAAAACCAAGGTTCGAACACAGGAATTCATTACAAATCGGTAGAAAACGATGAGAAATCAGAAACTAAGAATATTTACAAAATAAGTAGTAAATATTGTTAATTGTTCTGTACTCAAAATACAGGTCTAACTTACTGAAAACCTCGTACTCATTCACCACAGAAGCTAATTGGTTGGCAAGATTAAATTAATTTTTATTCAACAGTTATAATATAGTCCCACTGTTATATATAATCCATAAATATAAAATAATCACACTTTGGGTCTCTGCAAGAAAAATCATAATTAGGCATCAAATTCTTGGACAACTACAATTCAGAAATTATTGTTTAAGTATGTGTGTTGCAGTAAATCGTAGAATCTAAGACACCAAACCTTTACTGCCAAGGAATATTCCTCATTAGATGTGCAACCTAACTCTGCCTGTGGGTGTCTTCTTGACATCCATTGCCCGTCCCAAGCCCGGATAAAAGAGGAGGGTTGCGGTAGGTTAGTGGCAGCCAGCGTAAAACTCATCACATTCCATGGACATGAATCAAACATTGAAAATCGTTGGGGCGTCTCCTCAGAAGCGACGCGCTGCATTTCATAGGCCCGGGTGCAGTGATAAGTATGCGAGGGTTGCTAGGTCGTCGCCCATGTAATATCCGTATTTTTCTTTCCCTTGTATTTTTGTTTTTGGTGTATTTCTCGATCGTAGTGACCCTCGTGTACTTCTCAGCGTGTCCTTCCTGTCAAACTGTTGAACTGTATTCTCGTTATTGTTGTGCGAATCGCCGCTTTTAGGTTGCCGTGGATCCATTTCGTGTTGTTGGTTCCCAAATATTGATTCCTATCGTTTTATTCTCTTCAGGATCATTTTTATCATTTTGGAACCCAAAAGGGGGTGTGGGCCGCGGCAAGGTGTGTGCGCCGCGGCACACAAATCCTTCGCTTGTTGGTCGGACAAATCAGACTATGTGCCGCGGCACACCCATCCGGTGCCGCGGCACGGTGCCAGGCCAGTGCCGCGGCACACTGTCCGGTGTCGCGGCACACTCGTGTGTCTTCGCGACCTAAACCCAATCAGACGGTGCCGCGACACGCAGCCGTGCCGCAGACAATGCCGAAACACAGGCGTAAATTTTGGCCCGTGCCGCGGCACACCTAAGTGGCCGCGGCACACAAAGCGGTCAATCCGCGCAACTCGTCTTTATTAGACGAAATCGGCCGTCTTCTTCCTCATTTCACTGCTACGAGAGAGAGTGAGAGAGAGGGGAAGAGTTCTTCATCCTTATCCATTGGGGTCGATTTTCACCATTTTTCTTGATAGTGAAGCCCGGGCAATCAATCTAACGCGTGTTCTACGGATCTTGGTACTTGAATCTCCTAAGGTAATATTCTAAAACCCTATTTTCGATTAATTTGGGGGTTTTGGGTTTTTCTTCCGATTCGTTCCGTTTTGTTGGTGGATTCATGATGTATACGATTAATATTGTTAGTATCTTTAGTTTTCCTACGGATTCATGGATATTTTGTGGATTTTTACGGAATCGGGAGGGTTTGGTTGTGGTCCGCCCTCGTTGTTATTTTGGTACGAATATACATGAATCGTAGGCGGGTTTCAGGGTGTATTCCATTTCCGTAATCGTCTAGAGTTGGTTGTGATTGTGTTATTCGAATCATTAGGTTCATTTTCGCCGATTCCTCGTGGTTGTGCTTGATTCTTCCGTTCCGTTCGTGTCATCGTCTATTTAATCGAGGCAAGTATCCTTATGAACTTACAATCTTGACATAGTAGTTTTGTATGAGAAATTGGGTGTGTGTGTATGCTCACTGCGGGTTAGACTCGACGGGGTCTCGGTAGGGTTCCACGAAGCTGTGGGACCGCAAGCTTGCTTTTAACCACTGTGGGTTAGATCCGACGGGGTCTCGGCAGGGATCCACGAAGTTGTGGGTCCGCGGTTAATTGTGGTGCATTTTTACAAATGTGATTTGATATTGGCATTTCCGGAAATGAGTGTTTTGGAACTATGTTTTCTTGAATTGCATGCATTACTATATGTGTAAGATGTAAGTCGTTCATCTGGTTACTTGTACTAGCGTAATTGCTAACCCCTTTGGGGACCCGTTTTGGGGAAATTCGTTTTATGAATTTCAGTCGTTCATCGGGACGAGCGGGCTACTGACCAAGATACGGATGATGGTCATGCGTGATGATTGTGCATAAGTGACGTCTTAATGTCTTTTGTCTTTTCATCTTTTGTGGCTTTTGAACTAATAGTTGTACTCGAGTACTTAAGAGTTCTTGTTCGTCCGGATTGTATTGTTGCCTATATGTTTGTGTTGATTGATGATGTTATGTTTGACCGGTTGAACCAGGTGGATTATTCTGTTTTGCGTCTTTATGACATGGTGTTGGGTTGTCATTTATGTGAGTCGATGAGTATGATGCTGTTCAGCCTGGTGGGTCCCATATAGGGATTCACGGCGCTGTAATATACCTCGAATATCTTGAGGGTGTTACAGAAAATGGTATCAGAGACAGGTTTATGGATACCTAGGCTTGTCGGTTTATTGGGTCTTGTGGTGTTTTGTTTTGCACATCATCGTCACGCTGCCATGATTCCGGTACTACCAGTGTCCGTAAGTTTTTCCTTCCTCTGTTCATTATTTCCTTGTATCGTACCTTTGATTCTCGACTTGTGATTGTTCTTTTCTCGTACTTACCCTCGTATGGCTTCTGCTACTTATTTAACTCCAGTATGGATGCTGGAAGAGGTCGTGGTCGTGGACGCGGCCGGGGACGTGGGGCAGCCGGTGGGGCGGCCACGTCACAGTCTTCGGGAGCATGCCGATCTTGGTACCGGCGACCGTCATAGCCATGCTTCTTCTCAGGAGCGTGCCGATCTTGGTATTGCGGCCGTTATGCAGCAAATGGTGAACCAAATGGCGGAAATAGCTCAAAGTGTTCGTAACCCGGATCGTGCCCACGCTAATCGGGCGAGCGGATCGTTGGCTCCAAGATGTTATCAAGATGCATCCTCCTCGCCGGGAGCTTCAGACCCGATTGGCTGGGAAGGGTGGATCAAGGAGATATCTAAGGTCTTCGTTGCCACTAACTGTCCCGAGGAACGTAGAGTCCCTATTGCTCAATACTTTCTCACAGGGGACGCCACGGACTGGTGGGAGGCCGTTGGGCCCAAAGATCATGCCGCTGTGGCCGAGTTTCAAGAGTTGATGGAGATCGAATATTGCCCGTGGCGATCAGATGTGCTCGGGTACATGCTTTTATGATGCTCAACCGCGGGATATCCCCGTATCTCAAGCTATTGCTGATTTTAATAAGGAGTTGGGTTATGTGAAGACCCAAGTTGTCGAGGAGAGCGACAAAATTTTCCATTTCTCCAGACGGATGAAGTTGCCGATTCGGGACTATATGTCGGGACTTGTATGCACTACCTTGAAAGATTACTGCAGCAGGCCCTTGCTTACGATATGTCCGTGACGGCGAGCGAGGCGGCCCGCGAGAGTAAGAAACAAGTCCACAAGAATTTTTCGGGCCACAAAGGTGGGGGTCACAGAATTTTGATCTGCTAACTTTTCCGCTGGTGGTGGCCCACTCGATCTACCGGGTTTCCCGTAGGGCTGCTGCCCCTTCTCGAGAGGTGAAATGCTTTAACCGTGGCGCAGGCCACATCGCCGTATTTGTCCGAACCCTTTGGCCGACGTGTAATCGTGTGGCAGGGCCGGTCACAAGGCCGTCAGTGCCGAGAGGGAGAAAATTCTTGGTGCCCGGCTTCCATTCCAGCGCTAGGGAACCAAGTGTGAATCGTGGATCGTTTGCTCCTCAATCCCCGCCGAGTGCTAGTCTGGGGAGAGGTCGGGTCACCCTCTAAGGGGGAGCTTCGGTGTCGGCCACCACCCGCATGTCTATGAGATGCGGAAAGCCGATGATCCAAATGCTACCGTGGCGACAGTACCGCTTTATATTCTTTCTCATCCCGTCGTGCTTTTCGATTAGGTGCTACGCATTCGCTCATATCTTCGATTGTGTACGCCGCTTGAGTCTCGACTGCTTGATGCCTTGTGAACCCTTCATCGTTAAGCTTCCTAGCGGTGATAGGATCGTTGGTGATCGGGAGGTTCGAGACTGCTCGTACTTATTTGTGAGAGGACTTGGCCCTCTAATCTTATTGTTGTGGATATTGAGGGTGAGGATTTGATTCTCGGGGATGATTGGCTCGAGCGGCATGGCGCAATCATGAACTACCGCACGAGGATCATCACCATGTTAGCCGAGGATGGCACGAGCACTCTTTCACGGCGAAAGAGGGGGAACCAGAAATTCATCATTAACGCCTTGAAGGCGATGAGTCTCCTGCGAAAGGGGTGTACTGGTTATTGGTGCTATGCCTTGAAGGCGGAGGATGGTGGAGTCGAGCTTTCGTCGATTCCAGTCGTTAATGAATTTCCGGATGTATTTCCTGACGAGTTACCGGGATTGCCACCGGAACGCGAGGTCGAGTTCGCTATAGAGTTAGAGCCGGGTGTGGCTCCTATTTCGAAGGCGCCCTATCTCATGGCACCTTCAGAGATGTCCGAGTTGAAGAAGCAGTTGAGTGAGCTTCTTGAGTCGGGGTATGTTCGACCGAGCGCCTCGCCTTGGGGCGCACCGGTCCTGTTTGTGCGGAAGAAGGATGGTTCACTACGTT
This sequence comes from Orobanche coerulescens, assembly GCA_033398695.1. NCBI lineage: Eukaryota > Viridiplantae > Streptophyta > Magnoliopsida > Lamiales > Orobanchaceae > Orobanche > Orobanche coerulescens. Next base: position 86,854,291 of record CM065815.1, on the reverse strand, counting down.
TGTGTATCGACTATCGCGAGCTAAACAAGGTGACCATCAAGAACAAGTATCCCTTGCCGAGAATTGACGACTTGTTCGACCAGTTGTAGGGAGCTGCGATATTCTCGAAAATTGATTTGAAATCGGGATACTATCAGCTCCGGGTGAGAGAGTCCGATGTGCCGAAGACAGCTTTTCGGACGAGATACGGACATTATGAGTTTGTAGTTATGCCTTTCGGGTTAACTAATGCGCCGGCGGTGTTCATGCAGTTGATGAACAAAGTCTTTATCGAGTATTTGGATAAGTGCGTCGTCGTCTTCATTGACGATATTCTTATTTATTCGAGGAACGAGGAAGAGCATGCCCATCATTTGCGGATAGTGTTAGACATTTTGAGGGCCGAACAACTCTATGCGAAGTTCTCGAAATGTGAGTTCTGGCCAAGGAAGTGATGTTTTGGGTCACGTGATTTCACCGAGGGGTTCGTGTAGATCCGCGTAAGATCGAGGCGGTATTGGATTGGGCACCGCCCAAAAGCGTAAGGGAGCTCCGTAGTTTCTGGGTTTGGTGGCTACTACCGTAGGTTCGCCGAGGGTTTCGAATCGGCTCGCCACTTACGCAGCTTGCTCCGTAAATCCGAGAAGTTCGTCCGGAATGACGAGAGGCCGAGTTTTGAGGAATCAAGAAGCGGTTGACTTCAGCCGGTTTTGGCGTTGCCATGTGGCAACGAGGGTTTTGCCGTTTATAGCGATGCTTCGGTCGTGGTCTTGGGTGCGATAATGCAAAGACGGCAAGACCATTGCCTTTGGCCGAGACGCTTGAGGCCGTATGAGCTTAACTACCCTACTCATGATTTGGAGTTAGCGGCAATGTATTTGCGCTCAAGATTTGGCGTCACTATCTTTTGGCTCTACATGTCGATTTTTACCGACCATAAAAGTCTCAAATACATATTTACTCACGGGAGTTGAATATGAGACAGAGGAGGTGGTTAGAGCCGATTAAGGATTATGACCTCGAAATCCTTTATCATCCGGCAAGGCGAACGTCGTGGCCGACGCCTTGAGTCGGAAACCGATTGCATTGCGATCGCTTGAGATCCTTACGCCTCGGTCCGAGCTTGGCGAGCTTTAATCGAGTTAGATGTTGAGGTTCTCATTGTCGGAACCGTCGGACAATTTCGTGCTTTGGAAATTTCGCTGCCTTTGATCGATGAGATTAAGTCAAGCAAATAAGATCCGATGATTACTCAAATCCGAGAGAACGTTCTTAAGGGAAAGTCTCCGGGTTTGTGATTCACGAGGATGGTATTTTGAGATTCCAGTCGGCTTTGTGTGCCGAACGATCCAGAGTTGCGACAGAGTATTTTGCGTGAGGCCCATTCCACACCCTATTCCGTTCATCCCGGTTCGAGTAAGATGTACAAGGACCCGAGGAGGAACTTCGTGGAATGATATGAAGGATGAGGTCGCACGCTTGTAGCGAGATGTTTGACTTGCCGCAGGTCAAGATCGAGCATCGACCGGTCAAGTTATTGCAGTCACTTCCCATTCCTAATGGAAATGGAAAGATATATCGATGGATTTCGTACGAGTTTGCCGAGATCGAGGTCGGGCATGAATATGGTATGGGTGATTGTTGATCGCCCGACCAAGTCGGCACATTTTCTCGGGCATCAAGGACACTTGGGGCCCTGAGAAGTTAGCTCGTGTGTTTATCGCGCAGATCGTGAGACTTCATGGTACCCAAGTCTATTGTTTCGGATCGTGATGGCCGCTTTTGTATCGCACTTCGGGCGGTGCATAAGGCGTTGGGTACCGGTTGCGCTTTGAGTACCTCTTTTCATCCCCGCAGATGGATACGAACGCACTATCCAGACGCTCGAGGACCCGTTGCGTGCTCGTGCTCTCGATCGAGTAGTGACCGGGAGGAACATTTGCCGCCGATCGAATTCACGTATAACAATAGTGGGCACGCGTCGATTCGGATGGCACCGCACGAGGCACTTTATGGGCGGCGATGTCGATCACCGATTTGTTGGAATGAGGCGTCCGATTTGGTCGGGACCGAGCCGGATGTCGTTTTAGAGACGAGGCGGAAGATAGAATTAATTCGGGAACGGATGTCGATCGCCCGAGTCGGCGTAAGTCGTATCTCGACGTCCGTCGTCGACCTTTGGAATTCGAGGTGGGAGACCACGTTTTGCTAAAGGTGTCGCCGACGAAGGGAGTTTTTCGTTTTGGGAAGAAAGGGAAGCCGAGTCCGAGATTTATGACCCTTTGAGATTCTCGAGCGAGTCGGTGAATTGGCGTACCGTTTGGCGTTACCTCCACCTTGAGTCATGTTCATAGCGTTTTTCATGTTTCCCGATTGAGGAAATATGTCCCGGATCCTAGTCACGTCATCGATTATGGCGAGATTGATATTGTCAAGATATTACTTTTGAGGAGCGTCCTTTGAAGATTTTGGAGCATCGTGAGAAACGACTGAGGCATAAAACCATCCCTTTGGTCAAAGTGCAGTGGTCGAGACACGGTGTCGAGGAAGCAACTTGGGAAACCGAGGATAGCATGCGTGCTAGGTACCCGGAGTTGTTTGTTTCTTAAGTTTCGGGACGAAACTTATTTTTAGAGGGGTAGAATGTAATATCCGTATTTTTCTTTCCCTTGTATTTTCGTTTTTGGTGTATTTCTCGATCGTAGTGACCCTCGTACTTCTCGGCGTGTCCTTCTGTCAAACCGTTGAACCGTATTCTCGTTATTGTTGTGCGGAACCGCCGTTTCGGGGTTGCCGTGGATCCATTTCGTGTTGTTGGTTCCCAAATATTGATTCCTATCGCTTTTATTCTCTTCCGGATCATTTTTATCATTTTGGAACCCAAAAGGGGGTGTGGGCGGCACAAGGTGTGCGCCGCGGCACACAAATCCCTTCGATTGTTGGTCGGACAAATCAGACTGTGCCGCGGCACACCCATCCGGTGCCGCGCACAAGCCAGTTGCCGGTGCCGCGGCACACTGTCCGGTGCCGCGGCACACTCGTGTCTTCTCGCGACCTAAACCCAATCAGACGGTGCCGCGGCACACGCAGCCGTGCCGCGCACAATGCCGAAACACGGGCGTAATTTTTGGCACGCAAGACACCTAAGCTGTGCCGCGACACACAAAGCGGTCAACTGCGCAACTCGTCTTTATTAGACGAAATCGGCCGTCTTCTTCCTCATTTCACCTGCAGCGCGAGAGAGAGTGAGAGAGAGGGGAAGAGTTCTTCATCCTTATCCATTGGGGGGTCGATTTTCACCATTTTTCTTCGGTAGTGAAGCCCGGGCAATCAATCTAACGCGTGTTCTACGGATCTTGGTACTTGAATCTCCTAAGGTAATATTCTAAAACCCTATTTTCGATTAATTTGGGGGTTTTGGGTTTTTCTTCCGATTCGTTCCGTTTTGTTGGTGGATTCATGATGTATACGATTAATATTGTTAGTATCTTTAGTTTTCCTACGGATTCATGGATATTTTGTGGATTTTTACGGAATCGGGAGGGTTTGGTTGTGGTCCGCCCTCATTGTTATTTTGGTACGAATATACATGAATCGTAGGCGGGTTTCAGGGTGTATTCCATTTCCGTAATCGTCTAGAGTTGGTTGTGATTGTGTTATTCGAATCGTTAGGTTCATTTTCGCCGATTCCTCGTGGTTATGCTTGATTCTTCCGTTCCGTTCGTGTCATCGTCTATTTAATCGAGGCAAGTATCCTTATGAACTTACAATCTTGACATAGTAGTTTTGTATGAGAAATTGGGTGTGTGTATGCTCATCATGGGTTAGACTCGACGGGGTCTCGGTAGGGTTCCACGAAGCTGTGGGACCGCGAGCTTGCTTTTAACCACTGTGGGTTAGATCCGACGGGGTCTCGGCAGGGATCCACGAAGCTGTGGGTCCGCGGTTAATTGTGGTGCATTTTTACAAATGTGATTTGATATTGGCATTTCCGGAAATGAGTGTTTTGGAACTATGTTTTCTTGAATTGCATACATTACTATATGTGTAAGATGTAAGTCGTTCATCTGGTTACTTGTACTAGCGTAATTGCTAACCCCTTTGGGGACCCGTTTTGGGGAAATTCGTTTTATGAATTTCAGGTCAGGTTCATCGGGACGAGCGGGCGCTCGACCAGTATACGGATGATGGTCATGCATGATGATTGTGCATAAGTGACGTCTTAATGTCTTTTGTCTTTTCATCTTTTGTGGCTTTTGAACTAATAGTTGTACTCGAGTACTTAAGAGTTCTTGTTCGTCCGGATTGTATTGTTGCCTATATGTTTGTGTTGATTGATGATGTTATGTTTGACCGGTTGAACCGGGTGGATTATTCTGTTTTGCGTCTTTATGACATGGTGTTGGGTTGTCGTTTATGTGAGTCGATGAGTATGATGCTGTTCAGCCTGGTGGGTCCCATATAGGGATTCACGGCGCTGTAATATACCTCGAATATCTTGAGGGTGTTACAGCCCAGAAGCGGCGCGCCACCTTTACATCTGAGGGTGGTGTCAAATGAGCAAGGATGCGCTACACTTCATAGGCCCGGGTGTAGTGGAAAATATGCAAGGGTTGCTAGGTCGTCGCCCGGAAGCGGCGCGCCACCTCGAAGTATGGGTGTGGTGTCAAATGTGCAAGAATCCTTGCAGCGTGGACGGGGACAGACAGAGAAGTTAGTTCTTGCGGCTAGTAAGGGTAGTAAGGTGCGGTTTGGAACTTGGAACGTTGGCTCTTTGACGGGGAGATCAGCAGAAGTGGGGGAGGTTATGAAAAGGAGGAGAATTCACATAATGTGTCTACAAGAGACTAAGTGGGTTGGCGAGAAGGCAAGAGTGTTAGCTCCTTGGGGTTACAAGCTTTGGTACTCTGGAAAGGATAGAAGTAGAAATGGAGTGGGTATCGTCATTGATAAAGAATTCATTGATGATGTGGTGGAAGTGTCAAGAAAGAGCGATAGAATAATGAGTATTAAGCTTGTGATAGGGGATGAGTTTCTAACTATCATTAGTGCTTATGCACCACAAGTAGGATTGGATGCATCGATCAAACAAGAATTTTGGGAAGATTTGGAAGAGGTTGTCGAACGAATTCCTATGGGTGAGAAATTGATCATTGGTGGTGACCTCAATGGGCATGTCGGTGTTAGCAGAGATGGCTTTGAGAGCATTCATGGTGGCTTTGGTTTTGGGGGACGGAATGAAGCAGAAATGGAATATCGATTTCGCATTAGCTCATGACTTGGGTATTATGAACACTTGGTTCGAGAAAAGGGACTCTCATTTGGTGACATATAGAAACGGAGGTAATGCAAGTCAGATTGATTTCTTTTTAGTAAGGAATGTTTGGAGGAAAAGTTTTACTAATTGCAAGGTGATACCCGGTGAGAGTGCTGCAACACAACATAGGGTTGTGGTGCTTGACTTTCGAGGTAAGAGGCACTTAAGAAAGAGAAGACCACAAGTTGACCCTCGAATTAAGTGGTGGAAGCTCCAAGGGGAGAGTCGACATATTTTTGTGGCTAAGATTGCTGATAGTGGTATTTGGTCTGATTGCACGGAGACGGATATAGATTCGATGTGGAACTTGTTGGAGCATAACATAAAAGAAGTTGCAAAAGAAGTCCTAGGAGAATCTAAAGGAAACAGACCATCAAGTAAGGACACATCTTGGTGGAATGATGAAGTTAAGCAAGCGATAAAGACCAAACGTGAATGTTATAAGGTACTGGGTAAATGCTCGAGCGATGAGAATTATGAGAAGTACAAGAAAGCTCGAAGTAAGCTAAAAAGGCAAAGGCGAAATGCCCGATCAAAGGTCAATCAAGAATTATATGCAAGATTAGATACTAAAGAAGGGGAAAAAGATATATATAAACTTGCTCGAATGAGAGAGAAGAAGACGCGAGATATTGGAAAAGTTAAATGTGTAAAAGATACTGACCAAAAAGTTTTGGTTCAAGATAAAGAGATAAAAGAGAGATGGAGGTCATACTTTGATACCTTATTCAATGGCCATCAAGAACAAGATATTGGGAATTTAAACATCCCCTCAAGTATGGTTAACCGAGAGTTTAAGAGAAGAATTCAAAAGGGTGAAGTGACAATTGCATTGAAGAAGATGGGGTCAAAGAAAGCAGAAGGACCAGATGGTATACCTATTGAAGTTTGGAGGTGTTTGGGGGAGAGAGGGATCGAATGGGCAACTATGATTTTCAATAAGATTTGGAGAAGCAATAAGATGCCATCAGCATGGAGGAAAAGTATTCTCGTTCCTTTGTATAAGAACAAAGGTGATGTTCAAGATTGTTCTAATTATCGCGGAATTAAACTAATGAGTCATACCATGAAATTGTGGGAACGAGTGATTGAACAAAGGATCAGGAAATGTGTGAAGATAACAGAAAATCAGTTTGGATTTATGCCTGGAAGATCGACCATGGAAGCAATTTATCTTATCCGGCAGTTGATGGAACATTATCGAGATAAAAAGAAAGATCTGCATATGGTTCTTATTGATTTAGAGAAGACATATGATAAAGTACCCAGAGAAGTACTTTGGTGGGCCTTGGCAAAGAAGGGTGTATCGCGGAAATATATTGACATTATAAAGGACATGTATGAGGGAGCTAGTACAAGTGTACGTACTAATGTTGGGAGGACAGAAGAATTCCCTATTACGATTGGGGTGCATCAAGAATCTGCTCTTAGTCCTTTTCTCTTTGCCATAGTCATGGACGAATTGACAAGAGAAATTCAAAATGACGTTCCGTGGTGTATGATGTTCGCAGATGATATTGTGTTGATTGATGAAACGAAGGTTGGAGGCAATGTAAATTGGAACTTTGGAGGATACTTTGGAAGCTCGAGGCTTTAGTTGGTAAGTAAGATCGAATATATGGAGTGTAGGTTTAGCGAAACAAAGTGGGATGATCACATTTGATGGGAAAGTTGTTCATGGATCCACTTTCTTTCAGATTGGATCTATTATCCAAAAGGATGGAGAGCTAGATGGCGATGTGGCTCAGAATAAAGCGCAGTGGTTGAAGTGGAAGAGTGCCACAGGGGTTTTATGTGATCCTGGCATGCCTCATAGATTAAAGGGTAAATTTTACCGCACGGCAATTAGGCCTACGCTGTTATATGGCACCGAGTGTTGGGCTATAAAACAGTGTCACGTTAAAAAGATAAATGTGGCAGAGATGCGTATGCTACGATGGATGTGTGGTCATACAAAAAAGGATCGGCTCAGAAATGAGGTGATCAGAGAGAAGGTAAGAGTTGCGTCTATAGAAGACAAGATGATGGAGAATCGATTACGATAGTTTGGTCATGTGAGAAGAAGACCTATTGATGCCCCAGTGAGGAGGCTAGAAAGTTGGGGAACAAGTAATGTTGTGAAAGGTAGAGGAAGACCCAAGAAAACTTGGATAAAGATAATTGAAAATGATATGCGGTTTCTTGAAATTGGAGAAAGTATGGCGATAGAGAGGCAAATGTGGCGGGAAAGAATACGGATGATGGATGGAGTCTGATTTCTTTTTTTTTTTTTAATTCCTATTTTCTTTTATTTCATTTCATGTTATCTTTTAATTTATTTTTCAGGATTTTTTTTTTCTTTTACGTTCATTCTCTTTTTTTATTTGCTTTTTTCTCTACTTTTTCCCTCTTTTTTCCTTTTATGTTATTTATGTAACGATTATTGGCGGTTTCAAAGTTTGATTCATGTTAGCCGACCCCAAATCATTTTGGGACCAAGGCTTAGATGATGTTGTAGATGTGCAACCTGTAATTAAGAATATATACCTAAACAATGAATTAAAACAAAGAAGAACGAAGATGGAGGTCAATCAGGCAGCCGAGGCAGGTAGGTGGAAATCCAAAAAAGAGAAAATAGAAAAGGGCAATTATCAAATCGATAATTAAAAAAAAATTACCCAACTCAAAGAAAAACCCTAAATCCATAGGAGCAGCCCCTGAAAACGGCAGAAATCAGAATCTTTAGAAATCGTACAAAACAAAACAAGCAAATAGCAGCGAGCAAAAAAAAAACAGAGAAGAACATATGCACAGAGGGAAAAAAAAAAAAAGAGAACCACAACCCTTTACCAAAGAGAATCTGCCCTCCAGAAATCGCACCGTATCCTCCAGAAGGGTTTAAATATATTTTTCGCACAAAAATTCATAGATTTAGCAGATGAGGTAAAGATGAAACTGATCTTGTAAGTCTGATACATGAGTTATTGCCTAAATGGTGGAAATAATTACAAAAACTACCCCGAGGTTTAGGCTAATTACCATATGCCGTTCAACAAAAACTAAAGTATTCAGCACAAGTATCATGACATCTTATGCAGAATAAACAAAAATCAAAGTTACACATAATTAAGTTTCATTTGTTTCAACATAAACATAAAAAATAATTCAACAGAGGAGTCCTCATCATGGAGTTGGATTGGCATCGCTGCCGGTACTTGAGAAGTCCGCTGATTGCTCATCCATATTAACTTGCAAATCTGGATTCCTTTCTGCCAACCTGTTCATCATCTCGCGAACTTTTTGGTTAAGTTTTTCCTCCATCTCATCAGCGAGCTAACCACGGATCTTTGTTGTTAGCTCCTCTAAGTATAGATCAGAAAAATATGTAACTGATGTAGATGATTTCTCCTTTGATTATCTTTTCTGAATACTCCTCCCCATTAGCCAATTGGACTTTTGCGGTATGCCATTAGAAATTAGCTGATTAGCACTCTCAATCTGCTCCGATGAACACAATTTCTCAACCTCTGACTGTAATGAAAAATTAATATGTAACATCAATATTTAAGCATGCAGAAGATCATTTAATAATATCACTAAAACAAACACTTACAAAAGTTCTAGGATCATAAGCAGACTTGTATGTGCGTTTCTCATCCCGTTTGTGGGTTAGAAGAAAAATTTCAGCCCGTGATGGTGGCCTGTTATCTGGATTTCCAAGTTTCTTGGAGAAACAAAGCAGTATGTCTGCAGGTTACACACAAGTATTTATCAGAATGAATTTAATGTTTGATGTATTGGCCTCACTGTTCATTCATTCACTGTTGTTTTGTTTTTCACTGTTCACTGTCATTCACTGTTTAACTGTTCACTGTGTAACTATTTACAGTGTACACACAAGTACAACATACAAGTGATTTTAAATCTAAGATTCAAAGCACCTCTAGCAAAACTTGTCTCAACACTCAAGCAATATATAAAACCAAATATACTATAAAAAGCTTTTATAAGTTTAACCAACATTACACACACAAAGAAATAACAAAGTTTCCCTGCTTCCTATGAATACATATTCTGTATTTTACTTCCATAAATTTCTAGCAACAACAAAGGCAAAATAAAGCTCAAAGGCTACTAAAGTTTTACTCATGATTTCAGTAATATTTATCTGCCAATTTAAACATCATAAATATACATTCTCACACAAGTTTTGCAAAGTAGTAACAAACGATAAGTAAAAGGTGTATCATACCTACTTGCTGGAAATTCGAGCAAAACTCTTGGGGCCAGCAGTATGGGGGTCCTTTATCAGCTTTCTGTTTGTTGAATTTTTTTCGGCTGCAACCTAGAAACAAAGAACAAGTTTAAAAGTACTGGGCTGTCAGTACTGGGCTTAAAAGTCAAATATATCTTCAGATTTGTGTCTCTCTTCGCTGACGATAGCTACCGTTATGTTTTCATTTTCAGGTATGTGCTCAGCGACGTTATTAATTTTTTCTTAAATTATGTTGTTACTCATTTTCATCTTCGGATTTGTGTTTTTCTTTGCCGCCAGCAGCTGCTGTTATGCTTTCGTTTTCAATTGATCATATAACTCCGCCCAACAAATAAATCTGCGAAAAACTTTATAACAGAAGCATGTGTAACTTTTAACCAGGAGCGGGGCATTCGTCACAAAACCTATCATAATACGACAAGGAAAAAGGAAACTCAGAAGTACAAACCTCATTTTTCCTCGATTCGATACTACAAGTCGACCAAGAAAATCCTGCAATGATTTCAGCTACCAACAAAGAAAAAACAAAAAGTTAGTATACATGTTAAAACGAAATAAACAGGATTTCTCGAAGTCTCACAGGTTGTGAAAAGTCTGTAAACCTTGGGATGAAAGAAACTGGCATGTCAGCAGCCTCCTAAGAAATTACAACCTAAAATAAATGAAAAATCAACGTGACCAAAAAGAAAAATGCCAAAATCTCTTGCTCCATCTTCTCCTCATACTCTTCAGCGTCAGCGGCCTAATCATCCTATTGAAGATCAGAGATACTATTAAGAAAACCACAGGTGTTAAAATCTATAAACTGAATGTCCAAAAGCACAAATAGGTAAAATAAAAACCTAACAAACCCCTCGATTTTTGAAATCCAACCCAGTAATAGCTTGAGCCCAAGCCGGCAAAGCTGCCACTATCTTGTACCTGACCATATGTCGCCTCAGGGTGTGGGAGGACCAGGAGTCGGAGGAGAACCCAAACCAAAAAAAAAAAAAAAACGTGGAAAATCCTAAATAACGAAGGAGCGAGGAAAAAAAATATTATCGAGAGGAACCGATTAAGCAAGCAAACTGAACCAACATCAGTTCAAATCCAGACGGCAAGCAAACTGAACCAACATCAGTTCAAATCCAGACGGAGCATCGAAAAAAAATAGACGAAGAGAAGATAACCTGTGCAGAAACACGACGCGAGGAAGAAGCGGAGAAGATAAGGTAAGAGACCAGCGCACCAAGAGGACGAGAGGGAAATCGAAGGCCGCCACGTTGTAAGGAGGTGAAGAGAATAGGTGAGGCAGACAACTGAAGCAGGAGACGGACGACAGAAGACCCGTGATTCTAGTGTATATATATATATATATATATATATATATAGTTTTGAGGCTCGTGGGATGCACGGGTTGTGCACGAGTGTTGCTTTCTGCTGGTCACTGTAGTATTGTTTTACAAAGAAATAAGGTTTCCTGTGTTAAATTATTAAGGAAATGAAAAAAAATTAGAATTGTTGCTTTCAATGCATGTGAGATACACATTTAATAGCATTTGAATTTATGCACTCGATACAGTCCAGATTTGGAAGTTAATAGTCAATTTTTTTTATATATGTGATATGTATGTTGAAATATATATCATGAGAGTACCATTAGTTTGATATATTTTGCATCTAATTAGATAATAAAAATTAATTTTGTAATTCTAAACGAAAAATGTCGGCATTATTGAAAGATTATATTTAACATCATATAAAGAATATATATTCAGAGGCATCTCATAATATGCAAAAAAGAATATGATACGAATTTCAGCTTTTCTACAGTACGCAATATCTATCCGGAAATATATTCATGACAATGTAAATAATTTAATATATTTTGCAGTCAAATAATACCCATATTTTTGAAGCTGAGAATGATATTTTTATGTGATTATGTATCGAAATACGTATCATAAAGATATAATTAATTTGATATATTTTGCATTTAAAGTAGATGATGAACGAATAATTCTAGGATTCTTATAATAGAATGGTGTTTGAAAAATATTATAAAGTAAATGCCTCTGGAGGTATATTTCAAATGTTGTTACTGCATAGGCAGTATATTGATAATTTTATATTCGAAATGCTATTTTATATTTTAATGAAATAGTGATGTCAATTTTTTTCGCTTTTGGAAATTGATTAAGGGGAGTTCTATTAGTCCTGGCAAAAATGTTCTGGGGATAGAGCAACAAGACGATTGCAAACAAAAAAAGAAACGAACAATCAAATACGCAATACATAGTTGGAGCAATCTCTGGTCATCGCAGAGGGAGACAAATACATCAAATGAATGAAGACTCTTATTAATTCTCATGCAACAATTGAATAAACATATGCGTATCAAAATTTCAACACGACATGCAATAAAAACAGGGATTAGCAGAGATAGCCTGCACTAACAATGAGAAGTCAATGCAAGTATAAAACAGCGAGACTGGAGTTGTTGCACATGCAAAAAATCAATGTAATCAACTATAGGTTGCCCTAGTGCGCATTTTTCCCAAAAACTAAAAATGTGTATCCCTGCCTTTGCTGACCTAAAGCTCCGAAGAAACACACAAAACACAACCTGCGCAGAGAAAAAGAAAGTCGAATACCGAACAAGTAAACAAACACAGCCTCAAAATACGATATGATTATCACAACTGATAAGAATCAAAATCGGGGACTTAATTTGAATGTTGAGAATAAAATCTGTTTAAATTAAAACCGTGATCTGTAGGCTCCCGACAAAAATCTGAGGGACACTGTCGGTCCTGGCAGTGCAAGATTTAGCGCCCATAGATTTTAAGGTTTTAATTTATATGGATTTTAATGTAGGAAAACAAGAGTATACCCGAAACGAAGCCAACCAGTTAGACCAACAAGGGAGCTCGCGGCAAGCGAAAACAGCAATTAACAAACAACGGCAAAGAAAAGAAAAATAACAGAGTGCAAAGCAAACACTCTAATATTTTCTCCAAAAACAACCAACGAATATAACTCGAAGCACGAACTATAGCACAAGCAAGGTCACTGAAGAACGACCCAGAATTATTAGGCATCTATACATGTCGTAAATACACAGATTGTGTGTATTATTAAGCATATATACATTGAAGAACTCTGGTTGTAGATTGCGTTTTTTACAACGTCAAGAGCAGTTTTTCCTTGTAAAAAGCTGAGGGGACATTCAGGTTGATTTATTCAATTTTCTTTGCCTTTAGTGATCGGCCGCGGGATGATGTGCTGGTGTGGCCATCAGGATGAGGATGTTCTGAAATAACAAAGGTATCGGAATATATATTTGGTTAATGTATATAAATGGAATATATTGATATAAGAATACCTTTGGTTGTTGACGGGAGTTTCTTGGTCTCTAATTTTGTAGGTGTGGAGATTTCAATACAAGGATTGGTGGTTGCTGTATGTGTTGATGAAGAGGATAACATTGTTATACGAAAAGAATATTTGAGGTTTAATGCAATAAAGATTTGTATGTACCTGCGGAGGATGGAGGTATTGTTTCGCTGGTGGAGACAGTTGTCGACTCTGATTGCTGATATTCCAGTTCCTGTATTGTGTGCGACATTGTATTCGTGTCATCTTGTTTGTTGAAAACTTTGGATTGAATTCTTATTCGAAGCTGCAGCTGATCTAGTTTAGAGTCGATGGAGTCTAATATCAAAGATCCGTCCTACAAGCAAGTGCATAAAGTCATGTTAGAGAGTATGTTTGATGTGGTTCATATTTGATGCGAGTTTTGGGTGCAAAGAGAAAGTAGGTACGCTGCAATATTTATCCAGAAACTGGTCAGCAGACATTTGCATGAGTTTTTCACCTTCCATTCCAAAGATAGTCACCTCTATTTCTCCAGTATTATCATATACTAAAAGCGAGAATCTTTATCTGTGGTGCAGTGAAAATGTAATGTAAATAGGCGAGTAGGTCATTAGAGTAGAAAGGAGAATCAAATATATGGTCATTACGTACCTTGGAATGGCTGTCGTGATTTGTTGGCAGGAATGACATTCGAAAAGAGAACCATATGTTGCAGTTGTCAGGAGATGGCATTTGTTGCAGCAGGGATAGATGAAATTTTGAGTCATGCGGGCTAGGAGACCTCGAACCAGCAGGTTAGATCTGCCCGACTATTTGGAAAGTGAAATTCAGTAGAATATTTATTGGGGAAGCATTTTAAAGATTTCATTTCATAATTGGTATTAATTTATTGGGGGAAAATATATTAAACTGTGTCTAATGCAATGTGTGCCATGGCACTGTAATACGTTTTTTTCAAAAATGAGTAAAAAATGCGTAATAAAAAACAACACAACATAGAAATAGTTATTCCAAACAGACCTGACTACCACTTAAAAAAGTTGGCAACTGGTAATAGAAAAGAAACATCTGTCACTAATTACAGAGACCACACAGGGTATACAGAGGCGAGAATGCCTTTCCAGACCGTAGTAGGAAAATGAAATTAATGATTCATAAACATGAGTGGAACATGTTTCATTCAGCACTGCAAGGAATGTTTGAACAGATATGATTGTGACAGCCATTAATAGAAGACAAACATCTTTAACTAATTACAGAGATTACACTAAGTATACAGAGGGAAAAATGAAAATGAAATTATAGATTCATAGACATGAGTAGAACATGTATCATTCAGCATAAAGTTGTGCACCTGTTCTGCTGCAAGGATTGTTTCAATAGATATGATTGTTTGAGGATCGATAGTGGAAGTTGCCTGTGATGTTTGGAAGATATCGCCTTGCTGCAAAAGTTCGTCAATCTCTTCTTTGTGCATTGAGTGCATGTAAAAAGATATGTCGTTATAGTAAATGTGACCAAAAATGTAGACATGTGGAAATATGTACTCCCCATTTTTGAAGAGCTATGACTCGGCTGAGTTCCGAATTCAATAAGATAACAGATGCGGAGGTGGAGCTGAGTGAGATATCTACAGGTATGTAGTTGAAGGGAAAAATTAGCCGTTGATTTATATGCAATGGGCTGTCCTATTAGATATAGCGATCTTTATGAAGCAAAGGAATGAATGTGGAAAGAGAGCGAGAATACTGTGAAAATCTGTCACGCTGAAATTTAATGCAGCAATAACACGTCTGTCTTTTATAGAGTCGAGTTGATTATAAACATCATATGTCGTAGCGTCATTCCAGAAAGTTATAATGAAGGGTTTGAACCTGAAAATACGCAGGCAATCATTGGTCAAATAGTAGATGTGGTATATGTAAAAATAGGGATGACAATATAATGTCGTATACATAAGATACGCATATTTGGTGTACGCAAACAGATAAATATGATGCTGAAGTATTTTTTAATATATACATATCACATGTATGTGTATTTTTTTAATAATTAGGGACCTCGTGTTTTAAAGTTCGCTACTTGATTGGTTTTAGATTACATGGGAAAACAATATTTTGCAGGCATGAGAGAGTTATTGAATATAAACTTTAGTAATGACTACGCACGCATCGTCTATTGCTGCATAATCACGAAGCATGTGTTTCTTTCCCTTTGAAGAAATCATTCTTGGGTCACGTCTACCAATTATAACTGCGGCCGTACCTACAGATATTATATAGCATATTAATAGAAAGTACTGAGCAACTGGCACCTTACGTGCCTCTGGACAATTCACGGCCATGAAAACTTTATTCATATCATTAATCCAATCTTCCCAGCCGATCGAATCATTTACACCAATAAACTGTAGAGGGCGCATACGGATAACATCTTGTAACCACTTCTCTGCCCCAGTATCGGCAACAGGAGGTGGTTGGTTAAGCTGGACCGCCTGGGTTAAAAGAGCCATTTGATTTGCCACTTGCTGCAGTATAGTGGCGACGCCCACATCCGGTTGGCTCCCTGCGGAAGTTCCCAGACTGGCCGACGGCTCCTGATGACTACCAGTGCTAGGTTGAATCGAGTCTGACAAGCTAGGTGTAGCTGAGCCTTCTACCGAGCTGAGGGACATGGCCACTCCACCGGCTGCGTCACGCCCTCGGCCACGACCACGGCCGCGTCCACGTCCTCTACTAGTTGACATTCTAAAGAGAAAAGGGAAGTAAACTCATAAACATAACTCGAAGCATTCCCATCTTGGATATGGATTTATCATGTCCCATAATCGAATAACAATGAGGAAATAAAGTGGGTAAGGAAAATAGGGAACTTACGAGTACCGGTCGTACGAGATGACGGAAGCGCGATGATACTGTGTTCTCGGAACAGTACAATTAGACCCAACAAACCGACAGCCTAGGTATCCATAAACCTAAGCTCTGATACCAAATTCTGTAATACCCCCGAGATATTCGGAGAATATCACAGCGCCGTGGATCCCTGCCTGGGACCCACTAGGCTAATTTTTACACATAACGCATCAAATTTCACAAAGTCCACTCGGGAATCAATATATCTGATACAAACAAGGAAGTTCAAACCACTGACATCCAGGACCACGAAGAAATACAAGATGTTATACATCAACCGAAAAAGGACTTTCCTAAAGTACTCGAGTACCATTTATTATTACAAGGATGAAATGGACCAAAAAGAATAATGATCAAAATAAAAGGAACACAACTAGCCACAGTATCACGCCTCGCCATCATCATCTTATCGTCCCGGTGCTCGCTCGTAAGGATCCTTAGAATTTGAAAAACACAAAAGGAATTTTCCCCACACGAGAGGGGTTAGGGCAAGTATTACAAGTGAAACGTCAAGTCTTACACATAAAAGCATATGCACCAATTCAAAGCCATGATAATGATTTTACGGAAAATGCAATTATCCAAACATGTCTCAATAATGACAATATCTCTTGATTAACCGTGGACTCGACAATGCACGAATCCCTCCTCGACCCCATTGGGTCATCACAGAGTGGCTAACCCAAATGTTCGCGAAACCGTCATAAGCGAAACCCTCCTCGGCCCCATTAGGCCCTCTCGGAGTGAACGAATATAACTCTCACACTCACATGCATTAATTTTCACGTTTAAGAACATAACTTTCACAAGAATCACTTGCCTGGAATCGAGAGAAAAGGGTACGAACGATAAGGTACCAAGATTGAAGGAATCGACAACTCCAAACCTAGACAAGTTCGTAATCAACTATCAAAAACCCATCGGTATGAAAATAAGTTGGAATTCACCCGAATTTACTACCCACTATACATGTGTTATGGGAATAAATCTCTTAGACGGTGAATCGCAAGTCAACCATCCCAAATACTCAAGAACTCCGGAAATATACCAATAAATCCGTAGGAAAATATGTATCCAAGGTAGATAATTCATAATCGACATATTCCATCATAACAACAAGCTGGATTAAAGAGATCAGAAGGAAAACCCCCAAATCTCGAAAATCTAGGGTTGTGAGAAGTTTACCTTGATTTGGAGCGGTGGAGAGGATTAAACGTTGATTAATTAGAACTAGAAGTTCAAAGGTGTTGCTAGATGATTGCAACTCGAAGAACTCTTCACAAATTGCCCGGAATCGCTCGAAATCGCCCAAGGAAGGTTAAGAAATGGAAAAGTGATGGATTTGGGGCTGGACTGTCCTATTTATACTAAATAGGGATTAGCGTGCGCTAGCATCTACGAATAGCACGCGCTAACGGGTTCACCGGGTAGTCCAGTGTTAGATTGCCACTCTAGCTCAAATCAAGCTACTCCATTGTCAAGTCCGAGACTAGTGACAAGTTCTCCGAATTAAATCGGGTCGATTTGCCTGAACGTCTGGAGTACATGATACTTATATGAGTGCTCACTAACACCAAGAACCAATCTAAAGGAACCTTGCGCTCCGCTCAAATACCACTGTGGCTGCCCTCTCAAAAATCCTTACTAACCATACCCCATAATATGGGTTCCGAATTCTATCAAGGACGAGCCAAACCCAATTGAAACTCTGTAAGACAAGGGCCCTCTAGCACAAGTCGAAAGAGGCCTGCACGGCTGCTCACTGATCACTAAACTCTCGGCCCTCGGGCCACCGCACTTCTACGGCAAGGAGCTTGAAGGCTATGCGCGTGCTGAACGCACCCTCCCCCCTTGAAGGTGATGCCTAACTCTCGGCGCACCACGTCACCGGCCCTCTGACCTGGCGTGACGAAAACTCATGGGTTGGTCTCGCTGGTCCTCTGACTTAGACGAAGAAATGAACCCAGGCCCTCCGGCCTAACTCGTAACCTGGCCAATTGGCCTTATACTCAACGCAGGATTGTGTACTCCGTACGAGCACACCTCATTCGGCTTGCTCCCATCAGAAATCCTTAGACCAATATTTCCCATTTATTGGCTTCCAAATTACTTCCAAGAACAGCCATCTCAAAATCGCTCACGTGTGTGTCCAGGATGGACACACCTCCTCGGTAACCAAGGAGCCCAATGTAACACCCCCAGAATACATCCGGAAATGTTACACGCCGTAGGCCCTTCTTACAAGGATCTACAAGGCTAAACTCTACTAGACTACAAAATGACTGACCGACCGGGGTCAATCTAAATACAACACAGACCGACAAGGTCATTAAACAATTCAGAAACAAATGAACTTTACATCTCAATGATGAAAATAAAGATGAACACAGAAAAGAACGACAATTCAATTTAATAAATGAAAACTACACCCATGCAAGGGTGAATACTCGAACGACAGAGAAATACCGACCAAAATGAAACAAAAGAAAAGACTCTAACTCGTGTGATTAGTATCATTGTCCTCCATCTCCTTCCCGCCTAATCCCGTGATCGCCCCGAGCCGCCAAAACTCGAGCGCATAACAGCACCCACCCCCGAAAACTCCTGGGGTTAGCAACCGGAATTTTGCTAGTGCAAGTACATAACACACAAGATATACGATTAATAATAACACAAACTCAACAAATGTGAAACCTTAACACAACCCACACATTCAAATGGCTAACACAGAATAGTATTACATACACAAGGTGAAAGATAATCACATTGTCATATTCTCCGTACGTAACATAACACAAATGAAACTTTAAACGAGCCCAAGGAGTCGAAAATTCCCTTTTAATAAAATGAAAAGTGTTTTGATAAGAAAGTTCGAACACATTAATATTGACTCGGGCCATCTTGGGATTTTGAAAATCGATGGAAATATAATTTTAGAAAATACTTCAAAAGCTCTCGTCCTTGACCCAAAGATGTGGAAAATAATTTGCAAGAAAACCATTACAACGTTATTCGGGTCCTCGACCCAAATGATAAAACACTATCACAAGTGAATCATTACAACATCTCACGGGTTCTCGGCCCAATCCAAATAATATCATCACGAGATCAAATCTCAACATCTCACGGGTCCTCGACCCAATACAGTAATAATCAACACAAGATAATCAAAGGCACACCTCTCATTCGACAAATCCCGCTCAAGACCCTGGTTAATTAACCCTGAGATCTCGTCAAATATCCTTGGTTAATTAACTCGATACCAACATTTAAAACGAGTTGGAACGAACTCCGGAAACACAATCCGCGTCTACATCAAGACCAACATTAAAAGCAAGTTGCAAGGATTTAAATTTGAAAATCATTTGGTAACGGGTCTTAGCTATCACTCAAATATCCGTTACCAATAAGCCCGCCAGCGCCTCCTTGCACACTGTGTACCGGCGTTCACTCCACTATATTGGCCGCCCATTGCACATGTCACCGCGGCGTTCACTCCCACAGAGCGCCTGCTCGCGCATTAAGTAACACCGGTGTTCACCAATCATATGGAGCCGCTCATTACATACAGACAGTGCCGGGAGTGCACGCCCGCCCTCGAGGTACCGGATATGACGTCTCTCATAACAAGTATTCACATTATTACAAATACCAAGCACACACTAATCGTTTCCACAATTATCAAATCAGTTCATCAATCCACATAATTTAATCACAAGACGCAACTACGCAGTAATAAACAATAACTCACACGTTATTCATCAAGACTTTGCACATCGTGCCTTCAACTCTATCAATTAATACTACATAAATATCCACACATATCTATATATATATATATATATAATATAAATACGTATATTCATGACATAATTCATATACTTCAAAGAACAATGATTTCAACGTAATTATAATTCGTATATCAAGGTACTTGCCTCGATTTGAAGATAATAACAATACTTCCACGGAAATGAACACTGACGCCGTCCCTCCTCAATCAATCACGTAACGAGGCCAAACCTCAAGTAGTAAAGAACACGGAGGAAAATGAAGCAATCCGACACCGAAAGCTTGAACAACAATCTCCAATGATAAACGATCTTCAATCACGAATCGGATGTTGATATGAGATGTTTAGATGAAGGAAGACATGTTCTAAGTGTAGGAACTCGGGTAATGGGAGAAGAGAGAATCAAATCACGAATAGATGATCTTGTCTATTTATAATAAATGGCTATTAGCGCGCTAGACTCGCTCGTAGCGTGCGCTAACGGCTCACCGGACTAAATCGTACTCGGCACTTAGCGTGCGCTACGCATATACCCGTAGCGTGCGCTAAGGCGTTGACTCGGCTCTTCCCGAAAGACGCCCGGTACATCCCGACACCAACCGACAGGGTCCCGGCCAGCTCTCACCTACCGCACGTCTCAATCAATTTGACCGTGCATAGCGTGCGCTAAGGACACTCAAGAGCTCGCGCTATGAACCCACGTTAGCGCACGCTAAACATAGCGATAGCGTGCGCTACATGCGCAGATTTACAATCTTTAATTCCAAATCACTAATTAAACGCCGACAACATCGGATTATGAAATACGGAAAATAATACTCAAATCAAGTACAATCATTACAATATCACAAGTTCCAACTACATAACGTAAATCTCGGTATTACATCCTTCCTCCTAAAAAGAAGTTTCGTCCCAAACTTAAAGTAGAGTGGTGAAACCACCAAGGAAAAGTATCTACTTGCTCAACCCCAAAATATCACGAGCGATGCGCGAATGCAAGGTTCAAAAAGAAATACGATGATCGGACTTAGGAAGTATCGTGCACGTCAATTGAGGCAATAAGTTATACGCGTACACGAGAAGTTAGAGTGGAGAAGTAGAAGCTCACTAATTAAGGAAATTCACAAATGGCTCGATGTACCAAAATCGCATGTCGAGCTCGACCCACCGTATTCAAGTTCATAACACATTGGAAATATTAATCATACGAATGGGAACAAATAGTTTGAACAAAATTCGCAAAGATTAAGTTCGATGTGAATAGACCACAATAATTCAAAGAGTCTAACAAATCGGTTCTGAAATTCGTTCGAATGATGGTAGGTTCGTAGAACATGGTAGTTTGAAATTGTCAAGAGAATCACAGATGAATCATCAACAATGAAAGTCTCCTAACATCGGAAATACTAAGAAGAGCACGATTACTACGTGTCCCCGTATTAAGAAGACATGTCAGCCACGAAACTTAAAACAGCAGGAGTTGGAAACGAAAAGCAATTAAAATGAAAAACAATCAAAATCACGATTGTTGGAAACAGCAACGACTAGAACACGGCACAAAATCTTCATTCGCCTATGATAGGCTCTTCAGCAGAAGACATAAGGTTTCGGGTCATTCTCCGTCCACTTGCTCTGCTCACCGACAGAGTAGCATTCTTTGCCAATTCGGAAATTATCTCACAATGTTTCTCCCGATGGCCTTCACACCCGCACCGATGACAAGTCAAGAGTGGGGAGGTACAGTTTACACGGATATGTCCCGTACGGTTGCAGTTGAAGCACACTCTCTTCTTACCGGGAGTCACCGATGCTGGCTGGGGATTCCCGATGCTCATTCTCGACCGCGAAGATGACGTATTCGAACGACGTGGGGGTTTGAGAACCTTAATCTCTTCACCGCCCAAAAATTTTCCAGATGTCCTCGGTCTCTTTTCTCCGCTCGTTGGCTCGGTCACTGAGGAGGTTTCATAGGTTATCGTCTGATCTTGATATTCCTTCACCGTAACATGAATCGTTGTCGTACGAACCACTTCACCTCTTCCGCTTCCTATATTATGTCTACATCCGCCAGGGCTCGTCATGCTAATGCAGATAGTACCGTCTATTGTTATCACATAGTCGGTTGTACGGTATACCACAATTATCAACATAAGGTTTAATTAGCATCCTTAGAATAACGGTAATATCGTAAAGCACGAAATTTTCTAAAATCAACTTCCAGTCCTTCGTCCAGGACGATCATTATGCGTACGCTTTTTTTTTTTTAAAAATTTGAAACAAAAGTCGAATCACGTTGTGCTCAAAACTTGTAAATACTGTCCTTTGTTTTGGAAGAGGAAGTTTATACAATGACTCTAAAAAAATTTATTTTCGAGTAATGCTTACAAGAAAATTGAAAATCGAATTGTAACTAATTTAAAATATTTCAAAAGTGTTGAGTCCCAAATACCACAATTTTGAAAATCCTTCCTCTTCTACCAAAATGTTTATTCGAAAGAACTTTTTACCAAAATACGTGACTATTCGACACGACTACATTAAATCATGAGGTTTACAATGCTAGGAAAATTTTAAAACACTACTTTGAAATGTTCGTAATTCGCCGGAAATATCACATGCCGGATTCTCGTGTCGAACCTACTGTGCTAAAAACCATTTAAATTCATTTCAAAATATGCCAAAAGCCGATGACGGTAGCATTTTCCAAAACTTACAAAATCATTTGTAAAATATTAAATACCGTCATAAAAATACCGTTAAAATGTGCAAGACTAAAAATGCCAAAATGTCAAGAGTCATTTCAAAATACTCACGCAATGGATAAAATTAACACTCAAAGATTTATCCTATTGAAATGTAGAAACCGATAAATATGTTCGACTACCGAAGTATACTACATAACCATTCTCACTCGAACCGTATACGCAGTGATATCGTAAACAATATAATCTCTAACAAGTTCAAATCCTAGGTTCACGTTAAGCACAATATAATCAAATACGTATATAAGGGGACTTACAATTGGAAGGCTTACCATCACGGATTGCTTGAAGATGATGTTGGAACCACGATACTAATCACAACTTTGACGCGCGACTTACACAAGACATGGACTTGACCCAACGGCCTAGGTTTTTCGCCAACCTAAGCTCCGATACCATATTTGTAACACCCCGTAATACATCCGGAATGTTACACGCCGTAGCCCTTCTTACAAGGATCTACAAGGCTAAACTCTACTAGACTACAAAATGACCGACCGACGGGTCAATCTAAATACAACAGACCGACAAGGTCATTAAACAATTCAAACAAATGAACTTTACATCTCAATGATGAAAATAAAGATGAACACGTAAAAGAACGACAATTCAATTTAATAAATGAAAACTACACCCATGCAAGGGTGAATACTCGAACGACAGAGAAATACCGACCAAAATGAAACAAAAGAAAAGACTCTAACTCGTGTGATTAGTATCATTGTCCTCCATCTCCTTCCTGCCTAATCCCGTGATCGCCCCGAGCCGCCAAAACCCGAGCGCATAACAGCACCCACCCCGAAAACCCTGGGGTTAGCAACCGGAATTTTGCTAGTGCAAGTACATAACACACAAGATATACGATTAATAATAACACAAACTCAACAAATGTGAAACCTTAACACAACCCACACATTCAAATGGCTAACACAGTAATAGTATTACATACACAAGGTGAAAGATAATCACATTGTCATATTCTCCGTATGAGAACATAACACAAATGAAACTTTAAACGAGCCCAAGGAGTCGAAAATTCCCTTTTAATAAAATGAAAAGTGTTTTGATAAGAAAGTTCAACACATTAATATTGACTCGGGCCATCTTGGGATTTTGAAAATCAGATGGAAATATAATTTTAGAAAATACTTCAAAAGCTCTGTCCTTGACCCAAAGATGTGGAAAACAATTTGCAAGAAAACCATTACAACGTTATTCGGGTCCTCGACCCAAATGATAAAACACTATCACAAGTGAATCATTACAACATCTCACGGGGTTCTCGGCCCAATCCAAATAATATCATCACGAGATCAAATCGCAACATCTCACGGGTCCTCGACCCAATACACGTAATAATCAACACAAGACAATCAAAGGCATGACCTCTCATTCGACAAATCCCGCTCAAGACCCTGGTTAATTAACCCTGAGATCTCACAAATATCCTTGGTTAATTAACTCGATACCAACATTTAAAACGAGTTGGAACGAACTCCGTAAACACAATCCGCGGTCTACATCAAGACCAACATTAAAAGCAAGTTGCAAGGATTTAAATTTGAAAATCATTTGGTAACGGGTCTTAGCTATCACTCAAATATCCGTTACCAATAAGCCCGCCAGCGCCTCCTGCACACTGTACCGGCGTTCACTCCACTATATTGGCCGCCCATTGCACATGTCACCGCGCCGGCGTTCACTCCCACAGAGCGCCTGCTCGCGCATTAAGTAACACCGTGTTCACCAATCATATGGAGCCGCTCATTACAGTACAACAGCCGTGAGTGCACGCCCGCCTCGTAGGTACCGGATATGACGTCTCTCATAACAAGTATTCACATTATTACAAATACCAAGCACACAATAATCGCTTCCACAATTATCAAATCAGTTCATCAATCCACATAATTTAATCGTCAGTACGCAACTACGCAGAATAAACAATAACTCACACGTTATTCATCAAGACTTTGCACATCAGGCCTTCAACTCTATCAATTAATACTACATAAATATCCACACATATCTATATATATATATATATATAATATAAATACAGATATTCATGACATAATTCATATACTTCAGCAACAATGATTTCAACGTAATTATAATTCGTATATCAAGGTACTTGCCTCGATTTGAAGATAATAACAATACTTCCACGGAAATGAACACTCGACGGTCGTCCTCCTCAATCAATCACGTAACGAGGCCAAACCTCAAGTAGTAAAGAACACGGAGGAAAATGAAGCAATCCGACACCGAAAGCTTGAACAACAATCTCCAATGATAAACGATCTTCAATCACGAATCAGGATGTTGATATGAGATGTTTAGGATGAAGGAAGACATGTTCTAAGTGTAGGAACTCGGGTAATGGGAGAAGAGAGAACTGAAATCACGAATAGGATGTCATTCTATTTATAATAAATGGCTATTAGCGCGCTAGACCTGCCAGTAGCGTGGCGCTAACGGCTCACCGGACTAAATCGTACTCGGCACTTAGCGTGCGCTACGCATATACCGTAGCGTGCGCTAAGGCGTTGACTCGGCTCTTCCCGAAAGACGTCCAGGTACATCCCGACACCAACCGACAGGGGTCCCCCGGCCAGCTCTCACCTACCGCACGTCTCAATCAATTTGACCGTGCATAGCGTGCGCTAAGGACACTCAGTAGCCTGCGCTATGAACCCACGTTAGCGCACGCTAAACATAGCTGATAGCGTGCGCTACATGCGCAGATTTACAATCTTTAATTCCAAATCACGGAATTAAACGCTCGACAACATCGGATTATGAAATACGGAAAATAATACTCAAATCAAGTACAATCATTACAATATCACAAGTTCCAACTACATAACAGAAATCTCGGGTATTACACCCAATGCTCCATATAACTCAGTCCCTTTCAGAAAATCCCTCAACCACAGAGCCCATACTCTAGGCTTTGGAATCCCCTTAAGGAACATCATTCTCGAATCAGCCCATTTCGTCTCGAGAGTCTGGCCCTCCCCTACTCATGTTGGAGGCCAGACCAAAATCTCTTGTCCCTCATAAACTGCTGGGACATGCAACACCACACTTGGAGCATGCCTATTCTCATGTCTGCCCGACTCGAACCAGGAAGACTGAACACTCCACTCTTGCAACTTCCGTGGTGGCTGTGTTACGATTGCACCTCATGTGCGAAAGCGCTTTGTGTATAACAATTCAAATTTCATGTAACCAACGTAACTGATGCACCTTAAGTGCTATGACGCTTGCGCGCACTAAGATTCAGCCCAAGTTTTGCACCTGAACGTGCTGTAACGGATTCCCGCACTGAAGTTCTCGCACAAATAGGTCTCAAACCCAAATCACCTCTCAATCTGCGGCGCTACGCAAACATGGCTGCAACTTGGCAAACGTGGCTACTGCACACCACCCGGCTCACCGACATGTCTCCTTCTAGGAGATCAAGATGTCTTATAAGCCCACAAAAATAGGCCAACATAAAGTTTCTGATCAGATTACACAAACACCGTTACTCATGCGTCCGCAATTTACCGTTGAGAATGTTCTCCTCACATTAACCAACTGCCAACCGTACTCGCAGAGAAAAATATAGTCATCAAACACGTCGTAACTCGGTTACTACCATTCGCCGGAGTCACTAATGCCAACAACTCGCACCGAACAAAGCCTTCGAACATCACCGACAGAAACCATACAACCAGGGTACTACCATTCGCCCAATTGCAAAGCCAACTCGAGGTACTACCATTCGCTCAAGTCCCACTGCCAACTTAATTCTCAACTCTGCCACAATACGTAAGAATGCAATGCAAGCCCTTCGCTGAAATGCCACTACAATGGCTAATAAGAAAAATTCGGCACAATTTTTGGTATCCAATTCTCAAGGGGAAGTAAGATATTCAACAATGCTCAATGCTCAGCTAAACCTGGATGCAACATTCCAGGCTCTGATACCACTTGTCACGGGGTGCGGCTCACTGAGGTTTAGGCCGTCGAATTCGTGTAGCGGATCACGAATCACCCGTGCGCCTAGGATACTTCTGAGTCTCCGTCCGGCTACCATCAACGAGATTTCATAGAATACCAACATTAGAGATATCATGCACTGGTCTATTGTGCTGCGTAAGATGCTAGGCACCCGCCTGTCCTTTGCCTCCGACCAACTAAGGGCCGGTATCTCATACCCTTCAAGCTTAACCCGCAATGGAACTCGGCACTAAGGGTCACTCGCATGCCCGAAGTGCAATTCTTCGAGCTCGACACTCACTCGGGACTTCCTAGGTGCAGTACCTTGGCGCCCTTGAGAGTACCTCACCCAAGACGGACAACCTTTTAGATCTTGGCTTAGATTCATGCCATCAATAGATATTTTCCCCTCACGATGTTTGGGACTACTTCGCATACTGACATATTACCTTCAATCCACAATGTGGTGTTGTCTCGCAACCACATGTACAAGCCAACGATCCCCCGCAGCATAGCCGGAACCGATAGCTAATGCTTACGAGTAAGCTCACGAGGCGTATGATTTAGATGAGTGCCTCGATTGCCCAATCGACATAGAGGAAGTGTTATATGGCCGACTGTAATGCCCGGTTATCCTCTAAGCCAATAACCATTTAATACCTAAATGCATTTACATAATATGCATTATGGAAGCATGACATACAAGTAGACATTTCATGAGCATGAATAACTGCTATGCCCATTCGCATTACGTTTTATACGACATGTTAATTATCTCCTCTAACATGATAAAAGTCATTGTGAGATGT
This sequence comes from Orobanche coerulescens, assembly GCA_033398695.1. Taxonomy (NCBI): domain Eukaryota; kingdom Viridiplantae; phylum Streptophyta; class Magnoliopsida; order Lamiales; family Orobanchaceae; genus Orobanche; species Orobanche coerulescens. The sequence continues at coordinate 86,827,120 of CM065815.1, read as the reverse complement.
TTTGTTGCAGTGAGGAGCTCAGTTTCTCAGTAAGGAGATCGATGTGCTAAACGACTATAAAATAATAATTGTAATACCCTATAAAATCCAAAGACTTAATTAAATGCTATTTATTTTGCTAATGATCATGGATTTCAATAATTACAAGTTGTCCAATACTTGGACCGATATGTTTCCAACATAAAATGAAAGATTTAAAAAGAAAAGATTTCAAAATAAATTATAAGGATTATTTTAGAATGTATGAAAGTAATTTCGAAAATTTCCTACGAATTGATACGATAAAATTTTCATTACAAAACACTTATACTGCAAAAATAATATTAAATTATTATTTTAATATTATCGAAAATCCGTTCCAAGCATATCCAAGATTTAACTCCGACGAGTCCGGAACAGGTCGGAAAATCGAATTTGGACATTGGGAAGGGGTCGAACCGGCTGAGCCAAGTTGACTGACATTTGCCGGTCACCGCCGGACACGCCGACTGACAACTGCCGGTCACGGCCGACAGAAGCTTCGAGGCCACTATCCGGATAAGGCTGTCCAGCTGTCCGGATAAGGTCGGTCACGACCGAAAGAAGCTTCTAGGCCACTATCCGGATAAGGCTGTCCAGCGGTCCGGATAAGGTTGGTCACGACCGACAGAACCTTCTCGGCCAGCTGTCCGGATAAGGCCTCCAGCTGTCCGAGTAAGGTTGACTTTCAGCCGACTTTGGACTCCTATAAATATATGTACACGTACGTATTTACCAACAAATGATATACCATTTTGAAGCTATGAACCTCTACTTTACGACGCCCGTAACATATTTCACTTCCAAAAATTATAAAAGCTACAAAAATCCCGATCAAACATAAAGCTCAAATCTAACAGTTTTCCAAGGTGTTTGCTAAAAGTCCCCAAAGAGATTTTAGATTGTTTCTTCATGGATTTTAGCACATCCATCCATAAAAACTGATCTTTTCACATCAACAGGCACAGGACTTGAGGTAAGATGAGGCTTTTCCTTGCTGTATCATAAGGATCATATATTGATTGATATTTTCATATGTGACTGTTATTGAATGATCATGCATAACATGTGTATGTAAAAGAATGTTTAAGAACAGGAAGTATGGTACTTGATTGATGGCGGGTAGGCACGGGACGCGGGGGACCGGTGGACCCAACACATGGTGGCAAATACTTGCGGCTGAAAGTCGGTCAAGGAAACCCACACTGAATGAAAAAGGTTGAATACGGCTAATACCATTGGTTGAAAAACTAGTATAGGAACCCCCGTATACATATTTTATTGGCCAATTATATGAACAGGTTCCGAAAACCATGGCCTATCACTATCAGTCGAGTATCACACTTCAAGGGTACCCGAAGAAAGGATTTTACAAGAACGTGACTATATATATATAGTAGTTATTTGTTGATAAATGTGATACGTGATACTTTGCTATTACAAAAGTCTCATCTTACTGAGCCATTAGCTCATTAGATTCTTATGATGCAGGTGATGATGCTCATGTTTAGGAGTTGACTATCTTCTTCAGTGTTGACAGCCGGAGACTTGTCCATATGCCATTCCCACTGCTTACCCTATCTTTGGAAGACTATGTTTCGTTTTTAATAAGATCACTCTGTTATGGTTTTGTTATGTATTAAACTTAAGGTTGTGTAATGTTTTGAATAAATAATACCGGTTTGCATTATTTCCCTGAGTACTCGCATTACCAAATCTACTTCTTATTGGTTTTCAAAGTTTAAAAGTGTGATACTCCCCAACTTAGTAGCACGGACCCCTTTGCGGTTCAGCTGCTAGGTTAGGGGGTGTTACAGTTGTGGTATCGGAGCAAAGGTTTAAATCTTTCCTGCAGACAGAAGATGGCATATGGACATTCTCGACTGGAGGATATGGTCAACTTTTATTTATTAAGTATTGTGTTTAATAGATTACAATATATTAGTTGTCATCATCATTGTTATGTGATCGTTATTGGCTTATGAATAGGTGAGATTGGGCAGTACAACGGATGTGATGGCACCCAAAAGAAAGGCAAGAGATGATCCAAATCCAAACCATAACCTTCTTGAGAATTTGGCTGAGCTGATGCAACAACAGACAAGGATGTATGGTGAACAAATGCAACAATTGTTGAACATGCAACAAAGAAACGAAGAACAAAACCGACAACCTCCACCAAGAAACAATAATGGACCAGCAGTGTATGAAAAATTTAGGAAAATGGAACCTCGTGATTTTCATGGTGGGGCTGATCCTATGGTTGCAGAGGAATGGGTCAAATCACTTGATGTTATCTTTGATTACATGCACATCGACGATGCTGAGAAGATACTTTGTGCGATCTTTCAACTCAAAAAGGATGTCAGAACTTGGTGGGAAGGAGCCAAACTTGCAGTCAACTTGGAAGGGTTGACGTGGGAGAGATTTAAAGTAATATTCTATGATAAATACTTCACCATGGATGCACGGTCTCTCAAGGTCAAAGAGTTTTTGGAGCTGAAACAAGGGGATATGTCTGTTTGTGAATATATTCGGAAATTTGAAGAAGGCTGTAGGTATGTTCCCTATATTGCTAGGGATAATGTGGAGAAGGTGGATCATTTCCTAAGAGGCCTCCGACCTGAAATTAGAAGAGATGTGAGGATGTCTACATCAACTGAGTTCAGAGAAATATTTGACAAAGCGCTGCTCGCAGAAGCTGGCGAAAAGGAGATATAAAGGTCTTATCAGCAGAATGTTGTTGCCCAAAATATTTATCCGAAGATTAAATACTGCTGGAATGAACGGACAACAAACAAAGTTGCGGGAGCACTTCCGGGAGAATATGAATAAACACAAGATTTGCCGGGTTTGTTAGGCCCGGGCTTGAATGCTCTCGTGAGATGTTATTAATACAAATATTCGTGGATACAAGTATTAATGTGAGAATCTAAATACAATGAGTGTAAAAAGACTCTGTTAATCCAGCTCTTGAGCGAAGCTCGGTGTTCTTCGTCCCTGCCGATCGTCTTCTGTATGAGAGAGGCCGAGAGAAGAAAGAACCAAAAGATAGTTGTTGCCAAGAGTAGGAGAAAGCCAAGTGTGTATGAAATCCCGTGGGTGCTGAAGAATTTCCGTGAGTGCTCAAGAATTTCCGGTCCGTGCTCAAGAATTTCGGTCCATGGACAAGTGCAGGCTGCCTTCTATTTATAGGGGCAGAGGAGCCTTGATTTCTGGCGGGCGATCGCCTTCCGGCCAATATAATAATGGGGCGATCGTCCTTAAGTCACATGGGCAGTCTGCCTAAAGTCCAAGGCAGCTACTGGCAGCCAGCTGTGCGGTCCAATGAGGAGCCAGCACGCGTCCGGAGTCACTGTCACATGCGGTCCTACTGACAACTTTCGGCGGGCCTGTCGGCTGGTGGGAAGATGCTGACAGGCTGTGGTCAACGATCCGTGATATGCGGATCTTGTCTCGGCTCTGCACGTGGGGTCTGTCCTGAGGTTCGGCCTCTGCCGACTGGATGACCATCGGCTTTGAGCAGCATGAGGCGGTCGTCAATGGTTGGTCACCAAGGGTCGGTCGGCAAATGCCGAGAGATGATCGTCCGCTAGTCGGCCACCAGGAGTCAATCGCTAAGTACCGAGAGATGATCGTCTTAGATGTCGATCGCTCGGCACCGGGACTTGTCCTGGGACCTTCGGTCGGCAGATCTATCTTGGCTGCCGGGCTAAGGCTAGGTCGCCTAGTCGCTGGTCGGCAGTTCTGCCTCGGCTGCTCGGCAATGGCTAGGTCGCCCGATCTCCGAGGCGATCGCCGGTCGGAGAGTATAATTCTCGACACAACAATTGCCCCCCAGCTTGCTCCGATGTTGAAGACATGGGGCGAGGTGGTTCTTGCTGGCGATCGTGTAAGATGAGGACGGGCAACCCGCTGATCTGACTTTGGATTCGGAATTGGGCGATCTGGTCGATTGTCTAGCTATCTTTCGGTCTTGTACCTGCAAAAAACAACATTGGCCGATCCCTCTCAGAAACTTGATGGTTTCGTCGTTTTCAGGAATCATGCACACTCGCGGAGTTCGATGGACCGACTCCATGACCGTGTCTTGTGCGCGAAGACATTGAGTGTCTCGTGACTCATTTTATTGTGAGGGTCCTCTGTTAGGCTGCGCCTCGCCTCGTATTTAAACGAAGGGCGTGCGGTCTCGGTCTAGAGGAGTCCTTGCGCGGGGCAGCGTCGGATGATTCAACTCCACGTCCGCGGCTTGTTAGCTCTGCTTCCACCTCGGACCACCATGAAGATGGCGAACCTCGACGGTGTACGTTGAGATGGGGGTAGTGGCACGTCGCATTGTCCGGGTTCACCATGTTAGATGATGATCCTTTGAGGGCGGGCGATCGTGTCCACTGATTAATTTTGGAGGGCCCTCAGACTACGCCGGCCTCGTATTTAAACGAAGGGCGGGCGATCTTGGCCCAAAGGGACCTTGCATGGCCGAAGCAGCCGGTTCCATCGACTACCAGGACCATGGCTGTATGTTGTGCGGTGGAGGCGATCGCGAGCCTTAGTCCATCATGTTAAATGGTGGACTGTAGATGGCGAGCGAGTCCTCCGGTTTGGTGATGTAGCTTGATGATCGGCGATCGGGCTGGAAGACTGGTGATCATCGCTCGACTGCCGATCGCACTATTCATAAGTTGATACTAGAGATCGGGTGGGAGATCGTCGTTCGGGCGCCGATCGCGCTGCTTAAAGGCTAAGGAGAAACTTTGGCCTGGCCAGGAAGTCTGCGGCCTTAGCTCGGAAGATCGCGTAGGTTGAGGGTTGGTCCTTCGTGAGATGCCTGAACATAGGCGAAAGTCCTTGGAATCCTCCCAAGATCGAGTATAGGGCAATCTCATCGCTTACGGGTTCGCCGTTGAGGATGATCTCGTCTACCCGGTTGATGTAGTCCGAGTCGGACTCTTCTTCGCCTTGCTTGATTCACATCATGCGATGGGGACCTTCTGGCCGAGCGACCCTGGTGGCGAAGTACGCTGTGAAGACGTTCGCCAGCTGGTTAAAGGAGCTAATGGACCGAGGTGGCAATGAGGTGTACCACCTGTAGGCGAGGTCGTCCAGCGTCATAGGGAACATTCGGCACCTGGTCGCGTCTGATGCCCCACACCCGTTCATATAGATGTTGAACTTGCTCAGGTGTGTTTGGGGGTCTGATCTCCCTTCGTACAAAGGTGTTTGCGGAGGAGCGATCTTGTGCTGCACGGGGGCGAGCTCGATGTGGACCGCGAGCGGCTCGCTCGGCTCGGCGATCGTCTTCTTAGCGCCTGCCCCGTATTCCAGGAGCGCCTTCATGTCGTCGAGCTGACGTTGCATCGCGGCCATCGCCGTGGCTCGGTCGCTTGTGGATCGGCTTTGGGAGCAGGAGCCGAGGCGATCGTGTACCGATCTCCTGACTCCGCCGCTGCCGACCTCGGCTATTTGGCGAGGGGGAGCCAGACGGCTGGGCTGCCTTCTGGGAGTCGGGTAGGCTGAGCTCCTGGTGACGGACTCAAACTCCGTCGTCTCGTGGCTGGGGCCGACGCCTTGCCGCTGTGTCGGGTCACCGCGAGGCGATCGAAACACAGTGCCCACGGCGGCGCCTCTTCTTGCGGATGGGAGCCTCCTGGCGATCGCTCAGTCAGCACCGCCTTGAACTTCCGTTTGGTCTTCCGGCGGATGGCCGATGGGGTGATAGCGGGAGGCGCGTCGAGAGCACTCCGTCGCTCCTGTAGGACGGCCATGGCCTCCTCGATCTGTTCCGCGGTTCGGAACTGATCGAGCGAGAGACTTGGGCCGACCGCCAGGTGCGGGATCGAGCATCTCGGACCATGGCGGCTACCCTCCGCCATCGGCTATGGCTCGGACTGAGACGGAACGAGGCGTCTGGCGGGTTGGTCAGCGGCTTTCTTCGACACGGAGGCGGAAGACATGATTCAGAAGGCTTTCTCTGAAGAACAGTGAGTGTTTCTTTAGGTATATGCCCCGGAGAACAGTGAGTGTTCTTCGAGACGGTAGGAATAAAAATTTGAGGGTTAGATCCCCTTCCTCTAGCGCCAATTGTTGTTGCCCAAAATATTTATCCGAAGATTAAATACTGCTGGAATGAACGGACAACAAACAAAGTTGCGGGAGCACTTCCGGGAGAATATGAATAAACACAAGATTTGCCGGGTTTGTTAGGCCCGGGCTTGAATGCTCTCGCGAGATGTTATTAATACAAATATTCGTGGATACAAGTATTAATGTGAGAATCTAAATACAATGATTGTAAAAAGACTCTGTTAATCCAGCTCTTGAGCGAAGCTCGGTGTTCTTCATCCCTGCCGATCGTCTTCTGTATGAGAGAGGCCGAGAGAAGAAAGAACCAAAAGATAGCTGTTGCCAAGAGTAGGAGAAAGCCAAGTGTGTATGAAATCCCGTGGGTGCTAAAGAATTTCCGTGAGTGCTCAAGAATTTCCGGTCCGTGCTCAAGAATTTCGGTCCATGGACAAGTGCAGGCTGCCTTCTATTTATAGGGGCAGAGGAGCCTTTATTTCTGGCGGGCGATCGCCTTCCGGCTAATATAATAATGGGGCGATCGTCTGCAGGCCAATATAATAATGGGGCGATCGTCCTTAAGTCACATGGGCGATGCCTAAAGTCAAGGCATTGGCGGCCAGTGCGGTCCAATGAGGAGCCAGCACGCGTCCGGAGTCACTGTCACATGCGGTCCTACTGACACCTTTCGGCGGGCCTGTCGGCTGGTGGGAAGATGCTGACATGCTGTGGTCAACGATCAGTGATATGTGGATCTTGTCTCGGCTCTGCACGTGGGGTCTGTCCTGAGGTTCGACCTCTGCCGACTGGATGACCATCGGCTTTGAGCGGCATGAGGCGGTCGTCATTGGTTGGTCACCAAGGGTCGGTCGGCAAATGCCGAGAGATGATCGTCCGCTAGTCGGCCGCCAGGAGTCGATCGCCAAGTACCGAGAGACGATCGTCTTTGATGTCGATCGCTCGGCACCGGGACTTGTCCTGGGACCTTCGGTCGGCAGATCTATCTTGACTGTTGGGCAAAGGCTAGGCCGCCTGGTCGCTGGTCGGCAGTTCTGCCTCGGTTGCTCGGCAATGGCTAGGTCGCCCGATCTCCGAGGCGATCGCCGGTCGGATAGTATAATTCTCGACACAACACAGAAGAGGCAAGCATTTGCTTTAAAAAATTCAGCACATTGGAAGAAATCGTAGCAAAAACCAGGCAAAGCCAATCAGAAGCATCCTACAGCGAGAGATGCTCTACTCGTTTTTTGCTTTTAATTTATTAGTTTTAATAATTTTATTTTTTTCCGGATGATGATCGGATTAAATAACTGAATTACTCAAGAAACAACATGTTTAATAAATATTCTCTTTATTGAATTTTGATATATTCATGTTGTAGGGCTTTCCGAGACGAATTCGGCAGTCTTTCCGGATTCAAAATCAGAGTTATATATCAAAAGTTATCATCCGAAGAAGATCTGGGGCAAAAACGCAAAGTCTGAGGAATTCTGGGCTGAACCAAATACAACTGAGAAGCCCAAGTGTACTAAATGTGGGAAAAATCACTTTGGAGAATGTTTTGTTGGGTCCAATAATTGTTTCAGATGCAAGAAGCCCGGACATATGGCGAAAGATTGCCCAAACACAGAGAATAAATTTCAGGGGAGGGTCTTTGCAATGACTCAAGAAGAAGTTGATGCAGATGCTTCCGTAGTCTCAGGTACCATTCTGATCTCAGGAATTCCTGCACTTACATTGATAGACCCAGGATCTACACATTCATTTGCATCATATGCATTTATGAGAAAATCGGGCATTAAACCAGAACTCTTGAAAGTTGGTTATAATGTGGATGCTCAGTTTGGAAAAAATATGGATTCTGACCAAATGTTGAGGGCCTGTACAATTCGAATTGGCGGGAGGATACTCTACGCCGACCTTGTTGTCCTACCAATATCTAATTTTGATGTTATCCTTGAAATGGACTGGCTAGCTAAATATTGTGCAAATGTTGATTGCAATAAGAAGATTGTGGCCTTTCAACCAGCAAATGAAGGAGGGTTTATTTTTAAAGGTAATTCATATTCGTGCTCTTTGCCAATTATAACTGCACTAAAAGCTAGGAAGATGTTAAATAAGGGGTGTGCTGGCTATTTGGCTAATGTTTTGGACACCTCCCTTGAAATGAAGTTGAAGCCTGGAGATGTAGATGTGGTTCGAGAATTTCCTGAGGTGTTCCCAGATGATCTACCAGGGTTGCCCCCAGATCGGGAAATTGAGTTTGCAATCGATGTGATGCCAGGAACTACCCCTATTTCTAAAACCCCATACAAAATGGCACCAACAGAATTGAAAGAATTAAAAACTCAGCTACAAGAATTACTTGATAAGGGATTCATTAGTCCTAGTTGTTCACCTTGGGAAGCGCCTATCTTATTTGTGAAAAAGAAAGATGGCTCATTGCGATTATGCATTGACTATAGGGAACTGAATAAGGTGACCATCAAGAACAAATATCCTCTTCCAAGGATAGATGATTTATTTGATCAGTTGCAAGGAGCATCAGTATTCTCAAAGATTGATTTACGTTCCGGATATCATCAACTGAAGGTCAAAGAAGATGATATCCAAAAGACAGCATTTAGAACGCGATATGGTCACTATGAATTTTTAGTGATGCCTTTTGGTTTGACAAATGCTCCAGCAGCATTTATGGATCTGATGAACCGAGTATTCAAAGAGTTCCTTGATAAATTTGTGGTGGTGTTTAATTGATGACATCCTTATCTATTCACATGATAGAGATGAGCATAAAAAACACCTCAGGATGGTGCTTCAAATTCTCAAAGAAAAACGGTTGTATGCTAAATTCAAGAAATGTGAATTCTGGTTAGAACAAGTGGTATTTTTAGGGCATGTAGTATCCAAGGATGGCATTTCAGTTTATCCCAACAAGGTAGAGGCGGTGAGCAACTGGCCAACACCAACGAATGTATCAGAGGTTCGAAGTTTCTTAGGACTAGACGGATACTACCGACGGTTTATACAAGGATTCTCGAAGATTGCAACCCCATTAACATTGTTAACAAGGAAGAATACAAAGTTTGTTTGGACTGATGCTTGCGAAGGGAGTTTCCAGGAATTGAAGCGTAGATTAACTACGGCTCCTGTCCTTGCCACTCTTATGGGAACATGTGGCTTTGTAGTTTACACTGATGCTTCTAAGAATGGTTTGGGTGATGTATTAATGCAACATGGAAAGGTAATAGCCTATGCCTCCAGGCAATTAAAAGAGTATGAAAAGAATTATCCAACACATGATCTAGAATTGGCTGTTGTTGTCTTTGCACTAAAAATTTGGAGGCATTACCTATATGACGAAAAGTGTGAAATCTATATAGACCACAAAAGTTTGAAGTACTTTTTCACACAGAAGGAGCTGAATATGCGGCAGCGAAGATGGTTGGAATTGGTGAAAGACTATTATTGCGAGATCAACTATCATCCTGGTAAGGCAAATGTGGTTGCAGATGCACTAAGTAGAAAGTCTATATCTTCCTTGCTAGTCACGCAGAAGCCACTATTATTAAACTTGCAAAAATTAGAACTGGAAATTTTGCCGAAAAGGAAGACTTGTTCATTATCAGCACTCATATTGAAACCTGCACTGCAAGATATAATCAAAGAAACCCAGAAGGCGGATCAATATATTGGCAAATTGAGGGAAAAAGTTGATGAAGGCAAATTACCAAACTTCTCAGTCTCTGGTGACAAAATATTACGATATAAAGGGAGACTGTGTGTGCCAGCTGACACAACCATCATAGGGGACATTCTGAAGGAAGCTCATTCCAGTCCTTATTCAATACATCCAGGTAGCATAAAAATGTATAAAGACTTGCAACAACATTATTGGTGGCCTAACATGAAGAAAGATATTGCAAAATTCGTTGGAGAATGTCTAACTTGTCAGCAGATCAAAACTCAACATCAGAGACCAGCAGGATTATTGAAGCCTTTACTAATTCTGGAATGGAAATGGGAACACATTACAATGGATTTCATGCTTGGGCTACCAAGGACTCAAAGTGGGTATAATTCGATATGGGTGATTATTGATAGATTGACCAAGTCTGATCATTTCCTTCCAGTAAAATCCACATATAATATGGATTGATACGCTCAGGAATATATTAAAGAGATAGTCCGGCTACATGGGGTGCCAATATCTATAGTATCTGACGGGGACCCTAAATTCACATCTGCATTTTGGAAAAGTTTACATAATGCAATGGGTACGAAGCTTGCTTTCAGCACCGCATTTCATCCACAAAGTGATGGGCAGTCAGAAAGAGTTATTCAAATACTCGAAGATATGTTGAGAGCATGCATACTAGATTTCAAGGGCAATTGGGATACAAAGCTTCCATTGGTAGAGTTCACCTACAACAACAGTTACCAATCTACAATTGGGATGGCACCTTATGAAGCACTATATGGAAGAAAATGTAGATCTCCCGTACACTGGGATGAAGTTGGAGAAAGAAGTCTACTGGGCCCAGAAATGATACAACAAACTGCTATGGTGGTAGAAAAGATAAGAGAATGAATAAAAATTGCACAAAGTAGACAGAAGAGTTATGCAGATAATCGAGGAAGAGATTTAGAATTCACAGTTGGAGACCATGTCTTCTTGAAAGTATCCCCAATAAAAAGCATAATGAGATTTGGGAAGAAAGGAAAACTCAGCCCGAGATATGTTTGGCCCATTTGAAATCCTTGAGAGAGTTGGTGACAGAGCTTATAGAATAGCCTTACCTCCTTCGCTATCTGGTGTACACAACGTCTTCCATGTGTCCATGTTAAAGAAGTACATTTCCAACCCCTCACATGTGTTAAATTATGAGCCGTTGGAATTATCCCCAGACTTGTCCTATGAAGAGAAGCCAGTACAGGTTCTTGATAAGAAAATAAAGAAACTAAGGAACAAGGAAATTCATTTGGTAAAGGTTTTGTGGAGGAATCATGCTGTTGAAGAGGCTACATGGGAAACAGAGGAGGAAATGCAAAGCAAATATCCAGAACTGTTCGGTATGTCAATTTCGAGGACGAAATTTTATAAGGAGGGGAGGACTGTAATGCCCGGTTATCCCCTAAGCCAATAACCATTTAATACCTAAATGCATTTACATAATATGCATTATGGAAGAATGGCATACAAGTAGACATTTCATGAGCATGAATAACTGCTATGCCCATTCGCATTACATTTTATACGACATGTTAATTATCTCCTCTAACATGATAAAAGTCATTGTGAGATGTTTTGTTGCAGTGAGAAGCTCAGTTTCTCAATAAGGAGATCGATGTGCTAAACGATTATAAAATAATAATTGTAATACCCTATAAAATCCAAAGACTTAATTAAATGCTATTTATTTTGCTAATGATCATGGATTTCAATAATTACAAGTTGTCCAATACTTGGACCGATATGTTTCCAACATAAAATGAAAGATTTAAAAAGAAAAGATTTCAAAATAAATTATAAAAATTATTTTAGAATGTATGAAAGTAATTTCGAAAATTTCCTATGAATTGATACGATAAAATTTTCATTACAGAACACTTATACTGCAAAAATAATATTAAATTATTATTTTAATATTATCGAAAATCCGTTCCGATCATATCGAAGATTTAACTCCGACGAGTCCGGAACAGGTCGGAAAATCGAATTTGGACATCGGGAAGGGGTCGAACTGGCTGAGCCAAGTTGACTGACATTTGCCGGTCACCGCCGGACACGCCGACTGACAACTGCCGGTCACGGCCGACAGAAGCTTCGAGGCCACTATCCGGATAAGGCTATCCAGCTGTCCGGATAAGGTCGGTCATGACCGACAGAAGCTTCTAGGCCACTATCCGGATAAGGCTGTCCAACTATCCGGATAAGGTCGGTCACGACCGACGGAACCTTCTCGGCCAGCTGTCCGGATAAGGCCTCCAGCTGTCCGAGTAAGGTTGACTTTCAGCCGACTTTAGACTCCTATAAATATATGTATACGTACGTATTTACCAACAAATGATATACCATTTTGAAGCTGTGAACCTCTACTTTAAGACGCCCATAACATATTTCACTTCCAAAAATTATAAAAGCTACAAAAATCCCAATCAAACATAAAGCTCAAATCTAACAGTTTTCCAAGGTGTTTGTTAAAAGTCCCCAAAGAGATTTTAGATTGTTTCTTCAAGGATTTTAGCACATCCATCCATAGAAACTGATCTTTTCACATCAACAGGCACAGGACTTGAGGTAAGATGAGGCTTTTCCTTGCTGTATCATAAGGATCATATATTGATTGATATTTTCATATGTGACTGTTATTGAATGATCATGCATAACATGTGTATGTAAAAGAATGTTTAAGAACAGGAAGTATGGTACTTAATTGATGGCGGGTAGGCACGGGACGCGGGGGACCGGTGGACCCAATACATGGTGGCAAATACTTACGGCTGAAAGTCGGTCAAAACCCACACTGAATGAAAAAGGTTGAATACGGCTAATACCATTGGTTGAAAAACCAGTATGGGAACCCCCGTATACATCTTTTATTGGCCAATTATATGAACAGGTTCCGAAAACCATGGCCTATCACTATCAGTCGAGTATCACACTTCAAGGGTACCCGAAGAAAGGATTTTACAAGAACATGACTATATATATATAGTAGTTATTTGTTGATAAATGTGATACGTGATACTTTGCTATTACAGAAGTCTCATCTTACTGAGCCATTAGCTCATTAGATTCTTATGATGCAGGTGATGATGCTCATGTTTAGGAGTTGACTATCTTCTTCAGTGTTGACAGCCGGAGACTTGTCCATATGCCATTCCCCAGCTGTTTCGCCCCTATGCTAGAAGACTATGTTTTGTTTTTAATAAGATCACTCAATTATGGTTTTGTTATATATTAAACTTAAGGTTGTGTAATGTTTTGAATAAATAATACCGGTTTGCATTATTTCCCTGAGTACTCGCATTACCAAATCTACTTCTTATTGGTTTTCAAAGTTTAAAAGTGTGATACTCCCCAACTTAGTAGGACGGACCCCTTTGCGGTTCAGCTGCTAGGTTAGGGGGTGTTACACCGACGGCATCCCTCCGTTCACACTAGAGTCTCCATGCCAACCTTAATCCCAACGCAGACCACATAGGTCCTACGCCGCCCTAATGATTTCCAACTCGATCGGGAACTCCTCGCACACTTCGAATGCTTAGAGTTGGCTCCATAGAAGCCCCCCTTACCTCTAGGAATATTGCACGCTTGGTGCTCGACAGCACGAGGAAGACTGGCTGCTTGCCCACCAACCCATCTAAGGACTGTCCCCCCTATAATAGGCTTATAGAAATATTCCCTTGTGAATGCACTAGACATTGATCGGCCGAGGAAGCACATCGGGTGTAACTCCCTCATCAGAACTCCAAATCCTTATCCGCTTGAACCGTAGAGTAGTTTACGACATTATCTATAAGTCCTCAAAGTTTCAGCCCCATCTGATACTCGAGGAGTGAGGAATTGCCTCTGCAATATTCTGAAACTACTACAATGCTACTGCACTGCAGCATCTTGATCCTTTGCATCGTTCGCTACTCAAACGGAACCGTATAGCTGTGAAACTTGGTGGAGATCTTCCCAACACTCCGAGAAACTTCCCATTACAAGCATTTCACGAAACCCTTCTCCTAAAGCCCTCTGATCCCCGACTCAAGGTCCTACTCGTGCACGGACACACTCCGGACGCCGACCACTGTCGCACGTCCCCAACCTTATTCGTGTCACAGGGAAACTATCCAACATAATCCTTTGTAAGTTCGGGGAAATCCCGGGTACTCCGAATAATATGGGAAGTGCCATGTGACACAATGGCTAATGTTCTAGGACGACCAAGGCCTCAACCTTGAGGGGCACCCCCTCTAGGTCCTCAAAAGCTTTCTCTGCTGGGGTGGGTCATTCGCTCCTGCCTCCTAAGGAGCCCACTATCTCTGGCCCATCTAACTCGAACCGCTTGGAGAGGCCGAGTACCTCAATCGGTGTGTCTCAGCCCAAGAAGGTGTTTTCGGTCGTCTCCACACAATAGGGCTGCAGAACTGTTCAGCCTGGTGGGATACCGAGATATGGAGGTGCTTCTTCCTTTCCTAATCTCCTATTTCCCAAGGTGGACCACACCAAGATTGACGAGCGCACCATGGAGTCATGCGTTCATTACGTCACGACTCATTTTGGCAAGGTATCCTCGCGCTTTAGTTTATATATCTTTTCTGTTTGTTTTGGACTATTATTACCCAATGTGCTCACGCGGGCTTACGCAGCTCTAATGACGCTGCCCAAAGAAAATTCTCTCCATAGTGTGACGGGTCGGGCGAAAGCGACCCGGATGACCCTAACATGAGTCTCTATGTGTCGGAAGGTTCTGGAAGGTTCTAGAAAGATCAAGAAAGACCCAGAGATCTCTACATACTTGTAAATTCGTAGATGACTCTAGAAGCATGTAGAAATGTACTTCTTACACACTTTGTAGAATGCTCATGTAAAATGCCCATGTAAATGTACTACAAGTATCTAGAGTGTTCTATCTAGAAAGTTCTATCTAGAGAGTTCCACTCCAGAACTCTCCTAGGTTGGTATAAAAGGAGGAGGAGCCTCATTTGCTCACTCCATCCAGAAATCCTCAAGCAATCAAGCATTGTAAAGCTCTCTTGTACCCAAAGCATTCATACTTAATAAAATCCTTTTGTGCCATTGCCCCTTTTCTCGTTACTTTCAGGCTTACTTAGCAACTCGACTCAGCTTAGTTGTTTAAGTGCCGCACGGGTTAGCTGCGCAAAACTCCCATCCCGTGACAAGTGGTATCGGAGACACGGTTTGCACACAACCGACTCATATCACACGAGAACAATGGCCAACACTCAGGATGTCCCTATTGATGCTACTCAAGAGCAGCAACGCGGTCGTGAGGAGCAACGAGGTAACAAGGTCCGAGGCAAGTCCAAGGGACCCTCTGCCGACGCCTTCGAACCTCGGATTGCCACACTGGAAGCCTCGATGGCTAGCTTGGAGGAGAACCTTGATCAAGTCCATGACAGGTTCGACACTCTGGAGACGGAATACGCCGACATCGGCCGCGTCTTGAAGAAACTTATGATGGACCAGTCGGATATGTTGCGTGGGCAACTTATTGAATTCCAGAAGGAGATTCATGGTCTCCGTGGCTTTGTCCAAGAAGAGCTACGCTCTATTCGCTCGGAAGTGGAAAAAGTCCGGTCGGAATGGGCTAAACACAAGCGAGCCGCATCATTTAATTCCGCTGCCCCGTTCGCTTTTGATGCGCGCCGCTTGGATGTGCCGAAGCCCGAAACCTACGATGGCACTCGGAATGCCACTGTGGTCGATAACTTCTAATTTGGCCTGGAACGATACTTTGACGCTATGGGCGTAAAAGATGAGGAACATAAGGTCAGCGGCGCACCAAATTACCTGCGTGGTGCCGCTCAACTCTGGTGGCGCCGGAAGTATGGCGATATGGGCAAAGGGATCTGCACCATTGACACTTGGGCAGACTTCCAAAGAGAACTCCGAAAACAATTTGCCCCAAGCAATGCTGAACGAGATGCGAGAGCTCGCCTCCGAAGACTCAAGCGGCAGTACGATTCGTGACTATATCAATGAATTTACAACTCTCATGCTTGAAGTTGAAATGTCCGATAGAGATGCACTTTTCTATTTCACCGATGGCCTTAACAATTGGGCCAAAACCGAAATTTGGATAGACATGGTGTTCGGACCCTTGTGAAGCTATCGCCAAGGTGAATCACTCACCGACTACTCTGGGCAAGGTAAAGATAAACGCCCATTCATGGCAAAGGTGGGGAGAAAATCGCAAGGAAGGACATGGCGGTAATCGCAAGAATTGGGGAACTAACCGACCCCCAAGTGGCAGGATCGGGCAACAAAAATTCCCAGGAAGGAAGGAGCAATCAAAGCCCAAAAGCCCTTGCTTCATATGCAATGGCAACCATTGGATACGCGACTGCCCTGAAAAGAAGACCCTAAACGCCCTTGCTGCCCACTTAAAGATCAATGCCGATGATACCTCGGCCACTCCATTAGAAGAACCCCGACACAGCATGGGTTCTCTTCAGTACATGTCCGCTCTTAAGGGACAAGCCCCGACGCCCGTTACTCCGAAGAAAGGGCTAATGTTTGCTCGCACCACTATTAACGGTCAAACCGTTAGCGCATTACTCGACACTGGAGCATCTCAAAACTTCATGTCCGGGGAAGAAGCCAAACGCCTAGGGCTCAAGACAGTTTATCGCGGAGGTGCGATGAAGGCAGTAAACTCACCTGCCAAGCCTATAGCCGGAATTGCTCATGACGTCCCACTCTCTCTTGGGACATGGTCCGGAAAGCTCGACTTCTCTGTCGTCCCCATAGACGACTTCAAGATGGTTCTAGGCATGGAATTCTTCGATAGATTCCAAGCCTTCCCTATGCCGGCCACAAACACACTCGCCATCTACGACGGGGACAAGGCATGCATGGTCCCTATTGAACGAGCCCATGTTGAGAAGAAACTAATCTCGGCCATGCAATTTAAGAAGGGGATGCGGAAGTACCCCAACTACTTGGTAACAATTCGGCAGCTCAATGACGAAGAAAAACTCGACTCATCGCGGACTGACCACCCGCAAATCTTGGAGAATATTCTTGAAGAATACAAGGATGTGATGCCTAAAGAGTTGCCTAAGAAACTTCCACCCAGGCGAGAGGTGGATCATTGTATCGAGTTGGAACCCGGTGCCAAACCCCCAGCTGCTGCTCCCTACCGCATGGCACCGCCCGAACTCGCGGAACTACGAAGGCAAATCAAGGACCTTCTAGAAACAGGATACATACGTCCCTCCAAGTCTCCCTACGGTGCACCCGTACTTTTCCAGAAGAAGAAGGATGGCACCCTTCGAATGTGCATCGACTACAGGGCACTCAATCGGATCACTATCAAGAACAAATACCCAATACCGTTGATAGCTGATCTCTTCGACCAACTTGGCAAGGCGCGGTACTTCACCAAACTTGACCTGCGCTCGGGGTACTATCAAGTGCGAATTGCTGAAGGAGATGAGGCCAAGACCACATGTGTGACTCGCTACGGTGCTTTTGAGTTCCTTGTCATGCCCTTCGGTCTCACGAATGCACCTGCAACCTTTTGCACCCTCATGAACAAGGTACTTCACCCTTTCCTTGACCAATTTGTTGTTGTTTACTTGGATGATATTGTGGTGTACAGCTCGACTCTTGAATAACATATTCAACACCTTAAACAAGTCTTCCAAGTACTACGCGCGAACGAGCTCTATGTTAAGAAGGAAAAATGTTCATTTGCCCAAGAAGAAGTCGAATTTCTCGGTCACAAGGTTAAAGGAGGCAAAATCATGATGGAAAATGCAAAGGTGAAAGCTATTCGGGATTGGCAACCCCCGACCAAGGTCCCAGAACTTCGGTCATTTCTCGGCTTGGTGAACTACTACCGCCGCTTTATAAGAGGATACTCGGCCAAAGCAGCCCCACTGACCGATCTACTTAAGAAAAACCAAGTATGGCATTGGTCCAGCAAGTGTCAGCAGGCTTTTGAAGAACTCAAACAAGCGGTGTCCGAAGAACCCGTACTGGCCTTGCCGGATCACACGAAAGCTTTTGAGGTACAAGACGCTTGATTTCGCTATTGGGAGTGCTCATGCAAGATGGACACCCCATTGCCTTTGAGAGCCGGAAACTAAATGAGACGGAAAGACGGTATACGGTGCAAGAAAAGGAAATGGCTGCGGTCATACATCTTTGCGAACATGGCGACATTACTTGCTTGGCTCACACTTTGTGATCATGACGGACAATGTTGCTACGAGTTATTTCCAGACGCAAAAGAAGTTAAGTCCCAAGCAAGCTCGATGGCAAGACTTCTTGGCGGAATTCGACTACCGACTCGAGTACAAGCCGGGGAAAGCTAATGTAGTCGCGGATGCCCTAAGCAGGAAGGCAGAACTGGCCACTATGAGTTCAAGTATGCCAAAGTCCGACCTCATCCAACGGATTAAGGAAGGAGTCCAACAAGACGCCCAACTGAAAGATCTTTTGGACAAAATAAGGCAAGGCAAAACAAGGCGATTTTGGGAGGAAGATGGTATCGTACGCACCATCGGCGATCAGATATTTGTGCCTAAGTGGGGAAAGCTTCGGAAGGAAATCATAAAGGAGTGCCATGATACTAAGTGGGCTGGTCACCCAGGAATAGAATGCACCACTGCACTCGTGCAGGCCTCATACTATTGGCCGCAAATGAGGGACGAAATTGAAGCCTACGTGAAGACTTGTCTTGTGTGCCAGCAAGACAAAAATGAGCAGAATCTGCCGGCAGGATTGTTGGAGCCCCTGCCCATTGCATCAAGGCCCTGGGAGAGTGTGTCTATGGACTTCATCACAACTCTCCCGAAATCGAAGGATTCGGAAGCATCATGGTGGTGGTGGACCGTCTGATAAGTATGCTACTTTCATTGCCACATCACCCGATTGCAATGCTAATGAAGCCGCCCGTCTATTCTTCAAACATATCATCAAACTTTGGGGGATTCCTTTAAGCATTGTGAGTGATCGAGACCCTCGATTCAGGACGATTTTGGAGAGAACTATTCGAGCTATTGGGAACCGACCTCAAGTTCTCGACAAGTTTCCATCCCCAAACAGACGGACGAGACCGAACGAATCAATGCTCTGCTGGAACTATATCTAAGGCACTATGTAAGCGCCATCGAAGGTGGCCAAGATTACTTGATGTGGCCCGGTTCTCTTACAATCTGCGAAAAGCGAGGCAACGAGTAAGTCCCCTTCGAAATCATTATGGGTTTTCACCACTAACCCCAAATGCCGTAGCCTCGACACATGAAGGAAAAAGTCCATGACTCACCGCATTGCCCGAGAATGGCATGAGGAATCAGACATTACGCGCGCCTACCTTGATAAGGCCGCCCGGAAGATGAAAAAGTGGGCTGATCCTAAAAGAAGAGACATTAAATTCCAAGAAGGTGATCAGGTCATGGTCAAACTTTCTACCAACCAATTCAAGGCATTGCGCAAAGTACACAAAGGATTGGTGAGGAGGTACGAAGGACCATTTACAATAATCAAACGTGTTGGAAATGTCTCTTATATGTTGCAACTCCCTCCGAAACTTAAAATACATCCGGTCTTCCACGCGAGTCAATTGAAACTCTACCATGCCGACTCGGAAGACCCGCACCGAGAGAGTCAAATCGTGCACCTACTGCCGTAATCACCTCATTCGACAAGGAGGTAGACTATATTGTGACCGAACGAGTCACTCGGAAGAGAGGCGTGCCTCCCGGCATGGAATACTTGGTAAAATGGAAAAACCTCCCTGATAGCGAAGCAACATGGGAACGAGAAGACGAACTCTGGCAATTTCAAGATCACATTAAGAGGTTCAAACAAGAGAACGCGCCGAGGACGTCGCTGAAATAGGTGGGGGAGGATGTGACGGGTCGGGCGAAAGCGACCCGGATGACCCTAACATGAGTCTCTATGTGTCGGAAGGTTCCGGAAGGTTCTAGAAAGATCAAGAAAGACCCAGAGATCTCTACATACTTGTAAATTCGTAGATGACTCTAGAATCATGTAGAAATGTACTTCTTACACACTTTGTAGAATGCTCATGTAAAATGCCCATGTAAATGTACTACAAGTATCTAGAGTGTTCTATCTAGAAAGTTCTATCTAGAGAGTTCCACTCCAGAACTCTCCTAGGTTGGTATAAAAGGAGGAGGAGCCTCATTTGCTCACTCCATCCAGAAATCCTCAAGCAATCAAGCATTGTAAAGCTCTCTTGTACCCAAATCATTCATACTTAATAAAATCCTTTTGTGCCATTGCCCCTTTTCTCGTTACTTTCAGGCTTACTTAGCAACTCGACTCAGCTTAGTTGTTTAAGTGCCGCACGGGTTAGCTGCGCAAAACTCCCATCCCGTGACAATAGGGTCAGAGAAGCTTCGTGACGGGGTCACTGAGCTTGAGGACCTCGGGAATGCAAACGAAAAGGTTCATGACCAGGATGCTTCTCTTAGCAAGAGAAAGGAACTATGGACGTCCTTAAAGCTGTAATACTCGCGATTTTCCTATTTTTAGTAATTTTTATTTTTGGTATTTTTCTATTTCCGACGACTTGCTTGCAACCTCTTCGATATTTTGGAACTATTTTGTTTTGTACTTTTTATCATTTGAATGAGTTCCGAAGTTGTTTTTAATGAATTCGATTAATGTGATGACTTTGTTGTGTTTTGGTTCGATTCTTGTAAATCTTGTTCGTAGCCGTCGTTTTGTTGTTCCTATAAGTTTATCGAACAAACTTAGACATGTATTGAACTTTGGTGCCTTTTTGTAATTTCTCAAAACTTTGAACATTTATATTCATATTTGTCTTTCGTACATTCGAGGGGTCGGAATCGCATGTTTGAATGGCGCCTAAAAGTATCATCGGGAACTCTTCGTATTTTTGCGATCGTCGTGTTTTGAGGCCGTTCGGGACTGACAGGACAACAGGATGAACCCTGCTGTCAGCAGGCAGGTTATGGTCTGTTACGGCCGTAAAAGGGGATGCATTACGACCGTAATAGCTATATTGTTATGGCCGTAAAAGAGATGCATTACGGTCGTAATGGCCATATTATTATGGTCATAATGCGCCTGCTGTATTAATACAGCGGGCAATTCTGTTTCAGAAAAGAACATCCCAATTCTTCTCTTCACTACGGGAGTCGAGAGTTAGGCGATTTGGGTGCACTTTGAAACACAAATCAAACATCATCTATCGAGTTATTAGCGTGGATTAACATCATCAAATCCTCAGTTCACTTCTGATTTGAGGTAAATCTTCCCGAACCCTAAATTCGGGATTTTTTTTTTTGCTATTTTCCTTCGTTCCTTCCCGAATTACTCGTATAATCATGATGTATATGATTTATCTATCTCCGATAAATATTTCCCCTACGAAATTATGTTGTAGCTTCTGAGTTTTGTGAAAACGAGAGAGTTTGGTCGTGAAACGCCCTCTATGTGTTATATTGATGAATTATATGATTCGTAGGTGGGGTTTTGGGTGTATTTCCGCTTAGATTTTAGTCGTGTAGTCATTGATAGTTGTTTTACAAATCGTTTAGGTTCGGAGTCTTCGGGTTCTTTCAACTGTGGTCACCTACTGTAACACCCCGAGATATTCAGGATTATTACAGTGCTCTAAATCCTTTATATAAGGATTTACTAGGCTAAGAATTTAAAACAACAATTATAAAAATACTACAGGCAGAATTATTATTACAAACTGGGTTTTTCGACAGCAAAAGACAAACATCAAATAAAATTTATCAGTACATGACCAATCAAAAACATAAAGAAGGCAATGTACTCGAGTACTTATTCAAATACGAACACTAACGGAAAGAACTTCTCTGACCCGTCAACATCATTGTGTACCCTCATCGTCATGCTGCCCCTGTGGTTGTTTTTCCGCTCTCCTGGACCCTGAACATAAAACACGTGTCCACCCCCGAAGGGGTTAGCACAACGATGCTAGTACAAGTACGATAATTTATACAACAATAGATTACTCAACTTCTAATGAATAATACCAACAATAACAACAAGCCTCTCCTACGAGAAGACTAACAACGCATTACATAACATGACAATCACAACATACACATGGTAATCAAATGATCCAGCGTTCACTACATAGATCCCAAGATGATCTCGTCGAACCAACACGAGGTGGAAAACCCGTCCAATGGTCTAGCACATGCTAGCATAGATTTCAAGATGATCCTGTTGGACCAACACGAGGTGGACAAAAGACAACGACACATACGCACGACAACATGAATAACATTAATACGAAAAACATAATTAAAGTGCTTGCCTTAGAAAGACGACAAGTATTAAATACTTCGACGAACTTCAATACCCTCGAAGGTCGTCCCTTCATCCAACCACTTGCAAGATTTTAACCTTACACAAAAATAAATAACGAAGAGTTCAACTTGCGTATACTGTTGGGTTTTATGTGTATCTAATATAATAAATTTGAGCAAAACGCAGCGGAATAAATTAAAGAAAAATCCAGACGAGGATCTTCATGCAATAAATTAATTGATTTATACAGAGTTCGTCGAATCCCCAGATACCGTCATTGCTTCTTCTCCGGGAAAAGAAGTTCACGTCAGTGGGCCTTTTACCTCTACGCGGTATCGCTCCATCAGGCTTTCGCCCATTGCGGAAAATTCCCACTGCTGCCTCCTGTAGGAGTCTGGGTCGTGTCTCAGTCCCAGTATGGATGATCATCCTCTCGGACCAGCTACTGATCATCGCCTTGGTAAGCTATTGCCTCACCAACTAGCTAATCAAACATTAATTCAAAGAACAGATCTGTAACCCGGACCAAACGCTGATTAGTATTCTCTTCCTCTTTTCGGTGATCAACACACGAACAACTGGTACAAGCCGGATTGCTAGATCCTTACGAATAATGTTGATAAACAGTGCAACAGATAATTCCTTGCTAGGAGGATTTGTAGTGTTGATCAAAATCAACTAAGGGAAGAAGACAGAGATGGCCGAAACCGACTTCACGGATAGAAAAATAGCTCGGCCAATTTATCCGACGAGAGGGCCGATTTTTGGTTTGCACAATTAGGGTTGTGTAATTTTTTTACTTATGACAACTCCTTGTCCAAGTCCCTTTATTTATACTAAGTAAGCCCTAGAGTCAAACTCTTTGCTTAGTTGCCCCTCAACTTATTAAATAATACATTACATATAATATCTTATATTATATATTACTTATTATTTAATCCTCTAATAAATATAATATCTAATATTATATTATCTTTCCCAGTTGATATAATTAAATAATATAATATATAATATCCCATATTATATATTATTCATTGTTTAATTTATTTAATAAATATAATATCTAATATTATATCTATTAATTATTCTTGCTTGTCTTTAGTTGTCGTATGTGTGACCCAAAAGGCTTATATTATGTTGGCAATTATTTAATACTTTATTAAATAATAAGTCATAAGCAGTCTCTAGCAAGACATTACGACTACCCAAATAATATAGGTTTATAGTCCATTAAACCATTTAACATGTCAAATCCCTTTGTCGCACGATATCGTATTTGAACTAAGTCATGGATATTGTCATACTTATTATGTTCAAATGCTTTCTCGATCTTAAGTAGACTGATTGAATCAAATGACTCTTCGTTTGAGCATGGCCATGCATTTCCTTCAGTCCTACTTATCGAGGGCCCCAACAGATATCTCTCTCCCTAAAGAGAGCGACAAATCCCCATCTTAATTATTCATTACCCTTTACATGACTCCCACTAATCCCGATCGCTAACCTTTATGATCACCTTGTTTCAGATGATGTTGGATTACGTCACGGCATAGCAGTTATCATGTTGGAATCTATGATAATCTCAGTTCAAGGATTTATTGACATACTGTTATATTGAGATTCACTTATGACATTTCCATGCAGTGATCTCAATGCGGGCTGTCCAGTATTGCATCCTCCAACGAATACCCATAAGTTTAATCCATACGCATAATCATTCGATGATTATCGATCAAACTTATACTAATATATTAATCACTTAAGTCCCAACTCTACGTGATTGAACTAGGGACATTTGAATAATCTTATCATTCGTGAATAACCATTATTCGATTATTATAATATTAAAACATGCACACATTATAATCAACGAGAGATAAATAACATCAAATAGTTATATTTAAATATGACAATTACAAATCTAGGCACATCGAATGTCCTAGGGCACTATTCTCAATAATCTCCCACTTACACTAGGACCATTCACTCTTGACTTTTAGTCCTATCGATCTAGCATGCTCAACATGTTTTCCTTGTGAGAGAGGTTTGGTAAGTGCATCAGCAACATCCTCTTCCGTTGCTACTTTGCATATTGTAATATCTCCTCGTATGACGATCTCTCTGACTTGGTGATATTTTCTAAGTATATGTTTGGAATTATGATGGAACCTAGGCTCTTTAGCTTGTCCAATAGCACCATTGTTTTTACAATAAAGGCTTATGGGACCCTGGATGGTCGGTACCACTCCTAGTTCGGTAACAAATTTCTTGATCCATACGGCTTCCTTAGCTGCATCCGATGCTGCCAGGTACTCAACTTCTGTTACAGAATCAGCAACTGTGCTTTGCTTAGAACTCTTACAACTCACATCACCTCCATTCAATACAAATACATAATGAGTTTGCGATTTAAAATCATCTTTGTCGATTTCGAAACTTGCACCAGCATAACCATTTACTACCAACTCGTTTCCCACCCCTCCATAAATTAGGAACGCATCCTTAGTTCTTCTTAAGTACTTTAGGATGGTTCAAATGCTGACCAGTGACTCTCACTTGGATTTGATTGGTATCGACTTGTCATGCTAAGAGTAAATGATACATCTGGTCAAGTACGAATCATGACATACATGATCGATCCAATGTCCAAAGCATATGGGATCTTGCTCATGCGGGCTCGCTCATCATGAATCGAAGGACTCCAAGTCATATTCATATGAATGCCATGTGACATTGGCAAGAGTCGTCTCTTGGAGTCCTGCATATTGAACCTCTTTAATATTTTGTCAATGCAGGTACTTTGACTCAGACCAATCATTCTCTTTGATCTATATCTATAGATTTTTATCCCAAGAATGTAAGCAACTTCTCCCAAGTCTTTCATTGAGAAACAACTTCCCAACCAAGTCTTGACTGTCTGCAAGGTGGGTGTGTCATTTCCAATGAGTAATATATCGTCTACATATAAGTCTAGAAAAACAACTATGCTCCCACTAACCTTCTTGTACACACATGGTTCATCTTCATTTTGAATAAACCCAAACTCTTTGACAGTTTCATCAAAACAAAGATTCCAGCTCTGAGATACCTGCTTCAACCCATAAATGGATTTTTGAAGCTTGCAAACCTTTTTAGAATTTTATGGATGAACAAAACCCTTAGGTTGTGTCATGTACACATCCTCGAGTAAGTTTCCATTAAGAAATGTTGTTTTGACATCCATTTGCCATGTTTCATAATCATAGTATGCGGCAATGGCAAATAATATTCTAATTGACTTAAGCATGACTACTAGTGAAAAAGTCTCATCATAGTCAACACCACGAATCTGTCTATAACCTTTTGCCACTAGTCTAGCTTTATAGGCTTGCAGATTATCATCCATGTATTTCTTCTTTTTCAAGATCCATTCCAATGGTTTTAACACCCTCAGGTGGATCTATCAAGTTCCAAACTTGATTGTCATACACGGACTGCATCTCTGACTTCATGACTTCTATGAACGATGCGTCATCATCCTCTATAATGAGATACCAATATATCTCAGGTTCATGTCGCACCCTATCATATATGCGAGGGACTAGTGTACTTTGAACTGGCACTTCAATTGATTGTTGAGCCTGTTCAGTTTCCATCGGTGAAGCAATGTATTCTTGTGGTTCTTGAGTTTCCTCAAGAATTATTCTTCTCCCACTGTCTCTTTTGGAAATAAATTCCCTATCTAAGAAGACAGCATTTCGAGCAATAGACACTTTGTTCTTTGCAAGCTTATAAAAGTAGTATCCCTTAGTTTCCTTAGGATATCCTACAAATGAACATCTTTCAGATCTGGCTACCAGTTTGTCAAACACTTGGCGCCTTACGACGCGTCGCAACACCAGATCTTTAGAAAAGACAAGTTTGGTCTCTTACCAGTCCATTTCTCAAATGGTGTCTTTTCAACTGCTTTAGATGGAACACTGTTAAGGGTGAATGCTGCTGTTTCCAAGGTGTTTCTCCAAAATGATAATAGAAGCTCCATTCGACTCATCATGGATCGAACCATATCTAATAAAGTTCGATTCCTCCTCTCGGACACTCCGTTATGTTGAGGTATTCCAGGAGGAGTAAGTTGTGAAACAATTCCACAACTCCTTAGATGATCATCGACTTATTGGCTCAAGTATTCGCCACCTCGATCCAATCGAAGGGCTTTACTTGTCTTGCCAAGTTGATTCTATACTTCACGCTGGAATATTTTTAACAATTCAAAAGATTCATGTTTATGTTGTTAGGATTCGGTGCCTAAAACGAAGGCCCAGTGGAAGCGGTAAAAGAAAATTAATTCGATCTGAATCCCTACGAGGATCGATCAAGTTACGTATATACGAATATAAAATAAATAAAGGAAGATTCGAAATTATACCCTTGTAGTCCGTTGATTATATGGTGTTCTTCTCTTGAGCGATTCCCAAGATTTAGGTGAACTTCCTTACGATCCAATCCGCTCCAAGCTCTTGGATGATCTAACGCCAAAAATACCACGTCTCTACTTGTCACGCACCGGAGAAACGAACGGAACGACGATCACCCAATTAACCTCCAAGGTTACGGCTAGAATCGGATAATGAAGCTATCAAATATGAATTTTACACTACAAGTGTATAACTCACAATTTCTCTTTTATTTCTTGATTTTTCTCCAAGAACCACCAAGAAGAAATGAAGAAGATGAAGACTATATGAGAAAACAATTCTCTCTCTCTCTCTCTCTCTCACTGGAACTCACGGTTGATGCAATGAATGGGGTGAGGAGTCAAGTCTTTTTCTTGTTTCTTTATACACCATCAACCACCAAAACAACTCATTCATATACGAGGTATCCCCACCATGTCATTATCACCCATTTAAAAATGGAAACTAAAGACAAGGGAAGGTTGGTGGAAAGGGGGGGCATGATAAAGGAATCAGACGAGTTCGGTTCGTTTCGCACTCCCGTGATTCCAAACAGATAAACTCCAATTTCGTTCTGATGTATTTATATCAATTAATTAATCTAATTAATTAATCATATTAAATACATAATAACATAATTAATTTCTCCAAGAAATAATTATATTTATGAATTAAATTAATCATCCAGTAATTTATTTAATTCATTAGGCCGTGAATCAAATTTATCTAATAAATAAATTTAGACATCTAATGTCCCAAATAAAATATCCAATATCTAATATTCATAATGAGAGAATAAGCTCGATTCATTCCATCGTCAATCCTATTGCGCGACTCGGTAGGTCCGTCTCAGTCAGCAATGGGAGGAACCAAAGAGTAGTAGCACCACCTAGTCAGCCTGTCGGCCTACATTGTACCCCAACTGAGAACGAATGATGGGGATCATTCAAGAACCATTCTGTCGTGAATACCAATATACGTATAAACCCTTATTTCAAATGTACCGATCAAGTTATAGGGTCACGATCAGTCAAACCCTATCTGTACTTGACGCTATGCATGAGTTAATGCAAATCGAGATCATCGAGCTCTCGTGTATCTAATACAACTAGCTCCGATGCTTTGGCCAAAGACTTATGATCTTATCGGACAATAACCGCATAGGACATATAACCCGTTCACTAACAGGAGAAAGAATTATATCTTGGTATTCAGTAAGACCTGCTACTTACCCATCAAGACGCACGTCAAGTTTGACCCCTGCCTTCTGGTTTACAAGGTCGAACTACTCTAATGAAAATCTTGACATCACAAGCACATCCCTACTAAATCCTCAAGTCGAAGGTTCACGAATACCTATCACAACCTTTCGATTCCGTCATTGACTGTCCCGGAGTGAAATTCGTGTGACGAATCGAGGGTGAGTCGGTTCGAGTATACTAATCTAATTAGCATACCTACAACGTGTACTCCCACTAACCATTAGTGTTCGACAAGCACTCTCCAAGTCAAAGAATACGTCATACAAGTCTTCACATAAACTTAACGCCCAGTCAAGTCTCATCGACTTGCGAACGATTAAGAATTTGAGCTATAAACTTTTCCAGTGCCGACCCCCTTATCCAATAAGGAGTGGAACATTTTGCTCTCAAATAAAAGGACTAGTTTCTATATATATATTTACGAGTTAAGAATGCCAGTAACTACCAGTAAATAAACAAACATCCATTTGCCTTATGATAATGATTTCAATAATAACATGTACAATGCCCTCACTCAACATCCTCTGAGTGGCATTCGAGGGCATACTCCTAACAATCTCCCACTTGCACTCAATGCCACACATTATGGTATTTAATTCCCATGTTCTCCAGATGACGCTCCAAGCTAATCTGAGGAAGTGGCTTGGTCAGTGGATCAGCGACGTTGTCGGCTGAGTCTACTCTATGCAGCACAATGTATCCCTTGCGAACAAATTCTCTTACGAGATGATACTTTCTCTCAATGTGTTTGGTACTATTGTGAAACCTCGGCTCCTTGGCCTGTGCTACAGCTCCGTTGTTGTCGCAGTACAGCGGAACAGGCAGATCAGCACATGGTATCACTTGAAGTTCTCCCAGAAACTTCTTAATCCAAAACCCTTCCTTGGAAGCCTCCGAGGCTGCTTGATACTCAGCCTGATAGGTGGAATCAGCAGTCGCGCTTTGCTTGGCACTACACCAAGATACTGCTCCGCCATTAAGAGTAAATATGTAGCCATAAGGAGACATCAAATCGTCCTTCTGTCCTTGGAAGTCCGAATCAGTGAATCCCACCACATCCAATTCTCCACCGCCGTACATCAGAACCACATCTCTAGTCCATCTTAAGTATTTGAGAACGTTCTTTACGGCAGTCCAATGTTCTCTACCTGGGTTTGCCTGAAAACTACTCACCACGCTTACAGCATGCGCAATGTCAGGTCTCGTGCATAACATAGCATACATGAGGCTACCCACGGCCGAAGCATATGGTATATTACTCATTTCCCTTAGTTGTTCCTCACTTTGAGGACACATCTTCGAGGTGAGTTTTATTCCATGTCGCATCGGAAGGAATCCTCTTTTAGAATCATCCATCTTAAATCGCTTTAAGATCTTATCTATATAGAGGGCTTGGTAAAGACCTATTGTTCTCTTCGCTCTATCCCGGTAGAGCAGAATACCAAGAATATAGGTTGCTTCTCCCAAGTCTGTCATGGAGAAATTACTCGAAAGCCAAGCTTTCATGGAACTGAGCATTTCCACTATAATACCTGGTTGTAATTCAGTCATTATCATTCAGTACTTATCATTCTATAATTATCACTCAGTAATTTTCACTCATTATTGATCATTTGTCACTCATATTCAATCATTTTATTCACCGTTCGGAGTATATTGGTATCACGTATCAGTTTTATTCATCATTCAACCCGGTTGGATTTCACTCTCTGTGTGTGTATGTATTCGTCTAGTAAGTCCACTGTTTTTAGAATGTATCTCTCTGTATGTTTTTTCACCCTACTTGGCCACTATTGGAGGCCTCCTATTTATAGGAGAAAAGGTTACTGGGTCCTCTCCGGCGGTTGCGGGCGACCGCCGTTTTCTATATTAGAATAAGGTGGGCGATCGTCCCGTCACGTGGGACTGTTCCCTTAAAGTCCGAGGCTGCTGCTGGCAGCCAGCTGTGCGAGCCAATGAGGAACCTGCACGCGTCCTGAGTCGCTGTCTGGGGAGGACCCACTTTGTACCTTTCGGCGGGCCTGTCGGTAGGTGTGAGGTTGGTGACAGGCTGGGGTCAAAGGCCTTATCTTGCGGCGCCTTTTGTGGATCTGCACATGGGTTTAGTCCGAGATTCGGTCTTCGAAGACTCTGACGTGTGTCATATTCACATGCAGTATGGGATGATCGTCTACAATCAGATATCATTGGCGATCGCCAGATGCCTATAGACGATCGCCTTGGACGTCGATCGCTAGGTGCTTGCCCAGCATCTGTCTTCTTTAGCTGGATCCTGACCATTATGGCGATCGCCATCGAGGCGTATAAATCGCCGCACAACAATTGCCCCCTAGCTCGCTCCGATGTTGAAAACATGGGGTGAGGTGGCACTGTTGGCGATCGCCTGTTTTAGATGATTGGCTCATCTGTTTATGACAAGGACGATCATCGCCTGGACGATCTGATTTCGAATCTGGACGATCTCCTTATAGACTGGAAATAGCGGGAAATGAAGGCGGGCTCTCGAAATGTTGCAGGGACACGCGTCGCGCTACCGTTGGGGGAGTCCAACGGTTTTGTCAGACTTGTCGCCTGGCGTGTTTCGAGGGCTGCATTTAATGTGTCCCCCCTGACGGTTGCACTCCAGCCCCTGGGATTCCGCCTATTTGCACAGAGGTCCCTGCACTCGCCTATAAAAGGGCTAGGGCCACTTCAGTTCAACCCTTTATGTGCCCTTACTTTTTAGACGAGACTTTGCCGAATTTCCTCGAAGATTCTTGTGCCGACCGACTTTCTTTCTAGGTAAGAACAAAAATTTTCTCTCCCCATTTACTCTTAAGAACATGTCTGGAGGAGGATCTAAAACATACGAGGCTGGTAGCTCTTCCGCCGACGCGGCTTCGCCTGATCGGGAAGAAACCCCCGTGGCTCTTCATATGGAAACGGCCGTCGAGGCCATTCGTGCAGGGATTGCACCCGCGGAGATTGAAGAGATTTTCAATGAAGCTAACGCGGTGAGGTCGGCGGCGGCGGGGCAGAGGGGCTCGCCGGTGGATGAGGATGAAGCAGTGAGGCTGTACTGGGAGCAGAACAGCGTGTTCGGCCCTGCCTTTTTGTATTTCGCCGGTCTTATGGAGGGGATTGCCAGACCGTGTCCCGAGTTTGACTTCGAAGCATACTCGGCCGCCCACCCCTATGAGCCCGTGAAACGAACGGCATTTCGGGCCGCGGACCGCTCCCTGTGGACCCTCGGTCAGGTTCGGAGTTCGGCGACTAGGAAAGACTTGAGTCGCTGGAGGGCGAAATTCCATATCCCTTCCGATGTCTCGCCGCACGTGCCCTCGGAGAACGAATGTGCCGACCAACCTCCCGAGGGTTTGGTCGCCGTCAACGAAATGATTCTGGAGGCTGGCCTGTGGTTCCCCTTGCCGTTCGCCGTGTCATATTTGCTGAACGCCTGGAATGTGGCGCCGCTCCAGCTGACGCCGAACGCCTAGCTGCAGATCATTAGCTCCTTGACACTTTTTGGCGGACATCGGTTGTTCCGTCTACCTTCTGCGCTGGAAATGAACTATCTCTTCAAACTGACTGCGCAGAAGGGATCGATCGGCGGTTATCATATCCAAGGTCGCATGGGTAGGGTGATCCTTGGGGTGCCGAACAAGGTTCGGGGCGACCTGGCAAAATGGTGCTGGGTCGGCGGAGCGTGGAGGTCGGCGTCGAGTGATAAGCCAGAGGAAGAGTTGGAGATCCCCACCAGTTTTCGGGAGAGGAATCCGAGTAAGGGTTTTAACTCTCCCTTTGTTTGGATACATCTTGGACTGATCTAATTTGGTTTCCTTTTTGTAGGTTTCCTCGTTCCAGCGATCGGCGACTTTCCTTTCGACTTCTTGATCGTCTGGGAGCGAATTCGCGGTCTGCCGGACTCCTACATCGATGTTCGCATACTCAACCACGAACCTCATCGGTTGGAAGCTCGATTGTTTCGCTTCCCTCGCCATCTGAAGGTTCCAGGTATAAGTTTTCATTTTCTCTTTTCTGCTTGACGATCGTCTGTTTGAAAGAGATGTCTAACTTGTCTGAATTTCTTTTTTGACAGAGATCCATTTTCCCCGTTATTCCGAGCCTCCGAAAGAGATCTCAATGTCGAACCCCGGTCTTTTGGGTCGTATTCACCAGGGAAAGAAGACAGGTCGTGCCCCAGCAACGACGTCCCGTCCTATCCCTGCAGTGAGACCTACTACGGTGCCTGTCATCGAGCCGGAAGCCCAGGAAGAAGAACAGCTCCAGCGCAACCGCAAGAGGTGGAGGCCGTAGGAGTCCCTGCTGACCGCTGACGCGGAGGTATCCATTTTGGAGCCGCTGGTTGCTGCGCCACCTATCTCTGCTGTTCCGATGGCGGAGGGGTCCAGGCCCTCAGCTGCCTTCTTGAAGACTGCGACAATCGGTGAAGTCGAAACTCCTCGGGGCAAGCCCTATTTCGGCCGCGACCCCGAGTTGGTCACCAGGTAAGACCGGTTTGATCTTTCTGAGTTAGGCTATTTGTACAGGATGTATACTAACTCCTTGGTTTCTTTTTGTTTATGTTGCAGGGTCCGTCTCGCCGATCCGGACGTCTCGCCGATGGTGCTGGATTTCTTGGCGAGCAAGTCTCCGCGCCAGTCCCTCGACGTTCCTTCTTATGTCTCCCAGGCCATCAACTCTCTTCCTAAGGCCTGGACGACCGACCTCGACGCGATCGCTCGTCGGTGGTCTGGAGATGCCATGCAGGCGACGCTCGCCCTGACCCTCCAGGCGGCGACGATGGCCGCCCAAGCCGTTAAGGATTACGAGGGGCGACCCTCTAATGCTCGCTTATATCAAGATCTGGAGGTTGCTCGGAACCAGAATGCCGAGTTCGCTAACCGGATCGTGGCCATGGAGAAGGAACATATTGAGACGGCCAAATGGGCCAACCAAGACCTCGACCGGATGAAGCAAGAGCTTGGCCGGTCCAGGGAGGTGGCAGATCGGTTCCGTGACCAGATGACGGAGGCTCGTCGGATGCGTACGGCCTCGTAGAAGGAGGTGACTGGGCTGAAGGCGACAATGGATCGTCTCAACGGCGAGCTGGAGAAGGCGGAGGGAGAACTGGCCGCCAAGGTAGCCGAGCTTGCAAATGTTATCCATCATGTTGTTTTATTATTCTGGTTTGATTTACAGTACTCGAGTACGTGTGTCTCGTTGATGATTTGAAATGTTGTAATAATTGGATTCATTTGAGTTGTTGAACCAGTTGCCAAACTACTAAATTAATATGGTATTTTTGTACTATTCCGTATTTCTTTAATTTAGAATTGTAAATTATTATATAAAGGGTTTACGGCGCTGTAATTATTCCGAATATCTCAGGGTGTTACAGCCTTAAGGTTCAAAACTATTTTGAATTTTTAGTTCATTAAAACACATAGGTATCACCATTACCTATCCCACCTTACTAAGATAATCCGAGCACCCAGCTTTGACATGATCTGCTCAAGATGATCGAAGTCTTGATAGGTGTTTTAACTGAACGACATTAAAATTTTTTAACGAGGGGTTTTATCCTATGTTGCAAGTCTATGTTGGCTAATATACATCTAAACATACATCGCATCACATACGTGCATAAATTTAAACATACATAGCATCACATAACATAAAAAATATAGGACCGTATATAGCATAACCATAATCCTAACGTGACTTTCATGAGCTAACAAGAAAATCACAAAGGTCAATCTATAGGGTATATACTTGGTCTTCACTGATCTTCCAACTCATTGAAACGTCATACGCGATCAATTGGCTCCTCGAGTCAGTATTTCGTCTCCTTCTTGTCTTCATTACATTAATGAAAAATATACTACACTAGTAAAATAAATTACAAAAGGGCAAATGATGCGCATGCCGTATATTATAATAATAAATTAAAAGACGATTCACATTCCGTAAAACCAATTTTAATTAAACGACACGCAGGTCGTAAAATCACCACAATAATAAATTGAAACATCTAATCACATTGATTAATTTATGGTCATGCCATACATCATACAGATACGATAATTAATTATCACATAATTAATTAAAAGATATTATTAAAAACTGTCTGACAAATAAAGATATAATGAATACAGTGTCAAAAATCACAAAACCGGAACTGTAGGTGAGATGGTCGGGCAGCACTAGTTTAGCCTCACCAACCCGGGTTTGCAACCCTTTAGTTGCACTTTATTTTCTTTAAATTTTAGTAATACAGGTGAGCATTAAAGAACAACATGGCAGTGCAGCAGAGTTGGCGCGGCAGTTGGGTTCAGACCTGCCAGACTAGGATCGAGTTTCAATTCCAGCAACAATTTTTTTTATTGATATATACGCGGATCCAGCAATTTTTTTATTGATATATACGCGGATCCAGGCCCGACCCGACAGGACCCGACCCGATCCAACCCATCGCGCATTAATGTCCCAGAACAGTTCTGGATAGGAAATTCCAAAAAACAGTCGAGGAATTTGAATTTTTGACCATCCGATTTAATCAGATTAAATCAAAAAAATAGTTATAAAATTTTTATTTCATAAATATGATCAAGAACATAATTTTATATATTTAAAATATATAAACACGTTCTACATAAATAATTAAATTACTGCAAGTTGGTTCCAATACCATTGTTGGGTTTTACGTGTATCTAATACAATAAATATGAGCAAAACACAACATAATAAATTAAAGAAAAATCGAGAGAAGGATCTTCATGAAGTAATTTAATTGATTTATAAAGAGTTCGTCAAATTACCTTAATTCGAAGAACAAATATGTAACCCAGACTAGAAGCTGATTAATATCCTCTACCTCTTTCGATGATCTACACACGAACAACTGGTAAAAGCCGGATTGCTAGATCCTTACATATAATGTTGATAAATTGTACAATAGATAATGATGATCCGTACCATACGCATAATCATCTGATGATTATCAATAAAACTTATATACTAGTATGTTAATCACTTGAGTCTCCATTCTACGTGATTGAATCATTGACATTTGAATAATCTTATTATTCGTGAATAACTATTATTCAATTATTATAATATTAAAATATGCACACATTGTAATAATCAACGAGAAACAAATGATATCAAATAACTTTATTTAAATGTGACAATTAAAAATCTAGGAACATCGAATGTCCTAGGGCACTATTCCCAACATATATATAACCAACATGCGAGCATCAAACGTTTCTAAACTATGACTAAGCTAATTATCCTAGTACGGCTGGTTCACGATTCGACTACCCAACGAACATTTAGTCGGACTATTAACATACCTCATGCGAATGAAATGATCATAATGAGAATAAACTGCTGATGTCTACGAATTCAAGGATATTCATGTCATCACATTTCCATACTCCAATATTGATTATCAATTCTAATATATGTTTCGGCTATTCTACGATTCATATCAATGGTATGATCCAAGATGAACGAATTCTAAAACATCCTTTCAAAGGAAAACGTATTCAACCATATTCTAGGTTTAATTCACCACTAAGAATCATGTTCTCCCGTGAAGTAGTTCTTCCTACCAAAGTTCTACGTTCGATACGTTTGTCACCAACATAATCACTTAATTCTAACCATTAATATGAAGAAGGTTATCCAATAAAAAATCAATCCTTACAAGACATGAACCTATTCTTGATGAAAACCCTCAATATTCATCCTCTTGAATTCACCTATCATAGGTGATTGATGGAACATTTTATTCCACACATGCAAATTGAGATTTTGATGATAAGTTGATAAACAAAGAAAAACAACAATGACTCAAAGAAAAACAACCCTGTATCAAGCAGGAGTCGAAGACACACGAGCTGAACATAAGAACATTGATATGAAGCAAAATAAAGTTTAACGTACGCTATGACTAATAGCTAACGTACATAATGAAGACCCAGCTGAAGAAGTTTAATGTACGCTATGAATCATGCTTAACGTACATAATGTACAAAGCTTAGCGTACGCTATGCAACATGAAGTTCGAATTCAAATGAAATTAATCTGATGGATTGATTATAGAAGGTCGAAACATGCAACGGATATGTGAAGATAACGTATGCTATGGTGAGATGATAAAGTACGCTACAAGGATCACATTACGTATGGTATGAAGAAATATTACGTACGCTACGTAGGAGACAGAAGCTATGGGACTGGAATGATGAGCAGTTAACGTATGCTACGTAGAAGTGTTACATGTAACACCCCAAAAACGGCGTCCATCACAGTGCTGTGGACCCCACACTGGGACCCACTAGACGATACCAGAACACAACTTTAAACATAACATCATTGCGATACCGAATCACAAAACAAGAATTATTACTCCGATCAGGAGTCTACGAATGGTACGGCTGTTAGCCTAAAAATACACTGGATCCAAATATTAGTATAAACCATATGAAGATGGAATATACTTAAGACAATAGTACAATAGTTTAAATAAATCGGAAAAGTAATATTACACGATTTTAAGTATAACCAAAAAAACAAAGACTTGGGCCCCCCGAACTAGTATCCTTCAAACCCTTCACTGTTACTGTGCTCTTCCCGTGCCTTGCCTTTACCTCAACCTAAAATA
Organism: Orobanche coerulescens; assembly: GCA_033398695.1. Classification (NCBI taxonomy): domain Eukaryota; kingdom Viridiplantae; phylum Streptophyta; class Magnoliopsida; order Lamiales; family Orobanchaceae; genus Orobanche; species Orobanche coerulescens. The sequence goes on along the minus strand of CM065815.1, from coordinate 86,790,667 downwards.
CAACACAAGTATTTCGCCCAAATCCACAGGGTCAGATATACATGATAATAATTCTCAAGACATTATACAATTAATACATATATGATCTCAAGGAAAATAACCCGACTATTGAACATACCCCTCGGGTGTATGAACAACTAGTCGTAAAACCGTCGGACATAACCAATCATACATGGAATATGAACGACCAATCAACATGGCTCAAGACGGACATCACAGTACGCCCGATCCGGAAATGTGTCCATGCACATGTCCACCCCGTATACGGAATCCAGAATATACGTGAGACAATATACCTAATTAGCCTCACGAACGTCTCGTGTGCACAGTACAATACGGAAATATCAACGTATGACCATATGTGCCTGGCTAAAAATCCTACACATAACCAATCGGCATGCAGATATGATTCCAGATATGTCACGATACAACATGACAACAAAACTCAACAAATTACACATTCAATCAAGAATCGAGAACTCACCAAAGTGACAAAATGATCAACGAGACCAACGATACAAAGGTGATAAACTTGGGAATACAATACCACAATGAAACGGCACTATCATCAAGAACAATATCACATTACGAATCATAGATTCATAGAGTATTTCATATACACGTAATGTATAATGTTCACAAGAATTCAATCATCATTATAATCAAGCAAGATAACTTGCCTGAATTCTGTAGACGAAAGATAGTCCTTCTCCAAATGATCGAACGAATGGTATCCTCGACTAAATATTCACTCGAACAAGCAACCTTGAACGAAACGTAATTCTTTCAACAATAGGTTCACACATTATTGATATCTTCGTAGGAAACGACATCTGAAACCGACCCGAATAATTCATTCTATCCCAATGAACATTCTACCGACTATTGATGAATTTCAATACTTCTAATTCGTCTTTCCCAATTGGTTTATTATATCAAAATGTCCTTTTAATACTCTTGTTATCACTATGAACAAGCTTATGCATTTAAACATCTTCAATTCACCATTAACAATTGGTTTAACCAAATTCTTAAGGTTCTTCAAGATCTACTTCATCTAAACACAAGGATTTATAATCCATAATCGCTGAAATCTTCCTAAGAACATTATCATTTTATGAATACGATGATTAATACATCTTTAGGTCATCAAGTATCCAATTAACTTGAATATATAAATGTTACATTTGTGTTCTTCATAATCCATTATTATCTCCTAAAGAATTTGTTAATCCATATAAAAAACATAGTTATAACATTTAGGGTTTTCTGAATCATAAGAACATCATCCAAATCTTCATCATTCATCAATTCATTCCCAAGAGATTGGTTAAAACCTAGCATGATGTTCTAACACATCCTATGTTAACAATCCATCGGTTTTAACTCAAATATATCAAAACTTATGATCATGATCTCTCAATAATGTTAATCAATCCAGCAAGTTGAGTATGATTATAATAGACATGATTATTATTATTTAAACATCAAGAACATCTTCATTTTAAACCTTAATCTCTATATTCTATAATGAGTGTTCAACATCTTAACCACAATCATGTTTTACTTGATCAATTCGACATTATGAGCAGTATTCTATATCAATATCATCATTACTACAAAGGATAGAGTAGCATTGTACAACATACCTTCAGAAATGAAGAACAAACCACCAAAACTACAAGAATTCACTCCAACTTCCAAACACTAAGCTCCAATCCAAGATGTAAGGCTCAAAGACAAGATGGAAGAGGGTAGTATCGATCTAAGGAGGAAGGGGAAAGATAACTTGGAGGAGATATTAGGTATGGGTCGTGCAAAATGAAAGACAGGACCTGTATCTTTATAAACTCTATAACCATAGTGTATGCTATCGTGAATAGTTAACCAACGTTAGCCCCACTTACGTACGCTAACACATAAGTGTTACGTACGTAACTATATTCCAGAGCCTACTATCTCAAGACACAAACACTATTGCGTACGTTAAATATTAAGCATTACGTACGCTAACGCTAGTTGACTTTGAGTGTCTCAGAAGGCCAAGATTCCTTCACATGTACACTACAGGAGTCAAAGATGTGATCTGATTCCCTTCGTTACGTACCTAAACTGAAGTACATTACGTACGTAACACTGAGTAAATAGCGTACGCTATGTTACAACTGTAGCGTACGTTAGGTATGAAAGACTTAGCCAAAAGTGCAACAATTAACACAACGTCTAGTAATCAACCATAAAGCGAATGACAATTATGGTTTATTCTATTATGATATATCTCATCATCAATAACTATTGAACTAAATATAACATGATTACAACGATACTTAAATTATCCAAATAATACAATAGTAGGTAAGAATTACAGTCGGATATTACATACTCCCCCATTAAAAGGAGTTTCGTCCTCGAAACTAAGGGGTAAACAACTCGGGATATCTCTCTTGCATGATAACCTCGGTTTCCCACGTAGCCTCTTCGACTCAGTGTCGTGACCACTGAACCTTTAGTAAGGGAATCGTCTTGTTCCTCAATTGCTTGACCCTCCTCTCGTGTATCTGTAGGGGACGTTCCTCGTAATAATGATCATCGGCTAATTCGATATCTTCAAACTGAAGTATGTGGCTCGGATTAGCAACATACTTCCTCAACTGGGAGACATGAAACATGTTATGAATCCGACTCAAAGCTGGTGGTAACGCCAGACGATAGGCTAGATCGCCTACATGTTCCAATATCTCAAATGGTCCAATATAACTCGGACTCAGCTTGCCTCTCTTCCCAAAACAAAAAACACCTCGAGTAGGAGACACCTTCATCAGCACATGGTCACCTACCTCGAACTCCAGCGGTCGAAGACAGTTGTCTGCATAAGATTTCTGCCAGCTCTGAGCCGTTAACAACTAACTCCTAATCAGAGTGATCTTCTTACGAGATGCTATCAAAATATCAGGTTCCGTACCCATAGATTCAGACAGGTCGTCCCAACACAAAGGGGACCTACAACGACGACCATACAATGCTGCATAAGGTGCCACCTGAATCGAAGCATGCCAACTGTTGCTATAGATGAATTCCACCGAAGGTAGTTGGGCTTCCTAGTTGTCCATCCAATCGAGAGCACACGCCCTCAACATATCTTCTAGAGTTTGGATAGTCCTTTCTGACTGGCCATCGGTCTGAGGATGAAATGCAGTACTGAAGTTCAACTGCGTACCCATCGCACGATGAACTGCTTTCCAGAAATGTGACATAAACCGCCCGTCACGGTCCAATACGATACTCTTAGGGGTACCATGTAACCTTACAATTTCTTTAATAAACAGCTGGGCCAATCTCTCAGCCCCCCATGTGTCTTTAATCTCCAAGAAGTGGGCTGATTTAGTTATATGATCCACAATCACCCAAATAATATTTATACCTCGACGACTCGTCGGTAAACTAGTGATAAAATCTATCGATATGCCCTCCCATTTCCACTCGGGAATCGGGAGTGGTTTCAGCATACCTGCTGGTTGCTGATGTTCAATCTTAACCCGCTGACAGGTCAGATATCTCGAAATGAATTCTGCAACATCTCGTTTCATATTACCCCATCAATAACATTGCTTCAAGTCTTTATACATCTTGCTGGACCCCGGGTGAATGGAGTATAGGGTAGTATGAGCCTCTTTCAGAATATAGTTCCTCAACTCTTCATCTGCCGGTACACATACTCGATTTCTGAAACGTATCAGTCTATCCTCGTGGATCACAAATCCATGGGCTTTCCCCTAAGTCACCTCATTCTGAATCCGCAATAAGAATGGGTCCGTAATCTACTTCGATCTGATTATATCATCAAGGGACGATGAAATCTCAAGTGTGTAAAGTTGTCCCTAAACAGGCTGTAACCATACTTCAATCTCCGGCCTCATAAGATCTAGCTGTATTTCTCTTTGAACCGTCAAACGGCTAAGCATTTGCTCCTATAATTTCTTACAACTCAGGGCATCAGCAACCACATTCACCTTCCCCAGATGGTATAGGATCTCAATGTCATAGTCTGTAATCATCTCTAGCCACCTTCTCTGTCTCATGTTCAACTCTTTCTGAGTAAAAATATACTTCAGACTCTTATGATCAGTAAAAATCTGACAAGTGACTCCATACAAGTAGTGGCGCTAAATCTTTAAAGCAAACACCACGGCTGCTAGTTCCAAGTCATGGGTCAGATAGTTAACTTCATAGGGTCGCAACTGTCTCGATGCGTAGGTAATTACTTTCCCATTCTACATCAATATACATCCAAGGCCCTATCTGGACGCGTCACTGTACACCACGAATCCTTCGGTCCCCTGGGGTAGGACTAAGACTGGTGCCGAAATTAACCGACTCTTGAGTTCGTTAAAGCTTTGTTGACATGCCTATGACCATGTATACTTCTAATCTTTCCTTAATAAATTGGTTAGTGGTTGGGCATTTTTGGACAAGCCTTCCACAAACCGTCTCTAATAACCTTCTAAACCGAGAAAACTACAAACTTCCTTCACATTCTTCAGGGGTAGCCAATCCCGGATAGCCTCTGTCTTTTGTGGGTCCACACTAACCCCATTAACTGATATCACATGCCCTAGAAAAGTAACTTTAGGCATCTAGAACTCACATTTGGAAAATTTTCCATAGAGTTGTTCTCGTCTCAGTGTACCGAGAATCTGACGGAGATGAAACTCATGTTCCTCACAGTCACCGGAGTAAATTAAAATGTCATCGATGAAAACGACTACAAAACAATCCAGAAGGACAATGAAAACTCGATTCATCAATTCCACGAACACTGTCGGTGCGTTAGTCAGTCCAAATGGAATCACCACGAACTCATAATGCTCATAACGAGTACGAAAGGCTGTCTTAGAAATATCAGACTCTTGAATCCTCAGCTGATGATAGACGGATCTTAAGTCGATCTTGGAAAATACAGCGGCGCCTTGGAGCTGATCCAACATATCACCAATATGAGGCAACGGATATTTATTCTTGATTGTCTCCTTATACAACTCTCGGTAATTAATACACAAACGCAAGGATCCGTCTTTCTTTCACACAAATAAAACTGGTGCTCCCCAAGGAGACACACTAGGTCGAACATAACCTTTCTCAATCAAATTCCCGAGTTGGACCTTCAATTCTTACATCTCGGTTGGAGCCATGTGATACGGTGCTTTGGAAAGCGGGGACGTACATGGCTCTAATTCAATGGTAAACTCTACCTCACGATGTGGAGGCAAGCCTGGCAACTCATCTGGAAAAACATCTGGGTACCACCGGAATATCGACCAATTCAGCTGGTCGATACACCATCATGGTTATGTAGCACCAATAACCAACACATCCCTGATTAAGTAGTTTCACTGCTTTCATTACGTTTACGATTCTCCCGGAACGACTGGGATTATCACCCTGAAAAATACACTCAAAACCATCATCATAAGTGACAGACACCATTTTCTTGCGGACGCTAAGTATGGCATTATGACGATCCATCCAATCGATACCCAAGATCACATCATCTTTAGGTAAATCGACTACAATCAAATCATACAACCACTCACGGTCGTTCATATAAATCGGACAGTTATGCACGTCATGATTTCCAATAATTCTTCTACCATCGGGTAGACCAATCACGTAAGGTTCACAATCGATAACATGACCTAATTGTAAATGACTCAAACAAGAAGCATATATAAAGGAGTGCGAGGCACCAGTATTAAAAAAACGCAAACAGGCTGAGAGTAGATTTCGAGTGTACCCGCGATCATGCTAGCTTCAGGATCGTCAGCCTTCTTCATCTCATAGATTCTGGGTTTTGCAGCTCCGGTACCAGCAGCACTAGCTTGACTTCCACGGCCCATCCCTCTGTTGCCCCGGTAGTCTGATGGGAGGCAGACGGAGGTGCCCGATCATGAACTGAAGACTGAACTGGAGCATGAGAGGCTACTAGTGTACGTCCTGGCCCACCTCTGCAAAAACAAGCACGATGTCGAGTAATCCCACAAGTATGGCATGCAACGGTCGACTTCGCACATTTGGAGCTGACGTTCCCCTGATATCCATAGTTAAAACACACAATAAACGAGTTGGCTGCTCGAGAATGTGAACCTGCTGGTTTTGGCGCCATAGGTGACCGCTCAGAAAAAGTTGTTACAGATTGGGGTTTCTTAAATGTTCCCCGATTACTGTCAGCATGGGTGTGGTTCGTGGATCTCTTATTGTGGGACTGTGGCTGCTTTTTGGAAATCTCCTTCATAGTCAGCTCATATTCCATAGCTTTCTCGATGAACTCTGGTAGAGTCGTGCAGTGGTGATTAAGTAGCTGCATCCTCATCCGGGGTTTCAGCCTTTTGAGAAAATACTTGATCTTATCCACTTCTGCTTGAACAATCGACGTAGCGAATGGAATAAGTGCTTGGAATTTTTCAGCAATCAATAACATATCATCCTCCTCAGACAGGTCTGGGTTCAGCAATTCTGACAACTTAGCCTCACGAAGTGGACCTGAATAATAACGATCCAGCATGTGGTTCTTGAATTCCTCCCAAGTGCATACACCATTAGCTGGTCTCACCGAAAGCCACCAAGTGTGGGCGCTCTTACTAAGATAGTAAGCCGCCACGGAGATATGGTTCTCTTCCGGACATTCTACTATCTCAAACAACTTCTCGAAATGCTCGATCCAGTGCACAATATCCGTAGGCTCAGAGGAGCCTTCAAAATTCGGAGGCCACTGACGAGAGATGTTGCTAATGATCCAACTTACGGGTCCGCCCTGTACAGGAGGTGGTGGATGAGGTCCCTGCTGCTGGCCAATAGTAGCAACTCTCTGCATAGCTTCCATCAATTGACCAATCTGGGTCATCTGGGTCATCATGCCCTACATAACAACATACGGGTCGACGCGTGCGCCCTCGTATCGCTTGGTATGGTGTGACTGGTTCTCAGTAGGTGAATCACTACCCGCTGAGCTCTTCTCCACATTCGATCGTGTATTGGCTCGTGGCCTCGGGACTCGGCCACTTCCGCGGCCTCGACCCCCTCTGCCACGGCCTCTCAAATTTCTTTCCATACTGAAAGAATCAAATAATAATAACCATAGGCACAGTTCATGACTGTCTTTTATGACCGATCAAATTCATGCTAAGTCAATAACAACAATGAAACTATATATTCAAGAAAACAGTTCATTATGAATTATCGGCACCACGAGTGCCACAAAAATATCATATCGACATCAACAAATTCAATCATATAATCAATCCACAATTTTCCTCAGAATATCAAATAGATAAATCCCGCCACAGATCCTCGAAATATCTAGATCAACAAAGAGATCAATTCCAACATCAATATCATGCCAGTAATCAAATCATGGCTCATAAAGAACATACCGTACTTGGCTCGTAAGGTCAGGCGCTTGCACAGGTCAGACATGGCGCGAAGGTTTCTTGATACTAGTTCACTTCACAATGACTCTTAAAGAGAAACGACTCTCTGATACCATTTTCTGTAACACCCCGAAAACGGCGGCCATTACAGTGTCGTGGACTCCACACTGGGACCCACCAGGAGATACCAAAACACAAATTTAAACATAACATAATTGTGATACTGAATCACAAAACAAGAATTACTACTCCGATCAGGAGTCTACGAATGGTACGACTGTTAGCCTAAAAATACACAAGATCCAAATACTAGTATAAACCATATAAAGATGGAATATACTTAAGACAATAGTACAATAGTTTACATGAAGCGGAAAACTAATATTACACGGTTTTAAATATAACCGAAAAAACAAAGACTTGGGTCCCTCGAACTAGCATCCTCCAAACCCTTCACCGTTAGCGTGCTCTTCCTGTGCCTTTCCTTTACCTCGACCTAAAATACAATACAAGTATTTCGCCCAAATCTACAGGGTCAGATATACATGATAATAATTCTCAAGACATTATACAATTCATACATATAAGATCTCAAAGAAAATAACCCGACTATTGAACATACCCCTCGGGCGTATGAACAACTAGTCGCAAAATCGTCGGACATAACCAATCATACATGGAATATGAACGACCAATCAACATGGCTCAAGACAGACATCACAGTACGCCCGATCTGGAAATGTGTCCGTGTACATGTCCATCCCATATACGGAATCCAGAATATATGTGAGATAATGTACCTAATTGGCCTCACGAACTACGTCTCGTATGCACAGTCCAATATGGAAATATCAACGTATGACCATATGTGCCTGACTAAAAATCCTACACATAACCAGTCGGCACGCAGATATAATTCCAGATATGTCACGATATAACATGACTACAAAACTCAACAAATTACACATTCAATAAAAGAATCGAGAACTCACCGAAGCGACAAAATGATCAACGAGACCAACGATACAAAGGTGATGAAGTTGGGAATACAATACCACAACGAAACGACACTATCATCAAGAACAATATCACATTACGAATCATAGATTCATAGAGAATTTCATATACACGGAATGTATAACGTTCATAAGAATTCAATCATCATTATAACCAAGCACGATAACTTGCCTCAATTCCATAGACGAAAGATAGTCCTTCTCCAAATGATCGAACGGACGGTATCCTCGACTAAATACTCACTCGAACAAGCAACCTTGAATGAAACATAATTCATTCAACAATACGTTCACACAATATTGATATCAATTTATAGGAAACGACACCCGAAACCTAACAGAATAATTCATTCTATCCCAGTGAACATTCTATCGACTATCAATGAATTTCAATACTTCTAATTCGTCTTTCACAACCGGTTTATTATATCAAAATTTCCTTTTAATACTCTTGTTATCACTATGAACAAGCTTATGCATTTAAATATCTTCAATTCACCATTAACAATCGGTTTAACCAAATTCTTAAGGTTCTTCAACATCTACTTCATCTAAACACAAGGATTTATCATCCATAATCGCTGAAATCTTCCTAAGAACATTATCATTTTATGAATATGATGATTAATACATCTTTAGGTCATCAAGTATCCAATTAACTTGAATATATAAATGTTACATTTGTGTTCTTCATAATCCATTATTATCTCCTAAAGAATTTGTTAATCCATATAAAAAACATAGTTATAACATTTAGGGTTTTCTGAATCATAAGAACATCATCCAAATCTTCATCATTCATCAATTCATTCCCAAGAGATTGGTTAAAACCTAGCATGATGGTCTAACACATCCTATGTTAACAATCCATCGGTTTTAACTCAAATATATCGAAACTTATGATCATCATCTCTCAATAATGTTAATCAATCCAGCAAGTTGAGTATGATTCTAATAAACATGATTATTATCATTTAAACATCAAGAAAATCTTCATTTTAAACCTTAATCTCTATATTCTTTAATGAGTGTTCAACATCTTAACCACAATCATGTTTTACTTGATCAATTCGACATTATGAGCAGTATTCTGTATCAATATCATCATTACTACAAAGGATAGAGTAGGATTGTACAACATACCTTAATAAATGAAGAACAAACTGTAACACCCCCGATATATTCAGGAATATTACAGCGCCATAAATCCTTTATGTAAGAATTTACAAGGCTGATGAAACGAAAAGACAATAACAAATACCAACAAATGAAAGTAACTGAAATAAAATACAACGGTTCTGAACCAGTACTGAAAATACAAACGTCCAACGAAGAACATTAATACATATCCAAATCCAACATCACAAAAGACAACATACTCGAGTACTTATTAAAACAACACAAACATCTGACAATTAAATCCGGCCGGAACATCACTCTGCACCCTCGTCGTCATGCAGCTCCAGTGGTTGTTTTCCTTCTCTCCTGGATCGTGAACATAAACAAATGTTCACCCCCGAAGGGGTTAGCACAACGATGCTAGTACAAGTACCACAACATATAATCCAACGTCTCATGAAGAATAATAATAACATAAATGACAAAAATACCAACGAGTCTCTCCCTACGAGAAGACTCATAAATATCATACACAATTGATAATCACAACATGACATCACAACATACACATAGTAATTCCGATGATCCAGCGTTCACTGCCTAGATCCCAAGATGATCCCGTCGGACCAACACGAGGTGGAAAAATCTGTCCGATGATCCAGCGCACACTAGCATAGATCCCAAGATGATCCCGTCGGACCAACACGAGATGGACATACAACAATGACACATATGCACGATAATATGTACAACATCAATACGTAAATCATAATCAAGGTACTTGCCTCAAATTGACGACAAGGATAAAACTTTGACGAATATCAATACACTCGAAGGTCGCCCTTTCGATCAATCACGTAGTAAGACTCAGACATAAAACAGAAGAAATAATATAGAGTTGTAATTAACGTAAGAACATCTAGCAACCCAAACTACGGCCGAAAGTTCAACATTACGAATCCTGACCGCACTCTTCATAACGTACGTTACATACCCAACGTAACGTACATTAAGTATGTACGTTAGCGTACGTAAGCTCCAAATCCTAACATACGCTAATCATGTATTTGGCAGTTCACTTCTCTGATCAGATGACTGTCTCGTCTGATGATATAGCGTACGTAATGCATAGTGCTTAACGTACGTTATACTCACACATACTTTACTCATGCAAACTTGAATGATCCTACGGTTTTAGACATCTTCGAATTCAAGGATACGCATATAATCACAACGCCATACTCAATCTTGATTGCGAATTCTCATATGTGGTTCGGATAATCTTAGGTTGATATGATTACTTCATTTTAAACCTTCGTTGAGAATATATATCCAACCAATCCACTTATACGAATTATGACAAAACCTTTGATGATTCTTCTCTTAAGTCCGTTTAACAAGGTGATATTAATTATGAGTCTTGATCATTATGGAAACACCATTCAATACGGATTTATCAATCTCAGAAAACTTCCCTTACTTGTTAATATAACAAGACTCGAACTATAATGCTCTTAACAGTGGTATCTTAAGCATAATAATTCCAACTTCCTAAATATGATATTCGGTTATATAAGTCATCTATGGAACCTAATAATCTCGGTAGTATGTTCATAACATCCTTAAGAACACGAATACAAGGGTTGGAGATAGCATTAACATACCTTAATATGAAGAAAACGCCGAGACAATAGGTAGAATCCAACTCCGGTTGCTTGATTGCCAATCCAACGTGTTTCTTAACTTCAATGATCAAGTATATGTGATGTCCAATCTTCAATGATCAAGTATATGTGATCTAAAGGTGTTTAGGTATGTTGTTACCCAAAATATTATTCGGAAGGGATTGCTGGAATGGATGAGTAACAAACAAAATGCGAGAGCACGTCCGTGGGAATGTAAATAACACAAGATTTTCCGAGTTTGTTAGGCCCGGGCTTGAATGCTCTTGCGAGATATTATTAATACGAATACGTTGGAGTATAAATATTAATGTAAGAGTACAATTACAATGAGTGTAAAGACCCTAGTTATCTAGCTCTTGAGTGCTGCTCTTTGAGTTCTTGCACTGTAGGGAGTTCTCGTTTCTGCCTACCGTCTTTTGGTTAAGAGGTTCTGAGAGGGAAATCCTAGACCGAGTCAAGAGAAAAGCCGAGAGAAAAGCCGAGAGAAAAGACAGAGAGGTTTCCAAGTGCAGGTGTCCTTTTATTTATAGGAGGAGCTGGGATGTCTTCATCTTGACGGGCGATCGCCTTTCCTGTATTATAATAAGAGGGCGATCGTCTGTAGCACATGGGCTGGTTGCCTTAAAGTCCGCGGCTGCTGCTGGCAGCCAGCTATGCAAACCAATGAGAGGATAACACGCATCTCTTGTCGCTGTCTCGGGAGGTCCCACCTTGGACCTTTCGGCGGGTCTGTCGGTAGGTGAGAAGATAGTGACAGACTGGGGTCAAAGGGCCTTATCCTATGACGCCTTTTCTGGATCTGCACGTGGGTCTCTATCCCGAGATTCGGCCTTTGTAGACTTGAAGGATGTTGGCTTTACACGTGGCAGGAGGCAGTCATCCATGGCCGGGCACTTGGGACGATCGCTAGTTGCCGGGAGTCGATTGCCTTGGCAGTCGATCACTCGGCGCTGGGTCCTGATATGGGTCCTTCTATCGGCAAGTCTGCCTTGGTTCATCTGACACTGACTCGGTCGCTCGGCCCTTACGTCGATCGCCGTCGAGATGTGTTAATCGCGACACAACAATTGCCCCCCAGCTCGCTCCGATGCTGAAGGCATTGGGTGAGGTGGTGTTACCGGCGATCGTTTGAATTACAGACGAGCGACTCAACTCTTTATGAACCAGACGATCATTTTCTTTGAGCGGACTGGTTCTTGGTTCAGCTCTTTGCGGTATTCAATTTTGCAGATTCCTCGAGGAAGGCCGATCATCTAGGTCTTGAGGAACCGTGCACGGTCGCGGAGTTCGATGTACCAACCTCCATGACCATGTCTTGTGCGCGAGCGACATTCCACCTGTAGGTTTGTCTCGCAACTCACTTTATTGTGAGGGTCCTCCATTAGGCTGCGCCCGCCTCATACTTAAACGAAGGGCGAGCGGTCTTGGTCTGGAGGAGTCCTTACACGGGGCGTTGTCGGATTAATCGAGTCCACGTCCGCGGCTTGTTAGCACTTTTCTACCTCGGATCATCATGTTTGATGGCGATCCTTGACGGTATATGTTGTGATGGGGGTAGGGATGCGTCGCATTGTCCGGGTCCACCATGTTAGATGATGAACCTTTGAGGGCGGGCGAGCGTGTCCACAGATTTGTTTGGAGGGTCCTTCGGCTACGCCCGCCTCGTATTTAAATGAAGGGCGAGCAATCACAACCCAAAGGAACCTTCCATGGACGAAGCTGTCGGTTTCATCGACCTCCAGGACCATGGCTGCACTCTTCTACCTCGGATCGTCATGTTAGATGACAATCCTCGACGGTATACGTTGTGCTGAGGGAGGCGATCTCGTGCCTAGGTCCATCATGTTTGATGATGAACTTTATATGGCGAGCGAGTCCTCCATTTTTGGAGATGTTACTTGGGCAGTAGTATTTTATTTGACATGGTGGAAACTGGGGAAAGACCTCCGAGGTTTCCACCTCTTGATTGAAGCATAAAGATTTGGCGGCCAGGGTCGATCAGTGGGATCGACTAGTACAAGTCTTCTGGCTCGCCGTGCTCGATTCTAGCAATCAGGTTGGAAGACTGATGATCATCGTTCGGTCGCCGATCGCGAACCTTGATCCTTTTCGCCCGGGGCTCCAGATAATTAACTAGACTGTCTAGCTTGCCTTCCTCGAACAATCTCCAGAGTTGTCTGAGGAGGTCGCGGCATTGGTCGGTGTTGTGGCTGGGACTCTTGTGGTAAGCACAAAATTTGTTGCGGTCCAGATGATCGTGGTCCCTTACCACCTTCGGCTTGCTTAACCGCTCACGCCCCTGGATGGCGTAGAAAATGTGGGCCGGAGATAGATTGAGGTTGTGGTGGAGATGGGCTTCCACATCCTCGAAGGTCCTAAAATCACCAAGTGGATTGGAGACCGCCTTGTTGGACTTGGCGATCGACGTCTCTGCCCCCTCGCCTTGGCGAAGGGCGAGCAACCTCCGCCTGGCCAAAAAGTCTGCAGCCTTGGCACGGAAGATTGCGTAGGTTGGGGGGATGTCCTTCGTAAGGTGCCTGAACATGGGAGAAAGACCATTGAATCCCCCTAGGACCGAGTAGAGGGCGATCTCGTCGCTTACGGGCCTGCCGTTGAGGATTATCTCATCCACCCGGTCGATGTAGTCTTCATCGGACTCGTCTTCCCCCTACCTGATTTTCATCATGTGGTGGGGACCTTCTGGTCTAGCAACCTTGGCGGCGAAGTACGATGTGAAGTCGCTCGCCAGTTGTTCAAAGGAACTGATGGATCGCGGTGGCAATGAGATGTACCACCTATGGGCCAGATTGCCCAGTGTTAACGGGAACATTCGGCACTTGGTCGCGTCTGATGCCCCGCATCCGGTCATGTAGATCCGGAACTTGCTCAGGTGAGTCTCGGGGTCCGATCTCCCCTCGTACAAAGGTGTTTGAGGAGGAGCGATCCTTGGTTTCACGGGGGCAAGTTCGATCTGGACCGCGAGTGGCTCACTCGGCCCGGCGATCTTGCTCTTGGCGCCTGGCCCAGTTTCTAGGAGCGCCTTCATGCCATCGAGCTGGCATTGCATTGCGGCCATCGTCGTAGCTTGGTTGCTCGTGGTTTGGCTCTCGGAGCGGTAGCCGAGGCGATCGTGTACCGATCTCCTGGCTCCGCGGTAGGCGATGAGGTCGTCGCCGCCGATCTTGGTTCTTCGGCGAGGGGGAGCCAAGTGACCGACCTGCCTTTTGGGAGTTGGGTATGCCGAACACCTGGTGACGGATTCGGGCTCCGTCGTCTCATGGCTGGGGCCAGAATGCCCCGATCGCCATGGTGGGTCACTTCCTAGGCGGCTGAAAACAGAACTGTCCTGCCTCGCGAGTGCTTTTTCTCGTGAATCGGGGCTTTCTGACGATTGCGCGACAAGTAAACCCTTGAGCTTCGGTTTGCCCACGCGGCGGATGGTTGAAGGGGTTATAGTGGGCGCTTCGCATGCTCTCCGTTGCTCCCGTAGGATGGCCATGGCCTCCTCAATCTGTTCCGCAGTTTGGAACTGATCGAGCGAGAGGCTAGGGTCGTCCCTCGGGGGCGGGATCGAGGGTCTCGCACCGCCGCGGCTACCCTCCGATGTAGGTTGGGGCTCGGATTGAGCTGGAATAAGGCATCCGGCAGATTGGAGAGTGGCTCTCTTCAATGTGGTGGCAGATGTCATGATGTCGAAGGCTTTGTTTGAAGAACAATGAGTGTTTCTTCAAGTATATACTCCGGAGAACAGTGAGTATTCTTCGAAACGGTCGGAAATAAAAATGAAGGTAAATCCCCTTCCTCGAGCTCCAATTGTTGTTACCCAAAATATTATTCGGAAGGGATTGCTGGAATGGATGAGTAACAAACAAAATGCGAGAGCACGTCCGTGGGAATGTAAATAACAAAAGGAATGCCGACTTTGTTAGGCCCGGGCTTGAATGCTCTTGCGAGATATTATTAATACGAATACGTTGGAGTACAAATATTAATGTAAGAGTACAATTACAATGAGTGTAAAGACCCTAGTTATCTAGCTCTTGAGTGCTGCTCTGTGAGTTCTTGCACTGTAGGGAGTTCTCGTTTCTGCCGACCATCTTTTGGTTAAGAGGTTCTGAGAGGGAAATCCTAGACAGAGTCAAGAGAAAAGCCGAGAGAAAAGCCAGAGAGGTTTCCAAGTGCAGGAAGCCTTCTATTTATAGGAGGAGCTGGGATGTCTTCATCTTGACGGGCGATCGCCTTTCCTGTATTATAATAAGAGGGCGATTGTCTGTAGCACATGGGCTGGTTGCCTTAAAGTCCACGGTTGCTGCTGGCAGCCAGCTGTGCGAACCAATGAGAGGATAACACGCATCTCTTGTCGCTGTCTCGGGAGGTCCCACCTTGGACCTTTCGGCGGGTCTGTCGGTAGGTGAGAAGATAGTGACAGGCTGGGGTCAAAGGGCCTTATCCTACGGCATCTTTTCCAGATCTGCACGTGGGTCTCTATCCCGAGATTCGGCCTTCGCAGACTTGATGGATTTTGGCTTTACACGTGGCAGGAGGCGGTCGTCCATGGTCGGGCACTTGGGACGATCGCTAGTTGCCGGGAGTCGATCGCCTTGGCAGTCGATCGCTCGGTGCTGGGTCTTGATCTGGGCCCTTCAATCGGCAAGTATGCCTTGGTTCATCTGACGCTGACTCGATCGCTAGGCCCTTATGTCGATCGCTGTCGAGATGTGTTAATCGCGACACAACAAGGTAGTAGGGGGGCTCTCTAGACTTGAAAAGAGGTGAAGGACAAGTGAAAGAGACAAAGTGAAATGAAATGGGGTGCTGTCCCATTTATAATTTTTCCGACTTTACGTACGTTAGCCTTCATGCATAACGTACATTATCCACTTAGCGTACGCTACCCGATGTCCTTAGCGTATGATACTGTTCAATGGTAGCTTACTGTCTCATTTTTGTACTCTCTTACGTACGCTACATCAACAGAGTTACGTACATTATAAACATACTTAGCATACGCTATGTACATCCCTTAGCGTACGTTAATCTCTGTTGACCTGCTTTTTCAAAAAGCTGTCCGGGCCATATGGGGAATCTTATCTTGTCTCCGTCCTGAGATGGCCCATGCGCCGACAATCTTGATCAATAATTGACTGCCTTACGTATGCTATGCCTTGCTCATAGCGTACGCTATCTGTGACTCGTAATGTACGTTACGCATACTAGCTAGCGTACATTACGACGTCGTTACATGTATAAAGTTATAAGGTTGACATGATCATGCATGCAAATACGAATACGGGAAAGATCATACTTCGATTATTGATATCCCAAATTCGAATAATACAAGGTTCAAATACGGACGAAAATACTCAACAATTTATCAGGATATTACATACTCACCTTCTAAAAAGGAGTTTTGTCCCGAAACTCAAGACAAAAATAATTATGGGTATCTGGACTTCATACTATCCTCCATCTCCCGAGTAGATTCTTCAACTCCATGGCCCGACCATTGGACCTTAACCAAAATGATTGGTTTATTTCTCAATTGTTTGACTTGACTTTCGAGTATCTTGATCGGTCTTTCTTCAAATGTGTCATCCTTAGCGACTTCGATCTTGCCGAAATCAATGACATGACTGGGATCTGATATGTACTTCCGTAACTGAGATACGTGGAACACATTACAAACGTGACTCAGTGATGGCGGTAAGGCCAACATGTATGCCAACTCTCCAACTCTTTCAAGAATCTCGAACGGTCCGATGTATCTCGGACTCAGCTTTCCCTTTTTCCCAAAATGAAAATTCTTCGAGTAGGAGAATGTGATCTCCAACACCAAATTCCAACGGGCGACGGCGCACATCTACATAATATTTCTGACGACTCTGGGCGGTCAGCAGTCTTTCACGAATCAAAGCTATCTTCTCTTGCGTCTATACGATCAACTCTGGTTCCGTCCCGATCAAGTCTGATGAATTATCCCAACACAGGGGCAATCTGCATCTCCTCCCGTATAATGCTTCAAAAGGTGCCATCTTAATGGAACCATGCCAACTATTGTTGTAAGTGAATTTAATTAGTGGTAGATGAACTTCCCACTCAGTCGACCAATCTAAGGCACAAGCTCTCAGCATGTCTTCCACTATTTGAATAGTCCTCTCGGACTGCCCGTCTGTCTGTGGATAAAGCTGTGCTAAAGTTCAGCTCAATTCCCAAGGCCTTATTAACTGCTTTCCAAAAATGTGACACAAAGCGACCGTCTCGGTCAGAAGTAATGGTCTTCGGCGTACCATGAAATTGGACTATCTCTGCAATAAACACTCATGCCGACTTCTCTGGTCCCCAAGTGTCCTTAATGCCTAGAAAATAAGCCGATTTGGTTAGACGGTCAACTATCACCGAAATCATGTTCATCCCTGTTCTGGTCTTTGGCATATTAGTGATAAAGTCCATCGATATGTCCCCCACTTCCATTAAAGAATCAGGAGTGGCTTTAGCATTCCGGCAGGTCATTGATGTTCGATCTTAACCTGCTTACAAATCAAACATTTCGAGACATAATATGCTACATCTTTCTTCATGTTGCCCCACCAGAAATTTTGCTTCACATCCTTATACATCTTACTGGTGCCCGGGTGGATAGAATAGGGCGTGCTGCGAGCTTCCTTCATGATTGTCTGTTTCAAAACATCGACATTGGAAACACAAAGTCGGCTATGGAATCTCAAAACTCCATCATTAGGGCTGTCTAAAAGGTTCGTGGTTAGTGGTTTTAACTGGAACCGAGCCGAACCGACGCAGTTCCGGTTAATCGAGAACCACTATTTGTGGTGAGGGTGCGGTTTGTGGTTCCTACTTCCAAAAAAATATGGTTAGTGGTTAACCGGAACCGAATGGTTCCAGAACCACAGAACCACAAACCGAAATTATGATAAATTAATAAATTATAATTATATATTTTTATCCGAAAATGAAATTCAATTGAATTAATAATATGTAAATTAATTATCCCCACATCAATTCTCCGTTTGTGATTGTGTTGCATTTTTAATTGTTGGATTTATGGATTAATTTTGACTTATAGTTGTTGGATTTATGGATTAATTGTGTCGTTGTCTACTATTTTGTTTTAAAAGATTAATTTTAGTATTTTAGAATTGATTATTTCAGTTTTTTTGGATAATCGGTGTGGTTCCGGTTAATCGAAATTTAAAGTGGTGTGGTTAGTGGTTCCTATTATGGGGCGTTTATGGTTCCGGTTAACCGAAAATTGTGGTTTGGTTAACCGGAACCGAACCACTCGACACCCCTATCCATCATCATGAATTAGGAATCCTGGGTCCTTTCCCTTACTCACTTCATCACGTAACCGAACCATCAGAGGATCACCCAATTGCTTAAATTTGATTTCTTCGGTTAATGATGATGTTAGTTCCATCACACACAGTTGTCCTTAGACTCTTTGCAACCATACTTAAATTCCTTCGCGAATCAATTCTCGTTGAATGCTGGGCTGGGAGGTGAGAGTCTCCAGCATTTGAATAGAAACGGGTTTGCGGCTCAGTACATCCGCCACCACATTTGCTTTGCCTGGGTGATAAAGAATATCCAAGTCATAGTCCTTAATCAATTCCAACCATCTCCCTCTGCCGCATGTTTAACTCTTTCTGACTGAAGATGTATTTGAGACTCTTATGATCCGTGAAGATCTGACAGTGAGTCCCGTACAGATAATGTCTCCAAATTTTCAAGACGAAAACCACAATTGCCAACTCCAATTCATGCGTTGGATAATTTACTTCACAAGGCTTCAACTGTCGTGGCGCGTAGGTGATCACTTTCTCATTCTGCATCAGTACACACACGAGACCTTGGTTTGAAGCGTCATTGTAAACCGTGAATCCTCCAGTTCCCTGTAGTAGTGCTAAAATCGATGCTGTTGTCAATATCTTCTTCAATTCATTAAAACTAGTTTGGCACATCTCGTTCCACTCAAACTTTTGGGTCTTCTGTAGTAATTGACTTAGTGGGCAGGAAATTTTGGAAAACCCTTCCACGAACCGACAATAATACCCAGCAAGTCCTAAGAAACTCCCGACTTCCTTCACGTTCTTAGGAGACTTCCAATCCATAATTGCTTCGATTTTCTGGGGATCTACTCGGACTCCTTCCGCTGATACCACATGACCGAGGAACATCACTTCCTTTAGCCAGAATTCACACTTAGAAGGTTTGGCATATAATTGTTCGCTTCTCAAGAGGTCCGAAACGATCCGTAAGTGTTGCGCATGTTCTTCTGGACTCTTGGAATAAACCAGAATATCATCAATAAACACAACTACGAATTTGTCCAAATACTCTATGAACACTCGATTCATAAACTACATGAACATGGCAGGTGCATTAGTGAGACCAAACGGCATCACTACAAACTCATAGTGTCCGTAGCGAGTTCTGAATGCTGACTTCGAAACATCGGATTCCTTAATTCTCAACTGATGATATCCCGATCTCAGATCAATCTTAGAAAATACTATTGCTCCTTGCAACTGGTCAAACAAATCATCAATCCGTGGCAACGAATACTTGTTCTTGATCGTCATCTTGTTCACCTCTCGATAGTCAATACACAATCGAAGCGATCCATCTTTCTTCCGGACAAAAAGAACTGGTGCACCCCAGGGAGAAAAGCTTAGCTAAATATAGCCTTTGTCCATTAACTCTTCCAGTTTCTTCTTCAATTCATACATCTCAGTAGGTGCCATACGATATGGAGCCTTAGAAATCGGTGTAGCTCCTGGTTCCAGCTCAATGGTGAATTCTACATCTCATCATGGAGGTAGTCCAGGTAATTCGCCAGGAAACACATCGGGAATTCGTTCACGACCGGAATGGATGAAAGTTCCACTTATTCGTCTTCCTTCTTCATTGCATAACACCAATATCCAGTAAAACCCTGTTTTAGCAGTTTGACAGCTTTCATTGCTTTGATCACCTTTCCTGAGCTTCCTGGTCTCCATCCCTAGAACAATATTTTGGAACCATATTCAGCTATCATCGAGATATTCCTCTTCCGGTAGTTTACAATAGCTCCATATCGATTAAGCGAATCATCTCCGAGAATCAGGTCGTCTCCTTGCACTTCTATCACAATCAGATTTGAGGGCCACTCTCTGCCTCCAATGGATATAGGAAAATCTCTAGTTTCCAAGTTTCCCATAATTCTCTCCCCACTCGGTAAACCCACAACATAAGGCTCACAATAGTAAAAACCAGAAATGTTCAAATGAATGTGTAGCCCCTGTATCGAATAAAATGCTAACTGGTTTTGAAAGGATCTGAACGGTACCTAATGCGACAGCAGCATCCTGATCGTCTTCCCTCCTCATCTCATACAGGCGTGGAGGAATGTATCCGACACTCGATGTCCCCTTTCGGTCAAACTGTCCTCTGCCCCATCCCCAACCAAAACTCTGGGGTGGCTGGACACTCTGATGCGTCTGTGGAACACTCGTCTCTCTCTGAACTGGATGTGATGCACGCGCTCTAAAAGATTTTGTAGCCTCCTCACAGAACACCGCACAATGTCCCTCTCGACCACAATCATAACACGTCATGGCGGGAAGTGAGCAATTTCATCGATAGTGTCCCGTCCGACCACAGTTAAAGCATTTCCTGGTTGCATCCGTCGTGGCTGATACTGCTCCGAAGTTCTTTACACTCTTGGATGGGTGCGGAGGTTTCTTGAATGAATGAAAGGATGACTGGGCCTTTTGGGGCCCACTGCTCTTGTGCTCTGTAAAACTACCATAAACTTTCTATTTCTTGGATTCGGCGAACTTTTCGCCGCTTCCTTAATCTCATATGCCAACGCTTTGTCCTGATACTGACGGAGAGTGGTGCATTCAAAACCTGACATGTACCTCTATATCTCCGGTTTCATCCTCATATCAAAATAGATCATCATTTCCGCATCTGTTCTGACCGGGTGTTGAACAAACACCATCTGCTGATTAAACGTTTTAATCGTCTGGGATACTGGCATGTCTGACGGCTGTGTGGAGAAAAATTCCCGAACTTTAGCTTCCCTCAACGGACGGGGACAGTACTGAGCTTCCATCATCAATTTAATTCTCCCCAGTCGGCATCATGATCTATAGGTCGGATGGCCTCCCACCACTCGGACGCTTCCCCTATCAGAAAGTACTGAGCAATAGAGGCTCTCCAATTGTCTGGGCAATTAATCCCGGCAAACATTTTCTCCAGTTCCTTCAACCAATGATCCCATGTCGGTGTCTCATAAAAGCCGTCGAATTTGGGTGGTTGCATCTTCGCCACCTTCTGTAGACACCGGTCTTCGCAATTTCCCAAGTGTCTTTCTCCCTATTGCAATCCTACTGCCACCTGCATCCGGTCCAAAACCTAAGCAAACTGAGTCATCTGGTTAACCACTTGACGAAGGAAGTCGGGAACGGCATGTTCTGGTTTGTTGTTAATAGATTCTTGTGGCTCGCCTGAGCTGTTGCTAGCCTGATTTGAAGGTGAAGCTTCTCTCGCAGCATTCATTCGTCTGCGTCCGTGACCGCGACCACGTCCACGTCCTTTCCTCAACATACTGCAAGCATAAATACTCAATATACATGTAACAATATAATTCTAATGTTCAAGTATAAAGAGGTATCACATGTAAAAGACGAGATAGAGTTTTAGAAACTTACAACCACCGCTCACACGTAGACGTAGGCAGTACAATGATGTCATTCACGGCCGGTTATCTAAAAGGACATATACGAGTCCTATTTTAGCCCAAATGGCCAAGATATCCATAATCTTAGCTCCGATACCATATTCTGTAACACCCCCGATATATTCAGGAATATTACAGCACCGTAAATCCTTTACGTAAGAATTTACAAGGCTGATGAAACGAAATGACAATAACAAGTACTAACAAATGAAAGTAACTGAAATAAAATACAACGGTTCTGAACTAGTACTAAAAATACAAACATCCAACGAAGAACATTAATACATAGCTAAATCCAACATCACAAAAGACAACGTACTCGAGTACTTGTTAAAACAGCACAAACATTTGACAATTAAATCCGGCCGGAACATCACTCTACATCCTCGTCGTCATGCAGCTCCAGTGGTTGTTTTCCTGCTCTCCTGGATCCTGAACATAAATAAATGTTCACCCCCGATGGGGTTAGCACAACGATTCCAGTACAAGTACCACAACATATTATCCAACGTATCACGAAGAATAATAATAACATAAATGACAAAAATACCAATGAGTCTCTACCTACGAGAAGACTCATAAATATCATACACAATTGATAATCACAACATGACATTACAACATACACATGGTAATTCCGATGATCCAGCGTTCAGTGCCTAGATCCTAAGATGATCCCATCGGACCAACACGAGGTGGAAAAACCTGTCCGATGATCCAGCGCATGCTAGCATAGATCCCAAGATGATCCCGTCGGACCAACACGAGGTGGACATACAACAACGACACATATGCACGATAATATGTTCAACATCAATATGTAAATCATAATCAAGGTACTTTCCTCAAATTGACAATAGGGATAAAACTTCGATGAATATCAATACACTCGAAGGTCGCCCCTTCGATTAATCACGTAGTAAGACTCGGACCTAAAACAGAAGAAATAATATAGAGTTCATCTTACGTCGAGTAATTAACGTACGAACATCTAGCAATCCAAACTACGGCCAAAAGTTTAACATTACGAATCCTGACTGCACTCTTCATAACGTACGTTACATACCCAACGTAACGTATGTTAAGTATGTACGTTAGCGTACGTAAGTTCCAAATCCTAACCTACGCTAATTATGTATTTGGCAGTTCACTTCTCTGATCAGATGACTGTCTCGTCTGATGATATAGCATACGTAATTCATAGTACTTAACGTACGTTATACTCACACATACATTACTCATGCAAACTTGAATGATCCTACGATTTTAGACATCTTCGAATTCAAGGATACTCATATCATCACAACTCCATACTCAATCTTGATTGCGAATTCTCATATGTGGTTCGGATAATCTTAGGTTGATACGATTACTTCATTTAAACTTTCATTGAGAATATATATCCAACCAATCCACTTCTACCAATAATGACAAAACCTTTAATGATTCTTCTCTTAAGTTTATCTAACGAGGTGATATTAATTACGAGTCTCGATCATTATGGAAACACCATTCAATATGAATTTATCCTCAGAAAACTTCCCTTACTTGTTCATCATAACAAGATTTGAACTATAATGCTCTTAACAATGGTATCTTAAGCATAATCATCCCAACTTCCTAAACATGATATTCAGTTATATAAGTCATCTATGGAACCTAATAATCTCGATAGCATGTTCATAACATCCTTAAGAACACGTATACAAGGGTTGGAGATAGCATTAACATACCTTAATATGAAGAAAACGCCGAGACAATAGGTAGAATCCAACTCCGGTTCCTTGAGTGCCAATCCAAGGTGTTTCTTAACTTCAATGATAAAGTATATGTGATATCCAATCTTCAATGATCAATTATATGTGATCTAAAGGTGTTTAGGTAGTAGGGGGGCTCTCTGGACTTGAAAAGAGGTGAAGGACAAGTGAAAGAGACGAAGTGAAATGAAATGGGGTGCTGTCCCATTTATAATTTTTCTGACTTTACGTACTGTTGTGTCAAGATTTAACACCTTCCGACCGGCGATCGCCTCCGAGGCCGAGCGACCGACTTACTGCCGAGCGACCGAGCCTCAACCCAGCGGACAAGCTAAATCGGCCAACTGAAGGTCCCAGGACAAGTCCCGGTGCCGAGCGATCGACCTCAGATACGATCATCACTCGGTACTCGGCGACCGACTCCTGGCGATCGACTAGCGGACGATCCTCTCTCGGCCTCTGCCGATCGACCCTTGGTGACCGACCTCTCTGGGCATCTGCCGATCGACCCTTGGTGACCGACCATTGCCGACCTTCAGTGACTGGCCGATGGCCATCCAGTCGGCCAAGGCCGAGCAAACAGGACAGCACCCACGTGCAGATCCACAAAAGGCGCTGACAAACCTGTCACCTACCTCACCTACCAACAGGGCCCAGACCTGCGAAAGGAGCTGACGGACAAGACATGTGACTACAGCCTGTCACCTACCCTGACAAAGTCCGCCGAAAGTAACTAAGTGGGACCTCCTGTGACAGTACTTCCGGACGCGTGCCGGCTCCTCATTGGGCCACTCAGCTAGCCGCCGGCTGGATCTATGGACTTTTGGCAGGCAGCCCATGTGCCCTTTAGGACGATCGCCCCATTACATTAAATGCCGAAAGGCGATCGCCCACTAGGAGACAGGGCACCTCAACCCCTATATAAAGAGGGCAGCCTGCACTTGGAAAAAGGGTCTGCATTCCCGCATTTCACACCATACAGAAGCAAAATACTTACACTTGGCTAACATCCAACTCTTGGCAACAGCTTTCTTTCGGTCTTACTTCTCCCAGCCTTTTCTCCTCGAGCAGATTACCGGCGGGACGAAGAACACCGAGCTTCGCTCAAGAGCCGGATCAACAGAGTCTTTTTACACTCATTGTATTTAGATTTCTCTCATTAATACTTGTATCCACGAATATTCGCATTAATAACATCTCGCGAGAGCATTCAAGCACGGGCCTAACAAACCCGGCAAATCTTGTATTATTTATCTACTCTCGGAAGTGCTCCCGCAATTGTTGTTTGTTGTCCGTCTTCCAGCAGTATTAATCTTCGGATAAATATTTTGGGCAACAACACGTACGTTAGCCTTCGTGAATAATGTACGTTATCCACTTAGCGTACGCTACATCAACAGGGTTACATACGTTATAAACATACTTAGCGTATGCTATGTACATCTCTTAGCGTACGTTAATCTCCGTTGATCTGCTTTTTCAAAAAGCTGTCCGGGCCACGCGGGGAATCTTATCTTGTCTCCGTCCCGAGGTGGCCCATGTGCCAACCAATCTTGATCAATAATTGACTGCCTTACGTACGCTATGCCTTGATCATAGCATACGCTATCTGTGACTCGTAACGTACGTTACGCATACTAGCTAGCATACGTTACGACATAGTTGCATGTATAAAGTTACAAGGTTGACATGTGTTGGCCACTAAGTATACAGGATACAGCTTGGAAAGTGTTTGAAACAACAGGCTGTACGGTTTTCAAATCTGAGTGCGTAGCGGAAGTATTTAATACAGTAAGTTGCTGAGGATACATCAACTAGGTGTGCAGTGTATACTTAAATAATCACAATTAATAAAACAATAAAGGCAGAAGGTAAATAACACAATATTTAAAGTGGTTCGAGGTAAACCTCTCTACGTCCACTGGTCCTTCACACAGGAGTATAAGTTTATTATAATTACTGCGTACACAACTGTTAGGAGTATGCCCTCGAATGCCACTCAGAGGTTGTTGAGTGAGGGCATTGTACTTGTAATTATGTAAACCATTTATATAAGGCAAATGATTGTTTCTTTATTTACTGGTAGTTACTGGAATTCCTAACTCGAAAATAAACATATAGAAACTAGTCCGTGTATTTGAGAGCAAAACGTTCCACTCCTTATTGGATAAGGGGGTCGGCACTAGAAAGGTTTATAGCTCAAATACTTAATCGTTCGCAAGTCGATGAAACTTGACTGGGCGTTAAGTTTATGTAAAGACTTGTATGACGTGTTCTTTGACATGGAGAGTGTCTGTCGAACACTAATGGTTAGTGGGAGCACACGTTATAGGTATGCTAATTAGATTAGTATACTCGAACCGACTCACCCTCGATTCGTCACACGGATTTCACTCCGGGACAGTCAATGACGGAATCGAAAGGTTGTGATAGGTATTCGTGAACCTTCGACTTGAGGATTTAGTAGGGATGTGCTTGTGACGTCAAGATTTTCATTAGAGTAGTTTGACCCTGTAAACCGGAAGGCGGGGGTCAACCTCGACGTGCATCTTGACGGGCAAGTAGCAGGTCCTACTTAATACCAAGATAGAATTCTTTCTCCCATTAGTGAGCGGGTTATATGTCCTATGCGGTTATTGGCAGATGAGATCATAAGTCTTTGGCCAAAGCATTGGAGCTAGTTGTATTAGATACACGACAGCTCGATGATCTCGATTTGCATTAACGCATGCATAGCGTCAAGTACAGATAGGGTTTGAATGACCGTGACCCTATAACTTGATCGGGACATTTGAAAGAAGGGTTTATACGTACACTGGTATTCACGACAGAATGGTTCTTGAATGATCCCAATCATTCGTTCTTAGTTGGGGTACAGTGTAGGCCGCCAGGCTGGCTAGGTGGTGCTACTACTCTTTGGTTCCTCCCATTGCTGACTGAGACGGGCCTACCGAGTCGCGCAATAGGATTGACAACGGAATGAATCAAGCTAATTATCTCATTATGAATATTAGATATTGGATATCTAATTCGGGACATTGGATGTTTAAATTGATTTATTGGATAAATTAATTTACGGCCTAATGAATTAAATAAATTACTGGGTGATAAATTTAATTCATGGATATAATTATTTCTTGGAGAAATTAATTATGTCATAATGTATTTGATATGATAAAATTAATTAGATTAATTAATCGATATAAATACATCGGAACGGAATCGGAGTTTATCTGTTTGGACTCACAGGAGTCCGAAACGAACCAAACTCATCCGTTTTTCATCATAGCCGCCGCCCCCACTTTCCACCTTATTCCCTTTTGTTTTTGTTCCCATTGATTAATGGGTGATAATGACATGGTGGGGTTGATTCTCATCTGATGAGTTGTTTTAAGGTGAGTGGAATTAGAATAAGAAAAGAAGACTTCATTCTCTCATTTAAGGGGATTCATACGGATCAATCATAGAGAGTTCAAGAGAGAGAAAAGTTCTTCTCAAAGTAGTCTTCTTCTTCTTCACTTTCCTCTTGGTTTTCTTTGAGAAATTTCAAGAGATTAATTGAGAGTTGTGAGTTATACACTTAGAGTGTGATAATCTCATATTGCAAGCTTCATCACCTAGCTCTAGCCGTATCCTCGGAGGATAGCAAGGTGTTGTCATTCCGTTCGTTTTTCCGGCGCGTGGCAAGTAGAGACGCGGTGCTTTCGGCGTTGGATCGTTCAAGAGCTTGGGGAATAGCTCAAGAGAAGGTTACCATTTAATCAACGGACTTCGAGGGTATGTTTCTCGTATCTCTTGTATTTCGTTTTTGATATTCGTATATACGTAGCTCGATCGATCCTCGTAGGGATTCGGATCGAATTAATTTTCGTTTTACCGCTTCCGCTGGGCCTTCGTTTTAGGCACCGAATCCCAACAGTGGTATTGGAGCGTAGGTCTTGCGATCGTATATACGATATTGGCATTTGGAATGCTCGATTAGATGGTGAATGATTTGGAATCATTTTAGTCATAATCGTGGTATATGTTTTTTGTTCGTAATAATTGTATTTTTCGTAAGTTTATGTCTAAATATAAATCTTAAATTTCTGGGAAAAATGATTTATATTGAAGATATGAATGTTGGAGAACATAGATATTGGATATCCGGTCGAAAAACTAGTCCCGAAATGCCATTGGACGGTCCGGGAGGGGTCCGGAAGTCGGGGGCCGCGGCCCAGGGCTGGTGCAGCCGGCACAGGCGGCCAGCATCTTGTGGGCCGCGGCACGGTCTCCGTGGGCCGCGGCACAGGGCTGCTGTGCAGCCGGCCGGCAGCTTCCCAGCGTGATCGGCCATGCAGGCATGTCTGGCGGCATCTTGCCGTGATGACTTCGGCCATGGCAGGCCAATTTCGCCCCGGCTCGATTTTTTCGTGTATTCTTGAAAATTAATCTCCCTCATGTTAAATTGGATTTAATATGATTAAAATAATTTATGGTATTTCATTTTATAAGGGAAATTTGATTAATTGGAATATTTATGGTCGACCGAATTATTTTGAACGTTATCATATTACCGATTGTGTGAATCGATTGGATCGGTTCGTATTGTTGATTGGATCAATGTATCTCTACGCTTTCCATTTATTTAGTATTTATTGGATGAATGCTTTTGAATGGGGATGTGGACTTAGTTTTTGAATCGTTCGTTTTATTCGATTGGGTTGTAAAGGCCGTTTTGAGCCTATTTATTTTACTAGAAATGTTTGTATCTAGGATGCAATTTTTGATGTAAAATTTATATGTAATGACGAAGACCGGAGGAAGATCCATTTCGAGAAGACAAAGATTCAAGACGAAGACTTGTAATTAGATTATGGAGTTTTTGTTTTCTAGGAACGGTCCATGAACCACATGTTGGTAGCAACTAGGTTGTGAATGGTTGTTTCATATTGTATGAATGCCACAAACGCGCTTAAACGATTAATGTGCAAAGTGTAACGTTAATCGCGATAATTCTCCCACAACAAATAATTAAGTTTATAAGGTTTCAAAGTTTTTTCCTTCCCTCTATCGAGTTTTCGGGAAATTGAAATCCAAACCGGATGTGCTATGCTTCCGAGTTATCGGGGTAGTCGTTCGGGGAGGACGGATAAATTACCGGGAGCGCATTGGATGCCTTCGGTTGGAGCAAATTTTATCCCTAGAAACCTGATAGGTTGCCGGATAAGATTCAATTGTGAAACTGATTTACGGCCGATGGTATAAACTTAACTTGTTCACGAACCATAGAAACCGTATAGGTTGAGGGGAGTGAACAAGGGGAAAAAGAAGATCGAATCATCCATTAGATGGGTTGGTGTTGGACACCACTTTATGAAAATTAATAGACTAGAAACCTGTTCGGTTGCCCTCTATTAAGATTTATAAAGAACTCGATCACCACTATGAAGTAGAGCGACGATACTTCCGGATTTCACATGGGAGTGTGTTCTTCCGATAAAATAGTGGGAGCTGGGTAACAAGAATAGAAAAGACCTTAAATTCTATACTCAGAATATAATTGAATGAGTCACTAATTAATCTGTTATACTTAATGCAGACAAATCTCAATATGACAATGAATCCACTCGCAATTCTACTCGAAAAGAACACCTTAATGGGACCTAACTTTGTGGATTGGCTCCGCAATCTGATGATTATCCTCAGTATAGAGGCACTGGGATACGTCTTGGAGACGGACATTCCGGCGCCTCCTATGCGGACTCGAGCCAATCAGGAAGAGATTGAAAACCACGAAAGTGGGTTAAGGATGACGTGAAAGTCCGTGCTTATATGATGGCTTCCATGTCTAATGAGCTTCAGAGAGCTCATGAGAAAATGACTTCTGCTAGGCAGATTCTATCTCACTTAACCGAGCTTTATGGTGAGCACAGCAGAACTGCTAGATATGAGATATCCAAGCAAGCTTCGGTGCAAGGATGAAGGAAGGTGAGAAGGTTGGGAACACGTCCTCAAAATGATATCCATGATCGAGAGATTGGAGGCTCTTGATTTTAAAATGGATACTTCTCTCCAAACCGACCTTATCCTACAGTCTCTCCCGATTCCTTCTCACGCTTTGTTATGAACTTCAACCGCAATGAGATTGCATGTAACTTAGGCTAATGAACAAGCGGTGACCGCTCGGTCTCGGATGAAGACCCCGCGGATGAAGGAGTCTGCACTTGTGATTTCTTCTAGACTTCGGAAGTCTAAGAATAAGAAGAAAAAGACCAAGAAGCGGACTGGACCACAAGCTAAGGACCTTAAGGGAAAGGGCAAGGCCCCGATGGTTCCAAAGAACAAGAAGAAGAAGGATACTTGTCTCAAGTGCGGTGGTGGGCCACCTTTGGGCTAGAGACTGTCCGATTCTTCATGGCACTTCGTCTGAGAACTTTTAGTTTTGGAAACAAATTGTTCTCTTGTATTTTCTACTTCTGATATCTTTGGATTCTGGTGCTAGTTCTCATATTTGTACCGTGAATCAGGATCTGGAACAAAGTAAAAAGCTTGGAGCTGGAGAAGTTATGATCACAGTCGGAAGCGGGCATAGTGTCGAGGCGATCGACATAGGATCACTTCTTTTGGGTTTAGAATCCGGCTTTGTTTTGACTTTAGAAGATGTACTTGTTTTGCCCAAGGGGCACAAAAACATTGTATCCATTCCGGTCATGGACCGAAAAGGCTTTTCATTTTTATTGGTGATGGTTCCTGCAAAATTTATTTTAGAAATAAACTAGTGGGTACTGCTACATTGTTGAATGGATTGTATCATCTAAATCTCAGCAACAAAGTAGTTGTGAATACTATAACTAGAAAACGCGGTAGGGATGAAACCAATCAGGTTTTGAAATGGCATCTTAGACTTGGTCATGTTGGTCAGACCAAGGTTTACAAGATGGAAAAATATGGACTTATGGGTCCATTGGGATCGGATCCCTTTCCTACTTGTGAATCTTGCCTTAAAGGCAAAATGACTAAGTCCCCCTTCACAGGGACATTTCAAAGAGCCGCTGATAAACTGGGATTAATCCATACCGATGTATGTGGTCCTTTGGAAGCAGCACGTGACGGATATCAATATTTCATTACGTTTACAGATGATCATACTAGGTATGGTTATGTATACTTAATGAAACATAAATCCGAGGCCTTTGAGAAATTCCAGGAATTCAAGGCCCTAGTCGAGAAACAAACTGGTAATCATATCAAAGCACTTCGATCGGACCGAGGTGGTGAGTATATGAGTACAGAGTTTGACGAGTTCCTTAAAGAACATGGAATAGTTTCACAACTAACACCTCCAGGTACTCCTCAGTTAAATGGTGTGTCAGAAAGAAGGAACCGGACCCTGTTGAACATGGTCCGTTCCATGCTGGGCTATACTGACTTGCCGATTTACCTGTGGGGGTATGCACTGATCGCCGCGTATATCTTGAACAGATGTCCTTCCAAATCCGTTCCTAAAACTCCACATGAGATGTGGGAAGGAAGGAAACCAAGTCTTAATCATATTAGGATTTGGGGATGTCCCGCTTATGTCAAGAAGACTAAGGTGGAAAAGTTGGAAGCTAGGTCTGCGAAGGGACGTTTCATTGGATTCCCGCCTGGGACGATGGGATATCTATTCTACATGCCCGAAGATCGAAGGATCATTGTTGCTTTACAAGCACACTTCCTGGAAGATGAGTTCATTCAGGAAGGCGGAGCAGGTAGAAGTATTTCTTTAGAAGAATACAATGAAACTCCTCGAGAGACACCTGTGCAAGAAACTGGAACCGAACTTTCTGAAACACAAGTACAACCACCTCGTAGGTCTAGTAGGGTGTCACATTTACCTGAGAGGTATGGGCTTGTGCACTTGGAGGAGCTGGGTCTCCATGAGGTTCCAAGTGATAGCCAAGAGACCGACCCAACAACCTATGACCAAGCGATGGTGGATGTAGACTCCGAGAAATGGCGTGAAGCTATGGAAGCTGAGATAGACTCGATGCATGTCAATCAGGTCTGAACTCTAGTAGACCGCCCCAAGGGCATAGTGCCCATTGGGAATAAGTGGATCTACAAGAGAAAGACTGATGGTGATGGCAAGGTTGACGCCTATAAGGCCAGGCTTGTGGCAAAGGGTTATACCCAAAAGGAAGGGATCGATTACCACGATACCTTCTCGCCCGTAGCCATGATCAAGTCTATTCGCATGATGCTTGCTATAGCTGCCTACCACGATTATGAGATATGGCAAATGGACGTAAAGACGGCTTTCCTTAATGGATTCCTCGAGGAGGAAATCTATATGGAGCACTAAAGGCTTTGTGTCCGAAGTCGATATTCGAGAAAGTGTGCAAGCTTCACGTTCCATTTATGGATCAAGCAAGCGTCGCGTAGTTGGAACCTTCGTTTTGACGAGGCGGTCAAAGAGTTTGACTTCGTGCAAAATGAAGAGGAACCTTGTGTATACAAGAAGGTTAGTGGGAGCAAGATCGCATTCTTAGTACTATATGTAGATGATATTCTACTAATAGGAAATGATGTGGGAATGCTCAGTTCTGTGAAAGCTTGGCTTTTGAGTAATTTCTCCATGAAAGACTTGGGAGAAGCAACCTATATTCTTGGAATTCGACTCTACCGGGATAGAGCGAAGAGAACAATAGGCCTTTCCCAAGCCCTCTATATAGATAAGATCTTAAAGCGATTTAAGATGGATGATTCTAAAAGAGGTTTCCTACCGATGCAACATGGAATAAAACTCACCTTGAAGATGTGTCCTCAAAGTGAGGAACAACGAAAGGAAATGAGTAATATACTATATGCTTCGGCCGTGGGTAGCCTAATGTATGCTATGTTGTGTACAAGACCTGACATCGCGCATGCTGTAAGCGTGGTGAGTAGGTTTCAGGCAAACCCAGGTAGGGAACATTGATGCCGTAAGAACGTTCTCAAGTACTTAAGAAGGACTAGAGATATGGTTACGATGTATGGCGGTGGAGAATTGGATGTGGTGGGATTCACCGATTCGAGACTTCCAAGGACGAAGGACGACTCGATGTCCACTGGCTACATATTTACTCTTAATGGAGGAGCGATATCTTGGCGTAGTGCCAAGCAAAGCGCGACCGCGATTCCACTGTCAGCCGAGTATCAAGCACCTCTGAGGCTTCCAAGGAAGGGTTACGGATTAAGAAGTTTCTAGAGAACTTCAAATGATACCATGTCTTGAGTGCTGTTCTACTGCATCGCGACAACGACGAGTGTAGCACAGGCCAAGGAGCCGAGGTTTCACAACAGCACCAAACATATTGAGAGGAAGTATCATCTCGTAAGAGAATTTGTTCGCAAGGGATACATTGTGCTGCATAGAGTAGACTCGGCCGACAACGTCGCCGATCCACTGACCAAGCCACTATCTCAGAATAGCTTGGAGCGTCATCTGGAGAACATGGGTATTAGATACCATAGTGTGTGGCATTGAGTGCAAGTGGGAGATTGTTAGGAGTATGCCCTCGAATGCCACTCAGAGGTTGTTGAGTGAGGGCATTGTACTTGTAATTATGTAAACCATTTATATAAGGCAAATGATTGTTTCTTTATTTACTGGTAGTTACCGGCATTCCTAACTCGAAAATAAACATATAAAAACTAGTCCGTGTATTTGAGAGCAAAACGTTCCACTCCTTATTGGATAAGGGGGTCGGCACTGGAAAGGTTTATAGCTCAAATACTTAATCGTTTGCAAGTCGATGAAACTTGACTGGGCGTTAAGTTTATGTAAAGACTTGTATGACGTGTTCTTTGACATGGAGAGTGCCTGTCGAACACTAATGGTTAGTGGGAGCACACATTATAGGTATGCTAATTAGATTAGTATACTCGAACCGACTCACCCTCGATTCGTCACACGGATTTCACTCCGGGACAGTCAATGACGGAATCGAAAGGTTGTGATAGGTATTCGTGAACCTTCGACTTGAGGATTTAGTAGGGATGTGCTTGTGACGTCAAGATTTTCATTAGAGTAGTTCGACCCTGTAAACCGGAAGGCGGGGGTCAACCTCGACGTGCATCTTGACGGGCAAGTAGCAGGTCCTACTTAATACCAAGATAGAATTCTTTCTCCCATTAGTGAGCGGGTTATATGTCCTATGCGGTTATTGGCAGATGAGATCATAAGTCTTTGGCCAAAGCATTGGAGCTAGTTGTATTAGATACACGGCATACCGATGATCTCGATTTGCATTAACGCATGCATAGCGTCAAATACGAGATAGGGTTTGATCGACCGTGACCCTATAACTTGATCGGGACATTTGAAAGAAGGGTTTATACGTATACCGGTATTCACGACAGAATGGTTCTTGAATGATCCCAATCATTCGTTCTCGGTTAAGTGCAGTGTAGGCCGCCAGGCTGGCTAGGTGGTGCTACTACTCTTTGGTTACTCCCATTGCTGACTGAGACGGACCTACCGAGTCGCGCAATAGGATTGACAACGGAATGAATCAAGCTAATTCTCTCATTATGAATATTAGATATTGGATATCTAATTCGGGACATTGGATGTTTAAATTGATTTATTGGATAAATTAATTTACGGCCTAATGAATTAAATAAATTACTGGGTGATAAATTTAATTCATGGATATAATTATTTCTTGGAGAAATTAATTATGTCATAATGTATTTGATATGATAAAATTAATTAGATTAATTAATCGATATAAATACATCGGAACGGAATCGGAGTTTATCTGTTTGGACTCACAGGAGTCCGAAACGAACCGAACTCATCCGTTTTTCATCATAGCCGCCGCCCCCACTTTCCACCTTATTCCCTTTTGTTTTTGTTCCCATTGATTAATGGGTGATAATGACATGGTGGGGTTGATTCTCATTTGATGAGTTATTTTAAGGTGAGTGGAATTGGAATAAGAAAAGAAGACTTCATTCTCTCATTTAAGGGGATTCATACGGATCAATCATAGAGAGTTCAAGAGAGAGAAAAGTTCTTCTCAAAGTAGTCTTCTTCTTCTTCACTTTTCTCTTGGTTTTCTTTGAGAAATTTCAAGAGATTAATTGAGAGTTGTGAGTTATACACTTAGAGTGTGATAATCTCATATTGCAAGCTTCATAACCTAGCTCTAGCCGTATCCTCGGAGGATAGCAAGGTGTTGTCATTCCGTTCGTTTTTCCGGCGCGTGGCAAGTAGAGACACGGTGCTTTCGGCGTTGGATCGTTCAAGAGCTTGGGGAATAGCTCAAGAGAAGGTTACCATTTAATCAACGGACTTCGAGGGTATGTTTCTCGTATCTCTTGTATTTCGTTTTTGATATTCGTATATACGTAGCTCGATCGTTCCTCGT
Organism: Orobanche coerulescens; assembly: GCA_033398695.1. Classification (NCBI taxonomy): domain Eukaryota; kingdom Viridiplantae; phylum Streptophyta; class Magnoliopsida; order Lamiales; family Orobanchaceae; genus Orobanche; species Orobanche coerulescens. The sequence continues at coordinate 86,755,544 of CM065815.1, read as the reverse complement.
AGGGATTCGGATCGAATTAATTTTCGTTTTACCGCTTCCGCTGGGCCTTCGTTTTAGGCACCGAATCCCAACAACAACTACGTAATTATAACCAAACCTAACCAATATATCTTTAACACAGATTGATATAATGATCTTAGCCTTCAACCGTTCACACAGATTGGTTTGAGCTAACACGTGACTGGCTTTTTCACACACAGTTCTGAAGCTTCGTCTTCTTCAATGAAAGTTCATCACACACAGTTCAGGAATAGCAAGGATTCTCAGTCCACACAGGGCTGATGGGTTTTGTTCAAGGGTAGAACAATATTTGAACAACAGCTTTGACTTTCTGAGCTTATAGCTGATGATGTGTTGTTCACAGTTTGAGCACTGTATATCTCTTCTTTCAGAATAGCAGAATGCTTTGGGAGATATGTTTTGCTCTGAATATTCGTGTAAGCACTTGTTTCACTTGCGTACGTGATTGTTGTTCACTTCGTGGTTTTTCATTGTTTTTGATCTGCAAAATCTGGAGATATATATAGCCTTTGAAATATATTCGTTGAAATAGATCCGTTGAGCAAGATTCTGTGACAACTTGATAGTTGACTTGAATAGACTGAGATCCGGATATTGCGGGATTTGAAGATCTTCTGATGACTTACAGTATTTAAATACTTTATCCTTTAGTATTTAAATACTTCTTTATCAAATGGGACTTGACATCTAGCGAATACTGAAGATTCCTCCTTGTCCTGTTTGAGGGCTGTATGGAAGGATTGTTGTATTGATCAGCTTCCATACTTAGCTTTGCGGGACTCTTTGCTGTATGATAGATTCACTGTATGTTGGGACTACGAGAAGTCTTCGATACAGATTGATACCTTTGTTCAGCTTTTCGATACAGCTATTAGCGGTATGCAGGATTTGGCATATTGTCAAAATATTCTGTCAACACGATCGATACAGGGATTGTTTATCCCAACAGTTTCGATACCGGGTATTTGTTATCCCAATAATTTCCCCCTTTTTGATAATTTGCCAAGTCCTTCCGAGTCTTCCTTTTAAAACCTTATGATGTTATCCAAACATCCTTGATGATGCCAAAACTTTGACACTTAGCGGTTTGTAGTAGGGCAGACTTCTTGGTCTTCTTTCGAATGTTCTGGCCTTGAGCATTTGGCCTAACACTAAGAACTGCTCGCAGGTAAGTTCAGTTTTTATCAAAAGAAAGTTATATTTGAAAACTTATGATTGGCGCTCAGGCACAATCTTACATACAACTTAAACTATGAACTGTTCGCAGACAAGTTCTTTACAGCTTATGTGTTGAGATAAGTTTCATAATTTGAATACAGCAAGAATAAACTAAGTGTTTGTAAACATACAAGAATACAGTAGATTACGAGTTGTAATCTTTCAAGACAGGCAAAAATTTTATTGATATTGAAATGAAGAGTGCAAAATTTTGCTGTTCTGAAAATAAGATTACAAAATTATAATACAAGGAAATTTAACTCCTGTAGTCTGAATGCCTCCATGCCCTTTTAGGGTCATTCTTGGTACCCTTCCACCAGTTTTGATGTGCGTCCATATCTTAATTCATGTATAAGGCTCGACCTTCATATGATTTATCGAAGACTAGGATCCAATCCTCTTGATGGGTAACCAAGTCACCATTCTTGTGCTTTGACTTCATCTGCAGCTGTAGCGGGAGCGTTCCATCTTCCAGCTTCTTCTTGAACTCCTCTGCGGCTTCCTGTACCGTTCTGTATCTATTGAAAATTGAGGAATCCCTGATAAGTACAACAAAGTATCTTAGCAGTTCATTTCTCCTCCAGTTCTTGATCTCTGCAGCAGTAGGCTGTCGGTCCGCCGGGAGGTTCATAGCTTGTGGCTTTCGGACTAGGCTTTTCCAAGGATACTTAGGATCCTGGAATTCTGGTCGGTCTCCCTGTATCCTAACATTTGGCATTGAGATACGGGCTATATCTGCAGCGATTGAGTCTTCAAAAGGAGCTAACATTTCTTTCTCTTACTCCAACCTTGTTCTCCTAGCAGCTTCCCTCGATTCTTCCCCCTTTTTGGCGTCATCAAGGTATGACACCTTTTCATCAAGACGTTCCAAGATTTGCAAAGCAGTATCCTGTTTTGTCTCGATATTTGTCATTTTCTCAACAAGGGAGGAGAGCACCTGCGACATATCCTGAATTTTCTTGTCGTGGACTCGAAGCTGGGAACCGGTTTCGATCATAGCAGATGCTGTCTTGGCCTCAGACATGCGTAGCTTTGATTGCTCGTCTCTTAGGATCTGCTCCTGTTTTTCTTGTAATTGGCTCACGGCCTGCTTGAAGACGTGTGGTAAGACAGTGAAGGCTTCTACCACTCGGGAGACTTCGTGCTTCAGTCCTGTCATTTCTTCAACGGCAGATGTGTGTAGCCAATCAAGAGCTTTTTCCACAGAGTACAGGGCATTGACGGAGCCCTGGATGAAAATAGTTTGGAGGCCAAGAGCATGTAATCGCTCTTTTATTATGGCAGTCCTAGGAGAGTCTGTCTGTGCAAAATCCTCAACTCCGTTCAACCATCTCAAATTCACATTGGTACATGAATTGAGTTGGACATCCTCAGGTATTATACCGTCGTCGGATTCCAAGGCGGTTGAGGGTGCGGGAGTATCAGATTCGGGCTCGGCGACAGGGGGTGCTGCTTCCTCCTGTGCTGAAGTGGTTTCTGAAGACATGGATACAGGAGGGACCGATTCCTCCTGCTGTCTCTCAGCATCCGCCTGCTCCGGCAGAGGGACTGATTCCTCATGCGGGATGGCGTTGGATTCTCCTTCTACTTGGGCAGCAACAGGCACGGGCGCCTGCTACGAAACAGATTGTTCCTCCGCGACATGAGGGGCTGAATCCTCATTGTCGGGAATAGTGTCTAGTTGATGGGGAGGTGATTGGTGATGACTCGATGATCCTGCGCCCATCGGAAATTCAGATTCTTCACGACTCTGTCCTAGACCAGCCTAAAGGGCATCGTCATCATCATCTGAGTCGGGATCTGATCTTGGATTTTCGGGAGATTCCACGGACATAGCTTTACCTTTCTTTTGTGATTCGGCTTTTTCAAACAAATGGCTCTCAATCAGCTCTTTAACGCATAAGTTGTCCCATTGGATCAGGACAGCAACATGTTGAGTGTCCGTCACTTCCAAAATGAATCTTTCCTCGTTGCTCCATTCGCTCCAGTTGAACAGGCCGTCATAAGGAGCAAGTATATAATTCTTCCATTGGACAAACCATTCGTAAGCCTGGTCGATTTGCACAGAAACAGAAATAATTGTGTCTGGGGAGGGGCTTCGTACATCGCCTGGGTTCGCTGTAGGCATGGGTTCCTCTACAGGTGTGGGATCCTGTACCGGAGAGGGATCCCTAACAGGGGATGGTACCCTGTTGGGAGATAGATCCTTTACGGGTGTGGAATCCCGTATAGGAGAAGTAGCTTTTGGCTCCAAAGTGGCAGCCGACTCGCCCGAGTCTTGTATGTTGGCAGATGTCTGAGCATCCATCATAGCTGCCAAAGGCTCGGGATCTACTGTATCGACAGTAGTGGGCATCTCTTCCACAGGGGTTAGGCTCTGGGGGACTTGATCAGTGGGTTGAGCCACGGAAGGAGCATCCTTGGAGGTTGCTGTAGGCTTAGCTTTTGTAAGCATCCTTAGCTTCCTTTTTGGCTTCTCAACAGCAACTGGAGTTTTCTGTGAGATCGTTTTCTCTTTCTCGAGGATTCAACACTTGGGACTTTGAAGAAACGTCCCTTGGATCGGCAGATAGAGGCATTCTATGGACAAAAGGTCTGTTGGAAATCAGGTTGCTTTGGTTGAAGACAGTAGGCCTGACGCCTCTTAAGTATATCCGTAAACTAATTTTCTTTGCCTCTGCGGATTGTGGAACTCCGCATTTCGTCAAAATGTAGTTCAAAAACAATCCAAACGATTTCTTCTGAGAGGCAGGCTTAGACACTTCTTCCTGCAAACGCTTGAGGATGATTTGACACCAATTGACCTTTTCACAGGTCATTATAGCAACCATCATTCTGAACCTGAGATTGGTGCACATCTCAAAAGCACCTTTTCTATTTTCAATAACACGACAATATAAATCGTGTAAGTAGACAAAAGGTAAATAGAAATTTTTCTTATGGAAAGTAGTATGAACTGTTTCCACCGTCGCTGAACCGGTGAATAAGCCATAATAATGTGTCAAGAGGTCTTGGGACCCGAAGGTCTCAAGTTCTTCCATGGACAGGCCATTAGTAGGTAGCCTGTAGATGTTCTGGAGTAGCTCTTGATCGACACGGATCTCTACTCCGTGAACGACAGCTGATATGTCGGCAACATGTCCTCCTTGAGCCAGTGAAAGGAAGCGAAGATCAGTATTGAGGTAGAACTTCTCAACCAGGTGAACATCAAATCTTTCAGCAGTGTGGCTACCAAGGCGATAGAGGCCTTGCTGACGAATTCTAGTGATGACGAATTCCATTGACTCGACGTCGTCTCCTTCGGCATGAATGTGTTCAAGCACAACAGATCTGGAGAAGATCCGTCCATCGATGATGGTTGATGATTTCTTGAGAGAGGTGGAAGATGTCTGGGTAGACGCCATTGATGATTTCTCAAGGAACGGTGAAAAAGATTCAAGAAGAATGCAGTAAACAAAGAAAACTTGTAGGCTGTATGCTCGAAATTCTTAAAATATGCAGAAAGCGTAAAGAGTCTCAAATGGCATTTACAGTCCTTTTATAGTAGGCGGCGAAGAAGGGTTTTCAGAGAATGAATGGTCAGATTTAAGGGATGGGAATCGGTGTTTAAAATGAACGGTCACGATGGACTGAGTGTAACTGGTACACTTATCCATTGAATTTTAAAATAGGAGCGGGTCCCACTTCTGACATTTCAAATTACCCTTAATGCCTGAAACGGCGGTGTAAAAATATTAAAAAATTTGAAACATCATGGCGTACGATATGCTATTGTCCAGATGTCGTGTAAAGCATTTAATGCAAAAGACGTTTGACATGAAACAAGGCATGTGGACAAAAATTGTTTTAAAATAAAATATAATTATATAATGAACCGCTTTCCCATAGTATGTGCTGTATCCGCGACAATACAGTGTTCCCCCTTAAAAGGTACATATGGGCTTCAATTACAGGCAACAACTTTTGGATTAATGCTGTATTCATGGGTCATACTGTATTCCCCCTTAATTATTGCATACGTCTACTGTAGGATGATTCATATCGCTTTGTTCCCACAGTGCTGTATTCAAGGCTCTGAGTATACAGATAATTAACGGTGGATACTGTATTCTTGGGTCTGACAGCATTCCCCCTCAATTGTTGAGCAAAAACAGTAAATACTTACAGGGAGTCAGGCTGTAGCAATCCCAATTCTTGCCGAAGCATGTTGAATCTAGCTGTGTCGAGAGGCTTGGTGAATATGTCGGCCAACTGCATATCTGTATGAACTTTTTCCAGCCGAACATCCTTGTTCTCGACATGATTCCTGATGAAATGATGCTTCACGTGAATATGCTTGGTGCGATAGTGCAATACAGGGTTGTGCGTTATTGCAATTGCACTAGTGCTATCACACATTATGGGCGTTTCCTTGGCTTCAATCCCATAATCTGAAAACTGTTGCTGCATCCAAAGGATCTGCATACAGCAACTACCAGCAGCATAGTACTCTGATTTAGCCGTTGAAAGCGAGTTTGCCAATTGCTTCTTGCTGAACCAAGATACAAGTCTAGGTCCAAGAAAGTGACAAGTTCCACTTGTAATCTTCCTATCTAGCTTGCAGCCTCCGAGATACAAGTCGCTGTAGCCAACTTAATCGAATCCGTCTTCTTTAGGATACCATAGTCTTACGTCGACTATTCCTTTTATGTACTTCAGGATTCGTTTAGCTGTGTTGAAGTGTGATTCTTTAGGTGCTACTTGATATCTCGCACACACTCCTACAGCAAACTAGATATCAGGCCTGCTAGCCGTTAGGTACAGGAGTGAGCCAATAAGCTTCATGTAGAGTGATTGGTCAACTGGCTTTCCGGCTTCATCAGCACTAATTTGCACGGAAGTGCTCATGGGGGTTGACGATGATTTGGAAGTATTCATTCCAAACTTGTTGAGAAGCTCCTTGCTGTATTTTTCCTGGTTGATGAATATCCCTGTAGGCAACTGCTTTACCTGCAAACCTAGGAAATAACTAAGTTCTCCCATCATACTCATTTCAAATTTACTTTGCATGAGATGAGAGAACCTCTGACATAAATCAAGGTTAGTTGAACCAAATATAATATCATCTACATAAATTTTAACCATTAGAAGGTCATCGCCTTCCTGTATTTTGAACAAGGTCTTGTCTACAGCACCTTTCTCAAATCCATTATCGGTTAGATACTGGGACAGGGTCTCATACCATGCTCTAGGAGCTTGCTTAAGTCCATACAGCGCCTTCCTTAGCCTGTATACTAGGTCTTCGCCTTCTGGATTGACAAACCCTGGTGGTTGTTCAACATATACTTCTTCAGCGAGGTCTCCATTTAGGAATGCACTTTTGGCGTCCATATGGTATACAATGAAGCTCTTATAGGCGGCAAAGGATAAAAATATCCTAATAGCTTCTAGTCTGTCTATAGGGGAAAATATCTCATCGTAGTCTATGCCTTCTTCCTGTCTATAGCCTTGGGCGACTAGTCTGGATTTATTCCTGATAATGAGTCCATTTTGATCCTTCTTGTTTCTAAATACCCATTTGGTTCCAATTACTGATTGATGCGTAGGTCTGGGTACAAGATACCATACATTGTTTCTTTCGAAACCATTAGGCTCTTCTTCCATAGAAGTAATCCAATGAGAGTTGTTGAGAGCTTCTTTGGTAGAAACAGGTTCGGATTGGGCTAAGAATACAGCAATAGTGCACATATTAAGTCTTCTAAGCTCGGATTGAGATTTCCATTCAGGAAATGGTGATATCTCAGTATCGGGTTCTTCTTGCGCACATAGTACATTTCCTTGTGTACTCTGTATTCTCCTACGGGTAGAAACACCAGCATCAATGTTTCCAATGATCAGCTCTTGCGGGTGATCTCTCAACCATCTTCGGTCGGGTTCTAATTCGGGGTCCCGTACTAAATCTTGAGTTGCTGTAGTTTCGGCTTCAGCTTGTATAACATCGGCTTCATCTACGTCGATTCTTACAGCTGCGGGGTTGATTTCTAGGTCAACGACAGGTTCTATAGAAGTTGGTGGATCTATGATGGAAAGTTGTTGGATGTTCTGACAAAGGTCTTCTACTCCTGTAGGATCATGGTGAGGTTCATCGAACACTGCATGAACTGATTCCTCAATTGTTAGCTTCCTTTTATTAATGATTCTGTAAGCTTTGCTGACGGAGGAATATCCTACAAATATCCCTTCATCCGGCTTCTCGTCGAAGGTTCTAAGTTGATCCTTACCGTTGTTCAAAACGTAACATCTGCATCCAAATATGTGAAAATACGAAACTAACGGAGTTTTGTTGTTCCATACCTCGTATGTTGTTTTGTTGTGGTGCTTGTTGATGATACAGCGGTTTTGAGTGTAGCATGCTGTATTGGTGGCTACGCCCTAGAAACGCTGTGGCAACTTGCTTGTGGCAATCATTGTCCTTGTTGCTTCCTTCAGCGCCCTGTTCTTTTGCTCGGCAACACCATTTTGTTGAGGTGTACGGGCAGCTGAGTATTCGTGCTGTATCCCATTTTCGAACAGTATTACTCTATAAAGCGGTTAGTGAATTCTGTACCTCTATCGGAACAAATGGACACGATACTCGACCCTTTTTCATTTTGAAGCTTTCTCAGGTGCTCGGGGAGCTTTGATGTTGTTTGATTCTTCTTGCTTAGGAAAATTGTCCAAGCATACCTAGAATAATCATCAACAATAACGAGACAGTATTTCTTACCTCCTAAACTTACCGGGTCTACAGGACTATAGAGATCCATATGTAGCATTTCCAGAATTCTGTGGGTTGAAAGGTAGGATTTGCTCTTCAGGGTGGACTTGATTTGCTTGCCTTTTTGACATGGTCCACAGACACTGTCTTTTTGGAATGACACATTCGGCAATCCTCTAACCAATCCCTGTCTTGAGAGCTTGTTGATCGTCTTGAAGTTGACGTGTGACATCCTCTTGTGCCATAGCCAGCTTAGATCTGCAGTGCCTTTGGCAACAAAACAAGGAATTGTGGAGCTCGTAGGCATCCAGTCAGCAATATATATTACCTGATCTGCTTCCTGTGAGCACAAATTCTTTGGTATGTTCTTGACTCTACAGTGATCTATATAGAATTTCACCGAGAACTGTTTGTCACAGAACTGTCCAATACTAATTAGATTGTACTGTAAGCCTTCAACATAAGCTACATCGGTGACTTTGAATTTTCCGACAAGTAGGTTTCCTTTTCCTCTTGTTCTTCCTTTAGATTTATCACCGAAGCGCACTTTTGGACCGCAACCTTCTACGAAATCTGATAGCTTGCTTCTGTCTCCTGTCATGTGCCGGGAGCATCCGCTGTCGAAGTTCCATATGTCCTTCTCCAAAATGTCTTGTAGGCAAATAATTTAAGTAGATTTAGGTCCCCTTTGATTGTTGGGTCCATGTTGGTTAGTGCCTTTTGGTACCCAAATTTTCCTGACAGCAATTTGCTTACTGTAGGTTACATTAGGTACAGTTTTGCGGTATCTACGTGGGGCATGTACGTAGTTACTGTAGCCGTGATAATCATTTTGCATGGAAAAATCAGGTTTATTATTACTAATCCAGTACTTATGCCGTCTCGGAGGTGGAGCCATTTTCTTTGGCCTTACAGCTTGCCTTCTGAGTTTCCAGTTAGATTACCAAAACTGTTGTCAATGCTGTGCGGACACCTGCTTTCTTGATGGATAATGAGGCTCCTGTATCCAGTACCTAGGCGTGCTGTACTGAAAGTACTGCCGTGCGGGCCTTTGGTATTTGGATACAGCCTTCTTTCTGAACGGTTGTTGGCGCTGTTGATATGCTCGGGGAGCATGCTGTTGCGTGCGCCTTATAGATTGGAATGGCTTATGATTCCGCTGTCTCGAATAGTATTGCGGGGGCGGAATGGCGGCCTTTGCTTTCCACGGTGCAGCAGGTTCCTTCATAGTACTTGGAGTTTCTTCCAATACAGGAATGTGTTCCACACCTCTGACGAACACAATACTAGTTTTCCCTTTGTTGGAAAATGAGTTGTATCCTAAGCCACTTTTATCATGATCATGTTGCCCAGTACTTAGAATTTCTTCCATTCCTTTAGATGATTTCTCTAAAGATTTCAGAATGATGTCAAGTTCGCCTTCTCGCTTTTCGAGAGTATTAAATTTGGCTTGAAGTAGAAAAAAATCATTTGTCTTGCTTCCATTTTGAGACTTAGTCTCACTTAGTTCATGAGCAAGTTGATGATTGCTCTCCACGAGTTTTTCATGCTCGAACTTGTTGTTTTCACAATCAGTTGACATATTTTCATAGTTTATCTTCAGCAAGTCATTTTCTTCTTTCAGCTCTATGTTGGAAAGTTGAAGCTGAATGTTTTCATTTTTCAAAGTCTCGTGGGATTTTTGAATATTCTTAAATTCATTCATCATGTTTTCGAAAGTATGCAATGCATTTACTAGAATAATTGAGGTTGAGCTTACCTCATCATCGCTATCTTCTTCTTCCGGAATGTCCTTTGCCATAAAGCACATATATGCCTTATCTTCGAATTCATCGTCACATGAGTCACTGCCAGTGACTACCTAAAGACATTCTTCGGATTTGGATGGTGTGGGGGAGGCTTCTGATTCTCCTATCAGGGCCTTGAGCTTGTTTTTCCAAGCACGTCTTCGTTCATTCCTCTCTTGTTGCTCGGCTTCGGGCAACCTTTGAACTTTAGGATGAGGACATTTGTTTGCATAATGTCCTGGTTTCTTGCAATTATAGCACAGGTTAGCGTCGCTAGAGGAGGTTTCAGTACTTACCTTGTGAACAGGCTTGGGCCTGTAGGGAGTCTTTCCAGACTGCTTGATGAACTTTTTGAACTTGTGCATGAGGAGCGCCATTTCGTCTTGCGACAGGATATCTTCGTCGCTGTCAGCATTCTTATGATTAGGCTTTGATGGGCTGGGCATGCTGTGTTGTCGGTTGGATACAGCTGCTAGAGCTGTAACCTTTGCAGGGGATTCTTCAGCTTTCTCTCTTCTGTCAATATCATACTCAAAAGCTTTGAGGTCAGAGAAGAGATCAAAAGTGGATATATCATTAAGATTGCAAGATACACGCATAACTGTGGTCTTAATGTCCCATCGGGCAGGGAGAGATCTGAAATTTTTTAGATTTTTCTCCTTTTTTGTATAAACTTTGCCCAAAGCTTCAAGTTCACCAACAATTCCAGTGAATCTGAGGTCAAGTTCCTCAAGTGTTTCAGTTGGTTTCATTTCAAAAGATTCAAATTGCTAAGTTAATTTTGAAATTTTATTTTCTTTGGAGAGCTCAGTTCCCTCACAAATCAACTTGAGTTTATCCCAGATATCCTTGGCTGTTTTACAGCTCTTTACCTTAGAGAATGTGCCTTTGTCGAGAGTGACAAATAGCGCATTCTTCGCGACATTGTCGAGGTTGGCGGTTTCCGTTCATCTGTGGTCCATTGATCGCGCTCTTTCTCGAGCATCTCAGCATGAGCTTGGCCTTCAATCCTAGGGGCCGGATTTACCTTTATAATTTTGATGGGGCCATCCTGTATTACAAAAATTATCTCTTCGTGCATTGCTGCAAGATGAGCCTCCATCCTGATTCTCCAATCATCAAACTCATTAATAGAGAACATAGGAACTTTGTTGATCATTGATGTATCCATATGAGAATTTAGGAATGAAAAATACCGTTTTATAAAAATAAGTGATTTTAGATCTGATTCAGTTAAAAATATGGCTGATTCTTTTTAGAATCAACCGCTCCGATACCACTTGTTGGCCACTAAGTATACAAGATACAGCTTGGAAAGTGTTTGAAACAACAGGCTGTACGGTTTTCGAATCTGAGTGTATAGCGGAAGTCTTTAATACAGTAAGTTGCTGAGGATACAACAACTAGGTGTGCAGTGTATACTTAAATAATCACAATTAATAAAACAATAAAGGTAGAAGGTAAATAACATAATATTTAAAGTGGTTCGAGGTAAATCCCTTTACGTCCACTGGTCCTCCACACAGGAGTAAAAGTTTAATATAATTACTGCGTACACAACTACGTAATTATAACCAAACCTAACCAATATATCATTAAGACAGATTGATATAATGATCTTAGCCTTCAACCGTTCACACAGATTGGTTTGAGCTAACACGTGACTGGCTTCTTCACACATAGTTCTGAAGCTTCGTCTTCTTCAATGCAAGTCCGTCACACACAGTTCAGGAATAGCAAGGATTCTTAGTCCACACAGGGCTGATGGGTTTTGTTCAAGGGTAGAACAATATTTGAACAACAACTTTGACTTTCTGAGCTTATAGCTGATGATGTGTTGTTCATGGTTTGAGCACTGTATATCTCTTCTTTCAGAATAGCAGAATGCTTTGGGAGATATGTTTTGCTCTGAATATTCGTGTAAGCACTTGTTTCACTTACGTATGTGATTGTTGTTCAGTTCGTGGTTTTTCGTTGTTTTTGATCTTCAAAATCTGGAGATATATATAGCCTTTGAAATATATCTGTTGAAATAGATCCGTTGAGCAAGATTCTGTGACAACTTGATAGTTGACTTGAATAGACTGAGATCCGGATATTGCGGGATTTGAAGATCTTCTGATGACTTACAGTATTCAAATACTTTATACTTTAGTATTTAAATACTTCTTTATCAAACGGGACTTGACTTCTAGCGAATACTGAAGATTCCTCCTTGTCCTGTTTGAGGGCTGTATGGAAGGATTGCTGTATTGATGTTTTGAGACAGCTTCCATACTTAGCTTTGCGGGACTCTTTGCTGTATGATAGATTCACCGTATGTTGGGACTACGATAAGTCTTCGATACAGGTTGATACCTTTGATCAGCTTTTCGATACAGCTATTAGCGGTATGCAGGATTTGCATATTGTCAAAATATTCTGTCAACACGATCGATACAGGGATTGTTTATCCTGACAGTTTCGATATCGGGTATTTGTTATCCCAACAACATGATCATGCATCCGAATACGAACACGGGAAAGATCATACTTCGATTATTGATATCACAAATTAGAATAATACAAGGTTCAAATACGGACAAAAATACTCAATAATTTATCCGGATATTACACAAACCACCAAAACTACAAGAATGCACTCCAACTTCCAAACACTAAGCTCCAATCCAAGATGTAAGGCTCAAAGACAAGATGGAAGAGGGTACTATCGATCTAGAGAGGCAGTGGAAGATAACTTGGATGAGATATTAGGTCTGGGTCGTGCAAAATGAAAGACAGGACCTGTCTTTTATTAACTGTATAATCGTAGCGTACGCTATCATGAATAGTTCACGTATGTTAGACCCAGTTACGAACGCTAACACATAAGTTTTACGTACGTAACTATACTCCAGAGCCTACTGTCTCAACACACAAACACCGTTGCTTGCGTTAAATACTAAGCATTACGTACGCTAATGCTAGTTGGCTTTGACCATCTCGGAAGGCCAAGATTCCTTCACGTGCATGGTCATACACTACGGGAGTCAACAATGTGATCTGATTCCCTTTGTTACGTACGTAAACTGAAGTACATTACATACATAACACTGAGCAAATAGCATACGCTATGTTACAACTATTGCGTACGTTAGGCATGAAAGACTTAGCAAAAAATGCAACGATTATCGCAATGTCTAGTAATCAACCATAATACGAATGACGATTATGATTAATTCTATTCTGATATATCTCATCATCAATAACTATTGAACTAAATGTAACATGATTACAACAATACTCAAATTATCCAAATAATACAACAGTAGGTAAGAATTACAGTCGGATATTACATTACGTACGCTAACAAGCTTAACGTACGTAATTGGTGACATATAACGTACGTAATGAAGAGTCACTGAGCAACGGCTAGTTAGGCTCTCAAGCCTATAAATACCAAAGCATTTGGTATTATTTGGTACAACAACTCCAAGCAAATCATATATACATCTCATATTGTTATATTCATTATTGTTGTTGTAATCGAGCTATATTGTTAAGAGTTCGAGTGATCATACACTCAACCGATACACGAGAGGAAAGAAAGGATTGTAGTTTTAATTCGGTGTTATTATCAAGGTTCCGGCATTATTATAATCACAATCTAAATCCAAGTGAGGTTTATATAGTACCAATCGAAAGCTAGATAGGTTAATTCTTTGTCCGATAGAAAATAAAAATGGTTTAGCTTGGACCGACAAAAAGACAAGAGTATCATGGTTTATCTTGGACCGATTGAAGATAACATTGTAACGGTTTACCTCGAACCGATAGAAGACAAGGCTCAAAGGTTTATCTTAAGCCTATAGAAAAAGATATGAAGAGAGGACGTAAGCATAATTAGCCGAACCTCTATAAATCTTGTGTCGTTTGTCTTCCACACTTTAAATACGCTTCCGCAATCGCAAAAGAGTTTAAAAACCCTCTACTCCGCGGTATTATCCCACCTTCAAGTGGCGGTACCAAAATTAACAATTGGTATCGGAGCGGGTATCCATATTGGTCGGCTTAACATCCGAGGATAAAAAGATCCAATGGCACTTCATTTTGCACCGATCGAAGGTCTTGCCTTAAACTGACCTCCTTTCTTTAACGGATCAAAATTTATGACATGAAAGAATAAGATGCCAATATTCATCCGAGCTTATGATATCGAGCTTTGGGGAATTATTTGCCTTGGTCCAAAAATTTCTACAAAACCAGACGACTCTCTCAAAGGCGTCGAAGATTACAGTGATGAAGATTGGAAAAATGATCATCACAATTGTAAAGAAACATAATTGCTTTATTGTGCTTTAAATCCGTAAGAACATAATCGGATTTCCTCGTGTGATAGTGCCAAACAAATTTGAAAAATGCTAGAGATAACACATGAAGGAACTAACCAAGTCAAGGAGACGAAGATGAATATGCTTCTCCACGACTACGAGCTATTTATGACGAAGAATGACGAGTCCATAACAAACATGCTCGACCGGTTTTCGGTCATCACCAATGGACTAGCTTGTTTTGGGAAACCATTAACATGTAGTGAAAAAGTGAAGAAAATATTACGATCACTATCTTGTGAATGGGACGGAATGGTTACAGCTATAATCGAGTCTAAAGATCTCAACACTCTCGATTTTAGCGCCCTCATTGGTTCTCTAATAAACTATGAGATAGTTTTAAAATCTCGAAATGCCAAGCCAAAACCGAAGGAAAGATCGATAGCTTTAAAAGCTAATATATCAAGAAATGAATAAATTATTCCGGTTGATGACGATGATGAAGAATCGGCATATTATGCCAAAAACATCAATAAGTATCAAAACTTATTAAACCGGCGAAGAAAAGACATCAACACGAATGAGTAAAAAAGATTCGACAATAATTGTCGAAACTGTGGAAAACCAGGCCACTTTGCTAAAAATTGTCGAGGCTCGACTTCCAAGAAGGAAGTGTTTGTAGCCATGTGGAGTGACGAAGATGAATTTATTCAAAATAATCTCGCACTCATGGCAAGAAGTTCTTTTGAATAAAGTCACGACGAAAGCCAGGTAAGTACCTCGCCTGAAGATGAACTTTTTACTGCTTTCGAACAATTACTCACCAACTTTCAAAATTCTTTGAAAGATAATAAATCCCTTAGAATTAAAAATAAATATTTGGAAGATGAAATCTCCAAATTAAAGGAAAAAGGAAAATTTATTGAAATCGACCATTCTTATGTCTTGAAAAAGAAAATAATTTAAAAAATAATTTATTAAAAGTTCAAAACGAACTTAAAAATTTAACGAACAAATTTTCTTGCGGTAATGACAAATTTGAAAAATTATTGTGAGTTTAATAATTTTCGTTAAACAAATAGGGATTAGGATTCAAACCCAATGATAAAAACGAATCCTTAAATTTTAAAATACCCAAGTGTGGTAAATGTTTAAAAATCGGGCATCACATTACAAATTGTAAAAGCATAAGACGAACGATTAAAATTAAAAAAGTATGGATTCCAATACGACCCATTATACCAAATATCATCTATTTACCAAATGATAAACGACGGAGAGTCGGTTGGATCCCCAAAATTCAAAATAAATTATTTTAGAATAATTGGTATTTAACTTAGGGGGAGTTATATTTCAAAAATAAAAATGGTGAGATAATTTTCTAGGGAAGTTTTACCCTTGTGTTTTTTAATCATTTAATTTCTCATTGCTTATATGATTAATTCATGCACTTTTTGCTAATGACAAAAAGGAGGAGAAAAATGAGGAGAAAATGAGGAGAAAAAATAAGATGAAAAAATGAGGAGAAAATGACGATCTGTATGACGAGAAAAATAAGATGAAAAAAAATATAATGGGGAGAAGAAAAGAAAAGAGAAGAGAAGAAAAGATGGGGAGACTGACAAAAACGGACAAAGCCGAAAACTTTGACCTGTATATGTTTTATATCTTTGCATTTATCCCGTCAATTGATTGTTGTTTTGTCATCATCAAAAAAGGGGAGATTGTTGGAACATTTTATTCCACACATTCAAATTGAGGTTTTGATGATAAGTTGATAAATAAAGAAAAACAACAATGACTCAAAGAAAAACAACCATGTATCAAGAAGGAGTCGAATACGCACGAGCTGGATAGAATAACATTGATATGAAGCAAAATCAAGTTTAACGTACGCTATGTGTAACACCCTCAAGATATTCGAGGTATATTACACCGCCGTGAATCCCTATATGGGACCCACCAGGCTGAACAGCATCATACTCATCGACTCACATAAACGACAGAACAATACCATGTCATAAAGACGCAAAACAGAATAATCCACCCGGTTCAACCGGTCAATATAACATCATCATCCAACACAACATAATAAGCAACAATACAATCCGAACGAACAAGAACCCCTTAAGTACTCGAGTACAATTATTAGTTCAAAACCAGAAAAGATGAAAAGGTAAAAGACACTAAAACGTGACTCGTGCACAATCATCACGCACGGCCATCATCCGTGTACTGGTCCAGCGCCCGCTCGTCTCGATGAACCTGACCTGAAATTCATAAAACGAATTTCCACAAAACGGGTCCCCAGAGGGGTTAGCAATTACGCTAGTACAAGTAGCCAGATGAACGACTTACATCTTACACATATAGTAATGCATGCAATTCAAGAAAACATAGTTCGAAAACACTCATTTCCGGAAATGCCAATGATCAAACCACATTTGTAAAAATGCACCACAATTAACCGCGGACCCACAGCTTCGTGGATCCCTGCCGAGACCCCGTCGGATCTAACCCACAGTGGTTAAAAGCAAGCTCTCGGTTCCACAGCTTCGTGGAGCCCTACCGAGACCCCGTCGGATCTAACCCGCAGTGAGCATACACACACACACAATTTCTCATACAAAACTACTATGTCAAGATCGTAAGTTCATAAGGATACTTGCCTCGATTAAATAGACGATGACACGAACGGAACGGAAGAATCAAGCACAACCACGAGGAACCGACGAAAATGAACCTAACGATTCGAATAACACAATCACAACCAACTCTAGACGATTACGGAAATGGAATACACCCGGAAACCCGCCTACGATTCATGTATATTCATACCAAAAATAACAACGAGGGCGGACCACAACCAAACCCTTTCGATTCCGTAAAAATCCACAAAATATCCATGAATCCGTAGGAAAACTAAAGATACTAACAATATCAATCGTATACATCATGAATCCATCAACAAAACGGAACTAATCGGAAGAAAATCCCAAAACCCCCAAATTAATCGAAACTAGGGTTCTAGAAATATTACCTTTGAAGATTCAAGTACTAAGATCCGAAGAACACGCGTTAGATTGATTATCCGAGCCTCACAAAGAAGGAAGATGATGAAAATCGACTCGAATGAAGAATGCTTGAGAGTTCTCCCCCTTTAGCTCTCTCTCTTTCTCGCTTGATGAAATGAAGAAGAAGACGGCCGATTTCGTCTAATAAAGACGAGTTTGCCTGATTGACCGCTTTGTGTGGCGCGGCACGGCTTAGGTGTGCCGCGGCATGTGCAAAAATTTACTCGAGGTTTCGGCATTGTGCGCGGCACGGCTGCGTGTGCCGCGGCACCGTCTGATTGGGTTTAGGTCGCGAAGACACGAGTGTGCCGCGGCACCGACAGTGTGCCACGGCACCGGCACAGCGTGCGCGGCTTGCCGGATGGGTGTGCCGCGGCACACAGTACAGTTTGTCCGACCAACAACTGAAGGGATTTTTGTGCCGCGGCGCACACACCTTGTGCCGCGGCCCACACCCCCTTATGGGTTCCAAAATGATAAAAATGATCCGGAAAAAGAATAAAACGATAGGAATCAATATTTGGGAACCAACAACACGAAATGGATCCACGGCAACCCCGAAACGGCGGTTCCGCACAACAATAACGAGAATACAGTTCAACAGTTTGACAGGAAGGACACGCTGAGAAGTACACGAGGGTCACTACGATCGAGAAATACACCAAAAACGAAAATACCAGGGAAAGAAAAATACGGATATTACATTCTACCCCTCTAAAAATAAGTTTCGTCCCGAAACTTAAGAAACAAACAACTCCGGGTACCTAGCACGCATGCTATCCTCGGTTTCCCAAGTTGCTTCCTCGACACCGTGTCTCGACCACTGCACTTTGACCAAAGGGATGGTTTTATGCCTCAATCGTTTCTCACGATGCTCCAAAATCTTCAAAGGACGCTCATCGAAAGTAATATCCTCGGCGACATCAATCTCACCATAATCGATGACGTGACTAGGATCCGGGACATATTTCCTCAACTGGGAAACATGAAAAACGCTATGAACATGACTCAAGGCTGGAGGTAACGCCAAACGGTACGCCAATTCACCGACTCGCTCGAGAATCTCAAAGGGTCCAATAAATCTCGGACTCAGCTTCCCTTTCTTCCCAAAACGAAAAACTCCCTTCGTCGGCGACACCTTTAGCAAAACGTGGTCTCCCACCTCGAATTCCAAAGGTCGACGACGGACATCGGCATACGACTGTCGACTCTGGGCAGTCAACATCCGTTCCCGAATTAATTCTATCTTCCGCCTCGTCTCTAAAACGACATCCGGCTCGGTCCCGACCAAATCGGACGCCTCATTCCAACAAATCGGTGATCGACATCGCCGCCCATAAAGTGCCTCGTACGGTGCCATCCGAATCGACGCGTGCCAACTATTGTTATACGTGAATTGATCGGCAAATGTTCCTCCCAGTCACTACTCCAATCGAGAGCACAGGCACGCAACAAGTCCTCGAACGTCTGGATAGTGCGTTCCGACTGTCCATCTGTCTGGGGATGAAAAGAGGTACTCAAACGCAACCGGGTACCCAACGCCTTATGCACCGCCTGCCAGAAGTGAGATACAAAACGGCCATCACGATCCGAAACAATAGACTTCGGGGTACCATGAAGTCTCACGATCTGCGCGATAAACACACGAGCTAACTTCTCCGGGCCCCAAGTGTCCTTGATGCCCAAAAAATGTGCCGACTTGGTCAGGCGATCAACAATCACCCATACCATATTCATGCCCGACCTCGATCTCGGCAAACTCGTAACGAAATCCATCGATATATCTTCCCATTTCCATTCGGAGCGAAGTGATCGCAATAACTTGACCCGGTCGCTGATGCTCGATCTTGACCTGCTGACAAGTCAAACATCTCGCTACAAACTGTGCGACCTCATCCTTCATATCATTCCACCAGAAATTTCTTCTCAGGTCCTTGTACATCTTACTCGAACCAGGATGAACGGAGTAAGGTGTAGCATGGGCCTCCCGCAAAATACTCTGTCTCAACTCTGAGTCGTTCGGCACGCAAAGCCGACCCCGAAACCTCAAAACACCATCTTCGTGAATCACAAATCCAGGAGACTTTCCTTTAAGAACGTTCTCTCGGATTTGAGTAATCATCGGATCCTCTGACTGCTTCAGCTTAATCTCATCGATCAAAGACGACGAAATTTCCAAAGCACGAAATTGTCCGACGCTTCCGGCAATGTAACCTCAACATCTAACTCGATTAAAGCTCGCCGAAGCTCGGACTGAGACGTAAGGATCTCAAGCGATCGCAATGCAATCGGTTTCCGACTCAAGGCGTCGTCCACGACGTTCGCCTTGCCCGGATGATAAAGGATTTCGAGGTCATAATCCTTAATCAGCTCTAACCACCTCCTCTGCCTCATATTCAATTCTCATTTGGGTAAATATGTATTTGGACTTTTATGATCGGTAAAAATCGACATGCAGAGCCGAAAAGATAGTGACGCCAAATCTTGAGCGCGAATACGCCCGCTAACTCCAAATCATGGGTAGGGTAGTTAAGGTCATACGGCCTCAAGCTGTCTCGACGCAAAGGCAATGGTCTTGCCGTCTTTGCATTAATACGCACCCAAGACCGGACCAAGCATCGCTATAAACGGCGAATCCTCGTTGCCACATGGTAACGCCAAAACCGAGCTGAAGTCAAACGCTTCTTGATTCCCCAAAGCTGACGCCTCTCGTCATTCCGCACGAACTTCTCGATTTACGGAGCAAGCGTGTAAGTGGTCGAGCCGATTTCGAAACCCTCGATGAACCTACGGTAGTAGCCAAACCCAAGAAACTTGGAGCTCTCTCACGTTTTGGGCGGTGCCCAATCCAATACCGCCTCGATCTTCGCGGATCTACACGAACCCCTACCGAAATCACGTGACCCAAAAACATCACTTCCTTCAGCCAGAACTCACATTTCGAGAACTTTGCATAGAGTTGCTCGGCCCTCAAAATGTCTAACACTATCCGCAAATGATGGGCATGCTCTTCCTCGTTCCTCGAATAAATAAGAATATCGTCAATGAAGACGACGACACACTTATCCAAATACTCGATAAAAACTTTGTTCATCAACTGCATGAACACCGCCGGCGCATTAGTTAACCCGAAAGGCATAACTACAAACTCATAATGTCCGTATCTCGTCCGAAAAGCTATCTTCGGCACATCGGACTCTCTCACCCGGAGCTGATAGTATCCCGATTTCAAATCAATCTTCGAGAATACCGCAGCTCCCTGCAACTGGTCGAACAAGTCGTCAATTCTCGGCAAAGGATACTTGTTTTTGATGGTCACCTTGTTTAGTTCGCGATAGTCGATACACAAACGTAGTGAACCATCCTTCTTCCGCACAAACAGGACCGGTGCGCCCCAAGGCGAGGCGCTCGGTCGAACATACCCCGACTCAAGAAGCTCACTCAACTGTTTCTTCAACTCGGACATCTCTAAAGGTGCCATGCGATAGGGTGCCTTCGAAATAGGAGCCGCACCCGGCTCTAACTCTATAGCGAACTCGACCTCAAGATCCGGTGGCAATCCCGGTAACTCGTCAGGAAAAACATCAGGAAATTCATTAACGATTGGAATCGACGAAAGCTCGACTCCACCACTCTCCGCCTTCAAGGCGTAGCACCAATAGCCGGTACACCCCTTTCGCAGGAGTCTCATCGCCTTCAAGGCGTTAATAACGAGTTTCTGGTTCCCCCTCTTTCGCCCGGCGAAAGAGTGCTCGGTGCCATCATCGGTAAACATGGTGATGATTCTCGTGCGGTAGTTCATAATTGCACCATGCCGCTCGAGCCAATCATCCCCGAGAATTAAGTCCTCACCCTCAATACCCACAACAATAAGATTAGAGGGCCAAGCCCTCTCGCAAATAAACACAGAACAGTCTCGAACCTCCTGATCGCCAACGATCCTATCACCGCTAGGAAGCTTAACGATGAAGGGCTCACAAGGCGTCAAACGGTCGAGACTCAAACGGCGCACACAATCCAGAGATATGAACGAATGCGTAGCACCGGAATCGAAAAGCACACTGACAGGGTGAGAAAGAATATAAACGGTACCTGTCGCCACGGTAGCCACTGGGTCATCGGCTCTCCGCATCTCATAGACACGCGGGTGGGCTGAGCCGACACTGGAAGCTCCCCCCTTAGAGGGCTGACCCCGACCTCTCCCCCGACTAGCACTCGGCGGGGATTGAGGAGCAAACGATCCCTGATTCACACTTGGTTCCCTAGGCGCTGGAATGGAAGCACGGGCACCAAGGAGTTTCTCCCTCTCAGCACAGAAAGCAGCCTTGTGACCCGACAGGCCACACTGATTACACGTCAGCAAAGGGTTCGGACAAATACGACTGATGTGGCCCTGCTGGCCACAGTTAAAGCATTTCACCTCTCGAGAAGGGGCACTGGCAGCCCTACGGGGAAACCCAGTAGATCAAGCTGGGCCACCACCAGCGGAAAAGTTAGCAGACTGAAATTTCTGCTGACCCCCACCTTTGTGGCCCGAAAAATTCCCGGCGGACTTCTGTTTCTTACTCTCGCGGGCCGCCTCACTCGCCGTCACAGACATATCGTAAGCAAGGGCCCTGCTCTGGTAATCTTTCAAGGTAGTGCATACAAGCCCCGACATATAGTCCCGAATCGGCAACTTCATCCGTCTGGAGAAATGGAAAATTTTGTCGCTCTCCTAGACAACTTGGGTCTTCACATAACCCAACTCCTTATTAAAATCAGCAATAGCTTGAGATACGGGGATATCCCGCGGTTGAGCATCATATAAAGCTAGTACCCGAGCACATCGGCGGCCACGGGCAATATTGATCTCCATCAACTCTTGAAACTCGGCCAAGCGGCATGATCTTTGGGCCCAACGGCCTCCCACCAGTCCGTGGCGTCCCCTGTGAGAAAGTATTGAGCAATAGGGACTCTACGTTCCTCGGGACAGTTAGTGGCAACGAAGACCTTAGATATCTCCTTGATCCACCCTTCCCAGCCAATCGGGTCTGAAGCTCCCGAAAACTAAGGAGGATGCATCTTGATAACATCTTTGAGCCAACGATCCGCTCCGCCCCGATTAGCGTGGGCCTGATCCGGGTTCTAAACCGCCTGAGCTATTGCCGCCATTTGGTTCACCATTTGCTGCATAACGGCCGCAATACCAAGATCGGCACGCTCCTGAGAAGAAGCATGGCTATGACGATCGCCGATCGCCGGCTCTCGAAGATCGCGTGACGTGGCCGCCACCGCCGCGCCCCACGTCCCCGGCGCGTCCACGACCACGACCGCGACCACGACCTCTTCCAAAGATCCATACTGGAGTTAAATAAGTAGCAAAAGCCATACGAGGATCGGTCTGATAAAAGAACAATCACAAGTCGAGAATCAAGGGTACGATACAAGGAATTAATGAACAGAGGAAGGAAAACTTACGGACACTGGTAGTACCGGAATCATGGCAGCGTGACGATGATGTGCAAAACAAAACACCACAAGACCCAATAAACCGACAAGCCTAGGTATCCATAAACCTAGAGCTCTGATACCATTTTCTGTAACACCCTCAAGATATTCGAGGTATATTACAGCGCCGTGAATCACTATATGGGACCCACCTGGATGAACAGAATCATACTCATCGACTCACATAAACGACAGAACAATACCATGTCATAAAGACGCAAAACAGAATAATCCACCCGGTTCAACCGGTCAATATAACATCATCATCCAACACAACATAATAAGCAACAATACAATCCGAACGAACAAGAACCCCTTAAGTACTCGAGTACAATTATTAGTTCAAAACCACAAAAGATGAAAAGGTAAAAGACACTAAAACGTCACTCGTGCACAATCATCACGCACGGCCGTCATCCGTATCTTGGTCAAAGACCCGCTCGTCTCGATGAACCTGACCTGAAATTCATAAAACGAATTTCCCCAAAACGGGTCCCCAGAGGGGTTAGCAATTACGCTAGTACAAGTAGCCAGATGAACGACTTACATCTTACACATATAGTAATGCATGCAATTCAAGAAAACATAGTTCCAAAACACTCATTTCCGGAAATGCCAATGATCAAACCACATTTGTAAAAATGCACCACAATTAACCGCGGACCCACAGCTTCGTGGATCCCTGCCGAGGCCCCGTCGGATCTAACCCACAGTGGTTAAAAGCAAGCTCGCGGTTCCACAGCTTCGTGGAGCCCTACCGAGACCCCGTCGGATCTAACCCGCAGTGAGCATACACACACACACAATTTCTCATACAAAACTACTATGTCAAGATCGTAAGTTCATAAGGATACTTGCCTCGATTAAATAGACGATGACACGAACGGAACGGAAGAATCAAGCACAACCACGAGGAACCAACGAAAATGAACCTAACGATTCGAATAACACAATCAAAACCAACTCTAGACGATTACGGAAATGGAATACACCCGGAAACCCGCCTACGATTCATGTATATTCATACCAAAAATAACAACGAGGGCGGACCACAACCAAACCCTTTCGATTCCGTAAAAATCCACAAAATATCCATGAATCTGCAGGAAAACTAAAGATACTAACAATATCAATCGTATACATCATGAATCCATCAACAAAACGGAACTAATCGGAAGAAAATCCCAAAACCCCCAAATTAATCGAAACTAGGGTTCTAGAAATATTACCTTTGAAGATTCAAGTACTAAGATCCGAAGAACACGCGTTAGATTGATTATCCGAGCCTCACAACCGAAGGAAGATGATGAAAATCGACTCCCGAATGAAGAATGCTTGAGAGTTCTCCCCCCCTTTAGCTCTCTCTCTTTCTCGCGCAGTGAAATGAAGAAGAAGACGGCCGATTTCGTCTAATAAAGACGAGTTTACCTGATTGACCGCTTTGTGTGCGCGGCACGGCTTAGGTGTGCGCGGCACAGGCGAAATTTACTCCTGGTTTCGGCATTGTGTCGCGGCCACGGCTGCGTGTGCGCGGCTTTGACTGATTGGGTTTAGGTCGCAGAAGACACACGAGTGTGCCGCGGCACCGGACAGGTGTGCCTCGGCACCGGCCTGGCACTGTGCCGCGGCACCGGATGGGTGTGCCGCGGCACACAGTACAGTTTGTCCGACCAACAACTGAAGGGATTTGTGTGCCGCGGCGCACACACCTTGTGCCGCGGCCCACACCCCCTTATGGGTTCCAAAATGATAAAAATGATCCGGAAAAAGAATAAAACGATAGGAATCAATATTTGGGAACCAACAACACGAAATGGATCCACGGCAACCCCGAAACGGCGGTTCCGCACAACAATAACGAGAATACAGTTCAACAGTTTGACAGGAAGGACACGCTGAGAAGTACACGAGGGTCACTACGATCGAGAAATACACCACAAACGAAAATACCAGGGAAAGAAAAATACGGATATTACACTATGACTAATAGCTGGATAGAATAACATTGATATGAAGCAAAATAAAGTTTAACGTATGCTATGACTAACAGCTAACGTACGTAATGAAGACCCAGCTGAAGACAGCCGAGTTTGGCAGAGCTTAACATATGCAATACAAGAAGCTTAACGTATGCTATGAATAACGCTTAACGTAAGTAATGTACAAAGCTTAACGTATGCTGTGCAACATGAAGTTCGAATTCAAATGAAATCAATCTGTTGGACTGATTCTAGAAGGTCAAAGAATGCAATGGATATGGGAAGATAACGTACGCTATGGGGAGATGACAATGTACGCTATAAGGAGCACATTACATACGCTACGAAGAAATATAACGTACGCTACGTAGGAGACAGAAGCTACTGGACTAGAATGATGAGAAGTTAACGTACGCTATGTAGAAGTGTTATGTACACTAACAAGCTTAACGTATATAATGGATGATATATAACGTACGTAATGAAGAGTCAGTGAGCAACGGATAGTTAGGCTCTGAAGCCTATAAATACCAAAGAGTTCGGTATATTTGGTACAACAACTCCAAGCAAATCACATATACATCTGATATTGTTATATTCATTATTGCTGTTGTAATCTAGCTAAATTGTTAAGAGTTTGAATGATCATACACTTAACCGATACATGAGAGGAAAGAAAGGATTGTAGATTTGATTCGCTGTTATTAGGATCAAGGATCCGACATTATAGAATCACAATCTAAATCCGAGTGAGGTTTGTCTAGTACCAATCGAAAGCTAGATAAGTTGATTCTTTGTCTGATAGAAAAAGAAAATGGTTTAGCTTGGACCGAAAAAAAGACGAGCATCACGGTTTATCTTGGACCGATTGAAGACAAGATTGTAACGGTTTACCTCGGACCAATAGAAGACAAGGCGCAATTGTTTATCTTAAGCCTATAGAAAAAGATACGAAGAGAGGATGGAGGCATAATTGGCCGAACCTCTATAAATCTTGTGTCGTTTATCTTCCGCACTTTGAATACGTTCCCGCAATCACAAAAGAGTTTACAAAAACTCTACTCCGCGGTACTATCCTACCTTCAAGTGGCGGTACAAAAATCAACAGTGATAACATTGACAAGTCATTTGTCATAAGAACATTTCGAAATCATCGTCCAATGTATATTATAATCTCAGAAAACTTCATCTTAATGTTCGACATAACAAGGCTCAACTTGAAATCTTCTCAACAATGGAAAAGCTTAAGTATAATCATCCCAGTCCTCCTAAAACATGGTGTTTGGTTTATTAAGTCATCAATGGAGTATAATAATCTCAGTAGCATGTTCATGACATTCCGAATAACATGAATTCAAGGTTGGAATAGAATCAAGATACCTTATACGATGAAACAATCAGTAGAACTCAACATCGGAAGCTTGAACACTACTCCACGATGTCTTCCATCTTCAAAGTTGAGTTTGGAGGCTGATTTATGAAGTTTATAAGGTTGGGAAACTCTCAAAATTTTCAGAGGTCGGACAAGAGGAGTGGAGGAAAATGTGAGCAATGAATCCTATTTATAGGAAACAACATTTAACATACGTTATTCCTTATCCTTAGCATACATTAACGGGCTTCGTATCTCACTGCCTCATTCTGTCCTCAGTCTTGCATACACTACCCAAACATTACATACGCTACGTGTTGTCTTAGCGTATGTTAACACACATTATTACGTATGCTAATGATCTCATGTACCTTACTGCATCTTTCTGTCATTGACTTAGCGTACGTTATCTGCATCATGTAGCTTACTAAACACTGTTGACTTAACTTTTCCAAAATGTGTCCAGGTTCATGCAAAGGAAACCCGACCGTATCTGCATCCGTCTCTACACGCCGACCACACTTTATCTGATATTTGACTGCCTCTTGTGTATGCTAAGTATACAACATAACGTAGGCTATCTCTGGTTATTATCACACAATAGGTACATTAGTTATTGCACGCTAATATGATGCAGGCACATGCATGAATTAACAAACTCTACACGATGCAATCATGAGTACTTGATTACGGACAATGAAAATCATATTATATGACATAATCACATACCACATGTTCAAATATAGATGAAAATACACAAAAAAATTTTGGGTATTACATACTCCCTCTCTAACAAGATGTTCCATCCCAAAACTTAAGATAGAAATAACGTCGGGTATCTTGCCTTCATATTATCTTCAGTCTCCCAAGTTGCTTCTTCGACTCCGTGTCATGACCAATGAACTTTAACCAAGGAGATTGGTTTATTTATCAATTGCTTAATTCGACTCTCGAGTATCATGATTGGTTTCTCTTCAAACGTGCCATCATTAGCTACTTAGATCTCGCCAAAGTCGATGACATGGCTTGGATATGATACATACTTCCATAACTGTGATACATGAAACACATTATGAACATGACTCAGTGATTGAGGTAAGGCCATTCTGTATGCCAATTCTCCAACTCTTTTGAAAATCTCAAATGGCCCGATATACCTCGGACTCAGCTTTCCCTTCCTTTCGAAATGAAAAATTCCCTGAGTTGGAGAAACTTTTAGAAGTACATGGTCCCCGACTTCAAATTCTAACAGGCTTCGGCGCACATCTGCGTAAGACTTCTGACGGCTTTGGGCGGTCAACAATCATTCACGGATTAGGGTTACCTTCTACTGAGTCTGTATTATCAATTCTAGTTCTGTCCCGATTAAGTCGGATGAATCATCCCAACATAAGGGTGATATACATCTCCTCACGTACAACGCTTTGAAAGTTGTCCTCTTAATTGAAGCATGTCAAATATTATTGTAGGTAAACTCAATCAATGGCAGGTAAGTTTTCCAAATAGGCAAGCAATCCAGGGCACAAGCTCTCAACATGTATTCTAGTATTTGAATGATCCTCTAGGATTGTCCATCGATTTGAGGATGATAAGCCGTGCTAAATCTCAACTCGGTTCCCAAAGACTTATGAACCGCTTTTCAAAAATGTGACACGAAATGACCATCCCGATATGGAATAATGGTCTTCGATGTTCCATGTAATCGGACTATTTCTGCATTAAATATCCGATCCAATCTATCCGGTCCCCAGGTAACCTTGATACCTAGAAAGTGAGCCGACTTGGTTCAACGATCAACCATCACCCAAATCATATTCATTCCAGTCCTGGTCTTCGACATGTTGGTGATAAAGTCCATTAAGATATTCTCCCACTTCCACTCAGGAATTGGAAGTGGCTTCAACATTCCAGCAGGTCGCTGATGCTCGATTTTAACATGTTGGCAAGTCAAACACTTTGAGACATATTCGGCCACTTCTTTCATCATGTTACCCCACCAAAAATTTTGCTTCTGATCTTTATACATCTTACTGGCACCTGGGTGAATTGAATAAGGTGTGCTATGAGCTTATTTCATGATCGTTTGCTTTAGAACATGGTCATTCGGGACAAACAGTAGACTTTGAAATCTCAGAACCCCATCTTCATGGATTACAAACCCTAGGGCCTTTACTTTACTCACTTCATCACGTAACCGAATCATCAGTGGGTCGTCTAATTGCTTATATTTGATTTCATCAGTCAATGATGGAGTTAGTTTCATCACACATAGTTTCCGTTGAACTCTTTATAACCACACTTCAATTTCTCCACGAATCAACTCTTGTCGAATCTTGGACTGGTTGTGAGCATCTCTAACATTCGCATAGAAATAGGTTTGCGGCTCAGTGCATCAGCTACCATGTTTGCTATGCCTGGATGATAAAGAATTTCCAAATCATAGTCTTTAATCACTTCTAGCCATCTTTTATGTCGCATCTTTAATTATTTCTGACTGAAAATATATTTAAGACTCTTATGATCGGTGAAGATCCGACAATGAGTTCTGTACAAATAGTCTCGCCATATTTTCAGTGTGAAAACAACAGTTGCTAACTCCAAATCATGCGTTGGATAATTAATCTTGTACGGTTTCAGCTGTCGTGAAGTATAGGCGATTATCCTATCATTTTGCATCAGCACGTAACCTAGACCCTGATTTGAAGCATCACTGTAAACTACGAATCCTTCGGTTCCTTGTGGTAGTGCTAAGATTAGAGCCGTTTTCAGTCTCTTCTTGAGTTCGTTAAAACTAACCTAACACTTCTCATTCCATTCGAACCTTTGGGTTTTCTGCAATAATTGAGTAACTGGTCGGGTGGTTTTGGGAAAACCCCTCCACGAACCGACGAAAGTACCAAGCAAGCCCTAATATGTTGGAATATTCCATTCCACATAATTATAAAATGGTTTTGAGGATAAGTTATTGATGCGTTATTGACCAAAGAAAACAAAAATAGATCGAAGTAAAACAACAAAGAAGACGAAGACGCATCAAGCTGGGCAGAAAAGCAGATAGCTCATGCAAGTAAATCAGGATAGCGCACGCTAAACTGAGCAAGCTAAGGTACGCTATGTATATAGTGTAATGCATGCATGATGTCTCACCTGAAGTCACCTGATAGATAACGTATGCAACATAGTGTGAATAACATACGCTAAATGACTGAGTTAGCGCACGCTACAGATAGAGGTTTACACACGCTAATGAAGGAATATATCCATTGTAAAGACTTTCAACACGGAGATCACACGGAATCTGAAAAGTGAAGTTTGAACCGAAAAAATGAAGTTTGAACAGATAGCGCACGCTACAGAAAAGAGCTTAGCGCATGCTAAGTTTGAAATATGTCCATTGGACAGAAGACTTTCAAGCATCAGACCGTTGTAAATGAAGACTAGGTACCGCACACTAAGAGTGAAAGTTAGCGCACGCTAACGAAAGAAGCAGAAGTCACTGTACTGAAGAAAAGAACAGTTAACGTACGTAACCATGCAACATTAACGTACGTACATGGAATAGCGCACGCTAAATAGGAAAAATAGCGCATGCTAATGAAGACAGCATCTAACGGCCAGTTGAGGCTTTATGCCTATAAATACCAAGTCATTTGGTATCATTAAAAACAACAACTCCAAGCAAAGTATATATACTTCATATATTTTTATATTCATCCTTGTTGTTGTAATTGAGCTATATTGATAAGTGTTGAGTGTTCATACTTGAAAACATACACGAGAGGA
The DNA here is from genome assembly GCA_033398695.1 of Orobanche coerulescens. Taxonomy (NCBI): domain Eukaryota; kingdom Viridiplantae; phylum Streptophyta; class Magnoliopsida; order Lamiales; family Orobanchaceae; genus Orobanche; species Orobanche coerulescens. The sequence goes on along the minus strand of CM065815.1, from coordinate 86,725,774 downwards.
AAGATATGGATTGTAGATTGATTTGGTGTTATTAGGATTGTCGATCCGGCAGGAATCATATCTAAATCCAAGAGAGGTTTGTCTAGTACCAATAGAAAGCAAGATAGGTTGCTTCCTTTTCCAATAGAAAAGGAAAAAGTTTATCTTGGACCGACATAAAGACAAGAGTGTAACGGTTTATCACGGACCGATAGAAGACGAGATTGTAACCGTTTACCTGGGACCGATAGAAGACAAGGCGGAAAATATTGATCTTGAGCCTATAGAAAAAGATATGGAGAGAGGACGTAGGCACGATTGGACGAACCTCTGTAAATCTTGTGTCGTTTATCTTCCGCATTTTTAATACGCTTCCGAAAACGAAAAAGAATTTAAACACTCTATTACTCTGCACCATTCGAGAAGGTACCAAATATCCAACAATTCGTATCGAAGCGGTATCTCTTGGAAGTCGGATTAACATCCGAGGAGAAAAATATCCTATGGCGTTTCAATTTGCCCCGGTCGAAGGTCTTGCCTTAAACCGACCTCCTTTCTTTCTTTGATGGATTGAATTTCATGACATGGAAGAAGAAGATGTCGATATTCCTCCGAGCCTATGATATCGAGCTTTGGAAAGTTATTTGCCTAGGTCCGAGAATTCCTACAAAGCCGGACGACTCTCTAAAAAGCTTCGAAGGTTATAATGATGAGGTTTGGAAAAATGACCACTATAATTGCAATGCAACGCAATTATTATATTATGCTTTAAATCGGGAAGAACACAACCGGATATTATCTTGCGAAAGTGCCAAAGAAATTTGGAAAATGCTTGAGGTAATTCATGAAGGAACATCTCAAGTCAAGGAGAGGAAAATAAATATGCTCCTCCACGACTACGAGCTATTTATGATGAAAATCGACGAGTCCATAACAAATATGCCCGACTGATTTTCGGTCATTACTAATGGACTCGCTTGTTTTGGGAAACCATTAACAAGTAGTGAAAAAATGAAGAAAATCTTACGATCACTACCTGTTGAATGGGACGGAACGGTTATGGCTATAATGGAGTCTAAAGATCTCAACAATCTCGATTTTAGCGCCCTCGTTGGTTCGTTAATAAACTATGAGATAGTTTTAAAATCTCGAAATGCCAAACCGAAACCGAAAGAAAGACCTATTGCTTTGAAAGCTAAGATGTCAAAGAAAGAAGAAATCCCAGTAGATGAAGATGATTAAGAATCAACATATTATGCCAAAAATATAAATAAGCACCAAAACTTATTAAACTGGCGAAGAAAAGACATCAACTCGACCGAGTCAAAGAAATTCGACAATAATTTTCGAAACTGTGGTAAACCAGTCCACTTTACTAGAAATTGCCGAGGCTCGACTTCCAGGAAGGAAGTTCTCATAGCTACATGGAGTGACGAAGAGGATGATGATGAATATATTCAAAATAACCTCGCACTCATGGAAAAGAGTTCATTCGAAAAAAGCGACGTTGAAAGTCAAATAAGTACCTTATCTCAAGACGAATTATTTGAAGTATTCGAACTTTTACATACCGAATTTCAAAATGCTTTAATTGAAATTAAAACCCTCAAATCGAAAAATAAATTATTGGACGATGAAATCTCCAAAATTCAAAAAGGGAAATTTATTGAAGCCGATCATTCTAACTGTCGTGAAAATGAAAATGAATTAAAGAATGATCTTTTAAAAGTTCATAAAGAACTTAAGAACTTAGCGAATAAACTTTCTTGTGGTAACGACAAATTTGAACAATTGCTTTGTATTAAAAAATGTAATAAAACTGAATCCTTAAATTTTAAAATACCCCGATGTGATAAATATTTAAAAATTGGGCATCATATTTCGTTTTGCAAAAGCCCAAGATGGGCGATCAAAATTAAAAAAGTTTGGATTTCTAAAGGAACCACTATACCGAATACCGTCTTCGTTTGAAAAAAAATCAACTCTCGGATGGATCCCCAAAAACTAAAATTAATAGTTCATCTATTGATATTTTTTTAATTAGTATTTATCTCAGGGAGAGTTATATTTTTAAATGGGGAGATATATTTTTTAGGAGGAGTTTTTACCTACTGTCATATTTAATGTATCAACTTTAATTCATTATGCACTTTTAGATTATGACAAAAAGGGGGAGATAAAGTCGAGAAAAATAATGGGGGAAGGAAAATACGAGTCATGGAAGAATGAGTCATGGAAGAATGACGAGAAAAATAAAAACAATATCCCGATCATGAAAGGGGGAGAAAGACGAAAGAGAAGGAGTCGAAAAGGAGAAAAGAAAAAATGGGGAGAAGAAAACTAACGAAACCGACAAAGCCGAAAACTTTGATCTGTAAATTGTTTATATTTTTGCAGGTATAAAATTCCATCGAAGATTGTTGTTTTGTCACCATCAAAAAGAGGGAGATTGTTAAAATATTCCATTCCACATAATTATAAAATGGTTTTGATGATGAGTTATTGATGTGTTATTGATCAAAGAAAACAACAATAGATCGAAGCAAAACAACAAAGAATACGAAGAAGCATCAAGATGGGCAGAAAAGCAGATAGCTCACGCAAGTAAATCAGTTAGCGCACGCTAAATTGAGCAAGCTAACGTACGCTATGTATAAAGTGTAACGCACGCTAAGAATGTCACCTAATGTCTCACCTGAAGTCACCTGATGGATAATATATGCAATACAGTGTGAATAATGCATGCTAAATGACTTAGTCATACTACAGATAGAGGTTAACGCATGCTAATGAAGGAATATATCCTTTGTGAAGACGTTCAACACGGAGATCACGCGGAATCTGAAAAGTGAAGTTTGAACTGAAAAAGTGAAGTTTGAACAGATAGGGCATGCTACAGAAAAGAGCTTAGCGCACGCTAAGTTTGAAATATGTTCATTGGACATAAGACTTTCAAGCATCAGACCGTTGTAAATAAGACCAGGTAGCGCACGCTAAGAGTGAAAGTTAGCGCACGCTAACGGAAGAAACAGAAGTCACTTGATTGAAGAAAAGAGCAGTTAACGTACGTAACCATGCGACATTAACGTATGTAAGATGGAATAGTGCATGCTAAATAGGAAAAATAGCGCACGCTAATGAAGACAGCAGCTAACGGCTAGTTAAGGCTTTATGCCTATCAATACCAAGTCATTTGGTGTCATTAAAAACAACAACTCCAAGCAAAGTCTATACACTTCATATATTGTTAGATTCATCCTTGTTGTTGTAATTGAGCTATATTGATAAGTGTTTGAGTGTTCATACACGAAAACATACACGAGAGGAAAGATACGGATTGTAGATTGATTCGGTGTTATCAGGATCGTTGATCCGGCATTATTAGAATCATATCTAAATCTAAGAGAGGTTTGTATAGTACCAATAGAAATCTAGATAGGTTGCTTCCTCATCCAATAGAAAAGGAAGACGGTTTATCTTGGACCGACATAAAGATAAGAGTGTAACGGTTTATCGCGGATCGATAGAAGACGAGATTGTAACAGTTTACCTCGGACCGATAGAAGACAAGGTGGAAAAGGTTGATCTTGAGCCTATAAAAAAATATACGGAGAGAGAACGTAGGCACGATTGGCCGAACCTCTATAAATCTTGTGTCGTTTATCTTCCGCATTTTTAATACACTTCCGCAAACACAAAAGAGTTTAACAACTCTATTACTTCACACCATTCGAGAAGGTAACAATTCCAACATAAAAAACTTCTGACCTTTTTGACATTCTTAGGAGACTCCCACTACGTGATTGCCTCGACTTTCTGCAAATCCAGTTGGACTCCTTCTGCTGATTTTACATGACCAATGAACATTACCTCTTTTAGAAAAAATTCACATTTAGAAAGTTTGGCATACAACTGTTCGCTCCTCAAGAGGTTCAAAATGATCCGTAAGTGGTCTACGTGCTCATTCGGATTTCTAGAGTAAACCAAAATATCATCGATGAATACAACTACGAATTTATCCAAGTACTTTATGAATACTCTATCATCAACTGCATAAGCACAGCAGGCGCATTGGTGAGATCAAATGGCATTACCACAAATTTAGAATGTCCGTAGCGAGTCCTAAACGCTGACTTCGGAACATTGGATTCTTTAATCCTCGTCCAATTAGTGGTATCTCTAATCAAAAGCCCGACTGTACTAATATGTGTAGGTCCCCGTAATTCGAGTGAGATTGTCATGGTATCCCGGTCCTAAATTGATCTTCGAGAATAATGTCGCTCCTTGCAACTAGTCGAACAAATCATCAATTCGGGGCAACAGTAACTTAATCTTGATTGTCACTTTATTTAGCTCTCGATAGTTAATGTACGACCATAGTGATCCATCTTTCTTCCGAATGAATAAGACTGGTGCACCCCAGGGGGTTTACAACTTGGCTGGATATAACCTTTGTCCATCAGCTCTTCAAGTTGCCTCTTCAACTCATACATATCGGTGGGTGCCATTCGATATGGCGCCTTGGAAATAGGTGTGGCTCCCGGTTCTAGCTCGATGGTAAACTCTACATCTCATTGTGGAGGTAATCCAGGTAATTCATCAAGGAATACATTCAGAAATTTGTTTACAACACGAATAGATGAAAGTTCTATTATTCCTTCTTCTTTCTTCATTGCATAACACCAGTATCCGACACAACCCTGTTTCAGCAGTTTGATAGCCTTCATTGCTTTAATCACTTTTCCTGAGCTCTATGGTCTCCATCCTTCAAATAGATATTCAGAGCCATGCTCAGCGATCGTCAAGATGTTTCTCTTCTAGTAGTTCATAATAGCTCCGTAATGGTTATGCCAATCGTCTCCAAGAATTAGATCATCTCCTTGATTTTCCACCATGATCAGATTTGACGGCCATCTTTGACTCCGATTGATATAGGAAAATTTCTAGCTTCTAGATTCCCCACAATTCTTTCCCCAATCGGTAAACCAACAATATAAGGCTCATATTCATGAAAACAAGAAATTTTCAAACAATTTACACAAGACAATGATATAATGTGTAGCTCCGTATGGAACAATATTGGAATATTCTATTCCATATAATCATAAATTGTTTTTGATGATGAGCTAATGATGTTAATGATGAGTTTATGATGTTGTCGATCAAAGAAAACAACAATAAATCGAAGCAAAACAACAAAGAAGATGAAGATGCACAAGCTGGCAATTAAACAGATAACGCAAGCTAGTAAGCAAGACTAGCGCACGCTAAATGGAGAAAATAACGTACGTAATATGATGTATTAACGTACGTAATAAAGTGAGCTGAAGACTCACCTGATGTCACCTGATGGCTTAGCGCACACTACGAAGAATTATTAATGTATGCTACCAAGGAAATTTTATGTACGTAAGACAACATGCTTAATGTACGCAATATAGTTTGAATACGAATTCAAACAAAACAACAGTTGAAAGATTCGGAATCAAAGTCAAAAAGGCATGCAATGAATCTATTACCTTAAGGATCAATGTATGCTACGAATTAAGCTTAACTTAAGCAACACCAAGCAGTTAATGCACGTTATGGAGAAGAGCTAACGTACGTAAATGTTGGACAGAAGCCACTGGACTGAAACTGCAAGTAGATAACGTACGCTACAGGGAGGCTTTAATGCACGTAAACGCGTTAACGTGCGCTATGCATGAAGCATAACGCACGATATGAAGAGGCAATGTGCTAACGTCTAGTTGAGAGAATTTAACTATAAATACCAAGTCATTTGGTATCACTCAATACAACAACTCCAAGAAAATCACGTATACTTGATATATTGTTATATTCATCTTTGTTGTTGTAACCGAGCTATATTGTCAATTGTTTGAGTGTTCATATACAAAAACATATACACGAGAGGAAAGATATGGATTGTAGATTGTTTCGGTATTATTAGGATCGTTGATCCGGCATTATTAGAATCATATCTAAATCCAAGTGAGGTGTGTCTAGTAACATTTGAAAGCTAGATATGTTGCTTTCTTGTTCGATAGAAAAGGAAAACGGTTTATCTTGGACCGACATAAAGACAAGAGTGTATCGGTTTATCTCGGACCGATAGAAGACGAGGTGTAGAGGTTGATCTTAAGCCTATAGAAATATATATACAGAGAGAGGACGTAGGCATGTTTGGTCGAACCTCTATAAATATTATGTCGTTTATCTTCCGCAATTTAATTACGCTTCCGCAAACGCAAAAGAGTTCGATAACTCTACTCCGATATTATCCACCATTCTAAGTGGGGTGCCAATTCCCAACAATTGATATCAGAGTGGTATCTCCTAAATTGGGTTTACATACAAAGAGAAAAAGATCTAATGGCGCTCTAATTTGCACCGATCGAAGGTCTTGCCTTAAACTGACCTCCTTTCTTTGATGGATCGAATTTCATGACGTGGAGAAATAAAATGTCTATTTTCATCCGAGACTATGATATTGAGCTCTGGAAAGTCATCTGTCTATTCCCGAAAATTCCCATGAATTCAAACGCTGCTCTCAAAAGCTTTGAAGAGTATGATGATACGGATTGGAAAATCGACCATTATAATTGCAAAGCAACACAATTATTATATTGTACTTTAAATCCATAAGAACACAACCGGATTTCATCATGTGATAGTGCCAAAGAGATTTGGAAAATGCTTGAGGTAACTCATGAAGGAACATCACAAGTCAAGAAGACGAAAATCAATATGCTTATCCACGACTACCAGCTATTTATGATGAAGAATGACGAGTCCATAACGAACATTCTCGACCGATTTTTAGTCATCACAATGGACTAGCTTGTTTTCGGAAACCATTAACAATAGTGAAAAAGTGAAGAAAATCTTAAGATCGCTACCTATTGAATGGGACAGGACGGATACAGCGATTATGTAATCAAAAGATTTAAATAATCTTGATTTTAGTGGCCTCGTTGGTTCACCAGTAAACTACGAGATAGTTCTTAAATCTCGGAACACCAAGCCGAAACTGAAAGAAAGGTCAATAGCTTTGAAAACTAATATGTCAAAGAAAGAAGAAATCCCGGTATATGAAGATGATGAAGAATTGGCATATTATGCAAAAAACATAAATAAGTTCCAAAGCTTATTAAACCGGAGAAGAAAAGACATCTCGAGCGAGTCAAAGAAATTCGACAATAATTATCGAAACTGTGGAAAACCGGGACACTTTGCTAGAAATTGCCGAGGCTCGACTTCCAAGAAGGAAGTACTCATAGCAACATGGAGTGACGAAGAGGAAGAAGATTAATATATTTAAAATAACCTCGCTCTCATGGAAAGAAGTTCACTCGATGAAAGCGACGTCGACCAGGTAAGTACCTCGTCACACGACGAACTTTTTGAAGCTTTCGAACTTTTGCATACGGACTTTCAAAATGCTTTAATCGATAATAAATCCCTCAAATCGAAAAATAAAACGTTGGAAATCGAAATTTTCAAAATACAAGAAAAAGGGGAAGTTTTTGAAACCGATCATTCTCAATGTCTTGAAAATGAAAATAAATTAAAGGATGATCTTTTAAAAGTTCAAAACAAACTTAAGAATTTAACGGATAATCTTGCGGTAACGACAAATTTGAACAATTACTTTCCGTTCAAAAATTTTCATTAAATAAACAGGGGTTAGGATTCAAACCGTGTGATAAAAACGAATCCTTAAATTTTATAATATCCCGATGTGATAAATGTTTAAGAATTAGGCATAATATTTCGATTTTCAAAGCCAAATACGGACGATAAAAATTTAAAAAATTTGCCTAAAGGAACCACAATACCGAATATCGTTTATGTTTCTAAAGATAAGCCAACTCTCGGTTGGACCGCCAAAAATTAAAATTGGTATTTAACTCGGAGGAGTTACTATGGGGAGACATTTTTTCAGGGGGAGTTTTTACCCAACTTTTTATTTATTTATTATGCACTTTTTAATTATGAAAAAAGGGGGAGAATGTCGATAAAAATGATAGAAAAAGGAGAATACGAGTCATGGAAGAATGACGAGAAAAATATAATACCGGTCATGAAGAGAAAAGACGAAAGAGAAGAAAGTCGAAAATAAAAGAAGAAGTTGGGAAAAAAATAAAAAAATGAGAAGGAGTTGAAATGGAGAAAAGAAAGGATGGGGCGAAGAAATATAACGAAACGGACAAAGCCGAAAATTTTGATCTGTATTGTTTATATTTTTGCAGGTATAAAATCCCATCGAAGGTTATTGTTTTGTCATCATCAAAAAGGGGGAGATTATAGGAATATTCTATTCCACATAATTATAAATTAGTTTTGATGATGAGCTAATGATGTTAATGATGGTTTAATGATGTTGTCTATCAAACAAAACAACAATAGACCAAAGCAAAACAACAAAGAAGACGAAGACGTACAAGCTGGGCAATCAAACAGATAACGCACGCTAGTAAGCAAGACTAGCGGACGCTAAATGGAGGACATAAAGTATGTAATATGATGTATTAACGTAGGTAATAGAAAGTGAGCTGAAGACTCACCTGATGTCACCTGATGGTTTAGCGCACGCTTCGAAGAATTATTAACGTACGCTACCAAGGACATTTAACGTACGTAAGACAACATGATTAATGTATGCAATATAGTTTGAATACGAATTCAAACTAAACAACTATTGGAAGATTCGGACTCAAAGGTAAAAAGGCATGCAACAGATCTATGACCTTAACGATTAACGTACGCTATGAATCAAGCTTAACATACACAACACCAACCAGTTAACGTACATAATTGAGAAGAGCTAATGTACGTAAATGTTGGACTGAAGCCACTGGATTGAAACTTCAAGCAACTAACGTACGCTACAGGGAGGCTTTAACAGACGCAAAAGCATTAACGTACGCTATGCATGAAGCATAACGCACGCTATGAAGAGTCAGTGGGCTAACGGCTAGTTGAGAGAATTTGACTATAAATACCAAGTCATTTGGTATCATTCAATATAACAACTCCAAGAAAATCATATATACTTGATATATTGTTATATTCATCTTTGTTGTTGTAACCGAGCTATATTGTCAACTGTTTGAGTGTTCATACACGAAAACATATACACGAGAGGAAAGATACGAATTGTAGATTGATTCGGTGTTATTAGGATCGTTGATCCAGCATTATTACAAGCATATCTAAAACCAAGTGAGGGTTGTCTAGTACCATCCGAAAGCTAGATAGGTTTCTTCCTTGTTCGATAGAAAAGGAAAATGGTTTATCTTGGACCGACATAAAGACAAGAGTATAACGGTTTATCTCAGACCGATAGAAGACGAGATGTGGAGGTTGATCTTAAGCCTATAGAAAAAGATAAGCAGAGAGGACTTAGGCACGTTTAGCCGAACCTCTATAAATCTTGTGTCGTTTATCTTCCATAGTTTAATTACGCTTCCACAAACGCAAAAGAGTTCGATAACTCTACTCCGCGATATTATCCACCATTCTAAGTGGAGCGCCAATTCCCAACAAACAAAACACTAACTTGTTGCGAAAGGATTTGAATCGTACCTGATGCAATCGTTGTATTCTGATCGCATGTCCTCCTCATTTCATAAAGGCGTGGAGGAATGAACCTCGCACTCAATTATTCATTTCGATCATACTGTCATCTGTCTCTTTCTCGGCTAAAATTTTGATGTGGTTGAACACTCTGCTGAGTTTGATTGACACTTGCCTCTTTCTGGAGCGGTTGTGAAGTATGAGCTTCAAAAGATTTAACATCTCCACAGTACATCGCACGGTGTCCTTCCTATCCACATTCATAACACGTCAAGGAAGCGAGCAGTCACGCTGATAATGTCCTGGTTGACCACACTTGAAGCATTTCCTCGCTGCATATTTAAAAGCGGGTGATGATCTGGAACATTTTTCACCTATAGGTGGATGCGGCGGCCTCCTGAATGAGTGAAAAGATGATTGGGCTTTACGGGGCCTGCTAGTCTTGTGCTCTAAAAACCACGAGAGACTTTCTGCTTCTTGGACTCGGAAAACTTCTCCACGGCTACTTCTTTCATCTCATAGGCTAGGGCTTTATCTTGATACTGACAAAACTACTAAACAAAACAGATATGTGATTCAAATTTTAGATAAATATAATTAATGTAAATTTAATAATGGGCTAAATTAAATTTTCATAAAAAATTAAACTATTTATTTGTCCAAATTAATAATTAGCCAAATCAAACACACTAAACTAAAATTCTTAAGCTTGTGTGTGAAATAACTATGAAATTAAAAAATACATATTGAACTCTAAGTATTTATTTAGGTTCTCCAGTGGTGGACTTCTATTTTTAATCGATGTGGGATTCAAGACATTGAAGTCTATTTATTTAGGTTATTCATCTTTTAAGTATCATTTTAAATCGACGAGAAATACAATATTTTCGATAAATAAGAATCCAAAATTAAAAAAAAAATACCACATATGAGAGAGAATTAATGTGGTGCTTCAAATCCGTAACATATTATATATATAGATATACATAGCGGTTTCTATAATAGATTTTTCAATGCCCCTGGAGTAGATATATGAGTAATATGATTAAAGGGAACCCTCGGACGTTCATAATCTAAAAAAGGAACATTTCATCCTTATCAATAATCAGATTTTATTGTGCTATAAATCTGTCCAAATGTCCATTGAAATTAATAAAGTGCATTTAATAACATTTTCTCCCAACTTAAGAATATATATATATATATATATATATATACACGTGCTGTCTTGGATTCTTTTCAAACACAATAGAAATTCCACAAAAAGTACGGTACAAATATATTGTACGTAATTTAAATATTTTCTCTACACGTAAATGTATAAAAAAAATCGACCATCATATTTTAGTACCTTTACGTTTTTCTCAATCCGAACATCCTTAAGGCTGACGTGTGCATTAATTAAGGTGGATACAGTATTAATCCAAATATTGGTGTAAGAATTGAATCCTGTATGTAATGTACCTTTTAAGGGGGAACGCTGTATTTTCGCGGATATAGCACATACACTGTAGGATGTTAATTAATATTATAATACTATTCTATTCGTACATAAAACATTTTAAGTCCACGTGCCCTATTTATATTTCAAACGTCTTATTCTTTCATGTTTTAAAGACACCTGGACTCTATCGTCTCAAATACCGCGATTTCAATAATTTCAAACCACCGTTTCGTGCAATAAGGGGAGACGAACTGTCATAAGTGGGACCGATCACCATTTCAAAAATAGATGGATCAGATGTACTAGTAACTCTGAATACATCATGTACGTTCTTTTAAAAAAAAGACGATTTCTATCCCTTAAATCTAACCGTTCAATGTTTAAACCCCTAATCTTCCCTGCACCCTATAAAAGGACTGTATTTTGCTCCCTTTGACTCTTTACTCTTTCAGCACAATAAACGAGTCTTAAGCAAGCAGTTTACATATTTTCTGCATTTTCTGCATTTTTTCGTGCGATTCTCTGTTACTTCACACCCCTTTTCTTCTGCAAAAATGTCGAGTTCTCAGACTTCATCCCTTTCAATGAATAAGAAGGAATCAGTCATTGACGGATGCATCTTTGCCAGATTTGTGGTGATGGAGAGAATTAATCTTGAAGGAGAAGACTTTGTGGGGATGGAGATGGTCGTTTCAAGGGTGACACTTGTACCGTCTTGCTAGTCACCATACTGAGTTGTATGATGAACAAATAGTTGAAGAGTTCTACTTGGACGTCTCGTTCAAGTACTCATCTCAGAGGAGAGGAGGTGAGATTTATGATATCTCTCAGAATCGTTTCAAGGGATTGAGATCTCTCGTGAATGATATCCGTTGGAGAAATCAGACAGCCGCTGCTTGATAGCCTGAAAATAAAAGAATTAGAGACCTCCGGGTCCGAAAATTTGTTGACAGCCTACTGGAGGTTGTTCACTGGTGATGAAGGGGCTAAGAATGTCCACCCCTCTTGCCACAAGAAAAATTTCACCCTGCCGTATAATTATCTTCATGACTTCTATTGCCGTATGGTTGAGAACCGGATAGGAGCTTTCGAAATGTGCACCAACCTACGCTTCAGAATGATGGTATCCATCATGTCGGGAGAGAAGGTAAACTGGTGTCAAATTTTGCTGAAGAGGATTCAGTAAGAGGCTGCCAAACCTGAAACTGCCAATAAATCTTTCGGCCTCATCTTGAACTACATCCTCACCTACTGTGGAGTGAAATAATCTGCCGATGCCAAGAAAATCCATTGGTGGGATGAATGAAAGTCACTGCGTTTAACAAGTGTCCCTTGATTGCTAAGAGGCCGCACCCCCGAGACATTCCGATGTCAAGTGACCCGAGGGACGTCACTGTGAGAATCTCGAGCGAGGAGAAGAAGAGGAAGAGGTGTGTCTCTATCATCAGGTCATCTCATGCTGTAGAGAAGAAGAAGAAGACCACAAAGTCTTCTAAGGCCGAGGCTACAGTGACTACAGCGGTCACTGTAGACATTCCTTTAGCTCCTTTAGCTGAACCAGCCCCATAGGGCGCAACCCCTCTGGAAGAAGCAGTTGCTACTGAAACAGCAAATCCTGAGCCTATGGCGGCTATGACGGATGACCAATTGATTGCCAAATTGAAAGGATCCGGCGAGTCGGCTGCCCTTTTGGATCCGAAAGCCGCTACTCCTAACAGGGTACCCACCCCTGTATGGAGTCCCTCTCCCCAAAGGCACCATTCCCTGTTCGGGATCCCTCTCCAAAACAAGATCCCATACCTATTGAGGATCCCATCCGGACGGTAGACCCAACTACTGTACGGAGTCCCTCCCCAACTGATATAATAAATACAACCCTCCTCCAGGTTCAAATCAAGGAAGCTTTCGAACGCTTCAAAATCTGGAAGTCCTATAGGGTCGCCCCGTACGACACCCTATACCACTGGGCCGGGTGGAAGGATGAGAAAGTATTTGCTCCGGAGGTCACGGACACCCAGAACGTCGAAGTCTTGATCCGCTGGGAGGATCAATTTTGTTGCGAGCTTATCTCTGACTATTACACGACAAAGGAAAAGGCTAGACTCACAGGGAAGTCACAGTCTAGTGACAAAGCTCCATCAACTAGCCACCACTCCAACCCTCAATCGGACGACGACGAAGATGCCCTACAGGCCAGTCTAAGGATCAGCCTGAAGAAGCCAGGGAAGATGAGATGGCCAAACTAATGAACCAACAGGGTCAGGGGACATCTGACAGACAACAGTACCCTCCCCCGCATCAGGAAGCTGCTCAAGAACAGCAACATGAGGAATCAGTCCCTCCTGTCACATCTGAAGAGCAAACTGCTCCCCAACAGGATGACCAGCCTGTCCCGCAACCTGGAGACATCTCCCGCGCCATCCTCCAAGAGGATTCATTCCCTCTTCCGTATCAGGCGGAAGCTGAGAGTCGGCAGGAGGATTCAGTCCCTCCAGTACTTCCGACTACAGATGAGCAACCCATACAGTAGGAACCAGTGCCTTCTATCACCGAGACTGAGCATACAGCACCACCTTCGGAAGCCCCTACTTATAAAGCTCCTACTCAATATGCCCCTGCATCTCCCACCTCCGTAAGCTCAAAATCAGAATATAATGATAGTTTTCTGCCCGACGACAGACCATGAAGACCCCGTCTTCATGTGGTTCTTCATCAACTTGAAGAACCGTAGGATTCCAAAAATGCGCACCCTGGCTCCCCGCGCACCGAAGCCTGCACGAGCAACTCCATGACATCGGTTGACAGACAATGTTCTTGCAATATTCCGTAAAGGCACTCTACGATCCTTTGGTTACCCTTGATTTCTCATTACTTCTATTTATGATGATTGCCAATTGTCAATGGAAATGTGTGAAGCTGCTTTTAATATCCATGAAAGAGATGTCACTGAATAGGGGCAAAATACATAGCAAACAGTTATTTTTAATGGTAAATCATTAGTATTTCTTATAGATATGATGCTTGAATTTTCCTAGATTAATTCTGTAATGTGCATTGTATTGCTGTTTATGTTGTATATTGCTTTATTTTGTTTGTGGTCCAATAAATTGTCTTCATGTATTTTGTCTACCACGTCTGTTGTTTGTTTCTGAAGTTCTTTTGTTCTGATTTTAGCATTTGTCTCCATGTTCTTTCGACTGCTGGTGGACTTATATGTGTTCCAACAAATGGCACAGATGGAATAACTGGCTTGACTTTGGAATCCTTTAAAGATAATTGGAGTTCAGATTATCAAATGACAAACAATGCTGGGATCTCAGATCCGGATGGGAAAATATAATGGAGTTTCAAGTGAGGCATCCTGCTATATCTCATTTTATTTAATCTCCCTTTTTTCTTTATCTTAATTATGGATGACGATATTCTTAAATCCTATGTGGATTGCATTTCCTCAAGGTTTAGCTTTATTAACTTCTTGCACATTAGCTGGTGGCATTTAGTTTTCCATAATTGGATTTTGCTGATTAGACTTCCTATGCACGATTGGTTTTATGATAATATTTGAAAATTTATTTGATTCCTGTGAGTTGTTGCATGGGAGTTACTAATGATTGGGATTTTGCTTGTTGATAGGTCCACAGGCTTGATAGGGAAAGCAGTGGCATCTTTGTGATGGGAAGGACACACTTGAGCGCCACCATTCTGCATTCTATTTTTCGTGAGAAAACATCTGGAGCATCAAACAGTGGGTGTAATTTTATATTCTCCTCGCGACGAGATTAGTTTTGGATGTGTGTTAGTTTTGAATAGACGAGAAGGTGATTGTACGAATTCTGGGATGTAGAAATGCAAGCCATAATCGATCAACATGCTGCCGAAATTTTAGATTGTGTCGATCTTAATATTTCTATGGTTCGTCACACTTTGTAGAAGTTATTTTTTACTGTTTGATAATGTTGTAGTATGTGTGTTACGACACATTATGCTAATATGTTTTGAATTGGTTGGAATGCATGTTATTTTTTTTTTAAGATGAGATGATATGAAATTGTTGGTTCTTATATTATTGAGCTCTTGTGGTTGATGGTTAGTTATAGTTGAATGTAGATTTTGGCAATGAATTTTAAATTGAAATGTGAAATATTAATATATATTACTGCAAAAAATACTAATATATATTATACAATAACTGAAGTAAAAGGTTCTTTATTTACTACGCCAATTATAAAATAACCAAAGTTAAAGGCATTCTTTTACTTCACTTACCTCCACATTTGGATCATAATTAGAAAAAACACTGAGATAGACTTCGGTTATTAGGATATTAGACTTCGCATAAAAAGTGAAGTCTAAAGTATACCTTTTACTATACGGACATAGACTTCGGTAATTATTACATTTTTACTTCAGATATTATCCGAAGTCTTTGAAGTTTATTCTTATAGTGATGGGAGCAGAATCCTGATAAGGATTGTCTATGTAGTTTCCTTGTGAAGAGGGTATCGTTGTTAGCAAAGGATTTCCGTATTCTGTCAATCTTGGATTCTGCCGTAGATTCCATGTCATACTGATAGAGTAGGACTGTCCCCACCGAGAAGTGGCTTAAGTTGGGGGACCTTGACTTGTTTTGCCATTAAGTCGGGTTGGCGTAATAAGTTGGTTATCTGGTAACCAAGTCTTGACTTAAATCTAAGCTAAGGCCTAATTGAGTTAAGGCCATGAATCTATGTTGGCTTAATCGTCGTACTCGATGCCGAGTTGATGAATTTATTCCTGGGCTTCGTAGGATCTTAATTTATGGGCCTTGTTGGGCTTATGCATAAGCTCATTAGATCCACATAATCGACTCAGTTTATGTCGTGCAGTGGCCCCCGAGTTTCTATCTCGGCATGCCGAGTAGGAACTCAAGTCCACCCTTTGTCCTCCAGTATTTTGGTTGCTTTTCTGGTGGAGTCTACTTCATTTAGTGTCAAGTTGGCTTTGGTTTGCTTCTTTAGATGCATTCTCGAATTTCAATGGTTCGGTCATGCCAATCATTTCATATCCCGTCATAAAATCGGACGATGTGCACGAGGTAGGATGAATGGTCATTCTTTCTTAGAAAACTGCACCCATTAATGCGGTGTAATTATGGTTTCGTGGACCTACGCGCCAGACCTATAGACACCGGGTGCAAACCGTGTTGAGTCCAGGTGTTGTGCGGCGGTTAATACGCCTCGATAGGCGATCGGCATCACGATCAGAAAATCCAACCATGAAAGACATACTCCGGACAAACGCCTAGAGTTCGGAATAATGCGGCGATCGTCTTTTGGTAACCAGCGATCGTCTTTTGATATCTGGCGATCGTCTTTAATGAGCGGACCAGAGGCGATCATTTCATGCCACGTGGGGATCCAGCATCCGTCAAAGTCGTCGAAGATCGAATCTTGGACGATGGCCCACCCGCGGATCTTCAAAGGACACCGACAGATAGGATCATTGACCCCAGCCTGTCACCTACCACACCTACCGACAAGGCCTCCGAAAGGTACGAAGTGGGCCCTCCTCGGACAGCGACTCGCAACGCGTGCTGGCCTCCCATTGGTTCACCCAGCTGGCCTCCAACTGCAACCTCGGACCTCAAGGGAACAGGCCCACGTGACGGGACGATCGGCCGTTTTATTTTAATATAGAAAACGGCGATCGCCTGCGATCGCCTGAGGGATCCCAACTACCTTGTCCCCTATAAATAGAGGACTCACTGCTGCGGCCAGAGGAGGGCGAATTCTACTACGAATTAAGTGCAAAATATACACCAAAAAGAGAGAAAAAAAAGGCTCTTTTGGCAACCACTAACACATTCATAGTGATATTCATACACATTCATCATATATCCCAAGCAAGAACTCACATATTTATTTATCTGGTTCTTCCGGCAATCTACGCGCTCTAAAGCCTAGATAACTAGAAGTCTTTACACTCCTTATATTAGATTCTAACATTAATATTTGTACTCGACAGTATATTTATTAATAACATCTCGGGAGAGCATTCAAGCCCGGGATTAACAACCCCGGCAAATCTTGTGTTATCTATTTTCTCACGGAAGTGTTCTCGCATTTGTTTGTTACTAGATCATTCCAACAATACTATCTCCGGATAATATTTTGAGTAACAACAATTGGCGCTAGAGGAAGGGGATCTAAACCTTCATTTTTATTCCTACCGTCTCGAAGAACACTCACTGTTCTCCGGACATATACTTGAAGAAACACTCACTGTTCTTCAATAGAAAAACCTTCAGAAAATGACATCTGCAACGACCTCCAAGAGAGCCACCCTAAGATATGCCGGAAATCTCATTCCGGCCCAGACCGAATCCCAGCCCACGGCGGAAGGCGACCGCGGCGATGCTAGGCTCTCACTCCCGCCCCCGAGGGACGGTTCTAGCCTCTCACTCGATCAGTTCCAGACATCGGAACAGATTGAGGAGGCTATAGCCATCCTCAAGGAACGGCAGAGGGCCCGCGATTCGCCCACCATCACCCCGTCAGCTAACCGCCGGGCAAGCAAACGGAAGCTCAAGGGGATCTATGTTGAGAAATCGACAGAAAGCCCCGAGCCGCATGGGAAGGCTCTCGTAAGGCGGGACGATTCCGTCTTCAGTCGCCTGGGGAGCGATCCCTCATGGCGACCCGGCACTCGTGCCCCAAATGGTGACATCGAATCCGAATCCTTTACCAGAGTTCGGCATATCCGACTCCCGTGAGACAAAGCCGGTCAATGAGCCCTGCCGCCCAAGAAAGGAACCCACCGGGCAGGGAGCTCGTAATTAACCACGGGGCTAGGGGATCGGTACACGATCGCCTTGGTTCACGCCGAGAGCCGGGCCAAGGGCCAGCGAGACGGCGATCGCCGCCATGCAACGCCAGCTGAACGAGGTGAAGGCGCTCCTGGAAAATGGGGCAGGCGCCAGGAGATCGATCGTTGGGTCAAGCGAACCACTCGCGACTCAGATCGAGCTCGCCCCAGTCCAACCAACGATCAATCCCCCTCAAACACCTCTATATGAGGGGAGATCGGATCTGGAAACCCACTTAAGCAAATTCCGGATCTACATGACCGGATGCGGAGCTTCAGATGCGACGAAATGTCGTATGTTCCCGTTAACTCTGGGCGATCTCGCCCACAGGTGGTACATCTCACTACCATCTCGCTCAATCAATTGCTTTGAGAAGCTGGCGAACGACTTCACATCATACTTCGCCGCCAAGGTCGCTCGCCCGGAAGGTCCCCACCGCATGATGAAAATCAGGCAGGGGAAGGACGAATCGGATGAGGATTACATCGACCGGGTAGACGAGATAGTCCTCACCGGTGAGCCCGTCAGCGACGAGATCGCTCTCAACTCAGTTATGAGCGGATTCCACGGACGTTCGCCCATGTTCAGACACCTCACAAAAGATATCCCCCCGACCTACTCAATCTTCCGCGGCAAAGCCGCCGGTTTCCTGGCTAGACAGAGGATGCTCTCACTCCGCTTAGAAGAGGGACCATCCGAAGAAGGAAAAACACCTTCCCATGTCCAGAAGAAGGCAGTCGCCAAGCCCAGAAAGGCGATCGCCAAGCCGCCTGGCGAGTTCAAAGCCTTCGAGGTTGTGGAGGTCCACCTTCTCCACAACCTCAACTTATCTCCGGCCCACATCTTCAACGCAATCAAAGGTCGCGAGTGGCTCTCCAAACCAAAACCGATAAGGGACCACAGTCACCTAGACCGTAGCAAATTCTGTGCCTATCATAAGAGTCCCAGCCACAACACTAGCCAATGCCGCGACCTCCTCAAACAGCTCTGGCGACTGTTTGAGGAAGGCAAACTGGACAATTTGATCACCAATCCAGAACCCAGGTCGGAAAGAGCCGGAGGGCGCGAGCGCCGACCAAGCGAAAGAATTCCTCCCAATCCGATCGCCAGAATCGAGAATGAGCCGGAATACTCTGATGAGTCGATCCCTCCGATCAACCCTGGCGGTCGGATCAACATGCTTCAAGCAGGAGGTGGGAGCCTCGGGGGCCTTTCCCCGGTTTCCACCCTGTCGAACAGAAAGCGAAAAGCCGAGCTGAGGGCTTTCGCCGAAGTCCATGTTTTAGTACCTCCGGAGCCGACCATCTCTAGAGACGCGCTCATCACCTTTTCCAACAAGGACAGGGAGGGAGTGCAATGTCCCAAAGAGTATGCACTAGTGATCTATGCTTATATCCTTGGGAAGATGGTCGATCGCGTGCTGGTCGACAATGGGAGTTTCTGCAACATCATATTCAAATCCTCCCTAGACCAACTCGGCAACCTAATCAAATTCATCAAGCCTTTCGACACCGTGCTCCAAGGGTTCGGCGACAACACAGTCCAAGCCTACGGGAGGATCAAGCTCTCCGTTGAGCTAGTATGCTTTTATGATCCCAAGGTTAGGATTACTAGGAAACTAAGCTTTGTAATCATAGATAGGCCCAAAGATCTATAATGGGTTCCTAGGTCGCCCCTTTTTAGAAACCTTTGAGGCGGTCGCCTCATCTTTCTTTCTTGTATCAAATTCCCCACCGCCGATGGGACGGTGCATCGTAAAAGGAGATCAGCTAATGGCAAAGAGATGTTTGAATTACTCCTATGTTGTTACTTCTTTCAATACTTTCCATACTATATGTAACATTGAAGCGACCGACGATCAACCCATGGAGATCGACGAGCCTAACGCATCGTACCAACCCGACTCAGGGGATGCCATCTCTCATCAATTGACGGACGACATCGAGCCAAGGATCGGTTTCGAGCCAGGTCTCGACATCGATCCAAGGACCGAGTCCGGAGATCGTACCAAACGAGAGGCGACCGTCCCTGTCGAATAGTTGGAAAGCATTACGATGGATCCGGATCACCCCGAACGGGAAGTACAGATCGGCGTAAATATCGACCACGAATTAAAGGGAGATCTGATCAACTTACTACGTATGAACATCGGAGTCTTTGCCTGGTCGCATCAAGATATGGTTGGCATAAGTCCCGAACACGCTTGCCATTATCTGAAGATCGACCGGACGATGAAGCCTGTTCACCAGAAGCGAAGGAAGTTCGGTCCCGAGAAATACGCGGCGCTCGACATATAAGTCCAGAAGTTACTCAACAACAAATTGATCGGAGTAGCCACAGACGAACCACAATGGGTCGCCAACGCGGTGCTCGTCAAAAAACCAACTGGCTCCTAGAGATTATGCATTGACTTCACCGACCTCAACGCGGCATGTCCAAAAGATCACTTCCCGATGCCTCATATTGATCACCTGGTCGATAGCACGGCAGGTTGCGAAATGATGTCGTTTATGGATGCCTTCGCCGGATATCATCAAATCCCAATGGCGGAGGAAGACATAAAACACACATCTTTCCACACAGAAAAAGACATATACTTTTCGGTCAGAATGCCGTTCGGCTTGAAAAACGCACGGGCGACCTACCAGCGATTAGTCAATAGAATGTTCGCCGATCAGATCGGCAAGACCATGGAGGTCTACATTGACGATATCGTAGTCAAAAGCCTCAAGAAGGAAGATCACCTCAACGATCTCGCCGAGACGTTCGCCATCCTTGAGAAGTTTAACATGAAGCTGAACCCCAAGAAATGCAACTTCGGGGTGGGCTCCGGGAAGTTCCTGGGGCACATAGTGAGCCAAAGGGGGATCGAGGTGAACCCCACCAAGATACAGGCGATCCTTGACATGCAGGAACCGCGAAACATCAAGCAGGTGCAATGCCTCACAGGTTGTCTAGCCGCCCTCAACCGTTTCATATCACGGCTCGGCGATAAAAGCAAGCCTTTCTTCGCGACCATCAAGAACAAGAAGTTCGCGTGGACGAAAGAAAGCCAGATAGCATTCACCAAAATAAAGGAATATCTATCTAACCCCCAGATCCTGGCAAAGCCGATCCCCGGTGAAAAATTATTCCTTTACTTAGCGGCCTCGGAGGTCGCGCTGAGTGCCGTTCTGGTGCGAGCAGAGGTGCAAGCCCACTTGCCGATATACTATGTTAGCCAGGCGCTCCACGATGCTGAGACACGTTATACACCATTGGAGAAGATCGCCTATGCCCTTGTCATGAGTGTACGTAAGCTGAGGGCTTACTTCTTCGATCACCAAGTGGAAGTCCTAACAACTCTACCTCTAAGACAAGTCCTGCACCGACCGGACACCAACGGGCGACTCCTCAAGTGGTCGCTGGAGATCGCCTAATACGGTATCAATTACGCTCCTCGCACGGCGATCAAAGGCCAAGCTCTGGCGGACTTCGTGGTGGAATTAACGTTCCCTCACAGTCCGACCCAGGTCGGCCGACCTGCCTGGAAATTATACGTGGATGGCTCAGCGACCAATGCGAGAGCAAAGGTGGATTGTCCTCATCAGCCCCGACGGTCAGAGTTTCACAAATGCTGTGCGTTTCGGTTTTCGTGCGACCAACAATGAAGCCGAATATGAAGCTTTGGTAGGCGGACTCAATCTAGCCCTCGCCCTAGATGTTCGTCGCCTCCATATCTTCATGGACTCCCTTTTGGTCGTGAACCAAGTCAAGGGAGAATATGAGGCGCGCGGCAAATAGATGGTCAAATACCAAGAGCTGGTCGCCGAAATGTGCACAAAATTTGAAGAAGTGCTAATCGAACAAGTCCCGAGAGAGCACAATTCCCAGGCCGATGCTCTTTCCAAGCTAGCATCATCGGATGGGGCAGCCGACTTCTCCAATATCCAAATCACAAAGTCAGCAAGGCCGGCGATCGACAGAAATCTGGTTACCACGGTCGCCATCGCCGAGGAGAATTGGATGACTCCGTTCATCAAATACTTAAAGGACGGAACGGTCCCTGACGACCGTGTTAAAGCTCGCCAACTCCAGCTTCGTGCGACCAGATATACCCTATTGGACGATCGGCTTTACAAGCGAGCCTTCAGCCTTCGCCTCCTCAAGTGTATTACACCGGAGGAAGGTCATCTCGTTTTAGCTGAGATCCATGATGGGATTTGTGGAAACCATGCGGGCGGGCGAGCCCTCATCCATAAGACAACCAGACAAGGGTTTTTCTGGCCATCACTTCGGAAAGATGCGATCGCCTATGCCAGATCGTATCATAGGTGTAAGATAATGGGCCCCAACATTAAACTATCACCCGAACAGCTCACCTCCATGTATAGCCCTTGGCCATTTGCGCAATGGGGCATCGACCTTATAGGTCCCTTGCCGACGGCTCCAGGGGGCTGTAAGTTCGCCATCGTTGGGGTCGACTATTTCACCAAATGGGCTGAGGCCGAACCGCTCAACAAGATCGTCCAAGAGCAAGTGATCAAGTTTATATGGAAAAATGTCGTATGCCGATTCGATGCCCCTGTGCCATCATCTCCGACAACGGAAAACAGTTCGACGGTTTAGAAGTCATGCAATTCTGTGAGAAGTGGGGAATCAAAAGGTTATTCTCGGCGCCCTATCACCCTCAGACGAACGGGCAGGTAGAGGCAGTGAATAAGATCCTCAAACACACGATTAAAGCACGACTCGAATCCAGGCAAGGACGTTGGGCGAGCGAGCTCCCAGACGTTTTGTGGTCCTACCGGACGACGACCCGCAATTCAACCGGAGAAACCCCATTCGCCCTTGCCTTCGAAACAGAAGCAATGATTCCTTCAGAGATCGCCGTCCTCAGCCATCGAATCGAGCAGGAGATGACGATCGACAATGATGTAGCCCGATGAATCGACCTAGACATGCTCGAAGAAAGACGGCTGACCTCAGAAATGAAGAACACAATCCACAAAAGGAGAGCCGAGAAGTTCTTCAATTCAAAGGTCAAAGAAAGAAGATTTCAAGTGGGCGATCTCGTCTTTAAGAAGATCCAAACCCATATAGGCATTTTTGGTCCGAACTGGGAGGGACCTTTCAGAGTATCCAGATGGCTAACTAAAGGAGCCTACGAACTGGAACATCCTGACGGTACTCCGGACCAATACCCCTGGAACGCCGTGCATCTGAAAAAATACTACCAGTGATAATTTTGTATTCAATTTCAATGATGTACAAGGAATATAATGAGATTTTTTCCTATCCCATCTATTCTGGCGATCGCCCCACCAGGCATATCGCATACCGCCGACGATCGCTGATCACGACGATCCTAGGTAAAATTAATGCAGCCATGGTCCTGGAGGTCGATGGAACCGACAGCTTCGCCCATGCAAGGTTCCTTTGGGCTGAGATCACCCGCCCTTCGTTTAAATACGAGGCCGGCGTAGCCGAAGGACCCTCCAAAATAATCAGTAGGCACGATCGCACGTCCTCAAGGTACATCATCTAACATGGTGAACCCGAACAATGCGACGTGCCGTTACCCCCGTCTCAACATACACCGTCGAGGGTCGCCATCTTCATGGCGGGCCGAGGTGGAAGCAGAGCTGACAAGCCGCGGACGTGGTGTCGAATAAACCGACAACACTCCGCGCAAGGACTCCTCCAGACTGAGATCGCCCGCCTTTCGTTTTAACACAAGGCAGGCGTAGCCTAACGGAGGACCCTCACAAAAAGTGAGTCGCAGGATACACAATATCCCTCACACACGAAGACACGATTGGGGAGATCGGTCCATCGAACACCCCAACCACACATGACTCTTCAGAATCGGCAAAATGAAGATAGCTCGCCAGACAGACTAGTTTTTATTTCCTTACTTACAATAAGTGAACAAAAACAAGGGGGCATGGATAGGTCGAGCTAATCTCAAATACGATCGAACAAAGAGGAACCACACTCGATCAGCTTCGCTCAAAAACATGCAGGGCGATCGGGGTCGTCCGACAAAAATTACAAGTAAGAATTCCGATTCAAAACATGTCAATGCTTTCAACACTCAGACGATCGGTCGGATGAGCAAAACGACGAGAGCAATCATACACGTACTCGTAGAAATTGCACGCAAAAACATTCAAAGGGCGATCGTATATCAAGAGACAGTATGAAAAGAGGAACATTTTATTCATAACACGAGTTTCATACATTACGGGGCCCGAAGGCATTACAAAAGGAAAACAAAATGTCTCTTAAGGCCCCGCCGGCTGACCATCGCCCTCAGGTTGCGGATCGGCTTCGGCCTCGGGATGAATGAGTTTACCCGTATACCAACTCAAGTCGATCCCGAAGTCAGCTAAGTCAAGGATCGACAAGGAGAACTCCGGGTGCAGAGGATTCGCGAGGGCGTAGGATTTGAAGCTCTCCATCAAGGGACCGATGTCGATCCCTGCCTTCTTTGCGGCTCGAACAGTGTCAGCATAGGCCAAGTAATAGGCGAACTCGCCGGCGAGCGCCACATTTTGGTAGGGATTGGTCTCGATCGCCTTTAGTTGGCCCTTCAACTCCACGGCCGTCTTCTCAGCCTCCGCCAGCTCGACAACCTTGGTGGCATTCTCACCTTGGGCCTTCTCCAGCTCCTTCTTCGCCACGTCCAGTTCACCGCTGAGCCGATCCACCATCGCCTTCAGTCTGGCCGCCTCCTCCTGCGACGCCGCGAGCTTCTGGCGGGTTTCTTTCTCCTCATCACGGGACCGATCGGCAGCCTCCTTAGAGCGGCTCAGCTCCTGCTTCAATCGATCCACATCCTGCTTAGCCCTTTTGGCCGTCTCCTCATACTCCTTCTCCATAGACCGGATCCGGTTGGCATCCTCGATATTTTTGTTCCGGGCGGCCTCGAGGTCGCGATGGAGATGAGCAGTGGAGGGTCGCCCCTCAAAATCCCTAGCAGCTTGGACGGCCATTGTCGCCGTCTAAAGAGCCAGGGCAACGGTCGCCTGTATGGCGTCTCCAGATCGCCGACGAGCGATCGCATCAAGATCGGTCGTCCAAGCCTTGGGCAGAGAGGTGATAGCCTGGCGAACGTAAGCAGGGACTTCGAGAGACTGTTGCGGAGCCTTGCTCGACAGAAAGTCCAGCACCATGGGAGCAACGTCCGGATCGGCAAGACGAACCCTGCAGCGCAAACCAAGGAAACTAAGGAGTTAGCCTAAACCTTACTCAGAACGCCTAGCTCGGAAATTTCAAACTAGTCTCACCTGTTGACCAGCTCTGGATCACGGCCGAAATAGGGCTTTCCCCGAGAGGTCTCGGCTTCAGCGATCGCCGTCCTTTTCAAAAAGCCGGCAGGTGTCCTGGAGCTGGATGCCGATGGCCTGGGACTAGACCCCTCCGCCATCGGAACGGAAGAAACAGGGGGAGCGGCGATCGGCGGCTCCAAAATAGCTAAATCCGCCTCAGCCGACGGAAGGGACCCCTCCGGCCTCCGCCTCTTGCGGTTGCGCTGAAGTTGTTCCTCACCTTGAGATTCCGGTTCGGCGACCGGCACTGCAGCGGGCCTCACCACAGGGGCAGGGCGAGACGACGTCGCAGCAACGCGACCCGTTTTCTTTCCCAGATGAAGGCGACCGATAAAACCGGGATTATACATGGCAATCTCCTGCGGTAGCTCGGCGATACGGGGAAAATAAATCTCTGCCAAAGAAGAAACTCAAACAAGTTAGACACTTACTTAGACATGGCGACCTCTTGGAGACGATCGCCTCGCAGAAGAAAGTAGATGAAAAGTCATACCAGGGGCCTTCAGGTGGCGAGGGAAGCGAAACAGTCGAGCTCCCAACCGATGAGATTCGTGGCTGACTGATTGAACGTCTTTATGGGAATCCGGCAATGCGCGAATCCACTCCCAGACGATCGAGAAATCAAAGGGGAGATCGTAGATCGATGGAACAAGGGATCCTGCAAAAAGGGAAATAAATTAGATCAGTCCAAGGAGTATCCAAATAAAGGGAGAATGGAAACCCTTACTTGGATTCCTCTCCCGAAAATTGGTGGGGATATCCAACTCCTCCTCCGGCGGTTCGCTCGATGCCGACCTCCATGCACCACCAACCCAGCACCACTTTGTCAGGTCGCCACGAGCCTTGCTCGGCACCCCAATGACCACCCTACCCTGGCGACCTTGGATATGGTAACCGCCGATCGATCCCTTCTGCACAGTCAGCTTAAAAAGATAATTCATCTCCAACGCAGAAGGCAAGCGAAACAACCTGTGACCGCCAAACAATGTCAATGTGTTGATAATCTGCAGCGCTCAAGGCCAATCAAGAGGCGCCAAATTTCAGCGATCGCAGATACTTAAACGGCGAAAGGCAAGGGAAACCGCATCCGGCAGCCTGTGGTCATTTCGTTGATGGCGACCATACCCTGGGAGGTCGGGTCGACGTTCGTTCTCGGAGGGCACGTGCAATGACACATCGAGGGGATATGATATTTGACCCTCCAGTAGGTCATGTCCTTCCGTGTCGCCGAACTCCGAATCGACCAAGAGTCCATTGAGACGGGTCGGCTCAAACTCCGTCCGCTTCACATGTACGTAGGGATGAGCGGCGGAGTAAGCCTCAAATCAAACTCCGACAAGGCCCTAATCCCCTCCATAAGTTTAGCAAAAGCCGTATAGACGGGGCCGGAGACGCTATCTTTTCCCAAGACAAACGCATCGATTCGTCTTCCTCCACCGGCGACGCATCTCGCTCCTCCGCCGCAGATCTCGCCACTACGGCCTCGTTGAAAAGCTCCTCAAGCTCTGCGGTGCAATCCCCGCACGAATAGCCTCTACGGTCGTTTCCACGGGATTCCCACAGAATTCCTCCTGGCCCGGCTGGCCGCGCATGTAAGTGCTTCCACCTCGAAGACCTTAGATCCTCCCGACATATTCTCAAAAAATTAAGGGAGAAAGAAGAATCGGGTTTCTTACCTAAAGAAAGGAAGACAGTCGGCACAACAAGCTCCGTAAATTTGCGCAATTCAGCATGGATACAAAGGACGCGTAAAAAGTGAAGGAGAAGAAGCACAGGCCCTTTTATAGATGGAGACGAGGGTCTAAATGCAAATAGGAGAAACCTCGAGGGCTGGATCGCAACCGTCACGTGGGGACGCATTAAATGCCGCCCTCGAATCCCGCAGACGCGTCTTTTCGAGGGCATGCCAACCGACAAGACCGACAAAACCGTCGGATTCCCCCAACAGCGGCGCGACGCGTGTCCCTGCCACGTTAGAAAGCCCGCCTTCTTTTCCCGCTGCTCCCGACGCAAAAGAAGGTCGTCCATATTTGAAGTCAGATCGGCTGATCGTTTAAACATTGGCGATCGCCAACAGTGCCACCTCACCCCGTGTTTTCAACATCGAGGCGAGCTGGGGGGCAATTGTTGTGCGGCGGTTAATACGCCTCGATAGGCGATCGGAATCACGATCAGAAAAGCCAACCATGAAAGACATACTCCGGACAAACGCCTAGAGTTCGGAATAATGCGGCGATCGTCTTTTGGTAACCAGCGATCGTCTTTTGATATCTGGCGATCGTCTTTAATGAGCGGACCAGAGGCGATCATCTCATGCCACATGGGGATCCAGCATCCGTCAAAGTCGTCGAAGATCGAATCTTGGACGATGGCCCACCCGCGGATCTTCAAAGGACACCGACAGATAGGATCATTGACCCCAGCCTGTCACCTACCACACCTACCGACAAGGCCGCCGAAAGGTACGAAGTGGGCCCTCCTCGACAAATGACTCGCAACGCTGGCCGGCCTCCCATCGTTCACCCACCTGGCCTCCAACCGCAACCTCGGACCTCAAGGGAACAGGCCCACGTGACGGGACGATCGGCCGTTTTATTTTAATATAGAAAACGGCGATCGCCCGCGATCGCCTGAGGGATCCCAACTACCTTGTCCCCTATAAATAGAGGACTCACTGCTGCGGCCAGAGGAGGGCGAATTCTACTACGAATTAAGTGCAAAATACACACCAAAAAGAGAGAAAAAAAGGCTCTTTTGGCAACCACTAACACATTCATAGTGATATTCATACACATTCATCATATATCGCAAGCAAGAACTCACAGATTTATTTATCTGGTTCTTCCGGCAATCTACGCGCTCTAAAGCCTAGATAACTAGAAGTCTTTACACTCCTTGTATTAGATTCTAACATTAATATTTGTACTCGACAGTATATTTATTAATAACATCTCGCGAGAGCATTCAAGCCCGGGATTAACAACCCCGACAAATCTTGTGTTATCTATTTTCTCACGGAAGTGTTCTCGCATTTGTTTGTTACTCGATCATTCCAGTAATACTATCTCCGGATAATATTTTGAGTAACAACACCAGGTATAACCCACTTGCTCCGGGTATAAATTCAATACCCCCTCTTTTACATTTTATTGGATTCTAAACAGAAACCTTGAGAGCTTGTTGTCACCGGCGAAACTTCATACCACACCATCTTAGTCCATTTTTCTGATGATTTATTCCGATCAATTTCCGGTGTTTCTTCCCCTCCATTTTCATCCGTTTATCATTGCTTTTTGAGGTACTTTTTCACCTCCATTTTCCGCTTATATTTTTCGCCATTATTACGGTTTTAAGAGCTTTCAGAGCTTCAGACCTCTTCTTGCTTTTTTTACTCCATATTTGCACGATATCTAAACGTCGGTATTTCGAGAGAAACTCCATTTATGGATTTTACACTAGGAATTCTAGAATTTACGTTAAATCTGATGGATTATGGAAACTCTTGTCCTTACTTACCATTGGCGATTATTTGGTACAACAACTCCAAGCAAATCATATATACATCTGATATTGTTATATTCTTAGTGGGCGATCCCCAAAAACTAAAATTAATAGTTCATCTATTGATATTTTTTTAATTAGTATTTAACTCAGGGAGAGTTATATTTTTAAATGGGTAGATATATTTTTTAGGAGGAGTTTTTACCTGCTGTCATATTTAATGTATCAACTTTAATTCATTATGCCCTTTTAGATTATGACAAAAACGGGGAGATAAAGTCGAGAAAAATAATGGGGGAAGGAAAATACGAGTCATGGAAGAATGAGTCATGGAAGAATGACGAGAAAAATAAAAACAATATCCCGATCATGAAAGGGGGAGAAAGACGAAAGAGAAGGAGTCGAAAAGGAGAAAAGAAAAATGGGGAGAAGAAAACTAACGAAACGGACAAAGCCGAAAACTTTGATCTGTAAATTGTTTATATTTTTGCAGGTATAAAATTCCATCGAAGATTGTTGTTTTGTCATCATCAAAAAGAGGGAGATTGTTGAAATATTCCATTCCACATAATTATAAAATGGTTTTGATGATGAGTTATTGATGTGTTATTGATCAAAGAAAACAACGATAGATCGAAGCAAAACAACAAAGAATATGAAGACGCATCAAGATGGGCAGAAAAGCAGATAGCTCACGCAAGTAAATCAGTTAGCGCACGCTAAATTGAGCAAGCTAACGTACGCTATGTATATAGTGTAACGCACGCTAAGAATGTCACCTGATGTCTCACCTGAAGTCACCTGATGGATAACATATGCAATACAGTGTGAATAATGCATGCTAAATGACTTAGTCATACTACAGATAGAGGTTAACGCATGCTAGTGAAGGAATATATCCTTTGTGAATACGTTCAACACGGAGATCACGCGGAATCTGAAAAGTGAAGTTTGAACTGAAAAAGTGAAGTTTGAACAGATAGCGCATGCTACAGAAAAGAGCTTAGCGCACGCTAAGTTTGAAATATGTTCGTTGGACATAAGACTTTCAAGCATCAGACCGTTGTAAATGAAGACCAGGTAGCGCACGCTAAGAGTGAAAGTTAGCGCACGCTAACGGAAGAAACAGAAGTCACTGGATTGAAGAAAAGAGCAGTTAACGTACGTAACCATGCAACATTAACGTATGTAAGATGGAATAGTGCATGCTAAATAGGAAAAATAGCGCACGCT
The DNA here is from genome assembly GCA_033398695.1 of Orobanche coerulescens. NCBI lineage: Eukaryota > Viridiplantae > Streptophyta > Magnoliopsida > Lamiales > Orobanchaceae > Orobanche > Orobanche coerulescens. Next base: position 86,695,878 of record CM065815.1, on the reverse strand, counting down.
AATAAAGACAGCAGCTAACGGCTAGTTAAGGCTTTATGCCTATCAATACCAAGTCATTTGGTGTCATTAAAAACAACAACTCCAAGCAAAGTCTATACACTTCATATATTGTTAGATTCATCCTTGTTGTTGTAATTGAGCTATATTGATAAGTGTTTGAGTGTTCATACACGAAAACATACACGAGAGGAAAGATACGGATTTTAGATTGATTCGGTGTTATCAGGATTGTTGATCCGGCATTATTAGAGTCATATCTAAATCTAAGAGAGGTTTGTATAGTACCAATAGAAATCTAGATAGGTTGCTTCCTCATCCAATAGAAAAGGAAGACGGTTTATCTTGGACCGGCATAAAGATAAGAGTGTAACGGTTTATCGCGGATCGATAGAAGACGAGATTGTAACGGTTTACCTCGGACCGATAGAATACAAGGCGGAAAAGGTTGATCTTGAGCCTATAAAAAAATATACGGAGGGAGGACGTAGGCACGATTGGCCGAACCTCTATAAATCTTGTGTCGTTTATCTTCCGCATTTTTAATACACTTCCGCAAACACAAAAGAGTTTAATAACTCTATTACTTCACACCATTCGAGAAGGTACCAATTCCAACATAAAAAACTTCTGACCTTTTTGACATTCTTAGGAGACTCTCACTACGTGATTGCCTCGACTTTCTACAAATCCAGTTGGACTCCTTCTGCTGATTTTACATGACCAATGAACATTACCTCTTTAGCAAAAATTCACATTTAGAAAGTTTGGCATATAACTGTTCGCTCCTCAAGAGGTTCAAAATGATCCGTAAGTGGTCTACGTGCTCATTCGGATTTCTAGAGTAAACCAAAATATCATCGATGAATACAACTACGAATTTATCCAAGTACTTTATGAATACTCTATCATCAACTGCATAAGCACAACAGGCGCATTGGTGAGATCAAATGGCATTACCACAAATTTATAATGTCCGTAGCGAGTCCTAAACGCTGACTTCGGAACATTGGATTCTTTAATCCTCGTCCAATTAGTGGTATCTCCAATCAAAAGCCCGACTGTACTAATATGTGTAGGTCCCCGTAATTCGAATGAGATTGTCATGGTATCCCGGTCCTAAATTGATCTTCGAGAATAATGTCGCTCCTTGCAACTAGTCGAACAAATCATCAATTCGGGGCACCAGTAACTTAATCTTGATTGTCACTTTATTTAGCTCTCGATAGTTAATGTACAACCATAGTGATCCATCTTTCTTCCGAATGAATAAGACTGGTGCACCCAGGGGGGAACACTTGGCTGGATATAAACTTTGTCCATCAGCTCTTCAAGTTGCCTCTTCAACTCATACATATCGGTGGGTGCCATTCGATATGGCGCCTTGGAAATAGGTGTGGCTCCCGGCTCTAGCTCGATGGTAAACTCTACATCTCGTTGTGGAGGTAATCCAGGTAATTCATCAAGGAATACATTCGGAAATTTGTTTACAACACGAAGAGATGAAAGTTCTATTATTCCTTCTTCTTTCTTCATTGCATAACACCAGTATCCGACACAACCCTGTTTTAGCAGTTTGATAGCCTTCATTGCTTTAATCACTTTTCCTGAGCTCTATGGTCTTCATCCTTCAAATAGATATTCAGAGCCATGCTCAGCGATCGTCAAGATGTTTCTCTTCTAGTAGTTCATAATAGCTCCGTAATGGTTATGCCAATCGTCTCCAAGAATTAGATCATCTCCTTGATTTTCGACCACGATCAGATTTGACGGCCATCTTTGACTCCGATTGATATAGGAAAATTTCTAGCTTCTAGATTCCCCACAATTCTTTCCCCACTCGGTAAACCAACAATATAAGGCTCATATTCATGAAAACAAGAAATTTTCAAACAACTTACACAAGACAATGATATAATGTGTAGCTCCGTATGGAACAATATTGGAATATTCTATTCCATATAATCATAAATTATTTTTGATGATGAGCTAATGATGTTAATGATGAGTTGATGATGTTGTCGATCAAAGAAAATAACAATAAATCGAAGCAAAACAACAAAGAAGATGAAGATGCACAAGCTGGCAATTAAACAGATAACGCAAGCTAGAAAGCGAGACTAGCGCACGCTAAATGGAGAAAATAACGTACGTAATATGATGTATTAACGTACGTAATAAAGTGAGCTGAAGACTCACCTGATGTCTACGAAGAATTATTAATGTATGCTGCCAAGGAAATTTTATGTACGTAAGACAACATGCTTAACATACGCAATATAGTTTGAATACGAATTCAAACTAAACAACAGTTGAAAGATTCGGAATCAAAGTAAAAAAGGCATGCAATGAATCTATTACCTTAAGGATTAATGTATGCTACGAATTAAGCTTAACTTAAGCAACACCAAGCAGTTAATGCACATTATGGAGAAGAGCTAACGTACGTAAATGTTGGACAGAAGCCACTGGACTGAAACTGCAAGTAGATAACGTACGCTACAGGGAGGCTTTAATGCACGTAGAAGCGTTAACGTGCGCTATGCATGAAGCATAACGCACGCTATGAAGAGGCAATGTGCTAAAGTCTAGTTGAGAGAATTTAACTATAAATACCAAGTCATTTGGTATCACTCAATACAACAACTCCAAGAAAATCACGTATACTTGATATATTGTTATATTCATCTTTGTTGTTGTAACCGAGGTATATTGTCAATTGTTTGAGTGTTCATATACAAAAACATATACACGAGAAGAAAGATATGGATTGTAGATTGTTTCGGTATTATTAGGATCGTTGATCCGGCATTATTAGAATCATATCTAAATCCAAGTGAGGTGTGTCTAGTAACATTCGAAAGCTAGATAGGTTGCTTTCTAGTCCGATAGAAAAGGAAAACGGTTTATCTTGGACCGACATAAAGACAAGAGTGTAACGGTTTATCTCGGACCGATAGAAGACGAGGTGTAGAGGTTGATCTTTAGCCTATAGAAATATATATACAGAGAGAGGACGTAGGCACGTTTGGTCGAACCTCTATAAATATTATGTCGTTTATCTTCCGTAATTTAATTACGCTTCCGCAAACGCAAAAGAGTTCGATAACTCTACTCCGATATTATCCACCATTCTAAGTGGGGTGCCAATTCCCAACAATTGATATCAGAGCGGTATCTCTTAAAATCGGCTTTACATACAAAGAGAAAAAGATCTAATGGCGCTCTAATTTGCACCGGTCGAAGGTCTTGCCTTAAACTGACCTCCTTTCTTTGATGGATCGAATTTCATGACGTGGAGAAATAAAATGTCTATTTTCATCCGAGACTATGATATTGAGCTCTGGAAAGTCATCTGTCTATTCCCGAAAATTCCCATGAATTCAAACGCTGCTCTCAAAAGCTTTGAAGAGTATGATGATACGGATTGGAAAATCGACCATTATAATTGCAAAGCAACACAATTATAATATTGTACTTTAAATCCATAAGAACACAACCGGATTTCATCATGTGATAGTGCCAAAGAGATTTGGAAAATGCTTGAGGTAACTCATGAAGGAACATCACAAGTCAAGAAGACGAAAATCAATATGCTTATCCACGACTACCAGCTATTTATGATGAAGAATGACGAGTCCATAACGAACATTCTCGACTGATTTTCAGTCATCACAATGGACTAGCTTGTTTTCGGAAACCATTAACAATAGTGAAAAAGTGAAGAAAATCTTAAGATCGCTACCTATTGAATGGGACAGGACGGTTACAGCGATTATGTAATCAAAAGATTTAAATAATCTTGATTTTAGTGGCCTCGTTGGTTCACCAATAAACTACGAGATAGTTCTTAAATCTCGGAACACCAAGCCGAAACTGAAAGAAAGGTCAATAGCTTTGAAAACTAATATGTCAAAGAAAGAAGAAATCCCGGTATATGAAGATGATGAAGAATCGGCATATTATGCAAAAAACATAAATAAGTTCCAAAGCTTATTAAACCGGAGAAGAAAAGACATCTCGAGCGAGTCAAAGAAATTCGACAATAATTATCGAAACTGTGGAAAACCGGGACACTTTGCTAGAAATTGCCGAGGCTCGACTTCCAAGAAGGAAGTACTCATAGCAACATGGAGTGACGAAGAGGAAGAAGATGAATATATTTAAAATAACCTCGCACTCATGGAAAGAAGTTCACTCGACGAAAGCGACGTCGACCAGGTAAGTACCTCGTCACACGACGAACTTTTTGAAGCTTTCTAACTTTTGCATACGGACTTTCAAAATGCTTTAATCGATAATAAATCCCACAAATCGAAAAATAAAACGTTGGAAATCGAAATTTTCAAAATACAAGAAAAAGGGGAAGTTTTTGAAACCGATCATTCTCAATGTCTTGAAAATGAAAATAAATTAAAGGATGATCTTTTAAAAGTTCAAAACAAACTTAAGAATTTAACGGATAATCTTGCGGTAACGACAAATTTGAACAATTACTTTCCGTTCAAAAATTTTCATTAAATAAACAGGGGTTAGGATTCAAACCGTGTGATAAAAACGAATCCTTAAATTTTATAATATCCCGATGTGATAAATGTTTAAAAATTAGGCATAATATTTCGATTTTCAAAGCCAAAGACGGACGATAAAAATTTAAAAAATTTGCCTAAAGGAACCACAATACCGAATATCGTCTATGTTTCTAAAGATAAACCAACTCTCGGTTGGACCGCCAAAAATTAAAATTGGTATTTAACTCAGGAGGAGTTACTATGGGGAGACATTTTTTCAGGGGGAGTTTTTACCCAACTTTTTATTTATTTATTATGCACTTTTAAATTATGAAAAAAGGGGGAGAATGTCGATAAAAATGATAGGAAAAGGAGAATACGAGTCATGGAAGAATGACGAGAAAAATATAATACCGGTCATGAAAAGGGGAGAAAAGACGAAGGAGAAGAAAGTCGAAAATAAAAGAAGAAGTTGGGAAAAAATTAAAAAAATGAGAAGGAGTTGAAATGGAGAAAAGAAAGGATGGGGGGAAGAAATATAACGAAACGGACAAAGCCGAAAACTTTGATCTGTATTGTTTATATTTTTGCAGGTATAAAATCCCATCGAAGGTTATTGTTTTGTCATCATCAAAAAGGGGGAGATTATAGGAATATTCTATTCCACATAATTATAAATTAGTTTTGATGATGAGCTAATGATGTTAATGATGGTTTGATGATGTTGTCTATCAAACAAAACAACAATAGACCAAAGCAAAACAACAAAGAAGACGAAGACGTACAAGCTGGGCAATCAAACAGATAACGCACGCTAGTAAGCAAGACTAGCGCACGCTAAATGGAGGACATAAAGTATGTAATATGATGTATTAACGTAGGTAATAGAAAGTGAGCTGAAGACTCACCTGATGTCACCTGATGGTTTAGCGCACGCTTCGAAGAATTATTAACGTACGCTACCAAGGACATTTAACGTACGTAAGACAACATGATTAATGTACGCAATATAGTTTGAATACGAATTCAAACTAAACAACTATTGGAAGATTCGGATTCAAAGGTAAAAAGGCATGCAACGGATCTATGACCTTAACGATTAACGTACGCTATGAATCAAGCTTAACATACACAACACCAACCAGTTAACGTACATAATTGAGAAGAGCTAATGTACGTAAATGTTGGACAGAAGCCACTGGACTGAAACTGCAAGCAACTAACGTACGCTACAGGGAGGCTTTAACACACGCAAAAGCATTAACGTACGCTATGCATGAAGCATAACGCACGCTATGAAGAGTCAGTGGGCTAACGGCTAGTTGAGAGAATTTGACTATAAATACCAAGTCATTTGGTATCATTCAATATAACAACTCCAAGAAAATCATATATACTTAATATATTGTTATATTCATCTTTGTTGTTGTAACCGAGCTATATTGTCAACTGTTTGAGTGTTCATACACGAAAACATATACACGAGAGGAAAGATATGAATTGTAGATTGATTTGGTGTTATTTGGATCGTTGATCCAGCATTATTAGAAGCATATCTAAAACCAAGTGAGGTTTGTCTAGTACCATCCGAAAGCTAGATAGGTTTCTTCCTTGTTCGATAGAAAAGGAAAATGGTTTATCTTGGACCGACATAAAGACAAGAGTATAACGGTTTATCTCAGACCGATAGAAGACGAGATGTAGAGGTTGATCTTAAGCCTATAGAAAAAGATAAGCAGAGAGGACGCAGGCACGTTTAGCCGAACCTTTATAAATCTTGTGTCGTTTATCTTCCACAGTTTAATTACGCTTCCACAAACGCAAAAGAGTTCGATAACTCTACTCCGCGATATTATCCACCATTCTAAGTGGAGCGCCAATTCCCAACAAACAAAACACTAACTTGTTGCGAAAGGATTTGAATCGTGCCTGATGCAATCGTTGTATTCTGATCGCATGTCCTCCTCATTTCATAAAGGCGTGGAGGAATGAACCACGCACTCAATTATTCATTTTGATCATACTGTCATCTGTCTCTTTCTCGGCTAAAATTTTGATGTGGTTGAACACTCTGCTGAGTTTGATTGACACTTGCCTCTTTCTGGAGCGGTTGTGAAGTATGAGCTTCAAAAGATTTAACAACATCTCCACAGTACATCGCACGGTGTCCTTCCTATCCACATTCATAACACGTCAAGGAAGCGAGCAGTCACGCTGATAATGTCCTGGTTGACCACACTTGAAGCATTTCCTCGCTGCATATTTAAAAGCGGATGATGATCTGGAACATTTTTCACCTATAGGTGGATGCGGCAGCCTCCTGAATGAGTGAAAAGATGATTGGGCTTTACGGGGCCTGCTAGTCTTGTGCTCTAAAAACCACCATAGACTTTCTGCTTCTTGGACTCGGAAAACTTCTCCACGGCTACTTCTTTCATCTCATAGGCTAGGGCTTTATCTTGATACTGACAAAACTACTAAACAAAACAGATATGTGATTCAAATTTTAGATAAATATAATTAATGTAAATTTAATAATTGGCTAAATTAAATTTTCACTAAAAAATTAAACTATTTATTTGTCCAAATTAATAATTAGCCAAATTAAACACACTAAACTAAAATTCTTAAGCTTGTGTGTGAAATAACTATGAAATTAAAAAATACATATTGAACTCTAAGTATTTATTTAGGTTCTCCAGTGGTGGACTTCTATTTTTAATCGATGTGGGATTCAAGACATTGAAGTCTATTTATTTAGGTTATTCATCTTTTAAGTATCATTTTAAATCAACGAGAAATCCAATATTTTCGATAAATAAGAATCCAAAATTAAAAAAAATACCACATATGAGAGAGAATTAATGTGGTGCTTCAAATCCGTAACATATTATATATATATATAGATATACATAGCGGTTTCTATAATAGTTTTTTCAATGCCCCTGGAGTAGATATATGAGTAATATGATTAAAGGGAACCCTCGGACGTTCATAATCTAAAAAAGGAACATTTCATCCTTATCAATAATCAAATTTTATTGTGCTATAAATCTGTCCAAATGTCCATTGAAATTAATAAAGTGCATTTAATAACATTTTCTCCCAACTTAAGAAGATATATATATATATATATATATATAAGAATTATACGTGCTGTCTTGGATTCTTTTCAAACACAATAGAAATTCCACAAAAAGTACGGTACAAATATATTGTACGTAATTTAAATATTTTCTCTACACGTAAATGTATAAAAAAAATCGACCATCATATTTTAGTACCTTTACGTTTTTCTCAATCCGAACATCCTTAAGGCTGACGTGTGCATTAATTAAGGTGGATACAGTATTAATCCAAATATTGGTGTAAGAATTGAATCCTGTATGTAATGTACCTTTTAAGGGGGAACGCTGTATTTTCGCGGATATAGCACATACACTGTAGGATGTCAATTAATATTATAATACTATTCTATTCGTACATAAAACATTTTAAGTCCACGTGCCCTATTTATATTTCAAACGTCTTATTCTTTCATGTTTTAAAGACACCTGGACTCTATCGTCTCAAATACCGCGATTTCAATAATATCAAACCACCGTTTCGTGCAATAAGGGGAGACGAACTGTCATAAGTGGGACCGATCATCATTTCAAAAATAGATGGATCAGATGTACTAGTAACTCTGAATACATCATGTACGTTCTTTTAAAAAAAAGACGATTTCTATCCCTTAAATCCAACCGTTCAATGTTTAAACCCCTAATCTTCCCTGCACCCTATAAAAGGACTGTATTTTGCTCCCTTTGACTCTTTACGCTTTCAGCACAATAAACGAGTCTTAAGCAAACAGTTTACATATTTTCTGCATTTTCTGCATTTTTTCGTGCGATTCTCTGTTACTTCACACCCCTTTTCTTCTGCAAAAATGTCGACTTCTCATACTTCATCCCTTTCAATGAATAAGAAGGAATCAGTCATTGACGGATGCATCTTTGCCAGATTTGTGGTGATGGAGAGAATTAATCTTGAAGGAGAAGACTTTGTGGGGATGGAGATGGTCGTTTCAAGGGTGAAACTTGTACCGTCTTGCTAGTCACCATACTGAGTTGTATGATGAACAAATAGTTGAAGAGTTCTACTTGGACGTCTCGTTCAAGTACTCATCTCAGAGGAGAGGAGGTGAGATTTCTGATATCTCTGCAACTGTTCAAGGGATTGAGATCTCTGTGAACAGATATCTGTTGGAGAAACTGTACAGGCTGTCGTTTGATAGCCTGAAAATAAAAGAATTAGAGACCTCCGGGTCCGAAAATTTGTTGACAGCCTACTGGAGGTTGTTCACTGTGATGGAGGAGCTAAGAATGTCCACCCCTCTTGCCACAAGAAAAATTTCACCCTGCCGTATATTTATCTTCATGACTTCTATTGCCGGATGGTTGAGAACCGGACAGGAGCTTTCGAAATGTGCACCAACCTACGCTTTAGAATGATGGTAGCCATCATGTCGGGAGAGAAGGTAAACTGGTGTCAAATTTTGCTGAAGAGGATTCAGGAAGAGGCTGCCAAACCTGAAACTGCCAAGAAATCTTTCGGCCTCATCTTGAACTACATCCTCACCTACTGTGGAGTGAAATAATCTGCCGATGCCAAGAAAATCCATTGGTGGGATGAATGAAAGTCACTGCGTTCAACAAGTGTCCCTTGATTGCTAAGAGGCCACACCCCCGAGACATGCCGGTGTCAAGTGACCCGAGGGACGTCACTGTGAGAATCTCGAGCGAGGAGAAGAAGAGGAAGAGGTGTGTCTCTGTCATCAGGTCATCTCATGCTGTAGAGAAGAAGAAGAAGACCAAGAAGTCTTCTAAGGCCGAGGCTACAGTGACTACATCGGTCACTGTAGACATTCCTTTAGCTCCTGTAGCTGAACTAGCCCCACAGGGCGCAACCCCTCTGGAAGAAGCAGTTGCTGCTAAAACAGCAAATCCTGAGACTATGGCGGCTATGACGGATGACCAATTGATTGCCAAATTGAAAGGATCCGGCGAGTCGGCTGCCCTTTTGGATCCGAAAGCCGCTACTCCTAACAGGGTACCCACCCCTGTATGGAATCCCTCTCCCCACAGGCACCATTCCCTGTTCGGGATCCCTCTCCAAAACAAGATCCCTTACCTATTGAGGATCCCATCCGGACGGTAGACCCAACTACTGTACGGAGTCCCTCCCCAACTGATATAATAAATACAACCCTCCTCCAGGTTCAAATCAAGGAAGCTTTCGAACGCTTCAAAATCTGGAAGTCCTATAGGGTCGCCCCGTACGACACCCTATACCACTGGGCCGGGTGGAATGATGAGAAAGTATTTGCTCCGGAGGTCACGGACACCCAGAACGTCGAAGTCTTCATCCGCTGGGAGGATCACTTTTGTTGCGAGCTTATCTCTGACTATTACACGACAAAGGAAAAGGCTAGACTCACAGGGAAGTCACAGTCTAGTGACAAAGCTCCATCAACTAGCCACCCTCCAACCCTCAATCGGACGACGACGAAGATGCCCTATAGGCCAGTCTAAGGATCAGCCTGAAGAAGCCAGGGAAGATGAGATGGCCAAACTAATGAACCAACAGGTCGGGACATCCGATGCATAACAGCATTCTCCCCGCATCGTGAAGCCGCCAAGAACAAGAACATGAGGAATCGATCCCTCTGTCACATCCAAGAGCAACCGCTCCCAACAGATGACCACTGGCCCCGCAACTCCGAGACATCTCCCGCGCCATCCTCCAAGAGGATTCATTCCCTCTTCCGTATCAGGCGGAAGCTGAGAGTCGGCAGGAGGATTCAGTCCCTCCAGTACTTCCGACTACAGATGAGCAACCCATACAGTAGGAACCAGTCCCTTCTATCACCGAGACTGAGCATACAGCACCACCTTCGGAAGCCCCTACTTATAAAGCTCCTACTCAATATGCCCCTGCATCTCCCACCTCCGTAAGCTCAAAATCAGAATATAATGATAGTTTTCTGCCCGACGACAGACCATGAAGACCCCGTCTTCATGTGGTTCTTCGTCAACTTGAAGAACCGTAGGATTCCAAAATTGCGCACCCTGGCTCCCCGCGCACCGAAGCCTGCACGAGCAACTCCATGACATCGGTTGACAGACAATGTTCTTGCAATATGCCGTAAAGGCACTCTACGATCCTTTGGTTACCCTTGATTTCTTATTACTTCTATTTATGATGATTTCCAATTGTCAATGGAAATGTGTGAAGCTGCTTTTAATATCCATGAAAGAGATGTCACTGAATAGGGGCAAAATACATAGCAAACGGTTATTTTTAATGGTAAATCATTAGTATTTCTTATAGATATGATGCTTGAATTTTCCTAGATTAATTCTGTAATGTGCGTTGTATTGCTGTTTATGTTGTATATTGCTTTATTTTGTTTGTGGTCCAATAAATTGTCTTCATGTATTTTGTCTACCACGTCTGTTGTTTGTTTCTGAAGTTCTTTTGTTCTGATTTTAGCATTTGTCTCCATGTTCCTTTGACTGCTGGTGGACTTATATGTGTTCCAACAAATGGCACAGATGGAATCACTGGCTTGACTTTGGAATCCTTTAGAGATAATTGGAGTTCAGATTATCAAATGACAAACAATGCTGGGATCTCAGATCCGGATGAGAAAATATAATGGAGTTTCAAGTGAGGCATCCTGCTATATCTCATTTTATTTAATGTCCCTTTTTTCTTTATCCTATTCCTTTGTGTTCGGCGGTAGAATTTGGAGTTCGATCAAATAACTTATTGGTGCTTTTCTTCTGGATAATTAATTATGGATGACGATATTCTTAAATCCTATGTGGATTGCATTTCCTCAAGGTTTAGCTTTATTAACTTCTTGCACATTAGCTGGTGGCATTTAGTTTTCCATAATTGGATTTTGCTGATTAGACTTCCTATGCACGATTGGTTTTATGATAATATTTGAAAATTTATTTGATTCCTGTGAGTTGTTGCAGGGGAGTTACTAATGATTGGGATTTTGCTTGTTGATAGGTGCACAGGCTTGATAGGGAAAGCAGTGGCATCTTTGTGATGGGAAGGACACACTTGAGCGCCACCATTCTGCATTCTATTTTTCGTGAGAAAACATCTGGAGCATCAAACGGTGGGTGTAATATTATATTCTCCTCGCGACGAGATTAGTTTTGGATGTGTGTTAGTTTTGAATAGACGAGAAGGTGATTGTACGAATTCTGGGATGTAGAAATGCAAGCCATAATCGATCAACATGCTGCCGAAATTTTAGATTGTGTCGATCTTAATATTTCTATGGTTCGTCACACTTTGTAGAAGTTATTTTTCACTGTTTGATAATGTTGTAGTATGTGTGTTACGACACATTATGCTAATATGTTTTGAATTGGTTGGAATGCATGTTATTTTTTTTTAAGATGGGATGATATGAAATTGTTGGTTCTTATATTATTGAGCTCTTGTGGTTGATGGTTAGTTATAGTTGAATGTAGATTTTGGCAATGAATTTTAAATTGAAATGTGAAATATTAATATATATTACTACAAAAAATACTAATATATATTATACAATAACTGAAGTAAAAGGTTCTTTATTTACTACGCCAATTATAAAATAACCAAAGTTAAAGGCATTCTTTTACTTCACTTACCTCCACATTTGGATCATAATTAGAAAAAACACTGAGATAGACTTCGGTTATTAGGATATTAGACTTCGCATAAAAAGTGAAGTCTAAAGTATACCTTTTACTATACGAACATAGACTTCGGTAATTATTACATTTTTACTTCAGATATTATCCGAAGTCTTTGACGTTTATTCTTATAGTGATGGGAGCAGAATCCTGATAAGGATTGTCTATGTAGTTTCCTTGTGAAGAGGGTATCCTTGTTAGCAAAGGATTTCCGTATTCTGTCAATCTTGGATTCTGCCGTAGATTCCATGTCATACTGATAGAGTAGGACTGTCCCCACCGAGAAGTGGCTTAAGTTGAGGGACCTTGACTTGTTTTGCCATTAAGTCGGGTTGGCGTAATAAGTTGGTTATCTGGTAACCAAGTCTTGACTTAAATCTAAGCTAAGGCCTAATTGAGTTAAGGCCATGAATCCATGTCGGCCTAATCATCGTACTCGATGCCGAGTTGATGAATTTATTCCTGGGCTTCGTAGGATCTTAATTTATGGGCCTTGTTGGGCTTATGCATAAGCTCATTAGATCCACATAATCGACTCTCTTTATGTCGTGCAGTGGCCCCTAAGTTTCTATCTCGGCATGCCGAGTAGGAACTCAAGTCCACCCTTTGTCCTCCAGTATTTTGGTTGCTTTTCTGGTGGAGTCTACTTCATTTAGTGTCAAGTTGGCTTTGGTTTGCTTCTTTAGATGCATTCTCGAATTTCAATGGTTCGGTCATGCCAATCATTTCATATCCCGTCATAAAATCGGACGATGTGCACGAGGTAGGATGAATGGTCATTCTTTCTTAGAAAACTGCACCCATTAATGCGGTGTAATTATGGTTTCGTGGACCTACGCGCCAGACCTATAGACACCGGGTGCAAACCGTGTTGAGGCCAGGTATAACCCACTTGCTCCGGGTATAAATTCAATACCCCCTCTTTTACATTTTATTGGATTCTAAACAGAAACCTTGAGAGCTTGTTGTCACCAGCGAAACTTCATACCGCACCATCTTAGTCCATTTTTCTGATGATTTATTCCGATCAATTTCCGGTGTTTCTTCCCCTCCATTTTCATCCGTTTATCATATATCTTTTTGAGGTACTTTTTCACCTCCATTTTCCGGTTATATTTTTCGCCATTATTACGGTTTTAAGAGCTTTTAGAGCTTCAAACCTCTTCTTGCTTTTTTTACTCCATATTTGCACGATGTCTAAACGTCGGTATTTCGGGAGAAACTCCATTTATGGATTTTACACTAGGAATTCTAGAATTTACGTTAAATCTGATGGATTATGGAAACTCTTGTCCTTACTTACCATTGGCGAGATACTGTACTTGAATAAAACCCCTAGAACCGATGTTAAGTATCCCTCCGGGTCTTTTAAGCCTAGAAACATAGATGGTAACGATGTCGATATGTTAACTCTGGGTAGATTGGATGAATTCCTAGACTACATATTTTTGCATTATGTTAAGGATAAGTCTCAAGCTTGGTTTGATTTCGTGGGAGGTCTCTCCTCGGCCCAAGTAGTTTAGATGGGGGGCAAGGCCACCTCATCCTTTTCACAGGATGAGTCTAACACCTTGGTTTCTTCTACAGGTATGGCTGAGGAGAATACTTCTGATAGGACCATCAATGAGTTTGATACCGAGGTAGTCGACACAAGACGAGGTCGAGGTAAAGGCAAGATAAACCCGGGAGGCTCATCTCGGCCTAAGCATCCCAAAGGTGGAGATGAGTTGATTGAGGAGCTTTATACAATGTATGGGTAGATAGGAAAGAGTACAAACTTTACCATAGTTTTGCCACCCCTTCTGCTGATGAGAATGAGGCCAAAACCTTCTATTATAATGACGCCTTCATCACATTTTACTTCACACAATTACATCTCGGCCTAAGGCTGCCCTTAGACCCTTTTATTAATCAGTATTTGAAAGATTGGGAAATTGTCCCAGCCCATCTCAGTGCCAATGCAGTTAGGTACCTCACTGCCTTCATCATTCAATGCTAGTCTCGGCTTGGATCAATGTATGTTCGCCTTCTATCACTTCTTTAATTCATCCTATAATTCCAAGGCTAAAACCATTACTATAAAGTCCGATACCAACAAGCCCAAGCTCATGGCCCCCATTTCAAACACCGTCAATAAGGTCACAGGTTGAAACAGACACATGATTAAGGTTGAGCGCTGTTGGGATAAATATCCAGTTTTAATAATTTCCAACACACAACAAAAGAAGTCTTAAAAGAAGGAATATCGGCAAGTATGCAAGCTATTAGAATTTTTCATACAGCCCATCCATACAGCAAAGAGATCTTCTACAGAGTCCATCCTACAGAGCATTCTACATACAACAAGAGAAAGAGTATGTTGGATACAACAGTAAGGCTGTAGGTGTTTTAATAGGACATCATTTAATGCGGCTGGATAGAGACAAGTCTGAATGCTCTGAAGAACATTAATGCAAAGACAGAAAGGATATCTGAAGCATTAAATGCAATCTGCTTTAATTCAAACATTAGCCCCCGCCAATCAGAGACGTCAACATCTCACCAACCAGCAGCGGATACATTTATAACGGATACATTTCCGAGGTTATAAATACCCTCAACCAAGAAGACATTGGTCTCCCAAGTTATTCATTATCGCGCATACTCTGACAGATTACTCTGAAGTTCTAGCTATAAAAAGAGCAGTATATTTTGTGAGCATACAGCAGTATCCAAGCGAAGATATATACCAAGTACTCAACACAAATAGCACATCATATAGTGATTGTTTATCAAAGATATAGCTGATGTTCGGAACTATTCTAGCCTTACCGTTGAGATTATCATTAGCCCTGTGTGGACTAAAAATTCTTGTGTATTCCGACCTGTGTGGGAAGAATAACACTAAATACGAAGCTTCGATCTGTGTGACAAGAAGCGAGTCGAAAGAGCTCAAGCAAATCTGTGTGAACGACCCAAAGCTACCGTCCCTGTATCAATCTGTGATTTTTATCTCAGATGCCTTTCAATCCACTTGCTATAATTCTCAAAAACAAACAAACTAGATGACACTAACTTTGCTGATTGGAAATGTAATCTTAATATTGTATTGGCTGCTGAAGAACATAAATTTGTTCTAACTGAGGAATGCCCATTGGAGCCAAATCTGGATTCGACACCCGATGAGGTGAAAGAATACCGCAGATGAAAGAAATCTGATGAGATGGCTCGCTATTACATCTTGGCTTATTTAGCAAATGTATTGCAGCATCAGCATCAGAGTATGAGCAGGGCCTCAGAAATGATAAAAAATCTCGGCGAGATGTTTGGTCATCAAAATCGAGCGGCTAGGCAAAATGCTATGAGGGTCTTGATGACGACCCAAATGCCTGAAGGAACCCCGGTAAGGGATCATGTTCTAAAGATGATTTCTCATCTAAACGAACTTGATATCTTATGGGCTAGTATCGATGCGGAAACGCAGGTCGATATCATCCTAGGCAGATTACCTAGGAGTTTTGAGCAGTTCCGCCTAAACTACAATATGAATCGTAGGGAGTATACATTGGCAGAATTGCTGACAGAGCTTCAAGCGACAGAAGGTCTCTTCAGGCAAGGGTATCAAGGTCTTGCGGCTACTAGTGTTTCGACTTCTAAACCCAAGTGGGGAAGAAGAAACAAGTGGGCCAGAAGCAAATGGCAACTCTCAAGGTAAATAGCAAGGCTCCTCAGCCCAAGGCGAACAAAAAGCCAAAGGAAAAGTGCTACAAGAAATGACATTTTAAAATGGACTGCCCTGCTCTTAAGAAAGGTATGTCTCGTGCACTATTAGTCAAAACATGTTTGGCAGCTTGTTCTTCCACTTCGTGGATAGTTGATTCAGGCTCCACTGATCATATTTGCTTTGACTCGCATGGTTTTCAGGCAACCAAGAAGCTTGGTGCCGGCATGATTACCATCAACTGGGGCGATTATTCTAGGCTTATGGCTGTTGCAGTGGGAGTCGTGCAGTTGAAGATTAATGATAAATTGTTAGTCCTCAATAATGTATTATTAGTACAAGATTTTAGAATGAATTTAATTTCAGTTTCTAAATTAAAATGCAATGGATATTCAGTTTATTTTGATGATGTTGCTGTTATTAGAAGAAGAAACAGTGAATATATTTGCAAAGGTATTTTTACTGATGGACTCTATGTCATTAATACTGCACAAACTCCCATGCATAAATATAAATCACTTAACTCTTTGTCTAAACCTATAAAGAGAAAATAACCTTCAATCATAAGCCAAACATGTCTGTGGCATTTAGGTTAGGGCATGTAAACCTTGGGAGGATTCAAAGATTGGTAGATGATGGCCCACTGGATGACCTCCGAATTGAGACATTTCCAATTTTTGAATCCTGTGTGGAAGGTAAGATGACCAAAGGGTTTTCCAGACCAAAGGAAACCATGCTCGGAATGTATTAGAATTGGTTCATAAGGATGTATATGGTCCAATGAACGTCCAAGATATGGGTGGTTTCAAATACTTCATCACTTTTATAGATGATTATTCGAGATATGATACATCTATTTGATGTAATGTAAGTATGAAGCCTTTGACAAGTTCAGAGACTTCAAGGCATAAACAGAGAAGCATCATGGGAAGAGTTTCAAGTCACTACGATCTTATCGTGGTGGCGAATACCTTAGTGGAGAGTTTTGGGATTTTTTGGTGAATGAGGGGATTTCGTCCAAGCTCACTGCGCCGGGAACTGCACAACAAAACGGTGTTGCTGAGAGAAGGAATAAAACTCTTTTAGAAATGGCTAGGTCAATGATGAGTTTTTCGGAGTTA
The DNA here is from genome assembly GCA_033398695.1 of Orobanche coerulescens. Taxonomy (NCBI): domain Eukaryota; kingdom Viridiplantae; phylum Streptophyta; class Magnoliopsida; order Lamiales; family Orobanchaceae; genus Orobanche; species Orobanche coerulescens. The sequence goes on along the minus strand of CM065815.1, from coordinate 86,678,804 downwards.
CCTATTTAGTTTTGGGGATACGCCTTAGAAACAGCAGCGTACATTTTAAACCTGGTGCCTTCGAAATCAGTTCCAAAAACACCCACAGAACTGTGGAGTGGGCGAAAGCCCATTCTAGGACATGTTCGAATTTGGGGTACTCCAGCACATGTGCTGAATCAGAAAGTTGATAAGTTAGAATCTCGTACAGATGTACGAGTGCTTGTGGGATATCCTAAGGGAACGAAGGGTGGCTTATTCTATAGCCCCCAGGATGAGGGGGTCATTGTTAGCACTAGTGCCTGATTTCTAGAAGAGGATTATATGATTAGTCACAAGACCATGAGCGAAATAATTCTGGAAGATTTGAGGGGTGAGACTCCATCTATACCAATCGTACAAGCGCCAACTAACACTGCACCACGAATCAATTATGAGACTTTTACACCAACTCAGGATTGCCTCGTCGTAATGGGAGGGTTGTTTGTCAACCAGAATGATTCGTAGGCATGGGACAGTCTTCGGACTCAATCCCAGGCGAAGATGAATCAGATCCTTGGACTTACAAAGAGGCAATCCAAGATAAATATGCTGACTCGTGGCAAGTAGCAATGGAATCAGAAATGAGATCTACGGATTCCAATCAAGTGTGGGAGCTAGTAGAACTACCTGATCGGGTACAAGCCATTGGGAGTAAGTAGGTCAACAAGCGAAAGAAAGTAGGTGATGGGAAGGTTGAAACCTTCAAAGCGAGGCTTGTTGCAAAAGGTTACACTCAGAAAGAGGGTATCGATTATAATGAAACCTTTTTGCCGGTAGCCTTGCTTAAGTCAAATACGGATTCTTTTAGCTATAGCTGCGCATTTGGAGCTGAAGATTTTTCAAATGGATGTCAAGACTGCATTCTTGAATGGGAGTCTAGACAAGGAAATCTACATGCGCCAACTAGAGGGATTCATTGCTGAAGGAGAGGAGGACTTATTGTGTAAGATTAAGAGATCCATTTATGGATTTAAGCAAGCATCTAGATCTTGGAACACTCGATTTGATGAGGTTGTCCAGTCATATGGATTCGTCCAATATCCGAGTGAGAGTTGTGTGTATAAGAAATGCGATGGAAATGTGTTGGTGTTTCTTATACTGTATGTATATGATATCCTTCTGATTAGAAACAACGTGAAGGAGTTGTCAAACGTACGAGTATGGCTATCTGAGCAGTTCAATATGAAGGATTTGGGAGAACCAGGACATATCCTTGGAATTAGGATCTTTCGTGATCGGTAGAAATGGATGTTGTGCCTATCTCAGGCATCCTATATCGATACAGTGCTACATAGGTTTAGCATGGAGAATTCCAAGAAAGGTTTCTACCTTACAAGTATGGAATTCAACTATCTAAGGATATGTGTCCTAAGACACAGAAGGAGATAGATGACATGAAGCTAATCCCTTATGAGTCATCTGTGGGAAGCCTTATGTATGCTATGCTTTGCACTAGACCAGATATCTGTCATGTCGTTGGCATAGCTGCTAGATATCAGTCGAACCCAGGACCAGGATACTGGATTGTTGTGAATCTCATACTCAAGTACTTGAGAAGGACTATGGATTATATGCTAGTATATCAATCATACGACCTGTGTTTGGGGTTATACTGACTTAGATTTTTCATCAGACAAAGAAAAGTCCAAGTCTACTTTGCGTTATGTGTTTTGCCCGGGAGTTGGAGCCATTAGTTGGAGGAGTGTACATTAGAAATGCATCTAGGACTCTACCAGGGAAGCCGAGTACGTGGCAGCCTCTGAGGCAGCCAAGGAGGCGGTATGGCTCAAGTACTTCCTGCAGGACTTAGATGTGATTCCCGATTTGCCAAAGGGTATTACGCTTTATTGTGATAATACCGGTGTAGTCGCAAATTCGAGGGAACCACGAGCCCAAAAGGCAAGTAAAAATATCAAACACAAGTACCACACCATACAACACTTCGTAAAGGGAGGAGACGTAGTTGTAGCCAGGGTTGCATCGGAAGATAATCGCGCTGATCCATTCACGATTCAAAAGTTTTTGAAAGGCATGTGGAAGGAATGGGATTACGGTGTATGGCAACATTGCTTTGAGTATAAGTGGGAGAAATGAGAGACTATGTAATAGAGTAGTATATTTAAAAGCATGCTTTGAGTATAAGTGGGAGATTGCCAGAGTTGTGTACTGCAAAGCATACTTTATGCGTGTATTACCTTATTTCCCTGTAACTACCTATGAGAATATAAATTATATTTAATCACATATTTTGCATATTTATTCATGTTATGGTTATGCAAATGAAATGTGTAATTATTTTATATTATAGATAATGTGGTGTGTTGGTGTCACACGGAAGATCACATTATCGGCGCCTTATAAAATAATATAATAGTTCACAACCTATATAATTATTAGACAAATTAAATGAATGGTTGTAGTGTATGCTTGAGATTAGTGGATCTTGACTATTATCATGCATTAGCGTATTTGCATACGTTGAACTGGATCGAAGTGAGATAGTGTCTTCTGTACTGACTGTAAGAAGAACATAAATCTTGAATAATTATTATTTCTTAATTCTATGTATATAATATTTAATTGTGTATTTGTAAGAGGGTCAAAATGACTGACTCAATAAACTTTATCTTGGGCAATAATATTATTTATATGATAATTATTATTATTACTAGAAATCGTGTCCCGACTTGTGCAGGTTGATCATGTCCCCTTGAGGAGTTCGATGATGATTATTATGTTAAAGCCTCCAGGTGGATTTAATTTCGATATAATAATAAGGTTCGAGTGGTGTTACTCTTGGATAAGATATTAATTAATTAAAGCTGTCAATAGCTTAAATTAATTAATGGACATTCGATATCTTAAACATGGGAAATAATATATTTAAATAAGGAGCTCGATTTTGTAAATTTGGATTTGGGTAGGAAGTGCAATATTAACTCTCTAATGTACTGAGTTGATATTAATAGACTCAATATATTAGCAAAGGTCATAATATGGAAATTTGAGGTCTATTAGGAGTCTTTCCCTAATCCTCCTTAATATCCATAGAGTAGTCCATAACACCTATAAATAAGATATAAGGGGTCGGCCTAAATTGCACTCTAACTGTGCAAGAAATTTCGATTTTTCTGTTTTATGTTTGATTGTGGATCTTGACTTGTATCTTGGATTCCATAATCGGATTAACACAATATTTTTCTAAATTACCAACATATTCAATAAAAATAGAGAGAAAAATCATGAGGTAATTTACTTGGGAGGTGGTTCGGCCGATCTGGTTATTGATCAAGGAAGTCCAGTCGATTGTTGCCCACACGACATCCGGATATAGGCGGGATCATACCCTAGAAGATATAAAGGTAAAAATATAAAAGTGGTCGAGTAGAATTCGAAGACTTTACTTCAAAGGTAACGTATTCTTAGATCTCTTAGATCTAGGAAGAATACTACGAATTATCATAGTTAGACTTGTAAATTAATTTTGTTCATTTAAATTGCTTATTAACCTGTTAATTAATTATTTAACGAGCCTAAATAGATCCGGTTCATGAGGGCCGATTTTAGTAAATCTAAACCCGATGCTTCCGATGCGTTTTATTTCCAACATTGTCAACACTGAAGACGAAGACCTAGTATAGAGACTACGGAAAGCTCTGTATAGACTTAAGCAAACACCTATAGCTTGTATGAAATCCTGTCCCTGTACCTTATCAACAATGGATTTGAGAAAGGTGCTGTGGACAAGACTCTATTTAAAATACATGAAGGAGATGACCTGTTAATGGAACAAATATATTTCGATGATATTATATTTGGTTCTACTAACCTTGCTTTATGTCAAAGGTTCTCTCATCTCATGCAAAGTAAATTTGAAATAAGTATGATGGGAGAACTTAGTTACTTCCTAGGATTGCAGGTTAAGCAATTGCCAACAGGAATATTCATCAACTAGGAAAAGTACAACAAGGAGCTGCTCATCAAGTTTGGGATGAACAACTCCAATTCCTCGTCAACCCCCATGAGCACTTCCACGCAAAGTAATGTTGATGAAGCTGGAAAGCTGGATGATCAATCACTCTACAGTAAGCTTATTGGCTCACTCCTGCACCTAAAGGCCAGCAGGCCCGATATCTAATTTGCTGTAGGAGTGTGTGCTCGGTATCAAGTAGCACCTAAGGAGTCACACTTCAGAACAGCCAAAGGAATCCTTAAATACGTGAAAAGAACAGTTGATGTAGGATTGTGGTATCCTAAGGAAGGAGGATTTGATTTGGTTAGCTACAGCGACTCGGATCTCGGAGGCTGTAAGCTCGATAGAAAGAGTACAAGCGGTACTTGTCACTTTTTTGGACCGAGACTTGTGTCATGGTTCAGTAAGAAGCAATTGGCCAACTCGCTTTCTACAGCTGAGTTAGAATATTATGCCGCTGGAAGTTGCTGTATGCAGATTCTCTGGATGCAACAACAGGTACAGGATTATGGAATCACTGCCAGATAGACGCCAATCATGTGCGATAGCACGAGTGCAATCGCAATAACGCACAACCCTGTATTGCACTCGTGAACTAAGCATATTGGTATGAAGCATCACTTCATCAGGAATCATGTTGAGAATAAGGATGTTCGGATCGAGAAAATTTATACGAATATTCAGTTGGCCGACATATTTACAAAACCTCTCAGCACAACCAGATTCTGTATGCTTCGTCAAGATTTGAGAATGCTACAGCCTGACTCCCTATAAGTTTATACATTTTACTCATCAATTGAGGGGGAATGCTGTAAGACCCAAGAATAAAGTATCCACTTTAATTAACTTTACACTCAGAACAAGTCAGATCTTACTGTAGGACAAAGAAGCCATGAAACCTTCCTACAGCTGACGTGTGTATTAATTAAGGTGTAATACAGTACGACCCATGAGTATAGCATTAATCCAAATATTGGTGTAAGAATTGAATCCTGTATGTACCTTTTAAGGGGGAATGCTGTATTTTCGCGGATATAGCACATACACCATAGGATGTCAATTAATATTATAATACTATTCTATTCGTACATAAAACATTTTAAGTCCACGTGCCCTATTTATATTTCAAACGTCTTATTCTTTCATGGTTTAAAGACACCTGGACTCTATCGTCTCAAATACCGTGATTTCAATAATTTCAAACTGGCGCTTTGTGCAATAAGGGAAGACGAACTGTAAGAAGTGGGGCCGGTCATCATTTCAAAAATAGATGGATCAGATGTACTAGTAACTCTGAATACATCATGTACGTTCTTTTAAAAAAAGACAGTTTCCATCCCTTAAATCTGACCATTCAATGTTTAAACCCCTAATCTTCCCTGCATCCTATAAAAGAACTGTATTTTGCTCCCTTTGAATCTTTACGCTTTCAGCACATTAAACGAGTCTTAAGCAAATAGTTTACATATTTTCTGCATTTCTGCATTTTTTCGTGCGATTCTCTATTACTTCACACCCCTTTTCTTCTGCAAAAATGTCTATTTCTCAGACTTCATCCCATTCAATGAATAAGAAGGAATCAATCATCGACGGATGCATCTTAGCCAGATCCGTGGTGATGGATAGAATTAATCTTGAAGGAGAAGACTTTGTGGGAAGGGTGAAACAACAAGAGCTGTACCGCCTTGCTAGTCACCATGCTGAGTTGTATGATGAACAACTAGTTGAAGAGTTCTACTTGGACGTCTCGTTCAAGTAATCATCTCAGAGGAGAGGAGGTGAGATTTCTAATATCTTTGCAACTATTCAAGGGATTGAGATCTCTGTGAAAAGATATCTGTTGGAGAAACTGTACAGGCTGTCGTTTGATGGCCTGAAAGTAAAAGAATTAGAGACCTCCGGGTCCGAAAATTTGCTGACAGCCTACTGGAGGTTATTCACTGGTTATGAAGGGGCTAAGAATGTCCACCCCTCTTGCCACAAGAAAAATTTAACCCTATCGTATATTTATCTTCATGACTTCTATTGCCAAATAGTCGAGAACCGGACAGGAGCTTTCGAAATGTGCACCAACCTACGCTTCAGAATTATGGTAGCCATTGTTGCTACCCAAAATATTATCCAGAGATAGATATTGCTGGAATGGATGGATAGAAAACAAATGCGAGAACACTTCCGTGGGAAAAGTAAATAACACAAGATTTGCCGGGGTTGTTAGTCCCGGGCTTGAATGCTCTCGCGAGATATTATTAATACAAATATTCGGGGATACAAGTATTAATGTAAGAGTTCAATTACAATGAGTGTAAAGACCCTTGTTATCTTAGCTTGTGAGCGTGTAGATTGCCGGAAGAACCAGATATGATGTTCTGTGAGTTCTTGTAACAACGTTGATGAGCTGTGACGGCGGTGATAGATCGACAGTCTCTCACGGCATGTATTAGCTGTATGTTTGAGCTCCTGGGCTTGTGAGTCTCTTTGAATCTGCATTGTGGAGACTTCTTGTCTCTGCCGACCGACTTCTGGATGAGAGGTACTGAGAGAGAAATCCTGAGGTAGATTCGGGAGAGGAAGCTGGGAGCTTGATAGTATGTATGATTGTATATATTTTCTCTGAACTTAATGGAGAATGTGTGAACCGAATGAAGAATTTGTAAACTGAATGAAGAATTCCTGAAGCCCTTTCCAGTAGGTGGAGGTTCTCTATTTATAGCACTTGGACATGCTGGGCGATCGCCTTTGCTGTATTATAATAAGCGGGTGATCGTCTTTTAGCACATGGGCTTGTCTCCTTAAAGTCTGCAGGAGTTGCTGGCAGTCAGCTGTGCGGTCCAATGAGAAGTCTGCACGCGTCTGAGTTGCTGTCACGGGCGGTCCCACCTTGTACCTTTCGGAGGGTTTGTCGGTAGGTGAAGTCGTCCTTATCGGAGACAGCTATTGGTGGTCAATGATCCATGAAACGCGGCGCCTGTCGGGAATCTGCACATGGGCGCTGCTTTGAGGTCCAATCTTCGTGGACTTTCACGGACGATGGTCTCTGTCTGTGGCAAAGGACGGTCGTCTTAAGTCGGGTGTCAGAGTCGATCGCTAGGTTCCCAGGGGCGATCGCCTTTGGAGTCGATCACTAGATACTCGAAGGTGGTCTGGTATCTTTGGTTATGCGAGTCCGCCATAGTTTGATTGGTTGTGGACTCGGTCACTCGGCCTTGCAGTCGATCGCCTGTCGAGGTAAATAAATCTCGACACAACAGCCATCATGTCGGTAGAGAAGGTAAACTGGTGACAAATTCCACTGAAGAAGATTCAGGAAGAGGCTGCCAAACCTGAAACTGCCAAGAAATCTTTCGGCCTCATCTTGAACTACATCCTCACCTACTGTGGAGTGAAATAATATGCCGATGCCAAGAAAATCCATTGGTGGGGTGAAAGCCACTGCGTTCAACACGTGTCCCTTGATTGCTAAGAGGCTGCACCCCCGATACATGCCGATGTCAAGTGACCCAAGGGACGTCACTGTGAGAATCTCGAGCAAGGAGAAGAAGAGGAAGAGGTGTGTCTCTGACAGCAGGTCATCTCATGCTGTAGAGAAGAAGATGAAGAAGACCAAGAAGTCTTATAAGGCCGAGGCTACAATGACTACAACGGTCACTGTAGACATTCCTTCAGCTCCTGTAGCTGAACCAACCCAACAGGGCGCAACCCCTCTGGAAGAAGCAGTTGTTGCTGAAACAGCAAATCCTGAGCCTATGGCGGCTATGACGGATGACCAACTGCTTGCCAAATTGAAAGGATCCGGCAAGTCGGCTGCCCTTTTGGAGCCGAAAGCCGCTACTCCTAACAAGATACCCACCCCTGTATGGAGTCCCTCTCCCCACAGGCACCATTCCCTATTCGGGATCCCTCTCCAAAACAAGATCCCATACCTGTTAAGGATCGCATCCGAACGGTAGACCCAACTACTGTACGGAGTCCCTCTGCAACTGATATAATATATACAACCCTCCTCCAGGTTCAAATCTAGGAAGCTTTCGAACGCTTCAAAATCTGGAAGTCCTATAGGGTCGCCCCGTACGACACCATGTACCACTGGGCCGAGTGGAAGGATGAGGAAGTATTTGCTCCGGAGGTCACAAACACCCAGGTCGTCGAAGTCTTGATCCGCTGGGAGGATCACTTTTGCTGCGAGATTATCTCTGACTATTACACGACAAAAGAAAAGTCTAGACTCACAGGGAAGTCACATTCTAGTGACAAAGCTCCATCGGCCTAAACGACGAAGAACGGGCGAAAACGACGATTTCTGGTTACGAGCCGCGGCACAAGGAAAGCGTGCCATGGCACATGCACGGCACAGCAAGGCACCGACAGCACTGTACCGGGGGCCGTGACACGCACTTACTGAGCCGCAGCCCATGAAGACAACCTGCGCCCAGGCATAACGCGCTGAAGGTTAGGGGCCGCGGCACATACTTACTGAGTCGCGGTTCACGGGGCGGTAATGATGATCCAGCCCTCGTTTTTGGACTGTTCTGAAGCCCATTTTCGACCTAATTCCCGGACGCGTTTTGGAGACTAATTGTGGTTATAAATAGGGATTAAATGGTCTGAATTAGTGGGGAATCATCGAGGAACAAACATTGAAGGAGAAGGAGAAAACATCAAGGAACAAAGAGCGGAAGCTAGAGAACGGAGGAATCCAAGTTCTTCGTATGCGTTTGATTTCTACGCTTTCTTTTTCTAGCATGTCAGGCTAGAACCCTATTCTAGGATTTTGATGAAACTGAGGTTTTGACGAATTAACTTTTGATTATGATTTATTAAAATTTATTTCCCTTTCTTATTGAGTCTTCCCAATTGTTTTAATTACTATCAATTATGTGGCCTATGATTGATTTGTTTTGATTACGCAACTCGAATCGGGAGAGGAGAGTTGGTAGGAAAATTGGCGAGAAACGTTTTATCTTGTGAGATAGGAATATACTCATAGGAATTACGTGGCCTTTCTGAAGATTTCGTACTTTTTGCCTATTGTCGAATTAATTCACCTAGGAATAGAGTCTGTTATTCGTCTTAGAAAATTCTATTGACCTCGGGAGAGGCAGTAGAGTATTTTAGCAATCCTCGCCTTCAATAAATTGGGAAATCATTAAATTCATATAATCAAGAGTAATTCGGATAAACCGAGGTGGATTCACAATCCTAGATTAATTCCTTATTTGATCTTCTTCCTTCGAACAATCGATTTTACTATTTTTTTTGTTTTTATTAATTTTCTTTAATTATTGCTTGCATCTCAAATTTCGATAGTTCAAATAAAATTAGAATACGAATAAATCGGTAATTAGTAAGTCAGTCCTCGAGGGAACGATATCTTACTTATCACTTTATTACTTGTTTACGACAACGTGCACTTGCGTTCACCGAAATTCGCAACAAGTTTTTGGCGCCGTTGCCGGGGATTGATTGTTTTACTAATATCGATTTCAGTATTTCTAGTCTTAATTTGAACATTATTTTATTTTTGTGTAATTTTTTTATTTTGTTTTCCTTTCAGGAATTTCTGGTTAGTGCATGAGAAAATTCGGTAACGAAGGCCTACTACCTTTGGATACTGAACTCGAGCGCACTCTTAGGAAAAACAAGAAGGAAAAGCGTGAGCGACCGACAAAATACACCATGGCCGAAAACACAGAAAATCACGGAGGAGACAATCTTATGCAGCAAGCTCAACCAGCATTGGCACTCCGTGATTATGCAATGCCACAAATTAATGCAAACTTTTCGGGGATTCGGCGTCCAACCATCCAAGCAAACAACTTCAAAATTAAGTCGGCTATTATTCAGATGGTGCAAGCAAGCAAATTTTGTGGACTGGCAAACGATGACCCCAATGCACACATCGCTTCATTTCTCGAGATATGTGACACCTTCAAGAATAACGGTGTTACCGATGATGCTATTCGTCTGCGGCTTTTCCCTTTCTCTCTAAGGGACAAAGCCAAATTTTGGTTGAATTCATTACCGCCGGGCTCTATCACGACTTGGGCGGAATTAGCACAAGCTTTCCTGGCTAAGTTCTTTCCACCATCAAAGACAGTGAGACTAAGGAACGAGATAACCACTTTCGTGCAATTTGACATGGAGTCGCTTCATGAAGGTTGGGAGCGATACAAGGATTTACTACGGAGATGCCCACACCATGGCTTACCGGATTGGCTACAAATTCAAACCTTTTATAACGGATTGAGTGCTTCTACACGCACTCTTGTTGATGCAGCCGCTGGAGGAGCGTTAATGGGAAAGACTATGGCGGAAGCTCATTCTCTATTGGAGGCGATGGCTGCAAATGCTTATCAGTGGCCTTCCGAGCGGGTGAACCCAAAACGAGTTATGGGAGTTTCCGATAACGATCCGATCTCTACGCTATCGGCCCAAGTTGCCGCCTTGACTCAGCAACTTCAAGCTTTTTCACATGCTCCTACCACCATTACCACAGAATCATGTAATTGGTGCAACGGGTCTCATCCTAGTGTGGAGTGCCAAGTCAGAAATCCTTTCGAGCAACCTCCAATGGAACAAGCTCAATTTGTGGGGAACGGGAATCGGCAGAACAATCCGTATTCCAACACATACAATCAAGGGTGGCGAAATCACCCAAATTTTTCATGGAAGAACGGGCAAGCTTTAAAACCTCCGCAAGCTCCATTCGCGCAGCCCCCTCAACCACCAAAGGTATCCTTGGAAGATGCTCTTGCTCAAATGGCGGTTAATACGAGCCAATTCATGACCCGCACTGAGACTACCTTACAAAATCATTCCGCCTCCATCCAAAACTTGGAAGTACAAATGGGGCAGATCGCAAATCTATTGTCCTCTCAACCTCAAGGTGTATTACCCAGCGCCACCGAAATGAACCCCAAGGAAAACGTGCAAGCAATCGAGCTACGAAGCAGAAAGGAGCTGAAAGTGCAGCCTACCAATAACGAGGACAAGAGCGACCACAGTGAGAAAGAAAAGGACGAGGCGCCCAAGCCAAAGGCAGTGTCGACTACTCATCCCACTCCTCAAATTCCATTCCCACAACGTCTGCAAAAGCACAAATTGGACAAACAATTCTCCAAGTTTCTTGACGTCTTCAATAAACTACATATCAACATTCCATTTGCCGACGCCTTGGAACAAATGCCAAGTTATGTGAAGTTCATGAAAGAAATCTTATCAAACAAAAGAAAGCTCAAGGAGTATGAGACAGTCGCATTGACAGAGGAGTGCAGTGCTATTTTACAGAAGAATCTCCCACCTAAATTGAGGGATCCGGGAAGCTTTATTATTCCATGCACCATTGGGAATTTGTCTTTTGAAAGAGCCCTACGTGATCTCGGAGCCAGCATAAACCTTATGCCCTTTTCTATTTTTAAGAAGCTGGATATTGGAGAAGCTAAGCCGACGATGGTCTCTTTGCAATTAGCCGATAGATCTATCAAATATCCGAGGGGAGTAATAGAGGACGTATTAGTCAAGGTCGATAAATTCATCTTTCCGGACGATTTCATTGTGCTCGACATGGAGGAGGACCACGACATCCAAATTATCTTGGGAAGACCATTTTTGGCAACCGACCGAACTTTGATCAATGTGGAAAAAGGGAAGCTTACTCTACGAGTTCAAGAGGAGCAAGTAACGTTCAATATCTTTCGATCCTTAAAATATCCTAGTGATGCTAAAAATTGTTTCCAAGTTGACGTCATTGACTCGTGTGTAAGTAGAGCCTTTCGAGAGAATTATCCATCCGATCCACTGGAGTCCGTTTTAATTGGGTCTGCTTCCGAATTAAATTCAGAGCATGTAGCCTACGTACAACATATGAATGCTTCCACACCATTTTTCACTCATCGACCATGTGAGGAGCTCGGAAGTTCACCAACTCGACCCGTCCCATCAATCGAGAAACCTCCAAAGCTAGAGCTCAAGCAGCTGCCGACTCATTTAAAATATGCATTTTTGGGACCCGACGATTCCTTGCCAGTTATTCTGTCGGCCACTTTAGCGGGGGATCAAGAGGAGAAATTATTGAGGGTTTTGAGGGAGTATAAATCTGCCCTTGGATGGTCTATTGCGGATATTAAGGGAATCATCCCGTCCATTTGCATGCACAAAATATTGATGGAGCAAGACTACAAACCATCTGTGGAGCATCAACGCCGTTTAAATCCAAATATGAAAGAGGTGGTAAAAGTCGAGGTTTTAAAACTACTCGACGCAGGTATGATCTTTCCTATTTCTGTAAGCAAGTGGGTAAGTCCGGTCCAAGTTGTGTCAAAGAAGGGTGGGATAACGGTTATTCAAAATGATAATAATGAATTAATTCCCACTAGGATTGTCACGTGGTGGCGTATGTGCATAGATTATAGGAAACTAAATAAAGCCACTAGAAAGGACCATTTCCCTTTACCTTTTATTGATCAAATGTTAGATAGATTAGCCGGACACGATTTCTATTGCTTTCTTGATGGTCATTCTGGGTATAATCAGATTTATATAGCCCAGAAGACCAAGAAAAGACGTCGTTTACATGTCCTTACGGCATTTTCGCCTATAGGCGCATGCCTTTTGGTTTATGTAATGCGCCGGCCACTTTTCAACAGTGCATGATGGCTATTTTTTCTAACATGGTAGAGCATTGCATTGAAATTTTCATGGATGATTTTTCTATTTCCGGTGATTCGTTTGATATGTGTTTGCAGAATTTGCAGAAAGTCCTAAAAAGATGCGAAGAAACAAATTTGGTCTTGAATTGGGAGAAGTGCCATTTTATGGTCCAGGAGGGCATTGTGCTTGGCCACCGAATATCCTCACATGGAATTGAAGTTGACCGGGCGAAAATTGAAACAATCGAGAAGATGCCTCCACCTACTTCGGTAAAAGGGATAAGAAGCTTTTTGGGACACGCCGGTTTTTACCGCCGATTTATTAAGGATTTTTCGAAGATCACGAAGCCGTTGTGCAATTTGCTCATGAAGGATGTTCCGTTTAATTTTGACGAGTCATGTAAAGAAAGTTTGGATCTATTGAAGAAAGCTCTAAGCACCGCTCCGGTAATAGTCGCTCCAGACTGGGATCTTCCGTTCGAATTAATGTGTGATGCTAGTGATTTTGCCATTGGGGCTGTTTTGGGACAGAGACGAGGGAAAGTGTTCCACGTCGTGTATTATGCAAGCCGAACTCTTGACGATGCCTAAATAAATTATGGCACAACAGAAAAAGAATTGTTAGATGTAATATTTGCTTTCGATAAATTTCGGGCGTATTTGTTGGGGATGAAAGTAGTGGTGTGGACCGACCATTCGGCGATCAAATACCTTTTAGAGAAGAAGGATGCTAAACCAAGGTTGATTAGGTGGGTGCTGCTTCTTCAAGAATTCAACTTGGAAATTCGGGACAAAAAGGAGACTGAGAATGTTATTGCCGATCACCTTTCACGGTTAGAGAGTCCCCTTGAGAAGGGAGAGAGTCATCCACAAATCATGGAAACCTTTCCCGATGAACAACTCTACAAGTTGGGTTCGCAACACGCGCCTTGGTATGCTGATCTAGTGAACTATCTGGCGAGCAAAATAATTCCGAATGACCTCTCGCGCCATCAAAAGAAGAAGCTGATTTCAGACACGAAGTATTATTTGTGGGACGATCCTTTTCTGTTTAAAAGATGCCCTGATCAAATCATTCGCAGATGTGTTCCGGATGAGGAAATCCACAGTGTGCTGAATCATTGTCATGCATCACCCTACGGTGGACATTTTAGTGGAAATAGAACAGCGGCAAAGGTCTTACAATCGGGGCTCTATTGGCCGTCATTATTCAAAGATGCTCACTCCTTTGTGTCCACGTGTGATCGGTGTCAACGGATGGGAAACATCTCAAGACGACATGAAATGCTGCTGAACACCATACTTGAGGTTGAATTGTTCGACGTATGGGGGATCGACTTCATGGGTCCATTTCCTCCATCAAATAAGAATATCTATGTTCTGGTAGCCGTGGACTACGTCTCAAAGTGGGTCGAAGTGGTGGCACTACCAACAAATGGGTCAAATGTCGTAATCAAATTTATAAAAAAATATATTTTCACGCATTTTCGGACTCCACGCGCCATTATCAGTGATGGTGGTTCACACTTCAACAACAAATTCCTTGATGCGGTTTTGAGAAAATACAGAGTCACTCATCGTGTTGCTACAGCCTACCATCCCCAGACGAGCGGTTAAGTCGAGATATCAAATCGAGATCTAAAGTGGATCTTGGAAAAAATAGTCAGCTCGTCTCGAAAAGATTGGTCCTTTAAACTCGATGATGCACTTTGGGCATACCGCACTGCGTATAAAACACCTATCGGGATGTCGCCTTACAGATTGGTTTATGGGAAAAGTTGTCATTTGCCCGTAGAGATGGAACATCGTGCTTACTGGGCGATAAAGAAATTAAATTTTGATCTTAAATTTGCAGGTGAAAAGCGTTGTTTGCAGTTGAACGAGCTGGAGGAAATTCGCCATGATGCATACGAAAATGCAAAGCTTTATAAGGAGCGGACAAAGCTTTGGCATGATAAGCATATCACACATCGAGAGTTCATCCCGGGTCAAGAGGTGTTGTTGTTTAATTCTCGCTTAAGGTTATTCCCTGGGAAATTGCGTTCACGATGGTCCGGACTGTTTACAGTAGTTCAATTATTTCCACACGGAGCAGTGGAAGTACAAAAAGATGACCGTAAATTTAAAGTTAATGGGCAGCGGTTGAAGGCCTACTTGGGTAATCAAATAGACGCGCAGAAGACGAGCGTCGTCTTATCCACCGCCGGATGAATGCTAGAAAAGTCCGGCTGAAGACTATAAACTTAGTGCTTCTCGGGAGGCAACCCGAGTATTAGTTGTAGATTTTTGTTTTTCAGTATTTTCTTGCATTTTAGATTCTATGTTTTTCTTCATTTTTGCTTTGATATGCTTATCTCTCGCATTCTAAGTGTTTTCCTTTGAAAATTCTGTGCAGAAATCACCCTAGGGGAAAATTCAGCAATGGGCCGAGACACAATGGAAGCGAGCCGCGGCACACACAAGTTGACACAAAAAGGCCAACCGAACTGTACACTATGCCGCGTAATGGCCTTACTGAGCCGTGGCATACCCGGTCCAAATGAGCCGCGGCACGCCAAATGTCCAAGAAACGCCCAGGAAGCTGTACTCCATGCCATGGCCCGGACCAAATGAGCCGCGGCACACTTACACGACGAGCCGCGGCACCCATATGTTGAGCCGCGACACATGGCGACATAGCAAACACGCCCAGGCAAGCTGTACTCTGGGCCGCGGCTCACGTAAGCTGTGCCGCGGCCCCTGTTGCGAAGTTGAAACGCCCAGGCCTGCTTTATAACATCGATCGGCCAACACACCAGGTAAGTTTTCTTCCCTTTCTTCACATAGCGCTCGGCCGAACCCTATCCACCTCTTCTTCTTCTTGCGTTCTTCAATCCAATCAAGGTAATTCTCAATTCTTAATCCTGATTGCTACATGATTTGAAAAGTGAGGTATTGTTATGCATTCGATGATGAATATGTTGTTAGTTTTTTTTCATAGTTCTATCAAGGTTGAGTTGGGATATGAAATTATTGATTGATTATTGATTGTATTTGTTGATTATGAATGAATTGTTGATGTTATTTGTCGTTTGACATGACTATCGATTTATGTTGTTATTTTTGGGGATTGTATTTAGCCATTATAATTCTTGTTCTTCATTCAAACCCATGCATGTCAAGTGTTTGATAAAATGCGTCAATGAAAATTTTTTGTGAAAAATGTTTTAAAGCTATATGCAACGAATTCGATTATCGAATTACATTGTACCCCAGCCCTTACATCATGTTTAAACTTGAAAGCTCAAGAACAATTTCCTCTTACGATGGTACACGACTCTATATTCACGTTTAGCGTATCTTAAGTCGAGAGTGGTCTGGTTTTGCTTAAAGGTTGTGTAATTTCCGGTGTTTATCTTTTCAGGAACCTCGCCATGGCTAGAAAAAGGAAGATTAGCACGAGGGCTAGGACACAATCGTCCCCCACAAGAGGGGAGACTTCACGAAACCAAGCCGGTGTGGAATCTCATCAATTCTCCGATCCGGACATTCACAAAATATTCAATGAGAAAATCCGCGCGACCATTAATCCCAGAGCGGGAATTAACTCCTGCCCCCCAGGACGGTGAGCTTCTGACTATGATTGATGAGATGGGGTAGGCTCGTTTCACTACGCCTCCCGAGCCGGCTGTGACCTCTATCATCCAGGAGTTTTATGCTAGCGCTCTATTGAGACATATTCGGACAGGGCAGATGATGGTGCAATCAGATACTCGGACTCAGGTCGTCGTCCGAGGCCATACTGTGGATTTTTCAGTGGCCGCCATTCGGAGACTATACGAGCTGCTAGTGGTGGACGAGACGGCGTTTACGCAGAGTATGAGTAGCCTCACGAGGGAGGCTCTGCTTGAGGCACTCACACAGCCCGGTTTCGTCTGGGAGACGCGCGCCCCGGGTTCTTCAGCCTTCTACTTTAAGAGTTCGCGCCTCAGTCGGCTCTGGCGAGCCTGGTTATACTTCCTTCGCGCACGAGTTGATCCTACCTCGCAGATTCGCTCAGTTTTACTCTCTCGTGCCCGACTTCTATATGCTATCACTACCGGGCTCAGATTCGATGTGGCCCCTCATCTGGTCCGATCTATCCTTCAGTGCATTCAAGGAGGGGCCAAGACAGGGCAGAAGCACCCCCTCTCTCATTTGCGCTCTATGCCGCCAGTCGGGCATGACTTGGTCTGATGATGAGCCAATGCTAGCACCCCAGGGTCCGATTGATCATCGCATTATTTCTCACTTTCACCAGTGGGGTGGAGCGCCGGCACATGCTCGGGGACGAGGATTTCTTCTTGACGAGGCACATGAGCAGTCCCCCGAGCCTCTTCTTCTGACGCATGAGCAAGCGGAGTCCAGCCCACCACCCGAGAGAGAGCACATTCAGGCGATGTTCGACGGCCTGAGAGAGGAGATGAGGAGATAGAGACAGAGAGAGAGAGAGAGAGAGACCTAGCTGCCTTGAGAGAGGAGATGCGGACAGAGAGAGAGCCTCCTCGTAGCTGTCCGGGAGGAGATGAGAGAGCAGGCCCGCTGGGCTAATCGACGTGAGGAGAGGCACCTGGCAGCGAGATATGCTTACCACCAGGATTACCTTGCTGCGTGGACGAGCCATGTACTGCACCCGGACGGGCCCTTCATCCCACCAGTTAGGCCATCCTCACCACCCTTCTCGCCGGGTGAGGCCGGCACCAGTTCCTGAGCGGACATTAGGGGAGTACTTGACCTTCTCTCCTATTGCATATTACTAGTTGTGTCCATTGAGGTCAATGTACGTCCTAAGTTTGGGGGGGGGGGGTTTACTTTCAATTAATTTTTTTTATTCGTTTCTATATTTTCGTTGTTTTTGACGCTAGCCTTGCTTGTCGTGATATTATTTGCATTCGTGGATTTTACGTGCTTCCGTGTGTAAAACTGATGTTACGATACTGATTTCTCTTTGAAGAAACGGTTGAGTTTTGGTCGAGTTTGCAGTCAGCGATATCTGTTTCCTCTGAGTATTCATTTAGGTCTATATTTTTCGTTATTGTAGAAATTTTAGCGTATAAGAAAGGAGACATACGTGTTTCCAAATCGCCGTCTATACGTTTGGTTACACTTTTCGCGTAGCTAGTTGTCCAGTAACATGAGTCTTGTGGGCACTTAAATTGAGTTTAGAGTCGGACAGTCTTTCCCAAAAAGTCGAGATTTTATACATGTTCTATGATGGGAAGTTTAGTAACCGGGGGTATTCACGTGACCCGTTGTTTACTCTCGTGTAAAACGACAACCATCAATAGACTAATGGTTTAGTGATATGTCATTTGCCGATGATGGGAAGCCTAGTAACGGGGGGTATTCACGTGACCCGTTGTTTACTCTCGCGTAAAACAGCAACCTTGAACTGGACGTGCGGGAATAGCTATTCGAGTTTTTTCTCCACTGTAGAGGGAAACTTAGTAACTAGAAGCATCCATGTGCCCCATGAGTGTATTTTAGGTCTAACGGTTCCCAATACATGAGAATGGAAATCCACCCTAGGGATATTCAGATGAAATATTCCGAGAGCCGGAACCTAGTGGTTAACTCGAATCATTATCATGATCATACATAAGGGAATGCTGTTCGAGGATTAATTTTGACGATGAAACTCTTGAAATTTTTGCCACTAGACTGTGGGACTGGGCGAGTGGGCTTGTTTACTCTAACCCTTCATATTGGCGGTCGGTTAAATTCACGCTTGTTAATCTTTGAGCTTGATTTTCTTCATGAACGATTGATTAGCACTAAAAATGGTCACTTTGTGGAAACAGTGTCCTTGATGTGACTCACTAATATGATACTCGTATTATTCTTTGATATTTTCAGGGTAGTATTGATTAAGTTGAGCACTATGGTTTTGCACGATCATTCACGATACTTCTTATTTGAAATTGATTTTTGCTTGAGGACAAGCAAAGGCTCAAGTTTGGGGGTATTTGTTAGGCGTATTTTTATGCGCTTATTTATCATTATTTTATATCCATTTTAAGTCTAAATCTGCATAAATGAGCTTTTAATGCACTATTCTTATATGTTTTGCAAGAAATTGGAGTCCGAAAGCCTAAACGACGAAAAATGGCCGAAAACGATTTTTGGTCACGAGCCGCGGCACAAGGAAAGCGTGCCGTGGCACATGCACGGCACAACAAGGCACCGAGAGTACTGTACCGGGGGCTGCGGCACGCACTTACTGAGCCGCGGCCCATGAAGACAACCTGCACCAGGGCATAACGCGCTGAAGGTTAGGGGCCGCGGCGCATACTTACTGAGCCGCGGCCCACGGGGCGGTAATGATGATCCAGCCCTCATTTTTGGACTGTTCTGAAGCCCGTTTTCGACCTAATTCCCGGACGCATTTTGGAGACTAGTTGTGGTTATAAATAGGGATTAAAAGGTCAGAATTAGTGGGGAATCATCGAGGATCAATCATTGAAGGAGAAGGAGAAAACATCAAGGAACAAAGAGCGGAAGCTAGAGAACGGAGGAATCCAAGTTCTTCGTTTGCGTTTGATTTCTATGCTTTCTTTAATTCTTTTTGTATTCTTAGTTTCTAGCATGTCGAGCTAGAACCCTATTCTAGGATTTTGATGAAACCAAGGTTTTGACGAATTAACTTTTGATTATGCTTTATTAAAATATATTTCCCTTTCTTATTGAGTTTTCCCAATTGTTTTAATTATTGTCAATTATGTGGCCTATGATTGATTTGTTTTGATTACGCAACTCGAATCGGGAGAGGAGAGTTGGTAGGAAAATTGGCAAGAAACATTTTATCTTGTGAGATAGGAATATACTCATAGGAATTACGTGGCCTTTCTGAATATTTCATACTTTTTGCCTATTGTCGAATTAATTCACCTAGGAATAGAATGTGTTATTCGTCTTAGAAAATTCTATTGACCTCGGGAGAGGCAGTAGAGTATTTTAGCAATCTTCGCCTTCAATAAATTGGGAAATCATTAAATTCATATAATCAAGAGTAATTCGGATAAACCGAGGTGTATTCACAATTCTAGATTGATTCCTTATTTGATCTTCTTCCTTCGAACAATCGATTTTACTATTTTTTTTGTTTTTATTAATTTTCTTTAATTATTGATTGCATCTCAAATTTCGATAGTTCAAATAAAATTAGAATACGAATAAATCGGTAATTAGTAAGTCAGTCCTCGAGGGAACGATATCTTACTTATCACTTTATTACTTGTTTACGACAACGTGCACTTGCGTTCACCGAAATTCGCAACACTTGAATTCATCTTACACAGGGGGTAAGCCCTAACAAGTTGTTCATCAAAAGAGTGTTTCGAGAGCATCATCAAGGCGTGTTCATCTCAGAAAACTCCATTCTTATGATTGGTAAAGATCATGGCTCAACTAATAACAATGGAAACCTTGACTCACCCAATATAATCCTCCTAAACATGGTGCTAGATTCACTGAGATATAACGAGTTCAATAATCTCTGTAAGAAGCTCATAATATAATTAAGAACATAATCTCCAGCTTGGTGTAGAGTTAATACACCTCAATGAAGAGAAGAACAATGAAAGACTTGAAGAAACTCTTCACCGAAAGCTTGAACACCAATCCACAAGGTTTATGATTCTCAAAATCGGGCTAAGATGATGATATGAGGGATATATGGTGCTGGATAGCCTTCAGATTACGAAAATAGGCCAAGGAGTGAGGAAGAAATGAAATGGGGGTTGAGGTCTATATATAGAACTCAAACCATTACGTATGTTACCTATACTCCAAAACGCATGTAACAGCCTTAGCGTACGCTATACTCAAATATTAGCATACGTTAACGTCTGGCCAGAGCTCACTGACTTGATTCTGGAATTAGCTTACGTACGTTATCATTGTGGTTTACGTACGTAACACCATGCACTTAGCGTGCGTTAATACTCCACCTTAACGTACGCTAAGCCCAGTTGACTTGCTTAGCTGGAAATCCGTTCAGGTTCATGCGAGCAATCTCCACAAATCTTCATCGGGTCCTCACATGCCGACCCTTGTCCGATCTCGAATTGACTGACCCTTACGTACGTAATACACTAGCTCTAACGCACATTATATTAAACATGTAGCGTACGTTATGTTTATGTTTTACCGTGCGTAATGACGTGCAGAGTCATGCATGCATGAATGTTTGGAAATACAAAAACGTAGGGATACAAATACGGGAACCCAATCTTCGATTAATAACGTCACAAAGTTGAAACTTACAAGATCGAATATAGGATAAATACACAACAATTATCCGGGCATTACATACTACCTCTCTAAAAAGAAGTTTCGGTCCGAAACATAGAACGAAAATAATTCTGGGTATTTCGACTTCATACAATCTTCAGTCTCCCAAGTTGCTTCTTTGACTCCAGGTCGAGACCACTGAACTTTAACCAAGGAGATCGGTTTATTCCTCAATTGCTTGACTCGGCTCTCGAGTATTTTGATTGGCTTTTCTTCGACCGAGCCATTATTAGTCACATCAATCTCGCCAAAATCAATGATATGACTAGGATCCGGTACATATTTCCATAATTGGGATACGTGGAATACATTATGAACGTGACTCAGCGATGTCGGTAAGGCCAACCAGTATGCCAACTCCCCAACTCTTTCAAGGATCTCGAATGGTCCAATATATCTCGTACTCAGCTTTCCCTTCCTCCCAAAATGGAAAATTCCCCGAGTAGGAGAAACCTTCAATAGCACATGGTCCCCAATATTGAACTCCAATGGGCATCGACACACATCTACATAAGACTTTTGTCGACTCTGGGCAGTTAACAGCCTTTCACGAATCAGAGCTACCTTCTCTTGAGTCTGAACTATCAACTCGGGTTCTGTCCCGATCAAGTTAGAAGAATCATCCTAACACAGGGGCGATCTGCATCTCCTCCCGTAGAATGCTTCGAATGGTGCCATCTTAATAGAAGCATGCCAACTATTGTTGTAGGTAAATTCAATCAACGGCAAGTGAATCTCCCAATCAGTCGACCAATCTAAGGCACAATCTCTGAGCATATCTTCTACTGTCTGTATAGTCCTTTCAGACTGTCTGTCCGTTTGAGGATGATAAGTCGTGCTAAAGTTCAGCTCGGTTTCCAAGCCCTTATGAACTGCCTTCCATAAATGTGACACAAAAGTGACCATCTCGGTCCGAAATAATGGTCTTCGGTGTACCATGTAATAAGACTATCTCCGCAATAAATACTCGTGCCAATTTCTCGGGTCCCCAAGTATCCTTAATACCTAATAAATGAGCCGACTTGGTTAGTCGATCAACTACTAACCAAATCATGTTCATCCCTGCCCTAGTCCTCGACATATTGGTGATAAAGTCCATCGATATATCTTCCCACTTCCACTCAGGAATCGAAAGTGGCTTCAACATTCCGGTAGGCTGCTGATGTTCAATCTTAACCTATTGATAGGTTAAACACTTCGAAACGTATTCCACTACATCCTTCTTCATATTTCCCCATCAGAAATTTTGTTTTAGATCCTTATACATCTTACTGGTGTCCGGGTGAATAGAATAGGGCGCGATGTGAGCTTCCTTCATGATAGTGTGTCTCAATACATCGTCATCGGGGATGCAAAGTCGACTCTAAAATCTAAGAACTCTATCATCCTGCATCACAAATCATGGGCCTTCCCTTTGCTCACTTCTTCACGTAACCGAATAATCAGAGAATCATCGAACTGCTTAGATTTGATTTCTTTGATCAACGACGAAGTTAGTTCCACCATACATAGCTGCCCTTGGACTCTTTGCAACCATACTTTACGAATCAGTTCTCGTTGAATGCTGGGTTAGGACATAAGCGCTTCCAACACTCAAAGAGAACAGGTTTGCGTCTCAGTGCATCAGCTACCACGTGCGCTTTGCCTGGATGATAAAGAATTTCCATGTCGTAATCTTTGATCAATTCCAGCCATCTCATCTGCCTCATGTTTAATTCCTTCTCACTAAAAATATATTTGAGGCTCTTATGGTCTGTGAAGATCTGACAATGAGTGCCGTACAAATAATTTCGCCAAATCTTCAGGGAATAGGCAATCACCCTAGTTAACCTCGTATGGTTTCAACTGTCGAGAGGCATAGGCAATCACCCTATCCTTTTGCATCAACACGCAACCCAGACCCTGATTGGAAGCATCGCTACATACCATGAATCCATCGATTTCATCTGGTAATGCTAGTATAGGCGCCGTTGTCAGTCTTCTATTAAGTTCATCAAATCTGGCCTGACATTTCTCGTTCCACATGAATTTCTGAGTCTTCTGCAACAGCTGAGTAAGCGGACGAGCAATTTTGGAAAATCCTTCTACAAAACGGCGATAATATCCAGCAAGTCCTAAGAAACTTCGGACTTCTTTCACGTTATTAGGAGTTTCCCACTCCAAGATTACCTCAAATTTCTTCGGGTCTACCTGAACTCCGTTAGTTGATATCACATGCCCAAGGAATGTTACTTCCTTAAGCCAGAACTCATATTTAGAAAGTTTCGCATAAAGCTGTTCATTCCTCAAAGTATTCAAAAAGATATGCAAATGCTCTGCATGCTCCTATGGGTCTTCCGAATAGATCGAGATGTCATCACTGAAAACGACCACGAATTTATCCAAGTATTCTCAGAATACTCGATTCATCAATTGCATAAACACCACAGGAGCATTAGTAAGTCCGAATGGCATCACGACAAATTCATAGTACCCGTACCGGGATCTGAAAGCAGATTTCGGTATATCCAATTCCTTAATTCTCAACTGATGGTATACTGATCTCAAGTCGATCTTCGAGAATACCTTTGCCCCCTGCAGTTGATCAAACAAGTCATCGATCCGAGCTAGTGGGTACTTATTCTTGATCGTCACCTTGTTTAGCTCCATGTAATCAATGCACAATCGGAGGGATCCATCTTTCTTCTGGACAAAAAGAACGGGTGCTCCCCAAGGAGAAACTCCAGGTTGAATGTAACCCTTCTGCAATAATTCCTCAAGTTGTTTCTTTAATTCATACAGCTCGGTTGGTGCCATACGGTATGGTGCTCTGGAAATAGGTGCGGCTCCAGGCTCTAATTCGATATTAAAGTCTATTTCTCTCCATGGAGGTAACCCAGGTAGTTCGTCAGGGAATACGTCTGAGAATTCGTTCACAACTGGAATAGATGAGAGCTCTACTCCTTCTTTCTTCATGGCATAACACCAAAATCCGTGACAACCCTGCTTTAGCAATTTAACTGCCCTCATGGCTTTGATCAATTTTCTTGAGCTTCCTGGTCTCGATCCTTTGAATAAATGTTCAGATCCGTCATCGGCAATAATCGAAATAACTCTCTTTCGATAATTCAAAATAGCCTCATACGGGTTGAGCCAATCGTCTCCGAGAATTAAATCATCACCATGGATGTCGACCACAATAAGTTTTGGTGGCCAATCTCTCCCTCCTATAGACACAGGAAAATCTCTAGTTTCTAGGGTTCCCACAATTGTCTCTCCACTCGGTAAACCCACAACATAAGGCTCACAATAATGTAAATACGAGATTTTCAAACGATTAACATAGTTCAATGATATGAAAGAATGCGTAGCTCCTGAATCGAATAAGACACTAACTGGTTGCAAAAGGATCTGAATCGTACCTGATGCAGCAGCAGTGTTCTGATCATATGACCTCCTCATCTCGTATAGGCGCGGAGGAATGGACCCAGCACTGGACGCCTATCTTTTCCTGGCATTCTGCTGCTGAAAACCACTTTGTTGTGTCAGGTTCACACTTGTCTCTTTCGGAACTTGTGCTGGAGTGCGAGTACCAACCGATATAGTCACATTACCACAAAAAGTCGCACAGTGCCCTTCCTGCCCACATTCAAAACACTTCACAGAAGGTGCGTAGCAATCACGCCGAACATGCCCTACTCGACCACAGTTATAACACTTCTTCGCTGCATCTGAAACCATTGATGCCGTCTGGGACCTCGAGAAGGATACGGAGGTTTCCTGGATGAATGGAATGAAGACTGACCCTTTCGGGGTCCACTGCTCTTGTTTTCAGTGAAGTTGCCGGACACTTTCTGCTTCTTTGCCTCCGCTGATTTCTCCACTGCTGCCTCTTTCATGTCGTAGGCCAGTGCTTTGTCCTGATACTGTCACAAAGTAGTACATTCAAATTCGGACATATATTGCTGAATCTACAGCTTCATCCGCATGTCGAAATGGAAAATCTTCTCTGCCTCGGTCCTGACCATGTGTCGCACACAGGTCAACTGGTGATTAAAAGTTTTAATCACGTCTGTCACAGATGCCTCCAGATTTTGTAGTAAGAAAAACTCTCGGACTCTAGCCTCTCTAATTGGGCGAGGACAATATTGTGCTTCCATCATTAATTTGAATTCCGTCTAGTCAGCATTATGATCCTCAGGTCGAATGGCCTCCCACCAGTCGAAAGCCTCCCCAGTCAGAAAATACTGGGCGATCGGAACTTTTCAGTCATCGGGACAGTTAATCCCCGAAAATATCTTCTCTAACTCCTTCAACCAGTGATCCCAAGTAGGCATATCGGCAGAACCGTCGAATTTCGGTGGGTGTAACTTGACCACCTCCGTAAGCCACTTGTCTCCCCGATTATCCTCGTTGCGCTACTGGCCCATCACCGTATGCATGCGGTCAACTACCTGAGAAAACTAGGTCATCTGAGCAACCACTTGTTGAAGCACTCCCGGCATGTTAGGATTTGCGTCATCATTTACTGATTCATGTTGTCCTCCAGAATGGGAATCAGTTCGATTGGCCGATAAATCCAGGGTAGAAGATGAATCTTCCTTTCTCGCATTACCATGTCCGGGTCCACGACCACGTCCGCGTCCTCGACCTCCTCTCAACATACTGTAAACACAAACACTCAATATCCAGGGCAAAATCTTCTAAAAGAAAATCTGTCAATATCCACAAAATACAAAATAAATAAAACGGTAGTATATGAGATTAGGAAACTTACAACCACGGTCCACATGACGATGCTGGCTGTGCAGTGATGTTACCAACGACCCATAAATCAAATGACGTAAACAGACACAACTAAAACCCAACTGCCAAGATATCCATGAATCTTAGCTCCGATACCATATTCTGTAATACCCCGAGATATTCGGAATAATTACAGCGCCGTAAATACTTTATATAAAAATTTACAAGGCTAATTTGAGAAATGCGGAAATAATACAAAAGTACCATTAAAGTTTAGAATACAAATCCAGTTCAAACAGTTCAAATGAGTCCATTATTACAAGCGTCTCAACACATCAACAAGACACGCGTACTCCAGTACTGAAAATAAACCAGAAAGTCAACAACAATTAACATCACTGAGACCCTTCGTCGTCATGTTGGTACTGTGGTTGCTTCCCCACTCCTCGGCTACCTGAACATCACAACAAATGTCCACCCCTGAAGGGGTTAGCAAAACGATGCTAGTATAAGTATCATAATACACAAATCGGATATGCAACAACAATGCATAAAAAAATACACATAACGGACTTCCGCTATTGGAATCGAACAATGCGAATCCACATGATTCCATCAACACAACATGGGCATTGCAACGATCTAGCGCCCTCAGCATAGATCCTAAGATGATCCCGTCGGACCAACACGAGGTGGAAACACCCGTCCCATGATCCAGCGCCCTCTGCATAGATCCCAAGATGATCCCGTCGGACCAACACGAGGTGGACATCCGATCCAGCGCCCTCATCATAGATCGCTCTATCCCTTTGGATCAACACAACATACACAAACACAACTATGCATACATATATGCAAAATCGCTATGTCCATCAACATGAACATACGAGTAATCCATAACGAATATTATGACAATTCAACGAAAATAATCTCATCTTCAACAACATGAACAAACAGTATGCATGATCAAAATCACCAATATGAACAAATTTCAAAATACGATACTTGCCTCAAAGATGCCAAGAATTAAATACTCCAACGAATGTCAACGCGTCCGAAGGTCGCCGCCCCTCGATCGATCACCTTGTATAAGGCAATAACAAGGAATTCAACAAACCTCTCGGAACTAACGCACGAGCACCGTGCACCCTAACTTATAATCGAGTTATCATTAATGAATGGCCGGTTCTCGGTTCTACTTCCCGACGAACACTAAGTTTGGAAAATGGCATGCAAATTCAAGAGATCATAATGGGGCACAATGTCGATGTCTACAATTCTAAGGATATTCATCATACCATTAAACTCCATACATTAATTCCGATTATCAACTCAAATATTCGGTTCGGTTGTCTCAACGATACATAGAGAGATAATCACATTCAACCTATTTCTAGGTTAATTCACCCCTACGATTCTTGTTCTTCCGCGAGTATTTCTTCTTATCAAGTTCCACATTCAAAATGATTGTCCCAAATATCCTTACCTAGTTCTAATCATCCATATGTAGACTACCAAAGAATTCTTTTTAAGGCAAGAATTATAATTGAACACTCTCCACATTCACCTTCTTGAATTTATCTTACACAGGGGGCAAGCCTTAATAAGTTGTACATCAAAAGAGTGTTTCGAAAGCATCATCAAGGCGTGTTCATCTCAGAAAACTCCATTCTTATGATTGGTAAAGATCATGGCTCAACTAATAACAACGGAAACCTTAATTCACCCAATAATCCTCCTAAACATGGTGCAAGATTCACTATGATATAACGAGTTCAATAATCTCCATAAGAAGCTCATAATATAACTAAGAACATAATCTACAGCTTGGTGTAGAGTTAACATACCTTAATGAAGAAAAGAACAATGATAGACTTGAAGAAACTCTTCACCGGAATCTTGAACACCAATCCACAAGGTCTATGATTCTCAAAAATTAGGCTAAGATGATGATATGAGGGATATATGGTGCTGGATAGTCTTCAGACGAAAATCGGCCAAGGAGTGAGGAAGAAATGAAATGGGGGTTGAGGTATATAAATAGAACTCAAACCATTACGTACGTTACCTAGACTCCATTACGCACGTAACATCCTTAGCGTATGCTATACTCAAATATTAGCGTACATTAACGCCTCGCCAAAGCTCACTGACTTGATTCTGGCATTAGCTTACGTACGTTATCATTGTGGTTTACGTACGTAACACCATGCACTTAGCGTGCGTTAATACTCAACCTTAACGTACGCTAAGCCCAGTTGACTTGCTTAGATGGAAAGCCGTCCAGGTTCATGCGAGCAATCTCCACGAATCTTCATCGGGTCCCCACACGCCGACCCTTGTCTGATCTCGAATTGACTGACCCTTACGTACGTAACCCACCAGATCTAACGTACGTTATATTAAACACGTAGCGTACGTTATGCTTATTTTTTACCATGCGTAATGACGTGCAAAGTCATGCATGCATGAATGTCTGGAAATATAAAATGTAGGGATACGAATACGGGAACCCAATCTTCGATTAATATCGTCACAAAGTCGAAACTTACAAGATCGAATACAGGATAAATACACAATAATTATCTGGGCATTACATACTACCCCTCTAAAAAGAAGTTTCGGCCCGAAACTTAGAACGAAAATAATTCCGGGTATCTCGACATCATACTATCTTCAGTCTCCCAAGTTGCTTCTTCGACCCATGTCGAGACCACTGAACTTTAACCAAGTCGGTTTATTCCTCAATTGCTTGACTCGGCTCTCGAGTATTTTGATTGGCTTTTCTTTGAATGAGCCATCATTAGTCACTTCAATCTCACCAAAATCAATGATATGACTAGGATCCGGTACATATTTCCGTAATTGGGATACGTGGAATACATTATGAACGTGACTCAGCGATAGTGGTAAGGCAAACCTGTATGCCAACTCCCCAACTCTTTCAAGGATCTCGAATGGTCCGATATATCTCGGACTAGCTTTCCCTTCCTCCCAAAATGGAAAATTCCCCGAGTAGGAGAAACCTTCAATAGCACATGGTCCCCAATATCGAACTCCAACGGGCGTTGGCGCACATCTGCATAAGACTTCTGTTGACTCTGGGCAGTTAACAGCCTTTCACGGATCAGAGCTACCTTCTCTTGAGTTTGAACTATCAACTCGGGTTCCGTCCCGATCAAGTCAGAAGAATCATCCCAACAGAGGGGCGATCTGCATCTCCTCCCGTACAACGCTTCGAATGGTGCCATCTTAATGGAAGCATGCCAAGTATTATTGTAGGTAAATTCAATCAACGACAAGTGAATCTCCCAATCGGTCGACCAATACAAGCCACAAGCTCTGAGCATATCTTCTACTGCTTGTATAGTCTTTCCGGACTGTCCGTCCGTCTGAGGATGATAAGCCGTGCTAAAGTTGAGATCGGTTCCCAAGGCCTTATGAACTGCCTTCCAGAAATGTGACACAAAGCGACCATATCGGTCCGAAATAATGGTCTTCGGCGTAACATGTAATCGGACTATCTCTGCAATAAATACTCGTGCTAATTTCTCAGGTCCCCAAGTATCCTTACCTAGGAAATGAGCCGACTTGGTTAGTCGATCAACTACTACCCAAATCATGTTCATCCCTACCTTGGTCCTCGGCATATTGGTGATAAAGTCCATCGATATATCCTCCCAATTCCACTCAGGAATCGGAAGTGGCTTCAACATTCCGGCAGGCCGCTGATGTAACACCCCCAAAACCATCCGGGATATTACAGCGCCATGGGCCCCACGCCGGAACCCACCAGGCTAAAATCCATTTTCAAAAACGTTCAAAAACGCCAAAAAGGGCCGATGACGGTAATGTTTTTAAATACTCACAAAAGTCATTTATAAAGTATCACATATCGTCATGAAAATATCGTCAAAACGTTCAAAGCCAAAATGCCGAAACTCGGTTTAGGGAATCGGTTTTACAAAATAATCCAAGTTTACGAAGTACCCAAAAAGACATTTTGAAGTGTACACACGATTTGGTAAACATACCGGAAAGAAATTTTGAAATATACACACGCAGCGGATAAAACACAGTTCAAAATATATATTTGCAGCGGAAATTAAACAACCAGAAAAGAATACTCGATTCCCAAAATAATGCCACGACCAGTATTACACGGGAAGCTCATCTCTTCACGACCTCTACTACCTCGATCTCCGAGTACCTAAAAATAAAGCCCACGACGGGGTCAGCCACAATACTCAATAATGATATCGATCACATCACATAAATAATTACATACCAATGTAATAATACTGAAAGAATACTACCAAAGTAATCTTACCGTCATAACCTTACCATAATCCACCTTTCGCATTCTCAAATGACAAAATGAATTCAACAACACTCATCTGGACTGTATTCAAACAATACTAAGAATCCTCAAAATATCATCATAACTCATAAGCGTGGAATGAACCATCTGTGCCAAATCATGTCCGTCGGATTACACCATTATATCTCAATCTGGATAAAAACCAATAACACACGACATATCTGTAGATCAACTAAGTCCCGAAACATTGACGTACAGTCCGAATACTCATACGATCAATTACCAGATCAACCAATAATTCAACTGAGAATATCATCAATAGGTTAAACCCCAACCAAGACCAACGAAGAATCACCAGCGACCAAGAATATCATCAACATGATAAACCCCAACACGACTAACAAAGGATCAACAATGACCGAGAATACTATCAACAAGGTAAACTCCAAACACGATCAACAAGGACCAATTAACGACCGAGAATACCATCAATAGGGTAAACTCCAAACGATCAACAATAATGGATCTCAAGAAAATAACCTCGATTGTCGAACACACCCCTCGGGTGTATGAACAACCAGTCGCAAACCGTCGAACATATCCAATCATACATGGACTATGAACGACCAAAATAATATTGCTCAAAGATGGATGTCACAGTACGCCCGATTCGGAAATGTGTCCGTGCACAAGCCACCCCGGGTATCGATCAAATACCCGTGTGGTCTTGTACCTAATCAGTCTCACGAAGTAATCTTCTCGTGCGCACAGCCCAATGTGAGGACATGAACCCATCACACGTCTATATGTGCCCGCCCTGAAAATCCTACACATAACCGATCGATACGCAGATATGACTCCAGATATGTCACGATGTAACATGACAACGAATACTCAAAGAATCACATATCCAATCAGGATCAAAAGACTCACCGGAGTGAACAATGACACACGGATAATGAAAGATCGACACGACCGACAATATCCAAAACAACCATCCTAGAATCACAATCCCCGAATAATGATCAACACAACCCTTAATACCAAACAACAGTCCAGGGACCAACATCCCACAACGAACAACCAATACAAATCTCATTAAACGAAACCTCAACTTACAACATATACAAAAAATCAGCAGAAATAATTATCTCCATAACTGAACAATACTTACATTACCTCAAAGCCGAAGACAATGTCCTTCCCATGAACAAACATCCCTGAACAAATGCACAGTTATATGAATAATCTTAAATAAGCTACCGTCCATTTAATACCAATAAACCTTTATCCCGATACTCATGTCATCACGATAACTATCCTCGATATCCGACATTCCATATCATAGATCAAAGATATCTCACATATCTGTCTTCAATCAAACACAATTAAATTATATACATTATGATTTATCCCAAACCACAGCATGATAAACAAATCATCATCCCGACAGTTTACATCTATAATAGCATTGCTATATGAATTATAAATGAAATGAAAGTGAAATAATTCATTAAATATTATAAGTTGAACAAGCATAAACTTGCCTCGATACAGATACCACGAAGCCGTTACCAAAACCATTACCTTCGTCTACGAGCTCCTCAGCCCCGACCAAAAGTAATCTACGAACTCTTCAACCTCAACCGCAACACAACGGTTGTAATCAACGATCAATTATCACCACCTATTGTAATAATCGATTAAAACACATTCAATAATAATCAACAACCGCTATAACCAATCCACAACCCTAACGATTCCAAAATATCTTGATTAAACACAAGTCCGAACAATCTAACTCAAACAATTCCGAATTCATTCCCATTATTCCGCAAAGTCCATATATCGATTCGATAAGGCGAGTATACAAACTTAACTAAAATATTCCAATCAATTTCTCTTTCAAAACTTCAATCAAACACCTTGAAGGCGGAATTCAAAGGTATATTCGAATCATCAATCAAAAAACACCAACCACATCAAGAACATGAAGAACACAATCACAAACATATATATCCTTCAACATTATATGATTCTAGCCATCGATACGAACTAAACAACCCAAATATATCAAGAATCTCAAACATCCCAAAATATAAGAGTTCAAGCCAATTACCTTCAATCCGGCGAAAAAATCAAGAATGATGTTATAATCCTTGTTCCAAGCTTTCCTAGACGTTATCACTTGATAAACCAACTCAAAACCTGAGGTTTAGGGGTTAAAAATCGAGTTTGGGTGATATGGGATGAAAGGGGATCGTGTAGGAAGGGTTGGGAAATGAAATTCCCGACTGCTATACGTTTTTATACATCCAGGCACATTAGCGTACGCTAACTTCATCAATAGCATGCGCTACCTGTTCTCTCAATACAAACAGTCTAGTTTTTGCCATTTGAGCATAACTCACTCATCCGGACTCCGATTAACTCACCGTTTGAACCATTAGAAAGATAACTCTATGCTCTATCATACTAATATGTTTCAGAATTTTTGGAGTTTTGAATAATCGGTGGCGATTTTCCAAAGTCGAACCTTATACGCATAACTTTCCAAACAAGTGTACAAATCTCATTTCTACTAACGTTTCAACATATAATCTTCTTAGTCATATCATATAAACCAAAAATCATAATCACTTGCACGATCATCATCATATGAAGTAAATAATAACGACAACATCAAAACCCTAAATGAAGGGAGATATTAACCAACATATCTCTTGAAGAAGAACAACACCATTCCAAACCACAAGAATCATATCAATATCCGCATATCAACAATATCATCAACATAACTCAGTAATCCATCTCATAATCATAGAGTCATCAGCTCATATACATGACGATTATCAACTCAAGAACATCATATACAATTCAAAACGAAATCCCAAAGTGAAGAGTAATCACCTCTTTGAAGGAATGGATTGAATCCCAAGGTTGAATCCGTTTCCAATCGTTTCCAAACTCCAATATTGTTAAGGACGATCATCTAAAGTGTTTGGAACCTCAAAATTCTTTCTAAGAACTCTCTCTATCGAAATAAGGGAAAGAATGTCCGAAAATACATCTTAACACCCGACTGTCCCTTTATATACTGCACATTACTAGCGCGCGCTAAAAATTTTATTTAGCGTGCGCTACATCCCTAGCGTGCGCTATCCTTCCTTGATAGCGTGTGCTATCGGGCAGTCCAGAGGCTACTATCCATCATCTTACGTATGTAATGCACATGCAATAGTGTACACAAATAGGCATTGACTTACTGCAGTGAAATGCTAAGTAGCGTGCGCTATTCTCCAACAATAGCGTGCGCTATTCCTCGTTGACCCGACATTCTGCACCTTCCCCGAAGATGACCGGGGTTCATATGCCGAAAGTAACCTGAGAAAGCCAAGATTCCCTTTTGACCGATCTGATATTAGTGTACGCTAACCATATGCACTAGCGTGCGCTAAATGCCGATAATAATTAGCCTGGGCCTACCTGCCGGCCACCTTCCGAACCTTATCCAGAATGCCTTACGTACGTTAGGGGTCCTCCTTAGCATACCTAACTCAAACCTCTTAGCGTGCGCTAAGTATACATCATAGCTTGCGCTAAGCATACATTGTAGCGTGCGCTAACGTGGCTGTATTTAGCCATTTTCAGCTATTCTCGTCCAACGTATTGACATACAGAATACGAACATACAACATACTGAATACATATACTCAATTCGATAACATTCTCATATGATATACCCAATATCAAAAGTACGATATCCTCAAATGTAATTATCGACCAAATACGACAATTATACCAATACAGCTCTCTCAGTTCTCAATCTATTTTATCCATACTGTATAGACACCAAGCTATCCAGTACGTCTCAGATAAAATAACGCAAAAAATTTATACTGAAAATCCGGATATTACATACTAAAAATCAGGGTATTACACTATACTCCCTTAAAATAAGTTTCGTCCTCGAAACTTGCAACCTGCCACACCCAACAAATCAACCAAAATTTCCAACTCATCACAAAAACAATCAATCGTCGCCACAATCGAATAACCAAAATGACATACTTACACGTGCGTGAAACCGATGATCTCCTGTGATACTAGCACATGACTCCCATACGAAGTCTCCACAATACCAACACACACCAATATCGCAAATAGCAATTTTGAGAATATCTCAAAGATTTTGGAACCTCCAAAAATTGGTTTGACTCAAAAGTTAGGAAAATTATTTTCAAAAAAAATCACGCTACTACCGTACTGGTAGAGCCACATAACACACATGCCCACGTTTCACAAAACCTAGGCTCCGATACCATCTTCTGTAGCACCCCCAAAACCATCCGAGATATTACAGCGCCGTGGGCCCCACGCCAGAACCCACCAGGCTAAAATCCATTTTCAAAAACGTTCAAAAATGCCAAAAAGGGCCGGTGACGGTAATGTTTTTAAATACTCACAAAAGTCATTTATAAAGTATCACATATCGTCATGAAAATATCGTCAAAACGTTCAAGGTCAAAATGCCGAAACTCGGTTTAGGGAATCGGTTTTACAAAATAATCCAAGTTTACAAAGTACCCAAAAAGCCATTTTGAAACGTACACACGATTTGGTAAAAATACCGGAAAGAAATTTTGAAATATACACACGCAGCGGATAAAACACAGTTCAAAATATATATTTGCAGCGGAAATAAAACAACCAGAAAAGAATACTCGATTCCCAAAATAATCCCACGGCCAGTATCACCTGGGAAGTTCATGTCTTCACGACCTCTACTACCTCGATCTCCGAGTACCTAAAAATAAAGCCCACGACGGGGTCAGCCACAGTACTAAATAATCATATCGATCACATCACATAAATAATTACATACCAATGTAATAATACTGTAAGAATACTACCAACGTAATCTTACCGTCATAACCTTACCATAATCCACCTTTCGCATTCTCAAATGACGAAATGAATTCAACAACACTCATCTGGACTGTATTCAAACAATACTAAGAATCCTCAA
This sequence comes from Orobanche coerulescens, assembly GCA_033398695.1. Lineage (NCBI taxonomy): Eukaryota > Viridiplantae > Streptophyta > Magnoliopsida > Lamiales > Orobanchaceae > Orobanche > Orobanche coerulescens. The sequence goes on along the minus strand of CM065815.1, from coordinate 86,643,777 downwards.
AACATCATCATAACTCATAAGTGTGGAATGAACCATCTGTGCCAAATCCTGTCCGTCGGATTACACCATTATATCTTAATCTGGATAAAACCAATAACACACAACATATCTGTAGATCAACTAAGTCCCGAAACATTGATGTACAGTCCGAATACTTATACGATCAATTACCACATCAACCAATAAGTCAACTGAGAATATGATCAACAGGATAAACCCCAACCAAGACCAACGAAGAATCACCAGCGACCAAGAATATCGTAAACATGATAAACCCCAACACGACTAACAAAGGATCAACAATGACCTAGAATACCATCAACAAGGTAAACTCCAAACACGATCAACATGGACCAATTAACGACCGAGAATACCATCAACAGGGTAAACTCCAAACGATCAACAATAATGGATCTCAAGAAAATAACCTCGACTGTCGAACACACCCCTCGGGCGTATGAACAACCAGTCGCAAACCGTCGAACATATCCAATCATACATGGACTATGAACGACCAAAACAATATGGCTCAAAGATGGACGTCATAGTACACCCGATCCGGAAATGTGTCCGTGCAAAAGCCACCCCAAATACCCGTGTGGTCTTGTACCTAATCAGTCTCACGAAGTAATCTTCTCGTGTGCATTTCCCAATGTGAGGACATGACCGCATCACACGTCTATATGTGCCTACCCTAAAAATCCTACACATAACCGATCGGTACGCAGATATGACTCCAGATATATCACGATGCAACATGACAACGAATACTCAAAGAATCACATATCCATTCAGGATCAAAAGACTCACCGGAGTGAACAATGACACACAGATAATGAAAGATTGACACGACCGACAATATCCAAAACAACCATCCTAGAATCACAATCCCAGAATAATGATCAACACAACCCTTAATACCAAACAACAGTCCTGGGACCAACATCCCGCAACGAACAACCAATACAAATCTCATTAAACAAAACCTCAACTTACAACATATACAACAACTCAGCAGAAATAATTATCCCCATAACTGAATGATACTTACATTACCTCAAAGCCGAAGACAATGTCCTTTCCACGAACAAACATCTCTGAACGAATGCACAGTTATACGAATAATCTTAAATAAGGTACCGTCCATTTAATACCAATAAACCTTTATCCCGATACTCATTTCGTCATGATAACTACCCTCCATATCCGACATTCCATATCATAGATCAAAGATATCTCACATATCTGTATTCAATCAAACCCAATTAAATCATATACATTATGATTTATCCCAAACCACAACACGATAAACAAATCCTCATTCCGACAGTTTACATCTATAATAGCATTGCTCTATGATTTATAAATGAAATGAAAGCGAAATCATTCATTAAATATTATAAGTTGAACAAGCATAAACTTGCCTCGATACCGATACCACGAAGCCGTTACCAAAACCATTGCCTTCGTCTACGAGCTCCTCAGCCCCGACCAAAAGCAATCTACGAACTCTTCAACCTCAACCGCAACACAACGGTCGTAATCAACGATCAGTTATCACCACCTATTGCAATAATCGATTAACACACATTCAATAATAATTAACAATCGGTATAACCAATCCACAACCCTAACGATTCCAAAATATCTTGATTAAACACAAGTCCGAATAATCTAACTCAAACAATTACGAATTCATTCCCATGATTCCGCAAAGTCCATATATCGATTCGATAAGGCGAGTATACAAACTTAACTAAAATATTCCAATCAATTTCTCTTTCAAAACATCAATCAAACACCTTGAAGGCGGAATTCAAAGGTATATTCGAATCATCAATCAATAAACACCAACCACATCAAGAACACAAAGAACACAATCACAAAAATATATATCCTTCAACATTATATGATTCTAGCCATCAATGCGAACTAAACAACCCAAATATATCAAGAATCTCAAACATCCCAAAATATTAGAGTTCAAGCCAATTACCATCAATCCGGCGAAAAAATCAAGAATGATGTAATAATCCTTGTTCCAAGCTTTCCTAGACGTTATCACTTGATAAACCAATTCAAAATCTGAGGTTTAGGGGTTAAAAACCGAGTTTGGGTGATATGGGATGAAAGGGGATCGTGTAGGAAGGGTTGGGAAATGAAATTCCCGACTGCTATACGTTTTTATACATCTAGGCACGTTAGCGTACGCTAACTTCATCAATAGCATGCGCTACCTGTTCTCTGAATACAAACAGTATAGTTTTTGCCATTTGAGCATAACTCACTCATCCGGACTCCGATTACACCGTTTGAACCATTAGAAAGTTAACTCTATGCTCTATCATACTAATATGTTTCAGAATTTTTGGAGTTTTCAATAATCGGTGGCGATTTTCCAAAGTCGAACCTTATACGCATTACTTTGCAAACAAGTGTACAAATCTCATTTCTACTAACGTTTCAACATATAATCTTCTTAGTGATATCATATAAACCAAAAATCATAATCACTTGCATGATCATCATCATATGAAGTAAATAATAACGACAACATCAAAACCCGAAATGAAGGGAGATATTAACCAACATATCTCTTGAAGAAGAACAACACCATTCCAAACCACAAGAATCATATCAATATCCGCATATCAACAATATCATCAACATTACTCACTTATCCATCTCATAATCATAGAGTCATCAGCTCATATACATGACGATTATCAACTCAAGAACATCATATACAATTCAAAACGAAATCCCAAAGTGAAGAGTAATTACCTCTTTGAAGGAATGGATTGAATCCCAAGGTTGAATCCGTTTCCAATCGTTTCTAAACTCCAATATTGTTAAGGACGATCAACTAAAGTGTTTGGAACCTCAAACTTCTCTCTAAGAACTCTCTCTATCGAAATAAGGGAAAGAATGGCCGAAAATGCATCTTAACACCCGACTGTCCCTTTATATACTGCACATTACTAGCGTGCGCTAAAACTTGTATTTAGCGTGCGCTACATCCCTAGGGTGCGCTATCCTTCCTTGATAGCGTGCGCTATCGGGCAGTCCAGAGGCTACTGCCTTGCTTCGCACATCATCTTACGTATGTAATGCACATGAAATAGCGTACGCAAATAGGCGTTGACTTACTACAGTGAAATGCTCAGTAGCGTGCGCTATTCTCCAACAATAGCGTGCGCTATTCCTCGTTGACCCGACATTCTGCACCTTCCCCGAAGATGACCGGGGTCCATACGCCGAAAGTAACCTAACAAAGCCAAGATTCCCTTTTGACCGATCTGATATTAGTGTATGCTAACCATATGCACTAGCGTGCGCTAAATGCCGATAATAATTAGCATAGGCCTACCTGGCGGCCACCTTCCGAACCTTATCCAGAATGCCTTACGTACGTTAGGGGTCCTCCTTAGCGTACGTAACTCAAACCTCTTAGCGTGCGCTAAGTATACATCGTAGCTTGTGCTAAGCATACATCGTAGCGTGCGCTAACGTGGCTGTACTTAGCCATTTTCACCAATTCTCGTCCAATGTATCGACATACAGAATATGAACATACGACATACTGAATATATATACTCAATTCGATAACATTCTCATATGATATACCCAATATCAAAAGTATGATAACCTGATACATGATATCCTAAAATGTAATTATCGACCAAATACGACAATTATACCAATACAGCTGTCTCAGTTCTCAATTTATTTTATCCATACTGTATAAACACCAAGCTATCCAGTACGTCTCAGATAAAATAACGCGAAAAATTTATACTGAAAATCCGGATATTACATACTAAAAAATCGGGGTATTACACTCTACTCCCTTAAAATAAGTTTCGTCCTTGAAACTTGCCACCTGCCTCACCCAACAAATCAACCAAAATTTCCAACTCATCACAAAAACAATCAATCGTCGCCACAATCGAATAACCTAAATGACATACTTACAGGTGCGTGAAGCCGATGATCTCCTGTGATACTAGCACATGAATCCCATACGAAGTCTCAACACAATACCAACACACACCAATATCGCAAATAGCAATTTTGAGAATGTCTCAAAGATTTCGGAACCTCCAAAAATCGGTTTTACTCAAAAGTTAGGAAAATCATTTTCAAAAAAAATCACGCTACTACCGTACTGGTAGAGCCACATAACACACATCTTCTGTAACACCCCCAAAACCATCCGGGATATTACAGCGCCGTGGGCCCCGCGCCGGAACCCACCAGGCTAAAATCCATTTTAAAAAACGTTCAAAAACGCCAAAAAGGGCCGATGACGGTAATGTTTTTAAATACTCACAAAAGTCATTTATAAAGTATCACATATCGTCATGAAAATATCGTCAAAACGTTCAAGGCCAAAATGCCGAAACTCGGTTTAGGGAATCGGTTTTACAAAATAATCCAAGTTTACAAAGTACCCAAAAAGCCATTTTGAAACGTACACACGATTTGGTAAAAATACCGGAAAGAAATTTTGAAATATACACACGCAGCGGATAAAACACAATTCAAAATATATATTTGCAGCGGAAATAAAACAACCAAAAAAGAATACTCGATTCCCAAAATAATGCCACGGCCAGTATCACCCGGGAAGCTCATGTCTTCACGACCTCTACTACCTTGATCTCCGAGTACCTAAAAATAAAGCCCACGACAGGGTCAGCCACGATACTCAATAATGATATCGATCACATCACATAAATAATTACATACCAATGTAATAATACTGTAAGAATACTACCAACGTAATCTTACCGTCATAACCTTACCATAATCCACCTTTCGCATTCTCAAATGACGAAATGAATTCAACAACACTCATCTGGACTGTATTCAAACAATACTAAGAATCCTCAAAACATCATCATAACTCATATGTGTGGAATGAACCATCTGTGCCAAATCCTGTCCGTCGGATTACACCATTATATCTCAATCTGGATAAAAACCAATAACACACAACATATCTGTAGATCAACTAAGTCCCGAAACATTGACGTACAGTCCGAATACTCATACGATCAATTACCAGATCAACCAATAAGCAACTGAGAATATCATCAACAGGATAAACCCCAACCAAGACCAATGAAGAATCACCAGCGACCAAGAATATCGTCAACATGATAAACTCCAAAACGACTAACAAAGGATCAACAATGACCTAGAATACCATCAACAAGGTAAGCTCCAAACACGATCAACAAGGACCAATTAACGACCGAGAATACCATCAACAGGGTAAACTCCAAACGATCAACAATAATGGATCTCAAGAAAATAACCTCGACTGTCGAACACACCCCTCAGGCGTATGAACAACCAGTCGCAAACTGTCGAACATATCCAATCATACATGGACTATGAACGACCAAAACAATATAGCTCAAAGATGGACTTCATAGTACACCCGATCCAGAAATGTGTCCGTGCACAAGCCACCCCAAATACCCATGTGGTCTTGTACCTAATCAGACTCACGAAGTAATCTTCTGTGCGCACAACCTAATGTGAGGACATGACCTCATCACACGTCTATATGTCACCGCCCTGAAAATCCTACACATAACCGATCGGTACGCAGATATGACTCCAGATATGTCACGATGCAACATGACAACGAATACTCAAAGAATCACATATCCGATCAGGATCAAAAGACTCACCGGAGTGAACAATGACACACGGAAAATGAAAGATCGACACGACCGACAATATCCAAAACAACCATCCTAGAATCACAATCCCCGAATAATGATCAACACAACCCTTAATACCAAACAACAGTCCTGAGACCAACATCCCGCAACGAACAACCAATACAAATCTCATTAAACGAAACCTCAACTTACAACATATACAAAAAATCAGCAGAAATAATTATCCCCATAATTGAACAATACGTACATTACCTCAAAGCCGAAGACAATGTCCTTTCCATGGACAAACATCCCTGAACGAGTGCACAGTTATACGAATAATCTTAAATAAGGTACCGTCCATTTAATACCAATAAACCTTTATCCCGATACTCATTTCGTCACGATAACTACCGTCGATATCCGACATTACATATGATAGATCAAAGATATCTCACATATCTGTCTTCAATCAAACACAATTAAATCATATACATTATGATTTGTCCCAAACCACAACACGATAAACAAATCATCATCCCGACAGTTTACATCTATAATAGCATTGCTATATGAATTATAAATGAAATGAAAGCGAAATCATTCATTAAATATTATAAGTTTAACAAGCATAAACTTGCCTCGATACCGATACCACGAAGCCGTTACCAAAACCATTGCCTTCGTCTACGAGCTCCTCAGCCCCGACCAAAAGCAATCTACTAACTCTTCAACCTCAACCGCAACACAACGGTCGTAATCAACGATCAATTATCACCACCTATTGCAATAATCGATTAACACACATTCAATAATAATCAACAACCGGTATAACCAATCCACAACCCTAACGATTCCAAAATATCTTGATTAAACACAAGTCCGAACAATCTAACTCAAACAATTACGAATTCATTCCCATGATTCCGAAAAGTCCATATATCGATTCGATAAGGCGAGTATACAAACTTAACTAAAATATTGCAATCAATTTCTCTTTCAAAACATCAATCAAACACCTTGAAGGCGGAATTCAAAGGTATATTCGAATCATCAATCAACAAACACCAACCACATCAAGAACACGAAGAACACAATCACAATATATCCTTCAACATTATATGATTCTAGCCATCGATACGATCTAAACAACCCAAATATATCAAGAAACTCAAACATCCCATAATATTAGAGTTCAAGCCAATTACCTTCAATCCGGCGAAAAAATCAAGAATGATGTTATAATCCTTGTTCCAAGCTTTCCTAGACGTTATCACTTGATAAACCAACTCAAAATCTGAGGTTTAGAGGTTAAAAACCGAGTTTGGGTGATATGGGATGAAAGGGGATCGTGTAGGATGGGTTGGGAAATGAAATTCCCGACTGCTATACGTTCTTATACATCCAGGCACGTTAACGTACGCTAACTTCATCAATAGCATGCGCTACCTTTTCTCTGAATACAAACAGTATAGTTTTTGCCATTTGAGCATAACTCACTCATCCGGACTCCGATTAACTCACCGTTTGAAAGATAACTCTATGCTCTATCATACTAATATGTTTCAGAATGTTTGGAGTTTTCAATAATCGGTGGCGATTTTCCAAAGTCGAACCTTATACGCATTACTTTCCAAACAAGTGTACAAATCTCATTTCTACTAACGTTTCAACATATAATCTTCTTAGTCATATCATATAAACCAAGAATCATAATCACTTGCATGATCATCATCATATGAAGTAAATAATAACGACAACATCAAACCCGAAATGAAGAGAGATATTAACCAACATATCTCTTGAAGAAGAACAACACCATTCCAAACCACACGAATCATATCAATATCCGCATATCAACAATATCATCAACATAACCCAGTAATCCATCTCATAATCATAGAGTCATCAGCTCATATACATGATGATTATCAACTCAAGAATATCATATACAATTCAAAACGAAATCCCAAAGTGAAGAGTAATTACCTCTTTGAAGGAATGGATTGAATCCCAAGGTTGAATCCGTTTCCAATTGTTTCCAAACTCCAATGTTGTTAAGGACGATCAATTCAAGTGTTTGGAACCTCAAACTTCTCTCTAAGAACTCTCTCTATCGAAATAAGGGAAAGAATGGCCGAAAATGCATCTTAACACCCGACTGTCCCTTTATATACTGCACATTACTAGCGTGCGCTAAAACTTTTATTTAGCGTGCGCTACATCCCTAGCGTGCGCTATCCTTCCTTGATAGCGTGCGCTATCGGGCAGTCCAGAGGCTACAGTCTTGCTTCACACATCATCTTACGTACGTAATGCACATGAAATAGCGTACGCAAATAGGCGTTGACTTACTACAGTGAAATGCTCAGTAGCGTGCACTATTCTCCAACAATAGCGTGCGCTATTCCTCGTTGACCCGACATTCTGTACCTTCCCCGAAGATGACCGGGGTCCATACGCCGAAAGTAACCTGACAAAGCCAAGATTCCCTTTTGACCGATCTGATATTAGTGTACGCTAACCATATGCACTAGTGTGCGCTAAATGCCGATAATAATTTGCCTGGGCCTACCTGCCGGCCACCTTCCGAACCTTATCCAGAATGCCTTACGTACGTTAAGGGTCCTCCTTAGCGTACGTAACTCAAACCTCTTAGCGTGCGCTAAGTATACATCGTAGCTTGTGCTAAGCATACATTGTAGCATGCGCTAGCGTGGTTGTACTTAGCCATTTTCAGCTATTCTCGTCCAACGTATCGACATACAGAATATGAACATACGACATACTGAATACATATACTCAATTTGATAACATTCTCATATGATATACCCAATATCAAAAGTACGATGACCTGATACACGATATCCTAAAATGTAATTATCGACCAAATACGACAATTATACCAATACAGCTGTCTCAGTTCTCAATTTATTTTATCCATACTGTATAGACACCAAGCTATCCAGTACGTCTCAGATAAAATAACGCGAAAAATTTATACTGAAAATACGGATATTACATACTAAAAAATCGGGGTATTACACTCTACTCCCTTAAAATAAGTTTCGTCCTCGAAACTTGCAACCTGCCACACCAACAAATCAACCAAAATTTCCAACTCATCACAAAAACAATCAATCGTCGCCAAAATCGAATAACCAAAATGACATACTTACAGGTGCGTGAAGCCGATGATCTCCTGTGATACTAGCACATGACTCCCATATGAAGTCTCAACACAATATCAACACACACCAATATAGCAAATAGCAATTTTGAGAATGTCTCAAAGATTTCGGAACCTCCAAAAATCGGTTTGACTCAAAAGTTAGGAAAATCATTTTCAAAAAAAATCACGCTACTACCGTACTGGTAGAGCCAAATAACACACATCTTCTGTAACACCCCCAAAACCATCCGGGATATTACAGCGCCGCGGGCCCCGCGCCGGAACCCACCAGGCTAAAATCCATTTTAAAAAACGTTCAAAAACGCCAAAAAGGGCCGATGACGGTAATGTTTTTAAATACTCACAAAAGTCATTTATAAAGTATCACATATCGTCATGAAAATATCGTCAAAACGTTCAAGGCCAAAATGTCGAAACTCGGTTTAGGGAATCGTTTTTACAAAATAATCCAAGTTTACAAAGTACCCAAAAAGCCATTTTGAAACGTACACACGATTTGGTAAAAATACCGGAAAGAAATTTTGAAATATACACACGCAGCGGATAAAACACAGTTCAAAATATATATTTGCAGCGGAAATAAAACAACCAGAAAAGAATACTCAATTCCCAAAATAATGCCACGGCCAGTATCACCCGGGAAGCTCATGTCTTCACGACCTCTACTACCTTGATCTCCGAGTACCTAAAAATAAAGCCCACGACGGGGTCAGCCATGATACTCAATAATGATATCGATCACATCACATAAATAATTACATACCAATGTAATAATACTGTAAGACTACTACCAACGAAATCTTACCGTCATAACCTTACCATAATCCACCTTTCGCATTCTCAAATGACGAAATGAATTCAACAACACTCATCTGGACTGTATTCAAACAATACTAAGAATCCTCAAAACATCATCATAACTCATAAGTGTGGAATGAACCATCTGTGCCAAATCCTGTCCGTCGGATTACACCATAATATCTCAATCTGGATAAAAACCAATAACACACAACATATCTGTAGATCAACTAAGTCCCGAAACATTGACGTACAGTCCGAATACTCATACGATCAATTACCATATCAACCAATAAGTCAACTGAGAATATCATCAACAGGATAAACCCCAACCAAAACCAACGAAGAATCACCAGCGACCAAGAATATCGTCAACATGATAAACTCCAACACGACTAATAAAGGATCAACAATGACCTAGAACACCATCAACAAGGTAAAATCCAAACACGATCAACAAGGGCCAATTGACGACCGAGAATACCATCAACAGGGTAAACTCTAAACGATCAACAATAATGGATCTCAAGAAAATAACCTCGACTGTCGAACACACCCCTCGGGCGTATGAAAAACCAGTCGCAAACCGTCGAACATATCCAATCATACATGGACTATAAACGACAAAAACAATATGGCTCAAAGATGGACGTCATAGTACACCCGATCCGGAAATGTGTCCGTGCACAAGCCACCCCAAATACCCGTGTGGTCTTGTACCTAATCAGTCTCACGAAGTAATCTTCTCGTGCGCACAGCCAATGTGAAGACATGACCCCATCACACGTCTATATGTGCCCGCCCTGAAAATCCTACACATAACCGATCGGTACGCAGATATGACTCCAGATATGTCACGATGCAACATGACAACGAATACTCAAAAAATCACATATCCAATCAGGATCAAAAGACTCAGACGGAGTGAACAATGACACACGGATAATGAAAGATCGACACGACCGACAATATCCAAAACAACCATCCTAGAATCACAATCCCCGAATAATGATCAACAAAACCCTTAGTACCAAACAACAGTCCTGGGACCAACATCCCGCAACGAACAACCAATACAAATCTCATTAAACGAAACCTCAACTTACAACATATACAAAAAATCAGCAGAAATAATTATCCCCATAACTGAACAATACTTACATTACCTCAAAGCCGAAGACAATGTCCTTTCCACGAACAAACATCCCTGAACGAATGAACAGTTATACGAATAATCTTAAATAAGGTACAGTCCATTTAATACCAATAAACCTTTATCCCGATACTCATTTAGTCACGATAACTACCCTCGATATCCGACATTCCATATCAGAGATCAAAGATATCTCACATATCTGTCTTCAATCAAACACAATTAAATCATATACATTATGATTTATCCCAAACCACAACACGATAAACATATCATCATACCGACAGTTTACATCTATAATAGCATTACTATATGAATTATAAATGAAATGAAAGCGAAATCATTCATTAAATATTATAAGTTTAACAAGCATAAACTTGCCTCGATACCGATACCACGAAGCCGTTACCAAAACCATTGCCTTCGTCTACGAGCTCCTCAGCCCCGACCAAAAGCAATCTACGAACTCTTCAACCTCAACCGCAACACAACGCTCGTAATCAACGATCAGTTATCACCACCTATTGCAATAATCGATTAACACACATTCAATAATAATTAACAATCGGTATAACCAATCCACAACCCTAACAATTCCAAAATATCTTGATTAAACATAAGTCCAAACAATCTAACTCAAACAATTACGAATTCATTCCCATGATTCCTCAAAGTCCATATATCGATTTGATAAGGCGAGTATACAAACTTAACTAAAATATTGCAATCAATTTCTCTTTCAAAACATCAATCAAACACCTTGAAGGCAGAATTCAAAGGTATATTGGAATCATCAATCAATAAACACCAACCACATCAAGAACACGAAGAACACAATCACAATATATCCTTCAACATTATATGATTCTAGCCATCGATACGAACTAAACAACCCAAATATATCAAGAATCTCAAACATCCCAAAATATTAGAGTTCAATCCAATTACCTTCAATCCGGCAAAAATATCAAGAATGATGTTATAATCCTTGTTCCAAGCTTTACTAGACGTTATCACTTGATAAACCAACTCAAAATCTGAGGTTTAGGGGTTAAAAACCGAGTTTGGGTGATATGGGATGAAAAGGGATCGTGCAGGAAGGGTTAGGAAATGAAATTACCGACTGCTATACGTTTTTATACATCCAGGCACATTAGCGTACGCTAACTTCATCAATAGCGTGCGCTACCTGTTCTCTGAGTACAAACAGTATAGTTTTTGCCATTTGAGCATAATTCACTCATCCGGACTCCGATTAACTCACCGTTTGAACCATTAGAACGATAACTCTATGCTCAATCATACTATTATGTTTCAGAATTTTTCGAGTTTTCAATAACCGGTGGCAATTTTCCAAAGTCGAACCTTATACGCATTACTTTCCAAACAAGTGTACAAATCTCATTTCTACTAACGTTTCAACATATAATCTTCTTAGTGATATCATATAAACCAAGAATCATAATCACTTGCATGATCATCATCATATGAAGTAAATAATAATGACAACATCAAAACCCGAAATGAAAAGAGATATTAACCAACATATCTTTTGAAGAAGAACAACACCATTCCAAACCACACGAATCATATCAATATCCGCATATCAACAATATCATCAACATAACTCAGTAATCCATCTCATAATCATAGAGTCATCAGCTCATATACATGACGATTATCAACTCAAGAACATCATATACATTTCAAAACGAAATCCCAAAGTGAAGAGTAATTACCTCTTTGAAGGAATAGATTGAATCCCAAGGTTGAATCCGTTTCCAATCATTTCCAAACTCCAATGTTGTTAAGGACGATCAACTCAAGTGTTTGGAACCTCAAACTTCTCTCTAAGAACTCTCTCTATCGAAATAAGGGAAAGAATGGCCGAAAATGCATCTTAACACCCGACTATCCCTTTATATACTGCAAATTACTAGCGTGCGCTAAAACTTGTATTTAGCGTGCGCTACATCCCTAGCGTTTGCTATCCTTCCTTGACAGCGTGCACTATCGGGCAGTCCAGAGGCTACTGCCTTGCTTCGCACATCATCTTACGTACGTAATGCATATGCAATAGCCTACGCAAATAGGCGTTGACTTACTACAGTGAAATGCTCAGTAGCGTGCGCTATTCTCCAACAATAGCGTGCGCTATTCCTCGTTGACCCGACATTCTGCACCTTCCTCGAAGATGACCGGGGTCCATACGCCGAAAGTAACCTGACAAAGCCAAGATTCCCTTTTGACCGATCTGATATTAGTGTACGCTAACCATATGCACTAGCGTGCACTAAATGCCGATACTAATTAGCCTGGGCCTACCTGCCGGCCACCTTCCGAACCTCATCCAGAATGCCTTACGTACGTTAGGGGTCCTCCTTAGCGTACATAACTCAAACCTCTTAGTGTGCGCTAAGTATACATCGTAGCTTGCGCTAAGCATACATCATAGAATGCGCTAACGTGGTTGTACTTAGCCATTTTCAGCTATTCTCGTCCAATGTATAGACATACAGAATACGAACATAAGGCGTACTGAATACATATACTCCATTAGATAACATTCTCATATGATATACCCAATATCAAAAGTACGATAACCTGATACACGATATCCTCAAATGTAATTATCGACCAAATACGATAATTATACCAATACAACTGTCTCAGTTCTCAATCTATTTTATCCACACTGTATAGACACCAAGCTATCCAGTACGTCTCAGATAAAATAACGCGAAAAATTTATACTGAAAATCCGGATATTACATACTAAAAATCGGGGTATTACACTCTACTCCCTTAAAATAAGTTTTGTCCTCGAAACTTGCAACCCGCCACACCCAACAAATCAACCAAAATTTCCAAATCATCACAAAAACAATTAATTGTCGCCACAATCGAATAACCAAAATGGCATACTTACAGGTGCGTGAAGCCGATGATCTCCTGTGATACTAGCACATGACTCCCATATGAAGTCTCAACACAATACCAATACACACCAATATCGCAAATAGCAATTTTGAGAATATCTCAAAGATTTTAGAGCCTCCAAAAATCGGTTTGACTCAAAAGTTAGGAAAATCATTTTCAAAAAAAATCACGCTACTACCGTACTGGTAGAGCCACATAACACACATGCCCAGGTTTCACAAAACCTAGGCTCCTATACCATCTTCTGTAATGCCCCCAAAACCATCCAGGATATTACAGCGCCGTGGGCCCCGCGCCGGAATCCACTAGGCTAAAATCCATTTTCAAAAACGTTCAAAAACGCCAAAAAGGGCCCATAACGGTAATGTTTTTAAATACTCACAAAAGTCATTTATAAAGTATCACATATCGTCATGAAAATATCGTCAAAACGTTCAAGGCCAAAATGCCGAAACTCGGTTTAGGGAATTGGTTTTACGAAATAATCCAAGTTTATGAAGTACCCAAAAAGCCATTTTGAAATGTACACACGATTTGGTAAAAATACCGGAAAGAAATTTTGAAATATACACACGCAACGGATAAAACACAGTTCAAAATATATATTTGCAGTGGAAATAAAACAACGAGAAAAGAATACTCGATTCCCAAAATAATGCCACGGCCAGTATCACCCGGGAAGCTCATGTCTTCACGACCTCTACTACCTCGATCTCCGAGTACCTAAAAATAAAGCCCACGACGGGGTCAGACGCAATACTCAATAATGATATCGATCACATCACATAAATAATTACATACCAATGTAATAATACTGTAAGAATACTACCAACGTAATCTTACCGTCATAACCTTACCATAATCCACCTTTTGCATTCTCAAATGACGAAATAAATTCAACAACACTCATCTGGACTGTATTCAAACAATATTAAGAATCCTCAAAACATCATCATAACTCATAAGTGTGGAATGAACCATCTGTGCCAAATCCTGTCCGTCGGATTACACCATTATATCTCAATCTGGATAAAAACCAATAACACACAACATAACTGTAGATCAACTAAGTCCCGAAACATTGACGTACAGTCCGAATACTCATACGATCAATTACTAGATCAACCAATAAGTCAACTGAGAATATCATCAACAGGATAAACCCCAACCAAGACCAACGAAGAATCACCAGCGACCAAGAATATCGTCAACATGATAAACCCCAACACGACTAACAAAGGATCAACAATGACCTAGAATACCATCAACAAGGTAAACTCCAAACACGATCAACAATGACCAATTAACGACCGAGAATACCATCAACAGGGTAATCTCCAAACGATCAACAATAATGGAGCTCAAGAAAATAACCTCGACTGTCGAACACACCCCTCGGGCATATGAACAACCAGTCGCAAACCGTCGAACATATCCAATCATACATGGACTATGAACGACCAAAACAATATGGCTCAAAGATGGACGTCATAGTACACCCGATCCGGAAATGTGTCCGTGCACAAGCCACCCCAAATACCCGTGTGGTCTTGTACCTAATCAGTCTCACGAAGTAATCTTCTCGTGTGCACAGTCCAATGTGAGGACATGACCCCATCACACGTCTATATGTGCCCGCCCTGAAAATCCTACACATAACCGATCGGTACGTAGATATGACTCCAGATATGTCATGATGCAACATGACAACGAATACTCAAATAATCACATATCCAATCAGGATCAAAAGACTCACCAGAGTGAACAATGACACACGGATAATGAAAGATCGACACGACCGACAATATCCTAAACAACCATCTCTAATCACAATCCCCGAATAATGATCAACACAACCCTTAATACCAAACAACAGTCCTGGGAACAACATCCCGCAACGAACAACCAATACAAATCTCATTAAACGAAACCTCAACCTACAACATATACAACAACTCAGCAGAAATAATTATCCCCATAACTGAACAATACTTACATTACCTCAAAGCCGAAGACAATGTCCTTTCCACGAACAAACATCCCTGAACGAATGCAAAGTTATACGAATAATCTTAAATAAGGTACCGTCCATTTAATACCAATAAACCTTTATCCCGATACTCATTTCATCACGATAACTACCCTCGATATCCGACATTCCATATCATAGATCAAAGATATCTCACATATCTGTCTTCAATCAAACACAATTAAATCATATACATTATGATTTATCCCAAACCACAACACGATAAACAAATCATCATTCCGACAGTTTACATCTATAATAGCATTGCTATATGAATTATAAATGAAATGAAGGTGAAATCATTTATTAAATATTATAAGTTGAACAAGCATAAACTTGCCTCGATACCGATACCACGAAGCCGTTACCAAAACCATTGCCTTCGTATACGAGTTACTCAGCCCCGACCAAAAGCAATCTACGAACTCTTCAACCTCAACCGCAACACAACGATCGTAATCAACGATCAATTATCACCACCTATTGCAATAATCGATTAACCCACATTCAATAATAATCAACAATCGGTATAACCAATCCACAACCCTAACAATTCCAAAATATCTTGATTAAACACAAGTCCGAACAATCTAACTCAAACAATTATGAATTCATTCCCATGATTCCGCAAAGTCCATATATCGATTCGATAAGATGAGTATACAAACTTAACTAAAATATTGCAATCAATTTCTCTATCAAAACATCAATCAAACACCTTGAAGGCGGAATTCAAAGGTATATTCGAATCATCAATCAATAAACACCAACCACATCAAGAACACGAAGAACACAATCACAATATATCCTTCAACATTATATGATTCTAGCAATCGATGCGAAATAAACAACCCAAATATATCAAGAATCTCAAACATCCCAAATATTAGAGTTCAAGCCAATTACCTTCAATCCGGCAAAAAAATCAAGAATGATGTTATAATCCTTGTTCCAAGCTTTCCTAGACGTTATCACTTGATAAACCAACTCAAAATCTGAGGTTTAGGGGTTAAAAACCGAGTTTGGGTGATATGGGATGAAAGGG
This sequence comes from Orobanche coerulescens, assembly GCA_033398695.1. Taxonomy (NCBI): domain Eukaryota; kingdom Viridiplantae; phylum Streptophyta; class Magnoliopsida; order Lamiales; family Orobanchaceae; genus Orobanche; species Orobanche coerulescens. The sequence goes on along the minus strand of CM065815.1, from coordinate 86,626,941 downwards.
GATCGTGTAGGAAGGGTTAGGAAATGAAATTACCGACTGCTATACGTTTTTATACATCCAGGCACATTAGCGTACGCTAACTTCATCAATAGCGTGCGCTACCTGTTCTCTGAGTACAAACAGTATAGTTTTTGCCATTTGAGCATAACTCACTCATCCGGACTCCGATTAACTCACCGTTTGAACCATTAGAACGATATTATGTTTCAGAATTTTTAGAGTTTTCAATAATCGGTGGCGATTTTCCAAAGTCGAACCTTATACGCATTACTTTCCAAATAAGTGTACAAATCTCATTTCTACTAACGTTTCAACATATAATCTTCTTAGTCATATCATATAAACCAAAAATCATAATCACTTGCATGATCATCATCATATGAAGTAAATAATAACGACACCATCAAAACCCGAAATGAAAAGAGATATTAACCAACATATCTTTTGAAGAAGAACAACACCATTCCAAACCACACGAATCATATCAATATCCGCATATCAACAATACCATCAACATAACTCAGTAATCCATCTCATAATCATAGAGTCATCAGCTCATATGCATGACGATTATCAACTCAAGAACATCATATACATTTCAAAACGAAATCCCAAAGTAAAGAGTAATTACCTCTTTGAAGGAATAGATTGAATCCCAAGGTTGAATCCGTTTCCAATCATTTCCAAACTCCAATGTTGTTAAGGACGATCAACTCAAGTGTTTGGAACCTCAAACTTCTCTCTAAGAACTCCCTGTATCGAAATAAGGGAAAGAATGGCCGAAAATGCATCTTAACACCCGACTATTCCTTTATATACTGCAAATTACTAGCGTGTGCTAAAACTTGTATTTAGCGTGCGCTACATCCCTAGCGTGTGCTATCCATCCTTGACAGCGTGCACTATCGGGCGGTCCAGAGGCTACTGCCTTGCTTCGCACATCATCTTACGTACGTAATGCATATGCAATAGCGTACGCAAATAGGCGTTGACTTACTACAGTGAAATGCTCAGTAGCGTGCGCTATTCTCCAACAATAGCGTGCATTATTCCTCGTTGACCCGACATTCTGCACCTTCCCCGAAGATGATCGGGGTCCATACGCCGAAAGTAACCTAACAAAGCCAAGATTCCCTTTTGACCGATCTGATATTAGTGTACGCTAACCATATGCACTAGCGTGCGCTAAATGCCGATAATAATTAGCCTGGGCCTACCTGCCGGCCACCTTCCGAACCTTATCTAGAATGCCTTACGTACGTTAGGGGTCCTCCTTAGCGTACATAACTCAAAACTCTTAGTGTGCGCTAAGTATACATCGTAGCTTGCGCTAAGCATACATCGTAGCGTGCGCTAACGTGGCTGTACTTAGCCATTTTCAGCTATTCTCGTCCAATGTATAGACATACAGAATACGAACATATGGCGTACTGAATACATATACTCCATTCGATAACATTCTCATATGATATACCCAATATCAAAAGTACGATAACCTGATACACGATATCCTCAAATGTAATAATCGACCAAATACGACAATTATACCAATACAACTGTCTCAGTTCTCAATCTATTTTATCCATACTGTATAGACACCAAGCTATCCAGTACGTCTCAGATAAAATAACGCGAAAAATTTATACTGAAAATCCGGATATTACATACTAAAAATCGGGGTATTACACTCTACTCCCTTAAAATAAGTTTTGTCCTCGAAACTTGTGCAACCTGCCACACCCAACAAATCAACCAAAATTTCCAAATCATCACAAAAACAATCAATTGTCGCCACAATCGAATAACCAAAATGGCATACTTACAGGTGCGTGAAGCCGATGATCTCCTGTGATACTAGCACATGACTCCCATATGAAGTCTCAACACAATACCAATACACACCAATATCGCAAATAGCAATTTTGAGAATATCTCAAAGATTTTAGAACCTCCAAAAATCGGTTTGACTCAAAAGTTAGGAAAATCATTTTCAAAAAAAATCACGCTACTACCGTACTGGTAGAGCCACATAACACACATGCCCAGGTTTCACAAAACCTAGGCTCCGATACCATCTTCTGTAACACCCCCAAAACCATCCGGGATATTACAGCGCCGTGGGCCCCGCGCCGGAATCCACCAGGCTAAAATCCATTTTCAAAAACGTTCAAAAACGCCAAAAAGGGCCCATGATGGTAATGTTTTTAAATACTCACAAAAGTCATTTATAAAGTATCACATATCGTCATGAAAATATCGTCAAAACGTTCAAGGCCAAAATGCCGAAACTCAGTTTAGGGAATCGGTTTTACAAAATAATCCAAGTTTATGAAGTACCTAAAAAGCCATTTTGAAACGTACACACGATTTGGTAAAAATACCGGAAAGAAATTTTGAAATATACACACGCAGCGGATAAAACACAGTTCAAAATATATATTTGCAGTGGAAATAAAACAACCAGAAAAGAATACTCGATTCCCAAAATAATGCCACGGCCAGTATCACCCGGGAAGCTCATGTCTTCACGACCTCTACTACCTCGATCTCCAAGTACCTAAAAATAAAGCCCACGACGGGGTCAGCCGCAATACTCAATAATGATATCGATCACATCACATAAATAATTACATACCAATGTAATAATACTGTAAGAATACTACCAACGTAATCTTACCGTCATAACCTTACCATAATCCACCTTTCGCATTCTCAAATAACGAAATGAATTCAACAACACTCATCTGGACTGTATTCAAACAATACTAAGAATCCTCAAAACATCATCATAACTCATAAGTGTGGAATGAACCATCTGTGCCAAATCCTGTCCGTCGGATTACACCATTATATCTCAATCTGGATATAAACCAATAACACACAACATATCTGTAGATCAACTATGTCCCGAAACATTGACGTACAGTCCGAATACTCATACGATCAATTACCAGATCAACCAATAAGTCAACTGAGAATATCATCAACAGGATAAACCCCAACCAAGACCAACGAAGAATCACCAGCGACCAAGAATATCATCAACATGATAAACCCCAACACGACTAACAAAGGATCAACAATGACCTAGAATACCATCAACAAGGTAAACTCCAAACACGATCAACAAGGACCAATTAACGACCGAGAATACCATCAACAGGGTAATCTCCAAACGATCAACAATAATGGAGCTCAAGAAAATAACCTCGACTATCGAACACACCCCTCGGGCGTATGAACAACCAGTCGCAAACCGTCGAACATATCCAATCATACATGGACTATGAACGACCAAAACAATATGGCTCAAAGATGGACGTCATACTACACCCGATCCGGAAATGTGTCCGTGCACAATCCACCCCAAATACCCGTGTGGTCTTGTACCTAATCAGTCTCACGAAGGAATCTTCTCGTGTACACAGTCCAATGTGAGGACATGACCCCATCACACATCTATATGTGCCCGCCCTGAAAATCCTACACATAACCGATCGGTACGTAGATATGACTCCATATATGTCATGATGCAACATGACAACGAATACTCAAAGAATCACATATCCAATCAGGATCAAAAGACTCACCGGAGTGCACAATGTCACACGGATAATGAAAGATCGACACGACCGACAATATCCAAAACAACCATCCTAGAATCACAATCCCCGAATAATGATCAACACAACCCTTAATACCAAACAACAGTCCTGGGAACAACATCCCGCAACGAACAACCAATACAAATCTCATTAAACGAAACCTCAACCTACAACATATACAACAACTCCGCAGAAATAATTATCCCCATAACTGAACAATACTTACATTACCTCAAAGCCGAAGAAAATGTCCTTTCCACGAACAAACATCCCTGAACGAATGCACAGTTATACGAATAATCTTAAATAAGGTGCCGTCCATTTAATACCAATAGACCTTTATCCCGATACTCATTTCATCACGATAACTACCCTCGATATCCGACATTCCATATCATAGATCAAAGATATCTCACATATCTATCTTCAATCAAACACAATTAGATCATATACATTATGATTTATCCCAAACCACAACACGATAAACAAATCATCATCCCGAAAGTTTACATCTATAATAGCATTGCCATATGAATTATAAATGAAATGAAGGCGAAATCATTCATTAAATATTATAAGTTGAACAAGTATAAACTTGCCTCGATACCGATACCACGTAGCCGTTACCAAAACCATTGCCTTCGTCTACGAGTTACTCAGCCCCGACCAAAAGCAATCTACGAACTCTTCAACCTCAACCGCAACACAACGATCGTAATCAACGATCAATTATCACCACCTATTGCAATAATCGATTAACACACATTCAATAATAATCAACAACTGGTATAACTAATCCACAACCCTAACGATTCCAAAATATCTTGATTAAACACAAGTCCGAACAATCTAACTCAAACAATTACAAATTCATTCCCATGATTCCGCAAAGTCCATATATCGATTCGATAAGACGAGTACACAAACTTAACTAAAATATTCCAATCAATTTGTCTTTCAAAACATCAATCAAACACCTTGAAGGCGGAATTCAAAGGTATATTCGAATCATCAATCAATAAACACAAACCACATCAAGAACACGAAGAACACAATCACAAACATAAATATCCTTCAACATTATATGATTCTAGACATCGATACGAACTAAACAACCCAAATATATCAAGAATCTCAAACATCCCAAAATATTAGAGTTCAAGCCAATTACCTTCAATCCGGCGAAAAAATCAAGAATGATGTTATAATCCTTGTTCCAAGCTTTCCTAGACGTTATCACTTGATAAACCAACTCAAAATCTGAGGTTTAGGGGTTAAAAACCGAGTTTGGGTGATATGGGATGAAAGGGGATCGTGTAGGAAGGGTTGGGAAATGAAATTCCCAACTGCTATACGTTTTTATACATCCAGGCACGTTAGCGTACGCTAACTTCATCAATAGCGTGCGATACCTGTTCTCTGAATACAAACAGTATAGTTTTTACCATATGAGCATAACTCACTCATACGGACTCCGATTAACTCTTCGTTTGAACCATTAGAAAGATAACTCTATGCTCTATCATACTCTTATGTTTCAGAATTTTTGGAGTTTTCAATAATCGGTGGCGATTTTCCTAAGTCAAACCTTATACGCATTACTTTCCAAACAAGTGTACAAATCTCATTTCTACTAACGTTTCAACATATAATCTTCTTAGTCATATCATATAAACCAAGAATCATAATCACTTGCATGATCATCATCATATGAAGTAAATAATAAAGACAACATCAAAACCCGAAATGAAGGGAGATATTAACCAACATATCTCTTGAAGAAGAACAACACCATTCCAAACCACATGAATCATATCAATATCCGCATATCAACAATATCATCAACATAACTCAGTAATCCATCTCATAATCATAGAGTCATCAGCTCATATACATGACGATTATCAACTCAAGAACATCATATACAATTCAAAACGAAATCCCAAAGTGAAGAGTAATTACCTCTTTGAAGGAATGGATTGAATCCCAAGGTTGAATCCATTTCCAATCGTTTCCAAACTCCAACATCGTTAAGGACGATCAACTCAAGTGTTTGGAACCTCAAACTTCTCTCTAAGAACTCTCTCTATCGAAATAAGGGAAAGAATGGCCGAAAATGCATCTTAACACCCGACTGTCCCTTTATATACTGCACATTACTAGCGTGCGCTACATCCCTAGCATGCGCTATCCTTCCTTGATAGCGTGCGCTATCGGGCAGTCCAGAGGCTACTGCCTTGATTCGCACATCATCTTAAGTATGTAATGCACATGCAATAGCGTATGCAAATAGGTGTTGACTTGCTACAGTGAAATGCTCAGTAGGGTGCGCTATTCTCCAACAATAGCGTGCGCTATTCCTCGTTGACCCGACATTATGCACCTTCCTCGAAGATGCCCGGGGTCCACATGCCGAAAGTAACCTGACAAAGCCAAGATTCCCTTTTCACCGATCTGATATTAGCGTACGCTAACCATATGCACCAGCGTGCGCTAAATGCCGATAATAATTAGCCTGGGCCTACCTGCCGGCCACCTTCCGAACCTTATCCAGAATGCCTTACGTACGTTAGGGGTCCTCCTTAGTGTACGTAACTCAAATCTCTTAGCGTGCTCTAAGTATACATCGTAGCTTGCACTAAGCATACATTGTAGAGTGCGCTAACGTGGATGTACTTAGCCATTTTCATCTATTCTCGTCTAACGTATCGACATACAGAATAGAACATACGGCATACTGAATACATATACTCAATTCGATAACATTCTCATATGATATACCCAATATCAAAAGTACGATAACCTAATACACGATATCCTCAAATGTAATTATCGACCAAATACGACAATTATACCAATACAGCTGTCTCAGTTCTCAATCTATTTTATCCATACTGTATAGACACCAAGCTATCCAGTACGTCTCAGATAAAATAACACGAAAAAATTATACTGAAAATCCGGATATTACATACTAAAAATCGGGGTATTACAGCTGATGTTCAATCTTAACCTGTTGACAGGTTAAACACTTCAAAACGTATTCCACTATGTCCTTCTTCATATTTTTCCACCAGAAATTTTATTTTAGACCCTTATACATCTTACTGGTTCCTGGGTGAATAGAATAGGGTGCGCTGTGAGCTTCCTTCATGATAGTCTGTCTCAATACATCATCATTGGGGATGCAAAGTCGACTCTGAAATCTCATAACTCCATCATCCTGCATCAGGAATCCTGGGGCCTTCCCTTTGCTCACTTATTCACGTAACCGAATAATCAGAGAATCATCCAACTGCTTAGATTTGATTTCTTCGATCAACGATGAAGTTAGTTCCATCATACATAGCTGCCCTTGGACTCTTTGAGACCATACTTCAATTCCTTCGCGAATCAGTTCTCGTTGAATGATGGGTTGGGATGTAAGTGCTTCCAACACTCGAAGAGAAACAGGTTTGCGGCTCAGTGCATCAGCTACCACGTTCGCTTTGCCTGGATGATAAAGAATTTCCAAGTCGTAATCTTTGATCAATTCCAGCCATCTCCTCTGCCTCATGTTTAATTCCTTCTGACTAAAAATATATTTGAGGCTCTTATGGTCTTTGAAGATCTGACAATGAGTTCCGTACAAATAATGTCGCCAAATCTTCAGGGAAAAGATTACAGCTGCTAACTCTAAATCATGAGTTGGGTAGTTAACCTCGTATAGTTTCAACTATCGAGAGGCATAGGCAATCACCCTATCCTTTTGCATCAACACGCAACCAAAACCCTGATTTGAAGCATCAATGTATACCATGAATCCATTGATTTCATCTGGTAATGCTAGTATAGGCGCCGTTGTCAGTCTTCTCTTAAGTTCATCAAATCTGGCCTGACATTTCTCGTTCCACATGAATTTCTAAGTCTTCTGCAATAGCTGAGTAAGCAGACGACCAATTTTGAAAAATCCTTCTACAAAACAGCGATAATATCCAGCAAGTCCTAAGAAACTTCGGACTTCTTTCACGTTATTAGGAGTTTCCCACTCCAAGATTGCCTCAACTTTCTTCTGGTCTACCTGAACTCCGTCAGTTGATATCACATGCCCAAGGAATGTTACTTCCTTAATCCAGAACTCGCATTTAGAAAGTTTCGCATAAGCTGTTCATTCCTGAAAGTATTCAAAATGATACGCAAATGCTCTACATGGTTCTATGGGTCTTCCGAATAGATCAATATGTCATCAATGAAAACGACCACGGATTTATCCAAGTATACTAAGAATACTCGATTCATCAATTGCATAAACACCGCAGGAGCATTAGTAAGTCCGAATGGCATCACCACAAATTTATAGTGCCTGTACCGGGATATGAAAGTAGATTTTGGTATATCCGATTCCTTATTTCTCAACTGATGGTATCCTGATCTCAAGTCGATCTTCGAGAATACCTTTCCCCCTGCAGTTGATCAAACAAGTCGTCGATCTGAGGTAGTAGGTACTTATTCTTGATCGTCACCTTGTTTAGATCCCTATAATCAATACACAATCGGAGGGATCCATCTTTCTTCCGGACAAAGAGAATGGGTGCTCCCCAAGGAGAAACGCTAGGTTGAATGTAACCCTTCTGCAATAATTCCTCAAGCTGTTTCTTTAATTCATACATCTCGGTTGGCGCCATACAGTATAGTGCTATGGAAATAGGTACGGCTCCAGGCTCTAATTCGATATTAAACTCTACTTCTCTCCATGGAGGTAACCCAGGTAGTTTGTCAGGGAATATGTCTGAGAATTCGTTCACAACTAGAATAGATGAGAGATCTACTCCTTCTTTCTTCATGGCATAACACCAAAATCCGTGACAACCCTGCTTCAGCAATTTAACTGCCCTCATGGCTTTGATCAATTTTCCTGAGCTTTCCGGTCTCCATCCTTTGAATAAATGTTCAGATCCGTCATCGACAATAATCAAAATAACTCTCTTTCGATAATTCAAAATAGCCCCATATCGGTTGAGCCAATCATCTCCGAGAATTACATTGTCACCATGGATGTCGACCACAATAAGTTTTGGTGGCCAATCTCTCCCTCCTATGGACACAGGAAAATCTCTAGTCTCTAGGGCTCCCACAATTCTCTCTCCACTCGATAAACCCACAACATGAGGCTCACAATCATGTAAACACGAGATTTTCAAACGATTAACATAGTTAAATGATATGAAAGAATATGTAGCTCCTGAATCGAATAAGACACTAACTAGTTGCAATAGGATCTGAATCGTACCTGATGCAACAGCAGTGTTCTGATCATCGGACCTCCTCATCTCGTACATGCGCGTAGGAAAGGACCCAGCACTGGACGCCTCTCTTTATCCGGCATTCTGCTGCTGAAAACCACTTTGCTGTGTCAGGTTCACACTTGTCTCTTTCGGAACTTATGCTGGAGTACGAGTACCAACCGATCTAGTCACATTACCGCATAAATTCGCACGGTGCCCTTCCTGCCCATATTCGAAACAGGTCACAGAAGGTGCGTAGTAATCACGCCGAACATGCCCTGCTCGACCACAGTTATAACACTTCTTTGCTGCGTATGAAACCGTTGATGCTGTCCGGGACTTCTTTCCACCTCGAGAAGGATACGGAGGTTTCCTGGATGAATGGAATGAAGACTGGCCCTTGCGGGGCCCAGTGCTCTTGTTTTCAGTGAAGTTGCCGGACACTTTCTGCTTCTTTGCTTCTGCCGATTTATCCACTGCTGCCTCTTTCATGTCGTAGGCCAGTGATTTGTCCTGATACTGTTGCAAAGTAGTACATTCAAATCCGGACATATATTGCTGAATCTCCGGCTTCATTCTCATGTAGAAATACAAAATCTTCTCCGCCTCGGTCCTGACCAAGTGTCGCACACAGGTCAACTGGTGATTAAAATTCTTAATCACGTCTGTCACAGATGCCTCCAGATTTTGCGGTGCGAAAAATTCTCGGACTCTAGCCTCTCTAACTGGACGAGGACAATATTGTGCTTCCATCATTAATTTGAATTCCGTCCAGTCAGCATTATGATCCTCAGGTCGAATAGCCTCCCACCAGTCGAAAGCCTCCCCAGTCAGAAAATACTGAGCGATTGGAACTTTTTGGTCATCGGGGCAGTTAATCCCCACAAATATCTTCTCTAACTCCTTCAGCCAGTGATCCCAAGTAGGCATCTCGGTAGAACCGTCTAATTTCGGTGGGTGTAATGTTGCGATATTTCCTACACGCAAGTGCACGTCATCGTTTACAAGTAATAAAGTGATAAGTAGAGTATCGTTCCCACGAGAATTGAATCTCTAACTATCGATGTTTTCGTATTCCAATTTTATCTGAACAATCGAATTTGGGTTTTGTGATTAATAACTAAAAGAAGTACTAAAAGACTAAGCAGTAGAAAACAATGTCTTGGATAAAAGAAATCAAATGATAAATAAGTCTAGGGTTCTGAATCCACCTTAGTTAATCCGAATTTACTCTCGATTATCCGTAATAAATAATTTTCCCAATTTATTGAAGGCGGAGATTGCTAATATATTCTACCACCTCTCCCGAGGTCAATAGATTTATCTAACGGCGACTAACGCACTCTATCCCTAGGTGAATTATTTCGTCGATAGGCAAAAAGCATGAAATCTCCTAAAGGCCACGTAGTTCCTATGAGTATATTCCTATCTCACAGAATAAAACGGTCCTCACCAATAGTTCCTCACCAAATCTCCTCTCCCGATTCGAAGTGAGTGATTAAATCAATACAACTATTGGCCAGATAATTGCAAGCATTAAACATAATTGGGAAAACTCAATAAAAAGGTAATAAGTTGGATAATCTCAATCAATTCGTCAAAACAAAGGTTTCATCAAAACCCTAGATTAGGGCTTTAGCCTGACATACTAAAAACTGAAAATACAGAATAAATAAACGAAAGCATAAAATTCAAACGCAGATGAAGCTCGGATTCCTCCGTTCTTCAGCTTCCGCCTTCTGCCCTTGAATTCTTATGCTTCCCTCCTCTTCTGCCGTCTCCAAGCTTAAGCTCTCCAAGGTTTTAGATGCAATGATTCCAAGATAGTTTAATTAGGGTCTTCAACCCTATTTATAGCTCAGCACATCAGTAAATCGCGTCCGTATTAGTCGGTCGAAAACTGGCTTCGAAACGGCCCAAAATCCGCGCAGACCTACAAAACCCGCCGAGTGTGCCGCGGCTCACTAAACCTGTGCCGCGGCACATCGCCTTCAGCTGAATGCCTGGGCGTAAATAATTCTTCTGTGCCGCGGCTCACTGGGTGCCGCGGCCACAATCTGATACTCGCCCTTCGGATGGTGTCTTCTGTGCCGCGGCTCGGCTTCCTTGTGCCGCGGCTCATAGTCGATTTTGCCGTTTTTGCCCGTTTTGCCTCGTTTTAGATTCCGGACTTCAATTTCCTGTCAATCATACAAAATTAAGGCATTAAAAGCTCATTTAGACAATTTCGCTCATCAAAACACTACAAAATAATGATAAATAAGCGTACAAAAATACGCCTAACAAATACCCCCAAACTTAAGCCTTTGCTTGTCCTCAAGCAAAAAGAATTAAATTCAATAAAAGAATGTCGTGAATCATCGTGCAACTCATAGTGTTCAACCTAATCAATACTATCCTGTAATTCTCTCTAAATAATACGGGTGTCATAAAAGCGAGCTGCACTCAGAATAATGATTCCGCAAAATAATCAAATTCAGTCCTAATCACTCGTTCATGAAGAAAATCCAGCTCAAAGATTAACAAAACATGAGTCAAATCGACCGTCAATATGAAAGGCTAAAATAAACAAGCTAGTTCGTCCCGTTCCACAGTCTAAAGGCACAAATTTCACCAGTTCATAACAAATAAACCTCGGACAGCATCCCCATATATATATGCTCAAGAATTTCGATTCGAGTTGACCACTAGGTTAGGCTCTCGGGATGTTTCATCGGGATAATCCTAGGGTGGAACTTCCATTCTCATGTATTAGGAAACCGTTTGACGTAAAAGACACTCATGGGGCACATGGATGCTTCTAGTTACTAAGTTCCCGTCTACAGCGGAGAAACAACTCGAATACATAATTTCCGCATGTCCGAATCAAGGTTGCCGTTTTACGCGAGAGTAAACAACGGGTCACGCGAATACCCCCGGTTACTAGGCTCCCTTTTCTTGGCACATGTGAAATAACTAAATCACTAGTCTAATCGGGGTCGTCGTTTTACGCGAGAGTGAACAACGGGTCACGCGAATACCCCCGGTTACTAGACTTCCCTTCATAGAACACAATCTCTCGACTTTAGGGAAAAACTGACCGACTCTAAACTCAATCTAAGTGCCAACACGACTAAAGAAACAGTACGACTCACTATCCGAAAAATGTAGCCAAACGTATTGATGGGGATTTAAAAACAAGTATGTATCGTCTCTTATCTGCCAAGACCTCTACAATCACGAAAAATTTCGGACCTAATTGAATACTAAGCAGAACAGAAATAACTGACTACAACTCGACTAGAACTCGACCGTTTCTTCAGAGAGAAAAAACAGTGTCGTAACATCAGTATCACACAAATAGAAGCACGAGAATTCACGAATAAAGAAAACTAAGACAAGCAAGGCTATCTAAAAAAAAAATTACGCAAAGAAATGAAAAGTGCAACGAAATAATGTACAGCAAGAAAATAAGGTACAGCAATGAATGTAGAAACTGAAAGTAAATCCCCCCCAAACTTAGGACGTACATTGACCTCAATGGACAAAAATGATATGCAATAAAAGTAAAAGGTCAAGTACTCCCCTCCAGTCTGCTCAGGAGCTGGTGCCGGCATCGTCTGGTGAGGAGGGTGGTGTGGCTGGCCGGGCGGGCGCAATAAATGGCCCGTCGGGATGCATGATGTGGGCCGTCCATGCGGCGAGGTGCTCCTGATGATAAGCATCCCTCGCAGCAAGACGCCTCGCCGCTCGTCGGCTGGCCCGTGAACTGCTCTCTCGCATCTCGGCACGGACGGTAGCAATAACACTCTCCCGCTCCGCCCGCTGCTCCTCTCGCATGGCAGTCATCAAGCTCTCTCTCTCTCTCCTCATCTCATCTCTCTCTCTCCTCAGCTCCTCTCTCAGCTCCTCTCTCTCTCTCCTCAGCTCCTCTCTCTGCTCCTCTCTCTGCCTCCTCAAATCCTCCCGCAGCCCATCAAATAACTCCTCCAACCTCGCTCTGTCGGGCTGCGGGCCGGCATCTCCGTGCGTCAACAAAAGCGGCTCGGGGGATCCCTCGTGAGCCTCCTCTAGCAAAAATCCTCGCCCCCGAGCATGTGCCGGCACTCCGCCCCACTGGTCGAAGTGTGATATGATGCGGTGGTTGATCGGGGCCTGTGGGGCTAGCATCGGCTCGTCGTCTGACCACGTCAGCCCCGACTGCCGGCATAAAGCGCAGATGAGGGAGGGGTGCTTCAACCCCGTCTTGGCCCCCCCTGGATACTCTGGAAGATAGATCGGACCAGAATGGGGGCCACATCGAAACGCAGCCCGGAAGTGATAGCAAAAAGTATCCTCGCGCGGGAGAGAAAACTGTATGGATCTGGGAGGTGGGGTCAATGCGTGCGCAGATAAAGTAAAGCCAGGCTCGCCCGAGCCGGCTGAGGCGCGAGCTCCTGAAGTGAAAAGTGGAAGAACTCTGTGCTTGCTGCTCCCAATCGGTACCGGGCTGTGCAATGGTCTCAAACAGGGCCTCCTTAGTGAGGCTGGTCATCACTCGGTCATAGGCTGACTCGTCAACCACCGGAAACCCAAAAAGCCTCCGAATAGCAGTCGTGGAGAAATCAACTGTAACCCCTCGGACGTCGACCTGAGTCCGAGACTCTAAAGATGGCAACGTATGCCCTGCCCGGATATGCTTCAGCAGAGCGCTGGCGTAAAACTCCTGGACGATCGAGATAACCGCTGGCTCGGGAGGTGCGGTAAATCTGGCCCACCCCATCTCGTCAATCATGGTGAGCAATTCCCCGTCCTGAGGAGCTGGAGTAAAACCCCTCTCGGGAATAAGTGGTCGTGGCCGGATTTTTTCGTTGAATATTTTGTGAATTTCGGGGTCCGAAAATTGGTGCCCCTCCGCCTCGGCCCGACCACGAGAGGTCTCCCCTCGAGTAGGGGATGACTCGGTCCTAGCACGCTTGCTCAGCTTCTTTGTGCGCGCCATAATCAGTCCTGAAAAGTGAAACACGAGGGTTTATTCACGCAAAAATGATAACAATGATCTATGCTCGGCTAAGGATGTCCAGCCAGAAATTCCGAATTTAAGAAAATAATGCATACGCGAGAGAGGGATGAAATTGGACTTAAATATGTAACCTGGATGTAAGGGTTGGGCTTGCTGTAAATTCAAAACATATACGTTGCACGAAAATTCAAAACGATTGCCTTTTCAAAGAAAATTTTTCATTTAGGCAATTTATCAGACACCTTGAGGGCACAAGTTTTCTTGAAGAATAAACATAGTTCTAGCTCGATTCAACCCTCAAAAATCAAAACATATTTCAATAATCAGTAACTCGGCACATTCAACTCATTTACATTCCAATTTAACCAAGAAAATTCGATGAAACTACCATGCTATTCTCTAAACAATCCTAAAACTTTTAAAGGAGAATAAGCATGTTCCATTCATTCAAAGCATAAACAACATACAAAATAAACCATAAGCAAATAAAAATTAAAGATTGAAGCGTACCTTTTTGAAGATTGCAAGAAAAATCGCAGGAAAAAAAGAATTTGAAAGAACACTACGGCCGGTCGCGCTGGGGAGGGAAGGCAAAGGAGAAGGGGAAGCGTACCTGATAGTGCCGGCCGAAAGCGTGTTATATGCTACCTGGCCTTTCGGATTCTGCATAGTGTGCCGCGGCACAGATAAAGTGAGCCGCGGCACAAGGTACAGTCCCTTTGACCTGTGTTCTTGTTTTGTCGTGTGCCGCGGCACAGATTTCGTGTGCCGCGGCTCAATGCTCAAGTGTGTCGCGGCTCATTTAAGCCGTGCCGCGGCACAAGGTACAGTTGGTTTAGCCTCCCCCTGCGATTGATGTGTGCCGCGGCTCACAATAAGCGTCGCGGCTCATACTTGATTTCTTCCACAGGACTTTCCCGCATGCAATTTTGAGAAGAAGACGTAATAAACGAGAGGCAGAAGCAAATTGAAGCAAAAAAATGATGAAAAATAAGAATCACGAATACAAGAAAAATAAAGAAATGCAAAAATCTACAACTACGAACTCGGGTTGCCTCCCGAGAAGCGCTAAGTTTATAGTCTTCAGCCGGACCTATTGGACAACGTTAGTTCGCTTTTCGGAAACTCCATTTGGTTTCCGCCCCGTTCATCGAACCGTTTATATTTTGGTTAAAATTATGACCATTGGTCATCAGCGGTTCGACTTTCGGTTCGGTCATCAAATGTTGTTTGCGAAAAGGTTTCGACTTGAATAACTTCCCGAAACACCCGGTTTCTCCATGACTAATTTTCCGCTTTGATTTCGGCACACTCTCCTCCTTCACAAACGGACTCACGACTGCAGCAGATTTTTCCTCATGCTCGAGGAACGCCACTCGTTCTACATCCTTCTTAAAACTTGGGCCATTTAACACAAAATCTGAATTTTCCCACCGACGATGTTTTCGGTGCTTTCCTCTTTCGACAACATCCACACCTTCGATTTGTGATCCTTTATCAGCACTACCGGGACATGGAAACGACTTGAATACTTGAAAAGTAACTTGTTCGTCTTGGACCCTCAGAGTTAACTCTCCCTTTTCCACGTCTATAAGGGTTCGGCCCGTCGCTAGAAATGGTCGTCCCAAGATGATTGGAATATTTTCATCTTCCTCCATGTCGAGTACGATGAAATCAGCCGGAAAGATGAACTTATCAACTTTAACTAAAACATCCTCGATTACTCCCCTCGGATACTTTATCGATCGATCCGCCAATTGTAATGAGACTGTGGTTGGCTTGGCTTCCCCAATATTCAGCTTTTTGAAAATCGACAGAGGCATGAGGTTGATACTAGCACCAAGATCGCATAGTGCCTTATTAAATGAAAGATTCCCCATGGTGCACGGTATGTTGAAGCTTCCCGGATCTTTCAATTTAGGTGGGAGCTTCTTTTGAAGAATTGCACTGCACTCCTCTGTCAAGGTGACCGTTTCAAACTCCTCAAGCTTTCTCTTCTTCGATAATATCTCTTTCATAAACTTGACATAACTCGGCATCTGTTCCAATGCGTCGGCGAACGGAATATTTATGTGAAGCTTTTTGAACACATCAAGGAACTTAGAAAATTGTTTGTCCGCCCTTCTTTGCTGTAGTCTCTGCGGAAACGGAACGGGGGGAACACATGTCTTCGAGTTATCCGGCTTCAAATCCTTCGACTCCTCTGGCTTTAAATCCTTCGACTCCTCAATTTCCTTCTTCTCTTTACCCCGCTCGGGCTGATCCAGCACCTCTCTCCCGCTTCTCAAGCTAATTACATTTAGACTCTCTCTAGGATTTGTCTCTGTTGTACTCGGCAATGCTCCCTCCGGACGAGCTGTCAACACATTAGCGATTTGGCCCAGCTGGACCTCCAAGTTCCGAATGGAAGCAGAATGATTTTGTAATGTAGCTTCCGTACGGGTCATAAATTGACTCGTATTTGCCGCCAATTTTGCAAGTGCTTCCTCGAGAGACACTTTGGGAGTGGGAGGGGGCTGCTGTTGATTCTGGGCGAACGGTGGCTGGTGTGATTTCTGCCCGTTTCTCCATGAAAAGTTAGGATGATTGCGCCACCCCGGATTATAAGTATTGGAGTACGGGTTATTCGGTCGATTCCCATTTCCTACGAATTGATCCTGCTCCATCTGATTTTGCTCGAATGGATTTCCAACTTGACATTCCGCGCTCGGGTGTGATCCGTTACACCAATTGCATGTCGCTATGGTAACGGGGGCTGGTGCGTGCGAAAATGCCTGGAGCTGTTGTGTCAAAGCGGCGACTTGAGCTGATAAAGTGGAAATCGGGTCATTGCTTGAAACTTCCATGACTCTCTTCGGTGTCAATCTTTCCGATGGCCATTGGTATGCGTTTTCGGCCATATCTTCCAAAAGCACGTGTGCCTCGGCCATAGATTTTCCCATGAATGTCCCACCAGAGGCCGCATCCATGAGAGTGCGTGTAGAAGCACTCAAACCATTATAGAACGTATGAAGCTGAAGCCAATCAGGAATGCCGTGATGGGGGCATCTTCGTAACAATTCTTTATATCGCTCCCACGCCTCGTGGAGCGATTCCATATCGTACTGGGCAAAAGTGGTTATCTCGTTTCTCAACCTCGCTGTCTTAGCTGGTGGAAAAAATTTGGCAAGGAAGGCTTGCGCTAACCTCTCCCATGTTGTAATCGACCCCGGCGGTAAAGAATTTAACCAAAACTTTGCTTTGTCCCCCAAAGAGAAAGGGAAAAGCCTCAATCGGATGGCATCGTCGGTGACACCATTAGTTTTGAATGTATCGCATATCTCAAGGAAAGAAGCAATGTGGGCATTCGGGTCGTCCTTCGGCAGTCCACAAAATGGGCTCGCCTGCACCATCTGAATAATGGCGGGCTTGATCTCAAAATTATTAGCTTGGATAGTGGGACGCCGAATTCCCGAAAAATTAGCGTTGACCTGCGGCATGGCATAATCTCGAAGAGCGAGTTCCGGTTGAACTTGCCACACTTGGTTGTCTCCTCCTTGGATTTCGATATTCTCGGCCATGTTGACCGTCGTCTGCAACTCTCTTTTCTCCTTTTTGTTCCTTCTTAGCGTGCGCTCGAGCTCGGTGTCCAAAGGTAGTAGGCCTTCGTTACCGAGTCTTCTCATGCACTACACAAAAGGTCCTGAAAGGAAAAATAAATAAACGAAATTAAATATACAAAAATAAATAAAAATAAAACGTTCAAATTAAGACTGGAAATACTTAAATCGATATTAGAAAATTTCAATCCCAGGCAACGGCGCCAAAAACTTGTTGCGATATTTCCTACACGCAAGTGCACGTCATCGTTTACAAGTAATAAAGTGATAAGTAGAGTATCGTTCCCACGAGGATTGAATCTCTAACTACCGATGTTTTCGTATTCCAATTTTATCTGAACAATCGAATTTGGGTTTTGTGATTAATAACTAAAAGAAGTACTAAAAGACTAAGCAGTAGAAAACAATGTCTTGGATAAAAGAAATCAAATGATAAATAAGTCTAGGGTTCTGAATCCACCTTAGTTAATCCGAATTTACTCTCGATTATCCGTAATAAATAATTTTCCCAATTTATTGAAGGCGGAGATTGCTAATATATTCTACCGCCTCTCCCGAGGTCAATAGATTTATCTAACGGCGACTAACGCACTCTATCCCTAGGTGAATTATTTCGTCGATAAGCAAAAAGCATGAAATCTCCTAAAGGCCACGTAGTTCCTATGAGTATATTCCTATCTCACAGAATAAAACGGTCCTCACCAATAGTTCCTCACCAAATCTCCTCTCCCGATTCGAAGTGAATGATTAAATCAATACAACTATTGGCCAGATAATTGCAAGCATTAAACATAATTGGGAAAACTCAATAAAAAGGTAATAAATTGGATAATCTCAATCAATTCGTCAAAACAAAGGTTTCATCAAAACCCTAGATTAGGGCTTTAGCTTTGACATACTAAAAGCGAAAATACGAATAAATAAACGAAAGCATAAAATACAAACGCAGATGAAGCACGGATTCCTCCGTTCTTGACTTCCGCCTCGCCTTGAATTCTTACCTTCCCTCCTCTTCTGGCGTCTCCAAGCTTAAGCTCTCCAAGGTTTTAGATGCAATGATTCCAAGATAGTTTAATTAGGGTCTTCAACCCTATTTATAGCTCAGCACATCAGTAAATCGCGTCCGTATTAGTCGGTCGAAAACTGGCTTCGAAACGGCCCAAAATCCGCGCAGACCTACAAAACCCGCCGAGTGTGCCGCGGCTCACTAAACCTGTGCCGCGGCACATCGCCTTCAGCTGAATGCCTGGGCGTAAATAATTCTTCTGTGCCGCGGCTCACCTGGGCTGTGCCGCAGCACAGAGTACAGATTACTCTGCCCTTCGGATGGTGTCTTCCTGTGCCGCGGCTCAGCTTCCTTGTGTCGCGGCTCATAGTCCAGTTTTGCCGTTTTCGCCCGTTTTGCCTCGTTTTAGCTTCCGGACTTCAATTTCCTGTCAATCATACAAAATTAAGGCATTAAAAGCTCATTTAGACAATTTCGCTCATCAAAACACTACAAAATAATGATAAATAAGCATACAAAAATACGCCTAACATGTAACTTGACCACCTCCGTAAGCCACTTGTCTCCCCGATTATCCTCGTTGCGCTGCTGGCCCATCGCCGTCTGCATTCAGTCAACTACCTGAGCAAACTGGGTCATCTGAGTGACCACCTGTTGAAGCACTCCCGGCATGTTAGGATTTGCGTCATCATTTACTGATTCCTGTTGTCCTCCAGAATGGGAATCAGTTAGATTGGCCGATAAATCCATGGTAGAAGATGAATCTTCCTGTCTCGCATTACCACGTCCGCATCCACGATCTCCTCTCAACAGACTGTAAACACAAACACTCAATATCCAGGGCAAAATCTTCTAAAAGAAAATCCGTCAATATCCACAAAATGCAAAATGAATAAAACGGTAGTATATGAGATTAGGAAACTTACAACCACGGTCCACATGACGACACTGGCTGTGCAGTGATGTTACCAACGACCCATAAATCAAATGACATAAACAGACCTAACTAAAACCCAACTGCCAAGATATCCATGAATCTTAGCTCCGATACCATATTCTGTAACACATTACAGCGCCGTAAATCCTTTATATAAGAATTTACAAGGCTAATTTGAGAAATTCGGAAATAATACATAAGTACCATTAAAGTTTAGAATACAAAACTAGTTCAAAGAGTTCAAATGAGTCCATTATTACAAATGTCTCAAAGCATCAACAAGACACACGTACTCGAGTACTGAAAATAAACCAGAAAGACAAAGCAACAACAATTAACATCACTGAGCCCCTTGGTCATCATGTCGGTAATTTGGTTGCTTCCCCGCTCCTCGGCTACCTGAACATCAAACCAAATGTCCACCCCCAAAGGGGTTAGCAAAACGATGCTAGTACAAGTATCACAATACACAAATCGGATATGCAACAACAATGCATAATAAAATACACAAAACGGACTTCCGCTATCGGAATCCAACAATGCGAATCCACATGATTCCATCAACACAACATGGGTATTCCAACGATCCAGTGCCCTCAGCATAGATCCCAAGATTATCCCGTCGGACCAACACGAGGTGTAAAAACCCGTCCCATGATCCAGTGCCCTCAGCATAGATCCCAAGATGATCCCGTCGGACCAACATGAGGTAGATATCCGATCCAGCGCCCTCAGCATAGATCGCTCGATCTCTTCGGATCAACACAACATACACAAACACAACTATGCTTACATATAATCAAAATCGCTATGTCCATCAACATGAACATACGAGTAATCGATAACGAATATTATGACAATTCAACGAAAATAATCTCATGTTCAACAACATGAGCAAACAGTATGCATGATCAATATCACCAATATGAACAAATTTCAAAATACGATACTTGCCTCAAAGATGGCAAGAATTAAATACTCCAACGAATGTCAAGGCGTACGAAGGTCGCCGCCCCTCGATTGATCACCTTGTACAAGGGAATAACAAGGAATTCAACAAACCTCTCGAAACTAATGCACGAGCACCGAACGCCCTAAGTTATAATCGAGTTATCATTAATGAATGGCTGGTTCTCGGTTCTACTTCCCGACGAACACTAAGTTTGGAAAATGGCATGCAAATTCAAGAGATCATAATGGGGCACAATGCCGATGTCTACAATTCCAAGGATATTCATCATACCATTAAACTCCATACTTTAATTCCGATTATCAACTCAAATGCTCGGTTCGGTTGTCTCAACGATACATAGCGAGATAATTACGTTCAACCTAGTTCTAGGTTAATTCACCCCTACGATTCTTGTTCTTCCGCGAGTAGTTCTTCTTATCAAGTTCTATAGTCAAAATGATTGTCCTAAATATCCTTACCTAGTTCTAATCATCCATATGTAGATTAACAAAGAATTCCTTTTAAGGCAAGAATTATAATTGAACACCCTCCACATTCACCTTCTTGAATTCATCTTACACAGGGGGTAAGCCTTAACAAGTTGTTCATCAAAAGAGTGTTTCGAAAGCATCATCAAGGCGTGTTCATCTCAGAAAACTCCATTCTTGTGATTGGTAAAGATCATGGCTCAACTAATAACAACGGAAACCTTAATTCACCCAATATAATCCTTCTAAACATGGTGCTAGATTCACTACGATATAACGAGATCAATAATCTCCGTAAGAAGCTCATAATATAACTAAGAACATAATCTCCAGGTTGGTGTAGAGTTAACATACCTCAATGAAGAGAAGAACAATGAAAGACTTGAAGAAACTCTTCACCGGAAGCTTGAACACCAATCCACAAGGTTTGTGATTCTCAAAAATTGGGCTAAGATGATGATATGAGGGATATATGGTGCTGGATAGTCTTCAGATTACGAAAATCGGCCAAGGAGTGAGGAAGAAATGAAATAGGGGTTGAGGTCTATAAATAGAACTCAAACCATTACGTATGTTATCTAGAATCCATTACGCACGTAACAGCCTTAGCGTACGCTATACTCAAATATTAGCGTACATTAACATCTGGCCAGAGCTCACTGACTTGATTCTGGCATTAGCTTACGTACGTTATCATTGTGGTTTACGTACGTAGCACCATGCACTTAGCGTGCGTTAATACTCCACCTTAACATACGCTAATCCCAGATGACTTGCTTAGCTGGAAAGCCATCCAGGTTCATACGAGCAATGTCCACGAATCTTCATCGGGTCCCACACGCCGACCCTTGTCTAATCTCGAATTGACTGACCCTTAC
The DNA here is from genome assembly GCA_033398695.1 of Orobanche coerulescens. NCBI lineage: Eukaryota > Viridiplantae > Streptophyta > Magnoliopsida > Lamiales > Orobanchaceae > Orobanche > Orobanche coerulescens. Next base: position 86,605,231 of record CM065815.1, on the reverse strand, counting down.
GTATGTAACACACCAGATCTAAAGTACGTTATATTAAACACGTAGTGTACGTTATGCTTATGTTTTACCGTACGTAATGATGTGCAGAGTCATGCATGCATGAATGTCTGGAAATACAAAAATGTAGGGATATGAATACGGGAACCCAGTCTTCGATTAATAACGTCAAAAAGTCGAAACTTACAAGATCGAATACAGGATAAATACACAACAATTATCCCGGCATTATACATTGCTCCTCTAGATACGCCTTTTGAGTGTCGCCCCTTTGATTGTGTTGAAACCCTACATTATCCTTCAATAATTTGTTGCCTTCAGTTCCCACCATCAGCGTCCGGCAATGACTCCCTTTAGGAGGGTAAATGTTAGCCCACACCCTTGTCTTAATGTAGGGATCGACCTGATCGATCTCTCGGTGTCCTAAATCGAGGCCAGTCTCGTCTAAATCCAGATGCTCCTCCCTCGCCATCTGTGTCAACATCCTTTAAGACTCCTCCATCACTCTCTCCTAATTAAGTGGAAACAAAAAAGTAACTAAATATTAATTAAGTTCAAAGGTAAAGATTGATAGCAATATTAAAATGGTTAGGATACATTTTTAACTTACAAATCTATCCGGATAATTCAGATATGCCTTCTGAGTCAAGTAGACAAAGGCATTCGATCGCCACATTTTCATCAGAAGTGGCCTCGTGCGAAACTCTCGCTAACGGCCGCGAACATAAGCTGTGGTGCTCCGTCAAACCCTTACAATTAGCAGTGTTTGTTGAACTGCTTGCCTACACATAGAAACATGTAATTTTCATTTAACAAGGAACAAAATTACCACAAGTTTCATACATGTTACATATCTTTAGACATTAATAATAATACGACAATATTTAGAGCTCGATTACATACAATATAGTCTGGGTCACTAAAATGTGCGCATAGCCACCTCCATTTGTACTCCCGATACTTGAACTCTTCGGGAGTAGCCTCGAAAATTACCCCAAGCCGACCAAAATATGTGTAGATCATTATTCCAATATTTGTACCACTACCAAAAATAATACTTTAGCCGATGACTAGCCGGAGAACGGCCGACGACCGCCGGAAGTCGTCGGCTAAAGGTGGAAGGTTTATCCGACGGCAGTGGAGTGGTCGGCTAAAGAGGTTTAGCCGACGACTTTACTATTGGTCATCGGCCAAAATCAAGTTAGTCGTCGGCTAAAGTTCTGTAGTTTAGCCGACAACTATGAGACTTTAGCCGATGACTATTTAATGTTTAGCGACGGCTAAAGTCTTACATGTTCTTTTGTGCAAAATACATCACTATCTAACACTTCAAGACACCATTTACAACACATTCGAAAATTACAGAATAAGAAAATGAAAAACAACAATTTTCTCTGGTTTGATCATTCAAGAAATCATATTGAAGGTATGTTGATTGAATTTTAGTATCAGTTATAATTATATTCTGCATATAATATATCTATTTGGATTATTATGAACATGTTTAATAATTAGTTTGTTTTCTCGAATATTTCTTGGTGTGTATGTGTGTGTGGATATATATATATATATATATATATATTTGACATCTTGAATTCGAGCTATATATGATGATTTTAGTCATAATTTTGCATGTTCTTGATAAATACGATGTGTAATATTGTTGTTATTTTTGTTATAGGATGGATAAAAGTTGGATTGGTCTGCAAAAATGGGATCCAAGGGTCATAGATGGAATGCGAGGGTTTATTCGATTTGTTAAATAGCATGATAGTGATAGTATGATTCATTATTGTCCATGCAATAAATGTAAGTGTCGCAGCGATATGTACCATTTTACACTTGATGTCGTATGGGAGCACTTGAAATAGAATGGATTTTGGGATAAATATACATGTTGAATTTACCACGGTAAAAGACCGAATTAAATTATTCCCCATGGTCACAGATAGTACAGTGGTAGCACATCCAATGACCCCACAAGAAGGTTGATTGACAACGTGTTTGGTTATTATTGTTGGGATTCGGTGCCTAAAACGAAGGCCCAGTGGAAGTGGTAAAATGAAAATTAATTCGATCTGAATCCTTACGAGGATCGATCGAGCTACGCATATACGAATATAAAATAAACAAAGGAAGATACGAAATCATACCCTTGTCGTCCGTTGATTATATGGAGTTCCTTCTCTTGAGCTATTCCCCAAACGATCCAAAATGCTACAAGCCCTTGGATGATCCAACACCGAAAAAACCGTGTCTCTACTTGTCACGCGTTGGAGAAACGAACGGAATGACAACACTCGATTAACCTCTAAGTTTACGGCTAGAATCAAGTGATGAAGCTTTGATTATAACACTCTAAGTGTTTTAATATTTAATCTCTTGATATTTTCTCCAAGAATATATCTCAAGAACAATGAATAAATGTGAAGACTAGAAGAAAACTTTTTTCTCTCTCTCTCTCTCTCTCTCTCTCTCTCTCTCTCTCTCTCTCTCTCCAGCTCAAATCACGTATGGAATGGGGTGGTTGATTTGCTGGGAGAAGTCTTCCTTTTATTCCATTTACAAATCCCACAAAATCACCTTTATCCTTATTTTAAGAGATATCTTATCTCTAAGGTCATAAGTCCTCCACCAACCAAATTAAGACTAAGACCAAGGCAAGGCATCAAAGTGGGACAGCCTCTAGAAGGAATCGGACGAGTTCGGTTCGTTTCGGACTCCCGTGAGTCCAAACAGATAAACTTCGATTCCGTTCCGATGTATTTATATCGATTAATCAATCTAATTAATTAATAATATCAAATACATAATGACATAATTAATTTCTCTAAGAAATAATTATATTCATGAATTAAATTAATCACCCGGTAATTTATTTAATTCATTAGGCCGTAAATTAATTTATCCAATAAATTAATCTAGACATCCAATGTCCCAAATTAGATATCCAATATCTAATATTCAATATGAGAGAATAAGCTTGATTCATTCCGTCGTCAATCCTATTGCGCGACTCAGTAGGTCCATCTCAGTCAGCAATTGGAGGAACCAAAGAGTAGTATCACCACCTAGCTACTCTGGCGGCCTACACTGTACCCCAACTGAGAACGAATGATTGGGATCATTCAAGAACCATTATGTCGTAAATACCAGTATACGTATAAACCCTTCTTTCAAATATCCCGATAAAGTCATAGGGTCACGGTCAATAAAACCCTATTTGTTACTTGACGCTATGCATGGGTTAATGCAAATCGAGATCATCGAGCTCTCTTGTATCCAATAGAACTATCTCCAATGCTTTGGCCAAAGACTTATGATCTCATCTGCCAATAACCGCATAGGACATGTAACCCGTTCACTAACAGGAGAAAGAATTCTATCTTGATATTTAGTAGGACCTGCTACTTGCCCGTCAAGATGCACGTCGAGGTTGACCCCCACCTTCCGGTTTACAGGGTCGAACTACTCTAATGAAAATCTTGACGTCACAAGCACATTCCTACTAAATCCTCAAGTCGAAGGTTCACGAATACCTATCACAACCTTTCTATTCCGTCACTGACTGTCCCATAGTGAAATCCGTGTGACGAATCGAGGGTGAGTCGGTCCGAGTATACTAATCCAATTAGCATACCTATAACATGTGCTCCCACTAACTATTAGTGTTCGACAGGCACTCACAAGTCAAAGAACACGTCATACAAGTTTTCTCATAAACTTAACGCCTAGTCAAGTTTCATCGACTTGCGAACGATTAAGTATTTGAGCTATAAACCTTTCCAGTGCCGACCTCCTTATCCAATAAGGAGTGGAACGTTTTGCTCTCAAATACACGGACTAGTTTCTATACGTATATTTACGAGTTAGAAATGCCAGTAACTACCAGTAAATAAAGAAACATTCATTGCCTTATATAAATGATTTACATAATTACAAGCACAATGCCCCCACTCAACATCCTCTGAGTGGCATTCGAGGGCATATTCCTAACAATCTCCCACTTGCACTCAATGCCACACACTATGGTATCTAATACCCATATTCTCCAGATGACGCTCCAAGATAGTTTGAGAAAGTGGCTTGGTCAGTGGATCGGCGACGTTGTCGGCTGAGTCTACTCTGTGCAGCACAATGTATCCCTTGCGAACAGATTCTCTTATGAGATGATACTTCCTATCAATATGTTTGGTGCTGTTGTGAAACCTCGGCTCCTTGGCCTGTGCTACAGCTCCATCGTTGTCGCAGTATAACGAAACAGGCAGCTCAGCACATGGTATCACTTGAAGTTCTCCCAGAAACTTCTTAATCCAGAACCCTTCCTTGGAAGCCTCCGAGGCTGCTTGATACTAAGCTTGACAGGTGGAATCAGCAGTCGCGCTTTGCTTGGTGCTATGCCAAGATACTGCTCCTCCATTAAGAGTAAATATGTAGCCAGAAGTAGACATCGAGTCATCCTTCAGTCCTTGGAAGTCCGAATCAGTGAATCCCACCACATCCAATTCTCCACCGCTATACATCAGAACCATATCTCTAGTCCTTCTCAAGTACTTAAGAAAGTTCTTTACGGCAGTCCAATGTTCCCTACATGGGTTTGCCTGAAACCTACTCACCATGCTTACAGTATGCGAAATGTCAGGTCTCGTACACAACATAGCATACATAAGGCTACCCACGGCCGAAGCATATGGTATATTACTCATTTCCTTTCGTTGTTCCTCACTTTGAGGACACATCTTCAAGAAGAGTTTTATTCCATGTCGCATCGGTAGGAACCCTCTTTTAGAATCATCCATCTTAAATCGCTTTAAGATTTTATCTATATAGAGGGCTTGGGAAAGACCAATTGTTCTCTTCGCTCTATCCCGGTAGAGTCTAATACCAAGAATATAGGTAGTTTCTCCCAAGTCTTTCATGGAGAAATTACTCGAAAACCAAGCTTTCACAGAACTGAGCATTCCCACATCATTTCCTATTAGTAGAATGTCATCTACATATAGTACTAAGAATGCGATCTTGCTCCCACTAACCCTCTTGTATATACAAGGTTCCTCTTCATTTTGCACGAAGTCAAACTCTTTGACCGCCTCGTCAAAATGAAGGTTCCAACTACGCGACGCTTGCTTCAGTCCATAAATGGAACGCTGAAGCTTGCACACTTTCTGAATATCGACTTAGAACATAAAGCCTTTAGGCTGCTCCATATAGATTTCCTCCTCGAGGAATCCATTAAGGAAAGCCGTCTTTACGTCCATTTGCCATATCTCATAATCGTGGTAGGCAGCTATAGCAAGCATCATGCAAATAGACTTGATCATGGCTACGGGCGAGAAGGTATCGTGGTAATAGATCCCTTCTTTCTGGGTATAACCCTTTGCCACAAGCCTGGCCTTATAGGCGTCAACCTTGCCATCACCATCAATCTTTCTCTTGTAGATCCACTTGTTCCCAATAGGCACTATGCCCTTGGGGCGGTCTACTAGAGTCCAGACCTGATTGACATGCATCGAGTCTATCTCAGCTTCCAAAGCTTCACGCCATTTCGTGGATTCTACATCCACCATCGTTTGGTTATAGGTCGTTGGGTCAGTCTCTTGGCTATCACTTGGAACCTCATGGAGACCTAGTTCCTCCAAGTGCACAAGCCCATACCTCTCAGGTAAGTGAGACACCCTACTATACCTACGAGGTGGTTGTACTTGTGTTTCAGAAGGTTCAGTTCCAGTTTCTTGCACAGATGTCTCTCAAGGAGTTTCATTGTATTCTTCTAAAGAAATACTTCTACCTGCTCCGCCTTCCTGAATGAACTCATCTTCTAGGAAGTGTGCTTGTAAATCAACAACGATCTTTCAATATTCAGGCATGTAGAATAGATATCCCATCATCTCAGACGGGAATCCAATGAAACGTCCCTTCGCGGACCTAGCTTCCAACTTCTCCACCTTAGTCTTCTTGACATAGACGGGACATCCCCAAATCCTAATATGATTAAGACTTGGTTTCCTGCCCTCCCACATCTCATGTGGAGTTTTAGGAACGGATTTGGAAGGACATCTGTTCAAGATGTAAGCCGTAGTCAGGAGTGCATACCCCCACAGGTAGATTGGTAAGTCGGTATAGCCCAGCATGGAACGGACCATGTTCAACAAGGTCTGGTTCCTTCTTTCTGACACCTCGGTCCGACCGAAGTGCTTTGATATGATTACCAGTTTGTTTCTCGACTAGGGCCTTGAATTCCTGGAATTTCTCAAAGGCCTCGGATTTATGTTTCATTAAGTATACATAACCATACCTAGTATGATCATCTGTAAACGTAATGAAATATTGATATCTGTCACGTGCTGCTTCTAAAGCACCACAAACATCGGTATGGATTAATCCTAGTTTATCAGCAGCTCTTTCAAAAGTCCCTGTGAAGGGGGACTTAGTCATTTTGCCTTTAAGGCAAGATTCACAAGTAGGAAAGGGATCCGATCCCAATGGACCCATAAGTACATCTTTTTCCATTTTGTAAACCTTGGTCTGACCAACATGACCAAGTCTAAGATGGCATTTCAAAACTTGATTGGTTTCATCCATACCACGTTTTCTAGTTATAGTATTCACAATTACTTTGTTGCTGAGATTTAGATGATACAATCCATTTAACAATGTAGCAGTACCCACTAGTTTATTTATGAAATAAATTTTGCAGGAACCATCACCAATGAAAAATGAAAAGCCTTTTCGGTCCATGACCGGAATGGATACAATGTTTTTGTGCCCCTTGGGCAAAACAAGTACATCTTCTAAAGTCAAAACAAAGCCGGATTCTAAACCCAAAAGAAGTGTTCCTATGTCGGTCGCCTCGACACTATGCCCGCTTCCGACTGTGATCATAACTTCTCCAACTCCAATCTTCCTACTTTGTTCCAGATCCTGATTCACGGTACAAATATGAGAACTAGCACCAGAATCCAGTATCCAGGAAGTAGAAAATACACTAGCAGAACAATTTGTTTCCAAAACTAAAAGTTCTGTACCTGAAGCGCCATGAAAAATCGGACAGTCTCTAGCCCAGTGGCCCAGCTTACCGCACTTGAGACAAGAATCCTTCTTCTTATTGTTCATCGGAACCATCGGGGCCTTGCCCTTACCCTTGAAGTCCTTGGCTTGTGGTCCCGTATGCTTCTTGGTCTTTTTCTTCTTGCTCTTAGACCTCCGAGGTCCAGAAGAAATCACAAGGGCAGACTCCTTCATCCGCGGAGTCTTCATCTGAGACTGAGCGGTCACAAGTTTGTTCATTAGCCCAGCTAAATTACATGCAATCTCATTGCAGTTAAAGTTTATAACAAACTGTGAGAAGGAATCAGGAAGAGACAGGATAAGGTCGGTTTGGAGAGAAGTATCTATTTTAAAATCAAGAGCCTCCAATCTCTCGATCATGGATATCATTTTGAGGACGTGTTCCCCAACCTTCTCACCTTCCATTCATCCTTGCACTGAACAGTTGCTTGGATATCTCATATCTAGCAGTTCTGCTGTGCTCACCATAAAGCTCAGTCAAGTGAGATAGAATCTGCCTAGCAGAAGTCATTTTCTCATGAGCTCTCTGAAGCTCATTAGACATAGAATCCATCATGTATGCACGGACTTTTACGTCATCCTTAACACACTTTTCGTGGTTTTCGATCTCTTCCTGATTGGTTCTGGTCCGCACAGGAGGCGCCGGAATGTCCGTCTCCAAGATGTATCCCAGTGCCTCTATACTGAGGACAATCATCAGATTGCGGAGCCAGTCCACAAAGTTAGGTCCAATCAGGGTGTTCTTCTCGAGTAGAATTGCGAGCGGATTGTCATATTGAGAGTTATGTCTGCATTATGTATAACAGATTAATTATTGACTTGTTATATTATGATCTGAGTATAGAATTAAGGTCTTTTCTATTCTTGTTACCCATCTCCCACTATTTTTATAGGAATAACACACTCCCATGTGAAATCCGGAAGTATCGTCGCTCTACTTCATACTGGTGATCGAGTTCTTTATAAATTTTAATAGAGGGCAACCGAACAAGTTTCTAGTCTTTTAATTTTCATAAAGTGGGGTCTAACACCAACCCATCTAATGGGTTAGTCTATCTGCTTTTTCCCCTTGTTCACTCCCCTCAACCTATACGGTTTCTATGGTTCGTGAACAAGTTAAGTTTATACCATCGACGCAAATCAGTTTCACAATTGAATCTTATCCGACAACCTATCAGGTTTCTAGGGATAAAATTTGCTCCAATCGAAGGCATCCAATGTGCTTCTGGTAATTAATCCGTCCTCCCCGAACGACTACCCCGATAACTCAGAAGCATAGCACATCAGGTTTGGATTTCAATTTCCCGAAAGCTCGATGGAGGGAAGGAAAACCTTGAAACCTTATAAACTTAATAATTTGTTGTGGGAGAATTATCGCGATTAACGTTACACTTTGCAAATTAATCATTTTAGCGCATTTGTTGCATTCATATAATATGAAAGAACCATTCACAACCTAGTTGCTACCAACATGTGGTTCATGGACTGTTCCTAGAAAACAAAAACTCCGTAATCTAATTACAAGTCTTCGTCTTAAATCTTCGTCTTCTCGAAACGGATCTTCCTCCGGTCTTCGTCATTACATATAAATTTTACATAGAAAATTGCATCCTAGATACAAATATTTCTAGTAAATAAATAGGCTCAAAACGGCCTTTACAACCCAATCGAATAAAACGAACGATTCAAACTAAGTCCATGAACCACATCCCCATTCAAAAGCATTCATCCAATAAATACTCAATAAATGGATAGCGAGAAGATTACATATGATCCAATCAATTGTAATACCCAGTTGTAATTCATTCATTTTCATTCAGTAAGTATCATTCAGTAATTGTCACTCAGTAATTTTTCACTCATTAATAATCATTTATCATTCACGTTCATTCATTGTATTCATCGTTGGCGCATATTTTTAGCCGTGTATCGATTACCGATCGTCATTCGCCTCTATTTGAGCCTCGAGACGAGAGTATTATCATTATCATCGTGATTGGTAGTCTTGTGTTGGAAATATCATCTATGGCATGTTGTGGACTTGTTTACATTCGCATACATATGGTTTGTCGGATCATTCATCATTGTAGCGAGAAATGGAGTTGTTGGATTTTTTGTCACTCCAGCAGCGAGTTACGGCCGTAACTAATCAGGCATTATGGCCGTAACATGCATTCGTTGGTTTAAGGATGTTTTGGACGAAGGGGAGATACGGCCGTAAGGATAGGCGGATACGGCCGTATCATGCCTTCGTTGCTTTCAGGACAGTTCGGACGAATGGGACTGACGGCCGTAAGGATTGCGGCATACGGCCATAAGATGAGGCAGATACGGCCATAAGGCTTGGCCGGTTACGTCCGTGCGATTCGAGCAGGGTGCCCGGTCAGTTTCGACGAAGGTTTCATACGCCCGTAAGTCTTGCCGAATACGGCCATATGAGTCGAGTTACGCTCGTAAGGCTGGTGCGGTTACGGCCGTAAGTCTGTCGGCAGACTTTCGATGAAACCGAGTTACGCCCGTACGATGTGGCTAGTCACGGCCGTAAGGCCGTTGACTTGGAGAGGTTACGGCCGTAAGTAGGCCGAGTTACGGCTGTAACGTTCGGCAATTTATATAGACTTGGACGGGACTTTGAGCTCATTTTCTCATTTCTCCATTTGAGTTCCGAGAGAGAAGTCTTGAGGGAGAGATTTTGTCATCATCAATCACTTGTGTGTTCGAATTTCATCATCTTGAGTCGTTGGGAAGCTTAGATAGTTGATTTAACATGATTTCACCAGATCAAAGTGTTTGGATCTTCAAAGGTAAATTCTTCAACATCTTGGATTTCAATTTTGTGTTGAGATATGATGTTTTGGACATTATAATCATGTTGTATGAAGAGATATACATATGATTATGAGTTTGTATTAATATTCATTGGATTATTGAAGGATTATTCAAGAACATTTTGAATATTGAGTTGGATTTGGGGGTTTTCGATTAGTTGTTGAAATCACGAATTGGGATATTCATATTGGATTATTGATTGTATTGGAGAGGTTGTTGTTGGTTTGGAACACTCCTTGGGGATTTGATATCGGTATAGTTAAGGATTGGTTGTAAACAATCGAAGATTGGTTACAACGTGTTTGATATAATGCCCCAATGAACTTAGTTTAGTCGTACCGACGTTTTGAGTTAGTTATAATCGTGTTTGATTCGTATGTTGAACGGATTGTTGGTAATTGTGTTATTCAAGGTTGTTCGAGCGACCGACATCTCATTTAGGACGTTTGTTCGTGGACGGACATTTTTCACCGGTGTTGTGTAAGTTAATTCATACTCGGTTAAAAGGATACTCATTCCTTTCGTTGTTGTTCATTCATAAATCATAATCATTCACAATGTACTAATCATGTTGAGACGTGTAATTATCAAAATAATCATTTCATTCACGAGGAACGACGGTCCCAATCATTTCAAGGAGCTATCATTCATTTCACTATTATTTCATCTCGGTTAGTCATTCTTAACCCTTGTCGGGTTGTTATTCATTAATAATCATCACGGTCACTTTTGATCGTGTGAACTTATGGGTTCATATTGCGTGGCCGGGTGCGGATGTGTGGAATTTTTAGTCGGGCATACGATAGTCATGTGGTGGGTTTACCGATACATTGGACTATGCACATGGTAATGCTTACCTCCGTGAGACTAATTAGGTACAAGGACGGGTGTGTCAGGGCACTCGTCTTGTGTACTTGCACAGAACATTACGGGCGTACTATGATGCTCCTCTTCAGCTTAAATTCATAACTAAAGGATATTTCATAATTGAGATATATCATGATTGTGTATATTCAACTCTTGAGGATTGTTGTTCTGTGTAACTAACCCCATTGGGGGATATTGTTTTCAGGTCATGGCAAGGCAAAAGCACGAGAAGAGAACATTGACGGCGAGGAGTCCCAGTGATACTAGTAGGGGGCCCCAATCCTTTCAGTCATTTATGTTGTCGTCATTTATTTTCCGCTGCAGATTTCCATTTGGATACTCCGTTTCATTCAGTGTTGTATATTTTATCTTCATATAAAATATATATGTATTCTGTATTATCCTGGGTGTGTTGTGCTCGAAACTCCTTATCGGAGTAATGGATGATATAATATGGTTCGGTACTGCGATTATGTTATCTAAGTCATTAATTTTCATTCGCCTGGTGGGTCCTAGTCGGGGGTCCACAGCACTGTAATAGTCGCCTAGTTTGAGGTGTTACATCAATAATCAGCAATAAATAGAATTGATCCAATCAATTCAACAATAATCGACAATTTAATTTTCGTCCGTAATGTACCCTTAAAATATTTTCTTTGAATTTTCCTTCAGCAAAAATTCCAAACTAATGATTTTAATACAGGAAAATTCAATAATCGAAAATATCTCAAAACGAGACCCGATGTACTGAAATCGCTAAGCAAAGACTGGCACCGCCCGGCTACTCGAGCCATGCCCGGCAGCCTACAGGACGCGCCCGGCTCCAGACAGGAAAGGGGGACCCGACCATGCCCGCACACGCCCAGCAGAATACAACAAGTACTCGGCCGGATACAGCAAGCGCTTAGCCGGATCCAGCGAGCACTCGATTGGATACAGCAACGCGCTCGGCAGGATACAGCAAGCGCTCGGTCGGATCCAGCGAGCACTCGGCTGGATACAGCAACGCGCTCGGCACTGACCCGGCAGAAAACAACAAGCGTCCGGCCACGGTCCGGACGTGCTCGGCCACGCTCGGCAGCTGTATGGAAAATCATCCAACGATTGGATACAGCTCTTTTTCGGGTAGATTTCTAAAATCTTGTTATTCCTGATCTGAATATTATTAATATAAATCATATTTCCAAGAAAAACCCGATTTATACCATAACATAAAAACCCGGAAAAACGACACTACGACGAACAATAAAATATCTACGATTATCAAAATGATTCTAAATCACAAAATAAGCATTCCAAATGCTAAATATCGTATATACGATCGCAAGACCTCGCTCCGATACCACTGTTGGGATTCGGTGCCTAAAACAAAGGCCCAGCGGAAGTGGTAAATGAAAATTAATTCGATCCGAATCCCTACGAGGATCGATCGAGCTACGCATACACGAATATAAAATAAACAAAGGAAGATACGAAATCATACCCTTGTCGTCCATTGATTATATGGAGTTCTTTCTCTTGAGCTATTCCCCAAACGATCCAAAATGCTCCAAGCCCTTGGATGATCGAATGCCGAAAAAACCACATCTCTACTTGTCACACATTGGAGAAATGAATGTAATGACAACACTCCATTAACATCTAAGGTTACGGCTAGAATCAAGTGATGAAGCTTTGATTATAACACTCTAAGTGTTTTAATATTTAATCTCTTGATATTTTCTCCAAGAATATATCTCAAGAACAATGAATAAATGTGAAGACTTGAAGAAAACTTCTCTCTCTCTCTCTCTCTCTCTCTCTCTCTCTCTCTCTCTCTCTCTCCAGCTCAAATCACGTATGGAATGGGGTGGTTGATTTGCTGGGAGAAGTCTTCCTTTTATTCCATTTACAAATCCCACAAAATCACCTTTATCCTTATTTTAAGAGATATCTTATCTCTAAGGTCATAAGTCCTCCACCAACCAAATCAAGACTAAGACCAAGGGAAGGCATCAAAGTGGGGCGGCCTCTAGAAGGAATCGGACGAGTTCGGTTCGTTTTAGACTCCCATGAGTCCAAACAGATAAACTCCGATTCCGTTCCGATGTATTTATATCGATTAATTAATCTAATTAATTAACAATATCAAATACATAATGACATAATTAATTTCTCCAAGAAATAATTATATTCATGAATTAAATTAACCACCCGGTAATTTATTTAATTCATTAGGCCGTAAATTAATTTATCCAATAAATTAATTTAGACATCCAATGTCCCAAATTAGATATCCAATATCTAATATTCATTATGAGAGAATAAGCTTGATTCATTCCGTCGTCAATCCTATTGAGCGACTCGGTAGGTCCGTCTCAGTCATTAATGGGAGGAACCAAAGAGTAGTAGCACCACCTAGCCAGTCTAGCGGCCTACACTGTACCCCAACTGAGAACGAATGATTGGGATCATTCAAGAACCATTCTGTCGTGAATACCAGTATACGTATAAACCCTTCTTTCAAATATCCCGATCAAATTATAGGGTCACGGTCAATCAAACCCTATCTGTTACTTGACGCTATGCATGCGTTAATGCAAATTGAGATCATCGAGCTCTCGTATATCCAATATAACTAGATCCAATGCTTTGGCCAAAGACTTATGATCTCATCTGCCAATAATCGCATAGGACATGTAACCCGTTCACTAAGAGGAGAAAGAATTCTATCTTGATATTTAGTAGGACCTGCTACTTGCCCGTCAAGATGCACGTCGAGGTTAACCCCCACCTTCCGGTTTACAGGGTCGAACTACTCTAATGAAAATCTTGACGTCACAAGCACATTCCTACTAAATCCTCAAGTCGATGGTTCACGAATACCTGTCACAACCTTTCTATTCCGTCATTGACTGTCCCAGAGTGAAATCCGTGTGACGAATCATGGGTGAGTCGGTCCGAGTATACTAATCCAATTAGCATACCTATAACATGTGCTCCCACTAACTATTAGTGTTCGACAGGCACTCACAAGTCAAAGAACACGTCATACAAGTCTTCTCATAAACTTAACGCCCAGTCAAGTTTCATCGACTTGCGAACGATTAAGTATTTGAGCTATAAACCTTTCCAGTGCCGACCTCCTTATCCAATAAGGAGTGGAACGTTTTGCTCTCAAATACACGCACTAGTTTCTATACGTATATTTACGAGTTAGAAATGCCAGTAACTGCCAGTAAATAAAGAAACATTCATTGCCTTATATAAATGATTTACATAATTACAAGCACAATGCCCTCACTCAACATCTTCTGAGTGGCATTCGAGGGCATATTCCTAACAATCTCCCACTTGCACTCAATGCCACATACTATGGTATCTAATACCCATATTCTCCAGATGATGCTCCAAGCTAGTTTGAGATGGCTTGGTCAGTAGATCGGCGACGTTGTCGGCTGAGTCTACTTTGTGCATCACAATGTTTCCCTTGCGAACAAATTCTCTTACGAGATGATACTTCCTATCAATATGTTTGGTGCTGTTGTGAAACCTCGGCTCCTTGGCCTGTGCTACAGCTCCATCGTTGTCACAGTATAACGAAACAGGCAGCTCAGCACATGGTATCACTTGAAGTTCTCCCAGAAACTTCTTAATCCAGAACCCTTCCTCGGAAGCCTCCGAGGCTGCTTGATACTAAGCCTGACAGGTGGAATCAGCAGTCGCGCTTTGCTTGCTGCTATGCCAAGATACTGCTCCTCCATTAAGAGTAAATATGTAGCCAGAAGTAGACATCGAGTCATCCTTCAGTCCTTGGAAGTCCGAATCAGTGAATCCCACCACATCCAATTCTCCACCGCCATACATCATAACCATATCTCTAATCCTTCTCAAGTACTTAAGAAAGTTCTTTACGGCAGTCCAATGTTCCCTACGTGGGTTTGCCTGAAACCTACTCACCATGCTTACAGCATGCGTAATGCCAGGTCTCGTACACAACATAGCATACATAAGGATACCCATGGCCGAAGCATATGGTATATTACTCATTTCCTTTCGTTGTTCCTCACTTTGAGGACACATCTTCAAGAAGAGTTTTATTTCATGTCGCATCGGTAGGAACCCTATTTTAGAATCATCCATCTTAAATCGCTTTAAGATTTTATCTATATAGAGGTCTTGGGAAAGACCAATTGTTCTCTTCACTCTATCCCGGTAGAGTCTAATACCAAGAATATAGGTAGTTTCTACCAAGTCTTTCATGGAGAAATTACTCGAAAATCAAGCTTTCAGAGAACTGAGCATTCCCACATCATTTCCTATTAGTAGAATGTCATCTACATATAGTACTAAGAATGCGATCTTGCTCCCACTAACCCTCTTGTAAACACAAGGTTCCTCTTCATTTTGCACGAAGTCAAACTCTTTGACCGCCTCGTCAAAATGAAGGTTCTAACTACGCGACGCTTGCTTCAGTCCATAAATGGAACGCTGAAGCTTGCACACTTTCTGAATATCGACTTCGAACATAAAGCCTTTAGGCTGCTCCATATAGATTTCCTCCTCGAGGAATCTATTAAGGAAAGCCGTCTTTACGTCCATTTGCCATATCTCATAATCGTGGTAGGCAGCTATAGCAAGCATCATGCAAATAGACTTGATCATGGGTACGGGCGAGAAGGTATCGTGGTAATAGATCCCTTCTTTCTGGGTATAAGCCTTTGCCACAAGCCTGGCCTTATAGGCGTCAACCTTGCCATCACCATCAGTCTTTCTCTTGTAGATCCACTTGTTCCCAATAGGCACTATGCCCTTGGGGCGGTCTACTAGAGTCCAGACCTGATTGACATGCATCGAGTCTATCTCAGCTTCCAAAGCTTCACGCCATTTCGTGGATTCTACATCCACCATCGCTTGGTTATAGGTCGTTGGGTCAGTCTCTTGGCTATCACTTGGAACCTCATGGAGACCTAGTTCCTCCAAGTGCACAAGCCCATACCTCTCAGGTAAATGAGACACCCTACTATACCTACGAGGTGGTTGTACTTGTGTTTCAGAAGGTTCAGTTCCAGTTTCTTGCACAGATGTCTCCCAATGAGTTTCATTGTATTCTTCTAAAGAAATACTTCTACCTGCTCCGCCTTCCTGAATGAACTCATCTTCCAGGAAGTGTGCTTGTAAAGCAACAACGATCTTTCGATCTTCAGACATGTAGAATAGATATCCCATAATCTCAGACGGGAATCCAATGAAACGTCCCTTCGCGGACCTAGCTTCCAACTTCTCCACCTTAGTCTTCTTGACATAGACGGGACATCCCCAAATCCTAATATGATTAAGACTTGGTTTCCTGCCCTCTCACATCTCATGTGGAGTTTTAGGAATGGATTTGGAAGGACATCTGTTCAAGATGTAAGCCGCAGTCAGGAGTGCATACCCCCACAGGTAAATTGGTAAGTCAGTATAGCCCAGCATGGAACGGACCATGTTCAACAAGGTCCGGTTCCTTCTTTCTGACACACCATTTAACTAAGGAGTACCTGGTGGTGTTAGTTGTGAAACTATTCCTTGTTCTTTGAGGAACTCGTCAAACTCCGTACTCATATACTCGCCACCTCGGTCCGACCGAAGTGCTTTGATATGATTACCAGTTTGTTTCTCGACTAGGGCCTTGAATTCCTGGAATTTCTCAAAGGCCTCGAATTTATGTTTCATTAAGTATACATAACCATACCTAGTATGATCATCTGTAAACGTAATGAAATATTGATATCCGTTACGTGCTGCTTCTAAAGCACCACAAACGTCGGTATGTGTTAATCCCAGTTTATCAGAAGCTCTTTGAAAAGTCCCTGTGAAGGGGGACTTAGTCATTTTGCCTTTAAGGCAAGATTCACAAGTAGGAAAGGGATCCGATCCCAATGGACCCATAAGTACATCTTTTTCCATTTTGTAAACCTTGGTCTGACCAACATGACCAAGTCTAAGATGCCATTTCAAAACTTGATTGGTTTCATCCCTACCACGTTTTCTAGTTATAGTATTCACAACTACTTTATTGCTGAGATTTAGATGATACAATCCATTTAACAATGTAGCAGTACCCACTAGTTTATTTCTGAAATAAATTTTGCAGGAACCATCACCAATGAAAAATGAAAAGCCTTTTCGGTCCATGACTGGAATGGATACAATGTTTTTGTGCCCCTTGGGCAAAACAAGTACATCTTCTAAAGTCAAAACAAATCCGGATTCTAAACCCAAAAGAAGTGATCCTATGTCGGTCGCCTCGACACTATGCCCGCTTCCGACTGTGATCATAACTTCTCCAACTCCAAGCTTCCTACTTTGTTCCAGATCCTGATTCACGGTACAAATATGAGAACTAGTACCAGAATCTAGTATCCAGGAAGTAGAAAATACACTAGCAGAACAATTTGTTTCCAAAACTAAAAGCTCTGTACCTGAAGCGCCATGAAAAATCGGACAGTCTCTAGCCCAGTGGCCCAGCTCACCGCACTTTAGACAAGCATCCTTCTTCTTCTTGTTCTTCGGAACCATCGGGGCCTTGCCCTTATCCTTGAAGTCCTTGGCTTGTGGTCCCGTCTGCTTCTTGGTCTTTTTCTTCTTGCTCTTAGACCTCCGAGGTCCAGAAGAAATCACAAGGGCAGACTCCTTCATCCGCAGAGTCTTCATCTGAGACTGAGCGGTCACAAGTTTGTTCATTAGCCCAACTAAATTACATGCAATCTCATTGCAGTTAAAGTTTATAACAAACTGTGAGAAGGAATCAGGAAGAGACAGGATAAGGTCGGTTTGGAGAGAAGTATCCATTTTAAAATCAAGAGCCTCCAATCTCTCGATCATGGATATCATTTTGAGGACGTGTTCCCCAACCTTCTCACCTTCCATTCATCCTTGCACTGAACAGTTGCTTGGATATCTCATATCTAGCAGTTCTGCTGTGCTCACCATAAAGCTTAGTTAAGTGAGATAGAATCTGCTTAGCAGATGTCATTTTCTCATGAGGTCTCTGAAGCTCATTAGACATAGAAGCCATCATGTATGCACGGACTTTTACGTCATCCTTAACCCACTTTTCGTGGTTTTCGATCTCTTCCTGTTTGGCTCTGGTCCGCACAGGAGGCGCCGAAATGTCCGTCTCCAAGATGTATCCCAGTGCTTCTATACTGAGGACAATCATCAGATTGCGGAGCCTGTCCACAAAGTTAGGTCCAATCAAGGTGTTCTTCTCGAGTAGAATTGCGAGCGGATTGTCATATTGAGAGTTATGTCTGCATTATGTATAACAGATTAATTATTGACTTGTTATATTATGATCTGAGTATAGAATTAAGGTCTTTTCTATTCTTGTTACCCAGCTCCTACTATTTTTATAGGAATAACACACTCCCGTGTGAAATCCGGAAGTATCGTCGCTCTACTTCATAGTGGTGATCGAGTTCTTTATAAATTTTAATAGAGGGAAACCGAACAAGTTTCTAGTCTATTAATTTTCATAAAGTGGTGTCTAACACCAATCCATCTAATGGGTTATTCGATCTTCTTTTTCCCCTTGTTCACTCCCCTCAACCTATACGGTTTCTATGGTTCGTGAACAAGTTAAGTTTATACCATCGACGCAAATCAATTTCACAATTGAATCTTATCTGGCAACCTATCAGGTTTCTAGGGATAAAATTTGCTCCAACCGAAGGCATCCAATGTGATTCTGGTAATTTATCCGTCCTCCCCGAACGACTACCCCGATAACTCAGAAGGATAGCACATCAGGTTTGGATTTCAATTTCCCGAAAGCTCGATGGAGGGAAGGAAAACCTTGAAACCTTATATACTTAATAATTTGTTGTGGTAGAATTATCGCGATTAACGTTACACTTTGCAAATTAATCATTTTAGCGCGTTTGTTGCATTCATATAATATGAAACAACCATTCAAAACCTAGTTGCTACCAACATGTGGTTCATGGACTGTTCCTAGAAAACAAAAACTCCGTAATCTAATTATAAGTCTTCGTCTTAAATCTTCGTCTTCTCGAAACGGATCTTCCTCCGGTCTTCGTCATTACATATAAATTTTACATAAAAAATTGCATCCTAGATACAAATATTTCTAGTAAATAAATAGGCTTAAAACGGCCTTTACAACCCAATCGAATAAAACGAACGATTCAAACTAAGTCCATGAACCACATCCCCATTCAAAAGCATTCATCCAATAAATACTCAATAAATGGATAGCGAGAAGATTACATATGATCCAATCAATTGTAATACCCAGTTGTAATTCATTCATTATCATTCAGTAAGTATCATTCAGTAATTGTCACTCAGTAATTTTTCACTCATTAATAATCATTTATCATTCACGTTCATTCATTGTATTCATCGTTGGCCCATATTTTCAGCCGTGTATCGATTACCGATCGTCATTCGCCTCCATTTGAGCCTCGAGACCAGAGTATTATCATTATCATCGTGATTGGTAGTCTTATATTGGAAATATCATCTATGGCATGTTGTGGACTTGTTTACATTCGCATACATATGGACTTGTTTACATTCGCATACATATGATTTGTAGTCTTGTATTGGAAATATCATCTATGGCATCTATGGCCATAACATGCATTCGTTGGTTTAAGGATGTTTTGGACGAAGGGGAGATACGGCCGTAAGGATAGGCGGATACGGCCGTATCATTCCTTCGTTGCTATCAGGACAGCTTGGATGAATGGGACTTACGGCCGTAAGGATTGCGGCATACGGCCATAAGATGAGGCAGGTACGGCCGTAAGGCTTGGCCGGTTACGGCCGTGCGATTCGAGCAGGGTGCCCGGTCAGTTTCGACGAAGGTTTCATACGCCCGTAAGTCTTGCCGAGTACGGCCGTATGAGTCGAGTTACGCCAGTAAGGCTGGTGCGGTTACGGCCGTAAGTCTGTCGGCAGACTTTCGACGAAACCGAGTTACGCCAGTACGATGTGGCTAGTCACGGCCGTAAGTCCGTTGACTTGTAGAGGTTACGACCGTAAGTAGGCCGAGTTACGGCTGTAACGTTCGGCAGTTTATATAGACTTGGACGGGACTTTGAGCTCATTTTCTCATTTCTCCATTTGAGTTCCGAGAGAGAAGTCTTGAGGGAGAGATTTTGTCATCATCAATAACTTGTGTGTTCGGATTTCATCATCTTGAGTCGTTGGGAAGCTTAGATAGTTGATTTAACATGATTTCACCAGATCAAAGTGTTTTGATATTCAAAGGTAAATTCTTCAACATCTTGGATTTCAATTTTGTGTTGAGATATGATGTTTTGGACGTTATAATCATGTTGTATGAAGATATATATATATGATTATGAGTTTGTATAAATATTCATTGGATTATTGAAGGATTATTCAAGAACATTTTGAATATTGAGTTGGATTTGGGGGTTTTAATCTCTCAATTTAATCTCTTGATATTTTCTCCAAGAATATATCTCAAGAACAATGAATAAATGTGAAGACTTGAGGAAAACTTTTCTCTCTCTCTCTCTCTCTCTCTCTCCAGCTCAAATCACGTATGGAATGGGGTGGTTGATTTGCTGGGAGAAGTCTTCCTTTTATTCCATTTACAAATCCCACAAAATCACCTTTATCCTTATTTTAAGAGATATCTTATCTCTAAGGTCATAAGTCCTCCACCAACCAAATCAAGACTAAGACCAAGGGAAGGCATCAAAGTGGGGTGGCCTCTAGAAGGAATCGGACGAGTTCGGTTCGTTTTAGACTCCCATGAGTCCAAACAGATAAACTCCGATTCCGTTCCGATGTATTTATATCGATTAATTAATTAATTAACAATATCAAATACATAATGACATAATTAATTTCTCCAAGAAATAATTATATTCATGAATTAAATTAACCACCCGGTAATTTATTTAATTCATTAGGCCGTAAATTAATTTATCCAATAAATTAATTTAGACATCCAATGTCCCAAATTAGATATCCAATATCTAATATTCATTATGAGAGAATAAGCTTGATTCATTCTGTCGTCAATCCTATTGAGCGACTCGGTAGGTCCGTCTCAGTCATTAATGGGAGGAACCAAAGAGTAGTAGCACCACCTAGCCAGTCTAGCGGCCTACACTGTACCCCAACTGAGAACGAATGATTGGGATCATTCAAGAACCATTCTGTCGTGAATACCAGTATACGTATAAACCCTTCTTTCAAATATCCCGATCAAATTATATGGTCACGGTTAGTCAAACCCTATCTGTTACTTGACGCTATGCATGCGTTAATGCAAATTGAGATCATCGAGCTCTCGTATATCCAATACAACTAGATCCAATGCTTTGGCCAAAGACTTATGATCTCATCTGCCAATAACCGCATAGGACATGTAACCCGTTCACTAACAGGAGAAAGAATTCTATCTTGGTATTCAGTAGGACCTGCTACTTGCCCGTCAATATGCATCTAAATCCTCAAGTCGAAGGTTCACGAATACCTATCACAACCTTTCGACTCCGTCATTGACTGTCCCGGAGTGAAATCCATGTGATGAATCGAGGGTGAGTCGGTCCGAGTATACTAATCCAATTAGCATTCCTATAATGTGTGCTCCCACTAACTATTATTGTTCGACAGGCACTTACAAGTCAAAGAACACGTCATACAAGTCTTCTCATAAACTTAACACCCAGTCAAGTTTCATCGACTTGCGAACGATTAAGTATTTGAACTATAAACCTTTCCAGTGCCGACCTCTTTATCCAATAAGGAGTGGAACGTTTTGCTCTCAAATACACGGACTAGTTTCTATATGTATATTTACGAGTTAGAAATGCTAGTAACTACCAGTAAATAAAGAAACATTCATTACCTTATATAAATGATTTACATAATTACAAGCACAATGCCCTCACTCAACATCCTCTGAGTGCCATTCAAGGGCATATTCCTAACAATTGTGAGAGGGACGTATCGGCTGAAGGTCAAGAATACCATATAGCTGATCAACCAGTCATCTGAACGCTTACATTGCTACCAGTTAACATAATTTCGGTTGATAGATACAACAAGCTAATCCAGCTCCAACAGACTCTTCTTTATCCTAGGTGTCACATGACGGTTCTTGAGAGTGTCATAGAGACTATGAGAGTCAAGGTGGAGAACAAAACCTCGATTAAAGCTATGGATGATTATTTGGAACTTACAGGAAAAATGCTCCCAGAAGGTCATCATCTTCCTAGTAATCACAGTAAAATGAGACGTATCCTAAAATGTCTTGGGCTATCGTACATCAAGATCCACGTATGCATATATGATTGTGCTTTATTTTGGGGAAAGCCTAATGAAGACCTAAAGAGATGTCCGGTATGTGACACAGAGAGGTATAAGTTCACTCCTTCTGGTAAAGAGAAAGCTATGAAGGTTCTTTGGTATTTCCCTCTGAAGAATAGATTGGAGAGGCTTTTCATGTCTACTCACACAATCAACGCGATGAGATGGCACGTTGAGCCTCGTGTGACTGACGAGGATACTATGATACACCCTTGTGATGGAGAGGCCTGGAAGCATATAGATAGGGAGTTTCCAGGATTTGCATTAGATGTCCGAAATGTAAGACTCGGACTTGCATCTGATGGATTCAACCCTTTTGGAAACATGAGTCATTCGTATAATATATGGCCAGTGGTAATGGTTCCTTACAACCTTCATACATGGATGTGCATGAAGAAGGAGTATAATATGTTGACTCTCTTAGTACCTGGCCCCGGGTACCGAAGAAAGTGTATTGATGTTTACTTGAGACCTTTGATAGAGGAGCTGAAGTTGTTGTGGGAGCAAGGTAATCCGACGTACGACAGTTACTCACATAGATACTATGAGAGTCAAGATACAGTATATGATATCCTTGAGTCAGACCGTGGCTTAGTCGGGAATTCTGATACCACCACCACCTCAATTCTTTGATTCACAAACACCTCCCTCTTCTTCACAGCCTCGGGATGGAGACATGCAAGATGGTAGTAATCCTTCTTTTATCTTTAAGAATTTGACGGATCTTTGAGGATTTTAGTTGTCATTATAGTAGTTCATTTGACGGATCTTTGAGGATTTTATTTAGACTTGTGTTCATCAACGTTGGTGTTTATAGTGATTTTGTTGATGTTGCTACATGACATGTTCATATGGTGTGCTTTTTAAGTTGTTGGTGTATAAATTATGCTTTTCGTACATTGATGTATATTGATTGTGATGTACATTTGGAAGGACAGGTTATCTGAACAGGTTTGGGATACTAAGATCTGAATATTTTTTTTAAATAGACTTTAGCCGACGGCAGTTGCATAAACCGTCGGCTAAAATTTGAATTAAAAAAATTTAAAAAAACTTTAGCTGACGACATTCTCTCCATCGGCTAAAATTTAGACGTTTTAGCCGACGGATGAGAGGTCACTAACTAAAACCTACATACTTTAGCCGACGGCCGAGACGTCGTCGGCTAAACCTATATACTTTAGCCGAATATATTAACTCCGTCGGCTAAAACCTAAACATTTTAGCCGAAAACTTTTCCACCATCGGCTAAAGTTGAACTTTAGCCAACGACCTTTTGTATTTGCC
Source organism: Orobanche coerulescens (assembly GCA_033398695.1). NCBI lineage: Eukaryota > Viridiplantae > Streptophyta > Magnoliopsida > Lamiales > Orobanchaceae > Orobanche > Orobanche coerulescens. Next base: position 86,581,843 of record CM065815.1, on the reverse strand, counting down.
GTCGGCTAAACTTTAGCCAACCGACCTCGGTCGACAGACTTTTCGCTGACAACTGGAAGCTTTAGCCTACGACATTAGATTTTAGCCGACGACTTTTTGCCGTCGGCTAAAGTATAAACATTGGTAGTGTACCTATAACAAACATTTATAAATAATACTCAATCGCACAAAATTTCTCGAGTAATTACGCAACTACTTATTGTGAAATTCACTTATTTAATTATTTGCACCTCATTACACCAAGTATGTAGTAGGAAAGAAGTAACATCAAACCACACCTACAATTAGCATATAATATATATTACTAATTTTTTTCCAGATTTAACTACAAAAAGCAGCTTTCGGAATTGAGATGTAAACATACCGACATAGCATTGTTCAATGCATCCTTCACACATTGTGGCACATCCTTCCACTCATCCCACAGTACCGGAACCCTATCGTGTATGACAAACCCAACATTACGACAATATGTCGTACAAGCATCAAAAGCCAAAATGGATCGTCGATATTTTTCATCTACTGCTATATTTTGATGACCATTTTTTCTTAACATATGCGTCAAGTGCTAGGCCATTCGATGGGCCACGAGTCTTCTTCTTCTGTTTTGGTTCGGTTTCGTTATGACCCTCCTCATTCTCTTCTGCAAGCTCTGCATACAACTTCGTCTTAGATATCCGACACGTCCGTGAAATCCTTTTCTTAGGCCACGCCTGGAACACATATGCCTCCGTTGGGTTAACCAAGCTATATATCCGGCGGACTCCTTTCTCATCGACCCCTGGAATCGCCAGTACCATAGGGAACATAAATAGAGGCGACGGTGGACCGGAAGGCACCTCAGATCTAGGAGGCATATGAGGTTGAGTCGTGTCGACAGTAGTGGGGGTCGTCCTCGGTCTGGGAGTTTGATACGATAAGCGGCTCACAATAGTATGTGCGTCATCCGCCGGATACAAGTTTCCATCCTTAAACTTCAGTCCACTACTCTCTACTAGCCAATGTATGCGAGGGTTACTCTCATCCAAATACTTACCCACAGGATCCGCATGATTGGAAGTTGCGGAACTCTCTCCCGACTCTGGAGTGTTCGACTTTTTCTTAACTAGTCTCTTAATTTTAACCATTTAACCTATACAAATTCAAAAACTATCACATTAACTAAACTCACACATATCAAACTGCTTTAAATTGTAAGAGTCAAATTTTAATGAAGAAATTGTTAGTTAAGCAGTGTTGTTGTTTAGTAAATGCAAGGAACAATAATTAGTAGAATTTTAGCTAATACTCATACCATGTAACTCAAAATCTACCTTCGACTAAGAAAACATACATCACAAAAATGTAGCATTTAGTGACATAACTGAAGCGAGTAGTATATACTACAAGAAAAACTGCATTAGACAATGGTTTTTACCCGTTGTCTAACTTCCTGTTTTCCCGTTGATTATTGAGACGCCGTCTCTTACCTACCTCAGACAACGGTACAGAATCTGTTGTGTGAAAGAGTGAGAGACAACGACTTCATCTCTAGACACCGTTCTGTAATAGCCAGAAACAACAACACTCCACTTAAAAACCATTGTTGTTTGGGATGCTACACAATAGTTTTAGAATAATAAACACTTGTCATAAAGGAAATTACACAATATTTTTGTAGAATTTGTCCATTGTCTGTCCGCTTATAACTCAAGTGTTGTTCATTAAAACATGTTGTTAGAATTTATCAAACACAATTGGTTTTTATTTTGAATATGTTGTTAATATTTCATAAACACAATGGTTTCTTAAATTACCTAATTGCCTAATGACAGATCAGGCAATGATTTTATTTGTATTAAAACTACTCATTTAGACAATTGTATTTTATTTTTATTATTTTCCATACTGCACCTATTTCAAATTATATGAATTTTAACCAAGAAATCAAATAAATAAAAATTAATATGAACTAAAAAAATATTTCATTCAATAATAACAATCAACCGTTCATTTATTACAACAACAATAATTGACATTAAAAAATAAAAATAAATCCTATCACTAACCCCTCATTCCTATGTTTCTTTCTTCGATCTCTTTAACTTTGCCTGCCTTATAGCTTTGATCAACTTCAGGACCAACTTCAAAAGAAAGTAGACACATCATAAGAGGCGAGGTGATACGCTTCTCAACAATAAGTACAACCCCTTAGTCTTCAACCCAATAACAGTTGGGTTCGACTGCAAATCACAATGAAAAGCCATATAAACACATCATTAATCCAATAAATATATAAAAAGAACAAACATATGCGTTAAAAATGTTTAGAAACAAACCCAAAAATAGCATATTGATACATTAAAGAGCTATCCAATCAATCATAAGTATTAATTTGACGGTGACTCGTCGCATATTATCCACATCCACAACTTACAATACACAACTCGAGTTCAAACAAGGATCCAATAATGTGTTGCAAACATCAACAAAATTTCTAACAAACTTATTGAATCACCTTCCCATGAAAATAAACGTGTCCTTCACTTAATGATTGAGAATAGATAAGATATATTTGATTAAATGCATGCATCCAGAGAAGAATGTTATATGCCGCAATTAATTTGACACAGTAGAAACATGAATATCTTCCCACAAGATTCCGGGTAATAGAATTACCTTGCCATTATGTTTCATCTTATGATTTACATCAATACACCTAGATGCCATGACACGGACAGGATTAGCATCCGCAAATAACCTCATGAGATCAAAAAAGTGGCAGCATTTCTCTACAAGAGTACCCCCAGTGTTACAATTGAACTAGTTCCAGTGGTTGACCTACGAAAGCATAGAATAGGTTAAGAATTTTTTTTATTTTACTCAATGCAAAGGCAGACATGTATAGTGGCCTCTAACGTACCTTGACTAGAAATGGGAATCGATGTTCGCGAATAGCCACCATCTTGACTTGTCCCAGAACTCCACTCTTCACCACATCAATCAGTTTAGCAACAGGTGGCATATATCTATATTCCAATCCAATGTGTACTAGAACATCTGCTCTGTTTTGAGCAGCATCAATGATCTGAAAAATACATTTATGGACTGTCAGATATGTGATCCTAAAATGTAAAAAGTTTTGTATCCGAAGACAAAACTTTCACTATAAAGTTATCATACCTAAGATGCAAATATAGATGGTAAATTAATGATTGTTTATCATATCGGGTTCCCTCTCCCACTATAAAGGTTCCCTGCATAGTCCTGCACAATCCTACTGAATATTACAAGGTAATTAAATTGATTAATTACTACTGAATATTATAGTCAAATGATTAGATTATTCTGGATATCAAAAGATTGGCCAAAAATGACTTGGAAAGTAAGGTTGATCAGAAAGCAGCATTTGGGATCAGGTAATATAATTATAAATCAACTATTGGCTCTGATTTCTTCACTCTAATTCTCAACCTCTTCTTTCTAGTCCGGAGCCACATAACATGGCTCCTATTCATGATGTGCTACAAGTGATTAGCAAGCAATTGGGGGAAGATACGGAAAATGTAGATGTAAGTTTAGGTATATATGTATTAGATTCACATACATATCCTAAAATGTAAAAAGTTTTGTATCCGAAGACAAATAAATTCTTGGATGCTACATAACTAATACCACAATAATACGGGGATTAGTCGGACTAAATGAATTTATAACTCACCACCCCGATGCGGCCAAACCCCGAATCAAAAAACCCACAACCAACACCGATCCACCGCAACCCTTTTCAAACCCGAGAACCCAAAGTTGCGGCCCGAACCTTACCTGGAATAGCCGCTGCCACCGTTCCGGCCACTTGAACCTCTGGTCCACAACATGCGGCACACCATCGGTCGTCGTGAGCAGTCCGTTCGAACCACCGCCGCTGCAGGCGCACATCACGGCCTAGGATCTCCGTCGCGGCTTTCTTTTGGATTGTCGTCGGTCGCATAGTGTGTGTGAGACTGTGTTCGTGTGTGTGCGTGTGTCGGACCGTGTGTGCGTGTGTGTTTCTGCAAGTTGCGGTCGAGAAGATTTTTAGGAGAGAGAGAGAAGAGAAGAGAGAGACGAGAGGAAGGAGTAAAGTGATCAATGAGGGTGAGATAGCGGCGGATCGGTGTTAATGTAACACACCAAACTAGGCGGATATTATAGTGCAGTGGATCCCCGAATGGGATCCACCAGGCGAGTGAAAATTAATGAATTAAGTGATATAGTTGTAGTACCGAACCACAATATATCAATAATTACTCCGATGAGGAGTTTCAAGTACAACATACCCAGGATAAAACAGAATACATGTATATTTTATATGAAGATAAAATATACAACACCAATTAAAATGAGTATCTAAATGGAAGTCTGCAGCGGAATACAGTTGAGGAAAACATGAAGACTGAAAGAACTGGGGCCCCCTACTAGTATCACTGGGACTCCTCGCCGTCAACGTTCTCTTCTCGTGCCTTAGCCTTGCCATGACCTGAAAACAACATCCCCCAACTGGATCAGTTACATAGAACAACAATCCTCAAGAGTTGAATAAACACAATCATGATATATCTTAATTATGAATTGACGCTGAAGACAGGCATCATAGTACGCCCGTAATGGTATGTTCAAGTTCACAAGACGAATGTCCGAACACACATGTCTTTGTACCTAATTAGTCTCACGGAGGTCGTTACCGTGTGCACAGTCAAATGTGTCGGTGAACCCAACACATGACCATCACGTGCCCGACTAAAAATTCCACACATCCCCACCCGACCATGCAATATGAACCCAGAAGGTCATATGGGCAAGAAATGGCCATGAAGAATAATAATGAATAACAATCCGACAAAGTCAAGAATGACTCACCGAGATGAAATGATAGTGAAATGAATGATAACTCAATGAAATGATTGGAACCATCGTTCCTCGTGAATGAAGTGATTAATTGACAATTACAAGTCTCAATACGGTTAATACATTATGAATGAATTATGATTATGAATGAACAACAATGAAAGGAATGAATATTCTTTTAACCGAGTAAGAATTAACTTACCTTAACACCGGTGATGATACGTCCTCTCTCGAACAACATCCTAAGGGAAACTATCGGTCGCTTGAACAACCTTGAATAATACAATTATCAACAACTCGCTTAATATGCGAACCAAAAGCGATCATAACCAACTCAAGATGTCGATACGATAAATCCAAACTCATTGAGGCATTTCGACAAACACCTTGAAAACAAACTCCCATCCTAAACAACTAAACCCATTTGTGTCGAAAACCAACTTCTATTGAATGATCCAAACCACCAAAACACCATCAATACAATCGATAATCTAAATGAAACACTCAAATCGAGTTTACGATAACATCAAATTGCAAAACCCAACTCCAAGTCAACCTTCAAAGTATTCTTGAGAAAAACTTCCAACAATTCGATGATAACTCGTAAAAACTCATAATCATACATATATCCATCACAATTCATGATTACACCATCCAAAACATCATGCTCCAACTCAAAATCAAATTCAAGGGTTGAAGAAGTTACCTTAGATTAGGATGAAGAATCCACAAATATGTTGTTGATCCACACTACAACTTGAAGAAGATGAAAATCTCTGAGTTTTGATGATGTTAAAACACCTCAAAATCGCCCCAAGGAAGAGAGGAAGAAGTGAAATGAAGAAATGAGATTGTTCTCCTCAATAAAACACGGTTATAATAAAGTCTGCACTGTGTGCCGCGGCCCAGCCGAGTGTGCCGCGGCACAGGGCCAAAATTTGCCCCCAGCGCTCGGCAGTGTGCCGCGGCCCGGCCGAGTGTGCCGCGGCACAGGGCCAGAAATCTGCCCAGTGGTTCGGCAATGTGCCTCAGCCCTGCCGACAGGAGTCGCGGCCCCCGGTACAGACGGGTCGGCCACAATTCTGCAACATGTGTGTGCCGCGGCGCACACTCCCTTGTGCCGCGGCTCACACCCCTCAGGTCCTAAAATGACGAAAAATGACCCGGAAAGAGAATAAAAGCAATAGGATTCAATATTTGGGATATAATAACACGAAATGGAAGTGCGGAAACCCCCAAAATGGTGGTTCCAAGGAATGATTACAAGGGTTCGCCCAACAATAGCACGATTTGAACATTGAGGAGATTTGAAATGACATGAACTCTAATGTCAACATCGACTAATTAATCAATTACAACAATCAAGATAATATTCTTGTCTCGATTACCAAGCAAGGTTGAAACAATGAACAATATCGATACACGACTTGAAGTTATTCCAAACAGTGAACACGAATGAAGGAATGTGGATGATGAATGATTATTAACAAGTGAAAATTATTGAATGACAATTACTGAATGATAATGACTGAATTACAACCGGGTATTACATACACCCCCTCTTAAAAGAGTTTCGTCCCTGAAACTATGGGTCAAACAACTCGGGATAACTCTCCCGCATACTATCATCGGTTTCCCAAGTAGCCTCTTCGACTCCGTGTCTAGACCACTGGATCTTAACCAAAGGAATCGTCTTGCTCCTCAACTGTTTGATTCGCCGCTCTAAGATTTGTACGGGACACTCCACATACGTATGATCATCCGCTATCTCGATCTCATCAAACTGAAGTATGTGACTAGGGTCGGAAATATCCGCAACTGAGAGACATGAAACACGTTATGAATTCGGCTCAATGCCGGAGGTAAAGCCAATCGATAAGCCAGACTGCCTACTCGATCCAAAATCTCAAACGGTCCAATAAATCTCGGACTCAACTTTCCACGTTTTCCGAAACGGAAGATACCTCGACTCGGGGATACCTTGACCAACACGTGGTCACTTGTCTCGAACTCTAATGGTCGACAACGATTATCTGCATATGATTTTTGTCGACTCTGAACGGGTAACAAACGACTCCTGATCAAGGCTACCTTCTCGCGGGCGGCTATAAGCATATCGGGCTCAGTGCCGATTGATTCTGATAAGTCATCCAACACAAAGGAGATCGGCAACAACGACCGTACAAGGCCTCGTAGGGTGCCATCTTAATCGAAGCATGCCAACTATTATTATACGTGAATTCGATCAATGGTAGTTGGGCTTCCCAATCATCTTTCCAATCGAGAACACAAGCTCTCAACATGTCCTCCAATGTCTGGATAGTTCGTTCTCATTGTCTGTCGGACTGAGGATGAAAAGATGTGATGAAATTGAGGTGAGTTCCCATAGCACGATGAACTGATTTCCAAAAATGAGACACGAATCACCCGTCACGATCAGAAATGATACTCTTAGGAGTACCGTGCAGTCTCACTATTTCTTTGATGAACAACTGGGCAAGTCTCTCGGGACCCCATGTATCCTTAATCTCGAGAAAATGAGCTAACTTATTTAGACGATCCACGATTACCCAGATTTTATTCATGCCACGACGACTCGTCAGCAAACTCGTGATGAAGTCCATTGAAATATCCTCCCACTTCCACTTTGGAATAGGGAGAGATTTCAGCATACCCCCCGGTCGCTGATGTTCTATCTTGACTTGTTGACAGGTGAGACATCTCGAAACAAACTTGGCGACTTCACGCTTCATATTACCACACCAGTAATTTTGTTTCAAGTCTTTGTACATCTTGCTGGACCCCGGATGAATAGAATAAGGGGTAGCATGGGCTTCTCTCAAAATCGAGTTTTTCAACTCGTCATTCGCCGGTACACATAACCGATTCTTAAATCACAAGAGTCCATCCTCGTGGACCACAAATCCAGGGGCTTTCACCTGCGCCAGATACTCGCGGATGCGCAACAAAAATGGGTTTAAACCCTGATTCTCCCTGATCGCCTCCTCAAGTGGCGAATAAATCTCTAACGTACAAAGTTGCCCTTGTACGCGCTGTAACCAGACCTCTATCTCGGGTCTTAGAAGTTCCTGCTGAAGTTTCTTCTGAACTGTTAATCGAGCAAGCATCTGCTCCTGAACGGACTTACGACTCAAGGCGTCGGCGACACGTTCGCCTTTCCCGGGTGGTAAAGTATCTCAATATCATAATCTTTGATTAGTTCCAACCACCATCTCTATCGCATATTTAACTCCTTCTGAGTAAATATATACTTTAAACTCTTATGATCGGTGAATATCTGACAGGTAATGCCATAAAGATAATGTCGCCAAATCTTCAATGCGAATACCACGGCTGCTAGCTCCAGGTCGTGGGTCAGATAATTAACCTCGTAAGGTCTCAATTGCTGTGAAGCATAAGCAATAACTTTCCCGTTCTACATTAGTACACATCCGAGACCCTGTCCGGACGCATCCCTATAAACCACAAATGCTTCCATCCCTTGCGGTAAAGAAAGGACAGGTGCTGAAATTAACCGGCTCTTGAGTTCCTCAAAACTCTGTTGACATGCTTCGGACCACGTGTATTTCTTATCCTTCCTTAAAAGGTTCATCATGGGTTGAGCGATTTTACAAAATCCTTCCACAAACCGCCGATAATAACCAGCTAATCCGAGGAAACTTCGTATTTCCTTAACATTCTTTGGAGATTGCCAATCTCGAATAGCCTCTGTCTTTTGAGGGTCGACATGAACTTTGTCTGATGAAATTACATGTCCGAGAAACGTCACCTCGGACATCCTGAATTCACACTTGGAAAACTTTCCATAAAGTTGCTCTCGTCTCAACACGTCGAGAACCTGACGAAGGTGAGATTCGTGCTCCTCTCGGTCATGAGAATAAATCAAAATATCATCAATGAAGACAACCACGAACTGATCCAAATAGTTGATGAAAACTCGATTCATTAATTCCATGAATATCGCAGGTGCTTTAGTTAGTCCGAGACGAGAACAACTTTATGGAAAGTTTTCCAAATGTAAGTTCTGTATGTACGAAGTGACATTTCACGGGCATGTAATTTCATCAGATAGAGTGCGTGTTGATCCTCAGAAGACAGAGGCTATCCAAGATTGGTTACCTCCGAAGAATGTTAAGGAAATCCGAAGCTTTCTCGGATTAGCCGGTTATTATCGGCGGTTTGTGGAGGGATTTTCAAAAATCGCTCAATCAATGACGAACCTTTTGCGAAAGGATAAGAAATACACGTGGTCCGACGCGTGTCAGCTGAGTTTTGAGGAACTCAAGAGCCGGTTAATGTCAGCACCTGTCCTTTCTTTACCGCAAGGGACGGAAGGATTTGTGGTTTTTAGTGATGCGTCCGGACAGGGTCTCGGATGTGTACTAGAGCAGAACGGGAAGGTTATTGCCTATGCTTCACGGCAATTGAGAATTTACGAGGTTAATTATCCGACCCACGACCTGGAACTAGCAGCCATGTTTTCGCGTTGAAGATTTGGCATCATTACCTTTATGGTGTCACCTGTCAGATATTCACCGATCATAACAGTTTGAAGTATATAGTTACTCAGAAGGAGTTAAATATGCGACAGAGGCGGTGGTTGGAACTAATCAAAGATTATGATATCGAGATCCTGTACCACCCGGGTAAGGCAAACGTGGTTGCCGATGCCTTGAGTCGTAAGTACATTCAGGAGCAAATGCTTGCTTGTTTAACAGTTCAGATGGAGCTTCAGCAGGAATTCCTTAGACCCGAGATCGAGGTCTGGCTTCAGCGAGTGCAAGGGAAACTTTGCATGTTAGAAATTCCGTCGCCACTGGAGGAGGCAATCAGAGAGAATCAGGGTTCAGACCCATCATTGTTGCGCATTCGTGAGGATGTGGCTCAGGGGAAAGCCCCTGGATTTGTGGTCCACAAGGATGGACTTTTGCGATTTAAGAATCGGTTGTGGGTACCGGCGAATGACGAGTTGAAAAACTCGATCTTGAGAGAAGCTCATGCTACCCCCTTTTTCCTTTCATCCGGGGTCCAGCAAGATATTCAAGGACTTGAAATAAAATTACTGGTGGAGTAATATGAAACGAGAAGTCGCGGAATTTGTTTCGAGATGTTTGACCTGCCAGCAAGTCAAGATAGAACATCGGCCGGCAGTATGTCAAAACCGCTCCCTATTCCAGAGTGGAAGTGGGAAGATATTTCCTTGGACTTCATCACGAGTTTGCCGACGAGTCGTCGTGGCATGAATACAATCTGGGTAATTGTGGACCGTTTAACTAAGTCTGCTCATTTTCTTGAGATTAAGGATACGTGGGGTCCAGAGAGACTGGCTCAGTTGTTCATCAAAGAGATAATGAGATTACATGGTACTCCTAAGAGTACTGTTTCCGATCGTGACGGACGATTCGTGTTACATTTTGGAAATCAGTTCATCGTGCTATGGGAACTCAGCTTAATCTCAGTACCATTTTTCATCCTCAGTCCGGCGGACAATCAGAGAGGACTATTCATACATTGGAGGACATGTTGAGGGCATGCGTCCTCGATTGGAAATATGATTGGGAAGCCCAACTACCGTTGATTGAGTTCACATACAATAATAGTTGGCATGCTTTGATTGAGATGGCACCTTACGAGGCCTTGTACGATCGTCGTTGTCGATCTCCTTTGTGTTGGAACGACCCATCAGAGTCAATCGGCACCGAGCCCGATATGCTTATAGCTGCCCGTGAGAAGGTAGCTTTGATCAGGAGTCGTCTGTTGACCGCTCAGAGTCGATAGAAATCATATGTAGATAATCGTCGTCGACCACTAGAGCTCGAGACGGGTGACCACGTTTTGGTCAAAGTATCACCGAGTCGAGGTATATTCCGTTTCGGGAAGCGGGGAAAGTTGAGTCCGAGATTCATTAGACCGTTTGAGATTTTGGATCGAGTAGACGAGTTAGATTATCGATTGGATTTACCTTCGGCGTTGAGCCGAATTCATATTGTGTTTCATGTCTCTCAGTTGCGGAAGTATGTTGCCGACCCGAGTCACATACTTCAGTTCGACGAAATCGTGATCGCGGATGATCATTCGTATGAGGAGCGTCCTATATGAGTTTTAGAGCGGCGAATCAAACAGTTGAGGAACAAGACGATTCCTTTGGTCAAGATTCAGTGGTCTAGACACGGAGTCGAAGAGGCTACTTGGGAAACCGAGGAGAGTATGCGGGAGACTTATCCCGAGTTGTTTGACCCTTAGTTTCGAGGACGAAACTCTTTTTAAGGGGGGAGTATGTAATACCCGGTTGTAATTCATTCATTTTCATTCAGTATTAATCAGTCAGTAATTATCACTCAGTAATTTTCACTCAGTATTAATCACTCATCATTCATGATTCATTCATTTGCGTCCACTGTTGGCATGTTGTAATCGTATATCAGTTACCGATCGTCATTTCATCTCCGTTTATAGATCCAGACGGGAGTGTTATCATTTTCATCGTGATTGGTAGTCTTGTACTGGAAGTATCATCTTTGTCATGTGTTGGACTTGTTCACTTTCACATACGTATGGTATGTCGGATCATTCTTCAATCGTAGCGAGGAATCGGAGTTATCGGATTTTCACCTTGTCCATCAACGAGTTACGGCCATAAGATTGTCAGATACGGCCGTAACAGGCATTCATTGATTTCAGGCCATTTTGGACGAACGGGACTTGCGGCCGTAAGGTTGCAGCATACGGCCGTAAGTTGAGCAGGCATGGCCGTAAGGCTTGGCCGGTTACAGCCGTACGTGTCGAGCAAGGTGTCCAGGCGTTTTTGGCCGAAGGCGAGTTACGGCCATAAGATGGGAAGGATACGGCCGTAAGGAGTGTTCGTGTTTTTCAGGATGTGTCGGACGAGAGGGACTTACAGCCGTAAGGGTTTCGGCATACGGCCGTAAGATGAGGAAGGTACGGCCGTAAGGCTTGGCTGGATACGGTCGTACGTTACAGGCAGGGTGCCTGGTCATTTTCGACGAAGGGGTCTTACGCCCGTAAGTTTGGCCGGATACGGCCGTATCATCCGAGTTACGCCCGTAAGGTGTGCGGGTACGGCCATAAGGATGTCGGTAGGTGTTTGAGACGAGGGCGAGTTACGCCCGTAAGTCAGGTAAGGATACGGCCGTAAGGCTGTCGGCAGGTGATTGGACGAAGCCGAGTTACGGCCGTACGAGTTGGCTGGTTACGGCCGTAAGGCCGTTGACCTGGGATGTTACGGCCGTAAGAAGGCCGAGTTACGGCCGTAACTTCCGGCAGTTTATAAGGACTTGATCGGGACTTTCAGCTCATTTTCCCATTTTTCTTCACTTTGTTCCGAGAGAGAGAGCTTGAGAGAGATATTTTTCATCATCAATCATAAGGGTGTTCGGTTTTCATCATCTCCATTCATTTGGGGAGCTTGGATAGTCGTTTTAACACGTTTTCATCGGATCGAAGTGCTTGGATCTTCAAAGGTAATATTCTTCAAAATCTTGGATTTTGATTTTGTATTGAGATATGATGTTTTAGACGTTAAAATCATGTTGTATGAGGTGATGTACGCATGATTATGGATATATATGATTATTCATTGGATTATTGAAGGATTGTTCAAGAACACTTTGAATATTAAGTTGGATTTGGGGGTTTTCGATTAATTGTTGTTGAAATCACGAATTTGGATATTCATTTTGGATTATTGATCGTATTGAAGATGTTTTGTTGGTTTGAAACACTTCTTGGGGTTTTGATATTGGTATAATTGAAGTTTGGTTGTTAACAATCGGAGATTGGTCACAACAGTTTGATATTATGCCCCAATGAACTTGGTTTAGTCGTATCGACGTTTTGATGTTGGCTATCATCGTGTTTGATTCGTATGTTGAATGGATTGTTCGAAATTGTGTTATTCAAGGTTGTTCGAGCGACCGACATTTCATTTAGGACGTTTGTTCGTGGAAGGACATTCTTCATCGGTGTTGTGTAAGTTAATTCTTACTCGGTTAAAAGGATATTCATTCCTTTTATTGTTGTTCATTCATAATCATAACTCATTCATCATTGTATTAACCATATTGAGACTTGTAATTGTCGAATAATCACTTCATTAACGAGGAACGGCGGTTCCAATCATTTCATTGAACTATCATTCACTTCACTGTTAATTTCATCTCGGTGAGTCATTCTTGACCTTGTCGGATTATTATTCATTGGTATTTCATTATGGTCATTCTCGTTCATATGACCTTCTGGGTTCATATTGCGTGGCTGGGTGCGGATGTGTGGAATTTTTAGTCGAGCATGCTATGGTCATGTATTGGGATCGATACATTGGACTGTGCACACGGTAATGATTACCTCCGTGAGACTAATTAGGTACAAGGACGGGTGTGTCCGGTCATTCGTCTTGTACACTTGCACAGAACATTACGGGCGTACTATGATACTCCTCTTCAGCTTAATTCATAACTAAGGATATTTCATAACTAAAGATAACTCATGATTGTGTATTTTCAACCCTTGAGGATTGTTGTTATGTGTAACTGACCCCGGCTGGGGATTTTGTTTTCAGGTCATGGCAAGGAAAAAGCACGGGAATAGAACGTTGACGGCGAGGAGTCCCAATGATACTAGTAGGGGCCCCCAATCTTTTCAGTCATTCACGTTGTTGTCATTTATTTTCCGCTGCAGATTTTCATTTGGATACTCCGTTTCATTCAGTGTTGTGTATTTTATCTTCATATAAAATATACTAGTATTCGGTATTGTCCTGGTGTGTTGTACTTAAACTCCTCATCGGAGTATTTAGTAATATAATGTGGTTCGGTACTACAATTATATTATTTAATTCATCAGTTTTCATTCGCCTGGTGGGTCCCAGTCAGGGATCCACGGCACTGTAATATCCGTCTAATTTGGGGTGTTACTGGAATTAATTAAGAATTACGATCTTGAGATTCTTTATCATCCGGGCAAGGCCAATATAATGGCGGATGCGTTGAGTCATAAGCCGATGGCTCTACATATATTAGAGCTACTTAAGCCTCAAAGCAGGATCCAGTGGGAATTTATTTATCAGAATATCGAAGTTTGGGTTCAGAGAGTTCAGGGTCAATTATGTGCGTTAGAAATCACTTCGTCTTTGATTGATGATATCATGGCGAGACACTATTATGGACGTGAAGAAAGGGAAAGCTCATGGGTTTGTGGTTCAGGATGATGGAATTCTGAGGTTTCGAGGCAGATTGTGTGTACTGAGTGATATTGTGTTGAGACAGAAAATCTTGAGAGAAGCTCATTGTAACACCCCCAAAACCAATCGGGAATATTACAGCGCTGTGGGCCCCATATTGGAACCCACAGGGCTAAAATCATTTTTGCAAACATTTCAAATACGGCAAAGAGGCGAAGACGGTAATGTTTTAAATACTCAAATATTTTTCAAAATATCGCTTCCAATTACCATCATAAAATACCATTTTAAAAGCACAGGGCGAAGACGCGAAAAGGGCATTTAGAAAGTATACACGAGTTGGTAAAATACCGAAAGCCATTTAAAGATACAAACGCAGCGGATATAAACACAGAAGGAAAAACATTTGCAGCGGAATCATAACGACCAGAGAAGAATACTCGAATCCCAAATAACCATGCCATAGCCAGTATCACCGGGAAGCTCATCCCTTCACGACCGCTACTAGCTCGATCTCCGAGTACCTAAAAGATAAAGCCCACGACGGGGTCAGCCATAATACTCAACAATGATAACGATCACATCAACATATACAATTACATATCAATGTAATTATAAGGTAAGAATATTTCCCGTGTAACCTTACCGTAGTAACCTTACCAATTCGTGGCAACTCATCTCAAATCAACCCTTACCTCAATCCACACCTCGCATTCTCAAGTGACGAATGAAATTCAAAAATAACCATCTATACTGTATTCAAGCAATGACAAGATTCTCAAAACATAAATATATCTCCAATATGGAATAATCTGTTCATGACCAATCCTGTCCGCTGGATTGCACAATCGGATCCTAATTTTGATAAAATCGATAATACACGATACCTCTGTAGACCAACTGCCCCGAAACAAGAACAATATCGGATATCGATAAAAGTATGAGTTCTCACACAAGGAATAATAATAAACAACCAATGCATCAAACGAGAATATCATTAACATGATAACTCCACACAGATCAACAAGGACCCAACCACGAATGAGAATACCATCGATGTAGTGAACTCCAACAAGATCAAATAAAGGATCCGCACGAATGAGATTACCAACGATATGGTAAACTCCAACAAGATTAATAAAGGATCAACGACAACCGAGGATACCAATGATACGGTAAACTCCAACAAGATCAATAAAGGATCTACAATGACCGAGAATACCAATGATACGGTAAACTCCAACAAGATTAATAAAGGATCTACAACGACCGAGAATAACAACAATACGGTAAACTCCAATAAGATTAATAAAGGATCAACAATCGAGAATACCAATGATATGGTAAACTCCAACAAGATCAATAAAGGATAAACAACCGAGAATACCGACGATACGGTAAACTCCAGCAAGATCAATAAAGGATCAAAAACGACCGAGAATACCAATGATATGGTAAACTCCAGCAAGATCAATAAAGGATCAACAATGACCGAGAATACCAACGGTAAGGTAAACTCCAAACAGAATCAATAAGGATCCATAACGAACGAGATTACCCATGATAGAGTGAACTCCAAACGAGATCAGTAGAGGGTCAATAGGAACCGATATACGAGAGAATGAAATCGTCAACCATATACAAATCACATATACGGGGTCTCGAAGACAAACCCGACTATCGAATAGATCCGACCATATATGGACTGTGAAAGACCAATCAATATGACTCAAGATGGACGTCACGATACGCCCGATCCGGAAATGTGTCCATGCACAAGCCAACCACGGGTATTGATCAGATACACGTCTAGTCTCGTGCCTAATCAGTCTCGCAAAGTACGTCTTGTGTGCATGGTTCAATGTTAGGTCGAAACCAACACATGATACACGTGTCCGCCCTGAAAACCCTACACAAGACCGATCATAATGTATCTTATTCCATATATGCCACGATACAACATGACAACGAAACTCGAAGAAACGCATTTCCAACAAGGGTCAGAAGACTCTCCAAGTGAGCAATCATAACTCGATCATGAAAGACCGACACGACCACAATGTCATATCCCCATCAGACAACGGTTCACAGAATGCTCAACAATGCACGCAATATTAGCACATAAACTCCCAAGGGCACAACCAAGGGTCACGGAAGCATATACTCAGGAATACTCCGGATGTGGGTACCATTCAGGTTTTATCCCGCAACACTGTTCATGCAATCACAATATACCCCAAGGTCGCAACCAAGGGTCACGGAAGCATCTCACAGGAATACTCCGGAACGTATGTGACATTTAGGTCTTATCCCCTAACACATCGGCCCAACAGATTACAGTTCAAAGAAAGAGCACATCACCAAATGTAACAAATAATGATGCACATTCACCACATGAAGCATTAACACACACATGTAATAATGCAACAGGATGATTATCATAATTTAGCAATATTAATTTACCTCAAGCCGGAGACACAAACCTTTCCACAACTAATATCCCTGAACGAACATAAAGTTATACGAATAGTCCAAAATGAAGTATAGTCCATCACTAATACCAAACCACCATCTCGAGTTCAATGTGGGCATGATAAACTATCCTCGATATCCAACATCTCATACAATAGACCAAAGATAATTCATGTCTCCGTTTCCACTAGACATCTTTAAAATTACATTATGATTTATCTCAGACCAAGCATAATATATATACCATCATCCTGATAATTCATATTCACGATATCATTGCTATATGAATCATAAATGAAATGAAATCAAAACCATTTATTAAACATTATGAACTGAGCAATCATAACTTGCCTCGATACCGATACGATGAAGCCGTTACCAATCCCGTCGTCTTCATCTATAATCTCCTCAGCCCCGACCAAGGCGATCCATGCATTCTCCAATCTCAACCGCAGCACAACGGTTAATCCTCAACGATCACTTATCGCAACCTAATGCAATAATCAATTAACGATACGTTCGATAACAATCAACAACCGATATAATCAACCAATCAACCCAACGGTTCAACGATATCTCAATCATATACGAAACCAAACCATTTCAGCTCAACAATACGAATACAAGCCGCAATTCGATAATCAATCAATTCTAACTTTCTCGATTCCGATTTAGATCTTACTTATGGATTAACATGGCTCATTCTTGTAAATTCATAGAAATACAATTACCGGTTATCATCACGAATAGTCATATACCAAAATTAACCGTAATACTTTCAATTTTCATAAAATCAAGACATATATCACTCAAGAGTTCTTCAAGAACATGAATTAATCCATAATCATGTTTGTAGCCAACAAAACGACGTAATCCGATGTGTTTTAACATCTAAACCATCATCGATTTCATAATCCAAGGCATATATCATCATATTCTTCAATATACAATTCATAAATCCTCAAGAATCACAACAACAACACCATAACCATCATCATACGAAGAACATAAACAACAATATCAAAATCCGAATCAAAGAGAGGATTTTTTCAGCATACCTCTTGAAGAAGAGCCACAACGATCAAACACTTCAAGAAACATCAAGGATTCCAAAACTCAAGCTTTTATTCAACTCACCAAGGTCTCAACCAAGGTAGAAGGGTCTGAAATGGGATTGAAAGTGAAGAGGGACGAAGCTGGGGTGAAAAAATGTGTTTCTTCTCGTGAAGAAATGAAAAACTGATCCTTAATATATAATCTGCACAGCTCGTTACGTATATTAACACCCAACATTAACGTACGTAATCCCCTTTAACATACGCTACATGTCCTGCATAGCGTACGTAATCGGCATCCATGGCTCAGTGTCTTATTCCGTACCTTGTATTACATACGTAATACCCACGCCGTAGCGTACGTAACACACAGTTGACTTGCTACAGTAACAAACTCTCTTAACGTATGCAATGGCATTTACTTAACGTACGTAAGGTTCGAGGTTGACTCGCCTGTCCACATCCGCGCCGAAAGCTGCCGACACCGGGCCCACCTGCCGACCACAGCTCGGACCTGTCCGATTCCCATCATAACGTACATTATGTACTCAACCGAATGTATGCTAATCTCGCTTCGCTACGTACGCAAGTTCCTCTACTTAGCGTACGCTACGCTGGTACCATTACGTACGTAAGCTCCTACGCTTAACATACGTAATGGCTTTCATACTTAGCCATTTCTGCTCCTGTCTCCCGTCTCAATATACCGAATAAGTATACGTGACCTATTGAATACATATACTCATTCCGATAACATTCTCATACGATACATATGATGCACGATATCCTCAAATACAATTATCGACCAAGTACGACAATTATACAAATACTCATATAGTTTACCCGACATCGAAAGTCATATCAAGCATGTAATATCCTAGAATTAAAAGTAACCTCGATAGATATACTGCTTCATCTGTCACAGTTCCCAATATTATTCATCCATATTGTACTGGTCCCACTCTGTACAGTACAACTCAGATAAAACTATGCGAAAAATTCATGGCAAAATTCTAGGATATTACATATCTTGCCACTTAAATAAGTTTCGTCCTCGAAACTTAAAATCCTATCATAATCAATATCTCAATCCCAAAATATCTCAAAATCGTGCCATCATGCTCAAATAATCATCAAAACTGAATAACTGAAAGAACATACTTACAGGTCCGTAAAGTCGATGATCTCCCATGATACTAGCATACGACTCCCATACAAAGCCTCAACACAATAACAACACATACGAATATCGCAATTATAGAAATTTGAAAATGTCTCAAAAATTTTGGATTCTCCAAAAATCAGTTTGACTCGAAAGTCAAAAAAATTATTTTCAAAAGCCGCGTTACTACCGTACCGGTAGAGCCACATAACACACATGCCCGTGTTTTGCGAAACCCAAAGCTCCGATACCATCTTCTATTTCATAATCCAAGGGATATATCATCATATTCTTCAATATACAATTCATAAATCCTCAAGAATCACAACACCACCACCATAACCATCATCATACGAAGAAGAACATCGACAACAATATCAAAATCCGAATCAAAGAGAGGAGTTTCTCAGCATACCTCTTGAAGAAGAGCCACAATGATCAAACACTTCAAGAAACATCAAGGATTCCAAAACTCAAGCTTCTATTTAACTCACCAAGGTCTCAACGAAGGTAGAAGGGTCTGAAATGGGATTGAAAGTAAAGAGGGATGCGGTGAAAAAATGTGTTTCTTCTCATGAAGAAATGAAAAACCGATCCTTACTATATAATCTGCACAGCTCATTACGTACGTTAACACCCAACATTAACATACGTAATCCCCTTTAACGTATGCTACTTGTCCTACATAGTGTACGTAATCGGCATCCAGGGCTCATTGTCTTATTTCGCACCTTGTATTACATATGTAATACCCACGCCGTAGCGTACGTAACACACAGTTAACTTGCTACAGTAACAAACTCTTTTAATGTACGCAGTGGCATATCCTTAACGTACGTAAGGTTCAAGGTTGACTCGCCAGTCCACATCCGTGCCGAAAGCTGTCGACACCAGGCCCACCTGCCGACCACAGCTCGGACCTGTCCGATTCCACTCGTAACGTACGTTATGTACTCAACCTAATGTATGCTAAACTCGCTTCGCTGCGTACGTAAGTTCCTCTACTTAGAATACACTACGCTGGTACCATTACATAAATAAGCTCCTATGCTTAACGTACGTAATGAGTTTCATACTTAGCCATTTCTGCTCCTGTCTCCCATCTCAATATACCGAACACGTATATGTAACATACTGAATACATATACTCGTTCCGATAACATTCTCATACGATATATCTGATGCACGATATCCTCAAATATAGTTGTCGACCAAGTACGAGAAATATATAAATACTCATACAGTTTACCCGACATCGAAAGACATATCAAGCATGTAATATCCTAGAATTAAAAATAACCTCGATAGATATATTGGTTCATCTGTCACAGTTCCCAAAATTGTTCATCCATATTGTATCGGTCTCACTCTGTACACTACAACTCAGATAAAACAATGCGAAAAATTCATGGGGAAATTATAAGATATTACACTCATACTACGCCTTATTCCATGCATTCTGGTACAAGCAAAATGTAAAAGGATGTAAAGAGTAACTACTGGTGGAGCAACTTGAAGACGAACGTTAACGAGTTTGTCTCAAAGTGTTTGACCTGTCAATTGTTGGGATTCGGTGCCTAAAACGAAGGCCCAACGGAAGCGGTAAAACGAAAATTAATTCGATCCGAATCCCTACGAGGATCGATCGAGCTATGTATATACGAATATATAAACGAAAAGAAAGAGTTATAAGAAACTAACCCTCGAATTCTGTTGATTAAATTGTAACCTTCTCTTGAGCTATTCCCCAAGCTTTGCTTGATCTCTACGAATCCAATCTGCTCCAAGCCCTTAAGCGATCCAACGCCGAAAGCACCGCGTCTCTACTTGCCACGCGCTGGAAAAATGACCGAAATAACAACACTTGATTAACCTCTAAGGTTACGACTAGAATCAAGTGATGAAGCTTTTATTATTACACTCTAAGTGTATAATATATATCTCTCTATCTCACGAATATTTTCTCCAAGAAAACTTATGAATGAAGATGAAGATGATGAATAATGCAAATGAAGTCTTGGAAAGATTTTTCCTCTCTCCTTTTTCTTGCCCAAACCGTGAGTTATGCAAGTATGTGCAAAAGAGATTTAGTCTTCATATTTATTCTCATCATATCTCCCAAGAAATCACCTCCCTTTGACAAAATCACCAAGAGTGATATTTTGTCCCCTTGATTGGTCACACGGCTTGAACCCCACCAAGTGAAGACCAAGACCAATTGAGGGGTAGGTGATTGGGGCGGCCATCTAAAAGGTGCCGGACGAGTTTAGTCCGTTTCGGACTCCCGTGAGTCCAAACAGATAAACTCCGATTCCGTCCGATGTATTTATATCGATTAATTAATCTAATTAATTAATCATATCAAATACATAATAACATAATTAATTTCTCCAAGAAATAATTATATTCATGAATTAAATTAATCACCCAGTAATTTATTTAAGTCATTAGTCCGTAAATCAATTTATCCAATAAATCGATTTAGACATCCAATGTCCCAAATTAGATATCCAATATCTAAAATTCATAATGAGATAATAAGCTTGATTCATTCCATCGTCAATCCTATTGTGCGACTCGGTAGGTCCATCTCAGTCAGCTATGGGAGGAACCAAAGAGTAGTAGCACCACCTAGCCAGCCTAGCGGCCTACACTGTACCCCAACTGAGAACGAGTGATGGGATCATTCAAGAACCATTCTGTCGTGAATAGCAGTATACGTATAAACCCTTCTTTCAAATGTCTCGATCAAGTTATAGGGTAACGGTCAGTCAAACCTTATCTGTACTTGATATTATGCATGCGTTAATGCAAATCAAGATCATTGAGCTCTCGTGTATCCAATACAACTAGCTCCAATGCTTTGGCCAAAGACTTATGATCTCATCTGCCAATAACCGCATATGACATATAACCCGCTCACTAACGGGAGAAAGAATTCTATCTTGGTATTCAGTAGGACCTGCTACTTGCCCGTTAAGATGCACGTCGAGGTTGACCCCACCTCCCGATTTATAGGGTCGAACTACTCTAATGAAATTCTTAACGTCACAAGCACATCTACTAAATCCTCAAGTCGAAGGTTCACGAATACCTATCACAACCTTTCGATTCCGTGATTGACTGTCCCGGAGTGAAATCCGTGTGACGAATCGAGGGTGAGTCGGTTCGAGTATACTAATCCAATTAGCATACCTATAACGTGTGCTTCCACTAACCATTAGTGTTCGACAGACACTCTCCATGTCAAAGAACACGTCAGACAAGTCTTCATATAAACTTAGCGCCCAGTCAAGTTTCATGGACTTGCGAACGATTAAGTATTTGAGCTATAAACCTTTCCAGTGCCGACCCCCTTATCAAATAAGGAGTGGAACGTTTTGCTCTCAAATGCACGGACTAGTTTCTATATGTATATTTACGAGTTAGGAATGCCAGTAACTTCCAGTAAATAAAGAAACAGTCATTGCCTTATATTAATGATTTACATAATTACAAGTACAATGCCCTCACTCAACATCCTCTGAGTGGCATTCGAGGGCATACTCCTAACAATCTCCCACTTGCACTCAATGCCACACACTATGGTATCTAATACCCATGTTCTCCAGATGACGCTCCAAGCTAGTCTGAGAAAGTGTCTTGGTCAGTGGATCGGCACCGTTGTCGGCCGAGTCTACTCTGTGCAGCACAATATATCCCTTGCGAACAAATTCTCTTACGAGATGATACTTCCTCCTAATATGTTTGGTGCTGTTGTGAAACCTCGGCTCCTTGGCACATGCTCTGACTCGTCGTTATCGCGATGCAGTGAGCAGGTAGCTCAGCACATGGTGTTGTGAAGCGATTAATACGCCTCAATGGCGATCGGCATAATGGTCAGGAGCCAGCTAAAGAAGACAGATGATGGGCAAGCGCCTAGCGGTAGACGTCCAAGGCGATCGTCTATTGGCATCTGGCGATCGCCTCTGATTGCCGACTGGAGACGATCGTCCTGCACCACGTATGAATCCGACACCCGTCAAAGTCATCGAAGACCGAATCTCGGATGAAGACCCACGTGCAGATCCGCAAAAGGCACCACAGGATAAGGCCTTTTGACCCCAGCCTGTCACCACCTTCACACCTACCGACAGACCCACCGAAAGGTACAAAGTGGTTCCTCCCGAGACAACAACTCAGGACGCGTACGGACTTCTCATTGGCTCACTCACACATCTGGCTGCCAGTAGAAGCCGCGGACTTTATGGAAACAGTCCCACGTGATGAGACGATCGCCCACCTTATTTTAATATAAGAAACGGCGGTCGCCCGTTATGGACAGGGAGGACCTAGCAACCTCTTCTCCTATAAATAGAAGGCCTCCAGCAGTGGCCAGAAAAAAGATACGTTCACACGGTGAAATTCATTCACGAACACAGACAGTGGAATACATTAACACAGTGAAAGACATTCACAAAAACAGCAAACTATACAGAGAACTCTCCATCTTTGTAACAAGAACTCACAGAGCTTCAACTATGGTTCTTCCATCAATCTTCAGCACTCGTTAGCTAAGATAACTAGAGTCTTTACACTCATTGTAATTGTACTCTAACATTAATATTTGTACTCACTAGTATTCATATTAATAACATCTCGCGAGAGCATTCAAGCCCGGGACTAACAACCCCGGCAAATCTTGTGTTATTTATGTTGGGATTCAGTGCCTAAAACGAAGGCCCAGCGAAAGCGGTAAAACAAAAATTAATTCGATCCGAATCCCTACGAGGATCGATCGAGCTATGTATATATGAATATATAAACGAAAAGCAAGAGTCATAAGAAACTAACCCTCGAAGTCCGTTGATTAAATGGTAACCTTCTCTTGAGCTATTCCCTAAGCTTTAGTTTGATCTCTACGAGTTCAATCCGCTCCAAGCCCTTGAACGATCCAACGCCGAAAGCACCGCGTCTCTACTTGCCACGCGCCGGAAAAACGACCAGATTAACAACACTTGATTAACCTCTAAGGTTACGACTAGAATCAAGTGATGAATCTTTTATTATTACACTCTAAGTGTATAATATATATCTCTCTATCTCACGAATATTTTCTCCAAGAAAACTTATGAATGAAGATGAAGATGATGAATAATGCAAATGAAGTCTTGGAAAGATTTTTCCTCTCTCCTTTTTCTTGCCCAAACCGTGAGTTATGCAAGTATGTGCAAAAGAGATTTAGTCTTCATATTTATTCTCATCATATCTCCCAAGAAATCACCTCCCTTTGACAAAATCACCAAGAGTGATATTTTGTCCCCTTGATTGGTCACACGGCTTGAACCCCACCAAGTGAAGACCAAGAGCAATTGAGGGGTAGGTGATTGGGGCGGCCATCTAAAAGGTGCCGGACGAGTTTAGTCCGTTTCGGACTCCCGTGAGTCCAAACAGATAAACTCCGATTCTGTCCGATGTATTTATATCGATTAATTAATCTAATTAATTAATCATATCAAATACATAATAACATAATTAATTTCACCAAGAAATAATTATATTCATGAATTAAATTAATCACCCAGTAATTTATTTAAGTCATTAGGCCGTAAATCAATTTATCCAATAAATCGATTTAGACATCCAATGTCCCAAATTAGATATCCAATATCTAAAATTCATAATGAGATAATAAGCTTGATTCATTCCATCGTCAATCCTATTGTGCGACTCGGTAGGTCCATCTCAGTCAGCTATGGGAGGAACCAAAGAGTAGTAGCACCACCTAGCCAGCCTAGCGGCCTACACTGTACCCCAACTGAGAACGAGTGATGGGATCATTCAAGAACCATTCTGTCGTGAATAGCAGTATACGTATAAACCCTTCTTTCAAATGTCTCGATCAAGTTATAGGGTAACGGTCAGTCAAACCTTATCTGTACTTGATATTATGCATGCGTTAATGCAAATCAAGATCATTGAGCTCTCGTGTATCCAATACAACTAGCTCCAATGCTTTGGCCAAAGACTTATGATCTCATCGCGATAACCGCATATGACATATAACCCGCTCACTAACGGGAGAAAGAATTCTATCTTGGTATTCAGTAGGACCTGCTACTTGCCCGTTAAGATGCACGTCGAGGTTGACCCCACCTCCCGATTTATAGGGTCGAACTACTCTAATGAAATTCTTAACGTCACAAGCACATCTACTAAATCCTCAAGTCGAAGGTTCACGAATACCTATCACAACCTTTCGATTCCGTGATTGACTGTCCCGGAGTGAAATCCGTGTGACGAATCGAGGGTGAGTCGGTTCGAGTATACTAATCCAATTAGCATACCTATAACGTGTGCTTCCACTAACCATTAGTGTTCGACAGACACTCTCCATGTCAAAGAACACGTCAGACAAGTCTTCATATAAACTTAACGCCCAGTCAAGTTTCATGGACTTGCGAACGATTAAGTATTTGAGCTATAAACCTTTCCAGTGCCGACCCCCTTATCAAATAAGGAGTGGAACGTTTTGCTCTCAAATGCACGGACTAGTTTCTATATGTATATTTACGAGTTAGGAATGCCAGTAACTTCCAGTAAATAAAGAAACAGTCATTGCCTTATATTAATGATTTACATAATTACAAGTACAATGCCCTCACTCAACATCCTCTGAGTGGCATTCGAGGGCATACTCCTAACAATCTCCCACTTGCACTCAATGCCACACACTATGGTATCTAATACCCATGTTCTCCAGATGACGCTCCAAGCTAGTCTGAGAAAGTGTCTTGGTCAGTGGATCGGCGCCGTTGTCGGCCGAGTCTACTCTGTGCAGCACAATATATCCCTTGCGAACAAATTCTCTTACGAGATGATACTTCCTCCTAATATGTTTGGTGCTGTTGTGAAACCTCGGCTCCT
Source organism: Orobanche coerulescens (assembly GCA_033398695.1). NCBI lineage: Eukaryota > Viridiplantae > Streptophyta > Magnoliopsida > Lamiales > Orobanchaceae > Orobanche > Orobanche coerulescens. The sequence goes on along the minus strand of CM065815.1, from coordinate 86,556,162 downwards.
TGGCCTGTGCTACAGCTCCGTCGTTATCGCAGTACAGCAGAACAGGTAGCTCAGCACATGGTGTTGTGCAGCGATTAATACGCCTCAATGGCGATCGGCATAATGGTCAGGAGCCAGCTAAAGAAGACAGATGATGGGCAAGCGCCTAGCGGTAGACGTCCAAGGCGATCGTCTATTGGCATCTGGCGATCGCCTCTGATGGCCGACTGGAGACGATCGTCCCGCACCACGTATGAATCCGACACCCGTCAAAGTCATCGAAGACCGAATCTCGGATGAAGACCCACGTGCAGATCCGCAAAAGGCACCACAGGATAAGGCCTTTTGACCCCAGCCTGTCACCACCTTCACACCTACCGACAGACCCACCGAAAGGTACAAAGTGGTTCCTCCCGAGACAGCAACTCAGGACGCGTACGGACTTCTCATTGGCTCACACATCTGGCTGCCAGTAGAAGCCGCGGACTTTAAGGAAACAGTCCCACGTGATGAGACGATTGTCCACCTTATTTTAATATAAGAAACGGCGGTCGCCCGTTATGGACAGGGAGGACCTAGCAACCTCTTCTCCTATAAATAGAAGGCCTCCAGCAGTGGCCAGAAAAAAGATACGTTCACACGGTGAAATTCATTCACGAACACAGACAGTGGAATACATTAACACAGTGAAAGACATTCACAAAAACAGCAAACTATACAGAGAACTCTCCATCTTTGTAACAAGAACTCACAGAGCTTCAACTATGGTTCGTCCATCACTCTACAGCACTCGTTAGCTAAGATAACTAGAGTCTTTACACTCATTGTAATTGTACTCTAACATTAATATTTGTACTCACTAGTATTCATATTAATAACATCTCGCGAGAGCATTCAAGCCCGGGACTAACAACCCCGGCAAATCTTGTGTTATTTATGTTGGGATTCAGTGCCTAAAACGAAGGCCCAGCGAAAGCGGTAAAACAAAAATTAATTCGATCCGAATCCCTACGAGGATCGATCGAGCTATGTATATATGAATATATAAACGAAAAGCAAGAGTCATAAGAAACTAACCCTCGAAGTCCGTTGATTAAATGGTAACCTTCTCTTGAGCTATTCCCTAAGCTTTAGTTTGATCTCTACGAGTTCAATCCGCTCCAAGCCCTTGAACGATCCAACGCCGAAAGCACCGCGTCTCTACTTGCCACACGCCGGAAAAACGACCAGAATAACAACACTTGATTAACCTCTAAGGTTACGACTAGAATCAAGTGATGAAGCTTTTATTATTACACTCTAAGTGTATAATATATATCTCTCTATCTCACGAATATTTTCTCCAAGAAAACTTATGAATGAAGATGAAGATGATGAATAATGCAAATGAAGTCTTGGAAAGATTTTTCCTCTCTCCTTTTTCTTGCCCAAACCGTGGGTTATGCAAGTATGTGCAAAAGAGATTTAGTCTTCATATTTATTCTCATCATATCTCCCAAGAAATCACCTCCCTTTGACAAAATCACCAAGAGTGATATTTTGTCCCCTTGATTGGTCACACGGCTTGAACCCCACCAAGTGAAGACCAAGACCAATTGAGGGGTAGGTGATTGGGGCGGCCATCTAAAAGGTGTCGGACGAGTTTAGTCCGTTTCGGACTCCCGTGAGTCCAAACAGATAAACTCCGATTCCGTCCGATGTATTTATATCGATTAATTAATCCAATTAATTAATCATATCAAATACATAATAACATAATTAATTTCTCCAAGAAATAATTATATTCATGAATTAAATTAATCACCCAGTAATTTATTTAAGTCATTAGGCCGTAAATCAATTTATCCAATAAATCGATTTAGACATCCAATGTCCCAAATTAGATATCCAATATCTAAAATTCATAATGAGATAATAAGCTTGATTCATTCCATCGTCAATCCTATTGTGCGACTCGGTAGGTCCATCTCAGTGAGCTATGGGAGGAACCAAAGAGTAGTAGCACCACCTAGCCAGCCTAGCGGCCTACACTGTACCCCAACTGAGAACGAGTGATGGGATCATTCAAGAACCATTCTGTCGTGAATAGCAGTATACGTATAAACCCTTCTTTCAAATGTCTCGATCAAGTTATAGGGTAACGGTCAGTCAAACCTTATCTGTACTTGATATTATGCATGCGTTAATGCAAATCAAGATCATTGAGCTCTCGTGTATCCAATACAACTAGCTCCAATGCTTTGGCCAAAGACTTATGATCTCATCTGCCAATAACCGCATATGACATATAACCCGCTCACTAACGGGAGAAAGAATTTTATCTTGGTATTCAGTAGGACCTGCTACTTGCCCGTTAAGATGCACGTCGAGGTTGACCCCACCTCCCGATTTATAGGGTCGAACTACTCTAATGAAATTCTTAACGTCACAAGCACATCTACTAAATCCTCAAGTCGAAGGTTCACGAATACCTATCACAACCTTTCGATTCCGTGATTGACTGTCCCGGAGTGAAATCCGTGTGACGAATCGAGGGTGAGTCGGTTCGAGTATACTAATCCAATTAGCATACCTATAACGTGTGCTTCCACTAACCATTAGTGTTAAATGACACTCTCCATGTCAAAGAACACGTCAGACAAGTCTTCATATAAACTTAACGCCCAGTCAAGTTTCATGGACTTGCGAACGATTAAGTATTTGAGCTATAAACCTTTCCAGTGCCGACCCCCTTATCAAATAAGGAGTGGAACGTTTTGCTCTCAAATGCACGGACTAGTTTCTATATGTATATTTACGAGTTAGGAATGCCAGTAACTTCCAGTAAATAAAGAAACAGTCATTGCCTTATATTAATGATTTACATAATTACAAGTACAATGCCCTCACTCAACATCCTCTGAGTGGCATTCGAGGGCATACTCCTAACAATCTCCCACTTGCACTCAATGCCACACACTATGGTATCTAATACCCATGTTCTCCAGATGACGCTCCAAGCTAGTCTGAGAAAGTGTCTTGGTCAGTGGATCGGCACCGTTGTCGGCCGAGTCTACTCTGTGCAGCACAATATATCCCTTGCGAACAAATTCTCTTACGAGATGATACTTCCTCCTAATATGTTTGGTGCTGTTGTGAAACCTCGGCTCCTTGGCCTGTGCTACAGCTCCGTCGTTATCGCAGTACAGCAGAACAGGTAGCTCAGCACATGGTGTTGTGCAGCGATTAATACGCCTCAATGGCGATCGGCATAATGGTCAGGAGCCAGCTAAAGAAGACAGATGATGGGCAAGCGCCTAGCGGTAGACGTCCAAGGCGATCGTCTATTGGCATCTGGCGATCGCCTCTGATGGCCGACTGGAGACGATCGTCCCGCACCACGTATGAATCCGACACCCGTCAAAGTCATCGAAGACCGAATCTCGGATGAAGACCCACGTGCAGATCCGCAAAAGGCACCACAGGATAAGGCCTTTTGACCCCAGCCTGTCACCACCTTCACACCTACCGACAGACCCACCGAAAGGTACAAAGTGGTTCCTCCCGAGACAGCAACTCAGGACGCGTACGGACTTCTCATTGGCTCACACATCTGGCTGCCAGTAGAAGCCGCGGACTTTAAGGAAACAGTCCCACGTGATGAGACGATCGCCCACCTTATTTTAATATAAGAAACGGCGGTCGCCCGTTATGGACAGGGAGGACCTAGCAACCTCTTCTCCTATAAATAGAAGGCCTCCAGCAGTGGCCAGAAAAAAGATACGTTCACACGGTGAAATTCATTCACGAACACAGACAGTGGAATACATTAACACAGTGAAAGACATTCACAAAAACAGCAAACTATACAGAGAACTCTCCATCTTTGTAACAAGAACTCACAGAGCTTCAACTATGGTTCTTCCATCAATCTTCAGCACTCGTTAGCTAAGATAACTAGAGTCTTTACACTCATTGTAATTGTACTCTAACATTAATATTTGTACTCACTAGTATTCATATTAATAACATCTCGCGAGAGCATTCAAGCCCTGGACTAACAACCCCGGCAAATCTTGTGTTATTTATGTTGGGATTCAGTGCCTAAAACGAAGGCCCAGCGAAAGCGGTAAAACAAAAATTAATTCGATCCGAATCCCTACGAGGATCGATCGAGCTATGTATATATGAATATATAAACAAAAAGCAAGAGTCATAAGAAACTAACCCTCGAAGTCCGTTGATTAAATGGTAACCTTCTCTTGAGCTATTCCCTAAGCTTTAGTTTGATCTCTACGAGTTCAATCCGCTCCAAGCCCTTGAACGATCCAACGCCGAAAGCACCGCGTCTCTACTTGCCACGCGCCGGAAAAACGACCAGAATAACAACACTTGATTAACCTCTAAGGTTACGGCTAGAATTAAGTGATGAAGCTATGCAACTCAAGATTACAACACCTTAAGTGTTTAATCTAGTATCTCAATATCTCACAAATATTTTTATGAATGTTGTGAATATGATGATGAATAGTATGAAGCCTTGAAAAAAACTTTTCGTCTCTCCTTCTACTTACAAAAAACGTGAGCACTAGTGGTTGGCAAGGAGATGTGGTCTTCTCTATATATTATCCATCAAATCCACTCATATCAATCACCTTTTGACAAAATCACCTAAGGTGATATTTTGTCCCCTTGACAAAACATAAGTCTTCCACCAACATGTGGAGACTATGACCAAGGAAAAGGGAAGGAAAGAGAGGCGTCCATCTAGAAGGAGCCGGGCGAGTTCGGTCCGTTTCGGACTCCCGTGAGTCCAAACAGATAAACTCTAATTCCGTTCCGATGTATTTATATTGATTAATTAATCCAATTAATTGATCATATAAAATACATAATAACATAATTAATTTCTCCAAGAAATAATCATATTCATGAATTAAATTAATCACCGAGTAATATATTTAATTCATTTGGCCGTAAATCAATTTATCCAATAATCGATTTAAACATCCAATGTTCCAAAATTAGATATTCAATATCTAATATTCATAATGAGAGAATTAGCTTTATTCATTCCGTCGTCAATCCTATTGCGCGACTCGGTAGGTCCGTCTCAGTCAGCAATGGGAGGAACCAAAGAGTAGTAGCACCACCTAGCCAGCCTGGCGGCCTATACTGTACCCCAACTGAGAACGAATGATTGGGATCATTCAAGAACCATTCTGTCGTGAATACCAGTAAAAGTATAAACCATTCTTTCAAATGTCCCGATCAAGTTATAGGGTCACGGTTAGTCAAACCCTATCTGTACTTGATGCTATGCATGCGTTAATGCAAATCGAGATCATCGAGCTGTCGTGTATCTAATACAACTAGCTCCAATGCTTTAGCCAAAGACTTATGATCTCATCTGCCAATAAACGCATAGGACATATAACCCACTCACTAACGGGAGAAAGAATTATATCTTGGTATTCAGTAGGACCTGCTACTTGCCCGTCAAGATGCACGTCGAGGTTGACCCCAGCCTTCCGGTTTATAGGGTCGAACTACTCTAATGAAAATCTTGACGTCACAAGCACATCCCTACTAAATCCTCAAGTCGAAGGTTCACCAATACCTATCACAACCTTTCGATTCCATCATTGACTGTCCCGGAGTGAAATCCATGTGATGAATCGAGGGTGAGTCGGTTCGAGTATACTAATCTAATTAGCATACCTATAACGTGTGCTCCCACTAACCATTAGTGTTCGACATGCACTCTCCTTGTCAAAGAACATGTCATACAAGTCTTCACATAAACTTAACGCCCAGTCAAGTTTCATCGACTTGCGAACGATTAAGTATTTGAGCTATAATCCTTTCCTGTGCCGACCCCCTTATCCAATAAGGAGTGGAACGTTTTGCTCTCAAATACACGGACTAGTTTCTACATGTATATTTACGAGTTAGGAATGCCAGTAACTACCAGTAAATAAAGAAATATCCATTGCCTTATATAATTGATTTACATAATTACAAGTTCAATGCCCTCACTCAACATCCTCTGAGTGGCATTCGAGGGCATACTCCTAACAATCTCCCACTTGCACTCAATGCCACACACTATGGTATCTAATACCCATGTTCACCAGATGACGCTCCAAGCTAGTCTGAGAAAGTGGCTTGGTCAGTGGATCGGCGACGTTGTCGGCCGAGTCTACTCTGTGCAGCACAATGTATCCCTTGCGAACAAATTCTCTTACGAGATGATACTTCCTCTCAATATGTTTGGTGCTGTTGTGAAACCTCGGCTTCTTGGCCTGTGCTACAGCTCCGTCGTTGTCGTAGTACAGCGGAACAGGCATCTCAGCACATGGTATCACTTGAAGTTCTCCCAGAAACTTCTTAATCCAGAACCCTTCCTTGGAAGCCTCCGAGGCTACTTGATACTCATCCTGACAGGTGGAATCAGCAGTCGTGCTTTGCTTGGCACTACGCCAAGATACTGCTCATCCATTAAGAGTAAATATGTAGCCAGAAGTGGACATCGAGTCGTCCTTCAGTCCTTGGAAGTCCGAATCAGTGAATCCCACCACATCCAATTCTCCACCGCCATACATCATAACCATATCTCTAGTCATTCTCAAGTACTTGAGAACGTTCTTTACGGCAGTCCAATGTTCCCTACCTGGGTTTGCCTGAAACCTACTCACCACGCTTACAGCATGTGCTATGTCAGGTCTTGTACACAACATAGCATACATAAGGCTACCCACGGCCGAAGCATATGGTATATTACTCATTTCCTTACGTTGTTCCTCATTTTGAGGACACATCTTCAAGGTGAGTTTTATTCCATGTCGCATCGGTAGGAACCCTCTTTTAGAATCATCCATCTTAAATCGCTTTAAGATCTTATCTATATAGAGGGCTTGGGAAAGGCCTATTGTTCTCTTCGCTCTATCCCGGTAGAGTCGAATTCCAAGAATATAGGTTGTTTCTCCCAAGTCTTTCATGGAGAAATTACTCGAAACCCAAGCTTTCACAGAACTGAGCATTCCCACATCATTTCCTATTAGTAGAATATCATCCACATATAGTACTAAGAATGCGATCTTGCTCCCACTAACCCTCTTGTATACACAAGGTTCCTCTTCATTTTGCACGAAGTCAAACTCTTTGACCGCCTCGTCAAAACAAAGGTTCCAACTATGCGACGCTTGCTTCAGTCCATAAATGGAACGCTGAAGCTTGCACACTTTCTGAATATCGACTTCGGACACAAAGCCTTTAGGCTGCTCCATATAGATTTCCTCCTCGAGGAATCCATTAAGGAAATCCCTCTTTACGTCCATTTGCCATATCTCATAATCGTGGTAGGCAGCTATAGCAAGCATCATGCGAATAGACTTGATCATGGCTACGGGCGAGAAGGTATCGTGGTAATCGATCCCTTCCTTTTGGGTATAACCCTTTGCCACAAGCCTGGCCTTATAGGCGTCAACCTTGCCATCACCATCAGTCTTTCTCTTGTAGATATACTTATTCCCAATGGGCACTATGGCCTTGGGGCGGTCTACTAGAGTCTAGACCTGATTGACATGCATCGAGTATATCTCAGCTTCCATAGCTTCACGCCATTTCGCGGAGTCTACATCCACCATCGCTTGGTCATAGGTCGTCGGGTCGGTCTCTTGGATATCACTTGGAACCTCATGGAGACCCAGCTCCTCCAAGTGCACAAGCCCATACCTCTCAGGTAAATGAGACACCCTACTAGACCTACGAGGTGGTTGTACTTGTGTTTCATAAAGTTCGGTTCCAGTTTCCTGCACAGGTGTCTCTCGAGGAGTTTCATTGTATTCTTCTAAAGAAATACTTCTACCTGCTCCGCCTTCCTGAATGAACTCATCTTCCAGGAAGTGTGCTTGTAAAGCAACAACGATCCTTCAATATTCGGGCATGTATAATAGATATCTCATCGTCCCAGATGGGAATCCAATGAAACGTCCCTTCGCAGACCTAGCTTCCAACTTTTCCACCTTAGTCTTCTTAACATAAGCGGGACATCCCCAAATCCTAATATGATTAAGACTTGGTTTCCTTCCTTCCCACATCTCATGTAGAGTTTTAGGAACGGATTTAGAAGGACATCTATTCAAGATATACGCGGCAGTCAGGAGTGCATACCCCACAGGTAAATCGGCAAGTCAGTATAGCCCAGCATGGAACGGACCATGTTCAACAGGGTCCGATTCCTTCTTTCTGACACACCATTTAACTGAGGAGTACCTGGAGGTGTTAGTTGTGAAACTATTCCATGTTCCTTAAGGAACTCGTCAAACTCCATACTCATATACTCGCCACCTCGGTCCGACCGAAGTGCTTTGATATGATTACCAGTTTGTTTCTCGACTAGGGCCTTGAATTCCTGGAATTTCTCAAAGGCCTCGGATTTATGTTTCATTAAGTATACATAACCATACCTAGTATGATCATCTGTAAACGTAATGAAATATTGATATCCGTCACGTGCTGCTTCCAAAGCACCACAAATGTCAGTATGGATTAATCCCAGTTTATCAGCGGCTCTTTCAAAAGTCCTTGTGAAGTGGGACTTAGTCATTTTGCCTTTAAGGCAAGATTCACAAGTAGGAAAGGGATCCGATCCCAATGGACCCATAAGTCCATCTTTTTCCATCTTGTAAACCTTGGTCTGACCAACATGACCAAGTCTAAGATGCCATTTCAAAACTTGATTGGTTTCATCCCTACCACGTTTTCTAGTCATAGTATTCACAACTACTTTGTTGCTGAGATTTAGATGATACAATCTATTCAACAATGTAGCAGTACCCACTAGTTTATTTCTAAAATAAATTTTGCAGGAACCATCAACAATGAAAAATGAAAAGCCTTTTCGGTCCATGACCGGAATGGATACAATATTTTTGTGCCCCTTGGGCAAATCAGGTACATCTTCTAAAGTCAAAACAAAACCGGATTCTAAACCCAAAAGAAGTGATCCTATGTCGGTCACCTCGACACAATGCCCGCTTCCGACTGTGATCATAACTTCTTCAGCTCCAAGCTTCCTACTTTGTTCCAGATCCTGATTCACGGTACAAATATGAGAACTAGCACCAGAATCAAGTATCCAGGAAGTAGAAAATACAGTAGCAGAACAATTTGTTTCCAAAACTAGAAGTTCTGTACCTGAAGTGCCATGAAGAATCGGACAGTCTCTAGCCCAGTGGCCCAGCTCACCGCACTTGAGACAAGCATCCTTCTTCTTCTTGTTCTTCGGAACCATCGGGGCCTTGCCCTTTCCCTTAAGGTCCTTAGCTTGTGGTCCAGTCTGCTTCTTGGTCTTTTTCTTCTTATTCTTAGACCTCCGAGGTCCAGAAGAAATCACAAGAGCAGACTCCTTCATTCGCGGAGTCTTCATTTGAGACTGAGCGGGCACAAGTTTGTTCATTAGCCCAGCTAAATTGCATGCAATCTCATTGCAGTTGAAGTTCATAACAAACTGTGAGAAGGAATCAAGGAGAGACTGTAGGATAAGGTCGGTTTGGAGAGAAGTATCCATTTTAAAATCAAGAGCCTCCAATCTCTCGATCATGGATATTATTTTTAGGACGTGTTCCCCAACCTTCTCACCTTTCTTCATCCTTGCACCAAACAGTTGCTTAGATATCTCATATCTAGCAGTTCTGCTGTGCTCACCATAAAGTTCGGTTAAGTGAGATAGAATCTGCCTAGCAGAAGTCATTTTCTCATGATCTCTCTGAAGCTCATTAGACATGGAAGCCATCATATAAGCACGGACTTTCACGTCATCCTTAAGCCACTTTTCTTGGTTTTCAATCTCTTCCTGATTGGCTCGGGTCCGCACAGGAGGCGCCGGAATGTCCGCCTCCAAGACGTATCCCAGTGCCTCTATACTGAGGACAATCATCAGATTGCGGAGCCAATCCACAAAGTTAGGTCCCATTAAGGTGTTCTTTTAGAGTAGAATTGCGAGTGGATTCATTGTCATATTGAGATTTGTCTGCATTAAGTATAACAGATTAATTAGTGACTCATTCAATTATGTTCTGAGTATAGAATTAATGTCTTTTCTATTCTTGTTACCCAGCTCCCACTATTTTATCGGAATAACACACTCCCATGTGAAATCCAGAAGTATCGTCGCTCTACTTCATAGTGGTGATCGAGTTCTTTATAAATCTTAATAGAGGGCAACCGAACAGGTTTCTAGTCTATTAATTTTCATAAAGTGGTGTCCAACACCAACCCATATAATGGATGATTCGATCTTCTTTTTGCCCTTGTTCACTCCCCTCAACCTATACGGTTTCTATGTTTCGTGAACAAGTTAAGTTTATACCATCGACGCAAATCAGTTTCACAATTGAATCTTATCCGGCAACCTATCAGGTTTCTAGGGATAAAATTTGCTCCAACCGAAGGCATCCAATGCGCTCCCGGTAATTTATCCATCCTCCCCGAATGACTACCCCGATAACTCGGAAGCATAGCACATCCGGTTTGGATTTCAATTTCCGGAAAACTCGATGGAGGGAAGGAAAACTTTGAAACCTTATAAACTTAATCATTTATCGTGGGAGAATTTTCGCGACTAGCGTTACACTTTGAACATTAATCGTTTAAGCGCGTTTGTGGCATTCATACAATATGAAACAACCATTCACAACCTAGTTGCTACCAACATGTGGTTCATGGACCGTTCCTAGAAAACAAAAACTCTGTAATCTAATTAAAAGTCTTCGTATTGAATCTTCGTCTTCTCGAAACGAATCTTCCTCCAGTCTTCGTCATTACATATAAATTTTACATTGAAAATTGCATCCTAGATACAAATTTTTCTAGTAAAATAAATAGGCTCAAAACGGCCTTTACAACCCAATCGAATAAAACGAACGATTCAAAAACTAAGTCCACGAACCACATCACCATTCAAAACCATCCATCCAATAAATACTAAATAAATGGAAAGCGTAGAGATACATTGATCCAATCAACAATACGAATCGATCAAATCGATTCACACAATCGGTAATATGAAAACGTTCAAAACAATTCGGTCGATCACAAGTATTCCAATAAATCAATCTTCCCTTATAAAATGAAATACCATAAGTCATTTTAATCATATTAAATCCAATTTAACATGTGGGAGATTAATTTTCAAGAATACACGGAAAAATCGAACCGGGGAGAAAATGCTGCTGGCCAAGTCATCACGGGCATGCCGTGACAGGCTGGCATGGCCGAGTCACGCTCGGAAGTGCCGGCCGGTGACCCAGCTGACCACAGGCCGCGGCCCACGGAGCTGGGCCGCGGACCCGATCTGATGGCTGCCCGGGCCGGCCGCATGACCACAGGCCGCGGCCCCCGAGCCGCGGCCCCTGCTCCCGGACCCCTCCCGGACCGTCCAACGGCATTTCGGGGCTAGTTTTTCGACCGGATATCCAATATATATATTCTCCAACATTCATATCTTCAATATAAATCATATTTCCAAGAAATTAAGATTTATATTTAGACATAAACTTACGAAAAATATAACTACAACGAACGTAAAAACATATACCACTATTATGACTAAAATGATTCCAAATCATTCACCATCTAATCGAGCATTCCAAATGCCAATATCGTATATACGATCGCAAGACCTATGCTCCGATACCACTGCTGGGATTCGATGCCTAAAACGAAGGCCCAGCGGAAGCGGTAAAACGAAAATTAATTCGATCCGAATCCCTACGAGGATCGATCGAGCTACATATATACGAATATATAAACGAAAAGCAAGAGTCGTAAGAAACTAACCCTCGAAGTCCGTCGATTAAATGGTAACCTTCTCTTGAGCTATTCCCCAAGCTTTAGTTTGATCTCTACGAGTTCAATCCGCTCCAAGCCCTTGAACGATCCAACGCCGAAAGCACCGTGTCTCTACTTGCCACGCGCCGGAAAAACGACTGGAATAACAACACTTGATTAACCTATAAGGTTACGGCTAGAATCAAGTGATGAAGCTATGCAACTGTAACACCCCCAAAACCGAACGGGAATATTACAGCGCCGTGGGCCCCATATTGGAACCCACAAGGCTAAAATCATTTTCGCAAACATTTTAATAAAATGTCAAAAGGCCCTTTGAAAGTACACACACACGCAGCGGATAAAAACACAGTTCAAAGAATACTGAAAGCCATTTTAAATATACACACGCAGCGGATAAAAACACAATTAATTACATTTGCAGCGGAATTAGAAAACCAGAAAGAATACATAATCCTAACAATCACGCCATAGCCAGTATCACCGGAAAGCTCATCCCTTCACGACCGCTACTAGCTCGAACTCCGAGTACCTAAAAGATAAAGCCCACGACGGGGTCAGCCATAATACTCAACAATGATAACGATCACATCACAAAAACAATTACATATCAATATAATCTACAGAGTAAGAACATTCCCCATGTATTTTACCGAAGTAACCTTACCAACCTGTCATAACCATAACAATCAATTCTTACCATATCCCACGCCTCGTGTCCTTAAGTAATGAACGAATTCAAATGTAATCACCTGTACTGTATCCGAAACACTACCAAGATTTCCAAACATAAACATATCTCGAGTATAGAATAATCTGGTCAAGTTCGATTCTGCCGGCTGGGTCGCACAATCGGAACCCAATACTGATAGGAACTGATATCACACGATGGATCTGCAAATCAACTGTCCCGAAACAATGGCAAGTCCCGGATATCAATACAAAGCATAAATGCTCACACAATCAATAATGATAACAATCAATGCATCACAACTGAAATATCAACGACATGATAGTTCCACACAAGGTCGACAAAGGATCAACCACGAACGAGAATACCATGATGTGGTAACTCCAACAAGATCAATGAAGAATCAATAACCGAGAATACCGACGACACGGTAAGGATCAATGAAGAACCAATAACTGAGAATACCGACGACACTGTAAGGATCAATGAAGAATCAATAACCGAGAATACTGACGACACGGTAAGGATCAATGAAGAATCAATAACCGAGAATACCGACGACACGGTAAACTCTAACAAGGTCAATAAGAGTCGACAACCAGAAATACCAACGGTACGATAAACTCAAATAAGATCAATAAAGGGTCAACAACCGAGAATACTGACGACACAGTAAACTCTAGCAAGATCAATAAGGACCAACAACTGGGAATACCAACGATATGGTAAACTCCAACAAGAGCAATAAGGAATCGACAACCGAGAATACCCACGACACGGTAAACTCCAATAACATCAACCAAGGACTAATAACCAAGAATACCAACGGTGAGACAACTCCCAAACGGAATCAATAAGGATCAATAACGAACGAGATTACCAATGACAGGGTGAACTCCAAACGAGATTTATAAAGGATCGATATCAATCAGTTGACCATCGATAAGGTAACTCCAAACGAGATCAGAAAAGGATCAACGGGGACAGATACACGAGAGAATAAAATCGTCAACCATATAAAATCATATATATGGGATTTCAAAGACAACTCGAATATCGAACAGATCCAATTATACATGGACTGTGAACGACCAATCAATAAGACTCAAGATGGACGTCACGATGCACTCGATCCAGACATGTGTTCGTGTAAAAGCTAACCACGGGTATTGATCAGGTACCCATCTGGTCTCGTACCTAATCAGCCTCACGAAGTACGTCTCGTGTGCACGGTTCAATATGAGGTCGAAACCAACACATGCTACACGTGCCCATCCCGAAAATCCTACACATGAATGATCAGAACGTATCTGACTCCAGATATGCCACGATACAACATGAAAACAAATCTCAAGGAATCGCATATCCATCGAGGATCAGAAGACTTCCCAAAAGAGCAACAGTAACTCGATCATGAAAGACCGACACGACCACAATGTCGTATTTCCATCAGACAACAGTCCACGTCATGCTCAACAATGCATATAATATTAACACATAAACCCCAAGGCAGCAGCCAAGGGTCACAGAAGCATCTCACAGGAATACCCCGGAACATAGGTGCCATATAGGTCTTATCCCCTAACACAGTTCATGCAATTACAAAATACCCCAAGGTCGCAACCAAGGGTCACGAAAGTATCCACACAGGAATACCCCAGAACATAGGTGCCACATAGGTCTTATCCCCCAACACATCGGCCCAACAGATCACTGCTCACAGTAAGAGCACATTACAAAACGTAACAAACAATGGTGCACACTCACCGCATGAAATAGCAACACACACATGCAATACTGCAACATGATGATTATCATAACCTAACAATATTAATTTACCTCAAGCTGAAGACGCCAACCTTTCCATGACCAGCTGCCCTGAACGAATACACGGTTTATCCGACAATCCAAAATGAAGGACAGTCCATAACTAATACAAACCACCATCCCGAATTCAACATCGACAAGATAACTAACCTTGATATACAACTTCTCATGCAATAGACCAAATTATAATTCACGTTCCCATTTTCGCTAGACATCCTTAAAATTATATACATTATGATTTATCTTAGTCCAAAAATACCATACATACCACCATTCCGACAATTCATATATTCCATAATACCATTGCTATATGAATCATAAATGAAATGAAAACGAAATCATTTATTAACATTATGAACTGAGCAAGCATAACTTGCCTCGATACCGATACGATGAAGTTGTCACTAGTCCCGTCGTCTTTATCTACAACTTCCACTGCCCCGACCAAGGCGATTCATGCGTCCTCCAATTCCAATCGCAGCACAACGGTTAATCATCACGATCACTTAACGCAACCTAGCGCAATGATCAATTAACAATACGTTCGATAACAATCAGTACAACCGATATAACCAACTAATCAAACTCAATGGTTCAACGACATTTCGATCATACGAAACCAAACCATACCAACTCTTAGCAATACGAATTTCAAGCCGAATTTCGATAATCAATAGTTCTAACAACGTCTACAACATTCTTGGTTCTGACTTCAATCTTAATTCGGATTAACACGGATCATCTTTGTAAATTCATAGAAATTCAATTATCGGTTTTCATCACGAATAATCATATACCGAAATTAACTGAAATCCTTCTAATTTACGGACATATATTACTCAAGAACTCTTCAAGAACGTGAATTAATCCATAATCATGTTCGTAGCCAACAAAACGACGTAATTCGATATGTAATGGCTTTCATACTTAGCCATTTCTGCCCGTGTCTGTCGTCTCAATAAACCGAACACATACACGCGACATACCGAATACATATACTCATTCCGAAAACATTTCCATACGAGACATCTGATGCACGATATCCTCAATTACAACTGTCGACCAAGTACGACAATCATACAAATACTCACACGGTATATCCGACATCGAAAAACACACCAAGCATGTAATATCCTAGAATCAAAATAACCTCGATAGACATACTGGCACGACTGTCATGGTTTCCAAAATTATTTATCCACTCATATCGTGTCGGCCCGATGCATAAAGTACATCCCAGATAAAATATTGCGAAAAATTCATAGTGAAATTCTAGGATATTACATATACACCCACTTAAATAAGTTTCGTCCTCGAAACTCAACACCTGTCATAATCAGTATCTCAATCCCGAAATATCTCAAAATCACGACACCATACTCAAATAATCATCATCAAAACTGAAATAACTGAAAGAACATACTTACAGGTCCGTGAAGTCGATGATCTAACGTGATACCAGCATACGGCTCCCATACAAAGTCTCAACACACTAACACACCGGCATCGCAAATACAGCAATTTGAAAATATTTCAAAAATTTTGAAACCTCCAAAATTGGTTTGACTCAAAAGCCAGAAAATCATTTTCAAAAGTCACGCTACTACCGCACCGGTAGAGCCACATAACACACACGCCCGGGTTTTACGAAACCCAAGCTCCAATACCATTTTCTGTAACACCCTCAAAACCGACCGGGAATATTACAGCACCATGGCCCCATATTGGAACCCACAAGGCTAAAATCATTTTCGCAAATGTTTTAAAAAAATGTCAAAAGGCCCTTTGAAAGTACACACACACGCAGCGGATAAAAATACAGTTCAAAGAATACTGAAAGCCATTTTAAATATACACACGCAGCGGATAAAAACACAATTAATTACATTTGCAGCGGAATTAGAAAACCAGAAAGAATACATAATCCCAACAATCACGCCATAGCCAGTATCACCGGAAAGCTCATCCCTTCACGACCGCTACTATCTCGAACTCCGAGTACCTAAAAGATAAAGCCCACGACGGGGTCAGCCATAATACTCAACAATGATAACGATCACATCACAAAAACAATTACATATCAATGTAATCTACAGAGTAAGAACATTCCCCATGTATTTTACCGAAGTAACCTTAGCAACCTGTCATAACCATAACAATCAATTCTTACCATATCCCACGCCTCGTGTCCTTAAGTAATGAACGAATTCAAATGTAATCACCTGTAATGTATCCGAAACACTACCAAGATTTCCAAACATAAACATATCTCGAGTATAGAATAATCTGGTCAAGTTCGATTCTGCCAGCTGGGTCGCACAATCGGAACCCAATACTGATAGGAACTGATATCACACGATGCATCTGCAAATCAACTCTCCCGAAACAATGGCAAGTCCCGGATATCAATACAAAGCATAAATGCTCACACAATCAATAATGATAACAATCAATGCATCACAACGGAAATATCAACGACATGATAGTTCCACACAAGATCGACAAAGGATCAACCACGAACGAGAATACCATGATGTGGTAACTCCAACAAGATCAATGAAGAATCAATAACCGAGAATATCGACGACACGGTAAGGATCAATGAAGAACCAATAACCGAGAATACCGACGACACGGTAAGGATAAATGAAGAATCAATAACCGAGAATACCGACGACACGGTAAGGATCAATGAAGAATCAATAACCGAGAATACCGACGACACGGTAAACTCTAACAAGGTCAATAAGAGTCGACAACCAAAAATACCAACGGTACGATAAACTCAAATAAGATCAATAAACGGTCAACAACCGAGAATACTGACGACACAGTAAACTCTAGCAAGATCAATAAGGACCAACAACTGGGAATACCAACGATACGGTAAACTCCAACAAGAGCAATAAGGAATCGAAAACCGAGAATACCGACGACTCGGTAAACTCCAATAACATCAACCAAGGACTAATAACCAAGAATACCAACGGTGAGACAACTCCCAAACGGAATCAATAAGGATCAATAACGAACGAGATTACCAATGACAGGGTGAACTCCAAACGAGATTTATAAAGGATCGATATCAATCAGTTGACCATCGATAAGGTAACTCCAAACGAGATCAGAAAAGGATCAACGGGGACAGATACACGAGAGAATAAAATCGTCAACGATATAAAATCATATATACGGGATTTCAAAGACAACCCAAATATTGAACAGATCCAATTATACATGGACTGTGAACGACCAATCAATAAGACTCAAGATGGACGTCACGATGCACTCGATCCAGACATGTGTTCGTGTACAAGCCAACCACGGGTATTGATCAGGTACCCGTCTGGTCTCGTACCTAATCAGCCTCACGAAGTACGTCTCGTGTGCACGGTTCAATATGAGGTTGAAACCAACACATGCTACACGTGCCCGTCCCGAAAATCCTACACATGAACGATCAGAACGTATCTGACTCCAGATATGCCACGATACAACATGACAACAAATCTCAAGGAATCGCATATCCATCGAGGATCAGAAGACTTAGTAACTCGATCATGAAAGACCGACACGACCACAATGTCGTATTTCCATCAGACAACAGTCCACGTCATGCTCAACAATGCATATAATATTAACACATAAACCCCAAGGCAGCAGCCAAGGGTCACAGAAGCATCTCACAGGAATACCCCAGAACATAGGTGCCATATAGGTCTTATCCCCTAACACAGTTCATGCAATTACAAAATACCCCAAGGTCGCAACCAAGGGTCACGAAAGTATCCACACAGGAATACCCCAGAACATAGGTGCCACATAGGTCTTATCCCCCAACACATCGGCCCAACAGATCACTGCTCACAGTAAGAGCACATTACAAAACGTAACAAACAATGGTGCACACTCACCGCATGAAATAGCAACACACACATGCAATACTGCAACATGATGATTATCATAACCTAACAATATTAATTTACCTCAAGCTGAAGACGCCAACCTTTCCATGACCAGCTGCCCTGAACGAATACACGGTTTATCCGACAATCCAAAATGAAGGACAGTCCATAACTAATACAAACCACCATCCCGAATTCAACATCGACACGATAACTAACCTTGATATACAACTTCTCATGCAATAGACCAAATTATAATTCACGTTCCCATTTTCGCTAGACATCCTTAAAATCATATACATTATGATTTATCTTAGTCCAAAAATACCATACATACCACCATTCCGACAATTCATATATTCCATAATACCATTGCTATATGAATCATAAATGAAATGAAAACGAAATCATTTATTAACATTATGAACTGAGCAAGCATAACTTGCCTCGATACCGATACGATGAAGTTGTCACTAGTCCCGTCGTCTTTATCTACAAGTTCCACTGCCCCGACCAAGGCGATTCATGCGTCCTCCAATTCCAATCGCAGCACAACGGTTAATCATCACGATCACTTAACGCAACCTAGCGCAATGATCAATTAACAATACGTTCGATAACAATCAGTACAACCGATATAACCAACTAATCAAACTCAATGGTTCAACGACATTTCGATCATACGAAACCAAACCATACCAACTCTTAGCAATACGAATTTCAAGCCGAATTTCGATAATCAATAGTTCTAACAACGTCTACAACATTCTTGGTTCTGACTTCAATCTTAATTCGGATTAACACGGATCATCTTTGTAAATTCATAGAAATTCAATTACCGGTTTTCATCACGAATAATCATATACCGAAATTAACTGAAATCCTTCTAATTTACGGACATATATTACTCAAGAACTCTTCAAGAACGTGAATTAATCCATAATCATGTTCGTAGCCAACAAAACGACGTAATTCGATATGTTCAAACATCTAACCATCATCTAGTTAATAATCCAAAGCATATATCATCATATTCTTCAATATACGATTCGTATAACCTCAAAATCATAACAACAATACCATAATCATCATCACACGGAGAAGAACATTAATAACAACATCAAAATCCGAATCGATGGAAGGAGTTTATCAACATACCTCTTGAAGAAGAACCACAAGGATCAAACACTTCCAAAAACATCAAGAACTCCAAGTTTCAAGCTTCTAATCATCTTCATCAAAGTCTTGACGAACGTATAAGGGTCTGAAATGGATTTGAGAGTGAAGAGGGACGAGCTGGGGAGGAGGAAATGTGTTTCCTTTCGTGAGGAAATGAAAGTCCCGTTCTTATTTTATAAACTGCGCATCTTGTTACGTACGTTAAGTCCCAACGTTAACGTACGTAAGGCCTTTATCGCACGCTATATGTCCTATATAGCGTACGTAATTGTCATCCAGGGTAAACTGTTCTATTTTGCACCTTGCGCAACGTACGTAATACCATCACCATAGCGTACGTAATGTAGCAGTTGACTTGCTACAGTATCAACCCATATTACGTACGTAATATGCCATGCATAGCGTACGTAATACCGAGGTTGACTCGCCTGTCCACATCCTATGCCGAAAGCATGCGACACCGGGTCCCACCTGCCGACCACGGCTCGATCCTGTCTGAATCCCTTCGTAACGTACGTAATGTACATTCCTTAACGTATGTTAATCCTGCTTACTTATGTACGTAAGACTCCTTACATAGCGTACGTAATGGCTTTCATACTTAGCCATTTCTGCCCGTGTCTGTCGTCTCAATAAACCGAACACATACACGCGACATACCGAATACATATACTCATTCCGAAAACATTTCCATACGAGACATCTGATGCACGATATCCTCAATTACAACTGTCGACCAAGTACGACAATCATACAAATACTCACACGGTATATCCGACATCGAAAAACACACCAAGCATGTAATATCCTAGAATCAAAATAACCTCGATAGACATACTGGCACGACTGTCATGGTTTCCAAAATTATTTATCCACTCATATCGTGTCGGCCCCAGTCTGTACAGTACATCCCAGATAAAATATTGCGAAAAATTCATAGTGAAATTCTAGGATATTACATATACACCCACTTAAATAAGTTTCGTCCTCGAAACTCAACACCTGTCATAATCAGTATCTCAATCCCGAAATATCTCAAAATCACGACACCATACTCAAATAATCATCATCAAAACTGAAATAACTGGAAGAACATACTTACAGGTCCGTGAAGTCGATGATCTAACGTGATACCAGCATACGGCTCCCATACAAAGTCTCAACACACTAACACACCGGCATCGCAAATACAGCAATTTGAAAATATTTCAAAAATTTTGAAACCTCCAAAATTGGTTTGACTCGAAAGCCAGAAAATCATTTTCAAAAGTCACGCTACTACCGCACCGGTAGAGCCACATAACACACACGCCCGGGTTTTACGAAACCCAAGCTCCAATACCATTTTCTGTAACACCCTCAAAACCGACCGGGAATATTACAGCACCATGGCCCCATATTGGAACCCACAAGGCTAAAATCATTTTCGCAAATGTTTTAAAAAAATGTCAAAAGGCCCTTTGAAAGTACACACACACACGCAGCGGATAAAAACACAGTTCAAAGAATACTGAAAGCCATTTTAAATATACACACGCAGCGGATAAAAACACAATTAATTACATTTGCAGCGGAATTAGAAAACCAGAAAGAATACATAATCCCAACAATCACGCCATAGCCAGTATCACCGGAAAGCTCATCCCTTCACGACCGCTACTATCTCAAACTCCGAGTACCTAAAAGATAAAGCCCACGACGGGGTCAGCCATAATACTCAACAATGATAACGATCACATCACAAAAACAATTACATATCAATGTAATCTACAGAGTAAGAACATTCCCCATGTATTTTACCGAAGTAACCTTAGCAACCTGTCATAACCATAACAATCAATTCTTACCATATCCCACGCCGTGTCCTTAAGTAATGAACGAATTCAAATGTAATCACTGTAATGTATCCAAACACTACCAAGATTTCCAAACATAAACATATCTCGAGTATAGAATAATCTGGTCAAGTTCGATTACGCCAATTGGTCGCACAATCGAACCCAATACCGATAGAACCGATATCACACGATGCATCTGCAAATCAACTCTCCGAAACAATGGCAAGTCCCGGATATCAATACAAAGCATAAATGCTCACACAATCAATAATGATAACAATCAATGCATCACAACGGAAATATCAACGACATGATAGTTCCACACAAGATCGACAAAGGATCAACCACGAACGAGAATACCATGATGTGGTAACTCCAACAAGATCAATGAAGAATCAATAACCGAGAATATCGACGACACGGTAAGGATCAATGAAGAACCAATAACCGAGAATACCGACGACACGGTAAGGATAAATGAAGAATCAATAACCGAGAATACCGACGACACGGTAAGGATCAATGAAGAATCAATAACCGAGAATACCGACGACACGGTAAACTCTAACAAGGTCAATAAGAGTCGACAACCAAAAATACCAACAGTACGATAGACACAAAAAAGATCAATAAGCGGTCAACAACCGAGAATACGGCGACACGATAAACTCTAGCAAGATCAATAAGGACCAACAACTGGGAATACCAACGATACGGTAAACTCCAACAAGAGCAATAAGGAATCGAAAACCGAGAATACCGACGACTCGGTAAACTCCAATAACATCAACCAAGGACTAATAACCAAGAATACCAACGGTGAGACAACTCCCAAACGGAATCAATAAGGATCAATAACGAACGAGATTACCAATGACAGGGTGAACTCCAAACGAGATTTATAAAGGATCGATATCAATCAGTTGACCATCGATAAGGTAACTCCAAACGAGATCAGAAAAGGATCAACGGGGACAGATACACGAGAGAATAAAATCGTCAACCATATAAAATCATATATACGGGATTTCAAAGACAACCCAAATATCGAACAGATCCAATTATACATGGACTGTGAACGACCAATCAATAAGACTCAAGATGGACGTCACGATGCACTCGATCCAGACATGTGTTCGTGTACAAGCCAACCACGGGTATTGATCAGGTACCCGTCTGGTCTCGTACCTAATCAACCTCACGAAGTACGTCTCGTGTGCACGGTTCAATATGAGGTTGAAACCAACACATGCTACACGTGCCCGTCCCGAAAATCCTACACATGAACGATCAGAACGTATCTGACTCCAGATATGCCACGATACAACATGACAACAAATCTCAAGGAATCGCATATCCATCGAGGATCAGAAGACTTAGTAACTCGATCATGAAAGACCGACACGACCACAATGTCGTATTTCCATCAGACAACAGTCCACGTCATGCTCAACAATGCATATAATATTAACACATAAACCCCAAGGCAGCAGCCAAGGGTCACGGAAGCATCTCACAGGAATACCCCAGAACATAGGTGCCATATAGGTCTTATCCCCTAACACAGTTCATGCAATTACAAAATACCCCAAGGTCGCAACCAAGGGTCACGAAAGTATCCACACAGGAATACCCCAGAACATAGGTGCCACATAGGTCTTATCCCCCAACACATCGGCCCAACAGATCACTGATCACAGTAAGAGCACATTACAAAACGTAACAAACAATGGTGCACACTCACCGCATGAAATAGCAACACACACATGCAATACTGCAAGATGATGATTATCATAACCTAACAATATTAATTTACCTCAAGCTGAAGACGCCAACCTTTCCATGACCAGCTGCCCTGAACGAATACACGGTTTATCCGACAATCCAAAATGAAGGACAGTCCATAACTAATACCAAACCACAATCCCGAATTCAACATCGACACGATAACTAACCTTGATATCCAACTTCTCATGCAGTAGACCAAATTATAATTCACGTTCCCATTTCCACTAGACATCCTTAAAATCATATACATTATGATTTATCTTAGTCCAAAAATACCATACATACCACCATTCCGACAATTCATATATTCCATAATACCATTGCTATATGAATCATAAATGAAATGAAAACGAAATCATTTATTAACATTATGAACTGAGCAAGCATAACTTGCCTCGATACCGATACGATGAAGTTGTTACTAGTCCCGTCGTCTTTATCTACAAGTCCACCGCCCCGACCAAGGCGATTCATGCGTCCTCCAATTCCAATTGCAGCACAACGGTTAATCATCACGATCACTTAACGCAACCTAGCGCAATGATCAATTAACAATACGTTCGATAACAATCAATACAACCGATATAACCAACTAATCAAACTCAATGGTTCAACGATATTTCGATCATACGAAACCAAACCATACCAACTCTTAGCAATACGAATTTCAAGCCGAATTTCGATAATCAATAGTTCTAACAACGTCTACAACATTCTTGGTTCTGACTTCAATCTTAATTCGGATTAACACGGATCATCTTTGTAAATTCATAGAAATTCAATTACCGGTTTTCATCACGAATAATCATATACCGAAATTAACTGAAATCCTTCTAATTTACGGACATATATTACTCAAGAACTCTTCAAGAACGTGAATTAATCCATAATCATGTTCGTAGCCAACAAAACGACGTAATTCGATATGTTCAAACATCTAACCATCATCTAGTTCATAACCCAAAGCATATATCATCATATTCTTCAATATACGATTCGTATAACCTCAAAATCATAACAACAATACCATAATCATCATCACACAGAGAAGAACATCAATAACAACATCAAAATCCGAATCGATGGAAGGAGTTTATCAACATACCTCTTGAAGAAGAACCACAAGGATCAAACACTTCCAAAAACATCAAGAACTCCAAGTTTCAAGCTTCTAATCATCTTCATCAAAGTCTTGACGAACGTATAAGGGTCTGAAATGGATTTGAGAGTGAAGAGGGACGAGCTGGGGAGGAGGAAATGTGTTTCCTTTCGTGAGGAAATGAAAGTCCCGTCCTTATTTTATAAACTGCGCATCTTGTTACGTACGTTAAGTCCCAACGTTAATGTACGTAAGGCCTTTAACGCACGCTATATGTCCTATATAGCGTACGTAATTGTCATCCAGGGTAAACTGTTCTATTTTGCACCTTGCGCAACGTACGTAATACCATCACCATAGCGTACGTAATGTAGCAGTTGACTTGCTACAGTATCAACCCATATTACGTACGTAATATGCCATGCATAGCGTACGTAATACCGAGGTTGACTTGCCTGTCCACATCCTACGCCGAAAGCAGCCGACACCGGGTCCCACCTGCCGACCACGGCTCGATCCAGTCTGAATCCCTTCGTAACGTACGTAATGTACATTCCTTAACGTACGTTAATCCTGCTTACTTACGTACGTAAGACTCCTTACATAGCATACGTAATGGCTTTCATACTTAGCCATTTCTGCCCCTGTCTGTCGTCTCAATAAACCGAACACATACACGCGACATACCGAATACATATACTTGTTCCGAAAACATTTCCATACGAGACATCTGATGCACGATATCCTCAATTACAACTGTCGATCAAGTACGACAATCATACAAATACTCACACGGTATACCCGACATCGAAAAACACACCAAGCATGTAATATCCTAGAATCAAAATAACCTCGATAGACATACTGGCACGACTGTCACGGTTTCCAAAATTATTTATCCACTCATATCGTGTCGGTCCCAGTCTGTACAGTACATCCCAGATAAAATATTGCGAAAAATTCATAGTGAAATTCTAGGATATTACAGCAACTCAAGATTACAACACTCTAAGTGTTTAATCTAGTATCTCTCTATCTCACAAATATTTTTCTCCAAGAAAAACTTATGAATGTTGTGAAGATGATGATGAATAGTATGAATCCTTGGAAAAAACTTTTCCTCTCTCCTTCTACTTACAAAAAACGTGAGCACTATTGGTTGGCAAGGAGATGTGGTCTTCTCTATATATTATCCATCAAATCCCCTCATATCAATCACCTTTTGACAAAATCACCTAAGGTGATATTTTGTCCCCTTGACAAAACATAAGTCTTCCACCAACATGTGGAGACTATGACCAAGGAAAAGGGAAGGAAAGAGGGGCGGCCATCTAGAAGGAGCCGAGCGAGTTCGGTCCGTTTCAGACTCCCATGAGTCCAAACAGATAAACTCCGATTCCGTTCCGATATATTTATATTGATTAATTAATCCAATTAATTGATCATATCAAATACATAATAACATAATTAATTTCTCCAAGAAATAATTATATTCATGAATTAAATTAATCACCGAGTAATATATTTAATTCATTAGGCCGTAAATCAATTTATCCAATAAATCGATTTAAACATCCAATGTTCCAAAATTAGATATCCAATATCTAATATTCATAATGAGAGAATTAGCTTTATTCATTCCGTCGTCAATCCTATTGCGCGACTCGGTAGGTCCGTCTCAGTCAGCAATGGGAGGAACCAAAGAGTAGTAGCACCACCTAGCCAGCCTGGCGGCCTATACTGTACCCCAACTGAGAACGAATGATTGGGATCATTCAAGAACCATTCTGTCGTGAATACCAGTAAACGTATAAACCCTTCTTTCAAATGTCCCGATCAAGTTATAGGGTAACGGTCAGTCAAACCCTATCTGTACATGATGCTATGCATGCGTTAATGCAAATCGAGATCATCGAGCTGTCGTGTATCTAATACAACTAGCTCCAATGCTTTGGCCAGATACTTATGATATCATCTGCCAATAACCGCATAGGACATATAACCCACTCACTAACGGGAGAAAGAATTATATCTTGGTATTCAGTAGGACCTGCTACTTGCCCGTCAAGATGCACGTCGAGGTTGACCACCGCCTTCCGGTTTATAAGGTCGAACTACTCTAATGAAAATCTTGACGTCACAAGCACATCCCTACTAAATCCTCAAGTCGAAGGTTCACGAATACCTATCACAACCTTTCGATTCCATCATTGACTGTCCCGGAGTGAAATCCAAGTGATGAATCGAGGGTGAGTCGGTTCGAGTATACTAGTCTAATTAGCATACATATAACGTGTGCTCCCACTAACCATTAGTGTTCGACATGCACTCTCCTTGTCAAAGAACACGTCATACAAGTCTTCACATAAACTTAACGCCCAGTCAAGTTTCATCGACTTGCGAACGATTAAGTATTTGAGCTATAAACCTTTCCAGTGCCGACCCCCTTATCCAATAAGGAGTGGAATGTTTTGCTCTCAAATACACGGACTAGTTTCTACATGTATATTTACGAGTTAGGAATGTCAGTAACTACCAGTAAATAAAGAAACATCCATTGCCTTATATAATTGATATACATAATTACAAGTGCAATGCCCTCACTCAACATCCTCTGAGTGGCATTCGAGGGCATACTCCTAGCAATTTATTTCCTCACGGACGTGCTCTCGCACTTTGTTTGTTACTCGACCATTCCAACAATATCATCTCCGGATAATATTTTGGCTAACAATTGGCGCTAGATGGAGGGCATCTTAACCTTCATTTTTTATTCCGACCGTCTCGAAGAACACTCACTGTTCTCCGGGGTATATACTTGTAGAAACACTCACTGTTCTTCAAAGAAAAACCTTCAGAAACATGACATCTGCCACGACCTCAAAAAGAGCCACCCTGTTATCTACCGGACATCTTATTCCAGCCCAGGCCGAATCCCAACCTACGGTGGAAGGCGACCACAGCGATGCTAGGCTCTCATTCCCGCCCCCGAGGGACGGCCCCAGCCTCTCACTCGATCAGTTCCAAACTGCGGAACAGATCGAGGAGGCTATGGCCATCCTCCGGGAGCGACGGAGGGCATGCGACTCGCCCACCATTACTCCCTCAGCCATCCGCCGTGCGGGCAAGCGGAAGTTCAAGGGGCTATACGTCGAGAAATCGTCGAAAAGCCCCGAGCCGCAGGAAATGACTCTCGTAAGGCGGGATGATTCCATCTTCAGCCACCTAGGAGTGATCCCTCATGGCGACCCGGGCATTCAGGCCCCAGCCGGGAGTCATCGGAGTCCGAATCCTGTTGGGTACCGATTCGGATATTTGCGCCGTTTGCGGAAGCGTAAATAAAAAGTGCGGAAAATAAAGGACACGAGGATTTATAGAGGTTCGGCTATAAACGAGCCTACGTCCTCTCTTTATCTTTTTCAATAGGTTAAAGATAGCAACCTCTTCGCCTCTCTTCAATCGGTCGAGGTATAACCGTTTACAATCACGTCTTCTATTGGTCCGTGATAAACCACTCGTACTTGTCTTTGCGTCGGTCCAAGTTAAACCGTTTTCCTTTTCTATCGGACAAGGAATCAACCGCTCTAGCTTTCTATGGGTACTAGATAAACCTCACTTAGATATCGATTGCGATTCTAATAATGCCGGATCCTTGATCCTAATAACACCGAATCCAATCGTATCTTTTCTTTTACCACTCGTGTATGTTTTCGTGAATTCTCACTCAAACACTTACAATTAAGCTCAATATCAACAACAAGAATGTGTGTAATAATTTCACAAGAATAGACTATTTGCTCAAGGTTGTTGTACTCAAACAATACCATAGGGATGGTATTTATAGGCTTCATGATCAAACTAGCCGTTAGCTGCCAGGACCTTCATTACGTACGTTATATGCTCTCCATTACGTACGTAATCCTCATTACGTACGTTAACCATGGCTGGTTACGTACGTTAGCATCTTCACAAATCAGTCCAGTGAGTTTCGTCATTTTGAGTTACGTACGCTAGCATAGACCTCGTTACGTACGTTAACATTACATCACTGATGACGTCATATATCCGTTGCATGCTTTGCTGACTTTGACTTCTCCAACGTTCACTTGTTTGAACTCCTTTACGTACGTTATACAACCTTCGTTACGTACGTTAGCTTGCCCATATTACGTACGTTAACATACCCTTGTTACGTACGTTAGCTTTGTGTTTTTCCAGCTTTTTGCACTTCGTTTTCCTTCGATGCTTGCTTCGTCTCTTCGTTGTTTTGTTTTGCTTATCAACATTAATCATCAAAACACTTTTAATTTATGTATGGAACTAAATGTTCCAACAATCTCCCCCTTTTTGATGATTACAAAACAACACTTCGTCAATGGGATTTTCCTGCAAAAATACAAATATATGTATATCTTTACAGACCAAAGTTTTCGACTTTGTCCGTTTCGTTAGAATCTTCTCCTATTTCTTTTTCGACTCCTTCTTTTCTTATCTCCATTTTTAAATTTTCAACGTCTCCGCATTTTTATTTTTCTGTCATTTTCGACTTCTCCTTTTCATTTATCGATTTTCTCCCCCTTTTAGGGTTAATCCCATTGTCGACTTCTTTTTCTCCTTCTCCATTCTCTCCCCCTTTTTGTTTTCATCAAAAAGTGGATAAAATATCAATTGAAATAAATAATACCAAATTATAAAATATCCATGATAGAAATTTATGATAAATAAATGCATAAAGGGTAAAAACTCCCCCTGAAAATATTATCTCCCCTTTAAAAAAATACTCCCCCTGAGTAAAATACAAAAATCAATTTTTGGGGATCCAACCTATAGTTGGTTTTTGTTTAGAAACGTAGACGATATTTGAAACGATTGTTCCTTTAGGAACCCAAATTTTCTTAATTTTTATCGTCCGTCTCGGGCTTTTGCAACTTGAAATATAATGCCCGATTTTTAAACACTTTTCGCAATGGGGTATTTTAAAATTAACGGATTCGTTTTTCGAACGAGTTTTGAATCCTAACCCCTCTTTATTCAAAGTAAATTTTTGAACACCAAGCATTTGTTCAAATTTCTCGTTTCCACACGAAAATTTCTTTGTCAAAGATTTAAGTTCGGTTTGGATTTTAACGAGATCATTCTTCAAAATATTTTCATTTTCAATACATTTTGAATGATCGATTTCAACAAATTTTCCCTTCTCGATAATTTTGGAATTTTCAATTTCCAAAGATTTAATTTTAGACTTGAGGGACTTAATTTCCGATAAAGCATTTTGGAAATCCGTATGTAACAACTCAAATGCATCAAATAATTCATCACGGGAGGATGTACTTACTTGACTTTCGACGTCACTGTCGTCGAACGAACTCCGGGCCATGAGAGCGAGATTATTTTGATTGATGAAATCATCGTCTTCATCTTCATCGCTCCAAGTAGCCACGAGAACCTCCTTCTTGGGTTTGACACGGCAATTTTTAGCAAAGTGGCCAGATTTACCACATAATCGACAAGAGTTGTCGAATTTCTTTGTTTCGCTCGAGATATCCTTTTTCCTCCGGTTTAATAAGGTTTGAAACTTATTAATGTTTTTGGCATAATATGCCGATTCTTCGTCGCTTTCCTCCACCGGAATTTCTTCTTTCTTCCTCGACATCTTAGCCTTCATGGCTAACGATCGTTCCTTCGGCTTCGGCTTGACACTTCGTGATTTTAAAACAATCTCATAATTGATTAGTGAACCAACAAGGGCACTAAAATCGAGCGTGTTGAGATCTTTAGATTCCATAATCGCGGTCACGGTGCCGTCCCATTCGCTAGGTAGTGATCGTAAAATTTTCTTAACTTTTTCACTACTAGATAATGGTTTGCCAAACGAAGCTAGTCCATTGGTGATAACCGAGAATCGGTCGAGCATATTGGTGATGGACTCGTCACCCTTCATCATGAATAACTCGTAGTCATGGAGAAGCATATTGATCTTCGTCTCCTTGACTTGAGTTGTCCCTTCGTGTGTGATTTCAAGAATTTTCCATATTTCTTTCGCACTTTCACACGACGAGATTCGATTGACCTCTTCGGGATTTAAGGCACAAAATAAAAGTTGGGTGGCCTTACAATTTAGATGGTCGTTTTTCCAATCGGCATCGTCGTATTCTTCAAAAGATTTGAGCGTACCGTCGGATTTGATTGGAACTTTCGGGCCAAGGCAAATAATCTTCCAAATCTCGATGTCGTATGCTCGGATGAATATCGACATCTTCTTCTTCCACGTCAAATAATTTGAGCCATCAAAGAATGGTGGTCGGTTGAGAGCAAGGCCTTCGACGGGAGCTATTTGAAAAGCCATTGGATCTTTTCTCCTCGGATGTTAAGCCGCGTATTGGAGTACCGCTCCGATACCAATTGTTGGGTACCGATTCGGATATTTGCGCCGTTTGCGGAAGCGTAAATAAAAAGTGCGGAAAATAAAGGACACGAGGATTTATAGAGGTTCGGCTATAAACGAGCCTACGTCCTCTCTTTATCTTTTTCAATAGGTTAAAGATAGCAACCTCTTCGCCTCTCTTCAATCGGTCGAGGTATAACCGTTTACAATCACGTCTTCTATTGGTCCGTGATAAACCACTCGTACTTGTCTTTGCGTCGGTCCAAGTTAAACCGTTTTCCTTTTCTATCGGACAAGGAATCAACCGCTCTAGCTTTCTATGGGTACTAGATAAACCTCACTTAGATATCGATTGCGATTCTAATAATGCCGGATCCTTGATCCTAATAACACCGAATCCAATCGTATCTTTTCTTTTACCACTCGTGTATGTTTTCGTGAATTCTCACTCAAACACTTACAATTAAGCTCAATATCAACAACAAGAATGTGTGTAATAATTTCACAAGAATAGACTATTTGCTCAAGGTTGTTGTACTCAAACAATACCATAGGGATGGTATTTATAGGCTTCATGATCAAACTAGCCGTTAGCTGCCAGGACCTTCATTACGTACGTTATATGCTCTCCATTACGTACGTAATCCTCATTACGTACGTTAACCATGGCTGGTTACGTACGTTAGCATCTTCACAAATCAGTCCAGTGAGTTTCGTCATTTTGAGTTACGTACGCTAGCATAGACCTCGTTACGTACGTTAACATTACATCACTGATGACGTCATATATCCGTTGCATGCTTTGCTGACTTTGACTTCTCCAACGTTCACTTGTTTGAACTCCTTTACGACGTTATACAACCTTCAAATGACGTTAGCTTGCCCATATTACGTACGTTAACATACCCTTGTTACGTACGTTAGCTTTGTGTTTTTCCAGCTTTTTGCACTTCGTTTTCCTTCGATGCTTGCTTCGTCTCTTCGTTGTTTTGTTTTGCTTATCAACATTAATCATCAAAACACTTTTAATTTATGTATGGAACTAAATGTTCCAACAAATCCGTCACCAGGAGTTCGGCATATCCGACTCACAGAAGACAAGTCGGCCAATGGGCTCCCACTCGGCCAATAATTGAGCTCGGTGGCGGAGAACTCGTCACCTACCACGGGGCCAAAAGATCGTTACACGATCGCCTCGACTCCCGCTCCAAGAGCCAATCCGCGAGCAGTCATGCTACGGCGATGGCCGCCATGCAGCGCCAGCTCGACGAAATGAAGGCGCTCCTAGAAACTGGGCAGGCGCCAAGAGATCGATCGCCGGACCGAGTGAGCCACTCGCGGCCCAGATTGAGCTCGCCCCCGTTCAACCGAAGATCGCTCCTCCTCAAACACCTCTATATGAGGGGAGATCGGTTCCTGAGACCCATTTGAGCAAGTTCCGGATTTACATGACCGGATGTGGGGCATCGGACGCGACGAAGTGCCGAATGTTCCCATTGACATTGGGCGATCTTACCCATAGGTGGTACATCTCACTGCCACCACGCTCGATCAACTGTTTTGAGAAACTGGCGAATGACTTCACGTCGTATTTCGCCACCAAAGTTGCTCAGCCAGATGGCCCCCACCGCATGATGTAGATCAGGCAGGGGAAGGACGAGCCCGACGAGGACTACATCGACCGGGTGGATGAAATAGTCCTCACCGGCGAGCCCATTAGCGATGAACTCGCTCTCTACTCGGTCCTAGGGGGATTCTATGGCCATTCGCCCATGTTCAGGCACCTCACGAAGGACATCCCCCCGACCTGCGCGATCTTCCGCGTCAGGGCCGCTGATTTTCTGGCTAGGCAGAGGATGCTCACCCTTCGCTTAGGTGAGGGATCTGCCGGGGAAAGGAAGGCGCCATCTTCCATCTCGAGAAAGGCGGTCGCCAAGCCCAGAAAGGCGGTCGCAAAGCCACCCGGTGAATTCAAAGCCTTCCAGGATGTGGAGGTTCACCTCCTCCGCAACCTCAATCTATCTCCGGCCCACATTTTCAAAGCCATCAAGGGGCGTGAGTGGCTTAGCAAACTGAAGCCGATGAGGGACAATGGTCATCTAGACCGCAGCAAATTTTGTGCCTACCACAAGAGTCCCGGCCACAACACCAGCCAGTGCCGCGACCTCCTCAGCCAACTCTAGAGACTGTTTGAGGAAGGCAAGTTGGATAACTTGGTTACCAATCCAGAACCCCGAGCAGAAAGGACCAGAGGGCGCGAGCGCCGGCAGAACGACGGAACCCCTCCCAATCCAGTCACCAAGATCGAGCAGAACGAGCAAGAGTACTCATACGAATCAGTCCCTCCAATCAACCCCAGCGGCCGGATCAATATGCTTCAGGTGGGAGGTGGAAACCTTGGAGGCCTTTCCCCGGTTTCCACCATGTCGAACAGAAAGCGGAAGGCCGAATTGAGGGCGTTCGCTGGGGTCCATGTCGTGGTACACCCAGAGCCGACCATCTCCAAAGACTCGCTTATCACTTTCTCCAACAAGGATAGGGAGGGAGTGCAGTGCCCCAAAGAGGATGCATTGGTAATCTCTACATGTATCCTTGGGAAAATGGTCGATCGCGTGCTGGTTGATAATGGGAGCTTTTGCAATATCATATTCAAATCCGCTCTTGACCAGCTCAGCAACCTGACCAAGTTCATCAATCCATTTGACACCGTGCTCCAAGGGTTCGGCGACAGCACAGTCCAAGCCTATTGAAGGATCAAGTTCTCTATCGAGCTAATATGCTATTACGATCCCAAGGTTAGGATTACTAGGAACCTCAATTTTGTAATCATAGATAGGCCATCATCTATAATGGGTTCCTAGGTCACCCATTTCTAGAAACCTTCGAGGCGGTCGCCTCTTCTTTATTTTACTGTATCAAATTCCCCACTGCCGACGGGACGGTCGGTACTGCAAAAGGAGACTAGCTAATGGCTAAGAAATGTTTGAATTACTCCTGTGTCGTAACTTCTTTCAACACTTCCCATACTATTTATAACATTTAGACGATCGACAATCAACCGATGGAGATCGACGAGCCAAGCACCTCGAACCAGACCGACTCAGAGGACGGCATCTCACATCAATTGACGGACGACATCGAGCCAAGGATCAGTTTCGAGCCAAGCCTCGACATCGATCCAAGGATCGAGTCCATAAATCGTTCCAAATGAGAAGCGACCGTCCCCATTGAAGAGTTGGAAAGTATAGTGATAGATCCGGCTCGCCCGGAGCGGGAAGTACAGATTGGCACAAGCGTCGGCCTCGAGTTAAAGGATGATCTGATCAGTTTACTACGTAAGAACATTGGAGTCTTTGCCTGGTCGCATCAAGATATGGTCGGCATAAGTCCTGAACACGCTTGCCACTATCTAAAGATCGACCCGGCAAGGAAGCCTGTTCACCAGAAACGTAGGAAATTCGGTCCTGAAAAGTACGCAGCACTCAACATAGAAGTCAAAAAGCTACTCGACAACAAACTAATCAGAGTAGCTACAGACGAGCCACAGTGGGTAGCCAACGTGGTGCTTGTCAAAAAGCCGAGCAACTCCTGGAGGTTATGCATCGACTTCACCGACCTCAATGCGGCATGTCCAAAAGACCACTTTCTGATGCCTCATATTGACCACTTGGTCGATAGCACAGCAGGTTGCGAAATGATGTCGTTCATGGATGCCTTCGCCGGGTACCATCAGATCTCAATGGCGTAGAAAGAAATAAAACACATGTCGTTTCACACGAAAAAAGATGTGTACTTTTGGGTCTGAATGCCGTTCGGTCTGAAGAATGCGGGGGCGACCTACCAACGGCTAGTCAACAGGATGTTCGCCAACTAGATCGGAAAGACCATGGAGGTCTACATTGACGATATCGTAGTCAAGAGCCTCAAAAAGGAAGATCACCTCAATGACCTTGCCGAGACGTTCGCCATCCTCGAGAAGTTCAATATGAAGCTGAACCCCAAGAAATGCAACTTCGGGGTAAGCTCCGGAAAGTTCCTGGGACACATTGTGAGCCAAAGAGGGATCGAGGCAAACCCCACCCAGATCCAGGCGATCCTAGACATGCAGGAGCCACGGAATGTCAAACAGGTGCAACGCCTTTCAGGTTGTCTAGCTGCCCTTAACCGTTTCATTTCTCGGCTCGGAGATAAAAGCAAACCATTCTTCGCGACCATAAAGAACAAGAAGTTTGCATGGACAAAGGATAGTCAAATAGCTTTCGCTAAAATCAAGGAGTATCTGTCTAACCCCCAAATCTTGGCGAAGCCGATCCCCGGTGAAAAGCTATTCCTTTACCTGGTGGCCTCAGAGGTCGCGCTGAGTGCCGTTTTAGTGTGAGCAGAGGGGCAAGCCCACTTGTCGATCTACTTCGTTAGTCAAGCGTTCCATGACGCATAAACTCGTTACACGCCTCTGGAGAAGATCGCCTACGCATTAGTTATGAGTGTTCGCAAGCTAAGGGCCTACTTCTTCGAACACCAAGTGGAGGTTCTGATGACTCTCCCTTTAAGGCAAGTTCTGCACCGGCCAGACACCAACGTGAGACTCCTCAAGTGGTCACTGGAGATCACCCAATACGGTATCACATACTCTCCTCGCACGGCGATCAAAGTGTAACACCCCCAATCCACTCAGGGATGTTACACGCCGTAGACCCTCTCCTCGAGGATCTACCAGGCTGATAACTAAAATCAAACATCTAAACATCGCCTTTAAGGCTAAAATGACTCAGTAGACCGACTTGGTCTTTCAATAATAACATACAACTCATGCCCACGCAGGGGTCAAAATACAACCACACCCGTACAACGGGAAAAATATACTGCAGCGGAAAACAAAATACAACTAGACCAATACGACAGCAACGGATCCTCGTGTGATTAGTATCGTTCATATTTCATCATCCTTCGTGCCGACCCTGTGCTATGCTCCAAAACCTGAATGCAAAAAATAGACATCCACCCCCCGAATACTCGGGGGTTAGCAAAACTCCACTGTTTTGCTAGTGCAAGTACAAGTGCAAAAATACGAGCCATACAATTCACATTCCACGAATAACAATAACCAGGAATCCTCAAAGATCCAAACATAATGAAAAGTACTTCCCGAGGCAAGAGTTTGGGTAAAACATTCCGAAACCGAAAGACCACAATTAAGGGGAAACAATTTGTAAAACAGTTCAAAATTCCATCGAGAGTTTTAATAGAAAACAATTTACGATTATCAAATCCTAATCTTTCCAAAATCAGCAGGGTCACAGCCCAAAAGTTTTGTTTTCGCAAATAGAAAACCGACAACAGTTCACAGGGCCAAAACCCAAGTCACATGTCCTCGACGGACATAAAATCAAATACCAACTCGTTCAATACACATATCAAGCAACAACACGACTAACCCAAAGGTCGGTACAACGATAATCAAACTCATAGGGCATTCTAACGAATACGTAACCAACCACACAACTTCGAAAAATATCCAATCCCGAATTTATCGAAACCAACACCAAAATGAGTATTTCGAACTAACAAAACACTTCAATGATATCAATAATCCAATAGGAATCCACAATTCAAGATTACAACAACATCAATCGGAAAATCCCCCAATTAACCAAAGTCAACCCCAAGGGTTCTTGAAATAATTCCCAAAATAGCCATTAAATCCGTAGGAATATATTTATCCAAGGTAGATAATACATATCTAACATATTCCAATGACAATACAAGCTTACACGAAGAAATCGGAAGGAAAAACCCAAAAATCCGAAATTCTAGATCCAAGAGATTAATACCTTAGATTTGATGTGATGAGGATGTTGAAATGATGATTAATCCAAAAGATAAGCTTGAAGATGATGATTGATGATTACTCCTCGAAGAACACTCTCCAAATCACCCGGAATCGCCCGCAACCGCCGAAGAAATGAAGAGAAATGATAAATGACGGATTAAGGGCTGAACTGTCCAATTTATAGCAATCACAGTTTAGCACGCGCTAGCCCCAACTCTTAGCGTGCGCTAACGGGTGTTTTGGGTAGTCAGTACCCACTGTCCGAACACGGTAGCGTGCGCTACGTACCTTTTGTAGCGTGCGCTACAACCATACCATTAGCGTGCGTTAATACCCATGGTTAGCGTGCGCTAACGAATTATTAGGTGCCCAGTATTGGAATCCAGAAACCGTCTGTCCTCTGATCTGACATCGGTAGCATGCGCTACCACCAATATTTAGCGTGCGCTACTACACCATTTGCGTACGCTAAATATCACTCATAGCGTGCGCTATGAATTAATCCAGTGCAGTCCAGTAGCCACTGGACTCAACCTGATCCGTCCTTAGCGCGCGCTACAGCAATTACTAGCGTGCGCTACTACAACCCACTAGCGCGCGCTACTTACCACTCGTAGCGTGCGCTACTTATAACTCACCTGCAGTCCAGTACCTTCTGGACTGCAGCCAGGGTAACATTAGCGTTCGCTAATGCTGAGTGGTAGCGTGCGCTACCTGTACTCAATTAGCGTGTGCTAGAAAGAGTACGTAGCGTGCGCTACTACTCACGCACAGCCCACAATGAAAAATGACAAAGATGATAAACACGGCACGTAACTCCAATTATATAAGTGATGAACGACGATTGATACACGATATAATTACTCTGAACGATGAATACCATGATTGAATATGAGTGACAAATGATCATTAATGAGTGAAATTACTGAATGATACATACTGAATGATAATTACTGAATTACAACCGGGTATTACATATACCCCCCCTTAAAAGAGTTTCATCCCCGAAACTAAGGGTCAAACAACTCGGGATAACTCTCCCGCATACTATCCTCGGTTTCCCAAGTAGCCTCTTCGATTCCGTGCCTAGACCACTGAATCTTAACCAAAGGAATCGTCTTGTTCCTCAACTGTTTGATTCGCCGCTCTAAAACTCGTATAGGACGCTCCTCATATGAATGATCGTCGGCGATCTCGATTTCATCGAACTGAAGTATGTGACTCGGGTCGGCAACATACTTCCGCAACTGAGAGACATGAAACACATTATGAATTCGGCTCAACGCCGGAGGTAAATCCAGTCGATAAGCTAACTCGCCTACTCGATCCAAAATCTCAAACGGTCCAATGAATCTCGGACTCAACTTCCCCCTCTTCCCAAAACGGAAGATACAACGACTCGGGGATACCTTGACCAAAACATGGTCACCTGATTCGAACTCTAAAGGTCGACGACGGTTATCTGCATATGATTTCTGTCGACTCTGAGCGGTCAACAAACGACTCCTGATCAAAGTTACCTTCTCACGGGCGGCTATAAGCATATCGGGCTCGGTGCCGATTTATTCTGATAGGTCGTCCCAACACAACGGAGATCGACAACGACGACCATACAGGGCCTCGTAAGGTGCCATCTTAATCGAAGCATGCCAACTATTATTATACGTGAATTCGATCAATGGTAGTTGGGCTTCCAAATCGTCTTTCCAATCGAGGACACATGCCCTCAACATGTCCTCTAATGTCTGAATAGTCCTCTCTGATTGGACGTCGGACTGAGGATGAAAGGTGGTACTGAGATTAAGCTGAGTTCCCATAGCGCGATGAACTGATTTCCAAAAATGCGACACGAACCGTCCGTCACGATCGGAAACGATACTTTTAGGAGTACCGTGCAGTCTCACTATCTCTTTGATGAATAACTGGGCAAGTCTCTCGGGACCCCAAGTATCCTTGATCTCAAGAAAATGACCTGATTTAGTTAAGCGGTCCACGACCACTCAGATCGTATTCATGCCACGACGACTCGTCGGCAAACTCGTGATGAAATCCATAGAAATGTCTTCCCACTTCCATTCGGGAATAGGAAGAGGTTTCAAAGATACCCACTTGGCCGCTGATGTTCAATCTTAACTTGTTGA
Source organism: Orobanche coerulescens (assembly GCA_033398695.1). Lineage (NCBI taxonomy): Eukaryota > Viridiplantae > Streptophyta > Magnoliopsida > Lamiales > Orobanchaceae > Orobanche > Orobanche coerulescens. The sequence goes on along the minus strand of CM065815.1, from coordinate 86,517,665 downwards.
CAGGTTAGGCATCTCGAATTAAATTCTGCGACTTCTCGCTTCATATTACTCCACCAGTAATTTTGTTTCAAGTCCTTGTACATCTTGCTAGACCCCGGATGAACAGAATAAAGGGTAGCATGAGCTTCTTTCAAAATCGAGTTTTTCAACTCGTCATTCGCCGGTACGCACAACCGATTCTTAAACCTCAAAAGTCCATCCTCGTGGACCACAAATCCAGGGGCTTTCCCCTGAGTCACATCCTCACGGATGCGCAACAATGAAGGTTCTGAACTCTGATGCTCTCGGATTGCCTCCTCGAGTGACAATTAAATCTCTAACATACAAAGCTGTCCCTGAACTCGCTGAAGCCAGACCTCGATCTCGGGTCTAAGGAATTCCTGCTGAAGCTCCTTCTGAACTGTTAAACGGGCAAGCATTTGCTCCTGAACGGACTTACGACTCAAGGCGTCGGCGACAACGTTCGCCTTTCCCGGGTGGTAAAGGATCTCGATATCATAATCTTTGATTAATTCCAACCACCGTCTCTGCCGCATATTTAACTCCTTCTGAGTAAATATATACTTCAAACTCTTGTGATCGGTGAAAATCTGACAGGTAACGCCATAAAGATAATGACGCTAAATTTTCAAAGCGAACACCACAGCTGCTAGCTCCAGGTCGTGTGTCGGATAATTAACCTCGTAAGGTCTCAATTGCCGGGAAGTATAGGCAATAACCTTTCCATTCTGCATGAGCACACATCCGAGACCCTGTCCGGACGCATCACTGTAAACCACAAATCCTTCTGTCCCCTGCGGCAAGGAAAGTACAGGTGCTGACATTAACCGGCTTTTGAGTTCCTCAAAACTCCGTTGACACGCGTCGGACCACGTGTATTTCTTATCCTTCCGTAAAAGGCTCGTCAAGGGTTGAGCGATCCTAGAAAATCCCTCCACAAATCGCCGATAATAACCCGCTAATCCGAGGAAACTTCGGATTTCTTTAACATTCTTCGGAGGTAGCCAATCTCGAATAGCCTCCGTCTTCTGAGGATCGACACGAACTCCATCTAAAGAAATTACATGTCCGAGAAACGTCACTTCGGACATCCAGAACTCACATTTGGAAAACTTCCCATAAAGTTGTTCTCGTCTCAACACGTCGAGCACTTGATGAAGGTGAAACTTGTGTTCCTCTCGGTCATGAGAATAAATCAAAATGTCATCGATGAAGACAACAACAAACTGAACCAAAAAGTCGATGAAAACCCGATTCATTAACTCCATGAATACCGCAGGTGCATTAGTCAATCGAAATGGCAAAACCACAAACTCATAATGACCATAGCGTGTTCGAAATGCCGTCCTCGCGATGTCCGACTCTCGGATCCGCAACTGATGATATCCGGATCTTAAGTCGATCTTGGAAAATACTGAAGCTCCCTGAAGTTGATCTAAGAGATCATCAATACGGGGTAAGGGATACTTATTCTTGATTGTCACCCTGTTCAACTCCCGATAATCGATACACAAGCGAAAAAAACCATCCTTCTTCTTGACAAATAACACTAGTGCTCCCCATGGGGATGCACTCGGTCGAATATAACCCTTCTCGAACAACTCCTCAAGTTGGTTCTTTAATTCCTGCATTTCGGTCGGGGCCATCCGGTATGGTGCCTTTGAAATCGGGGACGTACCAGGCTCCAACTCAATCATGAATTCCACATCCCTCTGTGGAGGCAAACCAGGTAACTCGTCTGGAAAAACATCGGCATATTCCCTCACTATCGGAATGTCCGTCAATATTAATGATGATTTCTCGGTTTTGGTCATAAAGCACCAATAACCAACACACCCCTGATTGAGTAATCTCACTGCTTTCATCAAATTAATGACCTTACCAGAACAGCCGGGATTACCTCCCTGAAACACACATTCAACCCCATCGTCTGAAATGATAGTGATCATACGCTTACGAACACTAATGATGGCATCATGACGATCCATCCAATCAATACCCAAGATGACGTCGTCCCTCGGCAAATCTACTACGATTAGGTCCGCTGGCCATACACGACCATGAACCGACCGGACAATTACGAATCTCACGACACGATAATTCGTCTACCATCGTAGGCCAATGACATAAGGCTCACAACTAGTAGCACTACCCGCACGTAGTCTACTCAAACATGACTCGGAAATGAATGAATGCGATGCACCGGTATCAAAAAGGGTACACACAAAGTTGAGATAGAATATCGAGTGTACCGAGATCATTCGGGCCTCTGGATCATCGGTCTTCTTCATCTCATAAATCCGGCTTGCTAATCCCAAAGACCTGACGCTCTCTGTCACTGCTATAGGCTCCACCTTTAGTCGCTCCCGCTGCTTTAAACGACGCCGATTGAGTGGCTTTGATTCGAATGGCCGATCGCTTAGGGGCCTGAGATGACGTCTGAGTAGGTTTGGAGTCCCTACGGCAAAAACGGGCCTTATGCCCAGCAATCCCACAATTATGACACGTGATAGTCTGTCTCGGACACTTGGTACTGAGATGACCAAGATCCCCACAGTTAAAACAGGTGATGGCCGAACTGGCCGCTCGAGACTGAGATTCCGCGGGTTTAGACGACACAGGAGGTCGCTCAGAAAAAGCAGAGCCCGCACGGGGTTTCTTGAAGGTGGCCTGACTGCCGTCAGACTGATTACGGTTCTTGGACTTCTTGCTAGCAGATGAAGGTTGCTGCTTAGCAATTTCCTTAGCAGTAAGCTCATAAGTGAGAGCTTTCTCAATGAATTCGGCCAACGTGGTGCAATTATGATTAAGCAACTGAAGTCTCATACGGGGTTTCAGTCTCTTGCTGAAATACTTGATTTTATCCGCCTCTGAATGGATGATGGATGAGGCGAAAGGGAGAAGTTCCTGAAATTTCTCGGCAATGGCGAGAACATCCTCGTCTGCTGAGGGGTCGGGGGTGAGTAATTCTGACAGTTTGGCCTCTCTGAGCGGGGACGGATAATACCTCTCCATCATGAGAGTTTTGAACTGATCCCAAGTACATGATCCTTCAGTGGGCTTCAACGACAACCACCAAGAGTGTGCGCTCTTACCCAGGTAGTAAGCCGCAACAGAAACTTTGTGTCCTTCGGGACACTCTACCATAGCAAACAACTTCTCGAAATGCTCGAGCCAATGAATAATATCCACCGGCTCAGACGAGCCCTCAAAAGTAGGTGGCCTCTGGCGAGAGATGTCGCCGATGATATTGCTCACATTCCTCTCTTGCCTCTGAGGTGGCGGCAGAGGAGCCTGCTGATTTTGATTGACGGAGTTATGCATCGTCTCCATCAGCTGTGCCATCCGAGTCATTTGGGCCATCATGCCCCGCATAAAGCGAGTGGGTCAACCGGACACCTTCGACCGAGCCGTGTCCCGGTACGACTCGTTAGTGAATGATCGCGTCCAGGTGAATGAGTGGCAGCGTCGCTGCTCGATGAATTAGCATTATTTCTCGCGTTTGCACGTGTATTCACACGAGCTCTCGGGATTCGGCCCGCTCCACGGCCTCGTCCTCCACGTCCTTTTCTTGCCCTCTCCATACTGAAGTAGGAAAGTCACATGATGATTATATTTCCCGCATGAATATCACGTTATGATTATGACATGAGATGATGAAAATGAGCATATGCGCTCTAACACAGTGATTACATGAATGATTAACTGACGTGACATGATTATCTGATGAAATTACTGAAATGGTTATCTTGAACAAGTTAACATGATTAATGATTCGATCTTCCTGATCAACAACTGAACAATGAAATGAATTGAGTTATTAACGAGTTAACATGACCGTCCTGGTCAAAAGAAAATGATGGTTGAAGATTGTTAACTGATGAATTATGAATGAATAATTCTTGCCAGAAATTATACCATAGCGTTAGAAATCTTACAGTTCTTGGTCTGATTAGCTCGGCATTGGCACAGGTCACATGTGACGTGAAAGTCCAATGATACTAGTCCGATGACGATGATTTCAAATGAGACATGACTTGGAGGGTAGTATTCAAAACCACGCTCTGATACCAACTCTTTAACACCCCAAACTAGGCGGATATTACAGTGCCGTGAATCCCCGACTGGGACCCACCAGGCAAATGAAAATGATGAATTAAATAATATAATTGTAGTACCGAACCACATTATATTACCAAGTACTCCGGTGAGGAGTTTAAGTACAACACACCAGGACTAAACCGAATACTAGTATATTTTATATGGAGATAAAATACACCACCCTGAACAATTAAACATCTCAAATGGAATTTGCAGCGGAAAATACAAATGACGGAAATAACTGAAATGACTGCAACAAACGAAATGACTGGGGCCCCCTTCTAGTATCACTGGGACTCCTCGCCGTCAGCATGCTCTTCCCGTGCCTTTGCCTTGCCGTGACCTGAAAACAAAATCCCCCAACGGGTCGATACGTAACAACAATCCTCAAGGGTTGAAAATACACAATCATGAATTAACTGAAGTTATGAAATATCCTTAGTTATGAATTACGCTGAAGAGGAGTATCATAGTACGCCCATAATGTTCTGTGCAAGTGTACAAGACGAATGACCGGACAAACCCGTCCTTGTACCTAATTAGTCTCACGGAGGTAAGCGTTACCGTGTGCACGGTCCAATGTATCAGTGAACCCAATACATGACCATCGTGTGCCCGACTAAAAATTCCACACAGCCACACCCGGCCACGCAATATGAACCCAGAAGGTCATATGAACGAGAATGACCACAATGAATATCAATGAATAATAATTCGACAAGGCCAAGATGACTCACCGAGATGAAAATAATAGTGACGTGATTGATAACCCAATGAAATGATTTAGAACCGTCGTTCCTCGTGAATGAAATGATTATTCGATAATTACAAGTCTCAATATGATTAAAACCATGATGAATGAGTTATGATTATGAGCAATCAACAACAAAAGGAATGAGTATCCTTTTTAACCGAGTAAGAATTAACTTACACAATACCGATGATAATGTCCTTCCACGAACAACGTCCTAATCGAGATACCGGTCGCTCGAACAACCTTGAATAACAACAATTACCAATAACCGTTCAATACACGTATCAAGCAACAACACGACTAACCCAAAGTTCGGTACAATGATAATCAAACTCATAGGGCATTCTAACGAATACGTAACCAACCACACAACTTCGAAAAATATCCAATCCCGAATTTATCGAAACCAACACCAAAATGAGTATTTCGAACTAACAAAACACTTCAATGATATCAATAATCCAATAGGAATCCACAATTCAAGATTACAACAACATCAATCGGAAAATCCCCTAATTAACCAAAGTCAACCCCAAGGGTTCTTGAAATAATTCCGAAAATAGCCATTAAATCCGTAGGAATATATTTATCCAAGGTAGATAATCCATATCTAACATATTCCAATGACAATCCAAGCTTACACGAAGAAATCGGAAGGAAAAACCCAAAAATCCGAAATTCTAGATCCAAGAGATTAATACCTTAGATTTGATGTGATGAGGATGTTGAAATGATGATTAATCCAAAATATAAGCTTGAAGATGATGATTGATGATTACTCCTCGAATAACACTTTCCAAATCACCCGGAATCGCCCGCAACCGCCGAAGAAATGAAGAGAAATGATAAATGACGGATTAAGGGCTGAACTGTCCAATTTATAGCAATCACAGTTTAGCGCGCGCTAGCCCCAGCTCTTAGCGTGCGCTAACGGGTGTTTTGGGTAGTCACTACCCACTGTCCGAACACGGTAGCGTGCGCTACGTACCTTTTGTAGCGTGCGCTACAACCATACCATTAGCGTGCGTTAATACCCATGGTTAGCGTGCACTAACGAATTATTAGATGCCCAGTATTGGAATCTAGAAACCGTCTGTCCTCTGATCAGACCTCGGTAGCGTGCGCTACCACCAATATTTAGCGTGCGCTACTACACCGTTTGCGTACGCTAAATATCACTCATAGCGTGCGCTATGAATTAATCCAGTGCAGTCCAGTAGCCACTGGACTCAACCTGATCCATCCTTAGCGCGCGCTACAGCAATTACTAGCGTGCGCTACTACAACCCACTAGCGCGCGCTACTTACCACTCGTAGCGTGCGCTACTTATAACTCACCTGCATTCCAGTACCTTCTGGACTGCAGCCAGGGTAACATTAGCGTGCGCTAATGCTGAGTGGTAGCGTGCGCTACCTGTACTCAATTAGCGTGCGCTAGAAAGAGTACGTAGCGTGCGCTACTCCTCACGCACAGCCCACAATGAAAAATGACAAAGATGATAAACACGGCACGGAACTCCAATTATATAAGTGATGAACGACGATTGATACACGATACAATTACTCTGAACGATGAATACCATGATTGAATATGAGTGACAAATGATCATTAATGAGTGAAATTACTGAATGATACATACTGAATGATAATTACTGAATTAGAATCGGGTATTACAGCTACGCCAAGATACTGCTCCTCCATTAAGAGTAAATATGTAGCCAGAAGTAGACATCGAGTTGTCCTTCACTCCTTGGAAGTCCGAATCAGTGAATCCCACCACATCCAATTCTCCACCGCCATACATCAGAACCATATCTCTAGTCCTTCTTAAGTACTTGAGAACGTTCTTTACGACAGTCCAAAGTTCCCTGCCTGGGTTTGCCTGAAACCTACTCACCATGCTTACAGCATGCGCGATGTCAGGTCTTGTACACAACATAGCATACATAAGGCTACCCACGGCCGAAGCATATGGTATATTACTCATTTCGTTTCGTTGTTCCTCACTTTGAGGACACATCTTCAAGGAGAGTTTTTTTCCATGTCGCATCCGTAGGAACCCTCTTTTAGAATCATCCATCTTAAATCGCTTTAAGATATTATCTATATAGAGGTCTTGGGAAAGACCTATTGTTCTCTTCGCTCTATCCCGGCAGAGCCAAATACCAAGAATATAGGTTGCTTCTCCCAAGTCTTTCATGGAGAAATTACTCGAAAGCCAAGCTTTCACAGAACTGAGCATTCCCATATCATTTCATATAAGTAGAATGTCATCTACATATAGTACTAAGAATGCGATCTTGCTCCCATTAAACCTCTTGTATACACAAGGTTCCTCTTCATTTTGCACGAAGTTAACATCTTTGACCGCCTCGTCAAAAAGAAGGTTCCAACTACGCGACGCTTGCTTCAGTCCATAAATGGAACGCTGAAGCTTGCACACTTTCTGAATATCAACTTCGGACACAAAGCCTTTAGGCTGCTCCATATAGATTTCCTCCTCGAGGAATCCATTAAGGAAAGACGTCTTTACGTCCACTTGCCATATCTCATAATCATGGTAGGCAGCTATAGCAAGCATCATGCGAATAGACTTGATCATGGCTACGGGCGAGAAGGTATCGTGGTAATTGATCCCTTCTTTCTGGGTATAACCCTTTGCCACAAGCCTGGCCTTATAGGTGTCAACCTTGCCATCACCATCAGTCTTTCTCTTGTAGATCCACTTGTTCCCAATAGGCACTATGCCCTTGGGGCAGTCTACTAGAGTCCAGACCTGATTGACATGCATCGATTCTATCTCATCTTCCATAGCTTCACGCCATTTTGCAGAGTCTACATCCACCATTGATTGGTCATAGGTCGTTGGGTCGGTCTCTTGGCTATCACTTGGAACTTTATGGAGACCCAGCTCCTCCAAGTGCACAAGCCCATACCTCTTAGGTAAATGAGACACCCTACTAGACCTACGAGGTGGTTGTACTTGTGTTTCAGAAGGTTTGGTTCCAGTTTATTGCACAGGTGTCTCCCGAGGAGTTTTATTGTATTCTTCTAAAGAAATACTTCTACCTGCTCTGCCTTCCTTAATGAACTCATCATCCAGGAAGTGTGCTTGTAAAGCAACAACGATCTTTCGATCTTCGGGCATGTAGAATAGATATCCCATCGTCCGAGACAGGAATCCAATGAAACGTCCCTTCGCGGACCTAGCTTCCAACTTCTCCACCTTAGTCTTCTTGACATAGGCGGGACATCCCCAAATGCTAATATGATTAAGATTTGGTTTCCTGCCCTCCCACACCTCATGTGGAGTTTTAGGAATAGATTTGGAAGGACATCTGTTCAAGATGTAGGCGGCAGTCAGGAGTGCATACCCCCACAAGTAAATCGGTAAGTCAGTATAGCCCAGCATGGAACGGACCATGTTCAACAAGGTTCGGTTCCTTCTTTCTGACACACCATTTAACTGAGGAGTACCTGGAGGTGTTAGTTGTGAAACTATTCCATGTTCCTTAAGGAACTCGTCAAACTCCATACTCATATACTCGCCACCTCGGTCCGACCGAAGTGCTTTGATATGATTACCAGTTTGTTTCTCGACTAGGGCCTTGAATTCCTGGAATTTCTCAAAGGCCTCGGATTTATGTTTCATTAAGTATACATAACCATACCTAGTATGATCATCCGTAAACATAATGAAATATTGATATACGTCACATGCTGCTTCCAAAGCACCACATACGTCGGTATGGATTAATCCCAGTTTACCAGCGGCTCTTTCAAAAGTCCCTGTGAAGGGGGACTTGGTCATTTTGCCTTTAAGGCAAGATTCACAAGTAGGAAAGGGATCCGATCCCAATGGACCCATAAGTCCATCATTTTCCATCTTGTAAACCTTGGTCCGACCAACATGGCCCAGTCTAAGATGCCATTTCAAAACTTGATTGGTTTCATCCCTACCACGTTTTTTAGTCATAGTATTCATAACTACTTTGTTGATGAGATTTAGATGATACAATCCATTTAAAAATGTAGCAGTACCCACTAGTTTATTTCTGAAATAAATTTTGCAGGAACCATCACCAATGAAAAATGAAAAGCCTTTTCGGTCCATGACCGGATTGGATACAATGTTTTTGTGCCCCTTGGGCAAAACAAGTACATCTTCTAAAGTCAAAACAAAGCCGGATTCTAAACCCAAAAGAAGTGATCCTATGTTGGTCGCCTCGACACTATGCCCGCTTCCGACTGTGATCATAACTTCTCTAACCCTCAAGCTTCCTACTTTGTTTCAGATCCTAATTCATGGTACAAATATGAGAACTAGCACCAGAATCCAGTATCTAAGAAGTAGAAAATACTGTAGCAGAACAATCTGTTTCCAAAACTAAAAGTTATGTACCTGAAGTGCCATGAAGAATCGGACAGTCTCTTGCCCAGTGGCCCAGCTCACCGCACTTGAGACATGCATCCTTTTTCTTCTTGATCTTCGGAACCATTGGGGCCTTGCCCTTACCCTTAAGGTCCTTAACTTGTGGTCCAGTCTGCTTCTTGGTCCTTTTCTTCTTATTCTTAGACCTTCGAGGTCCACAAGAAATCACAAGGGAAGACTCCTTCATCCGCGGAGTCTTCATCTGAGACTGAGAGGTCACCAGTTTGTTCATTAGCCCAGCTAAGTTACATGTAATTTCATTGCAGTTGAAGTTCATAACAAACTGTGAGAAGGAATCAGGGAGAGACTGAAGGATAAGGTCAGTTTGGAGAGAAGTATCCATTTTAAAATCAAGAGCCTCTAATCTCTCGATCATGGATATCATTTTGAGGACGTGTTCCCCAACCTTCTCACCTTCCTTCATTCTTGCACCGAACAGTTATTTGGATATCTCATATCTAGCTGTTCTACTGTGCTCACCATATAGCTCGGTTAAGTGAGATATAATCTGCCTAGCAGAAGTCATTTTCTCATGAGCTCCCTGAAGCTCATTAGACATAAAAGCCATCATGTAAGCACGTACTTTTACGTCATCCTTAACCCACTTTTCGTGGTTTTCAATCTCTTCCTGATTGGCTCTGGTCCGCACATGAAGCACCGGAATGTCCGTCTCTAAGACGTATCCCAGTGCCTCTATACTGAGGACTATCATCAGGTTGCGGAGCCAATCCACAAAGTGAGGTCCGATTAAGGTGTTCTTTTCGAGTAGAATTGCGAGTGGATTCATTGTCATATTGAGAGTTATGTCTGCATTAAGTATAACAAATTAATTAGTGACTCGTTTAATTATGTTCTGAGTATAGAATTAAGGTCTTTTCTATTCTTGTTACCCAGCTCCCACTATTTTTATCGGAATAACACACTCCCATGTGAAATCCGGAAGTATCGTCGCACTAATTCATAGTGGTGATCGAGTTCTTTATAAATCTTAATAGAGGGCAACCGAACAAGTTTCTAGTCTATTAATTTTCATAAAGTGGTGTCCAACACCAACCCATCTAATGGATGATTCGATCTTCTTTTTCCCCTTGTTCACTCCCCTCAACCTATGCGGTTTCTATGGTTTGTGAACAAGTTAAGTTTATACCATAAATGCAAATCAATTTCACAATTGAATCTTATCCGGCAACCTATCAGGTTTCTAGGGATAAAATTTGCTCCAACCGAAGGCATCCAATGCGCTTCCGGTAATTTATCCGTCCTCCCCGAACGACTACCCCGATAACTCGGAAGCATAGCACATCCGGTTTGAATTTTAATTTCCCGAAAACTCGATGGAGGGAAGGAAAACCTTGAAACCTTATAAACTTAATAATTTGTTGTGGGAGAATTTTCGCGATTAACGTTACACTTTGCACATTAATCATTTTAGCGCGTTTGTGGTATTCATAGAATATGAAAAAACCATTCACAACCTAGTTGCTACCAACATGTGGTTCATGGACCGTTCCTAGAAAACAAAAACTCCGTAATCTAATTACAAATCTTCGTCTTCTCAAAACGTATCTTCCTCCGGTCTTCGTCATTACATATAAATTTTACATTGAAAATTGCATCCTAGATACAAATTTTTCTAGTAAAATAAATAGGCTCAAAACGGCCTTTACAACCCAATCGAATAAAACGAACAATTCAAAAACTAAGTCCACGAACCACATCCCAATTCAAAAGCATTCAACCAATTAATACTAAATGAATTGAAAGCGTAGAGATACATTGATCCAATCAACAATACGAACCGATCCAATCGATTCACACAATCGGAATATGAAAACGTTCAAAATAATTCGGTCGCCCATTAAAATTCCAATTAATCAAATTTTCCTTGTAAAATGAAATACCATAAATCATTTTAATCATATTAAATCCAACTTAACATGCGGGAGATTAATTTTCAAGAAAACACGGAAAAATCGAGCCGGTGAAAATCGCCCGATCGCCGAGTCATCGCTGCAGATCCTCGCCGCCAGACACGGCCCGTGTCGCCTGACACGGTCGGGTCGTGCCGGCAGTGTTCCGGACATACTTGCCAGACACGACCGTGTCTCCTGACACGGTCGAGTCACTTCTGGAACCTGCCGGCCAGACATGGCCCGTGTCGCCTGACACGGTCGGGTCTGCCTGGCAGTGACTATGCAGACTGCCGGACACGGCCGAGTCACCCAGGACACGTTCGAGTCACTCTCGGCCAGAATGTACCTTTTGACCAAAAAGTCGTCCGACGACGATTCGGGGCTAGATTTTCGACCGGATATCCTATATAAATATTTTATGACTTTCATATCTTCAATATAAATCATATTTCCCAGAAATTTAAGATTCATATTTAGACATAAACTTACGAAAAATACAATTATTACGAACGAAAAACATATTCCACGATTATGACTAAAATGATTCCAAATCATTCACCATCTAATCGAGCATTCCAAATGCCAATATCGTATATACGATCGCAATACCTACGCTCCGATACCACTTTAGGGATTCGGTGCCTAAAACGAAGGCCCAGCGGAAGCGGTAAAATGAAAATTAATTCGATCCAAATCCCTACGAGGATCAATCGAGCTACGTATATACGAATATATAAACGAAAAGCAAGAGTTGTAAGAAATTAACCCTCGAAGTCCATTGATTAAATGGTAACTTTCTCTTGAGCTATTCCCCAAGCTTTGCCAGATCTCTACGAATCCAATCCGCTCTAAGCCCTTGAACGATCCAACGCCAAAAGCACCCCGTCTCTACTTGCCACGCGCTGAAAAAATGACCGGAATTGGATATCAAAAAGCCTAGGTCCCCTACCTAGTGTATCGACTAGGACTTTTCTTCACAACTGAATGCACTTTATAGTTTAGTGCCAACTCTATTGCAATAGCACTTTCTAGCTTAGTGCTTAACTTCAATTTCTTGATTTCTTAGCTCAAGACTAACCACTATATCGTGTTTATCGAGTACAATATAAACTCTATAAATACAAAGATTTTGCGAGTAAACTTACTCATCTTTCAAATAAATAGCTCACATTGATACAAGAATGTATATCGATTATTGTTAGCACAATTCTTCTTGTATCGATAACAATGAATATATCATGTAATACCTCCGGTATTCCATGCTTGATTACTTTGTACTGTGTGAATGTTTGGTAATGTGACGTCATTCAAATTTATGTATTCCATTGAGTGCTATATAATTGTACGATGTAAATGAAACGGGGGTGACGCGCCTTGACGCCGTGGGATGATCGTCGGTGCGAATATGACGGTGGCCAACATCTTGTTCCCCGATAATTGTTGACGAGTGGAAGGGGTGGTCACCCCGAGATGGTTAGAATGTGGTATGAGGCTAAAGAATTTATATCTAACGCACGTTAGAGTTCTGTCTAACGCGCGCTATAACTCATGCCTAACGTATGCTATATTTCGATTGTTACGTACGTTAGGGTAGCTATATTACGTACGTAACGGGTGGGTCGGTCTCCCAACCAGAATCTTTCTTTTGACACGGACAGAGCTACTTTCGGCGGGCTAGAGGACAAACGAGTCAACTATTCGTAACGTACGTTATGTCCCAAATTTAACGTACGTAACACTTGGGCACATTTCGGGCAGTGAGTTCTTTATGTACGTTGTCATTACACTGTTTACGTACGCAATACACCTTACGTACGTAACACTCTTATCATTAACGTACATTACCAAAACCAAGTTTTATCAAATGGAAATTCCCTTCTTCATTTGCACGACCCAACATTATAAGCTATCACCCTTGGAGAAATTCCTAGCCCTATACCCGGTTCTTAAGCCTCTTATACACTTGAATTAACATTGAGGAGGTGGATTCTTGAGCTCCGGTGAAGATTATCCAAGTCGTTCAAGTCACTTCTCGTTCTCCTCGTAGTTCTTGTGAATCCGTCAACTATCTTCATTATTCTTCTTCCAATAAGGTAAGCCACCAATCCCTGGAGTTATATCTTCGATGTTTTCTTATTTATACTTATTAGATTGCGGGTATTGGGTAGATTTTTGCTAAACTTCGTAGATAATCTTGTCGGATGGGATTGTAGTAACCGGAATTATCGTTTCTCATATGTTTCATTTCATGCAAATCATATCTATCATACGAAATTTCACTTCAAATCATCGCTAGGAATGTAAAATTTGACGAATCAATTGTGGGAAAATTCGTAGTAATCCGTCACCGTATGTTCCATTGTTCGTAGCCACCCTTACCTTGTGATTTTTGACACTTAGCAAACTAAGGAAAACAATTCGATAGTATAATCAATATTGGATACCAAACCACCAAAGTTATTGTGCAATAGAATCCGTCGATTGTAGTGTTCGGAATATATAATTGAATTAGAAAGCATGAGATTCGATTACGCCATAATAATTCGTTGACAATCGAAGAATGATAGGATTATCTTCTTGAGTAAATCGATATACCTAATGTTAATTATAGTATGGAACGGGATAATGGTACACAATACTTAAAAACTTAGAAACGATACTTATATCGACAATTAAAACTACACTGGGAATCCGATTAGGAAATGGAGACTAGTTTTATTCATCATAATCCGTACGAGGTGTTAATCGGATATTACGTGGCTAGGTTAAGCTCGAGCGGGCGTGGAGACTCCATTATCACAAAGCACCTACTATCGGATCATAGGCAAGTGAAATCTTGCTCAAGAATTTTCTAATATTCATGTTATACCGTATGTGCGTATGTGTCATTCTGATAAATGCCGACGTTTGTCTTTCTATAAAAATGTTATAAATGGGCCGATGTGTTGGGGCTGTATGGTACCCGTATGGAAATGTGTTAGGGGGTAAGACCCGAATTGGGCGCCTATGTTCCGGGGTATTCCCGTGTGGATACTTCCGTGACCCATGGTTGCGACCTTGGGGCTTATGTGATAAAAGAGAGAGACAACGTCGGTTGAGTGATGAAATATTCCTTGTGATTACTAGATACTGTGATTGTAAAAATGACGTATATCGTTGTTAGTAGCTGTTATTTGGTATGCATTCTCTGACCCTGGTTACCTGGTATGATTTGTCGTACCAGGTAAAATTGTTCATCATGTGCAGGACATTCCCGAGGGGTCCGGTCAGACTTGAGCGGTGTTGGTTATCTCTAGCCGCTGCTTAAATTGGAATAAATTGTTTTCTTTGGAAAAACTTTTGTTGTGTAATAATTGGACTTCAAATTACATTTTTCCTTAAATCTTTCGACTCACGTTATGTAAACCTTGAACTTAATGTTTATTCGCGATTTTCTTAAAATGCCTATTTTTCTAACTAGCCTTGTGGGTCCCATGTGGGATTCACGGCACTGTAATGCCTCGAGATATTTTGGGGGTGTTACAGAAAATGGTATCAGAGAGAAACTCCTGGTTTGAATAAGCTTTCTCCTATTTTTTTTTCAAAGTCCAACACCCCAAGCGATCGAAACTCCTCATGGGAATGCAAGTAAGTGATATGCGTGTTTCTGTTTTTGTACAACATTTAATTGTAAACCGTGCGTGGAACTGGCTTTAGATTAATATCGTTAGTGATGGCACGCCAAGGAGCTAGGAGGGTGGTGAATGACGCTCAGGGTTCCGCCACGAACAACAATGAGGACGGGAACACTGCCGAGACCCATCCTGCTGGGGGCCAGCCGCCACCAGTTAATCAAAACGATCAGGAGGCGGAACGCCAAAATAACAACTCGGGAGGCATGGACCCAGCTTTTGTTCAGGCCCTTGCCCAGGCTATCGCCATGGGAATTGCTCAGGTCAATCAGGCGGAACGGATACCGGTCATCAATGTGGAAGAAAACGCAGGAAGAGATCGATGGTTGGGAGAGATGCTGAAGGCTAGGCCTCCATTATTTGACGGGATAGGAGAGAAACACGTGGACGACTGGATTTATGAAATGGAGACTGCCTTCGAAGTAATCGGATGCCCATAAAACAGAAAGGTGCCGCTCGGAATTAATCAACTCCGTGACACTGCTGCACGTTGGTGGAGGACTTACAGGCCAGAGGACCAAGTGGTCGGGTGGACCGAATTTGCCCGACTACTACAGAGCGAGTACTGTCCCAGATCAGCCCAAAACGCTCACGCACGAGACTTTTTCAGTGCCGGGCCTCAGAACATGCCAGTACCAGAGATCATTCGGGCCTACCAAACCGAGCTAAGTTACATCTCCCAGATGGTTCCATCAGAAGATCAACGAATATGCCATCTTGCACAGAGGTTACCGAAAGATGTACAATGCTATGCCGCCGGATTTCACGGCACGACCCTAAGAGCATACGAAGACGTAGTCACAGCATATGCCGGTACAGTTGTTAATACCGACATCGGGCATAACTCGAAGAAGCAGAAGACATCAGTTCAGCCTGGGAGCAACAACAAAACGAATTCGGGGCCCGCATCTTCTTTTAAGTCGGCGGTTTCGTACCAACAGAAGGGTGTATCTGATCGGCCTTACCGTAGGGACTGTTTCAATTATGGCATGACCGGGCATACTAAGGATCGGTGTCAGAAGACGGCTACCAAATGTTTCACTTGCGGAAAGAGTGGACACATGTCTCGTTACTGCTGGCGGGCCAATTCCACTCAGAGCCCAGCTTCCCAACCAAGTCAACAAGGCTCTGTGCAATCCCCTAGGACGCCTGCTGTTTCCAACTACCGAGCTCCATCCCACCAGAACCAACCACCACTACACGGTGCCGGACGAGGCTGTGGGCGCGGCGGAGGTACCTCGTCCTTTTCGGAGTAAGTGCTGTCTCGTGTATTTGAGCTGAGGGCTACGGATGGTCAGTCTGCGCCAGCTATCTCAGGTACTCTTCTTGTTAACTCTCAGCCAGTGCATGTACTATTTGATACCGGAGCCACCCATTCGTTTATATCTGTGGAATGTGTTGAACGCTTAAATCTTGTTTGTGTACCTTGTGAGCCCTTTACTGTTAAACTACCCGAGGGTAGTAGATTAAGCGGCGATCAAAAGGTTCGAGACTGTCGGATCTGCATCAACAATCATAGTTGGACCGCTAATCTTATGGTCTTTCCGCTCCAGAATGAAGATATCATATTAGGTATGGACTGGATGTCATTGCACAGAAAGATCTTGGATACCTGCCACTTGACTATTTCCATTTCGGCTCATGACGGTACCACACATGTCATCAGCGGACGTGAACACTTTAGTACGAAAGGGTCTCTCAGCATTATCGCATCAGAAGCCTCCTGCAGCTCTCGAAGTGAGTACTATTGGTGTTATGTTCTTCGAGAGGACACTTCACAACTTACAATCACAAACATTCCGGTGGTGAATTAGTTTCCAGACGTTTTTCCTAATGAACTACCAGAGCTGCCACCGCACCGAGAAGTTGAACTTCCATTGAACTCGAGCCGGGAACGAGACCTATTTCCAAAGCTCCTTACAGGATGGCACCGGCCGAGATGAAGGAATTAAAGATACAGCTCGAAGATCTATTGGAGAAAGGGTTGATCCGCCCAAGGGCGCGCCGGTACTTTTCTTTAAGAAGAAAGACAACTCTCTACACTTGTGCATCGACTACAGGGAGCTGAATAAGGTTACTATCAAGAATCATTATCCACTGCCAAGAATTGATGACCTCTTGGATCAGTTACAAGGGGCAGTCGTGTTTTCAAAGATCGATTTATGGTCCGGATATCACCAATTGAGGATTCGGGAGGAAAATATACCCAAGACTGCATTTCGGTCGAGGTATGGGCATTACGAGTATATCGTGGTATCATTCGGGTTGACTAATGCCCCAACCGTTTTCATGGAACTGATGAATAGAGTTTTGATTTATTTCCTCGATAAATGCGTGGTGGTTTTTATCGACGACATCCTGATATATTCTCGAAGCCGACAGGAACACGGGGAACATTTGAGGCAAGTGCTGAGCGTGTTAAGGCAACACCAACTTTATGCGAAACTGTCCAAGTGCGAATTCTGGATACCGGAGTTAATTTTTCTCGGACATGTTGTCTCAGCAGAAGGTGTGAAGGTCGACCCACAAAAGATAGAGACAATAACGAGTTGGGAACCGCCGAAGAATGTCAAGGAGGTTAGGAGCTTCCTAGGACTGGCGGGTTACTATCGAAGATTCGTCGAGGCTTTTTCCTGTATCGCCCGACTGTTAACGAACCTACTGAGAAATAGCACCAAATTTATATGGACTGCAGACTGCCAGAAGAGCTTCGACGAGCTCAAGAGTAGGCTAACTACTGCCCCAGTACTAGTGTTACCACAGGGTACAGAAGGATTCATTATATACACGGATGCATCCAAGCATGGACTAGGGTGTGTCTTCATGCAGAATGGCAGAGCCGTTGCGTACGCATCCCGACAACTGAAGCCGTACGAAGTAAATTACCCAACACATGACTTGGAGCTAGCCGCGGTGATGCATGCCCTCAAGATTTGGAGGCACTATCTTTACGGAGTTACTTGCAAAGTTTTCATGGATCATAAGAGTTTGAAATATATCTTCACGCAGAGAGAATTAAACATGAGACAGAGGCGTTGGTTGGAGCTAATCAAGGACTACGATGTGGAAATCTCCTATCATCCCGGAAAATCCAACGTGGTAGCTGATGCTCTTAGTCGGAAAACTACACAAGAGGTAATGGTATCCAAAGATAATGATTCAGCCCAAATCAAAGCAAGATATCAGGAGAAGCAACACTGAAGTATGGGTACAACGTAGGCAAGGACAATTATGCTCAATCAATATACTTTCCTCCTTACTAGATGAGATACGTCTAGCACAGATGGAAGATCCTGAATTACGTGCAATTGGTGCAAGAATCGAGGAAGGAAATGTTTCCGACTATAAGATTCAGGGTGATTTGGGGAGGTTCAAGAACAGGATATGTATTCCACCGAATGACGGGCTGAAGCAAACTATACTGAAGGAGGCGCACTCCACTCCCTATTCTATTCACCCCGGAGCAAGCAAGATGTACAAAGATTTGCGATAGAGTTTTTGGTGGAAGAATATGAAATGGGAAGTTGCTAGGTTCGTCGCCCGATGTATGACGTGCCAACAAGTGAAAATTGAACACCGCAGACCAGCCGGAATTATGCAACCCCTACCCATCCCGGAGTGGAAATGGGAGAGCATATCAATGGACTTTGTCACTAAGCTACCTACGGCGGTGGGAGGTAAGGATACAATTTGGGTCATTGTTGATCGATTGACAAAATCAGCACATTTCATTTCTATTCAAGAGACAACCGGGACAGAGCAGTTGGCCGTCATTTTCATCAGAGAGATCGTAAGGCTACATGGTGTTCCCTCATCCATCATTTCTGATAGGGACACCAGATATGTGTCTCGTTTTAGGAAAGCCGTCCATAAAGCTATGGGGACCCAAATACACTTTAGCACGGCTTATCATCCTCAGACGGATGGACAGACCGAGCGTACGATTCAAACCTTGGAAGATATGTTGAGGGCATGCGTGCTCGATTGGGGAAAGGATTGGGCTAGACATTTGGGATTAGTGGAGTTCTCGTACAACAACAGCTGGCATGCAAGCATAGGCATGGCACCATTCGAGGCCCTGTATGGGCGAAGATGCAAGTCATCGCAGGCTTTGGGATGATGCCTCGACACCGCTGATTACCAATGGATCTTATCCAGAGTCCATTAAGAAGATCTCTATCGTTCGGAAACACATGCTAGCCGCAGAGCCGGCAGAAATCTTATGCCGAACGACAACGGCCGTTAGAATTTACGGTCGGGGATCATGTTTGGGTCAAAGTATCACCTATGCGAGGTATCCGGCGTTTCGGCCAGAAGGGCAAGTTAAGCCCGAGATTTATAGGTCCGTTTGAGATATTGGACCGGGTAGGGAAACTCGCGTATCGATTAGCTCTACTGCTGCATCTGGATGGAGTGCATAATGTTTTTTACGTCTCCCAGTTAAGGAAGTATGTCTATGACCCGAGTCACAAGCTCAATTTTGAAGAAGTGGAAATTTCCGATGACGCTACCTTTAGAGAGATACCGACCGCCATTTTGGATCGGCGTGTGAAGATGTTAAGAAATAAAGTCATACCCCTCGTGAAGATTCAGTGGTCGCACCACGGCACGGAAGAAGCGACTAGGGAAACCGAGTCGAGCATGAAGGAGAGTCATCCCGAGTTATTTTCTTAAGTTTCGTGACGAAACTATTTTTAAGAGGGGTGATATGTAATACCTCCGGTATTCCATGCTTGATTACTATGTACTGTGTGAATGTTTGGTAATGTGACGTCATTCCTATTTATGTATTCCATTGAGTGCTATATAATTGTACGATGTAAATGAAACGGGGGTGACGCGCCTTGACGCCATGGGACGATCGTCGGTGCGAATATGACGGTGGCCAACATCTTGTTCCCCGATAATTGTTGACGAGTGGAAGGGGTGGTCACCCCGAGATGGTTAGAATGTGGTATGAGGCTAAAGAATTTATATCTAACGCACGTTAGAGTTCTGTCTAACGCGCGCTATAACTCATGCCTAACGTATGCTATATTTCGATTGTTACGTACGTTAGGGTAGCTATATTACGTACGTAACGGGTGGGTCGGTCTCCCAACCAGAATCTTTCTTTTGACACGGACAGAGCTACTTTCGGCGGGCTAGAGGACAAACGAGTCAACTATTCGTAACGTACGTTATGTCCCAAATTTAACGTACGTAACACTTGGGCACATTTCGGGCAGTGAGTTCTTTATGTACGTTGTCATTACACTGTTACGTACGCAATACACCTTACGTACGTAACACTCTTATCATTAACGTACATTACCAAAACCAAGTTTTATCAAATGGAAATTCCCTTCTTCATTTGCACGACCCAACATTATAAGCTATCACCCTTGGAGAAATTCCTAGCCCTATACCCGGTTCTTAAGCCTCTTATACACTTGAATTAACATTGAGGAGGTGGATTCTTGAGCTCCGGTGAAGATTATCCAAGTCGTTCAAGTCACTTCTCGTTCTCCTCGTAGTTCTTGTGAATCCGTCAACTATCTTCATTATTCTTCTTCCAATAAGGTAAGCCACCAATCCCTGGAGTTATATCTTCGATGTTTTCTTATTTATACTTATTAGATTGCGGGTATTGGGTAGATTTTTGCTAAACTTCGTAGACAATCTTGTCGGATGGGATTGTAGTAACCAGAATTATCATTTCTCATATGTTTCGTTTCATGCAAATCATATCTATCATACGAAATTTCACTTCAAATCATCGCTAGGAATGTAAAACTTGACGAATCAATTGTGGGAAAATTCGTAGTAATCCGTCACCGTATGTTCCATTGTTCGTAGCCACCCTTACCTTGTGATTTTTGACACTTAGCAAACTAAGGAAAACAATTCGATAGTATAATCAATATTGGATATCAAACCACCAAAGTTATTGTGCAATAGAATCCGTCGATTGCAGTATTCGGAATATAGAATTGAATTAGAAAGCATGAGATTCGATTACGCCATAATAATTCGTCGACAACCGAAGAATGATAGGATTATCTTCTTGAGTAAATCGATATACCTAATGTTAATTATAGTATGGAATGGGATAATGGTACACAATACTTAAAAACTTAGAAACGATACTTATATCGACAATTAAAACTACACTAGGAATCCGATTAGGAAATGGAGACTAGTTTTATTCATCATAATTCGTACGAGGTGTTAATCGGATATTACGTAGCTAGGTTAAGCTCGAGCGGGCGTGGAGACTCCGTTATCACAAAGCACCTACTATCGGATCACAGGCAAGTGAAATCTTGCTCGAGAATTTTCTAATATTCATGTTATACCGTATGTGCGTATGTGCCATTCTGATAAATGCCGATGTTTGTCTTTCTCTAAAAATGTTATAAATGGGCCGATGTGTTGGGGATAAAACCTGTATGTTACCCGTGTGGAAATGTGTTAGGGGGTAAGACCCGAATTGGGCGCCTATGTTCCGAGGTATTCCCGTGTGGATACTTCCGTGACCCTTGGTTGCGACCTTGGGGCTTATGTGATAAAAGAGAGAGACAACGTCGGTTGAGTGATGAAATATTCGTTGTGATTACTTGATACTGTGATTGTAAAAATGACGTATATCGTTGTTAGTAGCTGTTATTTGGTATGCATATTCTGACCCTGGTTACCTGGTATGATTCGTCGTACCAGGTAAAATTGTTCATCATGTGCAGGATATTCCCGAGGGGTCCGGTCTGACTTGAGCGGTGTTGGAATTATCTCTAGCCGCTGCTTAAATTGGAATAAGTTGTTTTCTTTGGAAAAACTTTTGTTGTGTAATAATTGGACTTCAAATTACATTTTTCCTTAAATCTTTCGACTCCCGTTATGTAAACCTTGAACTTAATGTTTATTCGCGATTTTCTTAAAATGCCTATTTTTCTAACTAGCCTTGTGGGTCCCACGTGGGACTCACGGCACTGTAATGCCTCGAGATATTTTGGGGGTGTTACATATCTCTCAAGAAATATTGCGGATAAAGCTCAGATAATAGTATGAATGCTTGTATAATTCTTGTGTAATCTTGTGTAGCTCAACACTTTGGAAAGCTTCTATTTATAGCACTTTGAAGCCATTTTCCCATTGGTATAGGAAACACTTGTAACGTACGTTATGCAGCATGTGTAGAGTACGTAAGCTTAAATAGCGTACGTAACGTAATCTTTGTAACGTACGTTATATAACTCCATAACTGTCCAGTAGCAATTAATCCATCCTTTACGTACGTTATCATCAACACTTACAGACGTAATATGGTCTTCAGGTAGCCATTGGATGATATGACATACCGAATGACGTCACTAATAAAACAACGGTTAGATCATAGATTTAAATTCAAAGACTGTAACGTACGTTATGTAACACCCCAATAAGGCGGTTATTACAGTGCCGTGGACCCCACACTGGGACCCACCAGGCGATATCCAAAATACAGATTAAATACACAATACATGTGATACCGAACCACAAAATATAGTACTTACTCCGATTTGGAGTTTACAGCAGTATGGCCTACGGCCTTATTATACACAGGATCCAAAACATAAGCATAATCCATATGGAGATGGAATATACCTTAAATAACAACACATTTGTTCATATTTAAAATAAAGCGGAAAGATAATATTACAAGGTACGAACATGACCGGACTCAAAAGACTTGGGGCCCCCCCGAACTAGTATCCTTCGAACCCTTCGTCATCACCCTGATCTTCCCGTGCCTTACCCTTTCCTCGACCTAAAATACAACACAAGTATTTCGCCCAACACAGGGTTAGATATACATGATAAATGATTCTCAAGATATTATACAATTCACATATATAAGATTTCAAGGATAACAACCCGATTAACGAACATACCACTCGGGCGTATGAATGCTTAATCACAAAACGTCGAACACATCCAAATATAAGAATGGACTATGAACGAATAAGATAGTACGGCTCAAGAGGGACATCACAGTATGCCCGATCCGAATATGTGTCAGTGCACATGTCCACCCCGTATACGGAATCCAGGATATACGTGGGACAATGTACCTAATTAGCCTCAACGAACTACGTCTCGTGTGCACAGCCCAATGCGGAAAAATATTCACGCATGACTTTATATGTGCCCAGCTAAAAATCCTACACAATATCCAATCGGAACGTAGATATGACTCCGGATATGTCACGATGCAACATGACAACGAATTCAATAATTCACAAATCCGATTTAAGATCGAGGACTCACCGAAATGACCACAAAATCAACGATATCAAGAGTTCGAAAGTGACGAACTTGGGAATACAGTCCCACGATGAAAACAGAACATCGTTAATAACAACTTCAAATCACAAGACACAAGTTTATAAGTGTTTCATATACACGAAATGCATAACCATCATAAGAATCCACACATCATTATAACCAAGCAAGATAACTTGCCTCAATACGGAGGCGAGAATAGTCCTTCTTTGTCGAACGAACAGCCGGCCCTCGATTCAAAATCGGTTACTCGGACAATCAACCTTGAATGAAGTATATTTTACTTAATAATACGTTCATATGATCATCTATACCAAACTTCAACGAGACAACATCCTAATTCTCATTTGAGTAGTTCAACTTTTTAAGATGTCGAAATGTTACTTCAAGAACCTTACAATTGATTACAAGATGTTACCAAATGTTTGTTGGATTAAGAATCATTCCATAATGTGTTAAACAATAATCTCCTATCCTTTAAACTTATCAAGAACATCTCAAAGTAAAATCTGCACTTCAATCAATTACTTATGTTGAGTTAACTAGTTACAAATCCATATTATGATCATGAAGACTACCTCAAGTTAACACCATCCTTATAATCTTCTAATTAACTTGGAGATTCGAATATTATTCCTCTGAATTCACTTAGCTTAGGTTCAAGAAGGTCATTTCATTCTTTTAATGATCAACAAGGGTTTCTTAAAACATTTTATGGTAATTATTCCAACAAGTCATTACAATGAAACAAGGACTATTATTATTCCAATGGTGTTATTAGTCTAGCAAGGAGAGTGTGGTTCCACTAAACATGATCATCATCATTCAAAACACCAAGAACACATCATTACAAATCCCCTAATCATCATATTCATCATTAAGTTTGTTGGAAGTTTAACTATAAACATGTTTAGCTTGATTAATTCATCACTAGGTGGAGTATACTTAATCACTATCATTATAATTATGAGATTATAGGGTTAAATCATATTACATACCTTCAGAAATGGAGAACAATACACCAAAACCACAGGAACACAATCTAAGCTTCACGAATGACTCCAACTTCCAATCAACAAGCTCCAAAATCAAAATGTAAAGCTCAAACACAAGTTGGAAGAAGGTAATTTTGATCTAGGGATGAAGGGGGATGATTATATGGGTGAAAAATTAGAGGTTGGACGTGCAAAATGAAAGACACAAGTTGTCTTTTTATAACAGCACAGTTCGTTACATACGTTATCACAAGAGGATAACGTACGTTATGACTTTACGACGCTACACAAAAGTGTTACGTACGTAAGCTAAGTCCGCAGGCCGCCGGATCAAATTTAACATCATTACGTACGTTACCGCTTGAAGCTTTACGTACGTAATGTAGGTCAACTAGGTTGCCTCCAAAAGATCAGATATTCGAATCCCGTCCGGCCCCACACGCCGAAAGTTGAGATCGGATACGATTACAGTGGTTGCGTACGTAACAGGTGCCTCTTTACGTATGTAAAGGCCTTAAAATAACGTACGTTATGCCTAAGGATTAGCGTACGTTAGGCTCAGGTTAAATAGCTCAAAAATGTACTTACCTATACAACGTTGAGAATTCAATCATAGTGTGAGTGATCGTTATTATTATGTCTATTTATGATATATCCAACATCAATAAACATTATACAAATGCGAAAAGACTACAACAGTATTGAATTATCCGAATAATACAACAGTAAGTAAGAATTTCCGTCGGATATTACATACTCCCCCCCTTAAAAGGGGTTTCGTCCTCGAAACTAAGGGGTAAACAATTCAGGATACCTCTCTTGAATGCTTCTCTCCGCCTCCCACGTGGACTCCTCGACCCCGTGTCGTGACCACTGAACCTTCAGTAGGGGAATCGTCTTATTCCGCAATTGTTTGATCCTCCTCTCAAGTATCCGTACGGGGTGCTCCTCATACGAATGGTCCTCCGCTAAATCGATCTCATCGAACTGAAGTACATGACTTGGATCAGCAACGTATTTCCTTAACTGGGAGACATGGAACACGTTATGAATCCGGCTCAGGGCTGGTGGTAAAGCCAGGCGATAGGCTAAATCGCCTACTCATTCCAAAACCTCAAACGGCCCGATATACCTCGGACTCAGCTTGCCTCTCTTCCCAAAACGAAAAACTCCTCGAGTAGGGGACACCTTCATTAGTACATGGTCGCCGACCTCGAACTCAAGTGGTCGCCGGCGGTTGTCTGCGTAGGACTTCTGTCGGCTTTGAGCCGTCAACAAACGACTCCTAATCAAAGCGATCTTCTCACGGGCTGCTAACAACATATCGGGTTATGTACCCAAGGTTTCAGATGGATCGTCCCAACACAGAGGGGATCTACAACGACGGCCATACAATGCTTCATAAGGTGCCATCTGAATCGAAGTGTGCCAGCTATTATTATAAGTGAATTCCATCAAAGGTAGTTGGGCCTCCCAATCATCCTTCCAATCAAGAACGCACGCCCTCAGCATATCCTCTAAAGTTTGGATAGTTCTCTCAGTTTGACCATCCGTCTGTGGGTGAAATGCTGTGCTGAAGTTCAATTGCGTACCCATCGCACGATGAACTGCTTTCCAAAAATGTGACACGAATCGCCCGTCTCGATCTGATACAATACTCTTAGGGGTACCATGTAACCTTACAATTTCCTTGATAAATAGCTGGGCCAATTTCTCGGGTCTCCAAGTATCTTTAATCTCCAGAAAGTGGGCTGATTTGGTCAAACGATCCACAATCACCCAAATCGTATTCATCCCTCGACGACTCGTCGGCAGGCTGGTGATAAAATCCATCGATATGTCCTCCCATTTCCACTCGGGAATCGGAAGTGGTTTCAGCATTCCTGCGGGTCGCTGGTGCTCAATCTTAACTTGTTGACAGGTTAGACACCTCGAAACGAACTCCGCAACTTCACGTTTCATACTTCCCCACCAATAATATTGTTTCAAATCCTTATACATTTTACTAGACCCCGGGTGGATAGAGTACGGGGTAGCATGAGCTTCTCTCTGGATAGAATTCCTTAATTCGTCGTCTGCGGGTACACAAACTCGGTTTCTGAAGCGTATCAATCCATCCTCGTGTATCACAAAGCCAGGGGTTTTCCTTTGAGTTATTTCATCGCGAACTCGAGATAAGAATGGGTCCGTAACTTGCTTCGATCGAATTATACCCTCAAGGGACGATGAAATCTCAAGTGTATAGAGTTGTCCTTGAATACGCTGTAACCAGACTTCAATTTCCGGCCTCACCAATTCTAACTGCAATTCCCTCTGAGTTGTTAGGCGGGCAAGCATCTGCTCCTGTACTGTTTTACGACTCAAAGCGTCAGCAACTACATTTGCTTTACCCGAATGATAAAGGATCTCGATATCATAGTCTTTGATGAGTTCTAGCCACCTTCTCTGCCTCATGTTTAACTCCTTCTGAGTAAAAATGTACTTCAGGCTCTTGTGATCAGTAAAAATCTGACAGGTAACTCCATACAGATAATGACGCCAAATTTTTAAAGCAAACACCACGGCTGTGAGCTCTAAATCATGGGTGGGGTAGTTGACCTCGTAAGGTCGTAGCTGTCTCGATGCATAAGAGATCACCTTCCCGTTCTACATTAGTACACACCCAAGGCCCTGTTTAGATGCGTCATTGTACACTATAAACCCTTCCGTTCCTTTCGGTAGGACTAAAATAGGTGCCGAAATTAAACGACTCTTAAGTTCATTAAAACTCCGCTGACATGCCTCTGACCATAAATACTTCTTATCCTCCCTCAGCAAATTAGTCATTGGTTGGGCAATTTTGGAAAAACCTTCCATGAATCGTCGGTAATAACCTGCTAGTCCCAAGAAGCTGCGTACTTCCTTAACATTCTTTGGTGGTAGCCAGTCTCGGATAGCTTCTGTCTTCTGTGGGTCTACTCGCACCCCATCAGCTGATATCACGTGTCCGAGAAAGATAACTTCATTCATCCAGAACTCACATTTAGAAAACTTTCCATAAAGCTGCTCTCGTCTTAACGCCTCGAGAACCAGATGGAGATGACGCTCGTGTTCTTCATGGTCACGAGAATAGATCAGAATGTCGTCAATAAAAACGACTACAAAGCGATCCAGATAATTAATAAAGACTCGGTTCATCAGCTCTATGAATACTTCTGGTCCATTCGTCAGTCCAAAAGGCATCACCACGAACTCATAATGTCCATAGCGAGTACGAAAAGTGGTCTTCGAAATATCAGACTCACGAATCCTCAACTGATGGTAACCAGACCTCAAGTCGATCTTAGAAAACACAGCAGCCCCTTGAAGCTGATCCAATAAATCATCAATACGCGGCAATGGATATTTGTTCTTAATGGTTACCCTGTTCAGCTCACGATAATCAATACACAGACGTAGGGATCCGTCCTTCTTCCGTACAAATAGTACTGGTGCTCCCCAAGGGGACGCGCTAGGTCTAATGTAGCCCTTCTCGGTCAAATCCTCAAGTTGGCTCTTCAGCTCCTGCATCTCAGTCAGAGCCATACGATACGGTGCTTTCGAAAGCGGGGACATACCAGGCTCTAGCTCAATATTGAATTCTACATCACGATGTGGAGATAAGCCTGGCAATTCATCTGGAAATACGTCTGGGTAGTCTCGGACTACCGGAATATTGATCAATTCAACTGGTCGATCCGTTGTCTTGGTCATGTAACACCAATAGCCAATACATCCTTGATTAAGCAGTTTCACTATTTTCATAGCGCTGATGATTCTCCCAGAATGGCTGGGATTGTCACCCTGGAAGGTACACTCAACACCATCGTCAGATGTGACGGTCACTATTCGCTTGCGGACACTAATTATAGCATCATGACGGTCCATCCAATCGATACCCAAGATCACATCATCTTTAGGTAAATCGACCACAATTAAATTTGACAACCACTCACGGTCGTTCATACGAATCGAGCAGTCCTGAACTTCACGATTCCCAACAATTCTTCTACCATCAGGTAGTCCAATTATATAAGGTTCACAATTGATAACATGCTCTATTTGTAAACGATTCAAACAGGAAGCAGATAAAAAGGAGTGTGAAGCAGCAGTATCAAAAAGAACACAAACAGGCTGAGATTGGATCTCGAGAGTACCTGCAATCATGCTGGCTTCGGGATCTTCAGCCTTCTTCATCTCATAGACTCTGGGTTTTGCAGCCCCAGCACCAGATGTTCCAGCTTGATTTCCACGTCCCATCCCTTTGTTTGCCCCGGTAGTCTGATAAGAAGCGGACGGTGGTACACGGTCCTGAACTGATGACTGTACTGGAGCATGAGATGCTGTGGGAGTACATCCCGGTCCACTCCTACAATAACGAGCATGATGTCCGTTCTTCCCACAAGTATGACATGACATGGCTGGCCTTGGGCATTTCGAATTGATGTGCACCTGGTCCCCACAGTTAGAGCACATAACAGATAAGCTGACCGCTCGAGGTTGCGATCTGATTGGCTTCGTCGCCGTAGGTTGTCGTTCAGAAGGATTTAGCACTGGTTGGGGTCTCTTGAATGTTCCCCAGTTGTTGTCTGTCTGGTTCTGGTTCCTGAATTTCTTGTTGTTAGACTGTGGTTGCTTCTTGGAAATTTCTTTCACTATTAATTCGTACTCCAGAGCTTTCTCAATGAACTCCGGTAGGGTCGCACAATGATGGTTCAACAGCTGCATTCTCATTCGGGGTTTAAGCCTTTTGAGAAAGTATTTGATCTTATCAGCCTCTGTTTGGGCAATCGTCGCGGCAAAAGGAAGAAGTGCCTGGAATTTCTCGGCGATAGATAGTACGTCATCATCTTCGGACGGTTCCGGATTCAGCAATTCTGATAGTTTGGCCTCGCGGAGAGGACCTGGATAGTAACGATCTAGCATGAGATTTTTAAATTCTTCCCAAGTACATATGCCAACAGCTGGCCTCACCGAAAGCCACCAAGTGTGGGCGCCCTTGCCCAAGTAGTAAGTCACATGAGATGCGATTCTCTCTTTGATACCTACCATATCGAACAATTTCTCGAAGTGTTCGATCCAATGCACGATATCAGCCGGCTCAGAGGAACCTTCAAAAGTCGGGGGTCGCTGGCGAGAGATGTCGCTGATGATCCGACTCACCGGTCCGCCATGTAAA
The DNA here is from genome assembly GCA_033398695.1 of Orobanche coerulescens. Taxonomy (NCBI): domain Eukaryota; kingdom Viridiplantae; phylum Streptophyta; class Magnoliopsida; order Lamiales; family Orobanchaceae; genus Orobanche; species Orobanche coerulescens. The sequence goes on along the minus strand of CM065815.1, from coordinate 86,488,300 downwards.
GGGGGTGGCCCCTGATGCTGGTCGGTAGCATCTCTCTGCATAGTTTCCATTACCTGACCCATTTGGGTCATCTGAGCCATTATGCCCTGCATCACAGTGTAAGGATCGACACGAGCATCCTCGCGTCCATTGTGGTGCGATTGGTCCCTAGAAGGCGAACCACTGCCTGCGGAACTATGCTCTGCATTCGCACGTCTGTTGGCTCGTGGTATCGGGATTCGGCCCCTTCCGCGGCCTCGTCCCCCTCTGCCACGGCCTCTCAAATTTCTTTCCATACTGAAAGAATCAATTAGTAAAGATAACTATAAGTACAGTTCATGATACCAATCAGAATTCATGCTAAGTTAATGGCAGTAAGAAATTACATATTCAAGAAAACAGTTCGTAATGAGTTATCGTCACCACGAGGGTCACACAGAGTATCATATCGACGTTTGAGTCGAATGATTTCAATCATATAATCAATCCAGAATTTTATTTGTATCATCAATCAGATAATTCCTGCCACAAACCCTTAAAATGTCAAGATCAACAAAGAGATCCATTCAGATATCAATATCATGTCAGTAATTTAATCATGGTTCATAAAGTACGTACCGCATTTGGCTCGTAGGATCAGGCGCTCGCACGGGTCACACGTGACACGAAGGTCTCTTGATTCTAGTTCAATTCACAAAGACTCAAAAGAAAGAAGACGACCTCAAGGAGCTCTGATACCATCTTCTGTAACACCCCAATAAGGCGGTTATTACAGTGTCTTGGACCCCACACTGGGACCCACCAGGCGATATCCAAAATACAGATTAAATACACAATACATGTGATACCGAACCACAAAATATAGTACTTACTCCGATTTGGAGTTTACAGCAGTATGGCCTACGGCCTTATTATACACAGGATCCAAAACATAAGCATAATCCATATGGAGATGGAATATACCTTAAATAACAATACATTTGTTCATATTTAAAATAAAGCGGAAAGATAATATTACACGGTACGAACATGACCGGACTCAAAAGACTTGGGGCCCCCCCGAACTAGTATCCTTCGAACCCTTCGTCATCACCCTGATCTTCCCGTGCCTTGCCCTTTCCTCGACCTAAAATACAACACAAGTATTTCGCCCAACACAGGGTCAGATATACATGATAAATGATTCTCAAGATATTATACAATTCACATATATAAGATTTCAAGGATAACAACCCGATTAACGAACATACCCCTCGGGCGTATGAATGCTTAATCACAAAACGTCGAACACATCCAAATATAAGAATGGACTATGAACGACTAAGATAGTACGGCTCAAGAGGGACATCATAGTATGCCCGATCCGAATATGTGTCAGTGCACATGTCCACCCCGTATACGGAATCCAGGATATACGTGGGACAATGTACCTAATTAGCCTCAACGAACTACATCTCGTGTGCACAGCCTAATGCGGAAAAATATTCACGCATAACTTTATATGTGCCCGGCTAAAAATCCTACACAATATCCAATCGGAACGTAGATATGACTCCGAATATGTCACGATGCAACATGACAACGAATTCAATAATTCACAAATCCGATTTAAGATCGAGGACTCACCGAAATGACCACAAAATCAACGATATCAAGGGTTCGAAAGTGACGAACTTGGGAATACAATCCCACGATGAAAACGGAACATCGTTAATAACAAATTCAAATCACAAGACACAAGTTTATAAGTGTTTCATATACACGAAATGCATAACCATCATAAGAATCCACACATCATTATAACCAAGCAAGATAACTTGCCTCAATACGGAGGCGAGAATAGTCCTTCTTTGTCGAACGAACAGCCGGCCCTCGATTCAAAATCGGTTACTCAGACAATCAACCTTGAATGAAGTATATTTTACTTAATAATACATTCATATGATCATCTATACCAAACTTCAACGAGACAACATCCTAATTCTCATTTGAGTAGTTCAACTTTTTAAGATGTCAAAATGTTACTTCAAGAACCTTACAATTGATTACAAGATGTTACCAAATGTTTGTTGGATTAAGAATCGTTCCATAATGTGTTAAACAATAATCTCCTATCCTTTAAACTTATCAAGAACATCTCAAAGTAAAATCTACACTTCAATCAATTACTTATGTTGAGTTAACTAGTTACAAATCCATATTATGATCATGAAGACTACCTCAAGTTTAACACCATCCTTATAATCTTCTAATTAACTTGGAGATTCGAATATTATTCCTCTGAATTCACTTAGCTTAGGTTCAAGAAGGTCATTTCATTCTTTTAATGATCAACAAGGGTTTCTTAAAACATTTTATGGTAATTATTCCAACAAGTCATTACAATGAAACAAGGACTATTATTATTCCAATGGTGTTATTAGTCTAGCAAGGAGAGTGTGGTTCCACTAAACATGATCATCATCATTCAAAACACCAAGAACACATCATTACAAATCCCCTAATCATCATATTCATCATTAAGTTTGTTGGAAGTTTAACTATAAACATGTTTAGCTTGATTAATTCATCACTAGGTGGAGTATACTTAATCACTATCATTATAATTACGAGATTATAGGGTTAAATCGTATAACGTACCTTCAGAAATGGAGAACAATACACCAAAACCACAGGAACACAATCTAAGCTTCAAGAATGACTCCAACTTCCAATCAACAAGCTCCAAAATCAAAATGTAAAGCTCAAACACAAGTTGGAAGAAGGTAATTTTGATCTAGGGATGAAGGGGGATGATTATATGGGTGAAAAATTAGAGATCGACGTGCAAAAATGAAAGACACAAGTCAGTTTTTTATAACAACACAAGTTACATACGTTATCACAAGAGGATAACGACGTTAAGCCTTTACGTACGCTACTCAAAAAGTGTTACGACGTAAGCTAAGTCCAGAGGTCGCTAGATCGAAATATTTAACATCATTACGTACGTTACCGCTTGAAGCTTTACGTACGTAATGTAGGTCAACTAGGTTGCCTCCAAAAGATCAGATATTCGAATCCCGTCCGGCCCCACACTCCGAAAGTTGAGATCGGATACGATTACACTGGTTACGTACGTAACAGGTGCCTCTTTACGTACGTAAAGGCCTTAAAATAACGTACGTTATGCCTAAGGATTAGCGTACGTTAGGCTCAGGTTAAATAGCTCAAAAATGTACTTATCTATACAACGTTGAGAATTCAATCATAGTGCGAGTGATCGTTATTATTATGTCTATTTATGATATATTCCAACATCAATAAACATTACACAAATGCGACAAGACTACAACAGTATTGAATTATCCGAATAATACAACAGTAAGTAAGAATTTCCGTCGGATATTACACGTTATGGACAATGTGTAACGTACGTTATATTACATAAGACTGTTCAATTTTGTTGACTTTCTAGAATTTGACCCACAGTAAATTTAAGTGTATTACGTACGTTATGTATAGTATATAGCGTATGTTATCTTTAGCAAGTAATATTAAAATATAAATCATGTTATGATTTAAAAGACAATATCAATTTGTGTAATATGATTATTTTGTTTATTAAAACAGCATCAAAATGTGTATAAAAAATATTGGTTCAACATTGTTGAGAAGATTTCAAGTTGAGCCTTATTATGTTGAACATTAAGATGAAGTTTTCTGAGATTGTAATATACATGGGAAGATGATTTCGAAATGTTCTTATAACAAATGAGTTGTCAATGTTATCACTTATGATAGAGGAATTCAGGGGGATGAATATTGAGTGTTTTCATCAAGCATAGGTTCATGTCTTGTAAAGGTTGATTTTTTATTGGATAATCTTCTTCATACTAATGGTTAGAATGAAGTGATTATGTTGCTGACAAATGATTCGATCGTAGAACTTTGGTAGGAAGAACTACTTCGTGGGAGAATGGGATTCTTAGTGGTGAATTGAACCTAGAACACGATGAATAGTTTTCCTTTGAAAGGATGTTTCTAGAATTCGTTCATCTTGAATCATACCCTTGACATGAATCATAGAATATCCAAACCATATATTAAAATTGATTCAAGATTGGAGTATGGAACTATGATGAAATGAATATCCTTGAATTCATAGACGTCGCTAATTTATTCCCATTATGATCATTTGATTCACATGAGGTATGTTAATAGTCCAACAAAGTGTTAGTTGGATAGTCGAACCGTGAACCAGCTGTACGTAAGATAATTAGCTCGATCATAGTTTAGAAACGTTAGGTGCTTGTTTATTAGTAATGTATACGCAAGTTGAACTCTTCGTTATTTATTTTTGTATAAGGTTCGAATCTTGCAAGTGGTTGGACGAAGGGACGAACTTCGAGGGTATTGAAGTTCGTCGAAGTATTTAATTCTTGTCGTCTTTCTAAGAAAAGTACTTTATGTTTTTCGTATTAAGGTTATTCATATTGTTGTGCATATGTGTCGTTGTCGTTTATCCATCTCGTGTTGGTCCGACGAGATTGTCTTGGGATCTATGCTAGCTGCGCTGGATCATTGGATGGGTTGTCCACCTCGTGTTGGTCCGACGGGATCATCTTGGAATATTTCTTATGGAGTCATCATCTTTTTTCTCCTAAGATGAACTCGATTTATCACATAACAGGCTGTATTGACAGCTTCAGCCCTAGCACGTACTCATTAAGCATTGTTCGACTCATTTCTTTTGAAAAGCGATTTTTCCTCTCAACAACTCCATTTTGTTCTGGTGTTCAGGGTGCTGGAAAATTATGCCCAAAACCATATTTATCACACCAATCTTCAAAATCATTTGAGTCGAATTCTCCACTATGATCGGTTCTGATGGCGATAATCGGCAAATCTTTTTCCTTCTGAATAAGCTTGCACCACTTAACAAATTCATTGAAAGCATCATTTTTATTTGCTAAAAATTTTACCCAAGCAAATCTTGAGAAATCATAAACAAGCACCATTGTATAAAGTTTACCATTCAAGCTAGCATGCCGAGATGGTCTAATTAAATCCATATGAATTAATTCAAGAATACGGTGTTAGGAATACTTGTTAGATTTTGATGATGTCATTAATATAAAATCAAATGTTTATTACTTGGCAAAAATGTAAGGAAGAACCAAATGAGTATCTTCCATAGGCCAAATATGTTAAGTATAAAAATTGGCAAAATGTAAAGAAGAACCAAATGAGTATCTTCTGTAGGCCAAAAATTAGTTAGGCTAAAATCGGCTAAATCGAGTACTAAGTCCATCGAGAGAGGATCGGTGAGTCGAGTCGAGTAGTTACGGTCAACACATTTTATCGGAGAAGTTTGACCAGAGGCAGCCAAGGTACCTCGTGCAAGTCACCCGATCGATAAGTCACAAATAGTGAACATCGAGAGGTCCAGATGCAGAGATGTTAGCCGCTCATCACCTAGTCAAGTCACCAAGTACTCCAAGTCCACGTCAGCATGCGTTGAAAAGTCAAGTATTACGGAAAGTCACATGCAACGTGAAGAGACAAATTGGAGTGATTCCCGCAAGAGATATGAATTAAAAAAGCTATCCAGACCCACCTTGAAGACTTTAAATGTTTTATAATCAAAAGATTCGGCGCATCACATGCAGAGTTTTCACAACGGTCGGAAGATAGAATAAAATAATGAGAATCCAGCCTTGCAACGTTCAGAAAGATTAAACAAAGAAGTCTCCCTCCAACGGACGGATTTGTTCAAAAGATTTGCAACGGCTACAAGGAAAAAGCTCAGAGATCGTGACCTATATATATCCGAAGATTTGAAACTGAGCAATCACCGGTGCGAACATACTTTCAAGCGATCAAAGCATTCATGCAATCAAAAAGCAATCTATAGCATCGTGAAAAGAGCGGTTCTAAAAGTTCATACTTAAAGAAGCTCTTAGTTGGAGAAGACAAAAACTCGTGTCTATAATCCTGAGTTCGGGGTACTTCACTGGTTGAAGTTAGAGACTGTAAAGGCATCCGAGGATCGAGGATCAAGAGGTGCAAGGCAGTCAAGTGTGGTACAACGGCACGGATTTCCACAGGTTGGAAGCTGTTGTAGTTTTGTTTGAATCACTGTAATATTTATCACTAGTTGAGAATTATAGTGAATTCTTCTTCTTTCTCCTTTTCTTCTTCAATATTTTCCTTATCTTTTTCCTCATCCTTTTCTTTTTCTTTTTCAGCTCCTTCATCTCCTCCATCATCATCATCATTATCATCATCATCATCATCATCCTTCTCATCATTTTCTCCTTCATCATCATTCTGCTTTTCATCATCATCATCCTCCTTCTCTCCTTCATCTTGTTCTACTTCTTCTCCTTCTTCTTCTTCTTCTTCTTCTTCATTCAACTCTTCTGTCTTTTCTACCTCATCAGGTTGATTTTCAACTAAAGTCTTTTCTTCTTCTCTGCTCTGGCTCCTTTTCTTCTTCTGCCTTCTCTTCCTCTTTCTCCTGTTCCTCCTCCTTTTCTTCTTCTTCTTTCTCCTTTTCTTCTTCAATATCTTCCTTTTCTTTTTCCTCATCCTTTTCTTTTTCTTTTTCATCTCCTTCATCTCCTCCATCATCATCATCATTATCATCATCATCATCATCATCCTTCCCACTCTAGGGGAGGCTCAAGACCTCCTCTAGTCCTCCTTTTCTTGCCTTCAGGCTGGTCAGCCTGTTCTGGATCTGATCCTCCCTTCCTTTTCAGGCTTGATGGTCCTTCAATTTGAAGGATATCTTGCTTCTTTTTGGTTCTTAGCTCTGCCCTTATCTCTCCTTGATTACTTCCTTCCCCCTGCATTCTCTCTTCCCCCTTTTTGCCAGCATCAACTAGGATAGTTAATTGCTGCTCCATTCTGCTCATCCAATCAGACATGCCAAATGGCATTCTGTTGTTGGTAGGGGGAGGGGGCTGAGGGACTTCTCTCTGCAGCAAAGTGTCGATCTTTGCATTGATTGTTTGAAGTTCAGGAGTGACCTGAGTTGCCAGCAGCTTTCCAATTGTATCTTTCACTAACTGCCTGATCAGCTCAGTCATGGCAGGAGATATCTGAGCTGGTGGAGAGTGCTCTCCTGGGCCTTCTGCAATCAAACCACTGGACTGCAAGCTTCTATCTGCAGCTGGTACTCCAGAGGGGGTCTTCTCTGGGGTCCCTGATCTGGAGTCTTCAGCTAACTCCACGTCTAGGCTGGTGTACCGGGCAGGTACCACAGTCCTATCTGCAGCTTCTTTGTAATACCCAGTTGTAATTCATTCCTTTTCATTCAGTAATTATCAGTCTGTAATTGTCACTCAGTGTATTTTCACTCAATTATAATCATTCATCAATCATGTTCATTCACCGGGTTCACCGTTCGGAAAAACTTCGAGTTGTGTATCATTATTGTTCATTGTTTCAACTTTCCTCTTATGAGTTCGACTTTGTTAAATCACCATTAATTTTTGGTAACTCCAAAAATTCTAAATCTTTGCAATATTATAGAGCATCGAATTAGCTTTCCAATGGTTCAAACGGTGAGTCAATCGGAGTCCGGACGTGAGAGTTATGGTCGCTTGATTTTGGCGATCACGCCGACCGAACTCGGCCGTGTCGTCCGACACGGCCCGTGCCGTACTCGTCGGAAATGCAGTTTACGCCGACCAGACTCGGCCGTGTCGTCGCCCGACACGGCCCGTGCATTTCTTCCGGTTAAGCTCGAACGATCGCTGACACGCCCGACCGTGTCCCAGGACACGGCCGAGTCATGCCGAAGTCGCCGAGCGGGTCGCTATCGGAAGGCCCTCGGCGCCGCGGCCGTGTCAATCGTGACACGGTCGAGTCCTGTCGCCGACTATCGGCCAAGCTGCGCGACACGACCGTGCCCGATCGGCACGGCCGTGTCCGGCAGCACCAACTCCTTTAAATTCGTTTTTTTCAGCATTTCTTCCATTCCTTTCCCATTTTTTTCACTTGAAACCGAGAGAGGAAGCTTGAGGGAGGGTTTTTCCTTCACAAATCATTTGGGTGTTTGATTTTTTTTCATCTCCTTTCGATCGTGAAGCCCGGATAATCAATCTAACGCGTGTTCTTCGGATTAAAGTACTTGTATCTTCAAGAGGTAATTCTTTCAACACTTTGGACTTCGATTTTGTGTTGAGATATGATGTTTTGGACGTTATAATCATGTTATATGAAGGGATATGTATATGATTATGAGTTTGTATAAGGATTCATTGGATTATTGAGGGATTATTCAAGAACACCTTGAATATCGAGTTGGAATTGGGGATTTTCGACTAATTGTTGTTATAATCACGTTTTTGGATATTCATATCGGATTATTAATCGTATTGGAGATGTTTTACTGGTTTGAAACACTTCTTGGGGGATTTGATATTGGTATATTGAAGTTTGATTGTAAACAATCGGAGTTTGGACGCAACGTGTTTGATTTAATACCTCAATGAACTTGGTTTATTCGTATCGACGTTTTGAGTTAGTTATATTCGTGTTTGATTCGTTTTTTTGAACGGGTTGTTGAATATTGTATAATTCAAGGTTGTTCGAGCGATCGATATCTCAATTAGGACGTCGTTCGTGGAAGGATTGTTGTCACCGGTATTGAGTAAGTTAATTCTTACTCGGTTAAAAGGATATTCATACCTTTTGTTGTTGATCATTCATAATCATAACTCATTCATCATTGTATTAATCATATTAAAACTTGTTATTGTCAATTAATCACTTCAGTCATAAGGAACGACGGTTCCAATCCTTTCGTTGAGCTATCATTCATTTCATTATTACCCTCATTTCGGTGAGTCATTCTTGACTTTGTCAGATTATTATTTATTCGTTGATATTCATTACGGTCATTCTCGTTCATATGACCTTCTGGGTTCATATTGCGTGGCCGGGTGTGGCTGTGTGGAATTTTTAGTCGGGCACACGATGGTTATGTATTGGGTTCACCGATACATTAGACCGTGCACACGGGAAAGCGTTACACCGTGAGACTAATTAGGTACACGGACGGGTGTTGTACACTCGCACGAGAACATTTCGGGCGTTCTATGGTACTCCTCTTCTGCGTTATTCATAACTAAGAATATTTCATAACTTCAGTTAATCTTGATTGTGTATTTTCAACCCTTGAGGATTGTTGTTCTGTATAACTGACCCCGTTGGGGGATTTTGTTTTCAGGTCACGGCAAGGCAAAGGCACGGGAAGAGCATGTTGACGGCGACGAGTCCCAGTGATACTAGTAGGGGGCCCCAGTCATTCCGTTTGTTCATTCATTTTCATTTTGCTTATTCCGTCATTTGTATTTTTCCGCTGCAAATTCCGTTTGAGATGCTTATTTGTTCAGGGTGGTGTATTTTATCTCCATATAAAATATACTAGTATTCCGTTTTGTCCTGGTGTAATGTACTTAAACTCCTCATCGGAGTACTTGGTAATATAATGTGGTTCGGTACTACGATTATATTATTTAATTCATCATTTTCAATTGCCTGGTGGGTCCCAGTCGGGGATTCACGGCACTGTAATATCCGCCTAGTTTGGGGTGTTACAGAGTTGGTATCGGAGCGTGGTTTTTGAATACTACCCTCCAAGTCATGTCTCGTTTGAAATCATCGTCATCAGACTAGTATCATTGGACTTTCGCGTCACGTGTGACCTGTGCAAATGCCGAGCCAATCAGACCAAGAACTGTAAGATTTCTAATGCCATGGTATAATTTCTGGCATTAATCATTCATTCATAATTCATCAGTTAACAATCCTCAATCATCATTGTCACTTTGATCAGGACGGTCAGGTTAACTCATTAATCAGTCAATTCATTTCATTACTCGATTGTTGATCTGGATGATCATATCATTAATCTTGTTAACTTGTTCAAGATAATCATTTCAATAGTTTCATCAGATAATCATGTCACCTCAGTTAATCATTCATATAATCATTGTGTTAGAACGTGTATGCTCATTTTCATCATTTAATTACGTAATCATAACGTGATATTCATGTGGGAGATTTAATCATCATGTAACTTTCCACTTCAGTATGGAAAGAGCTGGCAGAGGACGAGGAGGACGAGGCCGTGGTGCGGGCCGAATCCCGAGAGCTCGTGTGAATACACGTGCGAATGCGAGGGATAATGCTAATTCATCTAGCAGCGACGCTGCTACTCATTCACCTGGACGTGATCATTCTCTATCGGGGAGTCGTACCCGGGACACGGCCCAGTCAGAGGGTGTCCGGGTTGATCCACTCGCATTTATGCAGGGCATGATGGCCCAAATGACCCAGATGGCTCAATTGATGGAGACGATGCATAACTCCGTCAATCAGAATCAGCAGGCTCCTCCGCCGCCACCTCAGAGGCAAGAGAGAAATGTGAGTAATATCATCGGCGATATCTCTCGTCAGAGGCCACCTACTTTTGAGGGCTCGTCTGAGCCGGCAGATATCATTCATTGGCTCGAGCATTTCGAGAAGTTGTTTGCTATGGTAGAGTGTCCCGAGGGACACAAAGTTTCTGTTGCGGCTTACTACCTTGGTAAGAGCGCACATTCTTGGTGGTTGTCGTTGAAGCCCCGAAGGATCTTGTACTTGGGATCGATTCAAGACTCTCATGATGGAGAGGTATTATCCGGCCCCACTCGAGAGGCCAAGTCGTCGAATTGCTCACCCCGACCCTCATCGACGAGGATGTTCTCGCCATTGCCGAGAAATTTCAGAACTTCTTCCTTTCGCTTCATCCATCATTCATTCGAGGCGGATAAAATCAAGTATTTCAAAGAAGAGGCTGAAACCCCGTATGAGACTTCAGTTACTTAACCATAGTTGCACCACGTTGGCCGAATTCATTGAGAAAGCTCTTACCTATGAGCTTACTGCTAAGGAAATAGTTAAGCAGCAACCTTCGTCTGCTAGCAACAAATCGAAGAATCGAAATCACCAAGGCGGCCGACAACTTTCAAGAAACCCCGTGCGGGCTCGCTTTCGAGCGACCTCTGTGTCGTCTAAACCCGCGAATCTCGGTCTCGAGCGGCCGTTCGGCCATCACTGCTTTAATCGTGGGGAACTTGGTCACCTCGGTACCAAGTGTCCTCGGCGACTATCACGTGTCATAATTGTGGGATTCTTGGGCATAAGGCCCGTTTTTGACGTAGGGACACCAAACCTACTCGGACGTCATCTCGTGCACCAAGCCAAATTGCTCGTAATCAGGCCACTCAATCAGCGTCGTTTAAAACGACAGGAGCGACTAAAGGTGGAGCTTTTAGCCATCAGACGGGAGCGTCCGGTGCCGGGACTAGCAAACCCCGGATTTATGAGATGAAGAAGACCGATGATCCCGAGGCCCGAATGATCTCAGGTACACTCGATATTCTATCTCAACCTGTGTGTACCCTTTTTGATACTGGTGCATCGCATTCATTCATTTCCGAGTCATGTTTGAGTAGACTACTTCTGGGTAGTGCTACTAGTTGTGAGCCTTATGTCATTGGTCTACCTGATGGTAGACGAATTATCGGTAATCGGGAGATTCAGGATTGTCCGATTCAGTTTCATGGTCGTGTATGGCCAGCGGACCTTATCGTGGTAGATTTGCCGAGAGACGACGTCATCTTGGGTATTGACTGGATGGATCGTCATGATGCCATCATTAGTGTCCGTAAGCGTATGGTCACTATCATTTCAGACGATGGGGTTGAATGTGTTTTTCAGGGAGGTAATCCCGACTGTTCTGGTAAAGTCATTAATTTGATGAAAGCAGTACGGTTACTCAGTCAGGGATGTGTTGGTTATTGGTGCTATATGACCAAAACCGAAAAATCATCAGTATTGTTGTCGGATATTCCGGTTGTGAAAGAATATGCCGATGTATTTCCAGACGAGTTACAGTTTGCTTGCTTCCACAGAGAGATGTGGAATTCACGATTGAGTTGGAGCACAGCACGTCTCCGATATCGAAGGCACCATATCGGATGGCCCCGACTGAAATGCAGGAGTTGAAGAATCAACTTGAGGAATTGTTCGAGAAAGGTTATATCCGACCGAGTGCGTCTCCGTGGGGAGCACCAGTGCTGTTTGTCAAAAAGAAGGATGGTTCTTTTCGCTTGTGTATCGATTATCGGGAGTTGAATAGGGTGACGATCAAGAATAAGTATCCTTTACCCCGTATCGATGACCTTTTGGATCAACTTCAGGGAGCTTCAGTATTTTCCAAGATCGACTTAAGATCTGGATATCATCAGCTACGGATTCGAGAGTCGGATATCGCGAGGACGGCGTTTCGAACACGCTATGGTCATTTTGAGTTCGTAGTTATGCCGTTCGGGCTAACTAATGCACCTGCGGTATTCATGGAACTAATGAATCGGGTCTTCATCGACTTTTTGGATCGGTTTGTTGTTGTCTTCATCGATGACATTTTGATTTATTCTCGTAACCGAGAGGAACACGAGATTCATCTTCATCAGATTCTCGACGTGTTGAGACAAGAGCAACTCTATGGAAAGTTTTCCAAATGCGAGTTCTGGATGTCCGAGGTGACTTTTCTCGGACATGTAATTTCATCAGACGGAGTTCGTGTCGACCCTCAGAAGACGGAGGCTATCCGAGACTGGTTACCTCCGAAGAATGTTAAGGAAATCAGAAGTTTTCTCGGATTAGCGGGCTACTATCGGCGATTTGTGGAGGGATTTTCTAAAATCGCTCAACCCTTGACGAACCTTTGCGGAAGGATAAGAAATACACGTGGTCCGACGCTTGTCAACGGAGTTTTGAGGAACTCAAGAGCCGGTTAATGTCGCACTGTACTTTCCTTGCCGCAGGGACGGAGGGATTTGTAGTTTATAGTGATGCGTCCCGCACGTGGTCTCGGTTGTGTGCTCATGCGAGAATGGAAAGGTTATTGCCTATGCTTCACGGCAATTGAGACCTTACGAGGTTAATTATCCGACTCACGATCCGGAGCTAGCGTAGTGGTGTTCGCTTTAAAAATTTGGCGTCATTATCTTTATGGCGTTACTGCCGATATTCACCGATCATAAAAGTTTGAAGTATATATTTACTCGTAAGGAGTTAAATATGCGCAGGCGGTGGTTAGAACTAATCAAGGATTATGATATTGAGATCCTTTACCACCCGGCAAGGCGAACGTTGTCGCCGACGCCTTGAGTCGTAAGTCCGTTCAGAGCAGAGATGCTTGCTCGCTTAACAGCTCGTATGAGCTTCAGGAATTCCTTAGACCCGAGATCGAGGTCCGGCTTCGCCAATTCGGGGACAACTTTGTATGTTAGAGATTTCATCGTCTCTTGAGGAGGTAATCGAGAGAATCGAGTTCGGACCCTTCGTTGTTGCGCAACCGTGAGGATGTGACTCAGGGAAAGCCCTGGATTCGTGGTCCACGAGGATGGACTTTTGAGGTTTAAGAACCGGTTGTGCGTATCGCGAATGACGAGTTGAAAAACTCGATTTTGAGAGAAGCTCATGCTACCCTTATTCTGTCCACCCGGTCTAGCAAGATGTATAAAGACCAAACAAAATTACCGTGGAGTAATATGAAGCGAGAAGTCGCGGAATTTGTTTCGAGATGCTTAACTTGCCAACAAGTCAAGATTGAACATCAGCGACCGGCGGGTATGCTGAAACCTCTCCCTATTCCAGAGTGGAAATGGGAAGACATTTCTATGGATTTCATCACGAGTTTTCCGACGAGTCATCGTGGCATGAATACGATCTGGGTGATTGTGGACCGCTTAACTAAATCAGCTCATTTCCTTGAGATTAAGGATACTTGGGGTCCCGAGAGACTTGCCCAGCTATTCATCAAAGAGATAGTGAGACTACACGGTACTCCTAAAAGTATCGTTTCCGATCGTGACGGACGGTTTGTGTCACATTTTTGGAAATCAGTTCATCGTGCTATGGGAACTCAGCTTAATCTCAGTACTGCCTTTCATCCTCAGTCCGACGGACAATCAGAGAGGACTATTCAGACATTAGAGGACATGTTGAGAGCTTGCGTCCTCGATTGGAAGGACGATTGGGAAGCCCAACTACCGTTGATCGAGTTCACGTATAATAATAGTTGGCACGCTTCGATTAAGATGGCACCTTACGAGGCCTTGTACGGTCGTCGTTGTCGATCTCCGTTGTGTTGGGATGACTTATCAGAATCAATCGGCACCGAGCCCGATATGCTTATAGCCGCCGTGAGAAGGTAGCTTTGATCAGAGTCGTTTGTTGACATTTCGAGTCGAGAAATCATATGCGTATAACCGTAAATCGACCATTAGAGTTCGAGGCTGGTGACCATGTGTTGGTCAAGGTATCCCAGTCGTGGTATCTTCCATTTTGGGAAGAGGGGAAAGTTGAGTCCGAGATTCATCGACTGCTCGAGATTTTGGATCGAGTAGGCGAGTTAGCTTATCGATTGGCTTTACCTCCGGCGTTGAGCCGAATTCATAATGTGTTTCATGTCTCTCAGTTGCGGAAGTATGTTGCCGACCCGAGTCACATACTCCAGTTCGACGAAATCGAGATCGCAGATGATCATTCGTACGAGGAGCGTCCTGTACGAGTGTTAGAGCGGCGAATCAAACAGTTGAGGAACAAGACGATCCCTTTGGTCAAGATTCAGTGGTCTAGACATGGAGTCGAAGAGGCCACTTGGGAAACCGAGGAGAATATGCGGGAGAGTTATCCCGAGTTGTTTGACCCTTAGTTTCGGGGACGAAACTCCTTTTAAGGGGGGGAGTATGTAATACCCAGTTGTAATTCATTCCTTTTCATTCAGTAATTATCAGTCTGTAATTGTCACTCAGTGTATTTTCACTCAATTATAATCATTCATCAATCATGTTCATTCACCGGGTTCACCGTTCGGAAAAACTTCGAGTTGTGTATCATTATTGTTCATTGTTTCAACTTTCCTCTTATGAGTTCGACTTTGTTAAATCACCATTAATTTTTGGTAACTCCAAAAATTCTAAATCTTTGCAATATTATAGAGCATCGAATTAGCTTTCCAATGGTTCAAACGGTGAGTCAATCAGTCAGGACGAGAGAGTTATGGTCGTTTCGATTTTGGCGATCAACTGGCCAGGCCGACACGGCCGTGCCCGGCTGTACTCGTCCGAAATGCGAAGTTTCGCCGACCAGACTTCGGCCGTGTCGTCCGACACGGCCCGTGCTGCACTCTTCCGGTTAAGCTCGAACGATCGCTGACACGCCGACCGTGTCCCGTGACACGGCCGAGTCATGCCGAAGTCATTGCCGAGCGGTCGCTATCGGAAGGCCTCGCCGCCGCGACCGTGTCAATCGGGACACGGTCGAGTCCCCGCTGCCGGCCGGGCCAATCAAGCGACACGACCGTGCCGATCGGCACGGCCGTGTCCGGCAGCACCAACTCCTTTAAATTCGTTTTTTTCAGCATTTCTTCCATTCTTTTCCCATTTTTTTCACTTGAAACCGAGAGAGGAAGCTTGAGGGAGGGTTTTTCCTTCACAAATCATTTGGGTGTTTGATTTTTTTTCATCTCCTTTCGATCGTGAAGCCCGGATAATCAATCTAACGCGTGTTCTTCGGATTAAAGTACTTGTATCTTCAAGAGGTAATTCTTTCAACACTTTGGACTTCGATTTTGTGTTGAGATATGATGTTTTGGACGTTATAATCATGTTATATGAAGGGATATGTATATGATTATGAGTTTGTATAAGGATTCATTGGATTATTGAGGGATTATTCAAGAACACCTTGAATATCGAGTTGGAATTGGGGATTTTCGACTAATTGTTGTTATAATCACGTTTTTGGATATTCATATCGGATTATTAATCGTATTGGAGATGTTTCTTGGTTTGAAACACTTCTTGGGGATTTGATATTGGTATATTGAAGTTTGATTGTAAACAATCGGAGTTTGACGCAACGTGTTTGATTTAATACCTCAATGAACTTGGTTTATTCGTATCGACGCTTTGAGTTAGTTATATTCGTGTTTGATTCGCTTTTTTGAACGGGTTGTTGAATATTGTATAATTCAAGGTTGTTCGAGCGATCGATATCTCAATTAGACGTCGTCGTGGAAGGATTGTTGTCACCGGTATTGAGTAAGTTAATTCTTACTCGGTTAAAAGGATATTCATACCTTTTGTTGTTGATCATTCATAATCATAACTCATTCATCATTGTATTAATCATATTAAAACTTGTTATTGTCAATTAATCACTTCAGTCATAAGGAACAGCGGTTCCAATCCTTTCGTTGAGCTATCATTCATTTCATTATTACCCTCATTTCGGTGAGTCATTCTTGACTTTGTCGATTATTATTTATTCGTTGATATTCATTACGGTCATTCTCGTTCATATGACCTTCTGGGTTCATATTGCGTGGCCGGGTGTGGCCGTGTGGAATTTTTAGTCGGGCACACGATGGTTATGTATTGGGTTCACCGATACATTAGACCGTGCACACGGGAAAGCGTTACACCGTGAGACTAATTAGGTACACGGACGGGTGTTGTACACTCGCACAGAACATTACGGGCGTACTATGATACTCCTCTTGGCCGTAATTCATAACTAAGAATATTTCATAACTTGATTAATCTTGATTGTGTATTTTCAACCCTTGAGGATTGTTGTTCAGATAAATCGACTTCGTTGGGGATTTTGTTTTCGTGTCACGGCAAGGCAAAGGCACGGAAGAGCATGTTGACGGCGACGAGTCGATGATACTAGTAGGGGGCCCAGCCATTCTGTTTGTTCAGTCATTTTCAGTCATTTCAGTTATTCCGTCATTTGTATTTTTCCGCTGCAAATTCCGTTTGAGATGCTTATTTGTTCAGGGTGGTGTATTTTATCTCCATATAAAATATACTAGTATTCCGTTTTGTCCTGGTGTAATGTACTTAAACTCCTCATCGGAGTACTTGGTAATATAATGTGGTTCGGTACTACGATTATATTATTTAATTCATCATTTTCAATTGCCTGGTGGGTCCCAGTCGGGGATTCACGGCACTGTAATATCCGCCTAGTTTGGGGTGTTACATTCTTGAGACGGCTCTGGCTCTGGCTTTGGCTCCTTTTCTTCTTCTGCCTTCTCTTCCTCTTTCTCCTGTTCCTCCTCCTTTTCTTCGTCTTCTTTCTCCTTTTCTTCTTCAATATTTTCCTTTTCTTTTTCCTCATCCTTTTCTTTTTCTTTTTCAGCTCTTTCATCTTCTCTAGAGTGGGAAGGAAAGGAGTTGTGGTTTGTGGAGGATTTTGTTCCATATGAAGCTCTGGAAATGTGGGGATCTGCAAGAAAGAGGTTTATCAGAGACTACTACATCTGGGAAATACTCCAGGATGATAATCTCTCCCCACAGCAAATCTTCATAAATTTCATGGAAGCAGCCCATCCACAACTCTGGGCTATTCTGAAGAAACATGCTGGGAAACAAAATGCCTATCCCAGGATCCCTCCATTCACTGCCAAAGATCCTCCTACTATGGAAAGAGGAGGTGCGTTGGATGAACTTACGCTACAAAGGAAAATCAAGAAAGTATGTCTTGAGAATAAATTTTCATCCCAACAAGAACAAGACTTCGCAGCCCTTGTCGTGAAAAGGAAGTATGGTCTTGCCCCAGTCAAAACAAGACCAATTGGAGCTAAACCCTTCAGACCTGCCAAACAGCCTATTCGAAGAGGCAGAGGAAGAGGCAGATGACTCTTATCTATTTTTTACTTGTAATGATTTATGTACTTGAAATTTTCTTGTAAAATTCAGACATGTACTTGTGAAATTAAATCTATAACAGTCTTTTTGAATGACAATTCCCAGTTGTCTCAAAAACTAGACTGACTTTAGTTTGTGTCTTGCACTTAAGTGCAGACTTATTCATTTGATTACTTGCTTAAAGTTTTGCCATCATCAAAATAGGGGGAATTTGTTAGGAATACTTGTTAGATTTTGATGATGTCATTAATATAAAATCAAATGTTTATTACTTGGCAAAAATGTAAGGAAGAACTAAATGAGTATCTTCCATAGGCCAAATATGTTAAGTATAAAAATTGGTAAAATGTAAAGAAGAACCAAATGAGTATCTTCTGTAGGCCAAAAATTAGTTAGGCTAAAATCGGCTAAGTACTGAGTACATCTAAGTCCATCAGAGAGGATCAGTCGAGTCGAGTCAGAGTAGTTCTGGTCAACACATTTTATCAGAGAAGTTTGACCAGACTGCAGCCAAGGTACCTCAGGCAAGTCACCTGATCAGATAAGTCACAAACAGTGAACATCAGAGAGGTCCAGACTGCAGAGATGTTAGCTGCTCATCAGCCTAGTCGAAGTCAGCCAAGTACTCCAAGTCCACGTCAGCATGCGTTGAAAAGTCAAGTATTACGGAAAGTCACATGCAACGTGAAGAGACAAATTGGAGTGATTCCCGCAAGAGATATGAATTAAAAAAGCTATCCAGACCCACCTTGAAGACTTTAAATGTTTTATAATCAAAAGATTCGAAGCATCACATGCAGAGTCTTCACAATGGTCGGAAGATAGAATAAAATAATGAGAATCCAGCCTTGCAACGTTCAGAAAGATTAAACAAAGAAGTCTCCCTCCAACGGACGGATTTGTTCAAAAGATTTGCAATGGCTACAAGGAAAAAGCTCAGAGATCGTGACCTATATATATCCGAAGATTTGAAACTGAGCAATCACCGGTGCGAACATACTTTCAAGCGATCAAAGCATTCAAGCAATCAAAAAGCAATCTATAGCATCGTGAAAAGAGCGGTTCTAAAAGTTCATACTTAAAGAAGCTCTTAGTTGGAGAAGACAAAAACTCTTGTCTATAATCCTGAGTTCGGGGTACTTTACTGGTTGAAGTTAGAGACTGTAAAGGCATCCGAGGATCGAGGATCAAGAGGTGTAAGGCAGTCAAGTGTGGTACAACGGCACGGATTTCCACTGGTTGGAAGTTGTTGTAGTTTTGTTTGAATCAATGTAATATTTATCACTGGTTGAGAATTATAGTGAATTCATCTCCAACTGGTTTGGAGAAAAGTGGATTAGTAGAGGATTACCCCACCTCTGAGACCACTATAATCGCCTGCGTTCTTTACTGTTTTATTGCATCATACTTAAACTGCTGCATCCATTGTTAAGTGTTTCATTAGTTGCTTTCTATTCGTCATCAGCTGATTTCCGCATATATTAAAGAACAAACGACTCCAAGTCATTTGTTTACCTATCAGCTGAAGAAACTCACTCTTCGTGAAAAAGAGTTTAAGAGTTTCTAGAAGTCTATTCACCCCCCCCCCCCCCCTCTAGACTTGTACCTGGACGACTTGTGACCTACATACGGATAGTGGAAATTTCTATTTTGGGTTTAAACGAGCCTCTTGCATGTTTACCTTTCATACAGGCTTCACAAATGTGGTCTTTTCGTAATTTTAGTGTTGGTAGACCACGAATAATATCATTTCTGGCTAATTTTGAAATAAGCGGTAAAGAGGCGTGCCCCAATTTTCGATGCCAAATAGTGGCGTTTTCATCGTATGTGAGTAAAAATTTTTCATTAAACGATGATTCATCTTAAAGATCAACAATATAAATATTACCATATCTTAGTCTAATAAAAACAATTTGATCTTTTCTCATTGCAGTGCAATGGGTGATGCAAAAATTAATTTGAGTCCAGTATCACATAATTGGGAAACATTGAGATGATTATGACAAAGGCCATCAAAAAAAAGAACATTCTCTATAGTTGGTAGAGGACTCTTACCTACTTTACCCATGCCTTTGATTTTCGTGAAAAGATGCTCGTTTCCACTCATGTGGTTAGAACATCCACTATCAATGTACCATTTATTTGATTGTGTTGTTGTCCTCGCTTGTACCTACAAATATAATTTTCTTCCATTTTATAGGTACCCAAACTAATTTGGGTCATGTTGTGTTAGACATATAAACTTTATTTGGAACTATAGTTCCCTTAGGTACCCATATTTGTTTAACCTTACTAGTTCGTCTAGAGCTCGTACAAAAAGTTCCAGTATGTCTATTTTTCAGACATTTTGGACAAGACAAGATTCCCGTTTTTAAATTCTTCGAGTTCGTCGAAGTTTTATCTAAGGACTTTTTTATTGAAAAAGAATTATATCCGAGAAACTTTGAACAGATAAGAGTTGCTCAAATTTATCATTTCCATACGAGAATTTTCTGATATAAAGTTTGAGTTCATTTTGAGTGTTGTGTAAATCATCTCTCAGATTTTTCTCGGTTTTTAGACAAGACATATGATCAAGCGAAATGTCTTTATTCAAAAATTTTGAATTTTCATCTTCCAGAGATTTTATTTTCTTTCTCAAATCTTCATTTATTATACAAACTTTTTCATACTCATTATTTAAAGATTCGAAGGCATCAAGGAGTTCTTCATGAGATGAATCACTTACCTCGCTTTCTGTGTCGCTGTCGACTGATTTGCGAGCCATTAGAAATAGATTGCTTTGAACTAGTGGTTCTTCATCATCTTCGTTGTCACTTCATGTAGCAACATATACCTCTTCCTTTTTGAATTTTTCACGAGGTTTGGATGAGATCATGGGAGCAGCAGCACGACAGTCTTTTGCATAATGCCCTGGGACACCACATCTTTGACAAGTATTGTCGAACTTTTTGTTTTGATGGAAGTGAGTCTTTTTAGATTCATCCCTAGGTTCGCATAACATATCTTTCCGTCGCCTCTGTAAGAGATTTTTGAATTTTTTGATGTTTTCGGGATGAAAAGCAGTTTCTTCATCATCTTCTTCGATAGGCTCATCTTCCGGATCACTATCTTCTTTAGCTTTAAAGGCGACCAGCAATTGAGAAACGACAAAAAACATCCCGAGGTACCCACAAAATTGAAGATTGCCGTATCGATCTTGTCGCAGGTCGTGCTTCAGCTTAGAGTTTCAGGATTTAGGGACAATCTCATAATTGATAAAGGATCCAATAAGAGCACTGAATTCCATATTGTTAAGGTCTTTTGACTCCATAATAGCTGTTACCGTAGCATCCCATTCTCTGGGTAGTGATCTTAGGATCTTTTTAGCTTTATCACTACTTGAGATTGGTTTTCCAAATGAGGCTAGCCCGTTTCTAATAGAAGAAAAGCGGTCAATCATGGTAGTAATGCTTTCTTCTTCTTTCATTGTGAATAGTTCATAATAAAAAACCCAAACTGAATATAATCCGAAGATACGGTTACGAATTACTCGCAAAGACGAATCTAAGCACTAAGAGAACACACGATTCCGACCACCCGAGGTCTCAAAATTCGACAACGGAAGTAATTACCCCAAACTTTGAGAAATTACGAAAACGGCCCAAAACGTCCGGAATACACGATACACGATCGAAACACCAAACCAAAACAATATTGGCGTGCACATGCAGCCTTTAATTGCAGAGTTGAAAGAGTTATGGGATGTAGGATTTGAAACTTATGATGCTTTGGCAGATCAAACTTTTATGTTACATGCAAGTGTCTTCAATGTATTTGAAGTATAGTAGGAAAGTGTGCTATATGAACCATCGAAGATTCTTAGATGACAACCATAAGTGGAGACATGATGAAAGAAGATTTAATGGTGATGTTGAGTTTGGATCAGCTCTTACAATGTTATTCGGGAAGGAAATTGAAGAATTGTTGGAGGGTTACGAGAATACTTTTGGAAAGTGTAAGGGAAAACGAAAGGTTGCAACATGAATAATAACATTAAATGAACTTACGAGAAACTCGAAACAACAGTTTCGGATGAGATTCGCAAGAATCGAACTCAAGTGCGGAAAAGCCGCTTAAGAACGCTGAATTCAACAAAAAGACACCGAAACGAACTCGGATGGCAAAAAGTGCAGAATTAATCATTCTCGGAATGATGAAACGGTCATAAGCGAATCGTCGAAATGGACCCCCGCCGAAAAAAAGAAAATTACCAGAAATCGAATTGTGGAGATTACACAAAGCAATTCACGAACATCCTCGAACTCGACCGCAACACACGGTTATAATCACCGATCAATATTCTCAACCTATTATAGTAATCAATAAACAACAAATTCGACAACAATCAACAATCGATAAAACCAATTCACAAACCCAACGGCTCAACAATATCTCGGTTAACCACAAGTCTGATCAGACCAACTTAAACGATCACGAATTCATAACCGAAACAGAATATACTACCCTGCCTTTTGACTTAGCGCACATTAATTACTTAACGTAGCATGCGCTAAGTTGCTCCCGTTAGCGTGCGCTAACCAGTAGGCTTAGCGTGCGCTAATGACATGCAGTTGCATGTATTTCGGATACCGGTCAACATATGGTGATTATCAAGAACACTAAGTGATTCTGAACCATGCTCAAAGCTATCAAAACAACGAAATCCGATATCCTTTAACATACATAAAATCATTCAACTTATAATCGAAGTCCTATATCCATATATCATCTTCCTCAATATCAACATCATGAAACATTAAGAACGTAACAACACTTCCATAATCTATCATTACAAAGATTAATCATCAACAATGACATCAACATCCACGAAGGAGAAGAAGGATTAACCAACTTATCTCAAGAAAACGAACTACACGATTCAAATCACACGAATCATATTAATATCATCATACTCCGGTAAGCCATCTCATAATCATGCTTGTCAACTTGTTTATATGATAATCATTAACTCAAGAACATCAATCTTCATTCCAAAACGAAATCCAAAGGTGAAGAGTGATTACCTTATATAGACGAACCATGAAGGAGAACAATCAACTTCATTCCAAGAATCATCAATAACTTCAAGAACAAGACTTTAATCCATGTTTCTCAGCTTAATCTTGTTAAAAGATCATCATCTCTCAGTGTTTGGAACCTCAAACTTCCCTCTAAAATCTCTCTCTCTCGAAATAAAGGAAGGAATGGCCGAACAAACATAATTCACATCTGCAATCAAATATATATAATGACTGTTATTAGCGTGCGCTACTTTTTCTTAGTAGCGTGTGCTATCGTGGTCCAGAGGCGACTATTTTGCTTCGCATATAAGCTTACGTACGTAATGCCCATGCAATAATGTACGTAAATTACACTGTCTAGCGCACGGAATTTCTTAGACCTTAGCATGCGCTAATCGTAGTTGACTTGCTACAGTCCGCACCTACCCCCGTGTCCCCACATGCCGAAAGCAATGACGAGGATAAGATTCCTTTTTGTCTGATCTACAATTAGCGTGCGCTAGTCCTTAGGTTTTAGCGTGCTTTAGTACTACATTAAAACATCCTTTGACTCGTCGGCACATGCGCCGAAAGTGACCAGGTCCACACGTAGATTCCCTCTGAGCTGTTCTGCACTAGCGTACACTAACATATGCCCGTAGCGTGTGCTATACCTGCATGATAGTGTGCGCTATACATGAATATTAGCGTGCGCTAATAAGGTTATACTTAGCCATTTTCAGCTACTCTTGTCCAACGTCTCGACATGCAGAATACGAACATACGACATACGGAATACATATACATCTTACAACAATATTCTCATACGATAAACCCGACACACAATGTCTTCCAATACAACTGTCACCCAATTGTGGTAATAATACCAATACAGTTGTCTTAGTCCTTCATTTATTTTATCCACTGTACAGATTCCACGCTGTACAATATAACTCGGATAAAATAATATTAAACAACAATAGTAGAAATTCCGGATATTACACCAGGGGCCTCCACAGCCTCGTCGGCCTCCCTCTGGTCATCAGCGTCCATAGGCTCCACCTGTAGGTCGGACGCTCGGCTGCCGATATATGCCCGAACTTCTTCAACGGACTTCCCGTCCTTCATCAGGTCTAGCATCTCGTAGCACGTGGAGATATAGTTCAGGTTGAGCAGCTCTTCACACTCGGCCGTCTTCTTGAAGGCCGTCGCCCCGGCATCCAGGCCCTTGGCGTACCCCGTAGCTTCGCAAGTATCAACCTGCTTGGTCATGCGTTCGATCCGGGCGCTTGTCTCCTTCAGATAGGTCTCATGTTCGGCCCGGATCTCGTCGCACTGCTTGTGCATCGCCTCGGCCGCCTCGATCATTTCGTGGTCCTTCTCCCTCGACATGTCGGCCTCACTAGCATGGCTCTCCAAGATCGCCATATCTCCCTTCGAGGATGATATTTCGTCCTCCAGGGACTTCAGCAGAGAAGGACAGACGTGGTGCTCCTCCCGAAGGTTTTGGAGCTCGGTCATCATAGACTTGTGCTTCTCACCCAGGGCTTGAAACTCCCCGGCCGCCTTCATGTAGGTCCCCAATGCACGCCCGAGCTGGGCATTCCCGAACTGAAGTTGCTCGGCTGGATCCATGTCATTGGTTACCAGCTCCATCTTTGGCGTCCATCCCCGAATGGGAACGTGGCTGGACTCAGCAACGGCCGGCGGAACCCGATCGAGCATCTCGGCAGTACGAGTAGCCGCCCGAACATAGTTAAGGAACCAGCACGGACTCCTCCCCTCATGCGAGCACATGGGTCGTCCCGGTCCCTATTAACTGGGAGGTAATGCCCCTCCAGGTCGATGACGGCCTCCATTCCTGCCGCCCAGCCAATCCGGACAGGGCTTGGCATTAGAGGCGCTTCAGCAGCAGGATCGGCCTCTGCCTTATTAACGCTGGCCTCCGGGTCAACATTCCCCCTATTACGCTTGGCCACTACCCGCCTCCTCCGCTCGGCGGCCTCGACAGTCAACCTTTCCACGCGCTGCGCGGGGGTTTCCCTCCTCTCCCACGCAGCCCTGACCCTGGAAACTGGAAGAAAAGGGTGAAGGCAAAAAAAATTACTTGACTCCGACATTTTTGGATCGGTAGACCGAATACCGGCGGACCAAAGATTCTTCTCGATAGTTAGGAGATGCGACTTCCTCTGTTCGACTGGAAGCCCCTAAAGCACGTCAACCCGGTCGTCAAATTGGGAAGATGTCTCATGTTGGAAATAAAACGCAGTTGAAGAGTTGGGTTTAGATTTACTAAAATCGGCCCTCATGAACCGATCTATTTAGGCTCGTTAAATAATTAACTAACAGATTACTAAGCTATTTAAACGAACAAAATTAATCTACGCGTCTAACTATGATAATTCAAAGTATTTTTCCTAGATCTAAGAGATCTAAGAATACATTAGCTTTCAAGCAAAGTCTTCGAATTCTACTCGACCTCTTTTGTATTTCTACATTTACATCTCTAGAGTATGATCCCGCCTATATCCGGATATCGTGTGAGCAACAATCTACCAGACTTCTTTGAACAATAATTGGATCGGCCGAACCACCTCCCAGTAAATTATCTCATGATTTTTTTCTCTATTTTTCTTGAATATATTGGTATTTTAGAAAAATATTGTGTTTATCCATTTATGGAATCGAAGACACAAGTCAAGATACACAATCAAACACAAACCAGAAAAATCAAAATTTCTTGGACAGTTAAGGGAGCAATTTTTGCCGATCCCTTATGTCTTATTTATAGGTGTTCTCGACTACTCTAGGGATCTTAAGGAGGATTAGGGAAGGACTCCTAATAGACCTCAAATTTCCATATTAGGACTTTCCTAATATATTGCGTCTATTAATATCAACTCAGTCCATTAAAGAGTTAATATTGCACTTCCTACCCAAATCCCAATTTACGAAATCGAGCTCCTTATTTAAATATATTATTTTCCATGTTTAAGATATCGAATGTCCATTAATTAATTTAAGCTATTTACAGCTTTAATTAATTAATATCTTATCCAAGTGTAGCACCACTCGAACCTTTTTATTATATCGAAATTAAATCCACCTGCAGGTTTAATATAATAATCATCATCGAGCTCCTCAAGGGGACATCATCAACCTGCACAAGTCGGGACACGATTTCTAGTAATAATAATATTTATCATATAAATAATATTATTGTCCAAGATACGAAGCTTATTGAGTCAGTCATTTTGACTCTCATCCATGGTAAATCAAAGCAATAAATATTACAAATACACAACTAAATATTGTATATATAGAATTAAAGAAATAATAATTATCCGAGATTTATGTTCTTCATACAGTCAGTACAGAAGACACTATCTCACTTCGATCCAGTTCAACGTATGCAAATACGCTAATGCATGCTAATAGTCAAGAGCAACCAATTCAAGCATACACTACAACTTTTCATATAATTTGTCTAATAATTATATAGGTTGTAAACTATTATATTATTTTATAAGGTACCGATAATGTGATCTTCCGTGTGACACCAACACATCACATTATCTACAATATAAAATAATTAGACATTTTATTTGCATAACCATAACGTGAATAAATATGCAAAACATGTGGGTAATTAATATTCTCATAGGTAGTTACAGGGAAATAAGGTAATACAAGTATAAAGTATGCTTTGTAGTATACAACCCTAACAGTCTACTGCGCCGGAATATGATCTGCACAGGAAACAAATGATGAGCGTTAGACAAAAACGAACAAAATAGAATACACATACTTACGCATTTTGGAAATAAAGTGCTCCGGAACCCGAAGCCGCTCGCCCACAATATCGGGCTCAGGCTCCTCCACCGAGCTCCTCCAATCCCCACAACGTAAAACCACTACTCCTTCCCACTATGTATGGTCTCTGGCACATCCACCAACTCCTTGTGCATGGCATGCCGAGCCGTCAAAGAGAACCAGCCCGAGTCGGACCTCCCAACCGACCTCCACAGGAAAAGGTTGTTGAATTCCTCGAAACTGGGGTCGGGCCAACCTTGTTGGTTGAAGAGGATAAAGAAGCCCACTATCTGAGCCCAGGCGTTCGGATGGATTTGAGCAATCGGAAGGCCTCACTGCCTCAGAAACCTGGACAAAACCAGAGGAAGCGGAAACCTGAGCTCCGCCAGCAAAGAGCGATAGTACACGGCTGCACAACCGAACAGCGGCAGGTGAGGCCTCTCCTCAGGGTACGGAACGAATATCTGCACCGCCATCGGGATTTTGAACTGCTACCGCCAGTTGTTCCTCCGTAACGATGTTGCAGATCGGGGCCGAATACCACGCCGCCTCCACAAAAAAGGGTCGCCCGAGGCCGAGTCCAAACATCCTCGAGCTCGACCTCCCCCTCCACATCCGCCGCTCCACCAACCGCCAGCATCACAACCTCTGCCTCCGCGACCCCCGGCAATCCCGCTACCTCGTCGCCTCTGTCATCGTCACTCCAGTTTACATGCGCCCCCCTAGGGACAAATCTGCCACCCCTGTCCGGTCCGGCGACACGGACAGCTTCGCCGTCCTCATAACCTCCCAGTCCGACATGACGAATTCTTAAAATGGAAAACAGAAACAGAAAAAAGACTCAGTGGAATCCTTTTTTGTTCTTTGCAAAAATTTGGGAAAAGGGCGAAAGTAAAGAAGAAGATGGAAGGTGAGAGAACACCTTTATTTATAGGAGGAAATAGGCATAAATGCCTGGCGCGTGGCCCCTTGGATTCACACTGAACCATCGCAAGGATTAAGGGCATGTGGACGGCGCCGTCAAATCAAATCCTGCCATGCGTCCCTCGTCATGACACATGAGGCACGGGAATTGAACCGACGCACCCTTTGAAGAGACGTCCCTTCGAAATTCCCATCCATTGAAACCTCCCTAGGAAGTCGACTCGACCTAACTATAAATCGACCCCAAATCCGGCCAGCCCATGGCCTTGGGCTCGGGGGCCCTTGATGATAGCCAGTCCACCTTGGCATCTACCCATGCACTCCCCGCCAGCTCAACCATACCAGTTGAGGGGACCAGAAGATAAACAAGGCGGTTTCCGGATAAACCGATCGAGTAGGGACGATAAGGAGGGCCGACCGATCAAATATCGAGTATGCTCCAAGGTCCCGTTATGACAGGACCGGGCCGAACAGGAGTAGACCGTAGGCCGACCCCGAGACCAACCCGGAGCAGGGACGACAAGGAGGGCCGACCAGATTCAGGACAAATATGCTCCAAGGCCCCGCTATGACACGACCGGGCAGATCCGAACACAACGGATAATCACCGTCAAAAGCATGTGGAACAGGCACACATGACAGTTAATGCACTCTGTCCTCCCTCTTCCCAAAGCAACCCCCGAATACCGCCACGTATCTAAGACAACCTCTCCCTCTGACAAGTGTTTGGATGTATCTCAAACATTCCCTAGCTGTTAATCTTCTGATTGGCCCAGGCTTTCTATAAATATAAGAAATGTATGATAAAGGACTTTTGGAAAAAATAAGGTTTTGACCCAAAAAAAAATACGTTAGACATATAATATAAGAAACATAGACCGGCTTCAAAATTCAGCCCGACTCTATCTCAAGAGAACAAGATCGTCAATAAAATTGTGTTATCCTAATCATTCGGCTTTTTATTGTTTACTACGTGGCTCCGATTCACTTAGTCCAAGTCAACACACATTTCGTTGATCAATCAGATATCAACAAATTCCCTTAATACAATTACTCATGTTAGACGAAATTTTAATAAATTTAGTTAAAGAAAAAATTCCATGGCTAAATAAATTAGCATAGAATTCTTGATGACAAGATATCAATTATTGCAGAAGTTATTTCTGTACTCAGCGAGCTGAGTTCTACTAATCCTTGTGAAAATTGACTTTAATAGGTTTACTTCCAAGATTTGTCAAAAATAGTAGGGTTGGGACTTTTGGAACCGGGAACCGCAGAACCGATTCGAATCGTATCGGAACCGACGGTTCGGTTCGGTTCCTAGCAACAAATTTTTTTTTCGGTTCGGTTCGTACTGTTAGTATTCGGTTCGGTTCGGTTTGGTTCGCGGTTCCTGTCTGTTTTAAAGAGGAACCGATCCGAACCGCAAGGAACCGTCCGAACCGCACCGAACCGGGAAACCGACCCTCTGAATATGATATAATATAATATATTCTTATTAAACATAATTAATATAATATAAAATAATATAATATATTCTTAATAAAATAAACCAAACCAAACCAAACAAACCCAAAGATATCCCGCCAGCAGGTGGTGCAGGGAGGGTAAGATGTACGCACCATGCCCCTACTTATTACGGTAGGGAGGTCAAGCTTTCCGTGAAGACCCTGACTTAGTGCACAGCAGAATCTTGTGTGATAAATACAAAGGAAAACATATGATTCGAAAAGCTCGAGACCATACCCGAACCCATGGCTTGATCCACATGGGACTTACCTAAGCAGAATTTGGCTACTTCACTCCCAATGAACGCCGCTCTAACAAAGAGAGGTTGGCTCGCGCACGCCTCCCCGCCAAAAATACACCACACGCAAAGACAATTGGATAAAATATACAATAAAAATAA
This sequence comes from Orobanche coerulescens, assembly GCA_033398695.1. Lineage (NCBI taxonomy): Eukaryota > Viridiplantae > Streptophyta > Magnoliopsida > Lamiales > Orobanchaceae > Orobanche > Orobanche coerulescens. The sequence goes on along the minus strand of CM065815.1, from coordinate 86,458,865 downwards.
ATATGCAATGCTCTAGGTCAAAGCTAACCGAGACAACCCAACCCCGAGGCTCTCAACTACAAGACCGCTCCCTACAAAAGAATCCACAACTCGATCCGGCGCCCAAGCGCACCTATCAACGGCCATGGTCTCGGAAAGGTTTAAGGCCTTCAAATCTAATCTCGCTTGCTCCTCCCACGTCCTCCTGGCCGCCTCTCCTCCTCTCCCCGACAACCATAAAACAATCGACCCTCCTCACCGAGCAGATGCCTGTCTCTGCGGACGTGGCCAAACCATCTCAATCTCCCTTCCTAACTTTTTGAAATGGGCGCCACTTCAGTAGCGTTCCTGAAAATCCCGTTCGCAATTCTATCTAACATTGTGCGACCACACGCCCAACGTAACATTCTCATTTCAGCCACTTCCAACTTGCTCTCAAGCGACTTCTTCATCGCCCAACATTCGGAGCCATACAACATAGCAGGTCGGATAGCCGCTCTATAGAATTTACCCTTCAACTTTAGAGGGATTTTCTTGTCGCACAGGACCCCTGTCGCTGCTCTCCACCTTAGCCACCCCGCCTTGATGCGATGCGTGACATCATCTTCACACTCACCTTCCTTCTGAATGATCGAACCCAAATACTTGAACTTATCTGTACGGGGTACGATCTGATCCGCAATCATTACCTCCACATCTTCCTCGTTGGCCTCACCACTAAAGTTGCACCAGAGATACTCGGTCTTAGACCGGCTCACACGCAAGCCATGGGATTCTAACTTAGCCCTCCAAAGCTCCAACTTCGAATTCAACTCCCTCCTCGACTCCGCCACTAACACAATGTCGTCAGCAAAAAGCATGCACCACGGGATGCCATCTTGAATCCCACGCGAAATGACGTCAAGGATTAGAGCGAAGAGAAGCGGACTTAGCGCCGACCCCGGTGTAGCCCTATCTCAACCGGAAAATACCGGGTGTCACCAATGGGGTTCTAACGCACGCCCTAGCTTGGGAGTACATGTCTTGGATCGCCCTAACGAACGGCAACGACACCCTCCTCTCTACTAGGCTCCTCCAAATAACATCGCGCGGAATGCTATCATAAGCCTTCTCTAGATCTATGAACACCATATGGAGGTCCTTACGCCGCTCTCTAAACTTCTCCATAAGGCGTCTGACGAGATGAATGGCCTCGCCGTGGACCTCCCTAAGCATGAAGCCAAATTGGTTCTCCGAGATCTCCACTTCTCTTCTAACCCCGCATTCCACCACTCTTTCCCAAAGTTTCATAGTATGACCGAGGAGTTTAATACCCCTATAGTTACTACAACTCGAGCATCGCCTTTGTTCTTGAAAAAGGCACGACAATACTATGCCTCCACTGTCGGCATCTTAGAGCCTTTGAGGAGGATGTTGAACAGCCTGCTAGCCACCGAACTCCGACTTCCCTGCACAAAGCCACACCTCAATAGGGATCTCGATCCGGCCTACAGCCTTTAGCTCTACCCATTTTCATTAGGGCACCCTTTACTTCCTCCTTGCCGATACTCTCACAGAACTAAACGAACGAAAGGTGAGATAGACTAACCCCTTGCACCACCGAGTCACTACCTCTAGCCTCATTGAAAAGTTCAAAAATACCTATTCCACCGCTCCTTAATAGCCACATCGTTCACTAACACTTGACCCAAATCATCCTTAATAAACTTAACGGGACCTGTGTCGCGCCGCCCTCTTTCCCTAGCTTTCGCTAGTTTAAAAATAGATTCGCTCCTTCTTTGGTGTCTAGGCGCTTGTACATCTCCTCGTAAGCCTCACATTTAGCCTTAGCCACTGCCTTCTTAGCCTCTCTTTTCGCCGCCTTGTACGCTACAATCTTCAAGATTCTCTCCTCCTCCTCACTAACCGACAAAAGCTCCTTAAATAGCGCTTGTTTTGCCTTAACCTTGTTTTGGACCTCCTCATTCCACCACCAAGCCTCCCTAGGTCTACTAGACCTGCCCGAAGAAACCCCTACCACCTTCTCGCCCACTCTCCTAATAGCATTGGCCATGCTGGTCCACATAAGGTTAGCATCGCCCGCACGCAAAAAACCTCCTTCGTGGGTCAGAGACTCCTTGAATACTGTCGCCTTCTCACCCTTCAGATCCTTCCAGAGAATCCTAGGTCTAGCTTCTCTCACCCTGCTAACAACACGACCTCTCATGGATAAATCCATAGCCAGCAGCCGGTGTTGAGAAGCACACGCCTCGCTCCGGAACACCTTGCAGTCCACGCACGCCCTAGCATCCCGACTGCGCAAAAGAAGGTAGTCAATTTGCGTGTTGTGCCCCCCACTACTGAAGGTGATGAGGTGCTCGGCTCTCTTCGAAAAACAGAGTTAGCAATTACAAACTCATGCGCAGTGGCAAACTCCAACAAAGGCGGAACCTCCCGCATTCCTAACTCCGGCCGAAACCCCATGCGCACTATGATAACCATCCACCTCACCAATGTGCCCATTGAAATCGCCCCAAAATAATAAATTGATCGTCCTAATACACCCGACCAACTCATCTAAATGCACTCCAAAAGGCTTCCTTATCAAGCACACCCAAACCAACATGTGGGGCATACGCACAAACCACATTAACCACCTTCTCCCCAACCACCACTCTAACGGACATAATCCTATCATTGCACCTCTTCACTTCCACGACGTTGTCCTTAAGCTCCTTAGATAAAAGAATGCCCACACCATTGCTCGAGTTAGCAAGGCCTGAATACCACAATTTATAACCGTTCACCTCCCTGGACTGCGCCCCCTTCCACCTAGTCTCCTGAATACAAGCCACATCAACCTTTCTCTTACCCAAAACATCCACAAGCTCCAAAAGCTTACCCGACAAGATACCCAAATTCCAACTACCAACCCGCAAACAGTGCGACATCGACCAATACAAAACTCAAACGCACTACGAGAAATAAAATAGGGTAGTGAAGCAAAAATGAAAATAAGATGAGAATGACAAAGATAATATAAGCAAGCAAACCGCATAAAAATCGCAGTAAATGGTAGATATATGGCAGACAAAAATATAATATATTTCGTCCAAACCATATAAAATCAGTTCCAGTTCGGTTCCGGTTCGGTTCGGTTCCTGTGCGGTTCGGTTCCTGTGCGATTCGGACAAAAAAATTGGATAAACCGAACCGCGAAAAAACTATGCGATTCGGTTCCGGTTTCTGTATTTTTCTCTCAGGACCGAAAAATCCCAGGCCTAAAAAATAGAGCTATATTCGTCCACCAAATAAATCCCTACTTTGACATTTCCCAGTCAAAATTTAAAAAATTTGACTGTAAATTACGATCAATATAAAGAATAATTCTAATCATGTAAGTACGTGTTAGATTTGTCTTAATGTGTATTTTCAAAATATAACTTGCATAACTATACTTATTCTTTATATTGATCGTAATTTACGATCAAAAATTTTAAATTTTGACTGAAAAACGTCAAAGTAGGGATTTCTTTGGTGGACGGAGGGAGTATAAGATTAGAATTACACCGAAAAAATATCTTTTTTTTTCAGCATTTGCCAACTGACTCAAACTCTCTTTCATAATAACTGGAAGTTACACGACCTTTTAAACATTTTGCATACATGGATAGAGTTTCTACAATCCAAACGTAATACTTATTTCGAATCTTTTGTACATCACAATTTTTTGGGGGGCATAAACTCTCGGAAGAGTAATAATATGCAAAATTTAGTTTCAATAAATGGCAACACAACTTCGAATGACCAATGGTAATACCATCATGACATCTCCAAAAATATCTACTACAGGCTTAACTTGAGAAAGTCAAAGTGCATCTCCTGTACCATCTTTATTATGGCTATTCAGTCTCTTCCAACATAAGCAGTGAATACAAATAACGACCTACAACCAGCGTCCAGACTCCAGCGTAATAACATAGCTCTACAACTTCAAACAACCCTTTAAGTCTGTTGAAAGAGAACTTCTGTGCACCGAGATAGTTATTTTGCACCAATTATTTCCAATGCCATAAATACTGCAACTTTCTCTATAGCGATTTCATTTCAGGCTTTCTGCAATAAGAAAGCAGCCAAAGCATGAGTTCAAGAGGCCAACTTCGTACAGCAACACTCAAATTGCAATATAATTTCGAGAAACTGATAAAGCTTTACCTGCATTGGAAGGTACAGTTTAAATTCTGGTGGAAGTTCCTCCTCTGAGTAAAGGCGATCAGAGAAATATATCCTCCTCAAGCGGCAACTTGCATGAACTTGAACACGCAGAGTTTCAACATAATTGGTTCCATATGCACGTCGAGTTAGATCAGTAAGATTCAGCTGGATTTGATTCCATCCCTCTTCCAATTTCAAGGGCATGGTGCATATGTAAGGTTTAACTCTTGTCACAGCCTAAAAACAAAGTGAACATTTTCTTAGATTACAGATGAGATCAGCCCAAAAAAAAAGGGGAGTAAGACTCAATCAGTGACATTACAGCAATACTTTGTACACTCGAACCAGTTTAGACTCAGCCAAAACATACTGAAGTTTGTGAAAGACAAGATTCAGGGCCTTAAATCAATGTACAAACTGGTGATTACATTACGAGTGAGATCAATACGTTCATCCACACTATCCTATACCAATCTTGCTTGAATCAAAATCACTATGTAAAAAAGGTGACCGGAGCACAGGTCCTAAAGGCAGATACTGTTCGTAGCACTGTATTCCTTGAGTTCAATTTTCAGTAACATTTACCATGAAAATAACATCGAATTTCACAACTGCATAAGTACCATTATGATATTTGAATCATAACATCCCTTCAACACCCAAACAAGATCATGTGATCTACAAGACCAAATTTAAAGAAGACAATACAACGGCCACGAGCAGAGAAAGACAGAATCATACAAACATCGAAGTAAATGAAAACACATATAAAACACATAGGAGTATCGGTGCTTCTTAAAATTGAACTCGATAACATCCTCACATCAACAAAACAAGCACGAGCCAAGATAAACATGAATGAAATTGATATAATAGGGTTAAGATACAAACTAATCTAAAATTCACTTCAAGGAAAACTTACAGACTTGAAAATTAGAAGCTCGAAATCTTCGGCGGACATTCTTATCATCCAGCACATGAATTTCAAACGTGAAGTACTTCTTCATATTTTTCACAATCATAACTAGGAACGATAGCTTGATACCAAGTGTTGCGGTTGGATCAGCTGGACAGGTAATATATGTAGACTGGACATTTGACCCAACTATTTCAAGGACATTAGATTGTATGTCATCATCTAGCAATCGCTTGACTTGGCCATTGACAACTGCAAGAGGTTTTTTAAAGAAAACAGTAAGCTAACATGGTAGAAAAGCATCTGAAGCACTTTATACCAAAACTCTGCAGCATTTTCGATTTTCTCAATAGTCACTTCTTTGGTATAATAGGATTTGGACAAAAAAAAATGCAGAACTGTTTGTCCGAGTAATATTTAAGAATAACATAACCAATTCTTCTACTTGAATCCAAGAGATCAATCACTGTTTAACTTGTGAACAAATTTTTAAGAGGACCGAAAGAAAAAATTCAAGTTAATTTAAAAGTTAGCATCACGCATAGAACCAAGGGAGAAAAGAAGAGTCATAAAAAACATGAAATGAATGCATTTCCCGGCTGCAGCAGTGAATAAAGACATCATCAGACTACAAAAGACCCTAGCATCAGGATAAAGACAATTAATCATATTTCACAGTAAAGAGCAACATAGCAATCAAAATGACAATACAAAAGAAGTGAAAAGACAAACAAAAAAAGACCTACCTTCTTTATCCCATATCTGCAGAGGCTTACTCCTGAAAAATGAAAATACCAAACAAAATAAACAAAATCAGTACGAAACATTACCCCCCCCCCCCCACCCAAATCGCAAAAAAGCGGCTACAAATGCAAATCAATTAACAAAGAGGGAAAATGGTGATGCGCATAACAACAAAATCTGGAAATAAAACTCTAGAAAAAAGAATCATACCCGAGGCTATAAAGAATTGAAAGAAACCCAGACTGGAATGTGTTCTTAAACATCTCTGTTACTTCAGAACCAAAGAGAATAATGGAAACTGCAAGGGGAAAAACGGTCAGCCAATTCTCAATGAAACGTCAAAAAGTATCGACAAAGAACACTCGGACTCAGCTCACAGTTCATATAGCCTTTGAAAAACAATATGAGAATAAAAATTTGCTAATACCCTCTGCCTTCAGCTCTATATTCATATGTCGATGGGTATGTCTTCGTAAGTTTACTTTATCTTTTACCCTGCTTAATTTCTAAATCATAAAAAAAAAAAGACTGCTTCCAATAGATGAGACACAACTGCACATACACGATACACCCAACGCACCCACCCACGGATACGCAGACAGGAAAGAAAAGAGAGAGAGAGAGAGAACCTTGGAGAATCTATGCCCGAGAAAAAGAGAAACCTAAAAGAACTGGCAAATTGCGTAGTATCCATTATATATAAAGATTCAGTACACTAATTTAATGGGCAAGTGTTAATATGCAAAACACAAAGTAGGGTACAAACATGTTAAAGCTTCGTACAATCTCTCAATTTAATGTCCACAAAAGATTAATGCATCGGGAAGATGAATATGAGGTGGAGTATTAAAGACTTGAATGTTTTACTGATCTTAATGAAACATCAACTATTTATTTGCTTACTAACCATTCATTTGCAATGTAGCTTAGTTAGAGTGTGTCTTTTCATTAGCTTTTCACATAAATGTGAGACCGGTTACAACCACACTGCAACTATAAATTGCCACATCGTTGCGTATCCGGGGTGAAATAAGAAAGATGGAATGGTGGCGTATGCAAAGTATATATGCAGTACATTTTTTTAGGGGCTCAATACTTAATATAAAGGCGTGTTTTGTAATTTATTTTCTTATCCCGTCTTTCCATTGTTTTTTATTTTTCTGAAGGGGGACTAGGAATCAGACAAAACACTTGATCAGTCTCATAGAAGTTATATAATAGAATAGAATTTTAGGAGGTATTGATTTGAACCATTCTTAACCTTTACGTGTTTTTCTGTGATATCAAAAGTTTAAATCACGTATATTAGGTGAAAACCCGCTTTAATGAATTTATCATATATATAGAAAGATTAGGTCCTAAAAATCATTGGGGTATTAATGACACCAATTTGTATTAATGACATGATTTTTGAAGTGAAAATGTGTGAAAGAGTAATGTCATGTGCATGTCAAGTGAAGAGACTTTTATAATAAATTGATATAAATTGCAGCCATCCCGTCAATCAGGTATAAGGATGATTTAGGGCTTATATCTCGGATCTCCATTTTTTTTGGCCCACTCACCAATTTGGTGAAATAATTGTCTTGAAATGATTTCATGAAAAATTAGGGCTACAAATTGATTACCAGTCGTGTTGTTGAATTTGATATTTTATGCCTCTTCCTTGAATTAGCAGTTGTCTGTAACATAACAAAGATAAATATATGCTTTAAATTTTTACTTATAGTTAGAAGCAAAGATTTAACCACCCACAATTATATTTTATCATTTTGTGACGAGGGAAAAACTTAATAATAATGAATTAGTATTCGTGTATATATATTAAAGTAGAGTTAGCAAGTTGGTTAATGATAGATCTACATGCACACACATATAGCAGCACATACAAAAATATTACCTTGGTTATTCATGATCGAACCTCATAGCAAGAAATAACAAAGAAGTTAGAATAATATTACCTTGGTTATTCATGATTGAACGTAGAAAAAGCCGATCCCAAACGGGGACTCATCGGTTGGTTTGGATGGATTGTTAGAGATACCACCGAATATATAATGATTTAACAAATGGGAATGATACATAAATTCTTAGTGACTTTGATTGTTCATTGTATTTGTTGCTGCCCAAAATATTTATCCGAAGATTAATACTGCTGGAAGACGGAGAACAAACAACAATTGCGGGAGCACTTCCGAGAGAAGATAATTAATACAAGATTTGCCGGGTTTGTTAGGCCCGGGCTTGAATGCTCTCGCGAGATGTTATTAATACAAATATTCGTGGATACAAGTATTAATGAGAGAAATCTAAATACAATGAGTGTAAAAAGACTCTGTTAATCCGGCTCTTGAGCGAAGCTTGGTGTTCTTCGTCCCGCCGATAATCTGCTCGAGGAGAAAAGGCCGGGAGAAGTAAGACCGAAAGAAAGCCGTTGCCAAGAGTTGGATGTTAGCCAAGTGCTTAATGTTTGCTCAGATAGTGTGCTTGAATCGCAATATTCTTTGAAGGAGTGTCCAAGTGCGTGGTGCCTTGCTTATATAGGGGCAATGTCTGTCTCAGTAGTGGCCGATCGTCACGGCCATTAGAATAATCTGCCGATCACTGTCGGCCAATATAATAATCCGCGATCTCTGTGGCTGCGGGCTAAAGTCGAAGGAAGAGGCTGTCCGAATAAAGTCCAATGCGGTGGTGCGGTACAAGGGCGGTCCAATAAGGAGCCATCACGTGTCCGGAGCTGGGCCAACATGCGGCCCTACCGACAGCTTTTCGCGGCTCGTTTACCGGTGGAGAGAATCTCGCGGACAGGGTCAATGGCCCGGGATTCGCGGATCTTGTCCCGGCCTTTGCACATGGTGCCAGTCTTGAGGCTCGGCCTTTGCCGACTGGATGTCCATCGGTGGTGATCGACATGAGCGGTCGTCCCTGGCTGATCATCCGAGGTCGCCAATGGTCGGTCACCAAGGGCAGGTCACCAATGGTCGGTCACCAAGGGCAGGTCGCCAATGGTCGGTCACCAAGGGCAGGTCGCCAATGGTCGGTCACCAAGGGTCGATCGGCAGATGCCGATAGAGGGTCGCCAGATGTCGGTCGCCAGGAGTCGGTCGCCGAGTACCGAGAGACGGTCGTATCTGAGGTTGATCGCTCGGCACCGGGACTTGTCCTGGGACCTTCGGTTGGCCAGTCTAGCATGTCCGCTGGGTTAAGGCTCGGTCACCTGATCGCTGGTCGGCAGACTTGCCTTGGTCTCTCGGCAGTGACTCGGTCGCCCGTCCTCCTAGTCGATCGCCGGTCGGAAGGTGTTAAATCTTGACACAACAATTGCCCCCCAGCTTGCTCCTATGTTGAAGACATGGGGCGAGGTGGTTCTTGCTGGTGATCGTGTATGGATGAGGACGGGCGATCTGAGCTGACTTGGGACTCGGACTTGGGCTACCATGGTCGATTGGCTTAGCTATCTTTCGGTCTCGTACCTGCAAAAAACAACATTGGCCGATCCCCCATGGAAACTTGGTGGTTTCGCTTTGTTTGAGGAATCGTGCACAGTCGCGGAGATCGATGGACCGACCCCATGACCGTGTCTTGGTACACAAAGACAATGAGTGCCTCGTGGCTCACTTTATTATGAGGGTCCTCTGCTAGGCTGCGCCTCGCCTTGTATTTAAACGAAAGGCGTGCGGTCTCGGTCTAGAGGAGTCCTTGCGCGGGGCAGCGTCGGATGAATCAACTCCACGCCCGCGGCTTGTTAGCTCTGCTTCCACCTCGGCCAGCCATGGAGATGGCCGACCTCGACGGTGTACGTTGAGACGGGGTTGTGGAATGAGTCCACTGATTAATGTTGGAGAGCCCTCCGACTACGCCGGCCTCGTATTTAAACGAAGGGCGGGCGATCTCGGCCGAAAGGGACCTTGCATGGCCGGGCGGCCTGTTCCATCGATCGCTGGGGCCATGGCTTTATGATGTGCGGTGGAGGCGATCTTATGCCTTAGTCCGTCATGTTATATCTCGGATCAGTAGATGGCGATCGTGTCCACCGGGTTGCCGATGATGTTGCGGTCTGCCGAAGATCGCGATCGTCGCTCGGCCGATCGCTTTATTCGTAGGTCGAAATTGGCGATCGGGCGGCGCTAGTCACTCATGTTAGAATGGATCAGGCGGGGATCGAGTCCTCCGGCTCTGGGTAGTAGCGATCGGGCCGGGAGACTGAGGTCGTCGCGCGGTGCCGATCGTTCTACTCCTGGCCAAGAAGAAGCCTTTGCCTGGACAGAAATCTGCGGCTGCCCTAAGGCTGCGTAGGTCGTCGGTAGGGTCTTCGTGAGATGCCCGAACATAGGCGAAGCCCCGAAAACCTCCTAGACCGCGTAGAGGCGCCTCATCGCTACGGCTCGCCGTTGAGGATGATCATGTCAACCTTGGCCGATGTAGTCCGAGTCGGACTCTGTTCTCCTTGCACGATCCGCCACATGCGATGGGGACCTTCTCGCCGAGCGGCCCCGGTGGCGAAGTATTCCGTGAAGACGTGCGCCACTCGTTAAAGGAGCATATGGACCGAGGTGGCAATGAGGTGTACCACCGGTGGGCGAGGTCGTCTAGCGTCGAGGGAACATTCGCACCGGTCGCGTCCGATGCCCCACACCCGGTCATGTAGATGTTGAACTTGTGCAGTGTGTGCTTGGGGGTCCGATCGCCCGGTACACGGTGTCCGAGGAGGAGCGATCTTGTGCCGCACCGGGCGAGCTCGATGTCGATCGCGAGCGGCTCGCCGGCGCGCGGCGATCGTCTTGGTGGCGGCCGCACCGGATGCAGAGAGCGCCTTCATGTCGCCGATCCGACGTTGCATCACGGCGATCGCCGCGGCTCGGCCGCTTGTGGATCGGCTCGGGAGCGGGGCCGAGGCGATCGTGTACCGATCTCCGACCCCGCCGCCGACCTCGGGAATTTGGCGAGCGGGAGCCAGGCGGCTGGATCGCCTTGTGGGAGCCGGGTAGGCCGAGCTCCTGGTGACGGACACCAACTCCGTCGTCTCGTAGCTGGGGCCGGACTGCCCCGGTCTCCAGGTCGGAAGGTGTTAAATCTTGACACAACAATTGTTGCTGCCCCTTCCTCTAGCGCCAATTGTTGCTGCCCAAAATATTTATCCGAAGATTAATACTGCTGGAAGACGGACAACAAACAACAATTGCGGGAGCACTTCCGAGAGAAGATAATTAATACAAGATTTGCCGGGTTTGTTAGGCCCGGGCTTGAATGCTCTCGCGAGATGTTATGAATACAAATATTCGTGGATACAAGTATTAATGAGAGAAATCTAAATACAATGAGTGTAAAAAGACTCTGTTAATCCGGCTCTTGAGCGAAGCTTGGTGTTCTTCGTCCCGCCGATAATCTGCTCGAGGAAAAAAGGCCGGGAGAAGTAAGACCGAAAGAAATCCGTTGCCAAGAGTTGGATGTTAGCCAAGTGCTTAATGTTTGCTTCTGTATAGTGTGCTTGAATCGCAATATTGCTGAAGGAGTGTCCAAGTGCAGGGTGCCTTGCTTATATAGGGGCAATGTCTCATCTGTAGTGGCCGATCGTCTCACGGCCATTAGAATAATTCGCCACCGCCCGCTTGGCCAATATAATAATCGCCGATCTCTGGGCCGGGCTAAAGTCCAAGGAAGAGGCATTGTCCGAATAAAGTCCAATGCGTGCTGGTACTTGGGCGGTCCAATAAGGAGCCATCACGTGTCCGGGAGCGGGCCAACATGCGGCCCTACCGACTTTTTCGGCGGCTGTCACCGGTGGAGAGAATCTCGCCAGACAGGGTCAATGGCCCGGGATTCGCGGATCTTGTCCCGGCCTTTGCACATGGTGCCAGTCTTGAGGCTCGGCCTTTGCCGACTGGATGTCCATCGGTGGTGATCGACATGAGCGGTCGTCCCTGGCTGATCATCCGAGGTCGCCAATGGTCGGTCACCAAGGGCAGGTCACCAATGGTCGGTCACCAAGGGCAGGTCGCCAATGGTCGGTCACCAAGGGCAGGTCGCCAATGGTCGGTCACCAAGGGTCGATCGGCAGATGCCGATAGAGGGTCGCCAGATGTCGGTCGCCAGAGTTTGGCCGAGTACCGAGAGACGGCCGTATCCGAGGTTGATCGCCGGCACCGGACTTGTCCTGGGACCTTGATTGCTGGGCCTAGCATGTCCATCCGGGTTAAGGCTCGGTCGCCTGATCGCTGGTCGGCAGACTTGCCTTGGTCTCTCGGCAGTGACTCGGTCGCCCGTCCTCCTAGTCGATCGCCGGTCGGAAGGTGTTAAATCTTGACACAACAGTATTATGTAGTTAAACTAAAGAATCATTTTTTATATTGTGGTATTAACTTTGGTGGTTTGATTTTATTCCAAGATTGCTTGATAACTATAATATTGATGGTTTTAATTTTTGAATGATTACATTTTCATTCTTTAGTTCTATTCTATATGTTACTAATCATATTATTGTTTAATTGCATTCTTTACATGATGAAATGTAAGTGTTTGTTTTCGCGATGTCTATAACATGTTAATCAAGATGATGATTTTTTAGCATAGGTTGTTTCTTTGTTAAGGTTAAATGGTGATGATTTGATTATTAAGTTATTTAGTTTAGTTTGTTTTTGTTCTTGATTCTTTTTTTATAGAAAACAAAATGGTTACATCTACGTAAACATTAACAAAATCTTCTCAACAATCAACAAAGTTCTCTCGCGGCAACCTTAGTTACAAATTGTTGTATATTCGGAAATTTATACAAACATTACGCGATTAACAATTAGATACAACGTTTGTGTATCGCATGGGTTCTGAAAATGACAATAACAAAAAAAAAGCTATAAGCTTCTCAAATGGCAACAAACAACATCCGACGCAATCTTGGTAACCATCTGCACATATTCAACCATGTGCACCAACATTACGTACAAAATACGTAGATATAATGCATAACATTAACATACTACACTATAACAACAACTTAAATTTAACATATATGACCAACGCTTTTACTCATCGTTCCGAACTTAACATTTTTGTATAACCAAACTAAAGTAAATCATAATCAAAATTAATACCATAAATTAACCGAATACGGAACAGGCCAAAACTATGTGCAATGCAAGAGATTTAATACTATCACGACAAACTTTCAATCCATCTCTCAGTGTTCAAGACTATAAAACCTAGATATCATTCTGAGTGTTTCACTCAACCTCAATTAAAAGCGATGAAATAACGTCACCAACAATCTTCATCCCATGATAACAAACACAAATTACAAACTTATTGAAAAAAAACTAATACATTACATATAACTAATTATATAAAATTTATATTACAAACATTGACGCAACCTTGATAAAAAATATATAAACATCTGCACAAATATTACGTACAAAACACGTAGATATTCAACAAAAAAATACAACCGGTGCATCGTACGGGTTCGTAAGGCTTCGTTGGTATGTTAATTTGTATCTGTTTCGATGTTGCTAGTTGCTCCAAAGTGGTGAGCCCTTAATTATGGGCATTTATGGATTTGGTCCTTTTACTTGCACTTTCTTCATATTTGTTCGAGTCCCCAAGAAAGTGTTTCATCCAAAAGAGGTGCATTTTTTTAGTAAACCTGCTATGCTTTGCTTTTATTTTCGTTACTACGGCAAAACCCGTGAATAATATTCACGGTCTAAGTATAAATTTTTACTAGTGTATAGCCCGTCGAAACTCGACGGATAATCAATTTACATTGTAATTTATAAATAAAAATAAAAAAATAATTTAATACTTTATTAGGGTTCAGCCGCTTGTAATTGTACCGCAGCGGAACACACCAACAAACAGAAATAATCAGTATGAGATTCAGCCACCCGAACTTCTTTAGAATTTATGTACTTGTATTCGTCATAAATCCAATTAAAAGATAATTTTGCTACTTATTCCAGTTCAAAACTCATATAGTAACACATGAAACAATGAAACTATGGTACAAATATTCAAATACGTAGATATAATGCATAACATTAACATACTACACTATAACAACAACTTAAATTTAACATATATGACCAACGCTTTTACTCATCGTTCCGAACTTAACATTTTTGTATAACCAAACTAAAGTAAATCATAATCAAAATTAATACCATAAATTAACCGAATACGGAACAGGCCAAAACTATGTGCAATGCAAGAGATTTAATACTATCACGACAAACTTTCAATCCATACCCATATTCATCAAGCTCGATTAAAATATGACTTTATTACCCGTTTATATCTCAGACCCTATATAATATCCGCTAATTACTCAACGTATTTAAATTTATATAATTTAAATAAGTAAACATAAGTTGCTATAGTAATTGGTTAATCCATCTCAATAAAAACTCAAACATTGTAAAGTAAAGGTTAAGAATAAATATTATAAATGACAAAAGATTAAAAGTTAAATTCCTAATAAAATTTTAGAATTATACAATCAAAATTCTTTACAATTTTTATACCTATACTTTGACGTTGGATAAGATATTAGATAAATAATAATAAAAAAATAAAAAACTTCATGTAGAGAGAAGGTTAACGTGGTACTTCGAATCCATATTGCTATTAGATACTTATATATTTATTTGTAAGTGAAGAGAATCGAATTTATTAAAAAAATATAAAAATATTATTTATGCATATATAAATTTGATACTAAAAAATAAATATGTATATATTTGGGCCAATGAGGTTTAATTAATAATTTGCCAAATTTAATTTTATAATAAGAATGAAATAATTCATTGGGCCAACTCAATAGATGACCAAATTAACCTGGTGGTGTAAATAATTATGGCCAAAATACATATTTATGTTAAATATTTATTTAGTTATTCATTGATTGGGATGTCATTTAAAATCAAGATGTGATAAATGTTTTAAATAAATAAGAATCTAGAATATAAAAAGTACCACATGTGAGAGAGTTAACGTGGTGCTCCGGATGCGTAATATTATATATATATATATAATAAAATCATATTTGTTAATCAAATTTATTAATGCAAAAAACGTGCCAATTATATTTATTAGTTAGAGCCATTCAGAGTTCCTCACCGCGGAAAAAAACAACGAAAAACCAGAAAGATGAGGTAAGGATTCAGCCACTCGAACCCGTTTATAATTTATATAGCCGTTCTCATCCGACATCTGACTTAAAAGATATAGTTCAGCCATTTGAAACTCATTTAGATATTATATACCTATACTCATCTCAATTAAAAAATAATTTTAGCGAAAATTTATAAAATATGTGGTGCTTCAAATCCGTAACGCTATTATATATATTTTTAATTATTATAAAATTACTAAATAAAATAGATATGATATTCAAATTTTAGACAAATAAAATTAATATAAATTTAATAATTGACCCAATTAAAATTCACTAAAAATTCAAACTATTTATTTGTCCAACTTAATAATTGGCCAAATTAAGCACAATAAAAATAATATTCTTAAGCTTGCGTAAAATAACTATGTGGTTAAAAATACACATTGAATTCTAGGTATTTATTTAGATTCTCTATTGGTGGTTTTAAATCGACGTGGGATTCAGGATATTGAATTCTATTGATTTAGGTTGTCCATTGATTAAGTATCATTATAAATTGACGTGAGATTCAAGATTTTAGATAAATAGGAACCCAGAAATAAGATAATGCCACATAGGAGAGAGAATTAATCTAGTGCTTAGAATCCGTAATGCTATTATATATACAGTAGAACCTCTATAATTTAATATTCGATAAATTAATAACCTCAATAAAATTAATAATTTGTCCGGTTCCAACTTGGGACCAATACAAAATTGGACCCCAATCGATAAAATAATAAAATAATAATTTTTTTGAAATCCCAATGTAAATATATTGGTCTCAGCGAAACTATAAATTAATAATTACTAAAATATTCCAAAATTCTAGAATTGTCTAGTAAAAAATGAATCTATAGTCACTTGTTTTTTTGTGAACTTCAAATCTATATTGAGTTAATCTTTAAATCTCCCAATTACACTTAAGAGTTGAGGCACTGTATTCTCGTATTGCAACAAAAAGTTGTGAAGAGTTGTTGCCGCTTGCAATGCTTCTTTCCGAGTGACCGGTTCCAAAGGTACTGAATCATCATCAACTTCATCGTCAACCGAATTTTGAAGGGTATCCGCGATAATTTCTTGAATGCTTTGAACCTCATAACATTATTTTTACCTGGATAATCCAACAACTCATTTACATCCATTTTGTGCCGATAATGCATTACTGTAATCAAGTTCTCAAGCTCACGAATTGTAACACCCCCAATCCGCTCAGGGATATTACACGCCGTAGAACCTTTCCTCAAGGATCTACCAGGCTGGTAACGACATATAACAACTCAACCATGCCTTTCAGGCTAAAATGACTCAGTAGACCGATTTGGTCTTTCAACAAATACATACAACTCGAATACAACTCATGCCCACGCAGGGGTCAAAATACAACCACACCCGTACAACAGGAAAATATAGCAGCGGAAAAATAGAGTACAACTGAACCAATAAACAAAGTACGGTTCCTCATGTGATTAGTATCGATCATCTTTCATAATCCTTCGTGCCGACCCTGTGTTATGCTCCAAAACCTGAATGCAAAAACAGATATCCACCCCCCGAATACTCGGGGGTTAGCAAAACTCCACTGTTTTGCTAGTGCAAGAACAAAGTGCAAATACGAGCCATACAATTTGTAATATCCGCAATTTCGAATTTCGGTAATTTTCTTTTTTTCGGCGGAAGTCCGTTTCGACGACTCGCTCATGACCGTTTCGTCATTTCTAGAATGATTAATTCTGCACTTTTTGTCATCCGAGTTCGTTTCGGTGTCGTTTTGTTGAGTTCCGTGCTTTTTAGCGACTTTTCCGCACTTGAGCTCGATTCTTGCGAATCTCGTCCGAAACTGTTGTTTCGAGTTTCTCGCAAGTTCATTTAATGTTATTATTCATGTTGCGAGCTTTGGTTCGGTGTTTCGATCACGTATCGTGATTTTCGGACGTTTTGGGCTATTTTTGTAATTTCCCAAAGTTTGGGGTAATTACTCCCGTTGTCGAATTCCGACACTTCGGATGGTCGGAATCGTGTGTTCTCTTAGTGCTTGGATTCGTCTTTGCGAGTACTTCGTAACCGTATCTTCGATTTTTACTCAGGTTCGGGTTTCGGGGTCGTCCGGGCCGTCGGAGTGGCCACGGCCGAGTCACGACCGGAGCAGGGCCTGGCCGAGTTACGGCCGTAAGGTGTGCGAGTTACGGCCGTAAGCGTGATCGGGTACGGCCGTACCAGCGCTGGGCGGATTTTGACGAAGGCCGGTTATGGCCGTAAGGTGTGCGAGTTACGGCCGTAAGTGTCACCGGTGTCCGGCGATTTTTTGACGAATGCGTTACGGCCGTAAGGCTGCCGAGTACGGCCGTAAGGGAGAGCGTTACGGCCGTAAGGACTGCCTGTTACGGCCGTAACCTGCCGGCTATATATAGCACAGGCTCGGCCAGACTTCATTTTTACCCAATTTTTCCTTCTTTCTGGCGATCAGTGCGACGGAAATGGAGTTCTTGGCCGATTCTAATCATTTCCAAGGCATTTTGAAGATCCTTGTTGATTATATCAACATCTAATCCGTGTATTTCGTCGAATCAAGGTATATTTCTTGATTATCCTTCAAGTTGACTTTTTGGAGAAATTGTTCTTGATTTCGTTTCTAATCCGATTTTGATACATCGATTGGTGTAGTATGATGTTATTAATCGTGTTCTATGGGTTGTACATCCATATATCAAGTTTGTTTAACTCGATTGACGATTCGAGTGTTCTTGGGAAGTATTGAACATTTAGTGTTCGATTAAATGTCCCAATGAGTTCCTTTCGATAGTTTGTTGGGATTTCCGTCGTTTTTGCCTTGATTCTTGTCGTAATCATCTTTTGTTGTTCCTTCCGGAGGATTATAGGTGCTCGAGGATCTCCGATGTTGAATCCCGTTTGGTGATTGATGATTCGTGTGGTGTTATTCTCGTAGTACTCGTGGTGCTATTGCGTTCTTGATATTGTTCGGGGGTTCGGGGCTATTCGACCGTATTTCATCCGTCGTCTTGTTGCGATCGTGGTTTCGAGGCAAGTATCTTGCCCATACATTACGTGTTTTGTGGATATAATGGTTACTAAGTGTCGGTATGTGCTAAATACATATTTATAACCATTTTTCAAAAGAATCGGTATATTTACCATCCTGGTTTTCAGAAGGTGACCCGTGTGGGTCGGGAATTAATATGTTTAGTGGATTATGTGTGCTAGTTTCGAGTATAGGATCACCTTACTTTCGTGTGATGTCATTATGTATGATTATGGCGTCGGTGAATGTAATGTGTAATCCTCTTGTCAAATAATGTGCTTGGAGTCCCGTGGTTATGGATGAATATGTGAGTTTTTGTGATATGGGTTGTGTCATTCGGTGCTATTGGGATCTTGTGCTCCCTTGTGAATTGATATAGTTCTGGGTCGTGAGTACGTGTTGGATAATGTGGCCATTCTAGCAAGGTACCTCGACTATATATATTTTGTGTGTTTGACCTTTGAGAGTTGTGGTTTTGTATTCTGTGAGTTGTTACTCTTCCACCTGGGGATGGCATGTGGCCTCTGGGGGCCGATACTAATGGGTACGACCACGGAAGTGGACTTGGGTGCGTATGTTGTTGTTCTTCCACCTGGGGATGGCATGTGGCCTCTGGGGGCCAATACTAATGGGTACGGCCACGGAAGTGGACTTGGGTGCGTGTGTTGATGTTCTTCCACCTGTGGACGGTTCGACGGGACCTCTGGGGGCCGATACTAATGGGTACGGCCGCGGGAGTGGTTTCCCACCTGGGGACGGTCCGACGGGGCCTCTGGGGGCCGATACTAATGGGTACGGCCACTGGTTACCAAGTGTGGTTTCTGTGATATTGATGTTGATGTTTTGATGATTAATTGTGATATTGTCCGGAGTATCACAATGCTTTGCGCTCGGGGTCGAGAGACATGATATATCGAGTCTTGGTGCTTGGCTAGAATGGCATAAGGTTAATGTGTTATGTGTAATGTGCACTTGTAAGTGAATTGAAGTGGATGATCGGGTCGTGGACCCTGTGTTTTGTGACCGTAATGGTTGGGACATGGACCCCGTGTTTTGTTAACGGATTTGTATTTTGGAAAATGAATTTTGGGGCTGTGACCCTAAATGACTTTCGAGGAATTAAGAACTTTTCGATTTCAAATGTTTTCAAAACTCCCGAGATTTCGAAATGTTTTCAAAGTGCTTACTTGCCTTGTTTCTGCTTCAAGACTTGAACCATTTTTTTTTTACTAAATATATCTCGGGAAGTCTTTCGATGTATTCTCGAAATGTGTTGTGTATGGCTCGTATTTGCACTTTATACTTGCACTAGCGAAACAGTGGAGTTTTGCTAACCCCCGAGTAATCGGGGGGTGGATATCTGTTTTGTGTCCAGGTACGTGCAGGTTTTCGGGAGCAAGACACAGGATCGGTACGAGGGATGATGAAAGACGAATGATACTAATCACACGAAGGCCGTTTGGGTTCGATTAGTTGAGTCCAGTGTATTGTCTTTTCCGCTGTCTTATTGTTCGTTGTTGCAAGTAATTTACCCTTGCGTGGGTATGAGTCTGGATGAGTTTATGTATTTTTATTTGTAAGTCTGTGTCGAAAGACCAAATCGGTGTATTGGTTCGTTATTTTGATTCGTCGGTATGTAATATATTGTGTTGTTTTGATGTCTAGCCTGGTGGATCCTCGCGGAGAGGGTCTACGGCGTGTAATATTCCCGGTTCGATCTGGGGATGTTACAGAATGGTATCAGAGCTTAGGTTGAGGAAACCTAGGCTGTCGGGTCGAGTTATGCGTTGTGGAGTCTTGTATTGTCAGATTTTGTCTGACTGAGTCGTGTCGGGACGCGTCGTCTGAGTTGGTTGGTCGTGATTAGTATCGTGGGGCGATCATCATCTTCGTGCGACCTGTGGATGTAAGTCTCCCTTCTTTGTGTTGTGCCTCGTGTGACACGAGCTATTTTTATGATTATTTGTTAAGTGATGGAATCCTCTTATGGATTTTGATTTCTTGATATGTGGTTATTTGACCCTCACATTTCGTTCATATGAGGAGTAGTGTTACTGGATTGTGCATGTTTGACTTGATTTCTTTTATCCGCTGCGTGAGTTCTTTTGTAATGACTTTCGGTATTTTACCGACGGAGTTTTATTTCGAAAAACCGATTCCCTTAACCGAGTTTGTGGCATTATGACCTTGATCGTTTTGGCAAAATTCTTATGACGGTATTTAGCATTTTGTAAATGGCTTCTGTGAGTTTTTGAAATATTACCGTCATCGGCCTTTTTGGCGTTTTTGTAAATGGTTTTTAGCCTGGTGGGTTCTGGCGTGGGGCCCACGGCGTTATAATGTTCCGCGTGATTACCTGAAATTTTTGGGCATTTTATCCCATTGAATTATTTTTGAAAACCTTGAGTATCTTAGAAAATTAAAATTCGAGACGTACTTTTAAAACGAATTATTTTCTTGCGGTGTTTTCAAGGTGATTTCTAATGCCGCAATGCATTTCAAAAATTTTCCGGTTGAGGACCAAAAATATTTTGAGATATTTTCAAATGCAGTTGCTTAGACCCAAGGGTCGAATATTTTTGAAAGTTTTTCACTAAAAGAAAGGTGTCCTCATTTTTGTTCAAACGCAAGATGATTTTCAAAGTCTCGATAATGGTGTTTGTACTACTTTTTGTAAAATGATACTCAAGATCAACTGGTGTTGCCAAACTATTTTCAAAAGGTGGTTTTCGTTTTTTTTAAAACCCATCATTTCGTGCTTGTGGTCGGAGAAGGTGTGTATGATGTTGGTATTGTTGTTAGGGTGTTAGCCCTCCGAATTGTGATTGAATTGGTGGTGTGAATGTTGAGTCGTTCGCCACGCATATATTTTGTTAGCCCTCTGTGAGAGGTGTGAACTGGTGTTTACTGTTTATCGCCTCGTGGTGATTTGCGTGTTGTCGCACTAGTGTGAGTTGTTAAAGCTTGGATTTTTGGGCGTTATACACAGGGGTGATTGTTTCATGATGTTTGTGACTGTGTGCTCGCTATCGTTCGGGATGTTGTAATCGTCGAACGATGCCGTTGTTGTTGTGATTTTTGTATGCGTTGATATGTTATGCTGAGTTGGAATCTCTGCTATGTTGTTTTGCGACGTTATGCCCCATTGTATCTAGCATTTGTATTTTCGGTATGCCGAGCCGAGGCGTTTCAACCGTGATGTGCCGGGGCATGCACGTGAAATTTGTCCTTCTCGTCAGTAACACATTTCGAGTGTGGACTCGAGGGTCACCGAATCCAGTTTTGCGAATTGGCTACCGAGACTTTCGGAGTTCGCGCTTCAGCACAGATATCAGAATCGGCTTTGAGAGGCCTTTGAAGGATGTTTCTGTCGATTGCCTGTTGTGTCGTCTCCTTGATTTCGTTATTGTGAGTAGCGGGGACGACCTTCTTTTATAAGAGGTCGAATGTAATACCCGTATTGTTTTTGGACTTCTTCATTTTCTCTTTCTCCAGTCTATCGATTCGCTCGTGTTCGTTGATACTGTCTGAACTTGTTCTGTATTTTGGTTTCATCGTCCGAACGAGCTGTGATCTTGTTGTTGGTCGATCTGGTTATCGCTGTAACTTTTCCGAGTTCGGTTCGATTCTTGTGAACCTTGTTCGGAAGTAGTATCTTTTGATTCTACTAATTCTTTTATTCGAAGTGGATCGGATTCGGAACTTCTGTATTTTCGACTCTGTCGACTCGTTTATGTTCATTGACATTTTCTGAGCTTGTCCTGCCCTTGCTTTTGTTGATCGAACGAGGGTGGTATTATTTCGGAATTACTCGTTCGTCGTTGTGACTTTTCAATTGTTATTCCCTTTCCTGTGGATCTTATGTGAATGCATATGTTGTTGTTTTCACCGGATCATATATCGTCTCGAGTCGAGATGTGAACCTTGGAGTTGTTGTTTGAATTTTTATTGTTCTTCGTGATTCGAACATGATCGTTCGATTTTTGTTGTCTCGATCTTTGTGGTTCGATCGTTTGATTGTTCGGTTTTTGTTGATCTCGTTTCGTGATTGTTGAGCGTTCAGACTTCTTACTAATTTCCTTATATTCGGGAAATTCGTCTCATTTTCGATCTTCCAACCCTTGAGCGGTGGAATTCCGTATTTCTTCAGTGATTGGCTCGCGTTTTGATTGATGTACCGTTGGGGTGGTCAATCATACTGATTTTCGTTGGATGTGTTTTGTGATTGTTCGGATAATCGACTTGATTATATTATCTGTTTGATGACGCTTGTCACTTGTTGACTTTATTATGTTCCAAACGGCGACGTTGTATTGGTCGTCGTGGAGCGTGTTTTTAACGCCGTATGTCTCTTTGCGTTTCTTGCAGCGTTTCGCCGTCGAGCGCGAGTTTTTGGTTTTTGCGTATCTCGTCGAGTTTTCCTGGCAGGGTATATTGCTTCCCCCTACTTGTTTTAAGTTTCGGGACGAAACTTCTTTTAAGGAGGGTAGAATGTAATATCCGCAATTTCGAATTTCGGTAATTTTCTTTTTTTTCGGCGGAAGTCCGTTTCGACGACTCGCTCATGACCGTTTCGTCATTTCTAGAATGATTAATTCTGCACTTTTTGTCATCCGAGTTCGTTTCGGTGTCGTTTTGTTGAGTTCCGTGCTTTTTAGCGACTTTTCCGCACTTGAGCTCGATTCTTGCGAATCTCGTCCGAAACTGTTGTTTTGAGTTTCTCGCAAGTTCATTTAATGTTATTATTCATGTTGCGAGCTTTGGTTCGGTGTTTCGATCACGTATCGTGATTTTCGGACGTTTTGGGCCATTTTTGTAATTTCCCAAAGTTTGGGGTAATTACTCCCGTTGTCGAATTCCGACACTTCGGATGGTCGGAATCGTGTGTTCTCTTAGTGCTTGGATTCGTCTTTGCCAAGATTTCAGAACCGTATCTTCGATTTTTACTCGAGTTCGGTTTCGGGGTCGTCAGGCCGTCGGAGTGGCCACGGCCGAGTCACGGCCGAGTGGCCTGCCCGGCCGAGTTACGGCCGTAAGGTGCGATTACGGCCGTAAGGTGTGCGAGTTACGGCCGTAAGCGTGATCGGCACGGCCGCACGAGCGCTGGGCGGATTTTGACGAAGGCCGATTCTGCCGTAAGGTGTGCGAGTTACGGCCGTAAGTGTCCGGTGGTCCGGGCAGATTTTTGACGAATGCGGTTACGGCCGTAAGGCTGCCGAGTACGGCCGTAAGGGACCGAGTTACGGCCGTAAGGCTGCCGGTTACGGCCGTAACCTGCCGGCTATATATAGCACAGGCTCGGCCAGACTTCATTTTTACCCGATTTTTTCCTTCTTTCGGCGACTGGCGACGGGTGCGACGGGAAATGGAGTTCTTGGCCGATTCTAATCATTTCCAAGGCATTTTGGAAGATCCTTGTTGATTATATAAACATCTAATCCGTGTATTTCGTCGAATCAAGGTATATTTCTTGATTATCCTTCAAGTTGACTTTTTGGAGAAATTGTTCTTGATTTCGTTTCTAATCCGATTTTGATACATCGATTGGTGTAGTATGATGTTATTAATCGTGTTCTATGGGTTGTACATCCATATATCAAGTTTGTTTAACTCGATTGACGATTCGAGTGTTCTTGGGAAGTATTGAACATTTAGTGTTCGATTAAATGTCCCAATGAGTTCCTTTCGATAGTTTGTTGGGATTTCCGTCGTTTTTGCCTTGATTCTTGTCGTAATCATCTTTTGTTGTTCCTTCCGGAGGATTATAGGTGCTCGAGGATCTCCGATGTTGAATCCCGTTTGGTGATTGATGATTCGTGTGGTGTTATTCTCGTAGTACTCGTGGTGCTATTGCGTTCTTGATATTGTTCGGGGGTTCGGGGCTATTCGACCGTATTTCATCCGTCGTCTTGTTGCGATCGTGGTTTCGAGGCAAGTATCTTGCCCATACATTACGTGTTTTGTGGATATAATGGTTACTAAGTGTCGGTATGTGCTAAATATATATTTATAACCATTTTTCAAAAGAATCGGTATATTTACCATCTTGGTTTTCGTAAAGGTGACCCGTGTGGGTCGGGAATTAATATGTTTAGTGGATTATGTGTGCTAGTTTCGAGTATAGGATCACCTTACTTTCGTGTGATGTCATTATGTATGATTATGGCGTCGCTGAATGTAATGTGTAATCCTCTTGTCAAATAATGTGCTTGGTGTAACACCCCCAATCCGCTCAGGGATATTACACGCCGTAGAACCTTTCCTCAAGGATCTACCAGGCTGGTAACAACATAGAACAACTCGACAATGCCTTTAAGGCTAAAATGACTAAGTAGACCGATTTGGTCTTTCAATAAATACATACAACTCAAAGTCATTACATGCCCACGCAGGGGTCGAGTACAACACACTCCCGTACAACGGGAAAGAATACCACAGCGGAAAATAAACTATAACTATACCAATGACCTCATACAGATCCTCGTGTGATTAGTATCGTTCATATTTCATCATCCTCCGTGCCGACCCTGTGTTATGCTCCCAAACCTGAATGCAAAAACAGACATCCACCCCCCGAATACTCGGGGGTTAGCAAAACTCCACTGTTTTGCTAGTGCAAGAACAAAGTGCAAATAAGAGCCATACCAATCACATTTCACGAATAACAATAACCAGGAATCCTCAAAAATCCAAATGTAACGAAAAGTACTTCCCGAGGCATGAGTTTGATAAACATTTCTCAAAACCGAAAGATCACCGATAAAGGGAAACCATTTATAAAACAGTTTTAAAGATGCCATCGAGAGTTTTAATAGAAAACAATTTGCAAGAAAGCCACTCAATCAACACAAACGAATCTTCACAAATATTTCCACGGGATTCTCGACCCAAAATCAAATAATATCGGCACGAGATCAAACATCTCAACATCACACGGGGTTCTCGACCCAAACCCAAATAATATCAACACGAGATCAATCATCTCAACATTCCACAGGGTCCTCGACCCAAACCCAAATAATATCAACACGAGATCAATCATCTCAACATTCCACAGGGTCCTCGACCCAAAACACAGAATAGCACCACAATACCATCAAAGGTACAATCTCTCATTCGACATATCCTGCTCAAGACCCCGACATTAACCCTGAGATTTCGTCAAACCTCCTTGGTTAATTAACCCTGATACCAACGCTTTAAAAACAAGTTGAAACAAGCTTTCAAAAACACGAATCGCGGTCTATATCAAGACAAACATTTAAAAGTGAGTTGAAAGAATTTGAGATACGAACATCGTTCGGTAACGGGGTCTTAGCTATCACTCAAATACCCGTAACCAATAAGCCTGCCAGGCGCCTCCCTTGCGCACCTGTGTACCGGCGTTCACTTCCATCATGTTGGCCGCTCATTGAACATGTCACCGCACCTGCGTCACTCCCGCAAGAGCCGCCCCTTGCGCGCGCATTAGGTAACACCGGCGTTCACCACCCATATGGAGCCGCACATTGCAGCATACACCAGGCCGGAGTGCACGCCCCGCCCTCAGAGGTTCCCGGATACGACGTTTCTCACAACAAGTATCCACATTATCACAAACATCAAGCACACAGTCAATCGTTGTAACAATTATCAAATCGATACCCCAATTCACATAATTCATCCGTCAGTCCACGACCACCCGAATAAATAACAACACGCACGTCAACCATAACGCGACGGAAATAAGCAATACTCGTACACACGCATTATCAAGCGCAACATCAACATCAATTATATCCAAAAGATTCATGTAATCACTTACAACCCACACAATTTACAAAACACATGCGTTTTGAAAGTGAGCCTTAACGAGGCTAGCCGAATCCTTTGAAAACTCATTTTAAACAAATAAACAAACACACCAAGATGATCACCAATTATCATATCCACAAAACAAGAATGGTATGGACAAGGTACTTGCCTCGATACCACGAGCACGGAACCACGAACGGATACGGCTCAACCGGAAAGCTTCGGAACGCCCGATGTTAACGAAAAGGAAGACGACAACGAACGGAAGGGTTCAACACGGTTTCTTCACAAGAAACTCGACCCTAACAACAATATAATCAATAAATCATCGATCATACGAGGAAGGATAATCGTAGAACGCCCAAAAATCCCTCTAAGACATTTTATCGAACACCTTCAAGGCGTCGATAAAATACTCAATAAAACGACAAATCCGTGGCGATCCAACCGTGGAATAACAAGGAATTAGATATAATATATCTTAACAATCATCAATCCATCAATATTCTGAGTTAAAACGAATTAAACGGACAAATCGAACAAAATCCCCAAAACTATATTTTAGGAAAACTTGCCTTGATTCGGTCGATCGGAGCAAGTTATGGAAGGATTAATCGATGTTATGAACCTCCAAACTCCATGGATATGTTGTTAAACAACATGGCTTCAAGCTTAGAACACGCCCAGCTGCGGAAGAGGAGAAGAAGTTGGTGAAAAATTGCAAGAAAAACGTCTGCAGGGCCTTTTATAGGCTTGACAGACTCGACCTTGTCCGCCTGACACGGTCGTGGCGCGCAGTTGACCGGCAGGGACTCGACCGTGTCCTGCTAGACACGGTCGCGGCGCGGAGGGGCCTTCCGAAAGTGACCCGTCCGACAGCGACTCGGCACGACTCGACCGTGTCCTGGAACACGGTCGGGCGTGTCGGCAGTCGGTTCCGGCATTTCCAGACGAGTACGGCACGGGCCGTGTCGGACGACACGGTCGGGTCCTGAGACAGAAACTTCCGGCATTTCCAGACGAGTACGGCACGGGCCGTGTCAGACGACACGGTCGAGTTCGGTCGGCAGTGATCGGCCAATAACGAGCGGGTGAGCTAAAACGACCATAACTCTCTCGTCCGGACTCCGATTGACTCACCGTTCGAACCATTGGAAGGCTAACTCGATGCTCTATAATATTGCAAAGATTTAGAATTTCTGATACCATTTATGTAACACCCCCAATCCGCTCAGGGATATTACACGCCGTAGAACCTTTCCTCAAGGATCTACCAGGCTGGTAACGACATATAACAACTCAACCATGCCTTTCAGGCTAAAATGACTCAGTAGACCGATTTGGTCTTTCAACAAATACATACAACTCGAATACAACTCATGCCCACGCAGGGGTCAAAATACAACCACACCCGTACAACGGGAAAATATAGCAGCGGAAAAATAGAGTACAACTGAACCAATAAACAAAGTACGGTTCCTCATGTGATTAGTATCGATCATCTTTCATCATCCTTCGTGCCGACCAGGTGTTATGCTCCAAAACACGAATGCAAAAATAGACATCCACCCCCCGAATACTCGGGGGTTAGCAAAACTCCACTGTTTTGCTAGTGCAAGAACAAAGTGCAAATACGAGCCATACAATTCACATTCCACGAATAACAATAACCAAGGATCCTCAAAGATCCAAACGAAATGAAAAGTACTTCCCAAGGCAAGAGTTTGAGAAAACATTTCAAAATCGAAATATCATAAATCAATGGAAATGATTTATAAAACGGTTTAGAATGCCATCGAGAGTTTTAATAGAAAACAACTTAGGATTATCAAATCCTACTTTTCAAAATCCGAAAGACAAAAGGGGTCACCGCCCCAAATGTTTATTTTCTGAAAAATGACATTTACCAAACCGTTGGGATTTTAGCCCCAAATCCGTAAAACGACTTTTACAAAACCATTGGGATTTTAGCCCCAAATCTCATCAACTCACAGTACACAAGAACGACCACAAGGTTCGTCTCCCAACATCAAAATACACAAATAATGGATTTAAAACATAGACAACAAAATACTCTAGAGCCATCCTAGCCAAGTAGGCCAAACGAACAACTTACCTCTTACACACTTAGTCAATGCATGCAATTATGAAAACCGTTCAAAAGCACTCATTTCCGGAAATGTCATAGTCAAATCACATTTGTAAAATGCACCACAATTAACCGTGGATCCACCCCTCCGTGGACCCCTACCGAGACCCCGTCGGATCTAACCAATAGTGGTTAAAAGCAAGCTCGCGGATCCACCCCTCCGTGGACCCCTACCGAGACCCCGTCGGATCTAACCCATAGTGAGCATACACACACACACGTTACTCATGCAATACTAACATGCTAAGAATGTAAGTTCATTAAGAATACTCACTAGAGATGGCTATTAACTCGACACCATTATCAAACTCTTCAAAACACAATAACAAGATTAAATACGGAATACACGATTCCATAACTTTAAACATAGGAGTATCATCATCAAATCCTTCAACGTTCAAAATAACCAAATCATAGTCAATTCCCAAAACACACCGTTCACAAAACACACACGCATTTTGAAAGAAAGCCTTTAACGAGGCTGAACCGAAATCTTTTGAAACTTCATTACAAACAACCAAACAAACACACCAAGACGATCACCGATCATCATATCCACAAAATAAGAAAAGTATGGGCAAGGTACTTGCCTCGAATAACCACAACGCGGAGAATCGGCCGAAGTAGGTTGGCACGAACCGACTACGAACTCGCCGACTCCACCGAACGACAATCCACAACAATGAACTACGAACGAAAACAATAACAACGAAAATGAATTCCAAAGTACGACCCAAAGCCGCTGAATTCAAAGAACAAATGACGAAGGTTCAAGGATTTCCCCCAAAACGGCCAAGAACACGATTCGTCCCGTCAAAACCCGAAAACGGAATTCCAAGTTGAAATATGGATATACAATCCATATAATATGTTTAACAACATCATTTAACCATACTCGATCCATCGAAAACGGATGAAAAACGAGATCGGGGATAAATCCCCCAAAAAGTCAATTCGAAGGAAATCAAGAAATATACTTCGATTCGACGAAGAACAATAGATTAAATGATGTCAAACACAAGAATACTACCAAGATTAATCATACCCATCATGAATTAATCAACAACACAGAACGAATCGGACAAAAATGCAAAAATCCCCAAATTCACGAAATTAGGGTTCTAAGGAAGATTACCTTGATTCGCTGGATCAAAGGATGATAACGGACGATTGATTGATGTTATGGACTCAAGAACTTCATGGATTTGTTGTTAAACAACATGGCTTCATCACCCATGAATCGCCATCCGCGGACGGAGAAGGAAGGAAATGAAAAACGAGATGAAATGTGACTGCTCTGTCATATTTATACTGGGCCGGAACTAGCGTGCGCTATCCGTCCCGGACTAGCGTGCGCTATCGGTCCAGACGGCCGAGTACCTCGCCGTGGCCCGCACGACCCGGCATCACCGACCAAACCTGCCGACCAAACCTGTCGACCCGACTCCCGCTAGCGTGCGCTACGGCCGGAAGCCTGCGCACGCTAGCCGACCTGTCCAGTAGTCTCTGGACTAAACAGCTCGCCCCGGTAACGTACGCTAGTCGGCCAACAGCGTGCGCCACCCCTGCCGGTTAGCGCGCGCTACGACCGACAGTAGCGTGCGCTACCTGCCGATCCTGACCGAGTCCAGAACCTCAGAACCCCACTGCCTGCACTCCGATAGCGGCGTTAGGCGGTCGATAAGGCGCTATACTGCCGTTAGCGCTGGCGCGCAGCCTTCCGGCCAGAAGGCGTGCGCTACGCCGGTTCTGCCGCACCTATCCGGCCGGTGCCCGCCATCGTCCGGCCCCCCGCAACCGTCCGGCGATGCGACCACTGTGGCTCGACGACCGATTTTCAAAACGCATTTTAACGAACACGACGAAAAGTTCGCGGACAACATCAACGACCCGAAATGAAAACATAATACCATAATTAATCATACGCGACCAAGAAACGGGTCGAGACAACAATTACAGATACGGATACCCGTAACTTTCAAGAAATTACAAAATGGCCCAAAACGCCCGGAAATCACGATACGTGATCGAATAACCAAACAGAAGTTCACAACATGCCTAACAAAGTTAAACGGACTTACGGGAAACTCGAAATAGCAGTTTCGAACGAGATTCGCAAGAATCGAACTCAAGCGCGGAAAAGTCGCTAAAAAGCACGGAACTCAACAAAACGACACCGAAACGAACTCGGATGACAAAAAGTGCAGAATTAATCATTCTCAGAATGATGATACGGTCATGAGCGAGTCGTCAAAACGGACTCCGACCGAAAAAAGAAATTTACCGAAAATCGAAAATTGCGGATATTACACGAATATCTTCTCCAAAATTTACATCGTTTAAATCATTTGAGCCGGTTGGATTAGCCGAACGAATTTTACAGTGTCGAAAACAATTTGCTATGGACTCTTGTTTCACATTTCTCCAAGCCGAGACGGCCAAGTTGATGGCATCTAAAACATTAATCTTTTCTGGTGAAGAAATGTCCAGCTCATAACCTTCCAAAATCTTACGATAAAACCTTTTACGATAGTACATTTTAAAGACTCTAATTATCCCAGCATCACATGGTTGAACTTTTGAAGTCATGTTTGGCGGTAGAAAAAACAACTCGATGTTTTGCAACCCTTGAATATTTTTTGAATGGGCTGGACAATTATCCACTACCAAGAGAATTTTTCGACCGTGCATTTGATCATCTAGCCAACGAACATATTCTTCGAAAAGCAACCCAATCATCCATGCTCTTTTGTTGGCACGGTATTCACAATCTAGGCTATTCAGGTTGACATTCTTAAAACAACGTGGCTTTGCATACTTACCAATGATCCATTGAAGAATTTTTTCTGAGCCATCCTCATTGCAACAAATAACAATTGTAAGTCTTTCCTTGTCCTGTTTCCTACCTTCAAGTTGTTTTGTTGCAAGTGAATGGTCAGCTAGTAACCTGTAAAACAAACCAGTTTCATCCATATTAAAAACATATTTCATTGGAAATTGATTAATTTTTTCCCTTACAGACTCCAATTTATTCTCCATGTCATGTGTGTCGACTGAGCCACTTTCTCCGAATCGGTGATACGATTTGATACCATTCCTTAACTTGAATTTCTCAAGCCAACCCTGTGAAAGATTATGCTCAAAAGAATCATGTGGATACAAAAGCTTCAACGTCTCAACCGCCTTCTCTATGATTAACTCTCCTGTTATATACACACGCTCTTGATGTTGGAGAAACCATTCATAAACAACTTTCTCCATGTCCGTATACTTGGCTGCTTTGTGACGCTTGGAAGATCCATCTTTGTCAAAGTTAGCCGATAGGAACTCCGATGATCTCTTAAGAGTGTTTGATATTGTTCCTTGACTAACTTTCAAATCGAAAGTTTTGTCAACCCACTGCACCAAATCTTATTGAGTGCATCCTTGGTGATCTCTATGATACTCGCATAATAGTTTTCGTTGTTGATTGGTCATCGTTGATTTTTTAACACCTTCTAGCTTAGAAGCCATAGTTGATGTGATTTTAAAATTTATCATTAGATATTTTATAGTGATCAATCTAGATCTATGTACATTGAACTTGACAAGTTCATTTATGTGTGAATGTACATAGAAATTTTGAAGGTCCTTGTTTCTGTTTTATTCAAATAGGTAAAGTGAACGGGACATGGAAATTTTGAAGGTCGATGCATTAATTTGAGAGTTGCTCACGAATATAAGCCAACTCTTTAAATTAATAATTTATTAATTTATCGATTTAATAATATCTCCCTAAATTAGTAAAATATCCCGATCCCAACATTATTAATTTATAGAGGTTTTACTGTATATAGATGAGATAAGGTTATTTTTATTTATTAAAAGTTTTATATATTTAGATATACTTCCTCCGTCCACAAATTACTTATCTCTTTTGTCATTCTGGTCAGTTCACCAAAATTTACTCATTTCCATTTTCAGTAAGTATACCTCACACATTTCAATTTGAAAAGACATTAAAAGTGGATTCTTACTCCAATCACACAACACGCTCAACTAATTTCTTAAAACACATGTCGAAATCAAATGGGTAACTTTTTGGTGGACGAAGGAGTATTTTGTATCTTCGTGGGCAAAAAAAGGTAAAAAAAAATTAATGAATAAAAGTGCAATACTGGTTTATTATTCAAATAAAAAAGAAATAGAAATATGTAATGATTATAAGACAAACTATTTCAGATTCCGACAAACCTCCATGCACACCACATTAGTTGTCTTGTTGCATGATTTGCCATCTTTGTCACAAAAGAGGATCTTGAGTCCACTCCTTTTTTTCACTCTGGACATTGTCACGTATAATTGACATGAGTAAAAACAAGCCTCTGCAAACACAAACCGATGTGCGACAGACTTTGTTCCTGACTTTTATTTATGGTCACCGCAAAACACACAAGGAAATTATCTTTGCTTGAGCTTAAATGGCAACCTGCTATCAAAAGGACTCATTGTCATTCGTGGGACGTATACTTTATTTTCGATATTCTTTTCAAATAAAATACAAGCCTCAATCACATGAGTTCCAGGTTGAGTGTTGTAATACCCGAGATTTTTCATTTCCGATTTAATTTGAATTTTTCTTTGTAGACCGGAAATTTCTCAACTGTCGAGCGTCAGCATTTATTTATTCCTCCCTCTCGACGATCGATTTTGTATTTAGGGACATATGTGGTGAATTTTTGTATATCATTATTTTCATTTTGGATCGTTGATGTGGTCCACGAGCTTTTCTTCGTGTTCGTTCCGTGCTTGGGACATTTTATGCTTCGTAATTTGCTCGTTATCGTTTTGGATCATAACCGGTACGTTATAGTGGTCGAGACGTCATCAAACGCCTAACCGGACTATCGGGGATGGCCACGGCCGAGTCACGGCCGCACATTGCCGAGCAGGGACTGGGCTGGCCGAGTTACGGCCGTAAGGTTCCGAATACGGCCGTACGTGGTCGGCAGGGTGCTGGGCAGGACTTTCGACGAAGGCCGGTTACGGCCGTATGGGGTGATCGGCTACGGCCGTACGTGGTCGGCAGTGTGCTGGGCAGGACTTTCGACGAAGGCCGGTTACGACCGTAAGGGTACCGGATATGGCCGTATGAGACCAGGCAGACACTAGAAAGTATAAATAACCGGGTAGGCGTGTTTCTCACCCATTTTCTTCCCCCAACTCACCTCTTCCGCAGCCAAGGCTTGGAGAAGACGAAGGTATGGTGTATATCTTCCAATCCACGTTGTTTTTTAGTTCATAACATCGATTAATCAACCTATAACCTTCTTCGATCCATCGAATCAAGGATATTAGGGACGAATTCCCTACAAAAATCTGTTGTTGAGCCTTTCCGATCGCCGTTTTCATTGGAGTTCCGGATTTCTCCAATCAACCGTATTTTCCGAAGTATTCGTGAGAGATTACCAAGGCAAGTACCTTGATATACGAATTGTAGCTACGTGAAATCATTGTTGTCGAAGTGTATGAATTTATACGGATGTATATATGTATATATATATATATGTATATATATATATATATAGGGATATATAGATTTATATATATTTATATGTTAAATATATGTATGTGTATACATATATTGATATATATGCTTATGTCGGTGATTGCCGGGGGACGAATACTAACACTAGTTGACGTACTCAACTTGGATTGAAGGATGAACTATACTTATAGATATAATATAGTAAGTTCATATATGTACTCGGTTGAGTGGCAATATAGAGACATATGTGCCGCGTTGGTTGGTTATGCCTGAAGGCTTATTGTGATTGAGTTTTGATTGATAACGTGCGTGATATTATTTATCTGTGTGATTATGGACTGATGGATAATTTGTGTGAATTGGTGCACTGAGTGGATAATTGTTGTAACGTTTGTCTATGTGCTTGATGTTTGGAATAATGTGGATACTTGTTGTGAGAAACGTCGTATCCGGGAACCTCTGAGGGCGGGGCGTGCACTCTGGCCTGGTGTA
The DNA here is from genome assembly GCA_033398695.1 of Orobanche coerulescens. Classification (NCBI taxonomy): domain Eukaryota; kingdom Viridiplantae; phylum Streptophyta; class Magnoliopsida; order Lamiales; family Orobanchaceae; genus Orobanche; species Orobanche coerulescens. Next base: position 86,424,882 of record CM065815.1, on the reverse strand, counting down.
TGCTGCAATGTGCGGCTCCATATGGGTGGTGAATGCCGGTGTTACCTAATGCGCGCGCAAGGGGCGGCTCTTGCGGGAGTGATCGCCGGCGCGGTGACATGTTCAAGGAGCGGCCAACATAGTGGAGTGAACGCCGGTGCACAGGTGCGCAAGGGAGGCGCCTGGCAGGCTTATTGGTTACGGGTATTTGAGTGATAGCTAAGAACCCATTACCGAACGATGTTCGTATCTCAAATTCTTTCAACTCACTTTTAAATGTTTGTCTTATTATAGACCGCAATTCGTGTTTTTGAAAGTTTGTTTCAACTTGTTTTTAAATCGTTGGTATAAGGGTTATTTAACCAAGGAGGTTTGATGAAATCTCCGAGGGTTAATTAATCGGGGGTCTTGAGCAGGATATGTCGAATGATAGATTGTGCCTTTGATTGTATTGTGGTGCTATTCTGTGTATTGGGTCGAGGACCCTGTGAAATGTTGAGATGATTGACCTCGTGATGGTGTTATTTGGATTGGTTTGAGAACCCTGTGAGATGTTGTAGTGATTTCATTTGTGACAGTGTTCTGTAAATTCGGTCGAGGACCCCAAATAACGTTGACATGGTTTTCGTGTAATTGTTTTCCATATGTTGGGTCAAGGACCCGAGAGCTTTTGAAATTATTTTCCAAAAGTGTTCCCATTCGATTTTCAAAACCCCAAGATGGCCCGAGTCAATAATAATGTTTGCAAACTATCTTATCAAAATACTTTTCCTTTTACAAAAAGGGATTTTTCTGACTCCTTGGGCTCGTTTAAAGTTTCATTGGTGTTATGTTCCGTAAAGAGAATATGACAATGTGATTTTCTTTCACCTTGTGTGTGTGATGCTATTCTATGTTGATTGTGGGAATATGTGGTTATGTTAAGGCTTCACGACTGTTGAGTTTTGTGTTGTTATTGTTCGTATATCTTGTATATTATGTACTTGCACTAGCAGAATTCCAGTTTGCTAACCCCCGAGTTTTCGGGGGGTGGGTGCCTATTATGCGCTTAGGTTTTGGCATCTCGGGAGCAGTCACGGGATTGGCTTGGAAGGAGATGGAAGACGACGATGCTAATCACACAAGAGTCACAGTCTTTTTCTTGGTCGGTATTTTCCCATTTGGTTGAGTATTCACCCTTGCACGGGTGTAGTTTTCATTTATTGAATGGAGTTGTCATCCTTTTTTATGTGAAAGTTTATTTTTGTCATTGAGATGTAAAATTCATTAGTTTCTGAACTGTTTAATGACCTTGTCGGTCTGCATTGTATTTAAATTGACCCCGGTCGGTCAATCATTGTGTAGTCTAGTGGAATTTAGCCTGGTATATCCTTGTGAGAAGGGCCTACGACGTGTAACATTTCCGGACGTATTCTGGGGGTGTTACAATTATGGTATCGGAGCTTAGGTTTGCGAAAAACCTAGGCCGTTGGGTCAAGTCCTTGTCTTGTGTAAGTCGCGCGCATCAGAGTTGTGATTATTATCGTGGTTCCGACATCATCTCTCGGCAATCCGTGATGGTAAGCCTCCCGATCGTAAGTTCCCTTATATACGTATTTGATTATATTGTGCTAATGTGTTTAATGTGAACAAAGGGGTTGGAACTTGTTTGTGATGTTATTGGTTTAGGATGTAACATGCGTATATGGTCCGAGTGAAATGGTTATATAATATGTTTCGGAAGTCGAGCATACTTATCGGTTTCTGCATTTCAGTAGAATAAATCTTTGAGTGTTAATTTTATCCACTGCGTGAGTATTTTGAAATGGCTTTTGGCATCTTGCAAACTGAATTTTTATCTCGTAAACCAATTCCCTAAACCGAGTTTTTGGCATTTTGGCCTTGATCGTTTTGGCGATATTCTTATTACGGCATTTGGTATTTTATTAATAACTTGTGAATTTTTGAAATATTACCGTCATCGGCCTTTTTGGCGTTTTCGAATGTTTTTGAAAATGGTTTTTAGCCTAGTGGGTTCCGGCGTGGGGCCCACGGCGCTGTAATATCACAAACATTTTAAAGTGGTGCTTTAAAGTTTTCTAACATTGTGAAAACCCATGATTTAATGACGTCAAGTCAAATGGTCACGTACCTCGGTGAAAAATCATTTCGATTAAGCACTTCGGTGGAAGAGGAAAGATTTTCAAATTGTGGTATTTGGAACTCAACTCTTTTGAAATATTTCAAATTAGTTACGATTCATAACAAAATTTCTTTTATACATTATTCGAAAATAATTTTTAAAACTCGATGTATAAACTTCCTCTTCCAAAATAAAGGATAGTGTTTACAAGTTTTGGGTGTAACGTGACTCGCCCTCTTTTTCAAAAAGTTGTTTTCAGTAAGTGTATGCATATAATGATCGTCCGAGTCGAAGGGCTCGAAATCGACTTCAGAAAACATTGTGCCTTACGATATTACCGTTATTCTAAAGATGTTAACTAAACCTTGTGTTGATAGTTGTGGTATACTGTACGACTGACTATTTGATAATGCTGAACGGTACTATCTATATTAGTATGTCGAGCCTTGGCGGATGTAGACAGGATGGTGGTAATGGAAGCAGCGAGATGGTTCATACGACAACTATCCATGCTATAGTGAAGGAGTACCAAGATCAAACGATATCCTATGAAATCTCCTCAGTGATCGAGCCCACGAGTGAGACAAAGAAACCGAGGAAATCTGGAAAGTTTCTGGGCGGCGAAGAGACTAAGGCTCCCAAACCCTCACGTCATTTGAAAGCGTCATCTTCGCGGTCGGGAGTGAATGCTGTAAATCCCAAACCAGCATCGGTGACTCGCGGTAAGAAGAGAAGATGTTTCAACTGTAACTGTCAGGGACACGTATGTGCAAATTGTCCCTCTCCACTCTTGACTTGTTACCGGTGTGGGTGTGAAGGTCATCGGGAGGAACACTGCAAGAGAGTTGCCAAATTGGCAAGGAATGCTGCCCTTTCGGCAAGCAGAGCGAATGAGCGAGGAGTGCCCCAAAACCCTATGTCTCCTTCTGGAGAGCCTAGCACAGCAGGATGAAGATTTTACGCTATGTCTTTTTCAACAATCGTGACTTGATCGCTTTTATTTCATTGCTTTATATTTCCAACTCTTATGGTTCTAAGTGTCGAGATTGAAATGTCCTCTTAGACGGGGGAATGTATTACCCGTACTCTTCTTAGTATATTCGCTATGGGATGACTTTCATTGTTGGTAATTCATCTGTGAACCTTTCGACCATTTTAAACTGCCTTGTACTTGCTAGGTCAGTTCATCGTACTTCTGGAACCTTGCATTCGCGCTTTGCTCGTGATGTTTTGGGGTTGAGCACGTAACTACTTTTCTTTGATTGTTCCACCGCTCCTTACTTTAAGTTTCGGGACGAAACTTATTTTAAGGGGGGTAGAATGTAATACCCGAGATTTTTCATTTCCGGTTTAATTTGAATTTTTCTTTGTAGACCGGAAATTTCTCAACTGTCGAGCGTCAGCATTTATTTATTTCTCCCTCTCGACGATCGATTTTGTATTTAGGGCCATATGTGGTGAATTGTTGTATATCATTATTTTCATTTCGGATCGTTGATGTGGTCCACGAGCTTTTCGTCGTGTTCGTTCCGTGCTTGGGGCATTTTATGCTTCGTAATTTGCTCGTTATCGTTTTGGATCATAACCAGTACGTTATAGTGGTCGAGACGTCATCAAATGCCTAACCGGACCGTCGGGGCTGGCCACGGCCGAGTCACGGCCGCACATTGCCGAGCAGGGACTGGGCTGGCCGAGTTACGGCCGTACGGTTTTGATAAACGGATTTTATTAAGTATTCGAATGTTTTAAATAGATAATTCCAGCGTTAGCCTCTTGGGCATTTGTAATTCTTTGCGAAAATTTCCTCCGGCCTTATGGGTTCCATCTCGGGGCCCACGGCGCTGTAATATTCCTGGATGGATCTGGGGGTGTTACAGAATATGGTATCAGATCTTAGGTTGTGAAAACCTAGGCAGTTGGGTCGAGTTGTGTCGTGCTTTTGTCGTGTCATTTGAGTTGTCGGTTGACAAGTGTTTGAGCCCTAGATTTTTGTTGTTCACTCGGGCTTGTAGGTTATGTGATTTACTAGTGTGGTACTGGGATTGTTGTAACTTTTCCAAATGATGTAAGCGTGTTTCTTCAAATAGAGTTGTGTTGTGTTCTCGAGTTGGGCTGAGTTTGCAAAATGTGCGTTTTGAAAATATCTGTGTCGAGTATTCTCTAGAGTCGAGACATGTGCCAGTTTCACGGGGAATCGTCGGCTTCACGATCTGTAAGTATTTGGATTTTTGAATTACATTGATATTTATTGCCATTCTAACTTGATATACTTTGAGGTTCAGAAAGATATTGTGCGTTACAATATTAGGTGATAGAGTTGGGACAGAATTGGTGATCTTGAGAAGCTATGATTTTGGAAATCATATGTCGGTTAAACTTTGGAACGGAGTTGTGTATTTGGGAAAGATGTTATGAATGGTTGAGAAGAGCATGTAGTCATGTTAGTTCATTTTGAGATATATGGAACTGTTTTCGAGCATTTGAAAATGATACTTTTCAAAATGAATGTTCTACGGATGTTTTACGGAAAATGATTTTTGGGCCGAGGCCCAATAGATTTTGAAATAGTTTTATAACTTAGGACTTGAGGTCCAAAAAAAGGTTTCCTACTTTTAAACTTCTTGTAACGCGGAACGAGATACAGGCTGAGACCCTAATGTTTCAAAAGGCTTTTCTGTTTTCTTAAAACTCCCGAGATTTGTAAAACACTTTATCAATCGTTTATCTATTTCGTTTCTGCCTTTCGTGGTTTTAATTTACTTGTTCAAATGAAACTTCTCGGGAAGTCTTTAACTGTGTTGATTTGTTTTGTCATATCATATTTGATGTGATCCAGGATTGGTTAATGATTGACGCTGCGAGTCATATGTGGGAAAGGAGTTTTGTCGGAGTCTATACATTGAGATTTTGGAACTCTATCGTGTGGTTTTCTAATGGAATGTCAGTGGAATTGGTGACGAGCCTAATTTGTATACAGGAGTATGGATGTGGTCAATCATTTGCATGTTTTTCATTTTAAAACTTCAAAATCGTGTGAATTCGAAGTAAACTGTTATTGTATACTTGGCATTAGCGAGCCAGTTTAATTTTTCAAAAATTGATTTCGTGGCTTACCAAAATTTATGTTTTGAGCTTTGAAATTTTTTAAAGAACTTTCGAAAATTTTTCTTCTTGACAAGACTATATGATTTCAAACTGGTTTTGAAAATGTGATTGATATACATACGCATTTAGTTCATATTACATACCATGGTGAAGTTCTGAGTGTGACTCACGAACTGGATAACACATCAGTATGGAACGATGAATAGAGATTCGAACTTTAGTATCGTAGTTTGGTTATCCAGGGATGATCGGTTGATTTATCGGATAAGAAGAATATGCTGCGTATTGTAGATTCGGGTACAAAATATGATTTTGAAACTTTGGATTTTCTGAAACCGGGACATATGTGCTATGCGATTCCATTGGTATGGTAGTAGTGCGATTTTACCATAGTGATTTTTGAATGATTTCTCCGTACGTGTAGATTTGGGGATGGTGACCCCATGCTGGTGGTTTTGGATATTGAGTGGTCGTTCCCACTCCATGTATGATTGGATATGTTCATCGATTTGTGATTGGTTGTTCGTATGCCGAGGAGTATGTTCGACAGTCAGGTGTGTTTATTGAGATCCACTGTATGTGATTGGTGTGTCGTTTTGAGAATGTTATTCTTTCGTATATCTATTTCTGTAGTTCTGTGTTGACCGTGTTGGAGCTTACCGTTTGAAGGTATTCTCGATTATCGTTGACCGTTCGTTGGTCATATTGGAGTTTATCATGATGATGATATTCTCGATTGTGTTTTGACCTCTGGTTGGTCATATGGGAGTTTATCATGTTGATGATATTCTCGATTGTATTTTGACCTCTGGTTGGTCATATTAGAGCTTATCACATTGATGATATTCTCGGCTACGTTTTGACCTTTGTATTGGTCGTATTGGAGTTCATCATGTCGATGATATTCTCGGTTAATTTATTGGTTGATCATTGCTAGTGATCATCTGAGCGTTCAGATTTTGTGTCGATATTTCGGGATTTGTTGCTATTGTGTTGGGTAGTTGTTTCACATATGTATCGTGTATTATTGGTTTCTGGCAGATTTGGATTTGATTGTGTAATCAGGCAGACAGGATTTGAAACAGATGGACTATTTCATCCGAAGATGATATATTTTGTTGAGACTCATGGAATTGTGATTGTAAGCGTATTGAAGCTTTACAGTGGAGTCACTTGCTAGTATCTCAGGAGATCGTCGACTTTGCGCATTTGAATGTATGCTATTTTGGTTATTCGGTAATAATGATGATTGATCGTTGTCGTGATGGTTTCGGAATATTTTGGTTGAACAATTTGTTTGTTTTCTATAACAGATTGCAAGTTTCGAGGACGAAACTTATTTTAAGTGGTGTAGTATGTAATATCTGGAATTTCTACTACTGTTGTTTAATATTATTTTATCCGAGTTATGTTGTACAACGTGGAATCTGTACAGCATGGATAAAATAAATGAAGAACTGAGATGTCAGTATTGGTATAATTGTCGTATTTGGTCGACAATTGCATTTGAGGATATAATGTGTTGAGTATACGTATTCAGTATGCCGTATGTTCGTATCTAGTATGTTGAGACGTTGGACAAGAATAGCTGAAAATGGCTAAGTGTAGCATTATTAGCGCACGCTAATATTCATGTATAGTGCATGCTATCGTATAGGCTTAGCGCACGCTAAAGGTAAAGGCAGCACACGCTAGTGTAGAACAGATCAGAAGGAATCTACGTGTGGACCAGGACACTTTGGGTGCCTGTTCTGATAAGTCAACGGATGTTGTAATGTAGTACTAGCGCACGCTAAACCCTAAGGACTAGCACACACTAACTGTAGATCGGACAAAAAGGAATATTATCCTCGTCAGTGTTTTCGGCACGTGGGGACACGGAGGTAGGTGCAGACTGTAGCAAGTCAACTATGATAGCGCACGCTACTAACGAAAAAGTAGCGCACGCTAATTACAGTCAGTATATATATGATTGCAGATGTGAACTATGTTCATTCGGCCATTCCTTCCTTTATTTTTAGAGAGAGAGTTTTTAGAGAGAAGTTTGAGGTTCCAAACACTGAGAGATGATGATCTTTAACAAGATTAAGCTGAGGAACATGGATTAAAGTCTTGTTCTTGAAGTTATTGATGATTCTTGGAATTAAGTTAATTGTTCTCCTTCATGGTTCGTCTATACAAGGTAATAGTTCTTCACCTTTGGATTTCGTTTTGGATTGAAGATTGATGTTCTTGAGTTGATGATTATTACATAAACTAGTTGACAAGCATGATTATGAGATGGATTACCGGAGTATGATGACATTAATATGATTCGTGTGGTTTGAATTGTGTAGTTCGTCTTCTTGAGATAAGTTGGTTAACCCTTCTTCTCCTTTGTGGATGTTGATGTCATTGTTGATGATTAATCTTTGTAATGTTAGATTATGGGAGTGTTGTTACGTTCTTAATGTTTCATGATGTTGATAATGAGGAAGATGATATATGGATATAGGACTTGGATTATAAGTTGAATGATTGCTTATATGTTAAAGGATATCGGATTTCGTTGTTTTGATAGCTTTGAACATTGTTTAGAATCACTTAGTGTTCTTGATAATCGCCATTTGTTGATCGGTATCTGAAATGCATGCAACTGCATGTCATTAGCGCACGCTAGTGTTACTGTCTAGCGCACGCTAGCGGGAACGACTTAGCGCACGCTACGTTAAGTGATTAACGTGCGCTAAGTTAACAGGCATGGTAGTATATTCTGTTTCGGTTATGAATTCGTGATCGTTTAAGTTGGTTTGATCAGACTTGTGGTTAATCGAGATATTGTTGAGCCGTTTGGTTTGTGAATTGGTTTTATCTATTGTTGATTGTTATCGAACTTGTTGTTATCGATTATTGTAATAGGTTGAGATTATTGATCGGTGATTACAACCATGCGTTGTGGTCGTGTTCGAGAGTGTTCGCGAATTGCATTGATTAGGTCCGAGAGACTTGTAGATGACAGCAATGGATTTGGTAACAGCTTCCTCGTCATTGTATCGGTATCGAGGCAAGTTATTACTTGCACAGTTTATAATATTTAATGAATGGTTCCCGTTTCATTCGTTTATAATTTGTATAACAATGTTTATAATCGTAATCACAGGAGATTTGGGATTATAAGTTGTATTCGATTTTTGGGAATTATATCATGATGTATATGACTTACTTTTGTTATTGGTATACTTGGATATCGAGGATACATTGTGATAAAGACAAAGATATGAATTATCTGGAATCCGTGATATTTTGGACCGTCGAGTATTGAGGATAATGGTTCGTGATAGTTTAGACATTGAGATCGCTCTTGAAGGACTTGGGGCATGTACTCTAATCATTTTTATCATTTGTGTCGATCATGTTATGATACATTCGTGTATCGTTGTTGTCATGCATTTGTGCATTGTTGTTGTCGTGCATGGTGTACTATTGTTTTATGCAGTTGTGCATTGTTGTCATATATCCATCTCGTGTTGGTCCGACAGGATCATCGGGGGATATATGCTAGCGTGCGCTAGATCATCGGACAGGTTTTTCCACCTCGGGTTGGTCTGACGGGATCATCAGTGGATCTAGGCAGTGAACGCTGGACCATCGAATTACCTATGTGTTGTTATTGTGCATATGTATATTATGGGTTTGCCATAAGTATACATTGTCATTATTGTTATGATCATATTGACGTTGTCATATGAGTATGCATTTGTAGGTCTGGTGTTAGGACCATGTCCGTATGTTGTGTTTGATCTGATCTCGGATTAGACTGACGTGATTGTCATGGTATTTCGTATCTTGAGGTATGTTCCGTATTTCCTTTGGTACTCGTCTTTGATGGACAATCAATTATCGTATTGGAAATATCGATGTTATCCGATAGATTGAATTGGCCAGAATTGGTATAATTTCCGTATCGCGAGTTATGATAAGAACCTTGGGTATTATTGAGATACATTACAGATATTTTGGTATGAGCTTATTATGTTGTTGAAATGATACGAGATGTGAACTTTGGTAATTATTATCACGAGTTGGTAAAGTTATGGCAGTAAGATTATGTATTCTTACTTAATATTTTCATTGGTATGTAATTATTGATGTGATGTAATGGTTATCATTGTTGGATATTATGGCTGACCCCGTAGTGGGATTTCTTTTTAGGCTCTTGGATTATCAACCTTGTAGCGGCCGTGGAGAGATGAGCTTCCCGGAGGATACTGGCTAGGGCATGAATTTGTGTATTGAGTTTCCTGACCAGTTTTTGTATTCCGCTGCTAGAGTATTTTTAATTGGTTGTCTTTCCGCTGCGTGAGTATTTTAAAGTGTCCTTTTGGTATCTGGTAACTTAGGTTACTTTGGAAATCATTTTCTAAATCTATTCTATCAATGTTGAGCTTTGGCATTTCGGGCCTTGTGATTTCAAATGAGATTTTACGACGGTTTTGATAAACGGATTTTATTAAGTCTTCGAATGTTTTAAATAGATAATACCGTCGTTAGCCTCTTGGGCGTTTGTAAATATTTGCTAAAATTTCCTCCAGCCTTGTGGGTTCCATATCGGGGCCCACAACGCTGTAATATTCCTGGATGGCACTGTGGGTGTTACACATGCCACGGGGCATAACATGCACTACCTCAACACATACACGACACATATGACAATAAGTAGTCCTCAATTAAAAATCACTACACAATGGTGATGAAACAACTCATAATGTCAAAACCATTCCGATTAAATATTCAGTGTCAAATAGCAACCAATGCAAGATACAGAAACAAAAAAAATACCAGGTATTACATTCTACCCAATTAAAAATAAGTTTCGTCCCGAAACTTAAAATAAAACATCAAGGTAAACAAACGAAACCCAAAGGTTCACACAACAATCAATAGATCTCCACACAAGATATAATCTACAAACAACATGCAATAACATCACTGGGCACTACTGTGCCCTCCACGAGTAGGAGCGGGTCCTCGATCCCTAAACATCTCAATGACGGACTCGCAGTGCGCCGCTTGGTGTCCGAAATGACCACACTTGAAATAATTAACCTGTGGCGAGCGACAATTCTTCCGAGTATGACCTACACAGCTACAGTTGAAGCACATATTCCCGCCGCTTACCTTACTTACCACTAGAGTAAGATTCTTAGACTGATCGAACAAACGAGGGGTGCTCTTATAAGGACAATGCGAAACAACAGGAACATGGAACTCACCTCTCTGACCTCTAGAAAAATTACCCAAGGTCTTCTGTCTCTTACCTCCCGAACTAGCCTCTGACACAGAAACAGCCATCTCAATGGCGAAGGCTCTGTCGTGATACTCCTTCAAAGTGGTATGCATGAGTGGAGCCATGCTCTCATGGATATGGGGTTTCATGCGCATATTAAAGTATCGTCCGCTTCACTTCTCACTTGATCACGAACGTAACTCAACTGCTGATTATAATCGACTATCGCCTGGGATATCGACACATCCTGGGGCGTAGTCGAGAAAAACTAAACGGTCCTGCATTCACGGACAGGCAACAGGCAATACTCTGCCTCCATGGCAGTCCTAAACTCGGCCCACGTAGATGTACGATTTGAAGGCGCTACAGCCTGCCACCAGTCTAGAACTTCTTTATCGAGAAGATACTGAGCGATAGGTACTCTTCTCTCATCGGGACATGCCACCGCATCAAATGTTCTTCCTAACTGGAAGAGCCAGTTCTCCCAGCTTAGCGAGTCAGAGGAACCCGCAAATCGAGGTGGATGCATCTTCATCACATCTCATAACCACTTACTAGCTCCATCATCTCTCTCTGGAGGTGCGTTCCGGTGTATTGCTTGGTTCAATTGTGCCAACTGTTCAGCCACCTGACGAAGGATGATGGCGGTGCCAACATCAACATTACCTCTAGCTGGTTGTCCCTGATCACGCTACTGGTCATCCTGACCTTCTGTACTGAGCTGATTGGCGCTCGACAACGAGCGAGTTGCCCTCACATGCTCCTGACTACATCCACGACTAGGACCACTACCCCGGTCTCGGCCCCTCGACATACTAAAAATGCAACCGATCAGTACAATGAAACACAACATCGCAAAATAACATATCTAAATTCCAACTCGACACAACATATCGCAATCTGTATACTAAAAGGCCAACTAAGCACAACATATCAACATAAGTCCACGAGTATCATCGCAACAAAATATCCGTTCCGGTTAATTACACAAATTCAAGAATAACTACCGCAACAAATAGAATTTACATTTGTAACCAACAAATCACATGACTATATCAACAGAAAACTCATGACCATTACCGATACAAATACGGCCATGACAAAACCACATATCATGGTAGTCAAGCGTTGATAATATACTTTTAAAAACTCCATGAGGTATTCATTTAAATAGTAACTTTTTAAAACCTTTGAGTTCATATGATTTTCCAAAATAAGACTTGAAAATACTTTTGATACCTCAGGCAGTTTTACTAAAACTATAATCCATAGGTCGTGACCGTCTCATTTTGAAATCATTTGTAAAACAGTGTTCCGGAATATCAAATTCTCTTGGAAACAACATCATTAAGATAACAATGTCTTCACGTATCATCATCACAATTAACAAAACACAAGGTAACAACATGTTATCACTCATCATCACCATAATTAACAACACATAAGGTAACCCGCAGCCATGCCCCTTAGCATCGACCCCCAGAGGTTCCGCTGAACCGTCCCTTGGTGGGAACCACTCATACTCGCATAGAATATTTTCGCGGACCAACATGCACATCGGACTCACAATCACGGATCAATTTTCACATTGAAATAACATCATACGAGTCACAAACAAGTTCAAACCACGCAACACAACAATTAAGTACTTATCTAGAATTTCTTATCAGGAATGGTAATATGACAAACATATCACAACGGCCTGACATCACATTGTTCAGCTCTAACCTGTCACAATAAGCAAAAATCCACATCCCCCACACGCTACACTTAACTCACGCTAGGTATAAAATAAGCGAGTGCTAATGATAACATCAGCGTGCGCTAATTGACTCTTCTCAGAGAATTTTCCAGTCCGAAATCTTAAAATTTAATTTTTGAAAATGAAAATCATATATTTCTTTTTTTTATAATACAAAGGTTTTATGATGTGAATTTTTTTTTAAAATTATATACTCGAGTCATTTGAAAATAAAATCAATGCGTTAAAATCATTTTCCAAAATTCTTTTAAACACGACAAAGATTTACGGTGGTAACATTTTACAAAATGTCCCAAAACACTTTTGTTGTGCGGTGATTAAACACGCCTCGAAGGCGATCGCCATAGCAGTCGGGGAGTCTACCATAAGAAATATACTCTGGGCAAACACCCAGAAGTCGGCGCCCACGGCGATCGCCAATGAGGTGTACGACGATCGTCTTTTGTTGATTGGCGATCGTCTTTTGCTGATTGGCGATCGTCTCGTGCCACGTATTAATCCAACATACGTCGAAAGTCATCAAAGCCCAAATATCGGGCTGGGACCCACGTGCAGATCTCAAAAGGTGCTGACAGACAAGATCTCTGCCCACAGCCTGTCACCTACCTCACCTACCAACAGGGCCGCAGACCTGCAAAAGGTGCTGACAGATAAGACCTGTGATCACAGTCTGTCACCTGCTTCACCTACCAACAGGGCCGCCGAAAAGGTGGGTGACAGCGACTCAGGACGCATGCGAGTTCCTCGTCAGACCATACAGCCGGATGTCAGTAACAACCGCGGACTTTAAGGGAAAAGCCCCACGTGACGGGACGATCGGCCGTCTTATTATAATATAAATAACGAAGATCGCCTGCGATCGCGGGAGGGCCCCAGGAACTTTGTCTGATATAAATAGGAGGTCCATAACACAGAATAAGGGCTTCGAAAATACAGCAAACAAGAGAGAGAAAGAGAAAGAAATTCTCATACACAGAACATCCATAGCAAGAATTCACAGAACTCCATATCTGATTCTTCCGGCAGTCTATACGCTCCACAGCTTAGAAAACTAGAAATCTTTACACTCTTGTGATAGATTCTAACATTAATATTTGTACTCAACAGTATACTTATTAATAAAATCTCGCGAGAGCATTCAAGCCCGGGATTAACAACCCCGGAAAATCTTGTGTCATTTAATTTCTCACGGACGTGCTCCCGCACTTGTTGGTTACTCGATCATTCCAGCAATACTATCTCCGGATAATATTTTGGGTAACAACAATTGGCGCTAGAAGGAGGGCCCCAACCTTCACTTTTATTCCGACCGTCTCGAAGAACACTCATTGTTCTCCGGACACACACTTGAAGAAACACTCACTGTTCTTCAAAAGAAAAAACCTTCAAAAAAATGACGTCTGCAACAACCTCCAAGAGAGCCACCCTGAGATCTGCCGGAAATATCATTCCGACCCGGACCGAATCCCAGCTCGCGGCGGAGGGTGACCGCGGCGACGCTAGGTCCTCACTCCCGCCCCCAAGGGACGGCCCTAGCCTCTCACTCGATCAGTTCCAGACCGCGGAACAGATTGAGGAGGCCATAGCCATCCTCAGGGAGCGACGGATTTTGCATGCGACTCGCCCACCATCACTCCGTCAACCATCCGCCGAGCTGGCAAGCGGAAGCTCAAAGGGATATACGTTGAGAAATCAACAGAAAACCCTGAGCCGCAGGCAAAAGCTCTCGTAAGGCGGGACGACTCCGTCTTCAGCCGCCTAGGGAGTGATCCCTCGTGGCGACCCGGGCAGTCGGGCCCGAGTCGGGAGGCGTCGGAGTCCGAATCCGTCACCAGGAGTTCGGCATATCCGACTCCCAGAAGACAGGCCGGTCGACAGGCCCCCACTCACCCAAGAAATGAGTCTGCGGGCAGAGAACTCGTCATCCACCATGGGGTCAGGGGATCGGTACATGACCGCCTCGGCTCGCGCTCCGGTAGTCAATCAGCGAGCAGTCAGGCCACGGCGATGGCCGCAATGCAGCGCCACCTCGACGAAATGAAGGCGCTCCTAGACACTGGGGCAGGTGCCAGGAGATCGATCTCTGGACCAAGTGAACCACTCGCGGTCCAGATCGAGCTCGCCCCGGTTCAACCAACAATCGCTCCCCCACAGACACCTCTATATGAGGGAAGATCGGATCCGGAGACCCACTTGAGCAAATTCCGGATCTACATGACCGGATGTGGAGCCTCAGATGCGACGAAGTGTCGAATGTTCCCGCTAACTCTGGGCGACCTCGCCCACAGGTGGTACATCTCACTGCCACCTCGCACAATCAATTGCTTCGAGAAGCTGGCGAACGACTTTACGTCGTACTTCGCCGCCAAAGTCGCTCGCCCTGAAGGCCCCCACCGCATGATGAAAATCAAGCAGGGGAAGGACGAGCCAGATGAAGATTACATCGACCGGGTGGACTAGATAGTCCTCACCGGCGAGCCCATTAGCGACGAGCTCGCCCTCTATTCAGTCTTGGGGGGATTCTACGGCCACTCACCCATGTTCAGGCATCTCACAAAGGATATCCCCCCGACCTACTCGGTCTTCCGCGTCAGAGCCGCCGATTTCCTGGCCAGGCAGAGGATGCTCTCCCTCCGCTTAGATGAGGAACCCACTGGAGAGGGGAAGACGCCATCCCACGTCCAGAAGAAGGCGGTCGCCAAGCCCAGAAAGGCGGTCGCAAAGCTGCCTGGCGAATTCAAAGCCTTCGGGGATGTAGAGGTTCACCTCTTCCACAACCTCAACTTATCTCCAGCCCACATCTTCAACGCAATTAAGGGATGCGAGTGGCTTTCCAAACCGAAGCCAATAAGGGACCACGGTCATCTAGACCGTAGCAAATTCTGTGCCTACCACAAAAGTCCCGGCCACAACACCAGCCAATGCCGCGACCTCCTCAGGCAACTCTGGCGACTGTTCGAAGAAGGCAAATTAGACAACTTGGTCACCAAGCCAGAACCTCGAACAGAGAGGACCGGGGGGCGCGAGCGCCGACAAAACGAAAGGAAGCCTCCCAATCTGGTCGCCAGGATCGAGCACGAGCCAGAGCATTCAGATGAATCGATTCCTCCGATCAAACCTGGCGGTCGTATTAATATGCTTCAAGCAGGAGGTAGGAACCTCGGGGGCCTTTCCCCGGTTTCCACCGCGTCAAACAGGAAGCGGAAGGCCGAACTAAGGGTGTTCGCCGGGGTCCATATCGTGGTACCTCCAGAGCCGACCATCGCTAGAGACGCGCTCATCACCTTCTCCAACAAGGACAGGGAGGGAGTACAATGCCCCAAAGAGGATGCATTGGTGATCTCTGCTTGTATCCTTGGGAAGGCGGTCGACCGCGTGCTGGTTGACAACGGGAGCTTCTGCAATATCATATTCAAATCTGCTCTGGACCAGCTCGGAAATTTAACCAAATTCATCAAGCCATTCGACACCGTGCTCCAAGGATTCGGCGACAGCACAGTCCAAGCCTACGGGAGGATCAAGCTCTCCGTCGAGCTGATATGCTTTTACGATCCCAAGGTTAGGATTACTAGGAACCTAAATTTTGTAATCATAGATAGACCCAGCATATATAATGGGTTCCTAGGTCGTCCATTCTTAGAAACCTTTGAGGCGGTCGCTTCGTCTTTCTTTTATTGTATCAAATTCCCCACTGCCGATGGGACGGTCGGTACTGTAAAGGGGGATCAGCTAATGGCAAAAAGATGTTTGAATTATTCCTATGTCGTTACTGTTTTCAATACTTCCATCGATACGTGTAACGTTGAAACGATCGACGATCGACCCATGGAGATCGACGAACCAAACACATCGTATCAGCCCAACTCAGAGGACGCCATCTCGGATCAGTTAACGGACGACATCGAGCCAAGGATCGGTTTCGAGCCGAGCCTCGACGTCGATCCAAGGATCGAGTCCGGAAATCGTTCCAAGTAAGAAGCGACCGTTCCCGTCCAAGAGTTGGAGAGTATAACGATAGATCCGGCTCGTCCAGAATGGGAAGTACAGATCGGCGCGAGCATCGACCGCGCACTAAAAGGAGATCTGATCAATTTGCTACGTAAGAACATCGGAGTCTTCGCCTGGTCGTATCAAGATATGGTTGGCATAAGTCCCGAGCACGCTTGCCACTATCTAAATATCGACCCGGCGATGAAACCTGTTCACCAAAAACGTAGGAAATTCGGTCCCGAAAAATATGCGGCGCTCGACATAGAAGTCCAAAAGTTACTCGACAACAAATTAATCGGGGTAGCTACAGACGACCCACAATGGGTCGCCAACGCGGTACTCGTCAAGAAGCCAACTGGTTCCTGGAGGTTATGCATCGACTTCACCGACCTCAACGCGGCTTGTCCGAAAGATCACTTTCCGATGCCTCATATTGATCACTTGGTCGATAGTACTGCAGGCTGCGAAATGATGTCATTTATGGATGCCTTCGCCGGATATCATCAAATCCCAATGGCGGAGAAAGACATAAAACACACATCTTTCCACACGGAAAAAGACATCTACTTTTGGGTTCGAATGCCGTTCGGCTTGAAGAATGCAGGGGCAACCTACCAGCGACTGGTCAACAGGATGTTCGCTAATCAGAGCGGCAAAACCATGGAGGTCTACATCGACGACATCGTGGTCAAAAGCCTCAAGAAGGAAGATCACCTCAATGATCTCGCCGAGAAGTTCGCCATCCTCAAAAAATTCAATATGAAGCTAAACCCCAAGAAATGCAACTTCGGGGTGGGCTCCGGGAAATTCCTGGGGCACATTGTGAGCCAGAGGGGGATCGAGGCGAATCCCACCAAAATACAGGCGATCCTTGACATGCAGAAACCTCGGAACGTCAAGAAGGTACAACGCCTCACAGGTTGTCTGGCCGCCCTCAACTGCTTCATATCTCGGCTCGGCGATAAAAGCAAGCCTTTCTTCGCAACCATCAAGAACAAGAAGTTCGCATGGACGAAGGAGAGTCAGATAGCTTTCGCCAAAATAAAGGAATATTTATCCAACCCCCAGATCCTGGCAAAGCCGATCCCCGGTGAGAAATTATTCCTTTACCTAGCAGCCTCGGAGGTCGCGCTGAGTGCGGTCTTGGTGCGAGCGGAGGGACTAGTCCATTTGCCGATATACTATGTTAGTCAAGCGCTCCACGATGCTGAAACACGCTATACACCTTTGGAGAAGATCGCCTACGCTCTAGTCATGAGTGTCCGTAAGCTAAGAGCCTATTTTTTCGAGCATCAAGTGGAGGTTCTGACAACTCTCCCTCTAAGGCAAGTTCTACATCGACCGGACACCAACGGGCGACTCCTCAAATGGTCACTAGAGATCGCCCAATACGGCATCACATACGCTCCTCGCACGGCGATCAAGGGCCAAGCTCTGGCGGACTTCGTGGTGGAGTTAACATTCCCTCACAGTCCGACCCAGGTCGGTCGCCCTGCCTGGAAGCTGTACGTTGATGGTTCGGCGACCAACTCGCGAGCAGGGGCAGGGATTGTCCTCATTAGCCCCAACGGACAAAGTTTCACAAATGTCGTGTGATTCCGGTTTCGTGCGACCAACAATGAAGCAGAATACGAAGCCTTGGTAGGCGGGCTCGACCTAGCTCTCGCCCTAGACGTTCGTCGCCTCCATATCTTCATGGACTCCCTCTTGGTCGTGAACCAAGTCAAAGGAGAATATGAGGCGCGCGGCGAATAGATGATCAAATACCAAGAGCTGGTCGCCGAAATGTGCACGAAATTTGAAGAAGTACAAATCGAACAAGTTCCGAGAGAGCACAACTCTCAGGCCGATGCCCTATCCAAGCTAGCGTCGTCGGATGGGGCAGCCGATTTCTCTAATATCCAAATTACAAAGTCAGCAAGGCCGGCGATCGAAATAAACCTGGTTGCCATAGTTGCCGTTGCCGAAGAGAGCTGGATGACTCTGTTCATCACATACTTGAAGGACGGGACGGTCCCTGACGACCGTATCAAAGCTCGCCAACTCCAGCTCCGAGCGACCAGATACACTCTATTGGACGATCGGCTTTACAAGCGAGCTTTCAGCCTTCCCCTCCTCAAGTGTATTACACCGGAGGAAGGACAACTCGTTTTAGCCGAGATCCACGACGGAATCTGTGGAAACCACGCTGGCGGACGAGCTCTCATCCATAAGACAACCTGGCAAGGTTTTTTCTAGCCATCACTTCAGAAGGATGCGATCGCCTATGCCAGGTCGTGTCATAGATGTCAAGTAATGGGACCAAGTATTAAAATCTCCCCCGAGCAGGTCACCTCAATATACAGCCCATGGCCATTCGCTCAATGGGGCATCGACCTTATAGGTCCCTTACCGACGGCTCCAGGAGGCTGTAAGTTCGCCATCGTAGGGGTCGACTATTTCACCAAATGGGCAGAGGCCGAACCGCTAAACAAGATCGACCAAGAGCAAGTGATCAAGTTTATCTGGAGAAACATCATATGCCGGTTCGGTCTACCCCAGGCCATCATCTCCGACAATGGAAAGCAGTTCGACGGCTTAGAAGTCATGCAATTCTGTGATAAGTGGGGAATCAAAAGGTTGTTCTCGGCTCCCTATCACCCTCAGACGAACGGGCAGGTAGAGGCAGTGAACAAGATCCTCAAACACACAATTAAAGCGCGACTCGAATCCAGGCTAGGACGATGGGCGAGCGAGCTCCCAGACGTTTTGTGGTCTTACCGAACAACGACCCACAATTCAACGGGCGAAACCCCATTCGCCTCGCCTTGAGCAGGCGGTGATTCCCTCGGAGATCGCCGTCCTCAGCCATCGAACCGAGCAAGAGATGACGATCGATAATGATGTGGCCCGGTGGATCGACCTCGACATGCTCGAAGAACGGCGATCGACTCTAAATGAAGAACACTATCCACAAAAGGAGATCCGAAAAGTTCTTCAATTCGAAGGTCAGGGAAAGGCGGTTTCAAGTGGGCGATCTCGTCCTCAAGAAGATCCAAACCCACACAGGTGTCTTTGGACCAAGTTGGGAAGGCCCCTTCAGGATATCGAAATGGCTAACGAAGGGAGCCTACGAGTGGAACACCTGACGGTACTCCGGACCGATATCCCTGGAATGCCGTACATCTGAAGAAATACTATCAATGATAACTTTGTATTCATTTTCAACTGCCAAATGTACAAGGAATATAATGAAATATTTTTGTTCTCTATCCCATCTATTCTGGCGATCGCCCCACTAGCATATTACATACCGTCGAGGATCGTCGTTCAAGAATGACAATCCAAGGTAGAAAACAATACAGCCATGGCCCTGGAGGTCGATGGAACCGACAGCTTCGCCCATGCAAGGTTCCTTTGGGCTTAGATCGCCCGCCCTTCGTTTAAATACGAGGCCGGCGTAGCCGAAGGACCCTTCAAAACTAATCAGTGGAAACGATCGCCCTCCCTCAATGGTTCATCATCTAACATGGTGAACCCGGGCAATGCGACATGCCACTACCCCCGTCTCAACGTATACCGTCGAGGGTCGCCATCTTCATGGCGGGCCGCGGTGGAAGCAGAGCTGACAAGCCGTGGACGTGGAGTCGAATAAACCGACGACGCCCCGCGCAAGGACTCCTCCAGACCAAGATCGCCCACCTTTCGTTTTAACACAAGGCAGGCGTAGCCTAACGGAGGACCCTCACAAAAAGTGAGTCGCGGGATACACAACATCCCTCGCACACAAAGACACGATTAGGGAGGTCGGTCCATCGAACACCCCAACCGTACATAATTCTTCAGAACCGACAAAACTGAAGATAGCCCGCCGGACAAGCTAGTTTTTGTTTCCTTACTTACAATAAGTAAACAAAAACAAGAGGGCAGAGATGGGTCGAGCTAACCCCAAATACGATCGAACAAAACGGAACCACGCACGATCGGCTTCACTCAAACACACTCGCTCAAACACGCGCAGGACGATCGGAGTCGTCTGACAAAAATTACAAGTAAGAATTCCGATTCAAAACATATCAATGCTTTCAACACTCAGACAATCGATCGGATGAACAAAACGTCGAAAGCAATCATACACGTACTTGTAAAAATTGCACGCAAACATTCAAAGGCGATCGTATGATAATAAGAACATTTTATTCATAACGCAAGTTTAGTACAAAGTTACAGAGGAAAACAAAATGTCTCTCAAGGCCCCGCCGGCTGA
Organism: Orobanche coerulescens; assembly: GCA_033398695.1. Classification (NCBI taxonomy): domain Eukaryota; kingdom Viridiplantae; phylum Streptophyta; class Magnoliopsida; order Lamiales; family Orobanchaceae; genus Orobanche; species Orobanche coerulescens. The sequence goes on along the minus strand of CM065815.1, from coordinate 86,404,412 downwards.
CCATCGCCCTCGGGTTGCGGATCGGCTTCGGCCTCGGGATGAATGAGTTTACCCGTATACCAACTCAAGTCGATCCCGAAGTCGACTAAGTCAAGGATCGGCAAGGAGAACTCCGGGTGCAGAGGATGCTCGAGGACATAGGATTTGAAGCTCTCCATCAAGGGATCGATCTCGATCCCTGCCTTTTTAGCGGCTCGAACAGCGTCAGCATAGGCCAAGTAATAGGCGAACTCGCCGACGAGCGCCACATTTTGGTAGGGATCGGTCTCGATCGCCTTCAGTTGGCCCTTCAACTCCACGGCCGTCTTCTCAGCCTCCGCCAGCTCGACAACCTTGGCGGCATTCTCACCCTGGGCCTTCTCCAGCTCCTTCTTCGCCGCGTCCAGCTCACCGCTGAGCCGATCCACCATCGCCTTCAGTCCGGCCGCCTCCTCCTGCGATGCCGCGTACTTCTGGCGGGTTTCCTTCTCTTTATCACGGGACCGGTCGGCAGCCTCCTTAGAGCGGCTCAGCTCCAGCTTCAATCGGTCAATGTCCTGCTTAGCCCTTTTGGCCGTCTCCTCAAACTCCTTCTCCATAGACTGGATCCGGTTGGCAGCCTCAATATTTTTGTTCCGGGCGGCCTCGAGGTCGCTATGGAGACGGGCAGTGGAGGGTCGCCCCTCAAAATCCTTAGCGGCTTGGACGGCCATCGTCGTCGTCTGGAGAGCCAGGGCAAGGGTCGCCTGCATGGCATCTCCAGATCGACGACGAGCGATCGCATCAATATCGGTCGTCCAGGCCTTGGGCAGAGAGGAGATAGCCTGCTGGAAATAAGTTGGGACGTCGAGAGATGTCTGCGGGACCTTGCTCGACAAAATGTCCAGCACCATGGGAGAGACGTCCGGATCGGCGAGACGAACCCTGCAGCTCAAACCAAAGAAACCAAGGAGTTAGCCTAAACCTTACTCAGAATGCCGAACTCGGAAAGTTCAAACCAATCTCACCTGTTGACCAGCTCTGGATCACGGCCGAAATAGGGCTTTCCCCGAGAAGTCTCGGCTTCAGCGATCGCCATCCTTTTCAAGTAGCCGGCAGGTGTCCTGGAGCTGGATGCCGATGGCCTGGGACCAGACCCCTCCGCCATCGGAACGGAAGAAACATGGGGAGCGGCGATCGGCGACTCCAAAATAGCTAAATCCGCCTCAGCCGATGGAAGGGACCCCTCCGGCCTCCGCCTCTTGCGGTTGCGCTGAAGTTGTTCCTCACCTTGATATTCCGGTTCGGCGACCGGCACCGTAGCGGGCCTCACCACAGGGGCAGGGCGAGACGACGTCGCAGCAACGCGACCCGTTTTCTTTCCCAGATGAAGGCGACCGATAAAACCGGGATTAGACTTGGCAATCTCCTGCGGTGGCTCAGCGAAACGGGGAAAATGAATCTCGGCCAAAGAAGAAACTCAAACAAGTTAGACACTTACTTAGACATGGCGACCTCTTGGAGACGATCGCCACGCAGGAGAGAGTAGATGAAAAGTCACACCAGGGGCCTTCAAGTGGCGAGGAAAGCGAAACAGTCGAGCTCCCAACCGATGGGATTCGTGGATGACTGATTGAACGTCTTTATAGGAATCCGGCAATGCGCGAATCCGCTCCCAGACGATCGAGAAATCAAAGGGGAGATCGTCGATCGATGGAACAAGGGATCCTGCAAAAAGGGAAATAAATTAGATTAGTCCAAGGAGTATCCAAATAAAGGGAGAGTGGAAACCCTTACTTGGATTCCTCTCCCAAAAATTGGTGGGGATATCCAACTACTCCTCCGGCGATTCGCTCGATGCCGACCTCTATGCACCACCAACCCAGCACCACTTTGTCAGGTCGCCCCGAGCTTTGTTCGGCACCCCAATGACCACCCTACCCAGGCGACCTTGGATATGGTAACCGCCGATCGATCCCTTCGCACGGCACTTAAAAGATAATTCATCTCCAGTAAGGCAGAAGCGAAACAGCCTGTGACCGCCAAACAATGTCAATGTGCTGATAATATGCAGCCAGGCGTTCGGCGTCAACTGAAGGGGCGCCAAATTCCAGGCGATCAGCAGATACGAGACGGCGAATGGCAAGGGAAACCGCAGTCCGGCAGCCAGGGTCATTTCGTTGATGGCGACCATACCCTCGGGAGGCTGGTCAGCACGTTTGTTCTCGGAGGGCACGTGCAATGACACATCAGAGGGGATATGATATTTGACCCTCCAGCGGGTCATGTCCTTCCAGGTCGCCGAACTCCGAATCTGACCAAGAGTCCATTGAGACGGGTCAGCAGCCCGAAACTCTTTCCGCTTCACGTGTTCGTAGGGATGAGCGGCGGAGTAAGCCTCGAAATCAAACTCCGGACAGGGCCCGACAATCCCCTCCATAAGTTTAGCGGAAGCCGTATAGACGGGGCCGAAGACGCTATCTTTTTCCCAAGACAAACGCATCAGTTCGTCTTCTTCCATCGGCGACGCATCTCGCTCCTCCGCCGCCGCAGATCCCGCTACTACGGCCTCGTTGAAAAGCTCCTCAAGCTCTACGGGTGCAATCCCCGCACGGATAGCCTCTACGGCCGTTTCCACGGGGATTCCCACAGGAATTCCCTCCCGGTCCGGCGAAGCCGCGGCAGCAGAAGTGCTTCCGGCCTCGAAGATCTTAGATCCTCCCGACATATTCTTAAAAATTAAGGGAGAAAGACAAATTGGGTTTCTTACCTAAAGAAAGGAAGACGGTCGGCACAGCAAGCTTCGGAAATTTCTGCAGAGTTTCAGCAGGAAGGCAAGGACGCGTGAAAAATGAAAATGGAGTAGCCCTAGCCCCTTTTATAGATGGAGGCGGGGGTCTCTGTGCAAATAGGCGAAAGTCCGAGGGCTGGGATACAACCGACAGCTGGGTAACGCAATAAATGCAGCCCTCGAATCCCGCGTACGCGTCTTTTCGAGGGCACGCCAAACGACAAAGTCTGACGAACCGTCGGGCTCCCTCAATAGAAACGCGACGCGTGTCCTTGCATTGTTTCGAGAGCCCGCCTTTCTTTTCCCGCCGCTCCCAGCGCAAAAGGAGATCGTCCAAATTTGAAATCAAATCGCCCGGTCATCTAAAACATTGGCGATCGCCAAACAGTGCCACCTCACCCCGTGTTTTCAACATCGAGCCGAGCTGGGGGGAAATTGTTGTGCGGCGATTAAACACGCCTCGAAGGCGATCATCATAGCAGTCGGGGAGTCTACCATAAGAAATATACTCTGGGAAAACACCCAGAAGTCGGCACCCACGGCGATCGCCAATGAGGTGTACGGCGATCGTCTTTTGTTGATTGGCGATCGTCTTTTGCTGATTGGCGATCGTCTCGTGCCACGTATTAATCCAACATACGTCGAAAGTCATCAAAGCCCAAATATTGGGCTGGGACCCACGTGCAGATCTCAAAAGGTGCTGACAGACAAGATCTCTGCCCACAGCCTGTCACCTACCTCACCTACCAACAGGGCCGCAGACCTGCAAAAGGTGCTGACAGACAAGACCTGTGATCACGATCACACCTGCTTCACCTACCAACAGGGCCGCCGAAAAGGTGGGTGACAGCGACTCAGGACGCATGCGAGTTCCTCGTCAGACCGTACAGCCGGATGTCAGTAACAACCGCGGACTTTAAGGGAAAAGCCCCATGTGACGGGACGATCAGCCGTCTTATTATAATATAAATAACGAAGATCGCCTGCGATCGCGGGAGGGCCCCAGGAACTTTGTCTGATATAAATAGGAGGTCCATAACACAGAATAAGGGCTTCGAAAATACAGCAAACAAGAGAGAGAAAGAGAAAGAAATTCTCATACACAGAACATCCATAGCAAGAATTCACAGAACTCCATATCTGATTCTTCCGGCATTCTATACGCTCCACAGCTTAGAAAACTAGAAATCTTTACACTCTTTGTGATAGATTCTAACATTAATATTTGTACTCAACAGTATACTTATTAATAAAATCTAGCGAGAGCATTCAAGCTCGGGATTAACAACCCCGGCAAATCTTGTGTCATTTAATTTCTCACGGACGTGCTCCCGCACTTGTTAGTTACTCGATCATTCCAGCAATACTATCTCCGGATAATATTTTGGGTAACAACAACTTTCAAACGCATCCTTAAAATACCGACACCAAGTTTATTTTAAAATACATGGTTTGCTCGCCAAAATTCATACCACTTTACAAAAACCCACATAAAGCCGCCATTTGACCGCACCGCCAAAACATTTTCGTAAACTAATTTTCCACAATATACTCAGGTCTATGAAATTTTTGGAAATCGATTCCAAACATGCACACAACGGATATAATTATCAATAGAAACACATTGGTTGCAAATAATAACATATGTCTATATGGCATTCACAATCACCACTCACCACTTCGACAAACACAACCCAGGACACTAATTTCAAATATATATCAAAACCATCCATCTGAGTTTCTTAACGAACTCTACCATCGTTACATTTCCCGGAACACATCAGCGTTCACAACTTTTACACCATATTGCACCAATTGGCGTCCAAACCATTAATACCTCGAGTTCATTACACACATAGTGTACCACAAGTAGCAAACACAAATTCCATTTCACAACACCATGCAAACAAAATTATTCCCCACAAATATAGCACATAAATGAAATCATGAAACACAGATACCTCACGTAAAAGAGGAGACTTACGTACATAGGCCGCACGGGGATGACGGTCGTCCATGATACTAATCTCATCCGACAACACATAAGACACGTTGTGACTGCGCACAACTCAACTTGTCACCCAACAACTCGAATGGCATGACAACATATTACTCGACAAATCACGACTCGACTTGACCCGACAACCTAGGTTTCCACAACTTAAGCTCCGATACCTTAAATGTAACACCCCCAAAACCATATGGGAATATTACGTGCCGTAAACCCCTCTCACAAGGATCTACCAGGCTAAACATCACAGAACGACCAAATGCTTGCCCGGCCAAGGTCGAAAAATATAATAATACAGACCGTTAAGGTCACTTACAAGTAAACTACACAGACCGATGAGGTCGCACAACTCAATCAACACATAATAACTTTATACAACATTACCTACGCAGGGGTCGAAGTACAATACAACGGAAAACTGGTTACAACCCCGACAATACAACATAACTCGACCAAACTCTCAACTCTTGATTAGTATCATTGCTCGTCACTTCCTGTGCCGATTCTGGAACTGCTCCTCAAGAACCTGCATGTACCTGAATTCAATATAGACGTACACCCCCGATTACTCGGGGGTTAGTAAAACTCCATTGTTTTATTAGTGCAAGTATCAAATCATACGAAATGTAACAAGCAACATCAACCATGAATCAGATACAATAACCAAGTACCAAATCATTCCGGAGAGGTTTAACAATTTAGAAAACGCGCAAGGAAGTATTCGCAAATAAAATTCTCATCTCGGGGCTTTTTAGAAACACAAAACCTTTAGGACCTCGAGTCTTGATTTGTAAAACCTTTTCGAAAACCTTAAGGTTCTAGCTAAAATCTCAGTTCATATTTCAGCAATTTACTGTACTAAAACATTTCTAAATCGCGTTGGGATCGGCCTAACATTCATTTCATAAAAAATTCCTTTCAAAAACATTGTTCATCAGAACATGCTCATGACCCCGTGATACCTTACCACGTGTCTTTGTAGGCTCAACAACCCACACATATTTAAACCAAAATAGTACATCAAGATCAATCATGCTCTTGACCTGGTGATCCCTTGCCACTTGTCTCTGTAGGTTCAGCAACCCACACGGATTGAGCCAAAATAGTACATCAACATCAATCATGCTCGGGACCCCGTGATCCCTTTCCACTTGTCTCCATAGGTTAAGCAACCCATACGGATTGAGCCAAAACAGTACATCAATATCAATCATGCTCGTGACCCCGTGATCCCTTGCAACGTGTCTCCGTAGGTTCAACAACCCACACAGATTGAGCCAAAAAAACAATCACAACAACCAGTCCTGACTCCGTGATCCCTTGCCACGAGTCATCGTAGGCCCCGTCAAGCCTGCACGGGACGTACTGTGTCCTGACCCCATGGACCTGTGCCATGTGTCATTATAGGCCTCGTCAGACCCACACGATTGGACCTCAGCACCACATACTAAGTTCCGATCCCATGGTCTCCCGCCATGAATCCTTGTAGGTCCCGTCGAACCCGCACGAGTAAACTTAGCAACACAGCACACAACATTCACATTCACATCATAGCCCTACGTTCACGATCAATCCATCAAATTGTCTATCACAACTTCACACAGCTAGCACACATAGCACAACCTCGGCAATCCAACCACCAACATCAATAACAAAAGATCAAGCATAACTCATGATCGAAGCACAACACGTTGCACAACTACGTGTACAACCAACCAACAAGATTATCTCAACCCTGCACACATAACACAACACACAATACACGTCCAAGCGTAAAATAAATCCGACACAATCATCACAACCATCATCATTCCTTGAGTATGAACAAACAAGTCCAACATATACATCTCAAAGCTGCACATTCAAGGTCGCCACAACTAACTACAAATCATTCATTTCAACATGTAAGTCATATTCACAAGGTACAAAACGTATAAGCAAGAGACTTGCCTCAATAATCGATACTGAAACCCCGACGAACACGGCACAACCCGGAAAACCCCGAACACCTACAGTCCTCCATACAACATAGCGAAAACATGATTACTACGAGTATAACAATTGAAAACAAAGGAAAACACATCCAAAAACCGAAAGAAACCCTCTGAGACATTTAATCGGTCATTAAATGTTCAAGATTTTCTTAGAACACCAAAAATCCCGATTGGGTTCAAACAAACTCAAGATACGGATATACAATGTGTTTGACAACCTCATATAACACTAATTGAATCACTAAAAATGAACAAGAATCGAAATCAATATGGAAATCCCGAAGGTCAACCCTAAGGGATTCGAAGAATTTACCTACGATCCGGACGAATGAATTGGAGAATGATGATAGAAACGGATTAAGCTTCCAAAATTAATGAAGATCAGTTCCTTGGCTCAAGATTCACTCCAAGCTCCAATAATTTGCGACGAGGACGAAGGGGAAGGGAAAAATGATATTTTCCCAAAACAAAACAATGTCACTGGTTTATATACCAGTGGCCTGTTACGGCCGTAACAGCATACGGCTTACGGCCGTAAGTACTTCTCTGGGCTCCTGCCCAAAATATGCAGGTGTGTTACGACCGTTAATAACAAGAAATTATGGCTGTAAAACTGGATCACCTTACGGCCGTAACACACCATCCGTACGACCATAACTCTCGTGATACACGACCGTACTGATACAGTCTACGGCCATATGTGTTCTACTGAACACAGTAACAAAACCCAAAAATTCCGACAGTTAGGTCGGACACTCGACAACATCCCAGTTACTCAAATGCACCAAATCAATAACAGACATGCCACGAGGCATAATGTGCACTACCTCAACACATACACGACACATATGACAACAAGTAGTCCTCAATTAAAAATCATTACACAATTATGATAAAAATAGCTCATAACGTCAAAACCATTCCGATTAAATATTTGGTGTCAAATAGCAACCAATGAAAGATACATAAACGAAAAAAATACCAGGTATTACAGTTTGAAGGTAGATACTCGGCATTCTTTAGCACAATATCTGGTTGACCGTATTTTCGATAGTTATTGTCGAATTTCATTGTAGGAACATTAGTATTTTACTTTTGTTCCATTCTAGAGTCCCGACTAAGGAAGTTTCGCTTTTTTTTTAATTGAGTTTTTATACCTTCTAAAGTTATTGGCATGTAGAGCAAGTTCCTCATCATTTTCATCCTCTAGAACTTCTTCCCAAATGTCGTTATCAGCTTTGAAAGCGACCACTTTTTCACGAGGCTTATGTTTGAACAATCTTGATTTGAGCACAATCTCGTAATTCATAAGTGACCCGATAAGGGCACTAATTTCAAGTTTATTGAGAATTTTAGATTCCATAATTGTGGTGACTATGGCATCCCATTGACGAGGTAGAGAGCGAAGAATATTATTGGCCTTATCAATGCTTGATATTAGTTTTCTGAATGAGGCGACACCATTGGTTATGGCAAAGAAATGATCCAATATATTGGTGATTATTTCATCGTCATTCATAGAAAATAGTTCGTAGTCATGAAGGAGCATATCGATTTTGGTCTCCTTGACTTGAGTCATCCCTTCATGAGTAACTTTGAGAATTTTCCATATTTCTTTGGTGCTCGCAAGGGCTGAGATACGATTGAGCTCTTTGGGATTGAGAGCACAATGTAAGAGTTGAGTGCACAATTTTAGGATCAAGAGCACTGACCTTCATATCGCGATGTCGTAAGCTTGGACAAAAATGTCCATATTCTTTTTCCATGTCCCGAAATTAGAACTGTCAAAGGACGATGGACGGTTGAGAGCATTGAATTGGGTTTGAGCCATAGGTGCCATTTGTGGATCTTTTTCTGTTTGGTGGTAAAATCGATTTAAAAGAGACCCGCTCTGATTCCAACTGAAGAGTGAATATATCCACTAGAAGGGTGGTTGAATAGTGGAGATAATATATCTAAATTTCTTACTAATAATCAAAGTAAATTCGGAAAATAAAAGACAGAGAGATTTATAGAGGTTCAACAATTGCTATGTCCTCTCTTCGTTCCTTTTTCTATTGGATCAAGAAGAACTACATTCAACTTTGCCTCGTCTTATATGTCTGGGCACAACTGTTACACACAGCTTGTCTTTGATTAGTCCAAGCACAACCAAAGAACCAAGAAGTATTTTCTTTCTAGTATTCTATCGAAACTAGATTAACCTCACTTAAAACGTTAGAATTCAATCTTAACAATGTCGGATTAATGATCCTAATAACACCAGATTGAAGTTCTTGAATCTTTTCACTCGACTAGCATAGGAACGATACAAACACTCAAATATAATGATCAAAGAAGACACAGCGTGTGAAAGACAATATACTATAAGTATAATACTCGTATCTTTTCTTGCACAACTAGATAATGAAAAAATAACTTAAGATGTCAATATTCAGAGATTAGAATGTGTAATATTTTGATTGTAGTGGTGTGTTTTGAAGTATCCAAAGGTATGGGTATTTATGACTTTGAGCACGACTTGATGCCTTGTCATCCTGCACTATTAGCATGCGCTAATATTGCACCTTAGCATGCGTTATCGACATAGACAATTATGTTCACTTTTGACTTTAAAAAGGAAGAACCTTGTCAATGAAAGTCTTTGTCCAACGGTTACATTTTGAACTTAGCGTGCCCTAGCGTGTCAATCTTTGCTTCCCAAATCTTATGATATTCGTGTGCTTTCCACATTGAAAAGGTGTCCAACGCTTATATGATTAACTGTACGATTTTAAACATTACTTGCAGTAACAATGTTCCTTAGTGTGCGTTATTAACTGTGTATGAAACAACGATCATTTTCTTCATTTAGTGTGCATTTTAATATCCTTGATAGCATGCTTCAATTGGAAGTTATTTTGATGTAATCTACCCCGATGGACTAGCGTGCGCTAGTACAAGCACGTAGCATGCGTTATCTGCTTCAGTGATGTAAATGTAGAGTTTACGCCTCAATTGTGTAGCGTGCATTACATCATCCCGTAGCATGCGTTAACTGGTTAAATATGAATACTGCAGACCTCACTATCTTGATTTTATATCGTGTGTTACATCATCCTGTAGTGTGTGTTAACTGTACAAATGTTGAAACTCGGAGTAGCGGCTTGCATGCATTATTTGCTTTTAAATACCAGTCTCCTAATGTGTCCGATAGCGTGCGCATGTGCAAGCATAGCATGCTCTATTTTGCTTTGCTTGTTGACTTTACTTTGATGAGATATGTGTCGTTTTTGTCTGATCGAGTCTTGATATATTGGTTTATTAAATCTTTTTTGAGAAAATACATCATCAAAATCAATTTGTTCAACATGCACGTTATCTATGGTGGACATGTTCTATAGCTATCAATCAAAACATGCCCACACACGAGGTCCAACTCATCGACCACTAGTTTGCATGTCCACATCCGACCTTACATATGTTATCTCTGTTCATTAACGAACCTAAGCAGCACAACAATTACGTACATTATGTTTTATTCTTAAGTACGTAATATGTGATTCTTAACAACAATGAAGATAGCAACAACTTAGATGATACAACACTGTATACACAAGTTCGGATTGCTAATCCCGTAAACTCTTATTCAGTTACACACTGAAATCAAATACAATGCTCGTCACCATAAAATACGGTGAAAATACATCATAATAGTACAGATATTAAACAACATGTCTCGACCGGTAAATCTATACATATAGACCGTAATTCCACTTTTTATCTTTCTTTTCATTCTGTTTCCCCTCCCAAAAGACATTCTTTCTGGGCACAACTAAAATCAGTTCAAATAACAGATTTGAAGATTCAACCAAAATCTATTTAATATTATTCTCTTATATATCCCATTCAATCAAATAACCTTCTTCATCAAAATTTATTAGTAAAAAATAATTTTTAAGTAGTAGTTTGTTTAAAAGATCAAGAAAGTTAGCTGAATACTGGACACTTGGAGCGGCGACAGTGGTTAGCTTCGTGCCCTTAATAAATAAAAAATATTTAAATAATAGTTTGTTTAAAAGATCTAAAAAATTATGGAGTTAAGAATTTTCAACCCAAAACTCGTAGAATCGGTCGATACCGAACTAAAACTCTCAGTTCGGCTCGATTCTTTATGTTGAAAATAGATACTTTTTGAAATCGAACTCGAATTTAGAAATTCAGTTTGAGTTCGATTTTTGCCAAAAAAATCATAAAAACCCGCAATTATCTATTTACACTATCAAAAATATTACTTTTTAGCCGACGACTAGCCGAATAACGGCCGACGGCCGGCCGGCATTGTCGGCTAAAGGCCGAGAGTTTAGCCGACGGCCGCCCTATTGTCGGCTAAAGTACTTTAGTCGACGACTTTGCTTTTGGTCGTCGACTAAAGTCCTGCTAGTCGTCGGCTAAAGTTTTGCAGTTTATCCGACGACTACGAGACTTTAGCCGATGACTTTGTATTGTTTAGCCGACGACTACCATATTTTAGCCGACGGCTTGTCGTTGGCCAAAAGTCTTATGTGTTTTTTGTGCAGATATATCACCATCTAACACTTCAACACACCATTTACAACACACTCTGAAATTACAAAACAAAAGCACGAAAAATAATAATTTTCTCTTGTTTGATCATTTAAGAAATCATATTGATGGTATGTTTATTGAACTTGAATATCAAGGCTAAAATGCTCTTGGGGTCCCTTAACCTAATTTCAGATAACGATTTAGTCCTTTATCTTTTCTTTTATCCCAAGTAAGTCCTTTATCTTTCAAATTTTAAGCAAAGTTAGCCTTTTCCCGTTGGTCTCCGTTACAATAATTAATCAGATGTTGATTTTATACCTACGTGGCTATAAACATTTCTACGTATCAAATCCTTAATCTACGTGTCTATTTCCTAACCTACGTGGATTTGGGTAACCATTAACTGAATCAAATAGGCTCAACTTTGCTTCATTTGGTCTTTTTCTCAGAAAAATTCATGAACAAACGAAGAAGAGAGAAGAGAGGCGAAAACGAAGAATGGGGTAGATGTAGGGTTTCACATGCGACGACGAATAATAAGAAACTCAAACAGAGCAGAAGACGAAGAAGAAACGACAAGATAAAGAAGAAAAAGAAGAAACGCGAAGAAAATGGAGAGAAGAAGAATCACGAAGCAAAGCGATAGAAGAGAAAGAAAAAATGCGAAGCAAAGCGAAAAGGTGAGTTTAAGCTTTTGTTTGTTTGTTTGGCTAGTTTAAGCGAAAATGTTATTGAAGCATTCATCGTCGTCATCATCAACATAATTTTCAAGCCAGTCTGAGTACCACAGAAAAAATCCACAGCCACAGTCTATGTCAATAGCCTACAATATCAAAGAGGAAAAAATTGTTTTAAGTTGAATAAAATAAAGGACTTACTTAATATTACACAATAAGATAAGGGACCAAATCGTTAATGAAAAAAAAAAGAAGAAAGCAAATCACCATGGCAGAAGCCACGAGCTTACCACAAAAGTACCTGCAACCCCGAAATGCCTTGCCATTGTTGGGTCCAACTTTGGTGACGGTGCGAACAACGGCTTTGGTTCCATATCTGCACTTGGGTGGTTTCGCAGGAGCACGTTTCCCACTTGAAGCGAATGAAACAGAGTGGGAACTTACGGATTGTGACCCGTTGGAGTGATATGAAGCCATTGTTATGGTGTTTCGAGGTTTCACCAGCTATGTGCAAGCCTTCAGCTTTTCAAATTTTTAGATTTTCAGAACTCAGTAATGGTGAAAGAAGAGATCTAGGGTTTAAATGAAGAAGATGATAGTCAACATCTGATTTGGCATCAACGTGACCAACTTAACAGCCACCTCAGCAACAGTTAACGACGTTACCAAAAAAGCATAACCAAGACTAACTTTGCTTCAAATTTGCAAGATAAAGGACTTAGTTGGGACAAAAAAAGGATAAAGGACTTAATCGTTATCTGAAATTAAATTAAGGAACCCCAGGAGCATTTTAGCCTAATATCAATTATAATTATATTGTGCATATAATATATCCATTTTGATGATTATGAACATATTTAGAATTAGTTCGTTTTCTTGAAGATTTCTTGGTGAATGTATAACACACACACACACACACACATATATATATATATATATATATATAATGATGATGATGATGATGATTATATGATCTAGTATTGTTTTTTTTGAATAATATGTATATATATGGATTTGACATCTTGAATCGAGCTATGATGATTGTAGTCGTAATTTTTATATGTTCTTGATAAATACGAATTATGATTGTGTAATATTGTTGTTATTTTTGTTATATGATGGATAAAAGTTGGATTGGTCTATAAAAATGGGATCCAAGGGTCATAGATGGAATGAGAGGGTTTATTCGATTTGTGAAGGAGCATGATAGTGATAGTATAATTCATTACTGTCCATGCAATAAATGTAAATGTCGCAGCGATATGTACCGTTTTGCAATTGATGTTGTATGGGAGCACTTGAAAAAGAATGGATTTTGGAATAAATACGCATGTTAAATTTACCACGGTGAAAGATCAAATTCAGTTATTCCCCATGATCACGGACAGTACGGTGGTAGCACATCTAGTGACCCCACAAGAAGGTTGATTGACGACGTGTTTGGTTATTACGAGATGGACACCGGCTGAAGGTCGAGAATACCATATAGATGATCAACCAGTCATCTGAATGCTTACATTGATACCTGTTAACACTATTTTTGTTGATAGATACAACAAGCTAATCCAGCTCCAACAGACTCTTCTTGACCGTGGGTGTCACATGAAGGTTCTTGATTGTGTCATAGAGACTATGAGAGTCAATGTGGAGAATAAAACCTCGATTAAAGTTGTGGATGAATATTTGGAACTTACAGGAAAAATGCTCACACAAGGTCATCATCTTCCTAGTAATCACAATAAAATGAGATGTATTCTAGTAATCATCTTCCATTGATGATTTTTTCAAATATAAAATAATATATATATATATAGATATAATTATTTATTTATAACTAATTTCAAATATATAAAATATTATTATAGAAAAACATGTATAAATATATAAAATCTTATTATATAAAAACTGTATAAATTAATATACAGATATATTATCATATATATATATATATTTATTTATTTATAATTAACTTCAAATATATAAAATATTATTATATAAAAACATTTTCAGAAAAAAAATTCGTGCATTTACCATCTCCCATACATTACGATTCCTTATTGTACACTCCACGTGGTCCATGCATCATGAAATTCTTCACTGCATCATATAATTTAGGATTTTCTTTCTTAGGCGATATCTCAGCGGAAATGATACGATCAACATCCTCTAGGAATGGTATCTTATTATCACAATGTAAGAACAACAGTATATGTGCATGGGGCAATCCCCACTTTTGAAACTCATCTGTGTAAATTGTAACATCCAAATTCTCCTAAGGGACATTATACGCCGTAAATCAAGGTCTACCAGACTAGGACATTCAGACAATTTCGCAATAAACCGATAATGACAATATTTATTAATGTAAATAAGGTCGTGGTCTCGGCCAAAATATTTTGGTTTGAATGCAGGAAAACAAAATGTAAAATGAATCTATTGCCTACGCAGAGGACTTCAACAATATCTTTAAAATAGAAAATGTTTACGCAATCGACTCCGACAGACAACATGAATATAATATAATAAACATCCCAGACTCGAGCCTCATAACATCATGCTTGATCATCCTTTGCATGCGTCTCCTGCGCTGGCTCCTCAGCTCGCCGATACCTAAAATGTATGAAACGCATTTCCCCTATTTAAGGGGTTAGCATTCGAATGGCTAGTGCAAGTACACAATTACACAATATTATATATAGATATGATCGAACACTATCATCATATTTAGAAAGCATTATAGGAAACAATTTTCCGGAATATCACATTGTCATCAAAACATCATTATCATGAAAATCATGTCATCACATCTCAACGCTACGATAATCCACACTTGGTAACCCGCGACCGTACTCATTAGTATCGACCCCCAGAGGTCCCGTCAGATCGTTCTCAGGTAGGAAACCACTTTCACGGCCGTACCCAATAGTGTCGGCCCCCAGAGGTCCCGTCGAACCGTCCCTGGGTGGAAGAACAACAACACACACACGTTATCATAATTCATCGTTCATGTCGAATCCGTAACACACGTAACATATACATGTACTTGCCTTGATAATTAGGAAACGTTGACCAGGAGGGACTTCAGTACGAATACCTTCAAAAGTACGTTCCTATCACATAACGATATATAATCAACTACAACATCTCAGAATGTAAGAGTTCGCCCTAAGTTCCACCCTTTGGAACCATTCATCAAACACTACGAGGTCACAATAGACTATACTTGACTAACAATGGAAATATCGGAGTTAATTCCACAAAACTTCAGGAAAAACAAAGGATTACGAGTATACAATCATAATCTAACAACAATCTGGGCTAATTCGGTTTAGAAATATGAAATCATCACAAAAACCCCCAAAATCACCAAACTAGGGTTCTAAGAATCTTACCTTGATTATGACGGTGAAGGGTGTTAGGATGTTGATAAATCCGTACTAGGGACTCAAAATTATTGATAGATGGTGTCTCGCCGGAATCCACACTACTCGATCTCAAATTGTCGTGGATCTCCAAGGGGGAAGAAGAAGATAAGCAATGACGAAGTTAACTGTTGTTGTCCGATATATACTGATCGTATTTAGCGCGCGCTAAGACAGGGAGTAGCGTGCGCTATCGGGCTGAAATGTAGTTCAAGAGTTTCTGCCCGGACCCGTTAGCGTGCGCTAATTCTCGTGTTAGCGTGCGCTACCTGGTTCAGTCCAGGTTCTCTGAACTTTCTGCCCAACTCCAGAATACTCTGTCTAATCCCATTAATGTACGCAATGGAGATATTAACCTACGCTAATTGACTCATTTGCGCACACAATGGGAAACATTAACGTACGCTAATCAACTCATTCCAGAAGCCAGAAAACTAAATATCTAACATGATTAGCGCGCGCTACAGAGAAACTTAGCATGCGCTACAGATGTTACTTTTGCGCTCGCTAAAAACAGTGTTAGCGTGCGCTAACTACTTTGACTCAGTTGTACAGTTGTAAATTCCGGTCAGAATGTACACATCTCGGAAGATACAAAACTCGATAGCTACCAACGAATAACAAAGCATTAATAAGGAACACCAACATGCAAACTCAAACTCCCATCAAAACGCATGATTCCAACCATCCGATAGAACAGACAACAATTCCAATAATAGTACTCAAAACTACGGAAAATTACAAACGGCCCGGACTCCCGAAAATCACGATTCGAGGTCAAATAACAACCTAAGGAAATCACAGCATATCCAAAAATATTAAAGGAATTCGTAGAAATAACAAAACATCAGTTTCGAACAAGATTTACGAGAATCGAGCCTAAACGTAGAAAAGTTTCACAATATGCAAAATCTCGTAAAACAACTCCGACATTCGTTCGGATGACTATGAATGCAGAACAAAATAATTTCAGAATACCAAACGAATGCAAGCGAATCGTCCGAGATGAAAATACACCAAAAATAGAAATTACTAAAAATAGAAAGTGCGAGTATTTCATATATAACTGTCACAAATATTAAAAATATAACATAGTGAATTAGCATAATACACGTACAATTTAAACAAACTTAATTGATAGCACTCATATAATTATAATCATTGCAGGAAAATTCTATTTACCTGCTTGAATTTTCATAAAATGTCGTTATCCTTCTCTTTTATTAGCATATCATGCTTCATCTTGAACACATGACAAACAATATCTGGTCTGTCATCTGGATTTAAACATGTTGAAGTTAACTATCCTGATATTTCAGGCCACTTTGGATTGCATGTAATTGTTATGAATAAATCGGGAAATCCATGCCGCTTGCATATTGCCATAGCATCTTGATGATTCTGAATCATATACCTCAGACATCCCGTGAACGAATTTGGTATAACAAAAAACATTTACCAACGGATGAGGCAGTTGCATCGCCTCTCAAATCAGCATTAGCCAAGTACTGTAATTGCCCGATCTGATTTGTTTCTCATTTTTCTTGATAAACATCATTCACTGAGTCTAACATCGTGTAACCATCTACTAGTTGTTGAAGTAGTCTTTTCGACTGAAAAATTGTCCTAGCTTCGCTTTCCCACTCATGAGTTCTAAAAGCCCATAATTCCCATACCCTCGTACGTGCACCACTTACATTATCTTCTCTGTGAAATGTTGATCATAAAACCATCTTCGCCAAAAGGAAAAGGCGAAGGATACTAAAGCGGTAAATATGGTGGATGGAGTTCACTTATACATTTCAAATACCCCATGCACAATTCAACGACAATATCTCGCACATTCTCTTGGTCTTTAATGTCCGCCACTATTAAAGCAACTTCTAGAGAAGTTGGCAGGTTATACATTCTTCCATTCTTTTTCGTTGTCCCAATAAGCTTCATATGAAGATCCAAAGAACGGTCTTCTCTAAAACAGTCTCTAGCTATTCTAAATGACTTTGCAAGTGGATTATAAGCATCAAACATATTTTTCAAATCGCTCACAATGTCCATTTGAATTCAAGAAGAAGACGTGGAACTTCCACTATAGAGGATTTATTTGATTTAAAAAATTAAAAGAATATTATTAATTACTAAACTATTAATATATTCTACCCTCTAAATAATGATATAGTTTAACAACGTGCCTCGACGCATTTATTTTGTTAGCCAACTCATTTTCAGTGTCGTAAATATTAGCGTATGCCCTCGAATGCCACTCTGAGTATAAGAGAGTTAGGGCATTTATATGTGATTATGAATTCATTAATAAAAGGCAGTGAGTATTTCTTTATTTATTGTATATCATTGGTAGTCATGAATGGTAAATAAATATGAATGATGTCCGTACTTTTGAGTAAAAGCATTCCAGTCCTTATGAGATAAGGAGTCTTCCTCTGGAAGTGTTTAGAACTCAAAATGCTTAGCTTATCCGCAAGTCGATAAAACTTAATTGGGCATTAAGTTTTAATGAAGACTTGTATATCGTATGCTTGGGCATGTGCATGTCTTCACTCAGGAGTAGTGGGAGCATTCGGTGTAGGCATACTAATTGGATTAATATACTCGAATACGACTCACCTCGATTCGGTCACATAGATTTCACTCTAGGAAAGTCAATGACTGAATCGTAAGGCTATGATAGGTATGCTTGAACATTTGACTTGAGGGTTCACTAGAATATGCGTTTGTTTCACTAAGTTAGACATTAAGGTAGTTCGATCCAATCACCTATCGGTAGGGATCAACCTCGAAGTGCAATTTAATGGGTAAGCAGTAGTCTTTACTGAATACGAGGAAATGATTATTTCTCCTGTAAGTGAACAGAATAATGTCTTATGTGGTTAGTGGCAAATAAGATCAAAAGTCTATGGCCAAAGCGATTGAGCTAGTTGTATTTGATACACGAGAGTTCTATGATCTTGATTTGCATTAACACATGTGATAGGACGCCGAATGTACGCTCACTGAAAACCCGGTTTAAAATATGGACCGACAAAGGTCCGACCTAGGTTCTTAGATAAGGAGATTACAACCCCAAAGTCCTTTAGAAGGGCGCCGACCTCGGAGGCCCCATTTAGCTGTGATATCTGTTAAGATAAAGAGCGCCGACCTCGGAGACCCCATTTAGCTGTGATATCTGTTAAGATAAAGGACGCCGACCTCGGAGGCCCCCGCTGACCTATGATATCCGATAACAGGTCGCCGACCTCAAAGGGATGAGCCGACCTAAGAACCGTTGGACTCTTGGGAAAGAAGATCCTGACTCACCTGACAAAATCCCTAAGATCCAGGGTCTGAGAACCCATATCTCGCAATCCCGGAGATCCAGGGATTGAGAGCCCATACCTCGCAATCCCGGAAATCCAAGGATGGGAAATCGCAGCTTGAATCCCTGGATATCCGGGATTCTCTCTAGGAACCAGGAATCATCCCAGATAACAAGGCATCCTCCCTCCTATAAAAGGGAGAGGGGGGTTCCTCAAAAAAGAAGAGACACTTTGAGAATACAGCATTTTTTAGAGAGAGAAAGAAAAGAGAGTACTTCATATATCTTGGGTTTTCTTAGCTAAACTTCTAAGATTAACCCGGTTCTTGGTGACCGATCAGCTCGGCTACATCAAGTGGCGCCGTCTGTGGGAACTGTGACATCGAGTCACTTTGAGTTGAGACGTGAGGTTAGTAATGGCAGAAGAAATGAACCAGAAGAGAACAGGGGATTTAATACCCAGAAATCTAGAAGAGGAACTAGCGGCGGCGGGTGGAGAAGCGACTCTGGAGAAAACGCCCGCCACCCCTCTAGAAGAAGTCGCACCCAGCACAATTACACTAACGAAGGAAGCCTTGGCCGACATAATCGCCAGTGCAATCCAGAAGAGCCGGGAGGTCGAAAAGCAAAGGGTACCACGAAAAGTAATACCTATCCTATCGGATGGGCCGGAAGAAATTGATCAGCAAGAAGAACATGGTGAGAGTTATCCAAAAATATGGGAGCGATCTAGGCAGGAAAAAACGCAGGATCCCTTGATATCCAGCATGCAGGACGAGCTGGAAGAGTTGCGACAAAGGGTTGCGGGGAGGGACCTGGAAAGTCATCCAGGCCATCCCTTCTCAGAAGGAATACTACAGGCCGAACTCCCGTATGGGTTTAGGGTCATTACCTTCACCTATGATGGACTCTCGAGATCCTACCCGACATTTATACCGATTCGAGAACATGGCGGTACTACATAGATATTCGGATGCCGTGAGTTGCGGGGCATTCTTGGCCACACCGACCGAGTCGGCTCGAGATTAGTTCCACGGATACCCCTGGGTCAATCACCAGCTTCAAAACTTTCAGCTCCGCGTTCTTGACGCATTTTGCCAGCGCCAGGGCGCACCAAAAGACCTTCATGTCCTTGTTCAGTATCAAACAATATTCTGGAGAAGCGCTGAGAGCTTATGTGACCCGATTCACGAAGGCGTGTCTGGAGGTACCCTCGTCGTCAGAAGAGGTAAAAACCAGTGCCTTGACACAGGGATTGAGGCCGGGGTTGTTACGCACCTCATTAGCCAAAAAACCAGCCAGAACATACGATGAAGTTTTAGCCCGATGCTCGAAGTACATCAACGTTGAGGAAACCGAGAAGGATATGGAGGAATTGCATGAAAAGCCCGAGGATGGGGAAAGGGGGTCCAGCAGATTGATACAACGGGAAGGGTACACCTTTCAAGGAAATTTGCCTCGGGAAGAAATGTCACGGGGGAAAACAGATCGGAAGAAGAACGATATCGTTCTAAGGCGACCAAGATTTGACCAATACAGCCCACTAACAATGAGGAGAGCCCAGGTTTTGGAAGCAGTTGAGGGCAAGATGAGCAGGGTCATCGAGTGGCCTGCATCTCGCCCTAATAGGCCCACCCAGCCGAAGTCAGATCTTTATTGTCGATTCCACAATGATTACGGGCATAAAGCATCGAATGCAAGCACCTTAAGGATGAGATCGAGAGGCTGGTCGGCGGGACATCGATGGAGTTCACATATCAACGAGAAATGGAGGTCGGAGCGGCCACCCATGCCCCAAGGAGGCGGGGGTGAAGAGAGAAGCTCCACGGGGACCCGCCGCTCCCGGCTAAAAAGGAGTGATCCACATGATATCGGGGGACCAACCGACGGAAGTTCTAATCAGCTAGAAAAGCCCACGCACGAAAGGCTAGGTGTCATCAACTCAAGGAGGTCGCCTCTCAGGCGGTGGGCCTATCATTGATTCGGCCCATGGATTATAATGGGATACATACGCCCCACAATGACG
This sequence comes from Orobanche coerulescens, assembly GCA_033398695.1. Lineage (NCBI taxonomy): Eukaryota > Viridiplantae > Streptophyta > Magnoliopsida > Lamiales > Orobanchaceae > Orobanche > Orobanche coerulescens. The sequence goes on along the minus strand of CM065815.1, from coordinate 86,383,675 downwards.
CGTTGGTCATCACAATGGAAATCGCCATTACGATGTGCAGAGGGTATTTATCGATACGGGAAGCTCGGTAGACATCTTATTCTATGACTGTTTCAAACAGATGAACACGGAAGTGGAATTGAGAAAAGTAGATACCGCGCTCTATGGGTTACGTATGACCGAAGTGCAACCGGTGGGAGAAGTGGTGCTTCCAGTGGCACTAGGTCGGATGCCCCATCGGAAGGTCAAGACACTCAGATTCTTAGTGGTGGACACCAAATCGGCCTATAACGCCATTTTAGGACGACCGGGGCTCAACAAATTGACATTAGCCTCTACCGCGCACATGAAAGTGAAATTCCCGTAGGAGGAGGTGGGAGAGGTAGCAGGAGATCGGTTGTCGCCTGTTCTTGTTATCAAACAACCGTGAAGCAGGGAGTGCGGCGGGGAAAAAGGACACCCGAGCTCGGGGGTCGGATCAGAATCCAAGAGAAATAAACAATCGAAGACGCGAGGAAGCCGAGGAAGAAGGTGTCAAGCCCAACGAGGAGTTGCTAGAAATAGAATTGGTTCCAGAAAGCGGAAACAAAGACTCGCATGGGGAGTCGGTTGGACGATGGAATAAGGGAAGGCCTCATCACTGCTAAGAAGATTCGTGGACATTTTCGCGTTTACCGTGAGGATCTGGTGGGAATCGGCCCAAGCGATTCCGAGCACGAGTTGAACATCGACCCCACCGTAAGACCGATAAAGCGAAGAGGAGGCATTTCGGGCCGAGAGATGGATGGGGTCATTGGGGAAGAGGTTGGTAAGCTCCTCCGAGTGGGCACATAATGGAAATCCGGTTTCGGAGTGGCTATCCAATGCCGTGATGGTAGGGAAGGGCCCGGGAAGTGGAGGATGTGCATGGACTTAGGGACCTAAATAAAGCATGTCCCAAGGATCACTACCCGCGCCCGCATTGATCACCGGTGGTGGATTCAACCTCGAGTGCGAGTTACTCGGTATGATGGACGCTTCCCAAGGATATCATCAAATTCCTCTCGCACTTTTAGAGACGAGAAAAAGGGTTAGTTTTGTGGTTTCAAAGGGAACTTTTTGTTATGTACGCATGCCTTTTGGATTGAAAAATGCAGGAGCTACATATCAGAGGATGGTCGACAGAATCTTTAAATCCCAAATCGGCAGAAACATGGAGGTATACGTGGATGATATGCTAGTGAAAAGTGTGAAGGCAGGAGAACATATCAGGGACCTAGAAGAGACGTTCGAGAACCTCCGCACATACGGAATGAAACTCAACCCATCAAAATGCTCTTTTGGAGTCAAATCGGGAAAATTCCTGGGGTATATGGTCACAGAGCAAGGAATCGAGGTCAACCCGGAGAAGGTCAAGGCCGTGCTGCAAATGAATCCTCCAAAAAACATAAAGGATATCCAGATACTAACGGGGAGAATAGCAGGGCTGAGCCGTTTCATATCACGCTCGGCCGAGAGAGGGTTCCCATTTTTTAAACTCTTAAGAAAAGGGAACAAGTTTGAATGGACCCCGGAAGCACAAGCGGCATTCGGAAAATTGAAAGAGTATTTGGCCGAGCTGCCTCTACTCACCAAACCGGTACCAGGAGAAGATCTTGTACTCTACTTATCCGTGGGAGAAGGAGCGGTGAGCTCGGTATTGCTAAGAGAAGAAATGAATAAACAAAAGCCCATTTATTATACGAGCCGAATCTTGCAAGGAGCAGAACGGAATTACTCCGAGCTAGAAAAAGGGGCGCTGGCGTTAGTAGTTACGGCCAGGCGGTTGAGGCCCTATTTCCTAGCCCATCGGATAAAATTGCGAACCAACTTGCCCTTGAGAGAGATATTAGGGCGACCTAATGTGTCAGGTCGTCTGGTGAAGTGGGCGGTGGAGATGGGGGAGTACGACGTGGAGTATGAGCCGAGAACGGCGATTAAAGCTCAGGCCCTAGCAGACTTTATCCAAGAGGGGCCATGCCATCGCCACGGAAGGACAATGGTCATTGCATGTGGATGAACTTAGCTCGGTACTATGGTCGTACAGGACCACTCCTAGATCGTCAACAGGAGAAACACCCTTCAGTATGGTCTACGGGTCCGAGGCCGTCATCCCCGCAGAAGTCGGAGAAATGTCCCATCGGGTTCGATGGTTCAACGAGGAGGAGAACGAGGAAATAATGAAGGAGGCGTTAGATACCATAGAAGAAAGGAGGGAAGCGGCAGCCGCACGAACTGAAAGATACAAAAGCCTGACAAAAGCAGCTCATGACAAAAGAGTCAAGAAGAGACAATTCCAGGTCGGTGATTTGGTGCTTAGGCGAGCTGATGCCCTCAGAAAAACAGGAAAGCTGGAACCAAACTGGGAGGGCCCTTACAAAGTAATCCGAATTTACGCAGGAGGAGCTTACGAGCTTGAGGATATGGAGGGGCGTCTCATCAAAAGACCTTGGAACATATGTCACTTAAAAAAGTATTTTGTGTGAAGAGATGTGGAAAAAAGCTTATGTTGTTTTAATGAAAGTCTATTACAAAAATATATCTCTGAATGTGTTGATCAAGTAAAACTAGAATTGACATCTGAATAGGCAAAACGCCTCCAGATCCGAGTAAGGGTGAACCGCCCTCTGACATCTGAATAGGCGAAACGCCTCCAGATCCGAGTAAGGGTGAACCGCCCTCTGACATCTGAATAGGCGAAACGCCTCCAGATCCGAGTAAGGGTGAACCGCCCTCTGACATCTGAATAGGCGAAACGCCTCCAGATCCGAGTAAGGGTGAACCGCCCTCTGACATCTGAATAGGCGAAACGCCTCCAGATCCGAGTAAGGGTGAACCGCCCTCTGACATCTGAATAGGCGAAACGCCTCCAGATCCGAGTAAGGGTGAACCGCCCTCTGACATCTGAATAGGCGAAACGCCTCCAGATCCGAGTAAGGATGAACCGCCCTCTGACATCTGAATAGGCGAAACGCCTCCAGATCCGAGTAAGGGTGAACCGCCCTCTGACATCTGAATAGGCGAAACGCCTCCAGATCCGAGTAAAGGCGAACCGACCTATGAAACTATGACTAAGGGAAATACCCAACTTACACTAAAAATCGGTGAAAGGATTAAGTCAAACTGATCGGATTACATTCAGGAATTTTCAAATTTTAAAATGGGGTTACCGAGCTGTATCGACTTTGTTGTATCAAAACAAACAGGCACAAGATACATTAAGGTTACAAGCAATACCGAGCTATATCAACTTTGTTGTCATTCAAACTCAAAAGGCACACAAACCCAAAGCATATTCAACTCAGAAAGTTGTCATTCAAAAATGGCTGTGCCAGTACAAATAAGATAAAAAAAAATATAAAAAAAATACATAGAAGAAAAAATACACATTGTCTACACTAAGCTACGGGCTCTGAGGACGGAGGAGGCAGCGGAGGAGAAGCATCACGATCGGTCCCAACCACCTCGGGACTAGGAGTATTGGCCTTGACAGGTGAACTGGGAGGATCCGAAGGCAGCTCCAAGTCTAAGCCGGATTCCTCTAGGGACTCCTCAAGGGCGTCCTTCCACCAGGCTGCCTCCGGGGATTCTTCCACGTCCCCGGACCAACCCGAAGGAACGGGAGCCCCGTCCAAAGCCGCATCTCGGTCCAGCTCGCCCGAAAAGCCCAATGAAGCTAGCTGCTCGCGAGCACGGGTCAGGGCAAAATCAAAATATTGCGTCGCAGCTGGGGCTAGTTTAACCAGGAAGGCGGTGGAATTATGATACCGGGCCAGGAGGGCAGAACGGTAGGCCTCCAGAAAAGAGTGACCAACGTCACTAGTTAGGAACCGACGTCGGCCATCCGTCACCCCGCGCTCGTAAGACGATCCCTCGGATCTAGCCTCGGCTAGTTGAGTCTCCAGCAGGGTCACTTGTTCCGATGCCGCCCTAGCTTGAGCTTCGAGGTCGGCAACCTTCTCCAGCTCAGCCTTCGCCCGTGCCTCAAGTTGAGCTATCCTTTCGGATTCGGCCCTAGCTGCCGACAACTGAGCCTCGAGCTGGCCCACCTTCTCCGTTTCAGCCGAAGACATGGTCTTCCAAAATTTCAGCTCGGTGTTTAGCTGAACATTGGCCATCTGGGCCCGCTCTAAAACCGCCTCCCTCTCGGACTCTTTCTTAAGGGCAGCATCCAAGCGATACTCCCTCTCCTGAAGTCGGGCCGAAAGGTCAGAATTAGCCGCGAGGGCGGCCTCCAGATCGGCTTGCGTCTGGGTGAGCTGTGAAGAAGAAGTAGCACCGAGCTTGTGATCCTCGGCAAAGGTCACGAAGGTGGCAAAAAACTGCACAAGAAGTTATATCAGGTCGGCAGAAGGTAATAAAAAACATAAACATAACCAATAGAAGTATGAAGTCGAAAAGGGGAATACCTTCCCAAAGTACATCATCATAGCATCAAATTTAGGGCCCTCCTCGGCGCCTCGTAACCCTGACTTATCCTTGGCCGGGACCATGGAGCTAAAATAAGGGAGAAATTTCTCAAACTCCCCGCAATGAGAAGAGTCTCCATAGCCGGACTGGAGGACCCGCGGTCTTCGGCCGTTGGAAGCTGGGAGCTAGGAGAAGAGGCCCTCCGAGTGACTGGTTGCCGAGACGAGCTCGCAGAGCCTCGTCCGGTGGTCAAGGTAGGAGCCAGATCGGAGGGGAGAATTACCCCAGACTTGGGGCGAGCAGGAGCCTTCCGTTTGGCTTTGGACGAGCCCTCCGCCCTCTACTTGGGAGGATTCGTCGACTTAGGAACCTTCGCTTTGTTTGGTTCAGCTGGCTTGGAGGCATCCGACTGGCAGGTTCGCATGAATCGATCTACAAAAAAACAGTACAGCACGGGTCAAGGAAATAGCCAAAAAGCGAAATAACAAAGATCTAAAAAAATATATATAGTTAAAGCCTACCGATGTCAGGGATAGCCGGGTAGGGATTCGAGCTCAGCCCACAATGGAACAGAAGATCATGGAATTGCGTCAGCTGGAAAGCATTATAGGGAATGGCATTCCATTCCCGAACTTTCTCGACCCACGCAGCCCGGATGGAACTACGCCTAGGAATAGGATCCGGGCTCGGAGTAGCCTGCGTCCATTGCGTAGGAAAGCCCCAGAATCGGATGTGGGGAGCCGAAGGAAAAGAAGCGGGACCTCCAAGTCCTTCACATTGGAAGGAGGTGGGTGAAAAACGGGCGTCGTTTCGGGAGGTCAAGTAAAAAGAGCCTTTAAAACTCTTTAGCCCGAAGCAAAATAGAAAAAGCTCAGTCGGGTTCCTCTTGTCTCGTAATGACACAAAGACGAGAAAACCTACCATGTAGCGAAAGGAGTTAGGAGAGAACTGGTTGAGGGGAAGATTGTATTTAGTGGAGAGAGAGACAAGAAAGGGATGGGGTGGGAAGCGGAGACCACTGCTCACCTGGTCCACAAACCAGGTAATATGACCCGGAGGGGGATGATCAGGGGTGTCACTAACCTGAGGTGTGACAAATTCCCACCCCGGGGGAAGCCTAAGAAATCTTATAAAACTAGCCAGCGTGGCTGGGCTAGTCCTCGATAGAGGATGGGGAGGGAGAACTCGAGTCGCCCCTACAACAGTCTGATAGGGGTCGGCTAAAAGGCCGGTCACAGTTACCTCGTCCGCGGGGGGAGGGGAAGGAGGATCTACAACGATTAGGGGGATGCCAGAGGGGGGGATGTCACCTAGCTCGGACCAGTCTACGTCACCTAAAGGTTCATCCCTAAGGCGGAGGGAGGAACCGGTAGCTCGCCCCGACCTACCCCCCGAGTCCCCATCAGAAGAGGAAAGACCCTCCAAAAAAGAGTTCACGGCCGACTCGCCGGAAATATTTTGGGAATCCGAAGCAGACGACATAACTTGAGGAAAAGAGGAGGAAGAAGAAAAGGAAAAATATGTGTAAAACAAATCAAAAAGCTAAAGATGTTTAGATGAACATACCCATGGGATTGGGTGGAAGTTCGCCGGAGAAAGGTGGAGCAAACTTGTCGCCGGGGGTAGATAGCTGCGATTGCTAGGGTTGCCTGGGAATTTTTTGCACCAGAGATGGAGGTTGTAAAATCGCGGAAGTGGGGAAGGAAGAAGAAGAAGACCTTTTATAGGGGGGAGGGGCGAAAACCGAGAAGGATAGGGACGATCTGGAGCGTCCGATGTCCTATCCGAAGGAACGGCTGGGATTTGGTGCCGTCTTAGCCGACCTATGGCAGGTCGACACCTGGCTTCGGCCACCGATGCGACGTCTTGAAGGCGGGGAAAGGAAAAGACAGGTTAATTATAGCGCACAAAGTACGAAGAGCCTCGTTATCTGGGAATGAGAGTCCCTAGGATAGTGGCGTCGAGGTCGTCCGGTTGTAAACGAATCTTACTCTACTCGGTCTTACAGCTCGACTAGAGTAGGGGGGACTGGTTGATAGGACGCCGAATGTACGCTCACTGAAAACCCGGTTTAAAATATGGACCGACAAAGGTCCGACCTAGGTTCTTAGATAAGGAGATTACAACCCCAAAGTCCTTTAGAAGGGCGCCGACCTCGGAGGCCCCATTTAGCTGTGATATCTGTTAAGATAAAGAGCGCCGACCTCGGAGACCCCATTTAGCTGTGATATCTGTTAAGATAAAGGACGCCGACCTCGGAGGCCCCCGCTGACCTATGATATCCGATAACAGGTCGCCGACCTCAAAGGGATGAGCCGACCTAAGAACCGTTGGACTCTTGGGAAAGAAGATCCTGACTCACCTGACAAAATCCCTAAGATCCAGGGTCTGAGAACCCATATCTCGCAATCCCGGAGATCCAGGGATTGAGAGCCCATACCTCGCAATCCCGGAAATCCAGGGATGGGAAATCGCAGCTTGAATCCCTGGATATCCGGGATTCTCTCTAGGAACCAGGAATCATCCCAGATAACAAGGCATCCTCCCTCCTATAAAAGGGAGAGGGGGGTTCCTCAAAAAAGAAGAGACACTTTGAGAATACAGCATTTTTTAGAGAGAGAAAGAAAAGAGAGTACTTCATATATCTTGGGTTTTCTTAGCTAAACTTCTAAGATTAACCCGGTTCTTGGTGACCGATCAGCTCGGCTACATCAACATGCATACAGTCAAGTATAGACAGGGTTTGACTTAACTGTGACCCTAAAACTTGATCGGGACATATGATTGAAGAGCTTATATGTATATGATATTCATAACAGGTTTTGGAATGATTCCCATCAATCGTTCTCAGTTGGGTTGCGGCGTGAGCCACAGACTGGCTAATTATTCCTCACACTCTTTGAATCCTCCCGTTGCTGACTCAGACGAACCTACAGAGTCGCACATACAGAATCAATGATGGATTAAATTAAGCCTATTCTCTCTTACTAAATATTGAACATTTGATGTCTAATTGAATTTAATTTATTGGATAAATTAAATCGGTCAGATGAATTAAATAATCACTGGATAATTAATTACTTCAAATATAATTACTTTTTGGAAAAAATAATTATATTGTATTTGATACAATTAATTAATTAGATTAATTAATTAAATACAATGTGATAGACCAAGGTGTATTTATCAGACTAGATATATGGGGTCCAGAACACGGAATAAATGCTTGGACCATTTAATAGTCCACTCGGCCCCGCCCCCTCTAACACCCTCACTAAGTCTCCACCTTAATTGGTGGAAGACTTAATAATTTATTAAAGTCTCTACTATGCATGTGACTAGGGATGACAATGGGGCGGGTCGAGGCCGGGTATTGCCTACCCAGACCCGGACCCGCGGTTAAAAACTGATGCAGACCCGCCCTAGACACGCCAAATTTTTTTCGGGTCCTCTCTAGACCCGCCACGCTCGGTTCTGGGTACCCAGCGGGTACCCGCGGATTAATATTTTTTTCTCAGATTAATATTATAAATATAATATTACTAATTTTAATTTATTACTAATTTAATATATATATATATACATATATAATATTACTAATTTAATTACTAATATATTTAATTTATTAAGTATTAATATTATATATATATGTATATATATATATCAGGGTGGGTTCAGGGTGGGTACCCCATACCCTGGAACCGAATCGAACCCGAATGTATTTTTCTCTGCCCGCCCCTTACTCAGAGCAGACCCGAATTGGATCCGTTCGGGTAAAAACCCGCGGGTTCCCGGACCCGTGATTTTTTTTGCCATCCCTACATGTGACTGGTGAGGGATGATTTAAGGAGTGAACCTTGTATAAAGTTATGGGACTTGTCATAATACAAAATACTCCACAAAAATAAAGAGAGGGACTTATGTAAAAAAAAAAAAAAAAGAGAAAAGAGAAGAGAAGAAAAGTTCGGCTTGTTTAACAGCACACAAAAGAGAGAGAAAAAAACTAAGTTTGGAACTTAGCTTTTATATTGTTAAGTCTTACTCTATTTTCTGTAGTTGTATTCTTGGAGAACTAGAAGAGTAGAGTTTTAATCCATGCATTTTCCATCGCGTGAATCGTGGAGTCGTTCGGCATTTTCGGCGTTGGAATTTCCAAAAACTTCACGGATTGAATTGGTGCTCGTCATCATCATATTAAAGAAGTTGGGTCTATGAGGTCAATGCAATCATATGGACGATATTTTTGCATTTTGAATGCATCTTTGATGATATTTTTTATGATTTGGAATTATATAATAATTGTAGATATTTAATTGTTCGTTGTAGTAATATTTTTCGTGATTTTATATTTGGATATAAATCAGGATTTTCTTGAAAAATAATTTATATTAATATGAAAGTTAGAAATCAAAAAATTTTAAAAATCTGCCTGAAAACAAGCCGAGTGCCTTCGTTGGACGAAACGGCACGCTGCTGCCCGAACCCAGCTGAACCAGTAGGGTCCGAACCCAGCTGAATCCGAACCTAGGTGATCAGCTGGGTACCCGAAACCAGTTGAAATCAGACGAATCCCGAGAACTACCGAGCGCGTCCGAGCCAGTGCCGGTAGTATCTCGGTGGGTGTTGAGCACCATACCCAGCTGATATCAGCTGAGTTCCGGGTAGTGTCGTGCACTGCCGAGCGCGACTCTATGGGTGCCGACAGTGACATGGTGGGTGCCGGCAGGTACCCAGCTGATTCCTGACAGCTTCATGGCTTTCGGGCACGGGCCTCGTTTTTCAGTATATTTTCGAAAATTAATTTCGCCAAATTTAAATTATGTTTAATTTGATTAAATCATTAAATCTGAATTTTTTTGATGATGGGAAAATTTAAAGAAAATATTTTAAGAGTATACTACGGACAAAACTAAATTGTCGCTTAATGTTGAATTGATTGGATTAATACAAACCATTACTTGTTGCATGTTTGACATATTTATGTTCATGGACTTAGTTTTTGAATCATTACTATTCGATGGGGTTGTAAAAAGGCCGGTTTTGAGCCTATTTATTTATTTTTCTAGAATATTTGTATAGGATGCAAATTATTCGAATGTATTAGATAGTTTTTCCAAGACGGTGGCCCAAGACAATCCATTATGATGACGAAGATTCAAGACTATATTTTTTCCTTATTTTTGTTGGGTCATTCGCTTGACCCAATATTTAGGAAAGATCCATGAACTACATATTGGTAGCAACTAGGTTGTTATTTACTTTATTCATATTGTATGAATATCCAACCGCGATTATAAATGAATTAATGTGCAAAGTGTAACGTGTTAGGGTTGTATACTGCAAAGCATACTTTATGCTTGTATTACCATATTTCCCTCTCAATAATGTATTATTAGTACCAGATTTTAAAATGAATTTAATTTCGTTTTCTAAATTAAAATGTGATGGTTATTCAGTTTCTTTCAATGATGATGCTATTATTAGAAGAAGAAACGTTGAATATATTTGCAAAGGTACTTTTACTGATGAACTATATGTCATAAATCACTTAACTCTTTGTCTAAACCTAAAAAGAGAAAAGAACCTTCGAGCATAAACCAAAGATATCTGTGGCAATTACCATATCGATTATAATGAAACCTTTTCGCCGGTAGCCATGCTTAAGTCAATCCGGATTCTTTTAGCTATAACTTCCTATTTGGATCTGGAGATTTGGCAAATGGATGTTAAGAATACATTCTTGAATAGAAGTCTAGACAAGGAAATATACATGCACCAACCAGAGGGATTCATTGCTGAAGGAGAGGAGGACTTAGTGTGCAAGCTTAAGAGATCCATTTATGGACTTAAGCAAGCATGTAGATCTTGGAACAATCGATTTGACGAGGTAGTCCAGTCATATAGATTCGTCCAAAGTCCGAGTGAGAGTTGTGTGTATAAGAAATACGATGGAAATGTGTTGGTGTTTCTTGTATTGTATGTGGATGATATCCTTTTGATTGGAAACAACATGAATGAGTTGTCAGGCGTACGAGTATGGTTATCTGAGCAGTTCGATATGAAGGATTTGGGAGAAGTAGGACACATCCTTGGAATCAGGATCTTTCGTGATTGGAAGAAAAGGATGTTGTGCTTATCTCATGCATCCTATATCGATACATTGCTAAAGCAGTTTAGCATGGAGAATTCCAAGAAAGGTTTTTTACCTTACAGAGATGGAATTCAACTATCTAAGGATATGTGTCCCAAGACATAAAATGAGATAGATGATATGAAGTGATCCCTTATGCGTCAGCAGTGGGAAGCCTCATGTATGCTATGCTTTGCACTAGACCAGATATCAGTCATGCCGTAGGCATGGCTGCTATATATCAGTCAAACCCAGGACCAGGACACTGGATTGCTGTCAAGAACATACTCAAGTACTTGAGAAGGACTAGGAAGTATATGCTAGTATATCAATCAGACAAGCTGTTTCGAGTGGGTTATACTCGCTCATATTTTTTATCAGACAAAGAAAAGTTCAAGTATACTTCGACTTATGTGTATAGCCTGGGAGTTGGAGCCATTAGTTGGAGGAGTGTGAAGCAGAAATGCATCTCAGACTCTACCATGAAAGCCGAGTACGTGGCAGCCTCTGAGTCAGCCAAGTGATATGGCTTAAGTATTTCCTGCAGGACTTAGATGTGATTCCCAATTTTCCAAAGGGTATTACACTTTATTGTGATAATACCGGTGCGGTCGCAAATTCGAGGGAACCACGAGCCCACAAGGTAAGTGAACATATCAACCGCAAAGATCATACGACACTTTGTAAAGGAAGAAGACATAGTTGTAGCTAGGGTTGCATCGGAAGATAATCTTACTGATCCTTTCACGAAAGGCCAACCCTCAAAAGTTTTTGAAAAGCATGTGGAAGGAATGAGATTACGGTGTATGGTAGCATTGCTTTGAGTATAAGTGGGGAAAAGGGGATGTTGTTACCCAAAATATTATCCGGAGATAGTATTGCTGGAATGATCGAGTAATAAACAAATGCGAAAACACTTCCGTGAGAAAATAAATAACACAAGATTTGCCGGGGTTGTTAATCCCGGGGTTGAATGCTCTCGCGAGATGTTATTAATAAGTATACTGTTGAGTACAAGTATTAATATTAGAATCTATTACAAAGAGTGTAAAGACTTCTAGTTATCTAAGTTGTGGAGCGTGTAGATTGCCAGAAGAACCAGATATGAAGCTCTGTGAGTTCTTGCTATGGATGTTCTATGTATGAGAATGTATTTCTCTTTCTGTATATCGTTTACTGTATTCACGATGTTGTGTTTCTGTATTTCTGTGTCTGCTGTCGTGTTATGAGCCTCCTATTTATAGGAGACAAGGTTGCTGGGACCTCTCCGGCGATCGCGGGCGACCGCCATTTTTTATATTATAATAAGATGGCCGATTGTCCCGCCACGTGGGGCTTTTCCCTTAAAGTCCGCGGCTGCTGCTGGCAGCTGGCTGTACGGTCCAATGGGGAGCCTGCACGCGTCCTGAGTCGCTGTCACGGGCAGTCCCACTTTGTAACTTTCGGTGGCCCTGTCAGTAGGTGAGGTAGGTGGCAGGCTGGGGTCAAAGGTCTTATCTGTCAGCGCCTTTTGTGGATCTGCACGTGGGTCACAGTCCAAGATTTGGTCTTCGATGACTTTGACGGATGCTGGATTTATACGTGGCACGAGGCGACCGTCTCTGGTTGGACATCAATGACGATCGCCAGGTACCAAATGACGATCGTCGGATACCGAAAGACGATCGCCGTGGGTGCCGACCTCTGGGTATTTGCCCAGAGTATGTCTTCTATGGTTGGCTCTCAGATCATAATGCCGATCGCCACCGAGGCGTATTAATCGCCGCACAAAAATTCGATCGACAATTGGCGCTAGAGGAAGGGGATCTACTTCGCTTTTATTTCTACCGTCTCGAAGAACACTCACTGTTCTCCGGACATATACTTGAAGAAACACTCACTGTTCTTCAAAAGAAAAACCTTCAGAAAAATGACATCTGCAACGACCTCCAAGAGAGCCACCCTGAGATCTGCCGGAAATCTCATTCCGGCCCGGACCGAATCCCAGCCCATGGCGGAAGGTGACCGCGGCGACGCTAGGCTCTCACTCCCGCCCCCGAGGGATGGCCCTAGCCTCTCACTCTATCAGTTCCAGACCGCAGAACAGATTGAGGAGGCCATAGCCGTCCTCAGGGAGCGACGGAGGGCATGCGACTCGCCCACCATCACTCCGTCAACCATCCGCCGAGCTGGCAAGCGGAAGCTCAAGGGGATATATGTTGAGAAATGAACAGAAAACCCTGAGCCGCAGGCAAAGGCTCTCGTAAGGCGGGACGACTCCGTATTCATCCGCCTAGGGAGTGATCCCTCGTGGCGACCCGGGCATTCGGGCCCGAGTCGGGAGGCATCGGAGTACGAATCCGTCACCAGGAGTTCGGCATATCCGACTCCCAGAAGACAGGCCGATCAACGGGCCCCCACTCACCCAAGAAATGAGTCCGCGGGTAGAGAACTCGTCATCCACCATGGGGTCAGGGTATCAGTGCATGATCGCCTCAGCTCGCGCTCCGGTAGCCAATCAGCGAGCAGTCAGGCTACGGCGATGGCCGCAATGCAGCGCCAGCTCGACGAAATGAAGGTGCTCCTAGATACTGGGGCAGGCGCCAGGAGATCGATCTCTGGACCAAGTGAACCACTCGCGGTCCAGATCGAGCTCGCCCCAGTTCAACCAACGATCGTTCCCCCACAGACACCTCTATATGAGGGAAGATCGGATCCGGAGACCCACTTGAGCAAATTTCGGATCTACATGACCGGATGCGGAGCATCAGATGCGACGAAGTGTCGAATGTTCCCGTTAACTCTGGGTGACCTCGCCCACAGGTGGTACATCTCACTGCCACCTCGCTCAATCAATTGCTTCGAGAAGCTGGCGAACGACTTTACGTCGTACTTCGCCGCCAAAGTCGCTCGCCCTGAAGGCCCCCACCGCATGGTGAAAATCAAGTAGGGGAAGGACGAGTCAGATGAAGATTACATCGACCGGGTAGACGATATAGTCCTCACCGGCGAGCCCATTAGCGACGAGCTCGCCCTCTATTCAGTCCTGGGGGGATTCTACGGCCACTCACCGATGTTCAGGTATCTCACAAAGGATATCCCCCCGACCTACTCGGTCTTCCGCGTCAGAGCTGCCGATTTCCTAGCCAGGCAGAGGATGCTCTCCCTCCGCTTAGACGAGGGACCCTCCGGAGAAGGGAAGACACCATCCCATGTCCATAAGAAGGCGGTCGCCAAGCCCAGAAAGGCGGTCGCAAAGCCGCCTGGTGAATTCAAAGCCTTCGAGGATATAGAGGTTCACCTCCTCCACAACCTCAACTTATCTCCAGCCCACATCTTCAACGCAATTAAGGGGCGCGAGTGGCTTTCCAAACCAAAGCCAATAAGGGACCACGGTCATCTAGACCGTAGCAAATTCTGTGCCTACCACAAGAGTCCCGGCCACAACACCAGCCAATGCCGCGACCTCCTCAGACAACTCTGGCGACTGTTTGAGGAAGGCAAATTAGACAACATGGTCACCAAGCCAGAACCTAGGACAGAGAGTACCGGAGGGCGCGAGCGCCGACAAAACAAAAGGACTCCTCCCAATCCGGTTGCCAGGATCGAGCACAAGCCGTAGTATTCGGATGAATCGATTCCTCCGATCAACCCTGGCGGTCGGATTAATATGTTTCAAGCAGGAGGTGGAAACCTCGGGGGCCTTTCCCCGGTTTCCACCATATCAAACAGGAAGCGAAAGGCCGAATTAAGGGCGTTCGCCGGGGTCCATATCGTGGTACCTCCAGAGCCGACCATCTCTAACGACGCGCTCATCACCTTCTCCAACAAGGACAGGGAGGGAGTACAATGCCCCAAAGAGGATGCATTGGTGATCTCTGCTTGTATCCTTAGGAAGATGGTCGACCGCGTGCTGGTTGACAACGGGAGCTTCTGCAATTTCATATTCAAATCTGCTCTAGACCAGCTCGGCAACTTAACCAAATTCATCAAGCCCTTCGACACCGTTCTCCAAGGATTCGGCGACAGCACAGTCCAAGCCTACGGAAGGATCAAGCTCTCAGTCGAGCTAATATGCTTTTACGATCCCAAGGTTAGGATTACTAGGAACCTAAACTTTGTAATCATAGATAGGCCCAACATCTATAATGGGTTCCTAGGTCGTCTATTTCTAGAAACCTTCGAGACGGTCGCCTCTTCTTTCTTTTACTGTATCAAATTTCCCATTGCCAATGGGACGATCGGCATTGTAAAAGGAGACCAATTAATGGCTAAGAAGTGTTTGAACTACTCCTATGTCGTAACTTCTTTCAATATTTCTCATGCTGTGTGTAACATTGAAACGATCGACAACCAACCGATGGAGATCGATGAGCCAAGCACATCGTACCAACCCAACTCGGAGGACGCCATCTCAAGTTGATTAACGGACGACATCGAGCCAAGAATCGGTTTCGAGCCAAGCGTCGACATCGATCCAAGGATCGAGTCCGGAAATCGCTCCAAACGAGAAGCGACCGTCCCCAGTGAGGAGCTGGAAAGTGTGACGATAGATCCGGCATGCCCGGAGCGGGAAGTACAGATCGGCACAAGCGTCGACCTCGAATTAAAAGGGGATCTGATCAATTTACTACGTAAGAACATCGGAGTATTTGCCTGGTCGCATCAAGATATGGTTGGCATAAGTCCTGAACACGCTTGCCACTATCTAAAGATTGACCCGGCAAGGAAGCCTGTTCACCAGAAACGTAGGAAATTCGGTTCTGAGAAGTACGCGGCACTCGACGTAGAAGTCAGAAAGCTGCTCGATAACAAACTAATCGGGTTAGCAACAGACGAGCCGCAGTGGGTCGCCAATGCCGTGCTCGTCAAAAAGCCGAACACCTCCTGGAGGTTATGCATCAACTTTACCGACCTCAACGCGGCATGCCCAAAAGATCATTTTCCAATGCCTCATATCGATCACCTGTTCGATAGTACAGCAGGTTGCGAAATGATTTCGTTCATGGATGCCTTCGCCGGATACCATCAAATCCCAATGGCGGAGAAAGACATAAAGCACACATCTTTCCACACAGAGAAAGACATATACTTTTGGGTCCGAATGCCGTTCGGCTTGAAGAACACAGGGGCAACCTACCAGCGACTAGTCAACGGAATGTTCGCCAATCAGATCGGCAAGACCATGAAGGTCTACATTGACGACATCGTGGTCAAGAGCCTCAAGAAGGAAGACCACCTCAATGACCTCGCCGAGACGTTCGCCATCCTCGAAAAGTTCAACATGAAACTGAACCCCAAGAAGTGCAATTTCGGGGTGAGCTTCGGAAAATTCCTGGGGCACATCGTGAGCCAAAGAGGGATCGAGGCGAACCCCACCAAGATTCAGGCGATCCTCGACATGCAGGAGCCACGGAATGTCAAGCAAGTGCAATGCCTCACATGTTGTTTGGCTGCCCTCAACCATTTCATATCTCGGCTTGGGGATAAAAGCAAACCTTTCTTCGCGACCATAAAGAACAAGAAATTCGCATGGATGAAGGAGAGTCAAAAGCATTCGCCAAAATCAAGGAATACCTATCTACCCCCAGATCTTGGCAAAGCCGATCCCCGGCGAGAAACTATTCCTTTACCTGGCGGCCTTGGAGGTCGCACTGAGTGCCGTTTTGGTGCGAGCGGAGGGGCAAGTCCACTTGCCGATCTACTTCGTTAGTCAAGCGCTCCACGACGCGGAAACGCGATACACACCTCTGGAGAAGATCGCCTACGCTCTAGTCATGAGTGTTCGTAAGCTAAGAGCCTACTTCTTCGAACATCAAGTGGAGGTTCTGACAACTCTCCCTCTAACGCAAGTTCTACACCGACCGGACACCAACGGGCGACTCCTCAAATGGTCACTGGAGATCACCCAATACGGTATCACATACGCTCCTCGCACGACGATCAAAGGCCAGGCTCTGGCAGACTTCGTGGTGGAATTAACATTCCCTCACAGTCCGACCTGTGCCGGTCGCCCGCCCGGAAGTCAGACGTGGATGGCTCGGCGACCAACTCGCGAGCAGGGGAAGGGATTGTCCTCATTTGCCCCGGCGGACAAAGTTTCACAAATGCCGTGTGTTTCGGGTTTCGTGCAACCAACAATGAAGCCGAATACGAAGCCTTGGTAGGCGGGCTTGATCTAGCTCTCGCCCTAGACGTTCGTCGCCTCCATATCTTCATGGACTCCCTCTTGGTCGTGAACCAAGTCAAAGGAGAATATGAGGCACGCGGCGAACAAATGGTCAAATACCAAGAGCTGGTCGCCGAAATGTGCACGAAATTTGAGGAAGTGCAAATCGAACAAGTCCCGAGAGAGCACAACTCCCAGGCCGATGCCCTATCCAAGCTAGCGTCTTCAGATGGGGCGACCGATTTCTCCAATATCCAAATTACAAAATCAGCAAGGCCGGCGATCGACAGAAACCTGGATACCACAGTTGCCATTGCCGAGGAGAACTGGATGACTCCATTCATCAAATACTTAAAGGACGGAACGGTCCCTGACGACCGTATCAAAGCTCGCCAACTCCAGCTCCGGGCGACCAGATACACCCTATTGGACGATCGGCTTTACAAGCGAGCTTTCAGCCTTCCCCTCCTCAAGTGTATTACACCGGAGGAAGGTCGGCTCGTTTTAGCCGAAATCTATGACGGGATATGTGGAAACCATGCTGGCGGAAGAGCTCTCATCCATAAAATAACCAGGCAAGGTTTTTTCTGGCCGTCACTTCAGAAGGATGCGATCGCCTATGCCAGATCGTGTCATAGGTGTCAGGTGATGGGACCAAACATCAAACTCTCTCTCGAGTAACTCACTTCAATGTACAGCCCTTGGCCATTCGCCCAATGGGGCATCGACCTTATAGGTCCCTTGCTGACGGTGCCAGGGGGCTGTAAGTTTTCCATTGTAGGGGTCGACTATTTCACTAAATGGGCTGAGGACGAACCGCTCAACAAGATCGGCCAAGAGCAAGTAATCAAGTTCATATGGAGAAATATCATATGCCGATTCGGTCTACCCCAGGCCATCATCTCCGACAACGGAAAGTAGTTCGACGACTTAGAAGTCATGCAAATCTGTGAGAAGTGGGGAATCAAGAAGTTGTTCTCGGCCCCCTATCACCCCCAGACGAACGGGCAGGTAGAAGCCATAAACAAGATCCTCAAACACACGATTAAAGCATGACTCGAGTCCAGGCAAGGACGATGGGCGAGCGAGCTCCCAGACGTTTTGTGGTCTTATCAAACGACGACCCGAAACTCAACCGGTGAAACTCCGTTCGCCCTCGCCTTCGGAATAGAAGCGGTGATCTCCTCGGAGATCGCCGTCCTCAACCATCGAACCGAACAAGAGATGACGACCGACAATGATGTGGCCCGACGGATCGACCTCGACATGCTCGAAGAACGATGACTGACCTCAGAAATGAAGAACACTATCTACAAAAGGAGATCCGAGAAGTTCTTCAATTCGAAGGTCAAGGAAAGACAGTTTCAAGTGGGTGATCTCGTCCTCAAAAAGATCCAAACCCACACAGGTGTCTTCGGACTGAAGTGGGAAGGCCCCTTCAGGATATCGAAATGGCTAACTAAGAGAGCCTACGAACTGGAACACCCTGATGGTACTCCGGACCGATATCCCTGGAACGCCGTACATTTAAAGAAATACTACGAGTGACAAACTTTGTATTCAGTTTCAACTACCCAATGTACAAAGAATATAATGAGACTTTTTCTATCCCATCTATTTGAGTGATCGCCCCACCAGGCACTTCACATACCATCAAGGATCGTCGTTCAAACATGGCGATCCGAGGTAAAAGCAATGCGGCCATGGTCCTGGAGGTCGATGGAACCGACGCCTTCGCCCATGCAAGGTTTCTTTGGGCTAAGATCGCCCGCCCTTCGTTTAAATACGAGGCCGGCGTAGCCAAAGGACCCTCCAAACTAATCTGTGGACACGTCCGCACGCCCTCAAAGTACATCATCTAACATGATGTGCCCAGACAAGGCGACGCGTCCCCATCCCTTCACAATGTATACCGTCGAGGGTCGCCATCTAACATGCCAACCCGAGGTAGAAAAGTGCTAACAAAGCTGCGGACGTGGAGTCGAATAAACCAACGACGCGCCGTGCAAGGACTCCTCCAGACCAAGACCGCCCACCTTTTGTTTAAACACAAAACGGGCGCAGCCTAACGGAGGACCCTCACAATAAAGTGAGTCGCGGGAATATCCCTCGCACACAAAGACACGGTTGTGGAGGTCGGTCCATCAAACTCCGCGACCATGCACGATTCCTTACAATTGGCAAAACTGAAGGTAGCTCACCAGACATACTATTTTTGTTCCCTTACTTACAATAAGTAAACAAAAACAAGGGGGCAAAGGAGGCGAGCTAATCCTAAATGTGATCGGAAAGAAGGAACCATACTCGATCGGCTTCGTTCAAACACACGCAGGACGATCGAAATTGTTCCACAATATTTACAAGTAAGAATTTCCAAAACATGTCGATACATTCAAACATTCAAACAATCGGTCGGATGAACAAGACATCGGAAGCAATCATACACATACTTGAAAAAATTCGTATGCAATCATTCAAAGGCGATCGTGCATGAAAAAACACAAAGTGTAAAAAAAAAGAGCATTTTATTCGTAACAAAGGGTTCATACAGTACAAAGCCCGAAGGCAATACAAAGAGAAAGCAGAAAATCACAAGTGAAAGAAAACAAAGAGATATCTCAGGGCCCCTCCGACTGGTCTTCACCCTCAGGTGGCGGATCGGCACGAGCTCCCCCATCGGCCTCAGAATGAATGAGTTTGTCCGGGAAAGGATACCAACTCAAGTCGATCCCCAAGTCGACGAGGTCAAGGATCGGCAGGGAGAACTCCGGGTGCAGAGGGTGCTCGAGTGCATAGACTTTGAAGCTCTCCATCAAAGGACCAATTTTGATCCCTACCTTTTTGGCGGCTCGGACGGCGTCGGTGTAGGCCACGTAATAGGTGAACTCGCCGACGAGTGCCACATTGAGGTAGGGATCGGTCTCAATCTCCTTTAGCTGCCCTCTCAGCTCAGCGGTCGTCTTCTCTGTAATATCCGCAATTTCGGATTTCTGGTAATTTCCTTTTTTCAGCGGAGGTCCGTTTCGATGACTCTATTGGGACCGTCTCGTCATTACGAAAATGATTAATTCTGCACTTTTTGTCATCCGAGTTCGTTTCGGTGTCGTTTTATTGAGTTCCGTGTTCTTAAGCGACTTTTTCAAGTATGAGTTCGATTTTGTAAAATCATCATAAATTCTTGGAAACTCCTAAAATTCTGAATCTTTGCAATATTATAGAGCATCAAGTTAGCTTCCCAATGGTTTAAACGGTGAGTTGATCGGAGTCCGGATGAATGAGTTATGGTCGAAATAGCTAAGACTGCACGATGTGCCTTTTTGGTGTTGGAGTGGACTGTACCGCGTGCTGCGGCACACTTCGGATGGGCCGCGGCACTAATCCAGTTCTGGGCAGTTTTTTTTGGCCGTGGTCCGCGGCACACTTGTCCTGTGCCGCGGCACACAGGGCAGATTAGCCTATTTCTGCGGATTTTGTGAGATGAATGCTCATTTCATCTCTTCCTTCATTCCTCCTTCTCTTGGGCGATCTTGTGGGCGATTTTTGGGTGGTTTTGCATCATCAATCCCAGAGAACTTCATATTCTTCAAGTTCTTGGTATGGATTAACAACACCAACAATTATTCTTCATCATTAATCCAAGGTAAATTCTTGAAACCTTACTTTTGGGTGAATTGGGGGTTTTTATTCGTTTTGTCCTATTTAACCGTAATAACTTAGATTTGTGATGTATTAATGATTAATTAGATGTATTCTATCATTTCCCTTGTTATTCCATGGTTGGATCATTTCGATTAGTTGTTTTGGTCGAGTTCTTAGTCAACGCCTTGAAGGTGTCCGAAAAAAGGTCTTAGAGGGGGGATTGGGCGTTGTATGATTATTATCCATCATACGATTGTTGATTTATCGTTGGTATGACTTAGGGACGAAATTCTTGTGAAGAACTCGAGTCGGAACCCTTCCGTTCATTGTCTTCTTCGGGGTCCGAGCATCCCGGTCGAACCGTGCTCTTCGGAGTATTCGGTAGTGGTTATTAAGGCAAGTATTTTACTATACGAATTGTGTCTTGTGAATAGGGACGTCGTATTATGGTTGTGATGCATTGGTTTACTTTCGTGTATATGCTTCATATGAATTGATTATTACGAACAATTGATGGTAACGATAATACCTTCACTTAGTTAACATCGTGGAATTGTGTTGGATGTGCAAATCATCTAAGTTTGTGCCGGGCGTGGTTGGTTATTGTTGAGTTGTTGTGATGATCATGATATTTGTGTTGTTTTGGTTACATACTTGATTGTACATTTCGGTGTAATGTGGAATGACTTGACATTTGATGATTATGAATTGTGTCATGTCGATGTGTGTGCGTTCCAGGTAGGGTCTGACGAGGCCTCTGGAGTTCGGTACATGATGTGTACGAACAAAGTGTGTGATCCAGGTAGGGTCTGACGAGGCCTCTGGAGTCCGGTACTTGACGTGTACGGACAAGGTGTGTGATCCAGGTAGGGTGTGACGAGGCCTCTGGAGTTCGGTACATGATGTGTACGAACGATGTTGTGGCCGGGTAGGGTCCGTCGAGGCCTCCAGAGTTCGGTACATGATGTGTACGAATAGTGTGTGCGGTCCGGGTAAGGTCCGTCGAGGCCTCCGGAGTTCGGTACATGATTTGTACGGACAAGTATCGTGTTATAGTGCTTGTTTGGGTAACATTTTAAATATGGATCTCGGACTCATAATGATATCTTATCTAGTGTGTTTTGAATCGAGAATCGGGCCAAGGCCCTAATGTTTTTCGAAAAGGCTTTGTAAACTGGGACTCGAGGTCCAAAAGAATTTCTGCTTTAAAAATCCCCGAGATGATGTGTTCCTTTTCAAATATCTCTTGCTTGAGTTCAATATTAATAAAACTTCTCGGAAACATTTGATAATTGATTTCCATCTTAAATTCGTAGTTGCTATTTACTTGTTGCATTTCGTATCATTTTATACTTGCACTAGTAAAACAGTGGAGTTTTACTAACCCCCGAGTAATCGGGGGGTGGATGTATGTTCTGCGTCCAGGTACATGCAGGTTCAGGGGAGCAGTCACAGGATTGGTACAAGGGGATGACGAGCTGCGATACTAATCAAGAGTCGAGAGTTGGTAGAGTTTGGTTGTATTGTTAGAGTTGATTCAGTCTTCCGCTGTATTGTGTTTCGACCCCTGTGTGGGTAATGTTGTTAGTCAGTTCTGTTGATAGAGTTGTGTGACCTCATCGGTCTGTGTTTTTATGTGTAAGTGACCTTAACGGTCTGTATTATTATATTGTTTGACCCTGGCCGGGCAAGCATTTGGTTGTTTATGGATGTTTAGCCTGGTAGATCCTTGTGAAGAGAGTCTACGGCGTGTAATATTTCCATACGATTCTTGGGGTGTTACATTTATGGTATCGGAGTTTTAGGTTGCGGAAACCTAGGCTGTCGGGTCGAGTCGAGTCGTGATTTGTCGAGTAATGTGTTGTCTTGTCGTTCGAGTCGTCAGGTGACAAGTTGAGTTGTGCGTAGTCACAACGCGTTGGATATGTTATCGGATGAGATTATTATCGTGGGCGACCGTCATCTCCGTGCGGCCTGTGGACGTAAGTCTCCTCTTTTATGCATAATATATGTGTTCATGATTTCATTTATGTGTGATATTTGTAGTGCATAATTTTATTTACGCGGTGTTGTGCAATGAAGTTGTATTCGATACTTGGATACGCCGTATGTGTATAGAACTGGATGTATTGATGTTTGGCCCTTGAACCACCATGTGGGTTGGTATGGTGTGAAAGTTGTGAGACTTGATGGGTTTTACGGTAGAGTTTGTGAGAAACTCCGATGAATGGTTTTGTTGTGTGTTTAAACTCGATACCACGAGACGCATTTGATTGAATTGGCGACCCTGGTTGCCATTTGAGTAAGCGGTTTTAAATTCGACTGTTTTTGGAATGTTGTAATTTTTGTCCGCTATGGGTAAGTTTGAGAATGTTTTCTGAAGGACTTTACAGTTTGAGAATTTTTGTAAAAATCGATTTTTGGAAAATATTTTGGTGGTGCGGTCAAACCACGGTTTATATGGATTTTTAGAATTTGTTAAACTTTGACAAATGGGTCGTGTATTTTCAAATGACACAATCAGACAGTATTTGAAAAATGTGTTTTGAAGTGCTTCGGATATTGTAAAATATTACCGTCGTTTTAGTTATGAATTAAATGATTTTGGAAAATTTTTATTTTGCAGAACGATTTTTGGTTTTCGGAATTTTGAACTTCATATGTCCACGTGTTGGGGCAAGTGGTTGTGATAAGTTTGTGGTGTTGTTGTGCTCGCCGGAGAATGTTTCATTGTTTTCTAAATGTTGAGATACATGGTTTTGATTGGACGATCGGGGTATTAAAAGTGTTTTCAAAAATTTTATTTCACCAAATTTTTTTTCAAACTTGAGAATTTTAAAATTTTATCATTTGAATAATATCCCGGAAATATTTTATTTTTGTTGCTAGTGTTTGATCCCTATGATACATGTGTGGTTTGGACTGTGTTTGATTTGGTAAAATCCAAACATCTCTGTTGATGTGACTGTGTGAATTATTTTTGAATGAAGTTCTTAAATTAGAGAGTTAGTTCGTGCACTTGTGTGATGACTTGGAGTTGATGTTTTATCGTGCTGCTATTTGTCGTCCTATGTTGACATTGGGATGTTAGTGTTGGGATTCGGTGCCTAAAACGAAGGCCCAGCGGAAGCGGTAAAACGAAAATTAATTCGATCTGAATCCCTACGAGGATCGATCGAGCTACGTATATACGAATATATAAACGAAAAGCAAGAGTCGTAAGAAACTAACCCTCGAAGTCCGTTGATTAAATGGAAACCTTCTCTTGAGCTATTCCCCAAGCTTTAGTTGATCTCTACGTATCCGATCCGCTCCAAGCCCTTGAACGATCCAACGCCGAAAACACCGCGTCTCTACTTGCCACGCGCCGGAAAAACGACCGGAATAACAACACTTGATTAACCTCTAAGGTTACGGCTAGAATCAAATGATGAAGCTTTTATTATTACACTCTAAGTGTATAATATATCTCTCAATAATTTTCTCTCAATTTTTCTCCAAGAAAAATGAAGAGGAAGTGAATGAAGAAGATGAAGATGAGTGTTAAACTCAAAGTCTATCTATCTCTCTCTATTCTCACGTTCAAAACTTGTACAATACAAGTGAGGAGAGTCTTCATTTTATTCCCATAAAATCCTCCCAAATCAAGACCAAATAATTAAAATGAATTAATTAAGAGATCTTGTTCCCTTGATTATTCAAGTCATCCACCAACTAAGGTGGAGACTATGACCAAAGGAAAGAGGAGGGAAATTGGAATGGCCATCTAGAAGGAGCCGGCAAGAGATCGCTTCGTTGCGGACTCCCGTGAGTCCAAACAGATAAACTCCTATTCCGTTCCGATATATTTGTGTCGTTTAATTAATCCAATTAATTAAACATATCAAATACAAAATAACATAATTAATTTCTCCAAGAAATAATTATATTTATGAATTAAATTAATCACCCAGTAATTTATTTAATTCATTAGGCCGTAAATCAATTTATCTAATAAATCGATTTAGACATCCAATGTCCCAATTAGATATCCAATATCTAATATTCATAATGAGAGAGTTAGCTTTATTTATTCCGTCGTCAATCCTATTGCGCGACTCGGTAGGTCCGTCTCAGTCAGCAATGGGAGGAACCAAAGAGTAGTAGCACCACCTAGCCAGCCTGGCGGCCTACACTGTACCCCAACTGAGAACGAATGATTGGGATCATTCAAGAACCATTCTGTCGTGAATACCAGTATACGTATAAACCCTTCTTTCAAATGTCCCGATCAAGTTATAAGGTCACGATCAGTCAAACCCTATATGTACTTGACGCTATGCATGCGTTAATGCAAATCAAGATCATCGAGCTCTCGTGTATCTAATACAACTAGCTCCAATGCTTTGGCCAAAGACTTCTGATCTCATCTGCCAATAACCGCATAGGACATATAACCCGCTCACTAACGGGAGAAAGAATTCTATCTTGGTATTCAGTAGGACCTGCTACTTGCCGTTAAGATGCACGTCGAGGTTGACCCCGCCTTAGGTTTACGTGGTCGAACTACTCTAATGAAAATCTTGACGTCACCAGCACATACCTTCTTTATCATCATGTCGAAGGTTCACGATTAAATATCTCAACCTTTCGATTCCGTCATTGATGTCCGAGTGAAATCCGTGTGTGACGAATCAAGGGTGAGTCGGTTCGAGTATACTAATCCAATTAGCATACCTATAACGTGTGCTCCCACTAACCATTAGTGTTCGACAAGCACTCTCCATGTCAAAGAACACGTCATACAAGTCTTCACATAAACTTAACGCCCAGTCAAGTTTCATCGACTTGCGAACGATTAAGTATTTGAGCTATAACCTTTCCGGTGCGACCCCTTATCCAATAAGGAGTGGAACGTTTTGCTCTCAAATACACGGACTAGTTTCTATATGTTTATTTACGAGTTAGGAATGCCAGTAACTACCAGCAAATAAAGAAACATTCATTTGCCTTACATAAATGGTTTACATAATAACAAGTACAATGCCCTCACTCAACATCCTCTGAGTGGCATTCGAGGGCATACTCCTAACAATCTCCCACTTGCACTCAATGCCACACACTATGGTATCTAATACACATGTTCTCCAGATGACGCTCCAAGCTAGTCTGAGAAAGTGGCTTGGTCAGTGGATCGGCGACGTTGTCGGCCGAGTCTACTCTGTGCAGCACAATGTATCCCTTGCGAACAAATTCTCTTACGAGATGATACTTCCGCTCAATATGTTTGGTGCTGTTGTGAAACCTCGGCTCCTTGGCCTGCGCTAAAGCTCCGTCGTTGTCGCAAAGACAATGGAACAGCAACTCAAAGACATGGTATCACTTGAAGTTCCCCGAAACTTCTTAATCCGTAACCCTTCCTTGAAGCCTCCGAGGCCGCTTGATACTCACCGACAGTGTGGAATCGTGATCGCGCTTTGCTTGGCACTACGCCAAGATATCGCTCCTCCATTAAGAGTAAATATGTAGCGAAGTGGACATCGAGTCGCCCTTCGCCTCCTTGGAAGTCCGAATCGGTGAATCCTACCACATCCAATTCTCCACCACCATACATCGAATCATATCTCTAGTCCTTCTCAAGTACTTGAGAACGTTCTTACGGCACCCAATGTTCCCTACCCGGGTTTGCTCGAAACCTACTCACCACGCTTACAAAGATGCGCGATGTCGTCTTGTACACAACATAGCATACATAAGGCTACCCACGGCCGAAGCATATGGTATATTACTCATTTCCTTTCGTTGTTCCTCACTTTGAGGACACATCTTCAAGGTGAGTTTTATTCCATGTCGCATCGGTAGGAACCCTCTTTTAGAATCATCCATCTTAAATCGCTTTAAGATTTTATCTATATAGAGGGCTTGGGAAAGACCTATTGTTCTATTCGCTCTATCCCGGTAGAGTCGAATACCAAGAATATAGGTAGCTTCTCCCAAGTCTTTCATGGAGAAATTACTCAAAGCCAAGCTTACGTAACTGAGCATTCCCACATCATTTCCTATTAGTAGAATGTCATCTACATATAGTACTAAGAATGCGATCTTGCTCCCACTAACCCTCTTGTATACACAAGGTTCCTCTTCATTTTGCACGAAGTCAATCTTTGACCGCCTCGTCAAAACAAAGGTTCCAACTACGCGACGCTTGCTTCAGTCCATAAATGGAACGCTGAAGCTTGCACACTTTCTGAATATCGACTTCGGACACAAAGCCTTTAGGCTGCTCCATATAGATTTCCTCCTCGAGGAATCCATTAAGGAAAGCCGTCTTTACGTCCATTTGCCATATCTCATAATCGTGGTAGGCAGCTATAGCAAGCATCATGCGAATAGACTTGATCATGGCTACGGGCGAGAAGGTATCGTGGTAATCGATCCCTTCCTTTTGGGTATAACCCTTTGCCACAAGCCTGGCCTTATAGGCGTCAACCTTGCCATCACCATTAGTCTTTCTCTTGTAGATCCACTTGTTCCCAATAGGCACTATGCCCTTGAGGCGGTCTACTAGAGTCCAGACCTGATTGACATGCATCGAGTCTATCTCAGATTCCATAGCTTCACGCCATTTCGCGGAGTCTACATCCACCATCGCTTGGTCATAGGTCGTCGGGTCGGTCTCTTGGCTATCACTTGGAACCTCATGGAGACCTGGTTCCTCCAAGTGCACAAGCCCATACCTCTCGGGTAAATGAGACACCCTACTAGACCTACGAGGTGGTTGTACTTGTGTTTCGTAAAGTTCGGTTCCAGCTTGCACAGTGTGTCTCCCGAGGAGTTTCATTGTATTCTTCTAAAGAAATACTTCTATCGCTCCACCTTCCCGAATGAATTCATCTTCCAGAAGTGTGCTTGTAAAGCAACAATGATCCTTCGATCTTCGGCATGTAGAATAGATATCCCATCGTCCCACACGGGAATCCAATGAAACGTCCCTTCGCAGACCTAGCTTCCAACTTTTCCACCTTAGTCTTCTTGACATAAGCGGGACATCCCCAAATCCTAATATGATTAAGACTTGGTTTCCTTCCTTCCCACATCTCATGTGGAGTTTTAGGAATGGATTTGGAAGGACATCTGTTCAAGATATACACGGCAGTCAGGAGTGCATACCCCCACAGGTAAATCGGCAAGTCAGTATAGCCCAGCATGGAACGGACCATGTTCAACAGGGTCCGGTTCCTTCTTTCTGACACACCATTTAACTGAGGAGTACCTGGAGGTGTTAGTTGTGAAACTATTCCATGTTCCTTAAGGAACTCGTCAAACTCCGTACTCATATATTCGCCACCTCGGTCCGACCGAAGTGCTTTGATATGATTACCGCTTGTTTCGACTAGGGCCTTGAATTCCTGGAATTTCTCAAAGGCCTCGGATTTATGTTTCATTAAGTATACATAACCATACCTTGTATGATCATCTGTAAACGTAATGAAATATTGATATCCGTCACGTGCTGCTTCCAAAGCACCACAAACGTCAGTATGGATTAATCCCATTTTATCAGCGGCTCTTTCAAAAGTCCCTGTGAATGGGGACTTAGTCATTTTGCCTTTAAGGCAAGATTCACAAGTAGGAAATGGATCCGATCCCAATGGACCCATAAGTCCATCTTTTTCCATCTTGTAAACCTTGGTCTGACCAACATGACCAAGTCTTAGATGCCATTTCAAAACTTGATTGGTTTCATCCCTACCACGTTTTCTAGTCATAGTATTCACAACTACTTTGTTGCTGAGATTTAGATGATACAATCCATTCAACAATGTAGCAGTACCCACTAGTTTATTTCTAAAATAAATTTTGCAGGAACCATCACCAATGAAAAATGAAAAGCCTTTTCGGTCCATGACCGGAATGGATACAATGTTTTGTGCCCCTTGGGCAAAACAAGTACATCTTCTAAAGTCAAAACAAAGCCGGATTCTAAACCCAAAAGAAGTGATCCTATGTCGGCGCCTCGACACTATGCCCGCTTCCGATCGTGATAATAAATTCTCCACTCCAAGCTTCCTACTTTGTTCCGCATCCCGATTCACGGTACAAATATGAGAACTAGCACTTAATCCGATCCAGAAGTAGAAAATACAAGAGCGTAACAATTTGTTTCCAAAACTAAAAGTTCTCAGACGAAGTGCCATGAAGAATCGGACAGTCTCTAGCCCAAAGGGCCCACCACCGCACTTGAGACAAGCATCCTTCTTCTTCTTGTTCTTCGGAACCATCGGGCCTTGCCCTTACCCTTAAGGTCCTTAGCTTGTGGTCCATTTTGCTTCTTGGTCCTTTTCTTCTTGTTCTTAGACCTCCGAGGTCCGAAGAAATCACAAGAGCAGACTCCTTCATCCGCGAGTCTTCATCCGAGACCGAGCGGTCACAAGTTTGTTCATTAGCCCACTAAGTTACATGCAATCTCATTGCGGTTGAAGTTCATAACAAGCCGTGAGAAGGAATCGGGAGAGACCGTAGGATAAGGTCGGTTTGGAGAGAAGTATCCATTTTAAAATCAAGAGCCTCCAATCTCTCGATCATGGATATCATTTTGAGGACGTGTTCCCAACCTTCTCACCTTCCTTCATCCTTGCACCGAACAGCTTGCTTGGATATCTCATATCTAGCGATTCTCCGTGCTCACCATAAAGCTCGGTTAAGTGAGACAGACCGCCAGCGAAGTCATTTTCTCATGAGCTCTCAAGCTCATTAGACATGGAAGCCATCATATAAGCACAGACTTTCACGTCATCCTTAACCCACTTTTCGTGGTTTTCAATCTCTTCCCGATCGGCCTCGGGTCCGCACAGAGGCGCCGGAATGTCCGTCTCCAAGACGTATCCCAAAGTGCCTCTATACCGAGGACAATCATCGATTGCGGAGCCAATCCACAAAGTTAGGTCCCATTAAGGTGTTCTTTTCGAGTAGAATTGCGAGTGGATTCATTGTCATATTGAGATTTGTCTCGCATTAAGTATAGCAGATTAATTAGTGACTCGTTCAATTATGTTCTGAGTGTAGAATTAAGGTCTTTTCTATTCTTGTTACCCAGCTCCCACTATTTTTATCGGAATAACACACTCCCATGTGAAATCCGGAAGTATCGTCGCTCTACTTCATAGTGGTGATCGAGTTCTTTATAAATCTTAATAGAGGGCAACCGAACAGGTTTCTAGTCTATTAATTTTCATAAAGTGGTGTCCAACACCAACCCATCTAATGGATGATTCGATCTTCTTTTTGCCCTTGTTCACTCCCCTCAACCTATACGGTTTCTATGGTTCGTGAACAAGTTAAGTTTATACCATTGACGCAAATCAGTTTCACAATTGAATCTTATCCGGCAACCAATCAGGTTTCTAGGGATAAAATTTGCTCCAACCGAAGGCATCCAATGCGCTCCCGGTAATTTATCCGTCCTCCCCGAACGACTACCCCGATAACTCGGAAGCATAGCACATCCGGTTTGGATTTCAATTTCCCGAAAACTCGATGGAGGGAAGGAAAACCTTGAAACCTTATAAACTTAATTATTTGTTGTGGGAGAATTATCGCGATTAACATTACACTTTGCACATTAATCGTTTAAGCGCGTTTGTGGCATTCATACAATATGAAACAACCAATCACAACCTAGTTGCTACCAACATGTGGTTCATGGACCGTTCCTAGAAAACAAAAACTCCGTAATCTAATTACAAGTCTTCGTCTTGAATCTTCGTCTTCTCGAAATGGATCTTCCTCCGGTCTTCGTCATTACATATAAATTTTACATTGAAAATTGCATCCTAGATACAAATTTTTCTAGTAAAAAATAGGCTCAAAACGGCCTTTACAACCCAATCGAATAAAACGAACGATTCAAAAACTAAGTCCACGAACCACATCCCCATTCAAAAGCATTCATTCAATAAATACTAAATAAATGGAAAGCGTAGAGATACATTGATCCAATCAACAATACGAACCGATCCAATCGATTCACACAATCGGTAATATAATAACGTTCAAAATAATTCCCGACCATAAATATTCCAATTAATCAAATTTCCCTTATAAAATGAAATACCATAAATCATTTTAATCATATTAAATCCAATTTAACATGCGAGATTAATTTTCAAGAATACACGAAAAATCGAAATGGGCGAAATGGCTCGCCATGGCCGAGTCACTACCGGCACCTTCCGGCCGATCGGCTGCATGGCCGAGTCACGCTCAGCCTACCGGCCAGCACGGCCCGTGTCTCCCGACACGGTCGGGTCCGCCCGCAATGGCCTGGGGTCGCTGACACGGCCCGTGTCACCGCACACGGCCGAGTCACCCCGGCAGCCTTCCCGCCTTTGTCCGAAAAGTCGTCCGACAACGATTCGGAGCTCGATTTTCGACCGGATATCCAATATCAATATTTTTCAACATTCATATCTTCAATATAAATCATATTTCCAAGAAATGAAGATTTATATTTAG